>CM070781.1:110870035-112212219 GCA_036346955.1 Dipus sagitta | reverse complement strand
GGGTGAGCACCGCAGAGCTGGGGGATACTAAGGTGACTGGTAGTAAGTAGGAACTTGAAGCTGCACTGGCGATGCAGGGATTCGTCACTATTTCCTATAGCCTGTGGGTTGGGTGTGTGTGTGGGGGGGATCACCTCAGCATGTGACACAGTGTTAATCCTCACATCTCTGCTGATTCTGGGTCTCACTCATCTCTCCTTCAAGGCTGCATCCCCCCCAGGATGTAACTTCCTGGTCCAGCCATGGCAACCACACACATTCCACAGAGAACTGACTACTTGGCTCACATCTTACTTCATACACATTTAGAACCTGAAATTCTGTTTTCTTCGAGGGAGGGTCTTGCTCTAGCCCAGGCTGACCTGGAACACACTCTGTAGTTCCAGGCTGGCCTCGAACTCACAGTGATCCTTTTATCTCTGTCTTCTAAGTGCTGTGATTAAAGGTGTGCGCCACCATACCTGGCAATGCAAAATTCTTAACTCTGATGTGAAGCCATGATAAAACAAATGATATCAGAAGTGGTATATTATATGCGTATGTGACAACGTCACAATGAAACCCATTATTTTATAAAACTAATATATGGGAATTAAAAAATTAAATATCAGGAGGTTGGAGAGATGGCTAAGTGGTTAAGGCACTTGCCTGCAAAGCCTAGCCACCTGGGTTTAATTCCCCAGTACTCACATAAAACCAGATGCAAAGTGGCACATGCATCTGCAGTTCATTTGCAGAGGCCAGAGGCCCTGACATACCTATGATCTCTCTGCTTGCAGATAAATAAAATATTTTTAAAAGATTAAGAATCAGGGTTATTTACTGTTAACACACAAGAATAAAGAACAGTAGAGGGAGCCACACAGACACAGGTCTCAACTCAGGCCACACCTAGAGCCCAGAGTGAGGCCAGTGGTCCTCATAGATCAACCTCCCTGTCCCTGACCCTGACACCCCTGGAGAACACTTGCACGTCGTCGTTCTCACTGTTACTGAAGCCACACATTCTCTGTCTTCTCTTCACCCCGGTGGGCCTATGATGCCCCTTCACACAAGCTCACAGCAGAGCAGGCTCTCTGGAAAGGATGGAGCACACAGAGGGACTGTGGAGACCACTGCTCATTCATGCTTCTCCCAGGTGCAGGTGGGGTAGGGGCGGGAGTGATATGGGAGGTTCAGGAGGAGGTGGGTTCTCAGCTTTTCCACTCTCCAGGGCTCAAAGGGAAAGAGCAAGTTGTCTCCACTCGGGGTATGTGCAGCCCTGAGAATTCCCAGCAACGAAGACCGACAAAGAGGCTGGCTTGATTCCCAGAACTTCAGCGATGGCGAGCACTAAGTCACCATACAGCACAGCTCATCGGGACCAAATAATCAAGGACAGCTCCGGCTCTGCAGCGTACATGGAAAATCCATCCTCTGCCCAAGGCTGGGGCTTGGCCCAGCGGCCCCGGACAAGGAGCTTGGGTTCCACTGACAGACGCGCAAGGTGCTGCTGGATGAAAAACATACAAGCCCTGCTGCAAACGTACGCACACTCCGTCCAGCAGAAATCAAGACTGAGAAGAAAGTCAGAGATTTCTTTAAAGCAGCACTAACGGCAATCTACTGCCTTATATACTGGCTTGACACCCACATCGCTTATTGTTTCCTGAAGCAGCAGAGCCTCCGCTTCAGTGCAGCTTAGTTTGATGGACCAACAGCAGAAACTTAAGCAGAAGTATGGTAGGCGTCCCAGCTCTCTCAGGGAAGCGGCTCAATCTTGTGGGCATGCAGGTGACCATCCGGGAATGAGATGCGAGGAGGGTAGGAGCTATGTCTTACAGAAATCCCATGCTGTCCTCAGCCCTGCAGAGCTGGGATGCACATAAGCACATGAAAATCCAGAGCAAGTCACCAATGTCTCGGTCTGTCTGTCTCTTGACCCTCTAACTTCCCATAGGTCCTGGTCTTTGTAGAGGCCCTGTGGCAGGGTGCCTGCTAACCTGCCCTGTCTTGTGTGAGGCATGGTGTCAGAGTGGTGAGGGGAGCCACTGCTTGCTACTCAGTGGCAGCATGTTCACTCAGGTTGGGGTGAGCAGCTACTGCCTATGGTAGTGGCTGGTAAGAGGGACAGACCTGGGCACCGGGCACTGCCCTAGTCCTCCAACAGGCACATATGTATTCTCTCTGACGTACTGGGTCCCTCTGACTACCCTATCACCAGCTAACGTCAATGGCACCAAGAACCATAGGAGGAAAGAGACCCACCCCCGGGCCGCCACAGGGAACGGGTAGTGGAGAGGGCTGTGATGGCGGAAGCCCTGCCTGAGCTTGGTTTCTGTCAGGTGTTCAACTGAGGATGCACGGACAAGCAGGGTGGGGGCTTCCTGCCTCCGCTCTATCTTCTCCCGGGAGCCTCGGCCATTAGATGACCTCATTAGGTCTCAAATAACTCAGAGGCACAGGTGGACTGCACACTCGCACAGCATCTCTCCTCGCTGAGGCACTCGATGTTTCCATCACCCAAGAGGGATGCTATGCACCTCTTCCCATGCCTCAAGGTCAGCCGTGGGCTATCTGCTCTGGCCTCACTCATGAAAGGAAGCGGTGGGTGGGTTGTTCCTTCGTAGTGGGTTTCCCTAACACAGCGTCATTCTGAGGCTATGCCCGGTGGCTCCTCACACAGGTGTGGATCACACTGCATCCAGCAGTGTTACCTTTAGAATGTGTACATGTGTGTGCATATGGAGGTCAGAGGTCAACACTGAATGTCTTCCCCAACTGCTCAACACTTTAAAAAAATTATTTTTATTAGATATGGACATATTTTATATGCAAACAACACATGTTGGTTCCATCCTTTCCCTCCTCCCTGCCCCTTTTCTGAAGAGGCCTTCCTCGTTGGGGGTGCAGGTCAACCCCATGGGGATTGTGGGTCATGCATTATGGGGGCAGCAGTCAGTTATGAGGGAGAGGCAATGTCTCTGTGCAAAATGTCCCAACTTGCGGCTCTAACCATCTTTCTGCCCCTTTTCTGCAAAATCCCTGAGCCATGCTGGGAGCATTTTAAGTCTACTTCAGCGGTGGGTGCTTAGGAGCCTCTGGATCTCTGGTTTGGTAGGTGTTGAGCATCCTCAGTGTGTGTCTCCTTCACTCTTGTGCTAATATCAGGTTCACTGAGAAAGCAGCACTCTTGTGCCTTTAACCACTGAGCCATCTCTCCAGTCCCTCTTTTTAAAGTTATACACTTTTAATTTGCTTTAGACATAAACAGAAGAAAACAACATAGCGACATTAAGAAAGCATCATAATGGCTCAAGAATGAGTCAGGCTTTTCCTGTTAGGTGCCAGCCATGTGAGCAACGAGTGCAGATGCCAGGCTCCTGTTTGTGTTGTTTTGGACAACTCTCTCACAAAGATAGTGAACATACCGAAAACCTGATGGGCTTTCTGTAAGAAGTGTGGCCAGCATCTGCCCCACAAAGTGCCCTGGCATAAGAAGAGCAAGGGTTCCCTGGATGCCCAAGGAGAGTGGTGCTCTGACTGGAAGCAGAGCGGCTATGGGGCAGACCAAGCCCATTTTCTGAAAGAAAGCCAAAACTACCAAGAAGACTGTGCTAAGGCTTGAATGTGTTGAAGCCAAATGCAGATCCCAGAGGATTCTGGCCATTAAGAGATGCAAGCATTCTGAACTGGGAGGAGACAAGAGGAGAAAGGGCCAAGTGATCTGGCTCTAAAAGTTTGTATTTCTATTTGAGGAGAAAATACTGAAGTTGTAGAAAAATTACCCAATTAAAAATAAAATTATTGTTAGTTATACTTCCCTCCACCCCCAAATGAATTAATCAGATGGAAGGTTTGGAATTAGAACTCTCTAAAATGAAAATTCAGAGATTCTAAAAGTATTGGGGAAATTTAAACAACTCTATAGAGAAGAAAGAAAAATTACTGTATCATTCTATCTTAAGCTAAACCTAAATCAAAACAGAGTAATAGAAATAATTAAACTTGCTGGACATGATAGTATACCCAGCACTCAGGAGGCAGAGGCAGAGGCAGGAGGATTGCCATGAGCTTGAGGCCAGCCTGGGACTACAGAGGGAGCTCCAGGTCAGCCTGGGCTAGAGTGAGATCCTACTTTGGAAAAAAACCAAAAAAGTAAAAAAAAAAAAAAAAAAAAAAGAATTAAGCTCATTAATTTGTTTCTAAAGTACAATTTTTAGTAAAAGCAGGTTTGTGAAATTAGTAGAATATGAAAGCTAATTATACAATATGAACTTGAGAAACAATGTTAGGAAATAAAATACACTTAAAATATTAGTGCATAAGAGTTTATATTTCTTCCCATTTTTAATTTGGGTTCTATATGACAGACACCCATTTATGTTCTCATATGGATAGCCTGATCTAATACTCTTTTTGAGTAAGTATTCTGAAGCATCTTATTAACAATTCTATGATTATAAAATGGCTTATCTGCATTCCCTTTCTTAGAAGCATTAACAGATTAGAGCTTAAACCCAAATAAACAAGCAGTAGTCACACTACTCAGAGACTACATCTTTTATCCAAATATTTTTATTTATTTGCAAACAGAGACAGAGAGAGAGAAAGAGAGACAGAGAGAAAAGGAGAGACAGAGAGAGAAAGAGAGAGAGAGAGAGAGAGAGAGAGAGAGAGATGAGCCAGAGACAGAGATTATGGGCAAACCAGGGTCTCCTGCCATGGCAAACAAACTCCAGATACATAGCCGAATCCTGGGTTGCAAGCAAATGCCTTTAAGTGCTAAGCCATCTCCCCAGCCTAGATGCTACTTTGTTTTTTCTTAAGGTAGGGTTTCGCTACAGCTGGCCTTGAACTCATGGTGATACTCCTACCTCGGTCTTCTGAGTGCTGGGATTAAAGGTATGTGCTACCATGCCCAGCTAGATGGTACATCTTAAAATTCCATTTTCTGATAGTTTTTGCCAGCACATAGAACCTAGTAACTTATATGATAATCTTGAATTTGGCACTGTGGCAAATGTGTGCATTGGTTCTTATGACCTTCCATATACAAAGGTATCTATGAATACTGTATTTTACTCCTGTGCTAGTCTTTATGGATTATTTCTTTTTCTTGCTTTATTGTTGCAAACTAAGATCTTCAGTGCTCTGTTAGTAGTCGTCATGAGATAGAACCCCAAGCCGGTTCCCAGTTTCTCGGGAAGCACTTGAGTTTTGACCAGTAAGGAGGGAATGAGCTGGGTGTGGGCTGCATGCCTATACTTCCAGATCTCAAGAGGCTGAAGTAGGAGAGTCAGGAATTCAAGGCCAGCCTGGGACACAAAGTGAGACCCTGTTTCTGAAACAAAGGATGGGAAGGGAGGGAGGGGGGAAGGAAAATAGAAAAAAGAAAAACACATAGAAAAACAGGAACTGGGGCTGAAGAGATAGTTTAGCAGTTAAGGCACTTGTCTGCAAAGCCAAAGGACCTAAGTTCGATTCCCCAGTACTCATATAAGCCAGATGCACAAGGTAGCACATGTGTCTGGAGTTTGTTTGCAGTGGCTGAAGGCCCCAGTGCAACCATTCCCTCTCTTATCTGTTTCTCTTGCTCCCTAATAAATAAATAAAAATAAAATGTATTTTTTAAGTAGGAAAAGAAAAAAGAAAAACAGGTACTGGCTAAAGTTTGTAGTCAACTTATCAGGTGGAGAATATTTTCATCTATTTCTGTCTTGTAAGAAGTTTCTGTTAAGAGTAAATGAGTATTTAATTATTTTTCTGTGCTACTGAGTCATCATATTATTTTATATCTCTCTGCTAATCTGAGATGAAACCTCTTCAAAACTGTAAGCCTGAAATAAATCCTTTCTTCATCATCAGACACATGGTCAAAAACAGTTCTCTCTTGGTCTTTCAGGAAGAGTAAGGCCATCTCAGAAGGGGACAATTGTCAGAATTCTCAGAAGGGAGGGTCTCAGGATGAGTCCAAGGACCTAGGGAGGGAACTCCTTACTGCAAGGACAGGCTCACGGGCATTTTATTTCTCACTTACTTTTGGGGCCCTGTCTCCCTAAATTGTCTCAAAGATAACTGGACTAGTGACCTGAAGGAGCTGAAGACAAAAATTGTACAGAGGAAAAGATGGGGGTTGGGGGAACTTCCTTGACATGGGTCTGGGCAATGAGTTCTTGGATTTGGCACCAAACACACAGGCAATGATGCTGTATCAGACAAGGGGGGCTGTAATACACGATGTAGCTTGTGCTCAGCCTAGGAAATGACTAGCAGTGTAAAGAGGCAGCCTACAGACCAGGAGACATGGGTTTGGTACACAATGAAATACACAATGTGTTCCTATGACTCAGTAACCCAATTTAAAAATGGGCAAGGGAGCCGGGCGTGGTGGCGCACGCCTTTAATCCCAGCACTTGGGAGGCAGAGGTAGGAGGATCACCATGAGTTCAAGGCCACCCTGAGACTGCATAGTGAATTCCAGGTCAGCCCACAGTCACGCAAATGCCATTAGTGTATGAGGTAATGCTCAGCCTTCCCCAGCTACAAGAAAGATGTAAACCAAAATTACACTGAGGTGTCAGGCCTCAAGCAGGGTTCAAGAATCAAAACCCCTCCTTGGGATTCTCAGTCTTCCCATGAACATCTTTTATGGTCCAGGGTCCATTCTCAAGGTCATGCTACAGCTAAGTGTCATGACCCCGAGTCTGACCTTGTATTAGTTACTTTTATCAACACTGACAAAATACCTGAGAGCAGCAATTTCTAGGAGGATTATTCTGGCTCATGGTCTGAGAGGTCCATCACTGTGAGAAAGGCATGGTGGAGTAGGGTGGTAGTAGCATGTATCTGGAAATCCTCACATGAATGGACCAGGAAGCTGGGCGTGGTGGCACTCTCCTTTAATCCCAGCACGCAGGGAGGCAGAGGTAGGAGGATCGCTGTGAGTTCAAGGCCACCCTGAGACTACAGAGTGAATTCCAGGTCAGCCTGGACTACAGTGAGACCCTACCTTTGAAAACCAAAAAAAAAAAAAAAAAAGAAAGAAGAAGAAGGAGGAGGGAGCCACAGGAAGCAGAGGCCAGCAGCAGGAAGCAGGGCCTAGCTACGCTACAAGCCTTAAGTGCCTGTCCCAGAGACCTCTGCCGACTAATGCTTCCTACCACCTCCCAGAACACGGCCACCAGTTAGGGACCTAAGTTTACCCACATGAGTCTACAGGGGCTATTTCCCATTGAAACCCCCAAAAGACCTCGTTGGTCTCTAGCACCTCTTGTGACTTGCTTGTAAGGATGCTGGCAAGTGAGTTCTAGTACTTCCCCCAAAAGAGGGCTTGCTGATGTTCCTCATCATTAATTCCAGGCTCTGCCTTCTTTCTAAGACTCCAATAAGTGAGGCTGGTCCTCTTGGAGCTCCTCTGAGCACAAATCCTGCTAGCGGGACACAGAGGTCAGGGCCAGCTGTGCCCCTTACTGACCTCCTCGGCCCCTGCCCCTGCTCTGTATGGTCTCTTCACTTGGACTGTCTTACCTGTGTGTGTCACCACAGGGGCCAAGGTTTGCTGTGGCTCCCTGAAGACCATGGATCCACCCCATCCACAGATTGATGCGACAGCAGCCGCTTCTTACAGGGAGCAAAACAGGGCCACGCCAGCCACACGGCCCTGCACAGGGAGCTTAGGGGGTCAGAGACAGTCTGTGAGCCTCGAGAGCAAGGCATCCCTAAAACCTGATCCCAGCATCATGACCGCTGGAGGAGACCAACCAGTTCTGAGGCACATAAAATGCTGCCAGGTGAAACCCCGAGGGCTGATGCTGAGCAAGGCTCTAGTGAGCCTGTGGTCTCAGGTCAGAGCCAGGCGCAGAGCACGAGAGGGACACTGGCACATGTGCCCAGCTCGCAAATGGACTCATGGCTGCTGTCACTCTTCATATCACCTCTCTCTGTGCTTTGCACTGAAGCAAGATTAATAATATCCAACCTAAGACTGTGTTGAGTAATTACACCTTTTAGTGCACCTGGTAATTTTTATCCAGCTGGTTCTAACAGTCAATCAAAATGCCATAAAAGGGCTTCAGAATGTGCTAATGACTCGCTCGTTTTGTCAGGCATTGTGGGAGTGCATTCAACTCCTGGCACCAAAACTATGCGTGGAACAGCCTGACAGCTTCTCCACAGTGCTAGGCTTCTCTGAAGTGCTGGCTTCTTCGCAGTGCTGGGCTTCTCCACTGGGCTGGTTTGTCCACAGGGTCAGGCTTCATGCTGCTTCACGTAACATAGCTGCCTTCCCCGGAAAGTCTTCTGAAACATTTTAAACACTTGCAAGCTCACCAGTGCCAGCTCAGAGAAGAAACCAAGTTGACAGTACCCTCAGCCTGCCAGGAACATCTGACTATCTATGGAGATAGCAAAGAACTATAGTGCTGGGTCACCAGGAGCCACATAAGTGCCTTTTGTCAGGTGGCATGAAAACGACATCATACTTGACAGTGGGACTGGGACACAGTCACGGCTGAGGCCCAGCAAACAGGTAACTACCACTGCCCCACAGACTCCAACTAGCACAGAAAATATGCCATCGAAGAGTGAGAAATGAGAGACGGGCGAGTGAACACAGCTAAATTCTCTGTCTAGTTCACCATGTCAAAGCAGCCTCCTCACTCCTGCTTCTCAGGTTCAAATGTTTATGAAAACCTAAATGCTGGATGTCAGTGGAACTGAGGCAGCACGGAATACAGTGGGGTCACGGGGGCTGGACGCAGAGGGAACGGAGCAGTGCTGAGCCACGTAAGGTCTAGTGATCACACAAACTGTAAACAAACTCACACCGGACTAAGGGAAAATGTGGCTATAGCTGGCTTTATGAAAGACACCCCTCAAATCAAGCAAGCTGGTGCCTCTCAGAAGTCAGACACAGAGGGCCCAGCAGTAGCTGTCGCCAGTGTGAAAACTGCGGGCTGCAGTGCAGCTGTGCTCACCACTGTGCCTCCACGGCGCATGACATGCATCGCTTAGGAAGGACCTGGGAGATATCTGAGACATCCTTGGAGGGGACAGTGGCCTCTTAATGTTTCTTTAAGAAAAGGACCCAGGCTGGAGAGATGGCTTAGCAGTTAAGGCACTTGCCTGTGAAGCCTAAGGATTCATGTTCAACTCTCCAGGTCCCACATAAGCCAGGTGCATAAAATGACACAAGTGCACAAGCTCACACTTGTGCACAAGGGGGCTCACGAGTTTGGAGTTTGATTTCAGTGGCTAGAGGCCCTGTCATGACAATTCTCTCTCCTCACTCTCACTGTCTTGCATTAAAAAAAAAAAAAAGAACTCAGGGGCTGTAAAGATGGCTCAGCAGTTAAAGGTGCTTGCTTGCAAAGCCTGATGGCCTGGGTTTGAGTCTCATGTAAAGCCAGATGCACAATGTGGCACCATGGGTCTACAGTTCATTTGCAGTAGCAAGAGGCCCTGGCATTCCCATTCATTCTCTCTCTCTATTTGCAAATACATAAGTAAAAAAAAAAAAAATTAAAAGAAAAACATAAAGAAAAGGACCCAAAGCCCTGACTGTTTTTCACAGAAAATGATGGTCAGTGTGGACAGCTGCTGAGTTCAGTGTTCAGAGTGGGCCACTAGGGGAGGCAGAGGACTAGGCGGGCAGAACAAGACCAGGCTGGGAGCAGAACAGCTGCAGGTCAGCAAGGAGGTGCCCTGTGCCACAGGAGCCAGCCCAGCAGAGCCGCCAGGTACGAGTTGGAGTCGCCCGCCCAAATACGGCACATGAAGCTTCCACCTACCGCTCCAAGCATGATCCTGAAAATCAGCCACCGGAAGCCCCACAGGATGACCTGGGATGTAGGGGTGTGCTTTGGGAGTCGGGACAGCGTCCAGAGAGGGCACAGAAAGATCCCCAGGAACCCTGTTTCCAGCAGCTGTGACTCCCATCCTACAGTGGAGACAGGAGACAAAAAGAGGAAGGTCACGGGAGCCAATGTTTAGAAAGGAATCATCCCAACTTAGCCTGACCAAGCAGTTCTTAAAATGGGACTGAGATACAAAAACATCATCTTGGGCTGGGGAAAGGGCTTAGCGGTTAAGGTGTTTGCCTGCTCAGCCTAAGGACCCCAGTTCAATTCCCCAAGACCTATGTAAGCCAGATGCACGAGGGGGCGCATCTTAAGTCTCCCTGGGAAACAAGATGCAGAGCTCTAAGTGGGGGACTTAGGGCCCAGGGCCGAGGTGCCTGGCAACCTTGGGTTTCTGTAGATGGAGGGCCCTGTGCTGCCCAGTGCAAATGCCACCACCACCCTGGGTGGCATACAGCACAGGCCTCCCACCTAGCTGCATATCTGACTGTGCGCTGCCAATGAGTGCCGGTTAGGCATGTGAGAGGAAAGCATAGCTCAGAACGTCCTTCCTGAGGGAGGTTCACAGCAACAGATGCGGGCACCACGGCCATGACAACTGCTGCAGTCAGGTTCGCACTGCTGGTAGAAACCACCGAACCAAGAGCAGCTTGTGGGAGGCTCGAGGGGAAACTCCATGACGGCAGGGGAAAATGATAGCATGAGCAGAGAGTGCACATCACCGCCTGGCCAACATAAGGTGGACAACAGGAACAGGAGAGTGTACCAAACACTGGTAAGGGGACAAACCCATAAGCCTGCCCCCAAGAATACACTTCCTCCAGGAGGTGTTAATTCCCAAATCTCCATCAGCTGGGAACCTAGCATTCAGAACACCTAAGATGATGGGGGACACCTGAATTGAAGCACCACAACAACTTCCCTGGGAAGGAAGAGTCCAGGTCAGGACGGAACTGAACAGTATTCAGAGCTGGGAGATGATATGCCCAAGTTAAGACGCATATCTGACTGACACAGGCTGTCCTGCGTTGTGTGCAGACACTGGCTATTCTTATGGGCGCTTCATACAGGAAACGCCATGCAGACAGCCTGCCCAGGCTCCACTTCACCTTGGGGTGGGTCACAGGTTCCCAAAGGACGAGATCACCATGGCAAAGCAGGCGTAGACAGCTGCTGACAGCTGACATCACCCTTGTCACCCGAGGAGTAGGGGACCCAGGGTGCTGAGGAGGGTGCTGAGGACCCTTCCCTCCCGCCAGGCACTCTGGAGGGCAGACACGGCCATGTCTCCCCATGTGTCGACAATCAACCATCGCACTGAGGCAGCTTCTGTTTAGGTGCGCGCCTAAGAGGGGACGCTGACAGTGAGGAGGGACTCAGGAAGGTACAGGGAGTTCCTTCCACAGCTCTTACAACTTTTCATTACAGGTTATTAAAATTAAAAGCTTATAGGGTTGGGGAGATTGCTCAGTGGTTAAGGCACTTGCCTGCAAAGCCTAACAACCTGGGTTTGATTCCCTGGTACCCATGTAAAGCCAGAGGCACAAAATAGCACATGTGTCTGGAGTTCATTTGCAGCAGCTGGAGGCCCTAGCATACCCATTCTCTCTCTCTGCCTGAAAATAAATAATTTTTTAAAAAGTAAAAGCTTATAGAACGGAGCTAGTTACCCAGGTGTGGTGGCGCACACCTTTAATCCTAGCACTTGGGAGGCAGAGGTAGGAGGATCCACTGTGAGTTCGAGGCTACCCTGAGACTACATAGTGAATTCCTGGTCAGCCTGGGCTAGAGTGAGACCCTACTTCGAAAAACCAAACAACAACAATAACAAACCAGAATAAAGGTAGTTAATATTAGGTTATAACAGATGAGATGGGTAACACTGACAGAATCAATGACTGATGAAACAGACAAATAGGACCAGACACAAATCTGTAGCAGGATTCCTCACAATGTGTAGATCAGAGTCTTTGGGGAGGGGCAATGCCCTATTCTGCTGCACGGTGCCACCTTTCTATTATGGGACAGGGAGAGAAGAAATCACCTCACAGACACCCGGATGAAGGCCTCCCTAGTTGGTCAAGGTCAACTCCGCTGCATAGGCTCAGCGTGCACTGAAGGGAAGTGCAAGGCCCCCCACGGGGAAGAGTGAAACCCAGTGCCATGGAGGGGCCTCTACAGACTCTGAGCAGCACCCCAAGCCCCTCAGGGCCTGAAAACCAAAGGGAGGCTGAGAAATAGCACAGAGCAGCCTGAGGTGTGATGACTAAATGGCACCTGGCATCTCAGATCAGTTAAGAGGAAACTGAGGATATGTGAATCAATGTGGGTGGCAGTTCACGAGAATTGTGATGAAGGGATCCCAGTGTGGGGAGCTTACTAGATGTTGGGGTTCAGTGGGCACTGGAGCTGGGCCAGGGTGGCTGGATCTCCCTGGGCTGGAGGGCTTCAGGGGGTGGGTGTGGCTGGGCTCCCCAGGGCTGTGTTGTCCAGGGCTGAGCATTTGCAGATGTCACCAAAGGGCGGAGGGAGGGCCGCGAGCCCCACAGGCAAAGCCCTAGCTTACTGGCAACACCCGAGCCCCAGAGCGCTAGCCCATCATTGATACCAGAAGCTGGGATGGTCTCAGGGTGTGCACACTCTGCTGGCTTCCTCCCTGCCATCATGGGCTGCCAAGGAGCCTGTGCCTCGTCCTGACACAACTCAAGAATGTGCTGAGCAAGCTGTGCTTCACATGGGGTGCCTCCTCCCCACATAAGCCTCAACCGGTCCCAAATTTCACCTTGGGATAATTTGCATGAGATTGGGGTGCAATTCATGTGGGTGTGTCTGATGACCACAGGTGTCCTTGGATAAGTGCCTTAAAGACTGCATGCTCTGATCCCCTCCTCTACCCCATAGGTGAAAGAACGCGAGACTCTAGAGACCAGAGGAGCAAACCTAGGACCCCCTCACTAGCCCCAGGGCAGGATGGAGCTAGTTCTGTGTCTGTCATGCAGCCCAACAGCTTTTAGGGGGCAATGTTCCCCAGAGCTTGGAGCCTGCCTAATTGCCACCTCACTCTGCAGACACAGGAATGGAATTTTAATATGCAGTGCAGTGAGTGACACCAATCAAAGTGATTGATACACAATGGCAGAACCCAGAGACACACCCGAGAGGCAGGGTGACAGGGCTGGGGGGAGGGGGAGCTGACAGGGCAGGGTAGGGTGACGGGAGACAAGCTGTCTCCACTAGGAAGGAGGGTGTGTGTGAGGCTACTGAGCTCTGCAGGCTTTAGAGGGGACAGAACATTCCTGTCCTACTTAGCCTGAGCCAAGGGCTGCGGGCTTCCTACAGTGGGACCCTGCTGCACTTGCCCCCAGCGCAGATAATGGCGATGGCTCACTAGGGTCTTCCTAAGAGAAACCGAGACTCCTCTGATGGCTGCGGTCTGCCTGGGACACCCAGGAAGGGAAGGGCTGCTGCAGTCCCACCTGCTCATCTTCTCTGCTTGGACTGGTGGTGTCTCAGCAGCTGTGCCATGTGCACAAGGGAGGCCATTGTTCTTTCAGCGTGGCGCGGGATGCACCCCCAGAAAAAATAAATAACCAGCACGCTGCCAAGGGCAGCTTCCAGGGGCCAAGTGGCCCAGTGTGGACAGGTGGTCAGCTGTCCTTGCTCAGCGTACTAGGTCCTCGTGAAGTGGACAGAGGAGATGGCGCCTTCTGCAGGAGATTGGCAGCTGTAATCATGGACAAATGCCCCATGCAACTGCATTCTGTGTGCCTTTCACCAGCTACAAGACCCCCTCCCCAGCCTGTGCCTTCCACCCCAGGCCTCGGCAGGGGCCGGCTCGGCGGGACCTGGCCTGCTGCCCATGCCTCTAGGGAGAGTGCCGTTCTTGCCCAGATCATGCTGTGGGCAGTGAGGACACTGTCCTGCCAGTGGCATATCAGGTGACTGTCAGCAGAGGTCCATGAGGGGCCCTGAGAGCTCTGAACAGACTGTTCTTGTGGGGTTATTGTATACAGCTGGTTCTGGAACCTTCGCTTCATGAAAGTCTGCCACTTTCATTCATAGAACATAGCTTAGCACTGAATTCATGCCCAAGA
The DNA here is from genome assembly GCA_036346955.1 of Dipus sagitta. Lineage (NCBI taxonomy): Eukaryota > Metazoa > Chordata > Mammalia > Rodentia > Dipodidae > Dipus > Dipus sagitta. Next base: position 112,198,286 of record CM070781.1, on the reverse strand, counting down.
AGTTGGTGAGGCACCACCTAGCCTCGGGGAAGCCTCCAGAAGCTCTGTTCAGAGCAAGAGGAGGGGACCTGCGTGTGCAGCTGCTCCTGGGAAGGAGTGACCCTCTCACATCTGAGAGGCTGGTTCAGTATGAGTCCTCCCAGCATCTGGTGCAAACAGCCCCAGTGTCAAGTGGAGGGAAGGACGGATGGGATGTCACCCAGGGGCAGTGACAGGGCAGGCGGGTGGAGCTGTCTTCTGACCCAGGCCCGTCTCTGTGCTGTGTCTGGGGAAGGACGTAGGGTGTTCCAATTTTGTTTTCCCTATTGCCGCCCACAGTGGCCACCGCGGTTTCCCACGCTCAAAGCCATCCTCTCCTCCCCTCTACCGCGGGGAGCACATGTGCTGTGGACTCACGAGGAAGACGTGGTTTCTTTCAGCCAAGTATGATCACTAATGGCACGTGGAAACAAGGGGCGACTGCAGCTCTCAACCCAGTGCCACCAGACCTGAGAGCTCCTCTTAGGAGTCTCCCTTGTGTGGGTAGGGAGGGCCCTACTTTCAACTCACAGCAGGGGGAGGATGAAGTCCTCTGCCGTTTCACTTGTACTATTTAAAACCAACCAACATAAAGCTTCTACTTGGACCCAAGCCACAGAGCCCGGAGTGAGCCTGGCAAGAGGCTACCCCAGGCTGGTTGGAGGGCGTGCATGCCAGGGAGGCTCAGATGTCTGAGGAAGTTGGAGCTAGATGCAGGGTGGAGCCAGGAGGCCCAGAGACTGTAGGCAGGTGGAGAGCCTGAGGCAGAGAGATCTGCCTGTGCTCCAGAGCCTCCCTTATCTTCAAGGTGCCTGGACTCCACTCTTGGGCTAATAGACTGGACAGGGAAGGTGTAGGCCAAGAATGGTGTGTGTGTGTGGCGGGGGGGGGGGGGGGGCACGTTCTCAGCTCAACAGTGTTGGCCTAGAAGATAAGCTGGAGTTTGATGCTGAAAGCAACCAGGAACAAAGACAGCTTGTGGTGAGCGGTGAGGAGGAATCTTAAGCCCATCAACCTAATGAGTAAATACAGTGGGTAACCTGACCAGATAGATGCAGGGCTGGGGACAAGCTGAGGGCAGAGATAAACTGAAGGCCCAGCAACGCTGGTGGGGAAGCTCAGCCCAAGAGCTGTCTCTTGCTCCAGATCACCAGAGGCAGGACAGAAGCCCCCCACCCCCTGGAGATCGCCAGGACGCAGATGTGCTCAGCCACAGTGAGGAGCAAAGGCTTAGGGTGGAGCTGCTACCGGGCTGGTGCTGGACAGAGGCAGCAGGTGTCACACACGGGGGAGAAGTGGGGTACTGTCATCCAGAACATGACAAGAAACATGACTGGAAGCATCTGAGAGGCACACATCCCGCCACGGCCACTCTAGTGAGCAGACAGCAACCGGGTCTTATGAGCTCGTCGGAATGATTTCAGCTACTCAGAGAGAGTAATTAAATACAGCGCAGATGGATCCTTCAAAAGTGACAGCGGCATCGCACGAGGAACAGGAAATCCATTAGCTCCTCTGTTAAAAACAGGGAGAAGGGGGCAAAGCGCTCCCTCCTGACTGGCTGTCACTCCAGCTCTGAGCCACCCGCCCTCTGCTGCCCCAGGGGCTTCTAATGACGGCCCTGGAGGGAGCCCACAGCTTTTAAAAGTTTCCTTAATTTCTGTAGGTTATATTTTAAGAGGAGAAGTTATAAGATGGCATACCGAAATCTTGCTTCGCGCTGTTGCTAGCACGGGAAAGGGCTTTTGGCAACAGAAACTCCATGGGCCCCGTGGTGCCCAGCAGTGAGCAAAGGGGCCTGGGCCTGCGCCAGGCCAGGCTGTAACATCATGCAGAAAGCTGGCCCACAGCGCCCAACAGCACCACGAGCCCCATTTCTCCGAGTCTCTGACTGGAGGGTCAGGCAGCATCCTCCATGGTCCGGCTACAGCACAGACTCCGCTGGCTCCGGGGACTGTAAGGTCCCTGAACTCTTTGAGTCACAAGTCACATGGAGGACACGGCCTTCTCCTGGGAGCTGGAGATTCCAGGGATCCAGGGACGTCATCTGTGCTTTTGTGACTGTACACTGTTCTGCAGAGCCATCCCTGAGCATTTGCACTTATGCCTTACATCATCTGTGACAGAAATTTAATCCCAGGTTTAATTTTTTTTTTTTTTTGAGACAGGGTGTTGCTCTGTGGGCCTGGCTGACTTGGACCTTATTACACAACCCAAGCTGTCCTCAAACTCATGGGGATCCTCCTGCCTCAGCTTCCTCAGTGCTGGGATTACAGGCATGAGCCACCATGTTTGGCTTAACCCAAAGTTTGGAATGTTAGAAAAACAAGTCATTTGGGGCCCTGGCAGCCACTAGCTCACTGGACAGTCCAGAGCCACTGGAGCCCCATTCACACAGCTGCCCTGCACGTGTGAGGGCGGTCATTACCATCTTATAGCTCCCAGAGCTGACAACCAGTCGTAAGGCAAGCTCCCCCAATAGATGATGCTGTGTGCCCCTGAGAGCAGGTGCCACACAGGAGCACCTATCTGACGTACTGCTGAGGGACTTCGTCTAGGTCACTGTCCCTCACGGCTCTCAGGGGATGACCACACACAGTACATCCTTCACAATACTCAGTGCCCTTTCTTGTCGTTCCTGAGGGCACCCTTAGTGGTGCTGGGAGCTACTTTCACCAGAACCATCCTCACGAGGAGCGCTGCTCAACCTCTCCCCATCTAGAGATGGCCGCAGTGCCTGCCGGGGAACCTTAGGCCAGAATGGAAACTGCTAGACACACATGAGCCCCGTCAGCCCTGCTGTCCTTTGCGGCCTGTGATGTCGCAGGAATGTGTCCTGTGAGACTGAACTGTGTTTGGTGTCGGGTAGCCTACAAGCGAGGAGCAAGCTATGCGGCGACCAAGCCTTGGAGAACAGGACTGAAGGTGGAGGCCAGATGGTAAGTGGTCGGTCATTTTCTAGTGAGTGGACGTTTTCTCGAAGAACTGGCTAAGGGGTTTATGCTTTAAAAGGATTGAACAGTGGGGCATCATGACTCACGTTTAGAATCCCAACACTCAAGGGCTGAGACAGGAGGATTGCTGCAAGTTCAAGGCCAGCCTGGACTTAAAGTGAGACTGACTCAAAACCAAAAACAAAAACAAAAACAAAAAACAAGAAACAGAAATGGAATCGTGATAACTGTGTGTTCCCACTGCGAAGCATTTAGCAAATTGTTAATACATTTGAAGGATATCCTTGGGCACTGCAGAGAAACAGGAAGTGACCTCTGTAACCCACATGCCCCGGCGGTGACCCTCACGGCAACCCCAGTCCATGTGCCTGTCACAGTGCTTGTTAATGCCAGGTTGCCAGGACAACCAGACTTCCGTGCCACCGGGTGTCCCTGCTGCTTAGATCTCTGCAGGTGTCGCCAGCTTGCCTGGGAACGGGGTCCACAGTGGTGACCTCGGCAGCTTTATTGCCTCTGGATAAATACAAATATGCTTCCCCTCAACGGAAATTAGACTTAGCAAGGGAGATTTTTCCAGATTAATATATTCCAAATATTTAACGTATAGCATGCTGAAGGGCACACACGCTTTCCCGTTCTTTCTCTTGTTTCCTGTGTGTGGAAATGAGCTGCAGGCAACCCAGCCTCAAAGCCTCCAACCAGGACCTTCAGGAAGTGCTGGATGGCACGGTCCATGGCACCGTCTGCAAAGGACACTCTGTGTTGGCACTGGGTGGTTAAGAAGCTACTGGCCATATGGATCTGTGAGTGCTAAAAAATGTGGCTCACGTGACTAAGGGAGAAATTAAAAATTTTTAACTTTAGCTCAACTGAACGCAAGCTTAAGTGGTTGTGTGGGGACCAGTCCCGACGATGGACGGCACAGCCCTGGGCCCTAGCTTCCAGGCAGCGCCTGCTCAGGCGCATGTGGAGTGGGTCTCTGCCAGGCAGAGGTTAGGTGATGCTCAGAAGCCTGTTCACTCTCCTGGGAGTTCAAGAAGCCTCCAGCTGCCTCAGTGCTGTCCCCGCTTCTTCCAGGGGCTCCAGGGACTGCACAGAACTGACATCTCTGATAGGGCTTCTGAACAAGTCCTTAGCACAAAAGCCCCATGCCAAAGTGGAGTATCACCACACTGCACATTTCACACACAGATCTTTCTGGTATATATATATTTTTAACTTTTGTTGATTTATATGCAAGAGGAGAGGGAGAGGAACAGAGAATGAGAATATGAATGGGTGCTCCAGTTCCTGCCATTGCAAACAAATTCTAGATGCGTGAGCCACGTTGTGCATGTGGCTTTATGTGGGTATCGGGGAACCAAACCCAGGCCAGCAGGCTTTGCAAGCAAGCACCCTTAAGCACTGAGTCATCTCCCCAGCCCCTTTCTGGTCTTTCTTTTACTTTTGTGTGTGTGTGTGTGTGTGTGAGAGAGAGAGAGAGAGAGACAGAGAGAGAGAGACAGAGAGAGAGAGAGAGAGAGCGCAAGCGCACAAGAAAGCAAAAGAATTGGTGAGCCACGGCCTCAAGCCACTGCAATCGGACCCCAGCCAGACACATGTGTCACCTTGTGCATATGGCTTACTTGGGATCTGGAGAGTTGAACATGGGTCCTTAGGCTTTGCTGGCAAGCCCCTTAGCTGCTAAGCCATCTCTCCGGCCCCTGTCTGGTATTTCTGATGTAGCTGATGGGCCTGGCTACTCAGACGGGGTGTGGTATATCCATTATCATGTGAGCTTGCACATTTGTCAGGAAACAAGCAGAGGTCAGCAAGCCTGGGACAGAAACCACCCATACCACTGGAAGTGTCCATGTCAGAGGCCAGCACAGCCCTGGGGTTCCTTGCTGGAAGTCCAAGGTGGACACTTCTCCTCTCCCTGATCTCACAGGTGCCTTCAACCCTGTGGAAGCAGGGCGCCTCTACCTTCCGAAAAGGTTCAGTGATAGTGTGGCACGGGCACCAGGGCAGGAAATCTGCCAAGAGTGGCCCAGCCCACAGCCCATCTCTGCAGGCCTAGCAGCTAGCCAGGCCAGTGTGCTCCCAGGAGCAATGACCGGGCAGGAAGAGGAGAGTCAAGGTCACGGGCCAGGGCTAGGCGGCACTGCCTCGCTCCGCAGTTGACAGCCTCAGGCATCTCATCTTTAATGCCATCAGGAGAAATTTCGAGAAATGCTTTTCTTTGTTGGTACAGCCAAGGATCACATCCTAGCTAAGTCAGGCGAAACAAGTCTCAAAGGAAAATGCCACATACGGACTAGACAGGCTCATGATTGGCTGGCCCTTCCCTATGCCTGTAGTGAGTCTCCTCCCTTCCCTGGAAGAGCCCCCCCACTCGTGCCGCCCCCCGCCCCCCCCGCAGGCTTCTGATCCCAGCACCTAACCACCAGGACCTTCTCAGGAGGCTTTCTTGACTGTCAACTTGATTGTTACCTACAGACACCTGGATTAGCTAAACAGTGATGAAAAGTCATTAACAGAAAATCAGCACCAAGATAAACAGCCCTGCAGTGATGTCACCTGGCCACATGACTCACAAGCCTTTGGATGTGCTCTGTGGAAAGAATTTGGGAACGTTTGAAAGTGTGTGCAAGGAGCTCAGTGAGCCATTCTGGTGAGTGTGGAAGACCAGAATGCTGGACAGGATACAGACAGTAAAGGCCGTGTTCAGGAGGCTTTGGAGGGGAACAAGGGCTGTGTTTGGGAACTGTTACATCATAGCAAACATGCTGTCACGTTTGGTCCACGCCCTGAGACTCTGTGGGAGGCTGAGTTTAAATCTGACGGATGGAATGGTTATCACTAGCTGCTTTTAGCTAGGTTTACAGTGTGAGCAGGATCAAAAGGCAGTGCAGAAAGATCTAAAATACTTGCAATTTGGCCAGCAAAGGAAAGTAGTAGGCAAGGCAGGTATGGCTGTTAAACAGATTACTACCATTAAAAAGAAGCCAAGTGTTGGAGAGATGGCTCAGTGGGTGTCTGGAGTTTGTTCGCAGTGACAGAAGGCCCTGGCATGCCAATACTCTCATTCATAAATCAATAGATAGATAAATAGATGCATTGGGGCAATAGGAAAGATGCCTTCAGGGCACCCCAGGAATCAGCAAGACTCTACTTGTAGACTTAAGGATATAAGATATCAACTCATTTGGAAGGTTTTCCCTTTAAACAAGATCACTGCTAGGCCCCAGCTTGCACAGGGCCATTGAGGAAGTTGTTTGGCCAGGATTCACTTTGCTGTGTCCGGCTGCCCGGTGCTCAGGGGCTGCTGCCGTCAAGGTTCAAGGGGCCCAGCCTATTGCTCCCACCGGCAGTGAACCTTTACTTGGTTCACGAGATGCTGGGTTTGCAGGCAGGCAGAATGCAAGACTTGCAGAACCATGAAATGAAGACTACCTCCCAGATTTCAAAGGAAAGCCTGGAAGCCAGGGAATGTGGGTCGGGGTCAGGATTCCCGCAGGCAGCCCTGGGAGCTCAAGGTGTGAAACTGTAAGAGTGACGATGAAGCTGAAATGAACCGATCAGGAAGTCCGAGATTCAGGAGCCAAGAGGTCTGCTGAGGAGTACCGTGGGCCACAGGGAGAACCAGCCCAGGGGAGAGCTGATGTGGCTGCAGCCAGTAAGGCAGAGGGGGGAAAAGGGCCCATGGCTTTTTGGAGCTCCGGTCACACTGCCATATGCTCAGAGGCCAGACTGAACACAGAGCTACAGGATCTGGTGTTTGCTAGGCTGGGTCTTGTCTTACACGGTGTCGTTTTGCTCTTTGGAATGTGAATGTTTATGCCACTGTGTGTTGAAATACGTGATTTTCTTTATTTATTTACATGTGTGTGCATATGGATACATCAGAGTCTCTTGCAAATGGCATGCTAGAAACTTGCACAACTTTAAAAACATTTAAATATTTATTTATTTGAGAGTGAGAGAGAGGCAGGGAGGGAAGAGAGAGAGAGAAAGAATGGGCACACCAGGGCCTCCAGCCACTGCAAACTCCAGACACATGCACCACCTTGTGTATCTGGCTTACATGTTTACTGGAGAATCGAACCTAGGTACCTAGCCTTCCCAGGCAAGGACCTTAGCCACTAAGCCATCACTCCAGCCCCATTACACTCACTACTTTTTGTAGCAGGCTCTACATGGGTGATTAGGGAACTGAATACTGGCCTGCAAGCTTTGCAAGCAAGCACCTTTAACTGCTGAGCCATCTCCCTAGCCCCTTAATTTTGATTATTGTAGGGGTTAACAGCTAAGAATCAACATCAAGTTACAGAGGAGACTTTGGACTTGAACTTGTAAAAAATGCTGCCCATGTTGAGACCTTGGGGATTCTTGCAGATGGACTAAATGCATTTCCTATTATGAAATGGGCATATGCCTTTCGGAACCAGGCACAGAATATATGGTTTGGATAGAAACATCTCTCCCAGCTGTTCAGCCAATCATTGGGAGGTGACTGGACTATGAGGGCTGTGTTGCAGTCAGGTTCGCACTGCTGGCAGAAAACACCCGGCCAAGGGCAGCTTTTGGGGAAAATAAAAAGGTTTATTTTGGCTTACAGGCCCGAGGGGAAGCTCCATCATGGCAGGAGAAAACGATGGCATGAGCACAGGGTGGACATCACCCTCTGGCCAACATCAGTGGACAATAGCAATAGGAGAGTGTGCCAAACACTGGCAAGGAGAAACTGGCTATAACACCCATAAGCCCGCCCCCATACACTGCCTCCAGGAGGCGTTAATTCCCAAATCTCCATCAGCTGGGAACTCAGCATTCAGAACACCTGAGTTTATGGGGGACACCTGAATCAAACCGCCCCAGGCTGTGACCTGATCCATGGATTTATGTGATGGTACTGTTGGGAGGTAGGACCTATCTAGAAGTAGTCACTGGGAGTGTCCTGGAAAGATGTGCTTTCTCTCCGGCCCTTACTTCGCCTCTCTCTGCTTCCGGGCTGCCATGACGTAAGTGGCCCGCTCCACACTGCCCGTCCGCCATGGTGCTCTGCCTTACATGGCCTGGTGCTGACACAGACCTCTGACCTGTTAGCTTAGCTCTCCTCCTAGACAGTCTCTGGGTTCAGACACAGTGGCAGAAAGTCTGACTTACACCAGCCTCAGTCCGACCTGGCACTACGCGCTCCCTCATATGATTCTGTGCTGCACGCTTCACTCAGTCCCTCTGCTCTCTCACTCTGAACCAAGCAAAAAATAATAAAAAGGGATTTTACTAGGTGAACTTAACAGCAAATTGGAAAACAGAGGGTAAGCAGGCAGTGAACCTGAAGATGTTCGTCATTCATACTGACAATGACTGAAATTTTCTGTTAAAGAACAGAGACTCAGGAACGTGCAGAACATCAAAAAGCCTAAAGTATACATACCTGGAAATAGAGAGGAGATAAAACTTTGAAAACTACAACAAAATTAACCAAATTTGGTAAAAGACATAAATTATAGACTCTAAAATCCTGGTGAAATGTAGCAAAATACAGATACAAGTTGGCACATGTTAGTTAAACCACTAGAAAGCACACTACCTACAGGGGCGGTGTTGGGGGGCAGCTGACCTGTCAGACACAGGACAGTGAGGACATGCTGATCCAGCGCACCCTCCTCTCTGAGGACCACCTAAGGTGAGCAGGGAGAGCACCATCCACCACCCAAACCCAGAGGAGGACATCGTGCAGGTGTGGAAGCATCTTTAGAAAGGGGATGGGCGGTGAGTGGGTGGGAGAAGGGATCCTCATACGTAGGATGCATCTTCCACCTGCCTTGGCCAGTCAAAGGGACAGTGTCCTTCCCTGTCACAGATGTGCCTGAAAAGCACTTGATTAAAAACAAGCTGTTTTCTTTTGGGCATAACTCGTAAAGGTGTGGTTGTAACTTAAGAGCCTTGAAGACGATTAGCATGGGGGCGGGGGAGATGGCTCAATAGGTAAAACGCTTGCTGTGTAAGCATGGGGACGGGAGCTCAGGTTACTGGCACCCACGTAAATGTTGGGCAGGCTTCACAGCCCGCCTGTCATCCAGCGCTTGGGAGGGTGAGCCAGGGCAAGCTAGATAGCTTGTCTAGCCAAACTGGCAAGCTCTGGGCTCAAGTGAGAGGCTCTTGTCTCAAGAAAGAAAGTGGTGCTGGGCGTCGTGGTACACACCTTCAATTCCAACACTCAGGAGGCCACGGTAGGAGGATCACTGTGAACTGGAGGCCAGCTGAGACTACATAGTGAATTCCAGGTCAGACTGGGCTAGAAAACCCAAAAATTAAATAAATAGAAAAAAAAGGAAGTGGAGAGCAATAATTGGGAAAGACACTAGACATTGACCTCTGGCCTCTACACACACAGTGCACACATGCACATGTATGCGTGAACATTAACAAAGAAATTGAAATTTGAAGCTGGGTGTGGTGGTGCATGCCTTTAATCCCAGGCAGAGGCAGGAGGCTTGAAAAATAAAACAAAAAAGAAAACTAATATTGGTATGCACAGATGGAAAAGGCCACTCATTATCACACAAAGGCTGTAGTCTATGGACAGGACACAAGGGAGACTCACCAGAGCCCACCTGGAACCTGCCATCACTCGGGTCATTCAGACTTCACTCTAGACAAGGTGGCACCTCCAGCTATCAAGTATACAAGTCATGGTGGTGGTTCTGAGAGCCACTGAGGCAAGGTCCTGTGTGAGGTGATATGAACGGGGTGTCCACTGGATAGGACCTTGGGAAGTTGTCCACATGAACACAGAGTGAGCCACCTTCCTTGGCGAAAGAGTCAGGCTCTCCATCCTAGGACGGGACTCTCAAACCCATTTTAAAAGATACACATGTACACTGCAAGCCTTATATTTGGCCAACCAGGCCAATGAGCCAACAAGTGCAATGGTGGCACATCTGTTATGGGGGAAACCAACTGCCCTCTAATTTGACTGGAGGCCTGCTCCATGGGAGGGAACATATCCCTGATACTGAAAACCTACAACAGGGGTAGTCATGAGCCCTAGGGGTGGAACATCTGCTGCTGTCTGGCTAAATGTATATACTATGCTCCTCAAACTGCCCAGTAAGCACTTCTCTTAATGTTTATACACATATATTAATGCTACTCTAACTTTTTCATTAGAGAACTTTCTCTTTTCAGATGGCAGTGACCTTGGGATGACTCAGAAGGCATCACGGTGCTGAGAAGAAGTGACAGAGGAGTGCTCAGCACTGCAATTTCTCTATCACATCTTCCAAGGCTCAGGGTCCATTGTAGAAGAGGTGGCAGAAAGAATGTAAGAGCCGAAGGAAGGGTAGGACTCCTTACAACGTGCTCCTCCAGACACAAAATGGCCTGGATACCCATGACCTTGCAGTGCCTGACACTACCTACACAAGACCATCATAACAGGAGGAAAAGATCATGACATCAAAATAAAAGAGAGACTGATTGAGGGGGAGGGGATATGATGGAGAGTGGAGTTTCAAAAGGGAAAGTGGGGGGAGGGAGAGAATTACCATGGGGTATTGTTTACAATCATGGAAGTTGTTATATACACACACACACACACACACACACACACACATATATATATATATATATATACACAGATATATATATAAAGATATGCATGTAAAGCCAAATGCACCAAGCGGCACATGCATCTGGAGTTGCATACAGTGGCACGAGGCCCTGGAGTGCCCATATTCTCTCTCTCTCTCCTTATAAAAATATTTTTTAAGTCTGGCGTGGTAGCGCACGCCTTTAATCCCAGCACTTGGGAGGCAGAGGTAGGGGGATCGCTGTGAGTTCGAGGCCACCCTGAGACTCCATAGTGAATTCCAGGTCAGCCTGGGCTAGAGTGAGACCCTACCTTGAAAAAAAAAATATATGTATATATATATATTTTTAAAGAAAAGTAATGTTTTTCCAAACCATGGGAGACCCATTTGAAGAGCGATCAGTTCCTCAAAAAGGCTGAACTGAGCACTGACCTGAGCAAAATGGGGAACTTGATTCTGTTCTTTTTATTTATTTGAGGAAGAGAGAGGAGATGGAGAATGAAAGAGGCAGATAGACGTAGAGAGAGAATGGGTGTGCCAGGGCCTCCAGGCACTGCAAACAAACTCCAGCTGCATCTGGATTTACTTGGATACTGGGGAATTGAACCTGTGTGCTTTGGCTTCGCAGACAAGTGCCTTTAACCATTAAGCAATCTCTCTAGCCTTGTTCTTTATTTAAAAAAAAAAAAAACTTTTTTATAATGTATTTTGATTCCACCCTTCATTATATTGTCTCCTCCAAAAACTATACCCTTTCTCCTTGCCACCAAAAAATATGACAGCTGGGCTGCAGGGATGGCTTAACGGTTAGGGTGCTTGCCTGCAAAGCCAAAGGACCAAGGTTCAATTCCCCAGGACCCATGTTAGCCAGATACACAAGGGGGCACAGGTGTCTGGAGTTCGTTTGCAGTGGCTGGAGGCCCTGATGGGCCTATTCTCTCTCTCTCCTTCTTTGTCAAATAAATAAATAAAAAATATTTAAAATACTTTTTTAAAAAATATGACAGCCAAGAACACAGTCCACACAGGGTTATCAGCAACTGGGATAGGCATCCAGCCTGGCTCTCCAGTGTCCAGGGCCCCACCCCAGGGTTGGGTGGACAGTTCCAGCTTCTGCCTCCCCCAGAGCACTGCAGTAAGTGAGGAGAGGGTGAGGAGCTGCATGCCCCCATGCCCACCAGCCATATGTTTACCCAGCTACCGTCTGCATGAGCAGCTCAGAGACTTTCTCCTGGTTTCAGTCCCAGACTCCACGTCACAGACGGCTGCCCACTTTACCCTCCACTCGGAATTGCTCATCACCTTTCACACCTGCTTTGTGGGGGCCACAGCAGTCAAGGAAGCCTCTGGCTGAGCTGACAGAGCAACAGGTCTGGTCTGGATGCCCCCTTCAGTCCTTTGCATTCACCTTGGGCAAACCTCCTGTCCCCAGCCCTGGTACCGCTGGCAGCTGCAGCCCAACAGAGAAGGCGGCCCCGGATCTGCCCTGAACCCACCACCTCCCACAGCTTGACCCGGGGCTGTCAGGCAAGTGCTGGGACAGATGGACCTTCATACCTACCCAAAGCAGGAGGTTGCCCTCTTGGGTGTGGCCTCTGCCTATGTGGCTGTGATAACAGCCATATGGTCAATGCCAGGCAGTCACCAGAAAAAGGTCAATGTTTAGTTAACTCCAGTGTGAACCTTCAGAGTCCCCATGTTCTGCTCTTCTCCTACTTGTAAGCTCAGGAGATGAGCCCATGCATCCACCCCCATCAGCACCTGTAACCCGCTGCAGGAGACCTGTGAGGCTTGTGCCATGGCAGCTTGTGCCACACTGGTCATGCCATCCTCCCGGGAGGACTGTGGCTTCTGTTGCTCCTGAATATGCCTGCCACCCCAGGCCACCGGCAAACAATCCTGAAGCTGCCAAGTCTCCTTGAACTTGTTGGCCACCTAAACTACTTCAGCCAAGTACTGGTTCTGCATGTGGCTTTCGTAGTCTTGGGTCAGGTCGGGAGAAGAACCCCTGAAGTCAAGCTGGATGCTGAGTCCACGTCACCTGTGTTACATGTGTTTATCAAATGCGGTCGGTGTGTATCCAGTTCCTGTCACTTCTTATGTTGGGTTCGCCACACACACACACACACACACACACACACACACGTTAAAGCTACTCACTGGTGCAGTCTCCAGCACACCTTGTAAGCAGGGGAAGTTCAGGTTCACAGCACTGACTGGGAAAGCACATGGCTCCCCAGAGGCCCTGCCCTGGATCTGAGTGTTGACAACATATAGACCGCCCTGCCACAGTCAAGCAGGCTGCAGATCGGTGTCCCCTCAGCCCTCATCTGGTGACACAGGCTGGCCTCCTTCACGGTTGCTCTGTCCCAGTGCACAGGAAGGGGTGCGTGGCAGGAGAAAGTCAGCTGGCACCCTGGCGATTATCCCAGCCACGTCCCTAGCTCAGCCTCTCACTTGTTAACCTTCTTGTTCTCCCTCCCTCTGTTCACTGAGAGGCTGGGAACCGTGGGCAGGCCCAGCACTGCATCCTGGTTCTCAACACCTTCCTCCACACTTGGGGCCAGGGCTCCAAGAACAGCTTTGATTCAGGGTTAGGGGTGGGCACAGTGTTGGCATCTGGCTTGGCCGGCTGCTTACCTGTGACACACCTGGCCACCATTAAGCACAGCTGGGAAGATAGCGCTTGTGCGCTGGTCTTGGTATTAACTCGGGAGCGGCTGCACTGTGACACAGGAGCCTGCTACACAGGCAGACGAGGCCCCATCAGTCCACCGTGGGCACTGCCTGTGAGAAGGGCAGTGTGTACCAAGTCCCAGTGGTAGCTTGGAACAGATTGGGGTCTCTCTGCAGGATGAATAGTTTCAGATTAACCACATAGCTGGAATGGCCAGAGAAAGCAGTATAGTGCCTTCCAGAGTCAGCACAGCCCGGGAGACCATGGCCACACACCGTCTGCCACTGGCAGAGGTGCCTGTGGCCACAAACAGTGGTTCAGGCTCAGCCTTCCTGGTGCTGCCATCACTACCAAGCCCCTGATTATAGTTGGGGAGCTGTGGCAGGCTTGTCTCCACTGCCCTCTGGCCAGCATGTGCATGTCCCCTCGGGGTGAAGATGGGGGCAAGGCCCCAGTAAGTGACAGGGTCGTCAGCAAGGTTCTTGTCCAGCATGGAGACTAGGGCAGGACAACCTCTGTGAGTACTGAAGGGAAGTGATCTGAGAGTCACAGAACCCTGAGGCCTGTGGTATGCACATGGCCCACAGCTCCATGTACAGACAGTTGCCTATGGCCCACAGTCCATCTGTAGCCCATGATCACCTGCCACTGCTGGGAGCAGGCTCACATCTACCAGAGGGCATCTTCTCTTCACTGTGGCTTCTGCCCAGCATCCTGCATTTGACCATCAGCTGGGTTGAACCACTGACTATGCATAGCCACTCAGTTGGCCAATGGAACTTAGAAGAAGCTGGGTCTCCAAGCCTGCAGACTGTCTGAGAAGGTTCTGGCATGCTGATTAGTGGTACACATTTTCTCACAAGCCATCTCTCAGGAGTCCTAGGTCTATACTGCCAATCAGTGGCTCTGCCTCGGGAGCGTTTTGTTGAAAATGAAACAGCTGATGAGGTGTCTCGACGTGCCACACTGCTCCTGCCAAGCAGCCTCCTGGGCTGCAGTTGCCGGGAGGAGAACATCTGCCAAGGTGGTGATGGTGGAAGGTGCCTGCCTGTGACTGCTGCTCATAGCCAGAGCCCTTGGCTGCATGCAGAGGCAAACTGTGGCTCAGCGGGCGACAGCCTTGAGTTCATCTTGTCTGAGGTGCTGCAGGGACAGTGGGGGACCAGGTAGAGCCCAGCCTTGAGGGGCTGACAGTGGAAGGAGGAGCAGCAGGTTCAGACAGACACACTGGAGATGGGCCCCATCAGTGGTGCAAATGGAGAAGAACCGAGCCAGGTGGTGGGGTGGGAGGAAGCTGCTGGGCAGAGGGGACAGGCAGCCAGCACTGAAAAGACAAAGTGTTCCTAGACAGTGCATCAAAGCCCCCTCTGCCTTAGCCTCAGTCAGTCTGCAGATGCCCCAGAGGTGCAGATCATGCCGGAAAAACGAGCCATGCTCTGCCTGCCATAGAGACACGTGCCAAAAACCCAATGGCACCTGGAACAAATGTAGGGATCCTGCCTTGAAAGAGAAGCAGTGGATCGGAGGACATAAACCCTCCAGAGGAATCTGTCACACACACACAGGAACCATTAGCAGCACCCAAACCATAGCAGTGCCCATCCCCTCCCACAACCCCACACAAAAGCTGTCATTGTGAATGTGGAGCACAGCTTCCGCCTTAAGAGCTTCTGTTTTAGAACATCAGAGTGCGCAGCAGACCCCGGCACGGCACGCAGACCCCGGCTGGGGCAGCCGGCACAGCCTCTTCCTGTCCCCCACACTGGAAAAGGTCAGGCCCGCGGGCACTGCAGTCTTCCACAGCCAGCAAGGAGCCTGGGAGCCAGGAAGCACAGAAGACATTCTCCAGGTGCTCGAGGTGCCAGGCCAGCTGGCAGCTGCCGTGGCCGCTGAAGACCAAAGCCCTTCTCTAGCCTCTTGGCTGGTCACCACCACCAGGACACAGCACTTGCCTTGGGGAAACTGTCACGGGCACTGTGCATACAACGATGGCTTGCCTCACTCAGACAGGCGGCTTCAAGCTGGGCAATCAGATGAGGAGCCCAGTGGCTGGCTGCGTGCAGGCCTCTCCCTATAAATGGGTCATGTGCAGGGCTGACAGAAGATTCTCCATAGAGTACTGAGCTAGCATCTAGGCCACGGGAGGAAACGTTGTGGCAGTGGGAATAGTGGATTTTGACTTGTCCCCAGCGTGAGGTCACCTGTCTCTGCAGATCATAAGGACCCCTAGAATGTGGGGAAAGAGAAATCAAACCATGGAACTGTATTTGGCAAAAATGGCTAACTGACCCTACAAGCTCCAAATCAAGATGCCTAAAATGTATGTATGTATGTATACACACTTATATATATTTTATATACTATATATAAATGTACGTGTATACACACATATACATGTACTACTCCACGTGGTGCCAGAGAAGTTGTAAGCAGAAATCTCCACAATGTAAAAAGAAAGAACCCGTTCTTTTAGATTGTGTAGTATGTTTGATTGTGCAAAACATAAACATCACGAGGGGCTGCGCAGTTGCACTGAGATCTTGTAATAACTTGGTGAGGTAAGACCAGCGATGAAAAGCTAAGCAAGCCACAGAAGAAGGGGCAGCTGTCGACTCCAGGAAAACCAGTGGACAAGACAATTTTATAGCTCACTATTTGGCAGAATAGCCAATAATATTCGTGTAGTCACAACGGTGCAAGAAATGACAACTAAATTCATAGAAGTTTATATCTGAACTGGGCATGGTGACTCACGCCTTTAACCCCAGCACTAAGGAGCTGAGGTAGGAGGACTGCTATGAGTTTGAGGCCAGCCTGGGCTACAGAGTGAGTTCTAGGTCGTCCTGTGCTAAAGTGTGACTCTGCTTCAAAAACAAAACTAAACTAAACTAAACCAGGGCTAGGGAGATGACTCAGTGGTTATAGGTATTAGCTTGCAAAGCCTGCTGCCCTAGTTCAATTCCCCAGTACAGACATAAAACCAGATGTGCAAAGTAGCGCAGCTCATTTGTAGAGACAAGAGGCCCCGTGGCACCCATATATTCTCTCTCTCTCCCTCTCTCAAATAAATAAATGAAAATATTTTTTAATAATGAATAAGGACTGGAGAGATGACTTAGTGGTTAAGGCACTTGGCTACAAAGCCAAAAGACCTAGGTCCGATTCTCCAGGACCCACTTAAGCCAGATGCACAAGATAACACATGCATCTAGAGTTTGTTTGCAGTGGCTGGAAGCCCTAATGTGCCCATTTTCTCTCTCTTTCTGCCTCATTTTCTCTCTCTCAAGTAAATAAATCAAAAGTAAAAACAAGGCTGGGTGTAGCAGTGCACACCTATAATCCCAGCATCTGGGACGCAGAGGTAGGAGCATTGCTGTGAGTTCAAGGCCATCCTGAGACTACATAGTGAATTCCAGGTCAGCCTGGGCTAGAGCGAGACCCTACCTTGAAAAACCAAAAATAAATAAATAAATAAATAAAAACAAAAACAAACAAAATTACAGCTGTATTACTTCTTGGCTAAGATCAAGTGTAAGAATTATATATGTAACACAGCTATATTGAAATTGTCAGGAAAGTATTAGTGTGTGTGAACAATGCTTGTCATTTATGACTGAGAATACATAGACAATGTCTAAAACAGGCACACCAAGAACAATGCAGATATTTAATACTGTAAAAACAGTTATATTACTAGGACTAATCTATAGATTCAATGCAATTCCTACCAAAGTAGGACATTCTTCTCAAAACTAGAAAAAAAATCCAACAACTCATACAGAAACACAAAAATCCACATATAGCCAAAGCTAAACAGAAAGAACGCTACTGGATCCTCCTGATCTAAAATTACACTACAGAGCCACAGTGACAAAGACAGCATGGTATTGGCAAAAACAAACACATGACCAATGGGAAGGAACAGGAATGGGAATGGAATAGAGGATGTTGCAGTCAGGTTCACATTGCTGGCAGAAAACACCTGACTGGGAGCAGCTTGTGGGAAAAAAGGTTTATTTTGATTTACAGACTTGAGGGGAAGCTCCATGATGACCAGGGAAAACGATGGCATGAGCAGAAGGTGGACATCACCACCTCATCAGGCAGACAACAGCAACAGGACAGTGTGCCACACACTGGCAAGGGGACACTGGCTATAACACCTATAAGCCCGTCCCCAACAATAAACTGCCTCCAGGAGGCATTAATTCCCAAATCTCCATTAGCTGGGAACCTAGCATTCAGAACACCGAAGTTTATGGGGGACACCTGAATCAAACCACTGGAAGACTCAGAGGCTGGGGAGATGGCTCAGTGGTTAAGAGCACTTTCCACTTAAGCATGAGGGCCAAAGACCACCAAGTTCAATTGCTCAGCACACACGTAAAAAGCTGGGCATGGCCACACACGTCTGTAATCCCAGTCAGTGGGGGAAGGGGTAGAGACCAGAGAACTGCTGGGCTCACTGACAGAGCAGCTTTGGGTTAAGAGCTCCGTTTCAAGGAAATATATACATAGGTAGTAAGACAAGGACACTCAGCATTCTTCTCTGGCCTCTGCATGCATATGCATGGGGCATGTGCATCTGTACACACCTGTGCATATACCCCACATACCATACCACCCACATGTTCTACACACACACACACACACACACACACACACACATGCAAAGACAAAAAAGAGGAACCAGAAATAAATCCACACAGCTATGGTCACCTACCTTTTGACAAAGGCATCAAAAAATACGCACTAAAAACAGAGCCTAGTCAACAGATGGTGCTGGCAAAACTGGCTATCCATCTATAGAAGAATGAAATTAGACCCACATCTCTTACCCTGCACAAAGATCAATTCAAATTGGATCAAAGACCTATATAAACCCAGAAATGCTGAAAATACTAGAGGAGAACATAGCAATGCACTCAAAGTTAAAGGTATAGGTAGGAACTTTCTGAACAGGACTCCAAATGCACAGAATATAGTTCCAAGAATCCACAAGTGGGATTACATGAAACTTAAAAGTTTCTTCACAGCAAAGAAAACTATCAGCAGAACAAAGAGAAAACCTACAGAACAGGAGAAAAATCTTCACCAGCCATTGCTCTGATAGGGAGTTGATATCTAGAATATATAAAGAACTGTAAAAACTAAACACAAAAACCCCCAAACTGCCAACTAATACCAGACTAATGAAATAAACAGAGAGCTCTCAAAAGAAGAAACATAAATAGCCAACAGATTTTTTTTAAATGTTCAGTATCCTTAGTCATCAGAGACATACAAATTAAAACCACTCTGAGATTTTATCTCACCCCAGTCAGAATGGCTATTATCAAGAAAACTAATGACAACAAACACTAGCAAAGTCGTGGGAAGAGGGGAACCTTTTTCAATGCTACTGGGAGTGTAAACTGGTACAACTGCTATGGAAATTGGCGCAGAGCTTTCTCAAAAACCTAAAACTTGGGCTGGAGGGATGGCTTAATGGTTAAGGTGTTTGCCTGCAAAGCCAAAGTACCTCAGTTCGATTCCCCAGGACCCATGTTAGCCAGATGAACAAGGGGGCACACGCATCTGGAGTTCGTTTGCAGTGGCTGGAGGCCCCAGCGCACCCATTCTCCCTCTATCAATCTCTCCCTCTTTCTCTGTCAAATAAGTAAAAATGAAATATTAAAAAATCCCTAAACTTGATCAGAACACCCAGATATACCACTTCTGTGCATATAACCAAAGGACTCTAGATTCTACCGAAGCAACACGTGCACATCCATGTTCACTGCTGCTCTGGCCACAATAGTTAGAACATGGAATCCGCTTAAATGTCCATCACCTGATGACTAGATAATGGAAATGTGGTACATGTACACATGGAGTTCTCCTTAGCTGTGAAGAAAAATACAGTTAGGAACTTTGCAGGAAAACAGATGGAATTGGAAAAAATTTATAATAAGTGAGCTATCCCAAGCTCAGAAAGGGAAAAACTATGTATTCTCTCATCTAAGTGCTAACCAGGCCTAACCCTACTTAGCTTCTGAGAACAGACTAGATGGGGCACATTCAGGTGGTACGGCCATAGACCACATGTTCTCTCTCACATGTGGATTCCTGCAGTTACTTTCTCGTTGCTGGACAAACACCCAAGCAGAAGCAGTTTATGGGAGGAAAGGGTTTATTTCAGGCTTACAGAATCCAGAGAAACACCATCAGTGGTGGAAGAAGCTGGCTCACTTCTACAGATCCAAGCAGAGAGACACCATCAGCAGCCAGCAAACATGAACAGCCAGAGCTTAACCTGCTCTGAAAACACCTTAGGGCTGCACTACAAGAGCTGCTCCCTGACCCGTGATAATCCCCAGCAGGGCTCTGTCCACTGGGGACTCAAGTTGCAAGCTCAATCTTAATCAAACACACCCGAGTCAGGGATGGAGAGATGGCTTAGCAGTTAAGATGCTTGCCTGCAAAGCCTAAGAACCTGAGTTCGATTCCCCAGGTCCCACACATAAAACCAGATTCACAAAGTGGCACAGCATCCGGAGTTCATTTGCAGTGGCTGGAGGTCCCGACATGCCCATTCTCTCCCTTCCTCTCTCCTTGAAAATAAAAAGAAAAATTTTTTTGAGGCAGTGTCTCACTCTAGCCCAGGCTGACCTGGAATTCACTATGTAGTCTCAGGGTGGCCTTGAACTCATGGCAATTCTCCTACCTCTGCCTCCTGAGTGCTGGGATTAAAGGCATCACCACCACACCTGGCCCAACAGGCTTTAAAAACAAATGCTTTTAACCTTTCAGCTGAGCCATCTCCTTAGCCCAGTTGGTAGATTTTTGGTAAAATTTTTAACATGTTTATTTAAAATAAATAAAAATAAATTTAAAAATAAACTTGAGTCTATGGGGTCACATATTCAAACCACCACATGGATCCTAACTTTTTTTTTTTTTTTTTTTTTTTTTTTTGGTTTTTCACTTTTTTTTTTTTGGTTTTTCAAGGTAGGGTCTCACTCTAGCCCAGGCTGACCTGGAATTCAGGATCCTAACTTTTAATGCTTATCTGTATGTAAATAAAGGGACATTAGACTGAATATAGACTATGATTTGAGTAGACCACAAGGGGAACAAGAGGTGATGGGGAGCAGACAAAAGGAAGAAAACATGTACTACGAAAGCAGAAAAGAGGCTATTCTGGGGGTGGGAGTTGGGAGGCATACGAGGAGGAAGAAGGAAACAAAAAAAATTGTGTGAAAACACCCTAATGAAACCTATGCTAATAAAGCCATCTTTTTTAAAAACCCAAGGCAAAGAAGAATCCATATAAACATTATTTAGGGGCTGGGAAGATGGCTCAGTGGTTAAACGCACTCGCTTGCAAAGCCTGCCTGCTGGTGAGGATTCAATTCCCAAGCCACCCATATAAACCAGATTCAAAACAAGTGGCCAAGGCTCAGGGAACATTGCAGAAGAGGGGGCGGAAAGATTGTGAGAACCTCAGGGTGCGTGGGACTAGCCTGAGGCACTGTATCTGCAAGGCCCCCCCAAGACTGACTGAGGCCTCTCGGTCCCCACAGTGACTACCAGTAACCCCAACACAGACCCGCAGCAGAATTAGGTTGGGGGCAAGGGGGCCTAAGAGTACAACCTTTTTATTGAAAATTCAATAAATAATAATTTTTTAAATTGGCATATTTGCAGTGCAAGAGGCCCTGGCACACCTACACACACACTTACACACACACACACTCTTTGTGTAAATTTTTTTGTTATCGTTTTGTTTTTCAAGGTAGGGTTCCACGCAAGCTCAGGCTGATCTGGAATTCACTATGTAGTCTCAGGCTGGCTTTGAACTCATGGCAATTCTCCTATCTCTGTCTCTGGAGTGCTGGGATTAAAGGCGTACGCCACCACACCCGGCTGTTTGTTTTTAATAAGCCATGTAACACAACTTGGCTAATCCATGTACATGGCTAACTTTTCTAACAATTAAAATTACAATCTTGAGGCTGGAGAGATGGTTCAGCAGTTAAGGCGCTTGTCTGCAAGGCCTTAACGACTTGGGTTCAATTCCCCAGTACCCATGTAAAACCAGATGCACAAAGTGGCATATGCATCTGGAGTTTGTTTGCAACAGCTAGAAGCCCTGGTGCACCTATTCTCATTCTCTCTCTCCTTGCAAATAAATAAATGATGAAAACAATCTTCAGGCCACTTCCTGGCCAGAGTTTAAAGAACTCTGAAGTTGATAAACAAAAGATAATTACAACATCCTAAGCAAGTGGCATTGGCATGCATTTCTCTAGATAGCACCTGTTCAGACAGGCACCAGTGCTGAAGGCTAAAAGCCACACTGTCTGACAGCAGGGACACTAGGGTCTCAGCTGCAAGAGGGGGACGGGCACACAGTCAGAGGTCAGTGGTTACCTGACCTATGTGTGCTGTTAGTACTGGAGAAGAGGAGGCAGAGAGTAAATGAATTCAACTGTTAGTTCAAGATGCTAGATCATAAGTCCCTTCCCTGCAGAAGGAGAAGGTAACCTATACAAGTAACATTTTTTAAGATCTATTTTTATTTTATATTATATTTTATATCTATTTATATATCTATTTATATATTATATTTATATATATATTTATATTATATTTTATTTTATATCTATTTTATTTTTATATTTATGAGAGAGAAGGAATGGGCACGCTGGGACCTCTAGCCACTGCAAATGAACTCCAGATGCATGTGCCACCATGTGCATTTGGCTTACATGGGACCTGGAGAACAGAACCTGGGTCCTTAGGCTTCACAGGCATGCGCCTTAACCGCTAAGCCATCTCTCCAGCCCATAAGTAAAATTTAATGAGCCAGAAAGCACTGTTGACACCTACTGGAGTCCCTGGGTTCCTTCCCCAGAACCACAAAACAAATTTTAATTTAATTTTTTTAAGTCTGATAAATAAAAACAGTGTTCTGAAGATCCACAAAGGAGACAGTTTAGGACCACACTGCAAGAACAAACTCGAAATGAGACAAACCCTCATGGTAAGTCCCTCAACAGCCTGCCAGGCTTAGCTCTGGAGGAGAAGGAGAAGCATTCCAGAAGCTAGACCCGCACCTGGCCGGCCCAGCAGCTCAGTGACAAGTGGCTGCTCCACTCTGGCTGGAACTGCCAGCACCAGCTAGACACCCCACTTCTAAACAATGTGGCATAGACTAAACTAAGGAGCGACTCAGAAGAACTCCAGGTAACGCCCCCAGCAGACTCAGGACTGAAGCAAGGAAGCCCTTCTTCAGTGTCTTAGAAGTCTGTCCATTTTAGAGAGAACCACAGGTTAGGAACGACGCCTTCGAGCACTCAGCCACCCTGACAGGCAGCACCGTTCAGAAATGGCAGTGACAGCTGCACGTGATGTGCAAGACCCCGCCTCTAGACTCATCTTCTGTGACAAGCCCAAAGTCACAGCCATTCTTTTGCCTCGGCCTCCTGAGTGTCGGGATCACAGTCATGAGCCATCACTGCTGGCAAACCTTTTCTTTTCGGTGTAACTATGTAATTTTCACTGGACTTAATATGTGAGAACGGGAGAGAGATTGGTGGGGAGATGTATACCATATGATCTTAGGTTCCTGTTTGAGTAAAGCAAACACTGACCCTAAGCCAGTTTGGTAAATGCCAAGAGATTTATATGATCTGAAGAGAAAACGGAGTCTAAGCTACTTTGGAATGGCTGGTTGAGGCAGTCCATGGCCAGCATGCCACCCAGTGCCCCTAATATGGTGGAGCCAGGCTGTGCTGGGCTCTTACAAAGGATATGGCTGGATGGGATACCAGAATGGAGGGCCTGCTGTTGGCTAGAACTGACACTTTCCGGAACTGGAGGCCATTTCTCCCCGAGTGACATGCTGAGGGGTTAAGTCAACAGAGAAGGGCCCCAGGAAGGTGACGTGGGGTTGGGCTGCTAGCAGCCTGCAAGCTAGAGCTAGCGGCTGGCCATTGAGAGTAACTTAATTAAGGAAACTGCTTTCTTGAGCTGGGGCAGGGAGGGGATGATGGGCTATAAACTGCAGCAGAGGCTATGTGAGCCATGGGGCGCAGTATCAGGTCGTGGGTCTGGAAACGGTTTGGTGGAACCTGCTGGGCCGGCGGCTGGGCTAATCGCTTCCTGCAGGCAGGCTCTGCTCCAGCACTAATGGGTCTTAATAAAAACTTCCAATTGGGCCAGTAAACCCCTCATTAAGCTGTTTTTAAAGCATGAATTTAAGAGTGGCCGGGGTGAAGGGTCACATGGAGCATTTAATTCACAACAGCTGGCGGGAGGTGCTGCTGTGAGGGGAAACACCCAGCTTCAAATGTCCAGGCTATGTAAACGTCCCACGTGGACTGGGCCTGCCAAGGACAGCCCCAAACACAGACTGCCCCCCCAAAAAGACTGACAGGAGATGGAGCTTCTCACTCAGCAAGAACAGAGCCCCTCAAACCATGAAGAGCTGTGTCTACTTGGAAATTCTCCAGATACAGCAATGAACCAAAAACCTGTGTGCGTAGTCTCCAATCCCCGGTATGTAGCCCAAGCCCTCCAGCCCTGTCGTGTGCTGTGGGTGCCATGCCAATCAGCTCCCTGCTTACTTGGCCCCATCCTGAAGCTTCCTTGGGTTGTGAGTTTTAAGCCACTTCCTCCACCACCACCACGTTTACAGCTAACTGGCTGTATGCAATCCAAGGCAGATGCACCACTGTGGGTCTCTATGCCTGATGCTATACATACGTAACGGACCCAGCAGAGCTTCGGTCCCTGCCCCCATTGTCTGAGAATAAACTGATCACTTACCAATGCAGCCTCTTACTAACATGAAGGAACCCAGATGCTAAAGTGTCTAATCTGGATGGTGCTGTATTCAAATATGTTAGGGTCTCTTTATGTCAGAACATGGGGCCCTCTAGAATCCCTCCCTGTGATCCTCAGACCTCAGTGGTCTGCCCTGGGTGTTGGGGGAAAGGCTTCCAGCTCCCCTAAGTCCCAAGTGATCTCCTGGGATACATGTATCACTTGTAACTCTTCACCCACACAGTGGCCCTGCCTCCCCTCTCCACGTGGAGTCACTAGCAATGGTGGGGTTCCTCTGCAAACCAAACCCAGTGCCCCACAGGGCCCAGGCACAGAGAACAGGAATGGCGGCCTCCACTGTCTCCAGTGTCCATGTCACTTGGAGATCAAGGCCTGTATACCCCCAAATCCACTAAAACAGAAAACATGATCAGAGAACTAACAGAATGCTTTGTAGTCCTAAAGCACTCCAACGGGACTGGAGAGATGGCTCAGCAGTTAAATGCACTTGCTTGCAAAGCCAGATGGCCTGGGTTTGATTCCCTAGTAGCCATATACAGCCTGATGTGCAAAGTGGTGTATGTGTCTGGAGTTTGTTTGCAGTGGTAAGACGCCCTGGCATGCCCTTCTCTCTCTTTGCTTGCAAATAAGTAAAAATATTTTAAGGGCTGGAAAGATGGCTTAACAGTTAAGGCAGTTGCCTGCAAAGCCAAAAGACCCAGGTTCTATTCCCCATGACCTATGTGAGCCAGATGCACAAAGAGAGAGAGCAAGTGAGAGAGAATTGGTGTGCCAGGGCCTCCAGCTACTGCAATTGAACTCCAGACATGTGTGCCACCTTGTGTACATGCACAACCTTGTGCATGCATCACCTTGTGTGTCTGGCTTACATGGGATCTGGGGACTTGAACATGAGTCCTTAGGCTTTGCAGGCAATTACCTTAACTGCTAAGCCATCTCTCCAGCCCTCAAAAACAATTTTTAAACACTCCAACCACCTTGGAAAATGCAGGTTCTCTCCTGGTCTGGGCCTGAAGACTCCCCAAGATGGCCTGAGAGCTGAGACAAAGGAAGCCAATGCTGCCTGGCTGGAATGGACACTTCTGTCCTCTCACAGGTTGCTCCCAGTCCCCTTGGCAGGCCGGTCCAGGTGGCAGGACCCTCTCCATGAGTTCCTCCCTTGCCATCACCAGAGGGGTCACCTGCTGTCCCCACCCTCCATGGCCTAGGCCTGAACAGAGCCAGCCTGGAAGCAAGAGTATGGAAACCGTGGGCCCAGGACGTAGGACTCAAACCCTAGAAACAAGACTGCAGCCTCTGCTCACACAAACCTCACCCAGCTGCACACAAAGCCCCATAGAGCTGGGAGCCTGGCCTGGAGCCCAGCACAGAGAACAGCCACGTCGGGGACAGCAGCCAGGCCAGGGTCAGTGGTCCTGCTGGGGACAGTGGCCAGGGTAGGGACAGCAGACACACTGGGTACCGCATGTGTTAGGATGGTGCCTGCCAAGAGTAGCCCTGTCCTGGAAGAGACCAGAAGGCCCGCTGCTCAGCCTGGTGGGCTTCTGTGTTATTTCCAACACATAGGACAGCAGGAATTCTGAAAGGACACCCAGCAATGCACAGAAAGCAGTCTAGCAGTCCGTACCCGCAGGACACTGAATGAATTCTTTTCCAACTCAGTCTTTAAAAAAAATTATTTACAAGGGGCGGGGGTGGGAATGCAAGGGCACACCAGGGCCTCTTGTGGTTGCAAATGAACTTCAGACACATGCGCCACTTTGTGCATCTGGCTTTACATGGGTACTGGGGAACTGAACCCAGGCCCGTAGGCTTTGCAAACAAGCACCTTTAACCGCTGAGCCATCACTCTAGCCCCTCCAACTCAGTCTTTGAAGTGCATGTCGTCAAGAGTGGCAAGCAACATGGGCCTAGCAAGCTGACTGCAGCAGAGATGGGGCAGTCTGGCGGCAGAATGGGTGACCAATGGCAGTCACCAGAAAACACAGCCTCATGGACACACCCTCAGCTCATTCAGTGACAGCATTTGTCTAGAAATGGGATTGTAAGACCCCAGGGCAAGAAGCCTGAGACAGCGGCAGGTCACGAGGCCCACCTCAAAGCTACCAAAATTGAAGAGGATCTCTTAAGACAGTCAAAAAATGCTAATATGAAATTTAAATATTCTGGGGAACTGTGATCGTGTGAGACAAAAGAAGACACTGGAAACAGGATCTCATTATCTGTATTCTTCAGCCAGAACCCTGTTACCCAGAGCAGTAGTAAGTGTAGGAAAGGCTGGTTCCCGATGTCCACAGCCAAAGTGGCATTGCTCACCCATGCCCTGTAAGGACAAGGGGCACCTGGAGCCCCTTTGCCAGCTGTCCACAGATCCTTGCAGCCCTCAAGAAGAGCCACAATCTGTTGTGCAGGCAGCCACAGCCCTGTGGAGCTCCTGAGCCCTCCAAGAGTGACTGGAAGGACTAAAGAATGTTTTATTGCATTCAAATTTAACCCCGATATGAGCCAGGCATGGTGGCTCATGCCTTTAACTCTGACATTTGGGGGGGGGGCTGAGGTAGGAAGATCAAGATTTTGAAACCAGCTACACAGTGAGACCCTATCTCAAAACAAACAGATAAATAGTTACGTAAGTAACTCATGGCACTTGACGCGGGGCTCTGGAAGCTCAGTACATTCCACCCACCAGCCATTTGAGGGACGTGACCCTATGAAGCGCCATTCCCAGCCCAGGGTCTCAGCAAACAGCTCCACACTGTGGCTCTCAGTTCACGGGAGCCTCCTTCAAAGCAGTGACAATGGATACACAATGACAAGCACCAAAACATAGCACGGCAGGAACGTGTTCCCGGTGACAACTCCAGCTCTCACGGGCTGCACAAGGCTAGAGCAGAGAAGCTTTGATAAACCTCAACCCAGTGCACCTGAACCCCACCTCGCACTGCCCCCCTACTAGGGTCCTGTTCTTCACAGCAAGAGAAAAGGCAGGAGGGGGCTGTGGGACACCCCAGGCTCCCAGGTCTATGCACCACATGGTGGAATGGAGCCAAATGAGCGAGCGCCACAGAGAAACAGTGACCACATGTGATGGACATGGGACGATACCAGCAGCAACTTGAGCAGGGCACTAGGTCACAAGGTTTGGGGCTCTGGGGCAGCCCTGTGCCAGTGAGTGGTGGTTAAGTAGACAAGGCTCTTACGGTCTCACGACGAGGGCGCACAGAAGAGACAGCACGTGGCCTCACCAGGAGCATCAAAGGTCAGTGAGAGAGGGTTCCAGGCTGGAAACTGGGCACAAGACCTAGCCCTCCATGACTGCGTGCCTGGAGTCCTGGGATCCTCTGTTTCTCAGATACCCATGACTGTGTACCTAGAATGCTGGGATCCCCACAGCTGTGCACTGGAACCTTGAACCACTGCCCCAGCACAGGTCCGAAGACATGTGAAACATCACACTGCTCACCACGTCTGCCCTGCAGGACAGCCACAGCTCCAAGTGGTAGCAGCAGTGCGCGTCCCTTGTGCCTTGTACCTGATTTTACTGCATCTGTAATATTCACTGAGCCAAGGATCAGGGATCCCAACCTAATAGGGCCTCAAGGTTTCAATCCTCATAAGGAGAAAAAATAATCTTGTCGCAATTTCAGATAACTAAAAGAAAAAAGTAAAATTTACAAAGATAGAGGGTTCGTTCGCCCAAGTACTACAGAATGTAGCTCTCTGGGGGAATTTTGATACAAGGCATAAGGAGCTGGTGGGAACAGCCTGGAGCTGCTGGGTCCTGGTCAGCCCTGCTGAGCTCGGCTGCGTGGGAAAGGTGTGGAGCAAACACCGACCAGGGCAGTCCAAACAGTTTTGCTTTCATAGGTATCTGCCTACTTAGGAACTAAAAGCGAAGAGCATGTTTGCATTGCTGCCCACTTGAGCAGATGGATGGCTTCACATGCACAGGGGATTCCCTGCGCTCCACTGCCACATGCACACTTGTCCCATGAGGCTGAGAGCCTGGGACGACCTCACACCGATGCAGACAGGCTCCGGGGCCTGTGGGGCAGACAGTGTATGGCCCAGATTCACGCCCAGGATGGGAGAAGCTGAGGGGTCAAGGTGCTACCTGTGGGGTCCTTGAACCACAGAACCATAAGGTGGCCACTTCTGCTTTCCCCTAAAATCTAAGATCCAGGCCCTGTGCTAGAGAACCCTGGAGTGTGGTCAACTTAAAGACCTATTAGTGGGCTGGAGAGATGACTCAGCAGTTAAATGCACTTGTTTGCAAACCTTGACGGCCCAGGTTCGACTCCCCAGTACCCATGGAAAGCCAGATGCACAAAGTGGCACATGTGTGTAGAGTTTGTTTATAGTGGCAGGAGGACCTGAAATGCCCAAGCTCACCCTCTCTCTGTCCAAATAGATAAATAAATAAATAAATAAATACATAAATAAATAAATATTTTCTAAAAAGATCTACAAGTTCCCATGAAAGAATACAAGGTCCTCGGGCTGCACAGTCACTCAGGGGCCACCCTATATACCACTTGAGCAGCTCTCACCTGGTATGGGCTGGGGGAGGCCCTGAAGCACCCCTCCCCTAAACAACACATGAAACAACACCAGTCCCATGAGCCCTTCTCACTTATGTGAGGCTCAAGGAGCCATGGAACATGCACAGGGCACAGAGGAAGGGCTCCAAGAGCTTCCCAAAGTGCCTTCTCTGGTCCTCACCCCAACATTTCTATCACCACGCAGTACAGCTACAAAAGTACCCCAGTACCTGACCTGCCCCCAGTCCCAATCTTCCCAAGCCAGTCACTGTTGCCAGAGGAGCCCTGTCAGTACTCACACGCCCCCTAACAAACACCACAGAATCACTGTCCCACCCTGACAGCCAATGGCAGGCACTCAAGCAATGGGAGAAAACCCTCAAAATGCACAGAGATACATACCCCAGCACACAAGGCAAACCCACGTAGAGCTTTTTCCAAGTGCTTTTCACTTACCAAAAGAATACCTAAAAAAAAAACAAAAGGAAAAAGAAAAATGTATTAAAATCTTAGCTTGCTCTGACTAAAAACTTACATGCTTAGGTCACTGTGTTTCCTCACTAAGTGAAGTCCACTTATGAAACCAGGGTGGGGCGGGGATGAGGTGCTCCCAGGAGCACGTGCGACAAGAACTGAGGGCAAGGTCATGTCTATCGGCCAGCAAAAGACACCACCAGAGTGAACAGAGTTAATGCTCATTTTTCCTGCACAAAAACTAAAAACTAGGGCTGGAGAGGTGGCTTAGCAGTTAAGGGGCTTGCCTGCAAAGCCAGAGGACCCACAGTCGATTCTCCAGAACCCAAGTTAGCCAGATGCACAAGGGGGCACATGCATCTGGAGTTCGTTTGCAGTGGCTGGAGGCCCTGGTGCACCCATTCTCACTGTCTCTTTCTCTCTCTCTCTGACTCTAATAAATAAATGATAAAAATTTAAAAATCTTTAAAACAAAAAAACAAAACTAAAAACTAATTGCAACCAAAAATATGCCAGACATTATACCTAGGACATGAAGCTTAAGGGGCACCAGATACCCTGACCCAGATATTAGAATAGGACCTACATCAAACACCATAGGAGCTGGGGAGATGGCTCAATGAGTGAAGTGCTTGCCTCACAAGCTTGAGGACCTGAGTTCAATCCCCAGCACTCCCGAAAATGCTGGGCATGGTGGCACAGACCTATAATCCCAGTGATAGAGGCCAAGACCGATGGATCCCTGAGGCTCATTGGCCAGCAGTCTAGTCTAACTGGTGAGCTCTGGGCCAATGAGGGAACCTGTCTCAAAGAAGCTGGGTGGTGCCTCAAGAAGGACACCAAAGGTTGTCCTCCAGCCTCCACACTGTCATTCACTGTGGAGTCATGTGACAGCAGAGTGTCACAAGGAAGCATCTGTGATGCTGCCATTCACTGGACAGAGAAAGAAGACACAGAGTGACCAGCAGGATTCCAAACATGGGCAGTCATGTCCCTACAGTGTCCTGGAACAGGGCTGACCTTTGGCTTCTCTGAGCCACGCACTGAACACACACTGTGGTGGGGTCAGGAAGGCTCTTCATATGGCCTCTTTAGACCGCTGACCCAACCCAGTGAACAAACCTTCACTCTTGGATTCAGGAATAACCATCCCCCAGCGGTTTGTTATTTGTGGTGCTGTGGTGGGTAGAACCAGGACCTCACGCATACCAGGCAAGTGCTCTACATTGAGCTACACCCCCAGTCACTGCCCTTCAGCTCTAGCAAACGTGGACGTCCGTTACAACACACAGAGTGACACAGGCACACGCCACATGTGGATGAACCCTGAAAACACACAGTGCTGGGGGAGAAGCCAGACACAAAGCCACACACCACGTGACTTTGTTCACATGTAATGCCCGGGGCAGGCGAATCCACAGGCAGAGAGCAGTCAGACCCGCCTGAGAGAATCTCCAATAAACAATGTGGCTGAACAGAGAGCAGCGAAGTGCCGATGCTTAGAACCATCGAGAGCAGATTGGTGTTTCCCCCAGACCACAGTGGAAGGCTTGTAGCCGCCAAAGCACCTGATGTGTCCACAACAGTCCTGCCTTCACATCCACTGAGTGGACCTGTTTCGGATGTCGAATTCAAGGCTGCCTAAGTTTTTTTTTTTTTTTTTTTTTTAAATATCAGATTTCTTTAGCTAATTACACGAAAGCACTAAAATGCCTTCATGACTTTAGCAGCTTTTGTTGTAATTTTTGGCAGCTGAGATTTATCTGAGGAGACACTGATGGCTCTGAGGCTATTCCAGGGCAATTTCTATTTGTCCTTGAAGGAAACTCATGGCCAGATATGACCTGGGCCAGGCCTGTAATACCAGCAGTTGTGAGGCAGGAGGAGTACAAGTTTGAGGCCCATCTTTGCTACAGAATGAATTCAAAGCCAGCCTGGGTGACTAGGCAAGACCCTGTGCAAGGCCCTGGATCCCCTAGACCTCGAAACAAAGGAAACGCACGGCCTCCCTTGCTCTGAGAGACTTTAACTTGTCCCCAGTAGTCCGCAGATCTGGGGGACAGCTGTTGTCTGTTGAGGGACCACTTGCCCCTGTGAGGCCCTGCACCTGACCCACAAGTGTCTCTGGGTCATGGCAGAAAGAAGCCAGTACTGGACGAGCCCCACGAGCTGCCATGGTCCCGCAGGACACTCCAGCACCTGACACCGTGCGGTTCTGTCCCTGTACCCAGGGACATACTCTCCAACACAGACTTTCCATCTAACGACCCCGTACTGGGCCTTTAGGCCACACTGCAAATCACCATGTGTGGAATATTCACCGGCTCCAAAGCTGCGTGGAAGTCGTGTTCCTAGTAAGGTCAGAAAGCACAGCAGGCCGCCAGTCACAGGGGACGGAGTATTCAATAGCTCCACATGTCACCACAAGGGAGAGGGCCAGATGTGTGCCTCTGATGTGCAGGTCTGACTAAGGCCTTCACAATACAGATTCTAGGGCCCAGCGAGGTGTGGGCATAAGCAGCCGTGCCAGTCTCCCTGCTGTGACACATGACATGTTCCTGTGTCTCTGAGCTCCACTCTGTAGTCAGGAGAGCAGAGTGAGTGCACCAGTGGTATTCAAAGATGTGCTGTATACAAAGCGGTGAAAAGTAATTTCTTCATATACTGTGACCAAAGAATATTTGATAAAAATATTTTAAGAGGGCTGGAGAGATGGCTTAGTGGTTAAGGCGCTTGCTTGCAAAGCCAAAGGAAGCAGGTTCGATGCCCCAGGACCCATGTAAGCAGATGCACAAGGTGGCGCATGTGTCTGGAGTTCATTTGCAGTGGCTGAAGGCCCTGGAATGCCCATTCTATATCTGCCTCCCAAGTGCTGGGATTAAAGGCGTGCGCCACCACGCCCGGCTTGCCCTTTTGTATGTTTTAAAAATGTTTATTTTTATTTGAGAGAGAGAAAGAGGTAAATAAATAAGAGAGAATGGGTGCACCAGGGCTTCTAGCTACTGTAAACGAATTCCAGGCACATGCACCACTTGTGCACCTGGCTTTATGTGGGTACTGAGGAATTTAACCTGGGTTGTTAGGCTTTGTAGGCAAGCACTGAGCCATCTCTCCATCTCATTTTTTAAGACCCTGAACTTGCAATCCTCCTGCCTCAGCCTTATGAGTAGCTGGTAATATAAGCCTGTGCCACCAAGCCTGTCAGAAATCACTTAAATTTTGCTGGGTGTGGGGTGGCACATGCCTTTAACCCCAGCACTTAGGAAGCAGAGGTAGGAGGATTGCTGTGAGTTCGAGGCCACCCTGAGATGACACAGTGAATTCCAGGTCAGCCTGAGCTAGAGTGAGATCCTACCTTGGAAAACCAAAAAAAAAAAAAAAAAAAAAAAAATCACTTAAATTTTATGTATTAGCAGATATTAAACTTTAGCTGTCTTAAATGTTGCTAATCCGAAGTGGACTGACTAGCCCATGGGCTGGGTTCTGGACTGAATAAAAGGAGAACGTGGGTGTACCAGCATTCATCCCTCTCGTACAAGCGGTGTGATCAGCTGCCTCCTGCTCTTACAGCCATGACTTCCCCGCTGTGATGGACGGGTTCCTTCCAACCATGAGCCAAAGTCAATCCTCCCTTCCCTTTATGAGACACCACAATGAGGAAAGTAATGAACACAGGTCCTGACCTCCACATCTGCTTCTCACAGGTCCACAGTGTGTCCCAACATGCTCTTCTGTGGTCCCCATGAGCTCTGTCAGCACCTGAAGCTACCATCAGGGCTCAGGTCTGACCAGTGACCCCAGCACAGGGCCTGCCACGGGATGGCAGAGCTCCATTTGGGAAGGGGAGGAAAGGAATGCCTCACGTTCAAGTCCATCCCTCAGTGCTCCCAACAGCCAACGGGTGACTCCTGTCTCCATCTCCCTCAACCCCATGGCACAGCAGGCTGGCTAAATGTTCTCTAGGGGACACAGGTCTCCAAGTAGACTCATGATTTGCTTCTGAAGGCAGAAAAGCTATTTGGTTGAAAAGCAACGGCAACCTTAACCATACCAACGCATTCTGCGACACTACCCTGAACTAGCCCGAGGCAAGCTCACTCAGCCACTCCAGAAGCCAAGATGTGTCCACAGGGTTGAGTGACAGTCTCTACTTACCAAACCTGTCCCACGTTGACTAGGGACAGGTAGAGGGCCCAGAGGGCAGCCATGAGCACCATGTTGGCACAGCCAGTCACCAGGACGAAGGAGGAGAGGCCCAGGCCAAGCAGAGCCAGTAGGTCCAAGTTGAAGTTCATGTCTGACCAGTCTAGCAGCCACATGACAGTCGGAGCGTAGCTCCAGGCATCCCAGCCAATCCTGCCTTGGAAGTAGTTCTGGACGCTCGTCAGGTACAGCTTGCAGGGCAGCAGGCCCCGGTCACCAATGAGGGCTTTGTTCTGATGGAACGCCACCAGGAAGGCCACGACTGGAAGACAGACAAGTTCAGGGGGCATGAGTAGGAACAAACTCCCTGCTGTACAAATAGGGGACATGAGTAGGAACTGAACCACCTGGCCCATAGGACCTAAGAAAGAATGGGGAGAGGGGAACAAATAGGGATGGAGCCCCCCCCATGGAGCAGAGGGTGCTAGTCAGAATTGACTCCCATGGGGACAGGGGACATGAATAGAGACAGACCTCCATGAGGACACAGCGCATAAGTAGGAACTGGGTCACTGTGGGGACGGGGGATACAAGCAGGAACAGACTTCATGGACACAGATTTGTTTTTCAGAGGCGTGAGGCTGGTTGTGGGAGAGAGGTGCAAGTGATGGTTTGGTGCTGAACTACACACTCCAAGAATGTGAGTCCTCTCAGGAGCCTGCACACTTAGAGCCCAGCCTGGGGAAGGCACATTCTGTGCACATATGTGAGCCGTGTTTGCTCACACGTCATGTGAGCAGGCCATGTTACTGATACAGATCTGACTGGTCACCTGTGGGCACTCAGCACTTACCACCATGGCACATCACGGTGACCCAGCTCTCCTGGCAGCATCACGCCATGGGCCTGTATATATATTTTTTTCTTATTTTAATTTATTGAGTGACAGAGAGAGAGAAAGAGAGAGACAGGCAGATAGAGAAACCGAGAATGGGAGCGCCAGGGCCTTCAGCCACTGGAGTTGCGAACAAACTCCAGATACATGTGCCACCTTGTGCATCTGGCTTACATGGGTACTTGAACCTGGGTCCTTTGGCTTTGCAGGCAAGCACCTTAACTGCTAAGCCATCTCTCCAGCCCTGGGCCTGTATCTTAAGCCACTCACGTGGAAGTCGTGGCTGCCTGACTCACAACCGCCTTCTGCGTCCATCCCCAGAACCACCCTCAAGAGGACTTTCACTTCCTCTGGACACATGCTCCGTGTTACGTGGTATGGACTGCACAGGGCTGCGCCCCACCGGAACAGGGTGACGGGTCATCCACCCTGGAGGAGACAAAGACAGGAAGGCACTCAAGGACTCCATCAAGACACCTCTGGGTGGAAACACACGCTGCAGGATGCCACGTTCCTGTGACGCATGGGCACCTTGTGAAAAGCACAGCAATACAAATTGCACCGCATCCCAGGCAGCATGGAGGCTGAGACGAAGGGACAGGAGCCGAGCCTCAGGCCCACGGCTTGCCTGGCACTCATGATCAGACCCCCATGAATGAAGCACACGGCCCTCGTCTACACTGAAAGGAGTGCTGACCGACTGTACTCATGGAGCATACACGATGACGTGTATAAAAAGACAGCACGGGCCGGGTGTGGTGGCGCACGCCTTTAATCCCAGCACTCGGGAGGCAGAGGTAGGAGGATCATGGCGAGTTCGAGGCCACCCTAAGACTACGTAGAGAATTCCAGGTCAGCCTGAGCTAAAGTGAGACCCTACCTCGAAAAACCAACCAACCAACCAAACAACAACAACAAAAACACAGCATGACACAGTAGAGAGAGTCCGGAGTGTGGGTTAAAACAACCTGATGCGCCAGGTGCATGGTGGCACACACCTTTAATCCCAGCACTCGGGAGGCAGAGGTAGGAGGATCGCCGTGAGTTCGAGGCCACCTTGGGACTACATAGTGAATTCCAGGTCAGCCTGGGCCCGAGTAAGACCCTACCTCAAAGCATCAAAAAAGGAAAACAACCACCACC
Source organism: Dipus sagitta (assembly GCA_036346955.1). NCBI lineage: Eukaryota > Metazoa > Chordata > Mammalia > Rodentia > Dipodidae > Dipus > Dipus sagitta. The sequence goes on along the minus strand of CM070781.1, from coordinate 112,163,025 downwards.
TGATACACTGTTGCTCTATTATATAGAGACACATCCAAATTAACTGAAGATATGTACCGATTAAGGGGCTGGGACAACGGCTCAGTGGGCAAAAGCACTTGCTGCACAGGCATGAGGGACTGAGAGGTCCTGAGATCATGAAGTTCAATTCCAGCACCCACATAAGAGCTGGGTGTGGTCACACATGTCTGTAACCCCAGTCCTGTGGGGAGCAGAGACAGGAGGCTCACTCGGACTTGCTGGTCAGCCAGTCTGACTGGAACAGGCAGCTCCAGGTCAGTGAGGACTCTCTCCAGGAAACCGGAAGAGCAGTAGAGGAGGAGATCTGATGTTCATCTCAGGCTCCACATGTGCACATACAGGGGGTGTGCACCTGCACTCACGTGTACTTATGCTACGCATACAAGCACACCACATATAATACATACATATGCCTGAATAAATAAATAGTACCAATTTAAGTCCCAAGGGAAGCTCAGAGTACTGAATTAAGTAGAAATCAGAGACATGGTCATCTTGAAATATGCCCAAGTGTTTAGACGTTAAGGCATGTCTTTCTAAAGCAACCCAGAGGTTTAAAGGGGTTGGGGGTAGAAAAAGACACTGCAAAACATTTTTTGAAACTAAATCAAAGGAGAGTAAAACAAAATAAAAATGTGTGGGAAGCAGCCCTTGGTGGAAAGGTCTCAAACCTACACGTCTACCTCAAATAAACTATACAGCCAAGGGCATCCAGAAGCATAGGAGAAATGTTTGGAAGGTTAATGCAGAAGCTGATGAGATCGAGACAGGAAAAAAGCAGAGGGAAGGGCAAGGTGAACAAAAGGCCTCTGGAAAGGTCTGTACAAGGGAGGGGCTCAGGCCAACCGCATGAGCGCAAGAGCAGGCAGACCCTCCGCCAAGGGAAGCGCGGTGCTGCTGCCCACAGCTACAGAGAAGAAAACTACACATTCCCCTGAGACCATAAATGTAACAGCTTTCATAAAATGGACCGGTTGCTTGATAAGTACAAACGATTACCTCCTGAAGAGGAGAAGTAAAGGGAGCTGGTGTACAGCTCGGGGACAGAGCACAGCTGAGCATGCATGAGTTCTGTCCCCAGCACAAGGACAGAAGACAGAAAACATCACAGCCAAGTGCCGCTCAGAAACGCAAGTCTGGCTTCGTATCTGTAGGAGACAGTTCCACGGTGCTGAGACAATCATACAACCAGTGTTTCGTGAAGGAAGGCATTTACTTCAAGCTTACAGATTCGGAGGAAAGTTCCATCAATGACAGAAGAAGCTGCTTCCATACTTCCAAGCAGAGAGAAACAACAAAACAGCAGCAAAAGCCAAAAGCAGCAAGTGTACAAATCCATCACAGCTCAGACCTCTCTGCATACTTTTGGGCTGGAATCAGATCCATCCCCAAACACACTTTTTTTGGGCTGGATCCCAGGATCCACCCCCCCCCACCCTAGTGACACCTCCTCCAGCCAGGAGGCTAGAGACCAAGTTACCAACTTTAATAAAACACCTGAGGGGCTGGAGAGATGGCTTAGTGGTTAAGGTGCTTGCCTGTGAAGACTAAGGACCCATGTTCCTGAGGCAAGTGCAAGGTTGCACATGCCCACTAGGTGGAGCAAGCGTCTGGAGTTTGATTGCAATGGCTGAGGCCCTGGCGTGCCAATTGTCTCTCTCTCTGATAAAAAATAATAATAACAGGGTTGGAGAAATGGCTTAGTGGTTAAGGCATTTGTCTGTGAAGCCAAACGACCCAGGTTTGATTCCCCAGGACCCAGGTCAGCCAGATGCACAAGGTGGTGCATGTGTCTGGAGTTTGTTTACAGTGGCTGAAGGCCCTGGTGTATCCATTCTCCTTCTCTGTATCTCTCTCTATCTTTCTTTTTCTTTCAATCTCTCTCTAAAATAAATAAAATAAAATAAACTTTAATAATAATAACAAAATAAATAGTGTGAAAAGAGAGAGAGCGCAAAACTCCTAGAAGGAAATATAAAAGAAGATGTAGGCTTGGTGTGGTGGCTCATGCCTATAATCCCAGCAATCAGGAGGGCAGGACTGAGAATTGAAGACTATCATGGTCTACATAGTGAGACCAAAAAAGCAGAAAAGAAAAAAAAAAAAAAAAGAGGGAAAGAGAGCCCAGTGTGGTAGGGTGCACTTGTAATCCGAGAATTTAAGAGGGAGGGAGGGGCGCAAGGACCAGATCTTCAGCTACACAGTGAGTTTGAATCCAGAATAAACAAAAGACAGAGAGGGAGAGAGGGAAAGGGAGATACGTTTTTAGATATAACACCAAAAGCTTGGTCCATGGGCTTTATGAAAATGAAAACCTTTGGACCTGCAGAAGAAGCTTTCAAGAAAATACAAAAACTGAGCCACAGGCAAGGAGGCCGTATTGGCAAACCACATACCTGGTGAGGGGCCAGAACTTGTGACAGTTAAACAACTCTTAAAACAGGAATAAGAAACCCCACTAAAAAAGTAGGAAGTTAAAAAGGGCAAAAGATGTGAACAGGCTCTGAAATGATCTCTCTCACACGGGTGCCGACTGCAAGTAAACATACGACAAGATGTGGCGGGTCTCCTGCTACCGGGGAATGGCAACAAGGTGCCGTAGGGCAAAATCGGGAAAAAACAGATAATACCAAGTGCTCTGGAGGATCCCAAGCCAACATCCTAGTTTGATTTTTCTATCTGTTTTTGTTTTGTTTTCCTGTGTTTGCAGCCCTGTGGGTCGACGTGTATATATATGTAGGGCATGCATACAAGGGGCCCAGGAGAAATGGCCGAGGAAGTACGGCTCCCTCTGTGTGGAGGTCAGACAACTTTGGGGTACTGGTCCTTCCACACAGGGTCTCTACTGTTGTCTGGCCACCGGTCCACTGGCTTGAGATTCTCCTGACTCCACCTCCCAGTGCCCTAGATGTGCTTGGATTACAGATGCATGTGCCTTGTGCATGGCAGCTTTATGTGCGTTCTGGGAATCCAGATGCAACCAGTGCCTTTAACCACCAAGCCATCTCCCCAGCCCCTTCTATGGGTTTTGAAAATACTTGGAACTATCCATCACTCAGTGCTGTACAATGAAACCCCCCCACCTGGTACAGGTAAACAACCCCCTCCCTGTACCACTGACCACTGTGGGCCTCCCTGGCAACAGAATGAGGAGGGTATGTGCTTAGGACCTGTATGAGGGCAGTGCGAGCAAGGGGCTCCCTCAAAAGTCAGTAGCAGAAGCCAAGAAGCTAGAAAGGGGCTATGAGGGAGGGAGGAGAGGAGAGGGATTTAGGGGAGGGCATAATAGACTATAAAGAGAGGGGTAGAATACTAGGGGTGGGGCTTGTGAAATGGCTTAGCCGTTAAGGCATTTGCCTGAGAAGCCTAAGGACCCCAGTTCGATTCCCCAGGACCCACATAAGCCAGATGCACAAGGGGGAGCATACATCTGGAGTTTGTTTGCAGTGGCTGGAGGCCCTGGAGTGCCTGTTCGTTCTTTCTCTCTCTATCTGCCTTTCTCTCTTTCTCTCAAATAAATGAATAAATAAATAAAATAATATAAAAAAAGAATACTCGGGGTGGATTGGTCTACGTAGGGTCAGGAGAGAGGATAGAGGGAGGAGGAATTTAAGTTGTGAATAAGTCATATAGAAAACTACTTCTTTGCTAGTAATATTTATACATACATATATATTTACACATATACATATATATTTATATATCCATATATATATACACATATACATATACACATATATATGTCTCCTGTATGGGTAGATAATGTTGTGCCCAGAGGCCATAGATTATAAGAAAAACTGCAATGCCAGGGATGGGTCACCTTCCAGTGAGTTGTTGGCCAGGAGGTTCCTGATGCCACCAAGACTCTACAAACAATTGCCAAGGCTCTTGATTTCCTACCAGGAATAGATGGTAAGACCCTATTGCTGAAGACTCCACATGCTTGGGCTGCATGTCACTGAGAAATCAAGCTGGAGCTGAGCTGGAAGCCTCCTCCCTGTTGACTAGCTGTCAGTATGCTGGACAGAAGTATGCAGCACACAGCCTTTTGGGGGGGGGGGAGAGAAGTCACCTATGGCCTTAACCAGCAGAGGACCCTGCAAACCTTTCAGCTGGGCCAAGCGTGCCAACTGGTGCAATAGTGGCATGTTTGTTTGGGGGGAAACTAATGACGCTGTGGTAGTTTGAACAGGTGGCCCCCAATATATCCAGTGTTTTATTAGTTTGTGCTTTGGATCTGCAGACACCGGGCTGGAGGAGGTGTCACTGGGCAGATCTTAAGCTGGGGTGATGGGTTTGAAATTCCAATCTAAAGATATGCAAAGTGCTTAGTTCTGCCTGGAGTTCCTTAAGTGTGCTGTGTGGTGTGGCTCTGGGGCTTGTGGCCTCTCTCCTCTCTCTGCTTGGACCTGTGAAGGCAGGCCAGCTTCTTCTGCCATCACAGAACTTCCCCTGGATCTGTAAGCTTCGATAAATCCCTTCCTCTGTAACTGTGCCGGGTCTGATTGAACTGGAGGCCCACTCCACAGAAAGAACTTATGCCTGGAACTGAAAACCTAGTCAAAAGCTTATGGCTGTGAGAGGGGAGAGTGAGCCAAGGAGCACTGGCAAACTGGGAGCCAACAAACCTCTAAGGTCTGGAAGTCCGCAAGATTGAAACCCTAAAGGTGTCCAGTTTGCTGTGCGTCCCCTTACCCTTGACTGCTTGCTTTTATTCTGTCTCCCCAACATTTTCTTCCAGGACTGTCTTCCTGCAGTCAGCCACTCCATCGATATACTCTCAGGCTCCCTTAGATAGTCACCCCTCTGGGAAGACTCTGACTGCAATTACTCTAGGACCCCGTTCAGCTAAAACAGTTGAGACTGACCAATCATCGTCCTCTTGCCTCTAACAACAGTTTGAGTGTCTTCTCAAGACAGTGGGGAATGAGAGGGAGTTGGGTAGCTTTGTTAGGCAGTTAGGGTGACTGGGCCCCTGAGAGTAAGGTAGGAATGTCTGCCCTCAAAATCTGCAGTGGCTAGAGATCAAAGGATCTGACTTTTGATCTCTTCCTAAAGGAGTTCCCTGAGTATTCACTTGCTCTGTCTCTGACAACACCAACTTCCCAAGACTGCTCAGTACTGTGGAGGATAAACCAAGGAGAGTTCAGCTTTTTTTTTTTTTTTTTAACTTTTTAAAGAAAAAAAAGCATGCTGTGTATCTGTAGGCATGTGTGGATGTAGATGACTTATGTGTGAAGAGGCATGTGTGTGCCACGGCACCCTTGTGGAGGTCTGAGGACAACCTCAGCGGGTTTGTCCTCTTCCTCCACCCTGCTTGAGACAGGGTTTCCCTTGTTGTTGTTTTGTTTTTGCTGCTTCGTGTCACGTGCACCAGTCTAGCTGGCCCATGAGCTTCTGCACTCTTCTGGCTTAGCCTCTCATCGCTATAGGTACACTTGGATCACAGAACCATGCCAAGTACATGGTCACTGGGAAACTAAACTTGGGTAGTCAGGCTTGCAAGCAAATGTCTTTAACCACTGAGCCATCATCTCTCCAGCCTTAGTCCAGTCGTTTTTTTAACACTGATTTTAGAGAGTCAAGTGGAAGCCAAGGTTGTCACACCTACAAGGACCATTCAGTAAGGACCCCAGCTCTTCTCTGCACCAGGAACTGGCCAGGCTGACACACAAAATGTAAACGGAGCCGGGTGTGGTGATGCACACCTTTAATCCCAGCACTCAGGAGGCAGAGGCAGGAGGATCACTGTGAGTTTGAGGCCACCCTGAGACTACATAGTGATTTCCAGGTCAGCCTGAGCTAGAGTAAGACCTTACCTCAAAAAACCAAAAAAAAAAAAAAAAAAAAAAAAAAAGGAAATGGAGCTGACTCCTCCAGGAGAGTGGCATAGCCCAAAGCTTCAGCAGTAAGTCCCTACCTCACGTGAGAGACATACATGAAGAGCAGACATGCTCCATGCCCACCATGCTCAGGTAGCCCTGGGCAGGGCCTCTACAGTCCTCTAGAGGCCTCCAGGGGGCTGACTGGCCCTGCCTGGCAGAACCATCCCAGCCTGGCCTAGGTTTGGCTTTTTTTTTTTTTAAATACAGTGTGTGTGTGTGACAGAGAGAGAGAGAGAGAAGAGAGAATTGGCACGCCAGGGCCTCCAGACAATGCAATACAACTCCAGACGCTGCATCAACCTGTGCACATGCGCAACCCTGCCCACGCGTCACCTTGTGCATCTGACTTATGTGGGATCTGGGGAGTAGAGCATGGGTCCTTAGTTTTTGCAGGCACGGCCTTGACCACTAAGCCATCTCTCCATCCCTGTTTGGCCTTTTTAAGCAACAGGCTGGGCTAGGTCTACCAGTGTCCATATGGTCACAGATCCACTCTCCCCCAGACTAAATTTCTGGGATTTAGGGACATGGTTAGGAGGGAGTTAGAACCCACGGCTGCACCCACCACACTATGTCAACAGAGGTTTTGAATGTGAGCTCTGCACACTGGCCACAGGCAGGCCAAGCACATGGGTGGGATGGTATCTCAGCTGGCAGAGAATCGCTAGTTGTGTGTGTGTGTGGGGGGGTGTCAGCCTTTACCACCTACAGTGTGTGATCACAGCTGGCCTCCCACCACCTCCTAACAAACTTCCGAGGGCAGAAACTTCAAGGGAGGGGCTAAGGTAAAGAAATCTCAGCGTGACCACCAGCCAGTTCCCTCAATTCTGCCTTCCTTCCTCCTGGAGGAGGCCCCCAAAGTGTCAAGAAGAGATGGGATGTTTCCGAGGATTGGAAAGGCCTAAACCGAACCTGTCTCCTTCCACAGCTGAGCGTCAGGGAGCAGGTGCACACACACACCTCCACGTCCAATGAATCCAGGTGGACCGTCTGCCTATAGTACACCCCAAATGGGCCAGGTGGAAACTGCTGGACCAGCTTTGGGTTGGGTAGGAGGTGTCAAGCCACAGTCTCAGGATAAGAACCATAGTCCTCCCTCTCCCTACATGGGGAGGGGGGCCCGAGGCGGGGAGTGCCAGGGGGAAGCTTCGCCCCTTACCTGCGCTAGGTGGGGATGGGGAGGAGCCCAAGGGTTCAAACAGGCATGGGGCGGGGGTCTCCGGGGCACGCGAAGGCGCGGGATGGGTGCGGGCGCGCGGGGTGGAAGGAAGGCGCGGCAGCGGGTCCCTGCCAAGCGCGCCAGGTAAGGGGGTGAGACGGGGTCGCGGGGCGCCGGGCACTCACAGTAAACGAAAGCGAGCGCTTTCAGGAGCACGACCCTGGTCAGCCAGAAGGTGCCCGGGCGCAGGCGGGCTGCGTCGCCCGCAGGATCGCCAGCCAACTTTGGGGTCGACCCGGGACTCGCGCTCTCATCCCGGACCTTCCGCCTCCGCAGCGACTCCTCGGGCGCAGCCATTGCCCTGCCTTCTCTGCGCAAGCGCGAGAGGCCCCGCCCGGCCGCCCGAGGCCACGCCCACGCCCCGAGGCCACGCCCCCTCCCGCCGGACAGCCGCGGTGCACAGGGGCTCCTTGGTGTCTGCAGTCTGAGCTGCATGCAGAGGGTCGGAGCTGATCTCGAGATTCCTGGTCCAGGTGAGGAAAAGATGATAAAGAGCCGGAGGACGTGCCCTGGTGCAGTTCCCCAGCCTGTGCAGAGGAAGGCCAGGCCTGGGGTGGCTATCGGCAGAGCGAGAACTTCACCCATGGCGCCCAGGCTGCCACTTGGGGGTGGCAAGTGCCTCACAGATGCCCCCTCAGCCACCCAGCACGGAAGATGCTGGGCAGTTGTCACAAACAGCAAGCACGGACAGCTTCCAATTCGACTGGACTCTAGCTTCCTCACTCACCTGACGGGCCCCCCCGCCCAGTCTGTGATCACCAAAGAGCCCACTTGACAGTTGAAATTCCTTCAATGTGGGACTGGGCCTCAAGCTACAAGGCCACCAAGGACTCAGAAAGGAGAGTGGACTACTGACCAGTGTGGCCTGAACAGAATCCCAAAAAGACCACCAGCAACTCCTTTGCTTTCTTTCAACTGGATTTTTTCAAATGTTTTATTTTTACTTATTTATTTGAGAGAGGGAAAGATGCAGAGCGAGCAAGAGAGAGAATGGGTGCACCAGGGCTTCCAGCCACTGCCAACGAACTCCAGACACATGCGCCACGTTGTGCATCTGGCTTATGTGGGTCCTGGGGAATCAAACCGGGATCCTTTACCTTTGCAGGCAAGTGCCTTAACCGCTAAGCCATCTCTCCAGTCCCCCACCCAACTTTTTTTTTTTTTTTTTTTTTTGGTTTTTCGAGGTAGGGTCTTGCTCTGGCCCAGGCTGACCTGGAATTAACTACATAGTCTCAGGCTGTCCTCGAACTCATGGCAGTCCTCCTACCTCTGCCTCCCAAGAGCTGGGATTGAAGGCATGCAACACGCCCGGCTCAGCTGGGTTTTCACAGGCCAGGCTGGCCTTAAATTCATAATCCTCCTGACTCTGCTTCCCCAGTTCTGGGGTTACAGGCCACCTCCCCCCACCCCCAGGTTTCTGGTAGTAGGAGTCAGGCAGTCAAGGCACAGAAGTGGTTCTGGAGAGGTATGCTGCAGCATTCCTTAGGGAACAAACGTGCAGGGTACTAGCATGCCAGGGCTAGAGGCGATGAGAAACTATGGGGCTCTCTGGAGGTACAGGGGTTTTTTCTTATTCATTTTTCAGACCTCTGTTCCTTTGTGTGTAACACAAATGTTTATCTTTTTACATCTTTACACTATTTTGTTTTCTAATGTATATGTTGTGTGTTCATGTATGGGCACGTGTGTGTATGTGGGAAGTGTGTATACACACATGTGGAGCCAGGTGTAGATGCTGAGTGTCTTAATCACTTCTTATTTTTTTGTTTATTTTATTTATTTATTTGAGAGCGACAGACAGACAGAAAGAGGGGGAGAGAGAGAGAGAGAGAGACAGAGAGAATGGGCACGCCAGGGCCTCCAGCCACTGCAAACGAACTCCAGATGCATGTACCACCATGTGCATCTGGCTTCCGTCGGTCCTTGGGAATCAAGCCTTGAACTGGGGTCCTTAGGCTTCACAGGCAAGTGCTTAACCACTATGCCATCTCTCCAGCCCTCACTTTCATATTTTTATGAGACAAGGTCTTTCACTGAACTTGGAGCTCACTGATTCGGTTAGACTAGCTAGCCAACAGGTCCCGGGGAGCCTCCTGTCTCCACTTTGGTGGTAGGGTTACAGGTGCATGCTGCCATGCCTGGCATTTTCTGTGGGTGTTGGGGATCCAGACTCAGTTCCTCATGCTTGCATGGCAAGCACTTTACCCACTGATCCATCTCCCCAGCCCAGCTCTTGAAAAATAAAAACTTCCAATGCTTGCATGGTCAAACAACTCAGTATTTATACCTCCAAATATGCAGGGAGCGCATGAAGGCGAGGACTGTGTGGACATTGGACCCCTCACCCCTAATGTAGGCCAGATCAGCAGCTTCAGGGACCCCTTTTCCAGCCACCTCCTATTGCTGGGGTACTGACATATAAATCCATCCTACACTTTGCTTTTTTTTTTTTCTTTTCCATGTGAAACCCTCCTTCATGAGCCCAGCTGTGAAGTGTGACCCATCACAGATGTTGGCAGTGAGCTGTAAAAAAAAAAAAAAAAAGAACCTTTTACCTTCTGTTGTGTCTTCCACAAGCCAGCATGTGCCCAAGGTCTCCGTATCTCTAGGACTGGAGGAAGTTACCTCAGTCAGTGTCTTGTATCCAGGGCCTTCCAGAGGAGTCCTCACCCTGCACCTCCCCGCTTTGATGGTGGGTGTCAGGCGTGGGATGGGCAGGCAGGGACATCCAGGGAGACCAGCTCAAGGCTGCAGAGTGTTCCCAGGTCAGAAGCCAGAGCTGGGCAGCAAAGGAGAGGAAGGACAGCTCTGCCATCAGGTGTGACCCTGGGTGCTTTTGCTCAGGTGGGGACAGTCCTCACAAAGGGCCTTTTGTCCTCAGCTTCCCTTGTGGGGGACGCATTGTCCTCCCTGCAGAAGGGCACAATAGGGCATTGTGCAGAGTAGAAAATGGGCCCCTTGTTCCAGCATGGAACTCTGCTAAGGCTGGGGCTGAGCTCTGGGCTCGCGCTCTCTCTCTCTCTCTCTCTCTCTCTCTGGGTTTGTCCAGGGTGGGCAATTCCAGCTGAAGGGTCTACAGGGAGCTCCTGTCCTCTGTGGCTCAAGTTTCATGCTGGGCCTGACTTCCTGGGATGCTGTCTTAATTGGCTCAAGAGCAGGTCACAGGGGCCAGAGCTGGGCTAGAGAGAGCCCAGCCAATGGCTGAGTTCTTGCTCATTTCCATTGCATTACATGTCTGTAATCCCAGAATTTGGGGCTGGGGCAAGAGGATCACATATTCAAGGGCAGCCTGGGTCACATAGTGGGGATCCTATTTCAAAAACTAAAAGTGGCTGAGTGTGGTGGCACACGCCTTTAATCCCAGGGAGGCAGAGGTAGGAGGATCACTGTGAGTTTGAGGCCAGCCTGAGACTACATAGTGAATTCCAGGTCAGCCTGGGCTAGAGTGAGACCTTATCACAAAAAATAAAATAAAACAAAACAAACAAAAAACCTAAAAGTGAAGCTGGGTGTAGCAGCACACACCTTTAATTCCAGCACTCAGGAGGCAGAAGTAGGAGGTGCTGTGAGTTCGAGGCCAGCATGTAACTACAGAATGAGTTCTAGGTCAGCCTGGGCTAGAGTGAGACTCTACCTTGAAAAACCAAAAACACTGGGGGCTGGAGGGATGGCTTAGCGTTTAAGGCGTTTGCCTACAAAGCCAAAATCCCGGTTTGATTCTCCAGGACCCACGTAAGCCAGATGCACAGGGGGGCGCATGCATTTGGAGTTTGTTTGCAGTGGCTGGGGCCCTGGCGTGCCCATTCTCTCTCTGCCTCTTTCTCCCTCTCAAATAAATAAATAAAATATATTAATTTTTTTCAAAAGCCCTAAAAGTGCACTGGTACATTATCCACTCATAAACAGCAGTGAACGGGACTGGAGAGATGGCTCAGTGTGTCCAGTGGTTGTGGTACAGTGATGAGGACCTGAGTTTGATCTCCAGGACCCATGTAAGAGTCAGGGATGGCAATGCCTGCTTGTAATCATCCCAGTGCTGGCAAGATAAGAACATCCCTAGGATTTCCTGTCTAGCTAGTGTAGGTGATCGGTGAGGTGCAAATGTGGTGAGACCCATCTCAAAAAATAAGATGGAAGGCTGGAGAGATGGCTCAGTGGGTGAGGTGCTTGCCTGCAAAGCCTAATGACCCATTTGATTGTCCAGTACCCACGTAGAACCAGATGCACAAAGTGGCACATGCACCTGGAGTTTGTTAACAATGGCAAAGGCCCTTGTGCACCCATCCTCTCTGTTTCTCTGCTTGCAAACAAAAATATTTTAAAAACTAAGATGGAGTACTAAGAAAGAGAATCGACATTAACCCGACCTCTACATGCATGCACACCGAACATGAATGCACACAGGTATGCACACCACACACACACAAGGTACGATTTGCTCCATCATGGATGGACCTCAAAACTATCAGCCAAGGAAAGCTGGGCTTGGGGGCTCAGGACAGAGCGGAGACAGAGGTAGGAGGATCGCTGTGAGTTCGAGGCCACCCTGAGATTACATAGTGAATTCCAGGTCAGCCTGGGTGAGAGTGAGACCCTACCTCGAAAAAACCAAAAACAAACGAACAACAACAACAAAAAATCAGCCAAGGGCTGAAGAGATGGCTCCGCAGTTAAAGGCACTTGCTTGCAAAGGCTACTGGTCTGGGTTTAATTTCCCAGTATCTACATAAAGGCAAAGTGGTGCATGCATCTGGAGTTCATCTGCAGTGGCAGGAGGCCCTGGCACACCCATTCACTCTCTCTGCTTGCAAGTAATAAAAAAAGTTAAAAATAATATCAGGGACTAGAGAGATGGCTATGTGGTTAAAAGTGCTTGCTTGCAAAGATGGCCTGGGTTTGATTCCCCAGTGTCCATGTAAAGCCAGAAGCACAGAGTGTGCCTGTGTCTGGAGTTCATTTGTTGTGGCAGGAGGCTCTGGTGCACACATGCTCTCTCTGTCTGCCTCTATCTCACTCTCAAATTAAAATATACATATATGTGGTGTGTGTGTGTGTGTGTGTGTGTGTGTGTGTGTGTGTATATATATATACATATATATATATATATATATATAACTTAAAAAAATATATTAGCTAAGTGAAACAAGACAGACACACAGTGTATGGCGCCCTTTGTAGGAAAACCAGAAGAGGCAAAGCCATGGGGAGAGGCAACAGGTTAGTGGTTCTGAGGGGCTGGAGTGAGGGAAAGGCATCACTTGGGGATATTTTGGAACTAGACAGAGGTGATGGGTATGTGTTAAGCTAGACAGTCTAAACACCACTGAAGCCTTCAGTTTATAATTTTTTTCTTTTTTAAAAATATTTTATTTTTATTTATTTATGAGAGTGGGGAAGGAGAGAGAGAATGGACACACCAGGGCCTCCAGCCACTGCAAATGAACCCCAGATGCATGTGCCACCATGTGCATCTGGCTTACATGGGCACTGGAGAATTGAACATGGGTCCCCAGACTTCACAGGGAAGCACCCTAACTGCTAAGCCATCTCCCCAGCTCTTTTTCTTTGAGACATGGTCTTTCTCTGACCTAGGCTGACCTGGAATTCACTCTGTAGCTCCAGTCTGGCCTCCAACACCTGGCGATCCTCCTATCCCAGCCTCCTGAGGTCTGGGATTAAGGGTGTGCGCCCCCATGCCTGGCATTATGATAGTTTCGTTTTGTGCTATGTGAATTTCTCTTCAACCTAAAAAAAAATTGGGACAAGGTCTCACTCTATAGCCCTGGCTGGTCTGGAACTTGCTATATAGATCAGGCTGGCCTCAAACTTGCATTGGTCCTCCTGCCTCTACTCTCAAGTACTGGGATTGCAGGTGTACTCAGTATCTGGCTTTCCCTCCGTTTTCTTGTAAAGTGAAACAAAAGCAAAACCACAAGACTCCCTTGCAGGGATCTGAAGTGGCATGTTTCACAATTTCCAGGAAGGTACTGCTTTCACCGCTGGGATAAGTCACCGCTACACCACTCCTGCTTCGGAGCACTGGGCAGCTTGAGGTCTAGAATCTGCTGTGCCTTGTGCCCCAACATGCTCCACAGAGAAAGCACAGCCTCCGCAAACCCAGACGGAGCTGAGCAGCCTGAAGACTTATGGCTGAGAGCCCAGATTGCCGACCAGGGGGAGAACCCAAGGTGTGCTCCTCTCCCCAACGGTCCACCAGCCCAAAGCAGGAGGCTCCAGAGCTTCACTTCCAGTAAAACCTGAAACGGAGACTGGAGAGATGGCTCAGAGGTTAAGACACTTGTCTGCAATGCCTGAGGACCCAGGTCCAATTCTTCCAGTACCCACGAAAGCCAGATGTGCAAAGTGGTGCCTGCATGTGGAGTTCATCTTCAGTGGCTAGAGGCCCTGGCACACACATTCTCTCTTTGCAAATAAATATTAAAAAAACAAACCCTGAAGTAGCCAAGTTGACAGGGCAGAGGGAACTAAGATGAGGTAGGAGAGTCCTGAGGCTACAGAAGAGCCCCAGGAAAAGGACTGGGGGACAGAGAGGAGTCCCAAGAGGCCTGCCTGCCCAGGCCCCAGCTGGTGTCTGTGGAGGTCAATGGCTTACCCTTCCTTAACTGGGCCCAGTGCCCCAGCCGCCCGCAGCCTCAAGCACAGTGCGGGGACAGGGCACACAGCCCGCAGGCTGGCAGCAATCCCAGCAGCTGCGGACCGGCTTCACCGAGGAATGAGGCCCCTGTCAGCACCTCGTCCAGCTGTCCCCAGGCACCCTGGCCTGGCAGCGCCCGCTGCTTCGGGGCCATTGTCCCTGACATGCAGTTGCAGCTGTCTCTGCCCCCCAAGATCCCAGCTTGGGCCTGAATCAAGTTGTACACCCTTCATTTACCCCAATTTTTCATGTCTTGAAGTCTGCTGGTGGAAGAGGGACGGGGCCCACATCTGTTGCCTTCTCCTGGAGGAGCGGTCAGTTTAGGCTAGTCCCACCCGGACCATCCAGCAACTAAAACCCACAGGGGAGACTGGCAGGTGCGGCACTGAGTGAGCAGGTGTGGTGCCATTTGCTGCCCGAGCTGAGGTTGTGACTCATAGACGGCTGTTCTGTTGGCTTATGTACTCTCCAGAACCCTTAGCTCCCCCTGTACCTTAGGAAGGACTCCAGATGCCTGCAGCCAGAGCTGTAGTCAAGGTGGAGAGGAAGCTGAGTCTATCATAGAGTAGCGTTCCCTGGGTCTTGTGAGAGAGCACACATGTCCTTTGTTCCTGTCTGGGATATATGCTAACTGGAAGAATTCCTGGAAAGCACTCAGCCCAGAGGTCAGAACCCAAAGGCCTGTGGGCTGAACCTTGCCCACAGAGCTAACCCAGTCACTGCATCAGTCACCAACCCCACTAATGCTGTGTAACAAACAGCCCCAAACCACACTCAGTGGCTGTAGGTATTTAACTGAAACTTCTGTCAGCATATTCTGGGCAATAAATGCCTGACAGTCAGCAGACATCATTTAGTGGGCATGTTTAATTTGCCTGGGGCACTGATGGGTGTTTGGAACCTTCCACCATGATCCTGGCAGCTACCATTTACCTTACTGGTTATGTGGAAACGATTCTGCTCGTGGACACTAGAGATGGGAAAGAATTCTTGCCCACAGGAGCCAGGTGCACAGTGCATGATGGGCAGGGCTCTTCAGGATGAGCACAAGGGGTTCAGATGTCTGATACAACGAACCTTTTTGGCCCTAGATGGAGATCCCTCCACCTAATGCCAACAGAGTGGGATGTGTGGCCTGTAGGGTTCGGAAGCCCAGCTTGGACCCAAGTCCATGCACCACTGATCACCACTCCAGTGAAAGATGCTGCTGGTGCCTGGCCGGAGGCTATATGGTGCCAACTTCCACCAGGGAGACCTAGGCAGCTTTGGTGTCCCAAGAGCCAGGCTCCACCCTAGGGCCCTGACTGAGGGCAGAGTGGGTGGACCCCAGCTGGAAGCTAGTGGACCCATGGGCATTAGAGGTCGATGGACTCACAGCAACAGAAACCACAGCTGTTCGCCACACATCTGTGGTCCCTGCACACACCTGTCACTGTAGATGAACACTGGGTCTCCACTGGATTACACTGTCCCGCCCCCCAGCATCCTTTCCAACAGCCCAGCAAAGGCTCCCACCCTATGGTTGGCAGTCACTTCCAGGCAGTGTGGCTTCGTGATCAAGAAACCTTCTGGGGCACAGACAGCTGAAGATGCCCATGGGCCAAAGGAAGTGTTCACCCTTACCTGGAGCGGGCATCATGCTGACAATGCCGGTCTCGCAGCATGGCATGGGGCATGACAGGTTACAAAGGGCTGCAGGGAAACCAAACCTGCAGGGCCGAGAGGTGGGATGCAGGACGGCTTTCCTGGGTAGAAGGCCAAGTACTGACACCAGCAGCTACTATGTCAGCTCAACCAAGGGGACAACTTTGATTCTGACAATTTCTGTCCCAGGCAGCTCTAATAGCATCCCTGAGGCCACTGAATTAAGGTTGTGGGGGAGGGGAGGGCAGCTTCCTGGGAGTGACAAGCAGGCCTCTGAGATCCTCTCCTGCCTCTGGGGATCCTGCTTGAGGAGCCCTGCTCTAAGCTCACCCTTCTCTGCTCCCATGGTTTTGTTTCTGCCAGGCCAGCGTCAGTAATTAAAAGCACCAATTAATCTCCAAAGCTGCTTGGAGATATACTGCCAACTGCCGCATGCACGGCTCCCAGGCCAAGGGTTGGGGACACACACGTGAGGACATGCCAGTCTGGGGTTTACAGACTCCCTCATCCTCATCCTTCCCCAGGCCCCAGGGCCAGTGGTCCAGAAATGGGCACCTAGGCCAAGCTCAACAAACCAGCCCACGTGATGATGGGAAGTCCTGAACTGGGGTGAGGTTATGCATTGTGGAGTCAGGCCAGCCCCAGTCAAGGCGGAGAGTAGGGGCAGGAAGGAAGAGCTAAGAGAAGAAACGGTCCACACTTGGATAAGGACAGGTGGCCCAAGAAGTGGCTTGAATAGCAGCCACTCAAGTTTAAAACGTCCATGTTCTCAAATGCCCTCTGCCCCCTCGGGGTTTTGTAGTAAGTTGCCATCCACAGAGAGAACTCTTTCCTCCTTTCCTTGAAGTAAATGGGAAGCTTCAGGTGTCAGTGGAACTGTCATTTCTCTAAGCCTTCTGGGGCCATCCTTCCTTAAGTGCCCCTTCTTTGCTGGTTGCAAACCCTAGAGAGGACTACCTGCCCCTGTCTCTACTCAACACCAGGACTTCTAGGTCACGGACTATGGCCATAGCCTAGGAGGAGGCCCTAGCACGAGGCTGTGTTTGAACAGTAATAGGGAACATGTGAACCCACTCTGGATATCTCCTTTTTGGAGAGTGTTCATTCAGGGTCTGTCTAGTGGCTGAGGATGAGAGTCTCCTTCAACACGCAAGAGGTCCAAGGCCCAGAGGGTGCACTGACTTTTCCCTGCGGATTGACCCTTGGATTGAGCCAGCCAGGATCAGGCAGGGGTGGGCCCTCAACCCCCAGATAAGACCATGGTGACCTATATGAGTATGATGGGGGCTGGAAGCCAGTCCTCTCTATCCAGCGGGGTGGGGTGGGGGATGCAAGCTGAGCATGGAGCCACAGTGAGCTCCTCCTTCCTTCCTCCAAGAGTCACAGCAGCCACTTCCTCGGGGTATTGGGGACCTGCTTTGTGCTTTCCTGACAAAGTTGAGATCTCCATTAAGGCCTATGGCCCAACAGCACTGGAGCCAGGGACCAATGGAACCCCAAATTCCCAGGGGCAGGGGGCTGAGAGGCAGCATTTCTCGGATGCTTCAGGCAGCAGCCCCTCCTAGGTCCTTCCCTCTTCAAGTCACCAGCCACTCCAGCAGGACAGGGGGCCATTCCAGAAGCAAGGCTGCATTGCAGGTCGGCAGTCTGGGCCTAGACGGAAGGAGGAGTTTCCAGACTTGGTGGTTGGGAGCAGCAGGGGCCACGGTCCTTCTGCGCCACAAAGCCCACAGGTTTGGGGTCACCTGGATCTCGAGAACCTCAAGCTCGATGCTCCCACGGTGACCATTTCGAGGAGGCGGCGGCGCAGCTTGGCAGGTCCAGCGCCTCCCGCGAGTTTGGCGAGAGAATCCGAGCCGCCCTTGGGGACTGCCGGGCCCGAGGCCAGCTCGCGGGGGCGACCTCGGGCGCGGCTTCGAGTAGCGGCTCGGAGCTGGCCTGGGGCGGGGAGGCCCCCTCTCCGACCCGGAGTTCTTCCCTCCTCCTTCTCCTCCTCTCCAGGCACCGAGGCGTAGCGGCCCGGCGTGGCCTCCGCTCCGCCGGACCACCCGCCAGGCCCTCGGAGTCTCGGCCTCGGGTCACGCCCGGAAGGTCCCAGGCCCCCGCGTCCGGTCCCGCCATCCGCCCTAGAGGACCCGGCAGCCGCGGCCAGCACCCCCGCGCTCTGTCCAGTCCCGGGCGTCCCTGAGCTCACGCCTCGGTCCCGAGGACCCGCGTCACCTGGTGGCTCCGGCAGCAGGTTTGGACGCTGCAGCGGCTCCCGCGCGCCCGGGATGGACGGCGAGACTTGGGGTGGGGGCCTTGAGCTGGGTGTCCGCGAGCGGAATCGCGCGGCCGAGACAGGAGCGCCGGGGTAGCCCGTGCCCGGGCCTCTGACCCCAGGCGCCGGCGGCGGCGGCGGGGCGCGCGGCCCACGTGGTGTGGCGGGGCGCGCGGGGAGGGGGCTTGCTTGGGTCGGGGGCGTGGCATCCTAGGCTCCGCCCGTGGAGTGCTCGGCCAATCCAGGCCCTGGGAGGCGGGGCCTCGGCTACCGCTTAAAGAAACTTGTTGCGGGTCCCAGACCCGCGACCGAGCAGCGGCGGCGGAGCTGGAGCCGGAGGCGGGCAGCGTGCGAAGTGGTGGGAACGAAGGTCCGGCCTGGCCGTGCGCAGCGAGCGCGCATCCCAGGGCGGCTGCGGTGCGCCCGGCAACGACCCCCCCCCTCCTGCCCCCGCGTCCATCCCCTGTGCGTGGTCCAGATGCTGGACATGAGCGAGGTCCGTGCCCAGCCGCCCTGCAGCCCGTCGGGCACCGCCAGCTCCATGTCGCACGTGGAGGACTCGGACTCGGATGCGCCGCCGTCGCCCGCGGGCTCCGAGGGCCTGGGCCGCGCAGGGGGCGCCGGCAGGGGCGACAGCGCCGAGGCTTCGGACGAGCGCTTCCCAGCCTGCATCCGCGACGCCGTGTCGCAGGTGCTCAAGGGCTACGACTGGAGCTTGGTGCCCATGCCCGTGCGGGGCGGCGGCGGCGGCGCGCTCAAGGCCAAGCCGCACGTGAAGCGGCCCATGAACGCCTTCATGGTGTGGGCGCAGGCGGCGCGCCGAAAGCTGGCCGACCAGTACCCGCATCTTCACAACGCCGAGCTCAGCAAGACGCTGGGCAAGCTGTGGCGGTGAGTACGGAAACCCTGGCTTGCCAGCCCGAGGACCGCTCGGCGGGGAACGCAGGGGCTGGAGGAGGTGGCTCCGTGCCCGACCTTGGGCTGTGCTGCTGGGCTGGTTCCAGGGTGGGTCCGGTGGAAAAAAACACCCTCTGGTCAGCTGGGACCAAGCGCCAGGTGCTGGGGCTCTGGGGATGGACGGAGGCCAGTGCCTGGAGTGTGGCTCTCCAGCCAATTCTGGGACACCCTGCTGAGAAAATGCAGAATTGGGGAACCCCCAGCTGTGAGTGGCACAGGGGCAAACAGGCAGCTGCTCTCTGGAGATGTCCTGCCCTGAGCAAAGGCTGGAACCCGGAGACACCCTGACATACATGAGGAGGGAGTCCGGCTCTGCCAGCTGCTACCCTCCCCACACTTCTCCCTCTCCCGGGCCACCCCTACCCAGAAGGAAGGAGGGAAAGAGTGAGTGCACAGTGGCAGAGGCTCTCTGGGCCCTTTGACGTGCTGAAGCAGGGCTTTGTGGGGGGACCCAGGGAATATAGCAAGGCTGCTCAGTAAGCACCCTCACCCCACAAATGACCTCTTCGTGCGTTTAAAACTGTAAATGTCTGGTTCCTTTTGGAGTCGGGAGCACTGTGAACTGAGCTAGACAGTAGTACCCAGTCCCCCCCACACACACACACCCAATCTGGACCCCACTGGCAGAAGTGCAAAGCTGGAAGAATCTGAGAGCCGTGTGCCTGAGTTTGCCATTGCTGCTGGAAGCTTGGGACTGGAGGCGCATTCAGCACTGCTCCTGGAAGCCTCTGCTTTTGTCCACAGTGTGGTTCTCGCTGGGTCCTGCCTAGGTCCTCCACATCCCTCAGAAAGATCTAGAGGGAAGGAACAAACAGGGCCTAGGAAGGGAGACTTTGGGGGGGAGAAGATGAAGAGGTGGGGTGTTTCTTAGATGGTAGTGACCCTTACAACCGTCACAAACAGGACTTCTGGGCTCTGGGCTGCCTGGAGCAGGGTGGGGGTGGGGTGGGGCAAGTTACTTGCTTGAGAGTGTCCTGGGCTCTCCTGCTCTGTGGTCTGTCTCCTCTGACACCGAGCTAAACCCCACCGTGGTATGTGCCAGTGCCACCCGGACCCCGGCAGCCCTGGCATCCGGTGGCCATCCTTTCCCTGTTGTGCACTCCGCAGCTTGCTGAGTGAGAGTGAGAAGCGTCCTTTCGTGGAGGAGGCCGAGCGGCTCCGTGTCCAGCACAAGAAAGACCACCCAGACTACAAGTACCAGCCACGCCGGAGAAAGAGCGTGAAGACTGGCCGAAGCGACTCGGACTCTGGCACTGAGCTGGGCCACCACCCGGGTGGCCCCATGTACAAAGCTGAGGCCGTGCTCAGTGACGCACACCACCATGGCGACCACACAGGTGGGCTCCTGGGCTGGCAGTGTGGGAAAAGGCAGCGCTGGGGCTGAGCTGTGGGGAGGGACTTCTCGAGGGTGGACAGCCAGACCTTTCCTGGTGCCTTGAAAAAGTGCCCTCGGGGTGCACAAGGTTGGGGGCTGCTTAGCCTCTACAGCCCAAGTCTTCATAGTTTTGCCCAGTCCAGCACCGTAGAGATGGGCGTTCTTGGCAGGACTCCCCTACAGTCTGTCTCCATTCTACAGTGTGACAGACATGAGTGAGCAGCCCCACCTTCAAAATCAGGCATAAGGCCCAGCAGCCTGTGAAAGCTGCCTGAAGCCCACGGGTCTCCGTTTACCCCACTCTGTTGGGAAGAATGGGTTTGCCCACCTTGGCCTTCGGCTCTGAGATAGGCGTTCCCTGAACACCCTGTTAGCGCTCGCTCCGGTAGTGTCAGCCAGCAGCCTTCCATTCCCTGCCTTGGCCTTCAGGGAGAGGCCTCAAGTCTTCCCACAGCACGGTGCTTAGTAGAATTTTCTAGGCCAGTGGGTGAGGTGTGAGTCTTGAGTTTGCAGGAATTTCTGGGAATGTAAGGAAACAAAAAAACTGTTGATTCGTACCTGTGGCAGTTACCGGGGCTGGTGTTGCCCGCCAGCTCCACCCTGGCCCCACAGAGGGAGCATTCATCCTTGCAATGTGTTCTCCTCTCAAGGCCAGACCCATGGGCCGCCCACCCCGCCCACCACCCCCAAGACCGACCTGCACCAGGCTGGTAGCCAGGGCAAGCAGGAGCTGAGGCTGGAAGGACGCCGCCTGGTGGACAGCGGACGCCAGAACATCGACTTCAGCAACGTGGACATCTCTGAGCTTAGCAGCGAGGTCATCGGCAACATGGACACCTTTGATGTCCACGAGTTTGACCAGTATCTGCCCCTTAATGGCCACTCGGCCCTCCCCACAGAATCCAGCCAGGCGACTGCCTCTGGCTCCTATGGGGGCACCTCCTACTCCCACTCTGGGGCAGCCGGTGTGGGGGCATCCTCTGTGTGGGCACACAAGGGAACCCCATCTGCCTCAGCATCACCCACCGAGGCTGGACCCCCGCGACCACACATCAAGACAGAGCAGCTGAGTCCCAGCCACTACAGTGACCAGCCGCATGGCTCACCAGGCCGTGCCGACTACGGCTCCTACAGCGCCCAGGCCAGCGTCACCACGGCTGGCCCCGCTGCAGCTGCCAGCCCCTTCGCCAGCTCACAGTGTGACTACACTGACCTGCAGGCTTCCAACTACTACAGCCCCTACCCAGGCTACCCGCCCAGTCTCTACCAGTACCCCTACTTCCACTCATCCCGCCGGCCCTACGCCTCACCGCTGCTCAGTGGACTGTCCATGCAGCCCTCCCACAGCCCCGGCAGCAACTGGGACCAGCCAGTGTACACCACCCTGACCCGGCCCTGAGGCTGCCATTTCCTGGGGGACTCTGCGTCCACGGAGGACAACCATGTCTCTGAGGTCTCCCAGAAAGCGGGGAGGCAAGCAGCGTGGCCGTGCTCTGTCAAGTGCCTGCTGAATTCCTGGGAAGCCAGGCTGTGTTACTCCACGTCCCTTGCCTCTGGATGTCTAGGCTTCCGCTAAGGGACAGAGCTCTCTTTTCCTTCTCCTCTCCTTATCTCTGAGGTAACTAGTGATTCCAAAACAGATGGTCATTCGGTCCTTCTCCCATGAGGACCATGGGCATCAGCCTCTGGGTTTTGCATCTCAGTAACTAAGGCAACCACAGCCGAGGACAGAAGGAGGGAAGGTTGTTCAAGGTCCTCACCAGCTGGGCCGAGGACCCTTGGGACCAAAGGGTGCTGTCCACAGACTCTGGGGCATCCATCCTCTTGAGCATCTCTTGGGACCAACAGGAGATTGAGTGGTTTCCCTTCATCCTAGCTCTTCCCAGCAAGGTTCTGCTGAGATGAACACTTACCATGTTTATTTTTATTATTTTTTGGTTATTTTTATTTTTTAATGCTTAAACATGTTTGTTTTGAAGGCTGTTGAAGACATATTTATGTTCTGTATTATTTTATCTTTAATTAATGAAGTAATTTTGTGCAGAGAGTAGACTTTAAGACAGAATGAAAGCCAGGGAAGCTTTTCATGAGGGGCAGGAGGGAGAGGGTGTGGTGCCCAACGGCATCTCTTTGCTCAGCCTTTGGGCAGCTCTGGAAGCCTTGTGCCAGGCCTGATCAGAATGGAATGCCCAGCACCTGCATCAGGTTGGGCTTTGGAAGGGAGGAGTGTCATGCCTGCCCTCAACAGTGCCAAGTGGTAGAAGACAGAATTTCTTGCAAGCGGTGGCTGCGGCGTCACGATCATCTTGGCTCTTCGGCACCAGGCGCCACCTACCAAGCTGTGAAATGAAACCTCCTCCACTCACCATGTCTAGGTTCCTAGTTAGAGAATAACACCTGCTTTACCGAACTGCTACGCCGTGTGCTGAGCATATAACCGCCTACTTCACGGAAATTTGTGCCTTTGAAACTTTGTAAATTTAAACGCATCTGAGAAACTTGCTTCTTTGTACTTTTTCTACTTTTCCTACCTTTTTTTTTTTAAAGGAAAAAAAAAACTGTCTTTTTTTGGCATATCTCCTTTTGGGGGTGGGGGTGGGCACTGCAGCAAATTCGTTTTTATGTGATCTATTTTCTTCGGTGTTGAGTTTGGAAAGACTTTTGCTGTCACTCGCCTGCTGGTTTCGCTACTTTCTGACCGAGCAATGCTAACTTTTGTACAGATTGATTTGATAACATTAAAAAAAAAGTGCTTTTTATCTACTTGGGACACATTCTGTGCATGGCTTCCCATGAGCCTGAGGACTCCGTGGTAAAGGGTTTTGGCAAGGGCGAATGAGGCTCTGCTGAGGGTCTGTTCCCAGCTGCCCCTGATCAGGCCACCGCAAGGGCGGTGACGTGGTGGCCAGGAGCCCACCCAGACCTCCCGCCCCCGGGGCAGGGGCTTCTTCTTATCCTAGGGAATTGGCCAGACACCCCCTCACAGTCGCTGGGTCTGAATGCTAACGCCGTGGGTTTCCTTCTTGAGTGGGGGATGCTCCTCAGGAGGCAAAACAGGGTCCAGATGGGCCGTGCTGGGCCGTTTTCTCCTCCCAGGCAAATAAGGGCTGGTCTCTGGGTGGTTGTGTAGTGTAGCAAGCTGATGGCATTTTGGGGGCCCTGGCTCAGAGCCAGGCGTGGAGCGGAGAAAAGCTGCCCTGCGGGAGTCAGGCAGAATTGTCCGCCTGGAGGAAAGTTTCTAGGGAGAACACAGTTGTAGGGAGTGACAGAGTGGAGGCAGCGGGTATCCTTGCCAACCCTCCCGAACTTACATGACTGGTGGGGGCTCACGGGGCTGGCATGGGGACCGGAGGTGTTCTGGCTTCGGCTGTAAAGGCTCAGCACCCATTTGGGAGGGGACAGCACCTCTTGGGAACCCCAGTGTGGAGGCCGTAGCAGCCACCCCATAGTCAGCCAGTCTTCCCACTACCTTCCTTGTTCTACTTTGCGAAGCCTCACCCCAGGGTCTACCAAGAGCAGGGCTTAGGAAGAGCCACCCAGATTTGCAAGGGTTCTTGAAGTCTTCAGTGCGCCAACCCCCCCCCCCCCACCAAGGGTGGGGGATTCTGGGAATGGAGCTGTGAAAGGCAGGTTCACCAACGGCTGCAGCTTTTGTAGCCTGCCACCTGTGGGGACCCAGCCCAGCCTGTCCTGCATCTAGCCAAGGGCTGTCTGAGCCCATATGGCCCTCAGAGCTCTGGCATTGACGCCACGAACTGAGGAGGACCCCAGGCACCCTGCTCGCTGACAAAGCAGTGAGGCCCCTGCTGCTGGGCTAGGATTCGCTTTGGGGCTTGCCAGGTTCCCAAGGGCCAGGCAGTCCTGCCAGTTCTGTTGGGACTTGGCAGGGCTCCTGGGCATTAACTCCTGGTGCCCAGGCTCTTCTGTCTCACCAACAAACCTCTCATGGGTCCTCCTGCATCTGAGTCTCAGGAGAGACTCAAGACACCAGCATTGTGGCCAGTCGTCCTCCTGGGCCGCGGTGACCTCCACCCCTCTGCAGAGGCTCTATGCCTGTACCTGCCCGCTCCCTCCCGTTCTGTCTTCCGGGCTGGCTGGGCTGGTAGCTTTCCTTTTGGCATTTTCAGCTCAGGTGTCCTGGGAGTCTTCCCACTATGGACCCCAGAGCTGCACTGGGCTATGGCCAGGGTAGATACCCCAGTGATGCCCTGGTCCTCTGCTGGTTTGGGTTTAACAGGAGGATATGTTTCTGGCATCCTCCAAAAGCTTCAGTCTGAAAGGATTTATAAGGCCAGCCTTACCCAAGTCTAAGCTTCAGAGTCCCCCCACCCTGCCCCGAGAGCATCCATCCCATTAGCCAGTCCTAGGGTCAGGATGGCAGGAAGTTCCTCATTCCTCCATTCCTCACCCAAAGCAAACAGTGTCATCTCTGACCTCAGTGGAACAGAGGGCCGTGATCAGACAAAGAGGATTCGTGGTGCCTGCTGGCCCTGGTGTCACAAACCGGAAAAGCCCCTCTGGTCTTCCTAGGGTGGTGCTGGCTCTCAGGAGTGGATCAAGTTCATGGTCATCCAAGCTGTTGGCTCTTGAACGGGTCTGACCTTCTGGGCAGTGCCCATATTCACAGCCACTCCCAGGGAGTTAGATTTGGGGTGCAGTTAAAGGACTGGACACAGGGAGGGTGTGGCAGAAGGGTGAGGCGCTGCTCTGGCATCTGGACTCCCCATGTTCCTCCCTGGCATCTGCTGCCATGCCCAGGGCCTTCAGCCCTGTCTGCAATAGAACTTCTCTCTCCATCTCTCATTTGCCAGGGCTGCCGTCTACAACATAACATCAGGGCCAGGGGACCCTGCTCTGAGTGGTGATGTCCCAGCCAACAGCCACTGGGGAGCCTGTGCACTCATCTGAGGCCACAGAACCAGCATGGCTTCCAGTTTCCACCTATACACCACCCCGGTCAGGGTGACCCCGGGACAAGGTGGCAGGCCACCACTGTCAGGCACCCCAGCCCTGTCCCGAAGGAGGAGGCCTGGGCAGGATGGGACATCAGCCTTTTCTGTGCAGTCGTAGAACATCAGCCTCCTCTACTACCAGAGGCTGCATGTGAGGTACAGCCTAAAGCCTAGCTCTGCTGGGTTTCTGGCCACCTTCAGCCTCTCAGCCAGGGGGAGCCTGGGGACTGTGGGGACCCACCCTGTCCCCTCCCCTGGTACCTTGGCAGCCCTAGTTGCTAAGGTGGAGGAGCAGGCATCTCTTAGTGTCTCCTGCATCCCTAGCTCATTCTGGCCAAAGCCTTCCCAGTTCCAGAGTCCCTATGCTCTGTACATGACAGGTCCTCAGGGGATGTTGTCCTTCATGCACTTGAAGGGTGTTGAGGACACAGAGGTGTGGGGCTGATGCCCGCCCAGCCCCAAGGCCCTCAGAGCCACATATTCTCCTGCTTTCCAGTGTTTGGGGGCACATGGCTGCCTCTGGGACCCTGGGTTTCTTCACCTGGAAGTGGGCGTGACTGCGGGGTGTGGGGGGAGCGGCGGACTTCAGTGAATGGAGACCTTCCTGTGGCTGAGCACGCCGTGCAGGCGCTTGACAAGGACTGTCTGTGGGATTGACTCCCGTAAGCCACATGGCAGTATTGTCTTTTTTTTTTTCTTTCTCATCTACAATGAGAAAATTGAGAGAAAAATGGGCAGGGCATGTTCTTGATGGGAATCGGGGGGGGGGGCTATAGCCTTGACTTCTGTCCCCAAGACTGAAGCCCAGTAGCCCTTCCCTTGCCTCCCTCCTGCTGCGTGTGGGCATCCAAACAGTACGGGGAGGCAGGATTGCACAGTGGTTAGAAATCCTGCCACCTGCTAGTTCACCTCCCCATACCTCACTTTCCCCCATACCCATGAAACGTTGGCAATCTCACCAAGGATCCCTGAGGATGAGCTAGCTGGGCCTCACATGACTGTGGCAGGTATGTTGACTCCTGTGACTGGCACCTTCCTGTCTTGGTTAAAATCTCAAAGGTATTTGTTCCTGAAATTTGGGTCCCAGGTATGTCAGGTGCCTCTCGCCAAGCTTCCTTGTCCCCTCAACTTCCTTCCTTCCTCGTGAGGCTGGGCTGGAATCTGAGTGGGTCAACCCAGCTAGGGATCCCCTTGAATACCAAGTGAATGGTTGAAACCTCCCCCCACCCAGTCAGCTCTGGAAAACATTAAGATGCTGAGAATAACCACCCACCAGGTTCCAGGACTGCCTCACATCTGGATGCTCTGGGGTGCCCAGCTCTGGGGACCCTGCAAAGGGTTAAGGGGCATAGGCAGCCATGCCCACAGTGGGTGAAGCGGCCGGCTGGTGCTGGGCCAAGAGCTGGGAAGGCCCCGCATCTTAATGAATCATTATTGCCAGCGCGGTCTTTGTCTTTCTTTATCCGGTGCACAATAAAAGAATTAATTAGACAGAAAGTGGCAGGCCAAGGAACTGACAAGTCATTAAGGGCTGCTGAGTGACCGATGAGACACAGGCCAAGCGGAGTTCCGCCCCAGAATGATAATGGCCAGCCGGGTGCTTTGTATGCTGGACCAGGAGGCCCTGGTGGCCAGCACTGGGGCTGCCATTGAAGCCGGGGGGGGGGGACGGGGACGGTGGGGGGTGGACACAGGGCCCTGACGCACTAGGCAGTGCAGAGTGGGTGTCAGCCAGGCAGAATCATGTATCAAGTTCTGAGTTTAGAACCAGAAGGGACTTCAGTTGCTCTGCTTCTTTGGACTTTCCCTGGCTGGGGGTCAGATGCAATGGGAGAGGGCTCTCCCTACGCTGCAAGAAGGGGGTGGAGAGACAGGAGGGGAGGGAGGAAGACATGACAAGAGCGAGGAGCCCGGCTGTACCCAGCCTTGGCTACTGCTGGCCTGGTTATTCAGGCGTCACCAGGAAACAAGTGCCACCCACAGACCAGCTCTTGCACTAAAAAAAAAAAAAAAAAAAAAAGATTGAGCTCCACTCAGTTCTGTGTCATTCATAGTGACCACCAAGTGTCTAGAATGAGGAGTCCAGGCCAGAGAGTGGGAGCAGAATGACAGGCCAGTCAGGAGTTCACCACTGAGTCCTGCTGGTCACAGACTATAGCCAGAAAAAACTCAACATCTTATCTCCAACCTGCAGCCTTAGCTTCTCGGGTTCCCTCTGCTGGGAGCCATTCCTGTTTCCCTGACATGCAGGGCTGGAAGGGAGGGCATGAAACCCCCGGATCAGTCCAAAGAAGCTGAACAGGGTCGATCAGCCGGCCCGCCAACAATCCTTCCTAGGCTGGGTGCTCAGGGTCAGGTGGCGGTGCCCTGTACGCTCTGCTGGGCCTAGCCTCTGACCACCCCCCCCTCCACCGCCGCACTGCCTCCTTTCCTTTCATCAGCCTGTGGAGCTGGGAAGAGTGGTCAGCAGCCTCAATGGACACCAGGCAAGTGCAGCTGGCCAAGGGCTGTCCTTTAAGAACTTGAATATAAGGTTGTGTGAGAGGGGCTTCCCTGTCCAGAGGACCATTCCTGAGTGGAGTTGGAAGGGGGGTAGGCTGACCCTGGAGGAGGTGCTAAGAGGAATGTCCAGGGTCGGCAGCAGCCCATTTCCAGCTACGTAAGGAGTTCTTCATCCTTAGCAGGGCCTCAGATGCTGCTTGGACCTGTGATCATTATTTTTTTCATATGCCATCTGATGGGCAGATGTGTGTCCTCTCTGTACACATGTGCAAGACTAAAGTGGGCCTGGGACCCTCTGCATTCCCTCCTTCTTGCCCCCTTTCTCTCATAGGACATCCATGGGACTCATTTACTAAAGTAGAGGGAGGGAAGTGGGCCAAGGCCTGAGCTCTCTGGGTCTAGCTGTTTCCCTAATAAAGTGCAGTTGGGGAGGGTCTGGGTTCACTATGAGGCGTGTGCTGGCATCTGAGATGCCTAGATCTTTTGAGGCTTCCCAATATATGCAGTCTTGGAGAAATTACTGGTCTTGTGGGCCTCATTAGCCCACCTGTGAAGAAGAAAGGATAGTGCTGGCTCCCCAAAAATGATGCTCAGGAACATGGGAGAGGTGTGTACATCAGGTGCTTAGCATGGATTTGGTTAGAAGATCCACTTGGTACACTTCACCCAGACTTGTCTTTGGGTGGTAGATGGGACCAACTATGGTCAGCAAAACAGCCTGCTGGACAGGGCTGACATGCACTTCATTCATCCATCGTCCATCCATCCTCTGTCCTTACCTATCCACTCATCTGACTATCATCCACCTACCCACCCAACCATCCATTTTCCCATTCATCCATCATTCATCCAACATCTACTCATTCATCCACCTTCTCATTCATGCATTTATCATCTACCCATCTATCCATATACTCCTGTGTATTCATTATCGATCCACTCACCTTCCCTTCCATCTGTTATCCATCCATTCACCCACATCCACTTTCCCATTTATCCCTGATTCATCCATCATCAACTTTTGCATTCACCTATCTAATTTATTTATCCACTTTCCCATCCAGTCATCATCCATCTATCCATCCATCCATCCATCCATCCATCCATCCATCTATTCATCCATACCATGCCTATCATTTTCTGGACTTTACAAGAGGAGAAGAGAAAGCTTAGCAGTTAAGGTGCTTACCTGCGAAGCCTAAGGACCCATGTTTGACTCTCCAGATCCCACGTAAGCCAGACGCACAAAAGTGAGGCAAGCACAAGGTCACACATGCCCACTAGGTGGCACAAGCATCCGGAGTTTGATTGTAGTGGCTGAGGCCCTGGCATGCCAGTTTTCTCTCTCTCTCTAAAATAAACTAAAATAGAAGAGGCGACAGAACGTGCCCTGCACTTGTCCATCCAGCAAGAAAGGGCTGTATAAGATGAGTGCAGGGCACCACAGGAACCAGCATAGTGATCCAGCACGCCCTGTGTGTCTGGCAAGGCTTCCTGAGGAAGGTGCGGCTTCCTGAGCAGTCTTCATCAAGTGCTATTTCTCAGCAGGGCTACTGGGCTTATCACTCACCCAGCGTTGATCCTTACAGCTCAGTCCTCTCACAGGACCTGACTTGCTAGTCAGTGGACACATGATACAGGCAGAGCCACCAAGTCAGCTCCATGGACAGCATCCTCATTGCTCTGGTCCCAGTGTCCCATGAAGTCTCTTGTTCCTAGGTAAGCTGGCATGACAATCCTCCTAGCAAGCGGGCACAGCAGGCTCCACACTGCCCATCCCTCTCTCTGGAAAACCCCACGCCCTGTGATGTAGATGGAGCAGAAGGAGAGCAGGCCATCACAGCGGGAGCAGTGTGCCCTTAGGTGGCTTTACGAGCTCAACAAAGTCAAGCCATGCTGTTCAAGTGCTGAACTAGCAAACCCATGGTTGGACACAGACCGGATGCTGCACATGAATGAAGACACAGCCAGGAACGTGGCTCCAGGCTGAAGGCAGCAGCTCAGGCTCTGAGCTGAAGGCTCGGGGTAACAGGAAGGGAAAGCAGCAACAGGTGGAGGAGGCTCAGTCACCATGGTTCCCTCTTCACACTGCCCACAGGAGATCCAAAGGGCTGCTGATGGAGGGAAACATGGAGGAGACCACAGGAGCCCTAGGTGGCTCCTGTCTGTCACCTGAGGCAGAATCTATGCAGCTGGGGTGCTGCCTCATGGGGTGAGGCGGCTCAGTGCTCAGTGAGGAGAGTGGTGGGTACCTGCTCAGTTGGCACACTGCCGAGCTATTTGACAGTGCCAGTGGCAGTGCCAATAGCCATGATCTTGAGTTACCCAGAAATGGTAGAAGTGTCTGCTGAACTGTCTTCCCTGAAGTCATACCACCGGCCAGGACAGTTCAGAAGAAGAAGATGTTACATGCTGGCGATGATGAGGGTGAGCACTGCTGCTTCCCTTCCTCCTCCTCCTCCTTGTCATGGTGCAGTCACTCACTCCCAGCTGCCCCACTGTCTGGCAGGTTATTCCTAGAAGTGTTCCCAAGTGAAATGCATGCTTGCTCAGAAGACTGTAAGACCCTTTGCAGACCTGGAACCAGGGGGCTTTCTTCACATCCTTTAAGAGTTCACAAATAGGGGGCTGGAAAGACGGCTAAGTGGTTAAGGTGCTTGCCTGCAAAGCCCAATGACCCTGGGTTCAATTCCCTAGTACCCTCATAAAGCAGATGCACAAAGTGGCGCATGCATCTGGAGTTCATTTGAAGCGGCTGGAGGCTGTGGTGCATCCATTCTCTCTGTCTCTCTTCTCTCTCTCTCTCTCTCTCTCTGCTTGCAGATAAATAAATAAATAAGTAATTTAAAAGAGTTGACAAATAGGGACAGGAAATCAGTAAAGTGCCTGCTTTGCAAGTGTGAGGACCAGAACCAGAACCCATGTAAAAATGCTGGGCATGGTGATGCATGCCTGTAACCTCAGCACTGAAAAGAGAGATAGGAGGATCCGAGGGTCACTGGCTAGCCAGTCTAGCTGTAATGTTCTCATTGCTGGAACAAAACACATGACCAGAAGCAGTTTATGGGAAGAAAGAGTTTATTTCAGGCTTCCAGTTTTGAGGGGAGGGTTCATCATGGTGGACAAGCAAGGCAACTGGCTCATAGCTTCATATGTCAGCGGGGGGGGGGAGGGAGAAAGAGAGAGAGAGAGAGAGAGAAGTGAGCTAACTCTGAACATCCAGTGGCTTAGACTACTAAGCCTGCACCTCCAGTGACACACCTCCTCCAGCCAGGCTGTACCTCCCAAAGTCTCCACTAGCTGGAGACTGAGTAGGAAGCTTAATCACAAACACAAGGGGCTGGGAAGAGCACTTTCCACTCAAATCCCTGTACTAGCCTAGTTGGCGAGCTCCAGGTCAACAAAAGACCCTGTCTCAAAAATAGGTGGATGGGCCTGGTGAGGTGGTGCACGTCTTTAATCCCAGCACTCGGAGGCAGAGGTAGGAGGATCACGGTGAGTTGGAAGGCAGCCTGGGACTACAGAGTGAATTCCAGGTCAGCCTGAGACTCTATCTCAAAAAAATAAATAAATAAAAATAAAAATAAAATAGGTGAATGAGGGGCTGGAGAGATGGCTGAGCAGTTAAAGTTGCTTGCTTACAAAGCCTGACAGCCTGAGTTTGATTCCACAGTACCCATCTTAATCCAGGTGTATAGAGTGATGCGTGCATCTGGAGTTTGTTCACAGTGGTAAGAGGCCCTAGAGTTCTTTCTCTCTCAAATAAATAAAATATTTTTTTAAAAAAGAGGTAGAAGCTGGGCGTGGTGGCACACGCCTTTAATCCCAGCACTCGGGAGGCAGAGGTAGGAGGATCACCATTAGTTTGAGGCCACCCTGAGACTACATAGTGAATTCCTGGTCAGCCTGAGCTAGAGTGAGACCCTACTTCGAAAAACCAAAAAAAAAAAAAAAAAAAAAAAAAAGGTGGATAGTAGCTAAGTGTGGTGGTGCACATCTTTAATCCCAGCACTCTGGAGGCAGAGGTAGGAGGATCACGGTGAGTTCAAGGCCACCCTGAGACTAGGATAGTGAATTCCAGGTCAGCCTGGAATAGAGCGAGACCCTACCTTGAAAAACCAAAAACAACCCAAAAAAGAAAAAAGAGGTGGATAGTGTTTCTGAAAATAATGCCTGTCCTCTGTCCTCTTGTTTCCACATGTGCATGTGTACTTACACACATGTGCCCACACACATATAAACATGCATATGCATGTTCACATGCACACACCACACACACTCCAAAAAAAGATGGTCTTTTTCTTTTTTTGAGAGACAGAGAGAGACCAAATTATGGTTTCTTCACACTGGGACCACCTTAGCAAGGAGAAGGACCTAGACAATATGGAGAGCTCCCTGGCATACCTGGGACCATCCAGGGAACCCCGTTTACATAAAGCAGCAAGGTGCTGCTTCCACAGAGCAGCGAGGAGACAGTTGAGGTCCATTCAGATGGTGCCGCTCTGCGGTCCAGAGAGCTGGTCTAGGTTACCTGTGGCTCCTCCCACTGGGTTTTGGGTAGACTCCTAGTGTACCCCCTACCTAACTTGTGCCAGCCTGTCTTCAGGGATCATCAGCATTGTGATGTCTAGAATTCTGGAACATTCCTCTCAAATCTGAAGGAAAGAAGCTCTCCCAGAACAGGTGAGCTACAGTGATGACAGCCTTGCTGACTCCTGAGGTTGACGGAGCCCAAGGGAGAGGGAGGTGGGGAGGAGACAAGGACACTCCACCTGCTGATCCCACAGACAAGGTCACCTGGATAACAGGAAGTGTCTATCTGCAGAAGGCAACTGTGGCAGAGAGAGGAACCTTGCATGCCAGAGGCTAATGTCCTGGGGACTTACACACCACCATGTCCAAGCTGGGAGTGGATGAGGTGGAAAAGGACAGGAAATGTGACAGTGGTGGTGACCAACACGTAGCGACAGAGAGGGCATTTGGCCCCACCACGGCAACCTTGATTCACAGGGCTGTTGGGAATTCTTGCCTGAGTTAGTAGAGGACTGTAGCCTCAAGATGGGCTTCTTGGCCACGGCCACTACGGGCTAGGACCTGAGTCCTGGACCAAGGAGCAAATAGAGGCACAGCTGGGCCAGGCCTGCTGCTGGAATGAGGGTCCGCACTGTCCACTCTACCAGCGTTGTTGCTAGGAGGAGCAAGGGGCCGCCTGTGTTGGCAAGATGGAGGTTGTAGGCCATAGAGGGATGCCCTTGTGCTCTATGTCCTTCATCATGCCTGGGCAGCATCTCCTGTGCCCTTGCTCGCTGCTGGGCAGGGCTCTCCCTGAGAATGATCCCAAGACCCCACAGCAAAAGCTTCTCTCTGTTCCCTGGACCCTGGAGGGAACGGGGCAGCCTTGGGTGCTGGGTCAGGCCCTACCATGCGCACCATGAAAGAGACACCCCCAAGGGCCGCTGGGTGCATGTGAGAGCCTCGGAGCACATGCTTGGCACGCGTCCTCCTCTGTGTCCAGGCGCAGGAGGCTGCCAGGCCAGCCGGAGCAGCAGGGATGCCGGGCAGCCGGAGCAGGAAGCAACTGGCTAGAGCATTTCCTTTCGTTAAACACCATTCCCTGCTCCCCTGCCACAGGCAAATGGAAGTCACAGGCCCCTTGTCCCCAGGTCCAGGCTGAATGGGGAATTTTCATGGCTTCAGGAATGCTTGGGCTGCTGTCGCCTCTGGAGGAAGAGGAAGACTTAAGCTGTAGCGACGGAGGGACGGAGGTGGGTGTTCTGCGCCCATCTGGCAGAAAAGTCATATTCTTGTGAAGTGGGGACTGAGCCAGCTCAGTTTCCTTTGAAAAGGAGACAAATTACATTCAATTTTTGATGAGGTCTCACAGCCCCCGCTACCGGCTCCCGCTCAGCACACTCCAGAGACTGGAGCGGGGCTGACTTCCCTTGGAGAGGGCGCCCGCCCTGTCACCCATTCCTCCCATTCGAGAGCTAATTCCGCAGGGGCCGTGGGCGGCGGCAGGCGAGGTAGATCCGCATGTAGGCTCAGCCACTCCCCGCCTTGGTATCACTATGCCTGCTGGTTACAAAACAGCCTGAGCAGGCTTATTTGCATGAAGCCCGGGAGCAGGCTCGGAACCCTCCTCCAGAAGGAAGCATCCTGGTTCCCCAGATCCGTGGGAGGCGGAACATGGTTTCGGGATGGAGGTCCTGCTGGTGAACTCAGGCTGAGTGGGTCGGGGAGCACCCCAGACTCAGTTCCTGGTCTACAAAGTGGGTATTAAGGGCCCTGGTCTGGGGCAGTCAGAGAGTGGGTGGACACTGAGTGACAAGCCTGTGGTTAGAGCTGGACAGGTGACTCAGTGCCGCTGGCCCGGCCCTCAGGAGGCATGGGGGTGGGCGCAGGTACTGCCTGAGCCCCAGGGTCCAGGTTCCTCCTGCTAGCCGCCAGTCTGCAGCAATGCTAGTCTTGCAAGGAGCATGGGAGGGGTCAAGGGAGGGCCGCTGGGAGCGTGGAAGGGTGCAGGATGCTCTAGGGCAGTAGTTGGGAGCAACAAGTCAGAATTGAGGATTGTCCCCCATCCCAGAGAAGGGATGACAGATGCAGAGTGAACCGGACAGACTGTGCTGGACCAGCCCAGTCTCTTTGTCCAGGGCCTGAAGGCTGAGTGTATCTCCAGCTTCCCTGTGGTAGAAGGCTTAGGACAGAGCCTCCTGACCTGGGAGAGTTTCTCCAGTTTGGGGTGAATGCCTTCCCTACCCGACTTCCTTATGCCTTTAACTATGGGGCAGCTGGCTCTGGTTCTGGGGCCCCTGGAGGAGAAGCATCCTCAGCTGTAGCACTGGGCCATGGTATAGACAGCCCACGGCAAGACTGGAGTTCCAGTATCCTACAGTGAAGCACAGGGCCAAGCCAGAGTCCGAGCAAGAATGTAGACCTGAATTCCAGGTCAGCTTGGGCTAGAGCGAGACCCTACCTCGAAAAACCAACCAACCAACCAACCAAACAAACAAAAAAGAACATAGACCTGTCTCTCTGTGGTAGTTTGAATGTGGTAAGGTAAATGGGCAGCCCCATAGACTCAGGTGGGTTTTTTTTTTTGTTGTTTGTTTTTCTTTTGGTTTTTGAGGTAGGGTCTCACTATAGCCCAGGCTGACCTGGAATTCACTATGTAGTCTCAGGGTGGCCTCCAACTCATGGTGATCCTCCTAACTCTGCCTCCTGAGTGCTGGGATTAAAGGCGTGCGCCACCATGCCCAGCAACTCAGGTGTTTCATTAAAATTGAGTTTGCAATTTCAGCCCCTAGCAGGCAGGTTCCTGCTACGGCAGGAGGTGGGGGGGGGGGCGCGTTATTGGGCAGATCTGACTCCTGCCCAAAGGTGTAGCAAGAGGGCTTGATCTGGCCTGTTTGTGTTTGCTGGTGTTGGTGTACGCTTGGCTAGTGTGACTTCTCTCTGCTTAGACCTGTGAAAGACAGCCAGCTTCTCCTGCCACTGGTGGACCCTCTGCCAGACCTGCCAGCTTAAAATAAATCTCGTCCTCCCATAAACTGTCTCGTTTGCATGGTCATCCCAGCAATGTGGAGCTTGACTACAACACCCTCTCAGGCCACATGCGTTAAACTCAGAGGTTTCAACTATTCTAGAAAAGTCAAAACGGGATTTTCTGTTCTGGAGCTTCTCAGAGGGTCTTTTTTTTTTTTTTTCTTAGGGGAGTAGATAGATATGGATATTCTTTTGAGTTACTGTTCAGCCCTCTTGTGTACACATGGCCTTGACCCCCATAGGGAAACAGTCACAAAGGTGACTTCTCAGGGTCTCACTGCCATGCAGAAAAAGCTGATTCCAGGCGATCTCTGAAGACTCGAGTGGCCATGGCTAGTCACGGGGAGCCCCTGATGATGTTCTGATCCCTGAACTTGCCAGTTAGTCTTTGCATCTTCTCTGGGTGGGTTTTGCTCTTTTCCTCCAGGGCGCACTCTGATTGGTTTGGCTGGCTGATTGCACCCAGGGCTGCTGTCAGGCAGGTTCACTCTAGACAGAGCCTCCAGTCTTGAACTCTGCTGTCTACTCAGCCCCATGGGCATGTCACATAGCCACATGAGAACGAAGGCTGTTGATGAGTCCCCTGATGTCCCAAGGCTCTGTTATCTGGGGACAGTTCTCAGGGTGATCCTGCAGTGTGTGGTGTGTGCGTGTGTGTGTGGTGTATGCATGTGTATGTAGTGTGTGTGGTGCATGCACGTGTGTGCAGTGCGTGTGGTGTACGCACGTGTGTGTGGTGTGTGCACGTGCGTGTGGTGTGTGCACATGCGTGTGGTGTATGCACGTGTGTGCACTGTGTGTGGTGTGTGCATGTGTGTGCTCTTGTGGCATGTTGTACTCTCTCCTGCCATGAGAGGTCATTTGCCTGTTTTGGCCAGAGTGGAAAATCATGTCATTCTTCCCCCAGTCTTTTGTTTTGTTTTGTTTTTCGAGTTAGGGCCTCACTCTAGTCCAGGCTGACCTGGAATTCACTATGTAGTCTCAGGGTGGCCTTGAACTCATGGCGATCCTCCTACCTCTGCCTCCCGAGTGCTGGGATTAAAGGCGTGTGCCACCACTCCCAGCTAAAATAATTTTTATTGGGAACTTTAAAATATGAACATATTGCCAATTGGTTGACCTCCCATGGGGTTATCTATCCTTAGGTCACTTGTCTCCCGCCCGCTTCCCACTGAACGCCCTCCTCAGTAGGGGTATGCATAACCACTGTGGGGTCATGATGGTCTTTGAACTCGAGTCTGTCACTGTTCCGGGAGCCTGTGAGGCTCTGTCCATTCTCAGGTCTCTGCTCCCCTGCAGGATTTCAGTGTCAGGCGTGTGTGGCCACACGCATCTGTTTTATGTGGGATCTGGAGATTTGAACTCAGGCAGTCTCAGGCTCCCTGAGGCCCTCGTGCAGGAGGCATACCTAAACACTGAGCCATCTCTCCAGCCCTTTTTTTTTGTTTTGACTTGAGGCGGGGTCTCATGGAGCCCAACTTAGCCTCAAATTCACTGCGTAGCTGAGAATGATCTTAAACTCTTGATTCTCCTGCCTCTACCTCTCAAGTGCTAGGATTCTTGCTGTGCACCACCATGCCCAGTGTATGTTGTGCTGGCCTTGAGCGCAGGGCCTCATGCATGCTGGCATACTGACAGTAGGCAAGCACTCTTCCTACCAAGCTACATCCCAGACTCGGCTCAGGGTGACCCAGATGTGGAGTTGCCTCGGCAGCAAGTGCAGCTGAAAGCCTGTCAACACAGGTGTCACTGGGCATCCCTCTCCTCAGGGCCCTGATAGGATGAGACTGTGTCCTTAGAGGGAGAGAGCCAGACCTCTGTTTATGGAGACTACTCAGCTAGAAGCACTGTGTGAGGATGCCAGGCACCGGGGGTGCAGATGTGAGAGAACTGAAAAGGGCCTTAAGACAAATATTAAACCCGAGGGGATTGGAGGGATTGCTTAATGGTTAAGGAATTTGCCTGCAAAGCCAAAGGACCCAGGTTCAATTCCCCAGGACCCCACGTAAGCCAGATGCACAAGGTGGCACACACGTCTGGAGTTCATTTGCAGTGGCTAGAGGCCCTGGCGCGCCCATTCTCTCTGTTTCTCTCTCTCCCTGACTCTCTCAAATAAATAAATAAATAAATAAATAAATAAATAAAACTTAAAGCCAATCATGGTGGAACACACCTTTAGTCCCAGCACTCAGGAGGCAGAGGTAGGAGGATCGCCATGAGTTTGAGGCCACCCTGAGACTACGTAGTGAATTCCAGGTCAACCTGGACTCTATCTTATAAAAAAAAAAAAAAAAAAAAAAAAACCTTTAAAACATATTAAACCCAAGAGTCCTAGCAGTGGAACCACCATGGCCCCCACTGGAAACATTGCACTGACCATCAACAGCTGATGTACAAATGTGGACTATTACTCAGCCGTGGGAAGGAGGGGGGAACCAATTCCCACCACAACATGGAGGGGCCTCAGGAACATGTGAGTGCAGGAAGCCTGGCAAGGAGGCAAACGCTGTGTGGATGCAGTGTCCAGAAAAGGCCGGACCAAAGAGACAGGACCTGGCTGGGGTTATGCATGGCTCAGGAACGGGGCACCTGCATGGTATCCCTTAGACCCTAGGTTCAATCCCAAGAACAAACAAAACAAGACAGGACACAGATCAAAGATCACTAGGGGCTGGGGAGGGCCAGCTAAGGGACATAGAGCTTTCTAGGAGATGATGACAATGTTCTGGAAGTAGCCAGTGGTGGTGGTTAGGTAACAATGTGAATATCTGAAATGCTGCCGAATCCCTCGTTTTAAGATGGTTGATTTCAGTTGGGTGTCATGGCACAGACCTCTAATTCCAGCACTCAGAGTGCTGTGGCAGGAGGATTAAAGGCCAGTCTGGGAAAGTTAGTGAAATCTTGTTTCAAAATAAAATAAAAAAAGGAAGGCTGGGGATATGGCTAACAGGTAAGAGTGCTTGCTACTTAAGCATGAGGGCTTTATACGCCAGAAACCATCAAGGTCTACTCCCTAGAACCCATGTAAAAAGCTAGGCATGGCCATGCCCATCTGTAACCCCGGTTCTTGGGGTGGGGGTGGGGATGCAGACTGGAGAATCACTAGGGCTCAGGACTCAAGACCAGGAGCAGCTTCAGGTTGAGGTAGAGACCCTGTCTCAAAGAAACACTCAGATGAGCTGTAAGAGAAAGACACCAGATAATCTCCCTGGGCTTCTGCAACACGCTCACAAAAAAAACACAAAGTTTTAAGAAGAGGTAAAGGCTGGAGAGATCACTTAGTGGTTAAGGTGCTTGCTGCAAAGCCTAAGGACCCATGTTCAACTCTCCAGGTCCCATGTAAGCCAGACACACAAGGTGACACATGCGCACAAGGTGGTGCATGCGTCTGGAGTTTGATTGCAGTGGCTGCAGGCGCTCGGTGCTCCAATTCTCTCTCTCTCTCTTGTTCTCTCATAAAATAATGGAATAATAAATAATAAATAATGAAAAGAGGTTAGGGCTGGAGAGATAGCTTAGTGGTTAAAGCCCTTGCCTGCAAAGCCAAAGGATCCAGGTGCAATTCCCCAGGACCCACGTAAGCCAGATGCACAAGGTGGCATTCGCACCTGGAGTTCATTTGCAGCAGCTGGAGGCCCTGGCATGCCCTTTCTCTCTCTGTCTTTCTCTCTCAAATAAATGAGTAAATAAAAGTTTTTAAAAGAGGTTAAAGAGAGGGCTTGCTATGTAGCTCGGTCAAGGAATGCTTGTCTAGCATAGCAGGCACAAGGCCTAAGTTTTGTCCTCAGCATAAAAACAAACGAACAAATGGCCAGTTGAGCGTCTCATGCCGGTAAAGCACGAAGCCCAGGGCCAGGTGACTCACTCAACCATTGGTGGTCACAGAACCACATGACCTTTCCTGAGAGCTCAAGGACAAAGTGACACCCTGCATCTTGCTGGGGGTGAATGAGCTCCATCAGAGGGCTTCTCCTCTGAGGTATGTGATGATTGGCCAAGCCATGGGCAGGGTTCACCCTCCTAGGCTAAGGAGCAAATCCCTCATCAGGGTGGGCTCAGCTGGGTGGGACCCTAGGAGCCTGGGCCTGGCTGGGCGTGGATAAGGAGCGCCACAGGCTGCCGGAGCTGGCGAGGATACTGTGCGGGCTCTAGAGGGACCAGGTGTGAGCGGGGCTGGGAGGGGGAGAGCCATGTGGGAAGATCTGGGAACCTCAGGGGCCATCGCCCTCTACAGGGGCTGGGGACCACAGCCTGGAAAGCGGAAGTGGTGGGGGCCCTGGACCTCCATGTATGCCCATGCGCTTTGGACCTCTGGCCACTTTTTACACACACTCACTCAGCAGAGCTCCACC
This sequence comes from Dipus sagitta, assembly GCA_036346955.1. Lineage (NCBI taxonomy): Eukaryota > Metazoa > Chordata > Mammalia > Rodentia > Dipodidae > Dipus > Dipus sagitta. The sequence goes on along the minus strand of CM070781.1, from coordinate 112,123,661 downwards.
CCAGCCACACACCAGACACATTTTCCAGCCTTCAGGGAAAGTGCTCAATGCTGGAGTCTGGGAGGGGCCCACACTTCTCTGCTGGGCTGAGAGCCCAGACTCTGCCCCAGAGGGGCTCTGGAGACCACTGATCTCCTCCCTAGGAAAAGCCCAGAGTCTCCCGCATGCCTCCAGCAGCACCTGGACATAGTACAAGACAAATATCCCCCCGGAAAGTCCACTCACATAATGTCCCTTTACAGCATGCGGCCAGTGGCGGTCAGGCGTCATTAGCAGGCAGCCAGCCTGCTGGGGGCCACAGTTACATCGCTTGTCTAAAAGCTGGCAGACCCCAAGGGAGAGCCAGGGGCCAAGGCCTCCCAGCAAGCTGCTGGACCCAGACAGGCCCAGTGGGCAGTGGCATGTGGTCGCTTGGGAGGGTGCAGCATCTCAGGCAGGATCCACAGCGGGTGCTACAGTGGGCACTGTGAGCAGCTCCCCTGCAGCAGGACAGTTTCTTTCTTTCTTTCTTTTCCCTTCTTTTTTTTTGGAAAACTTTCATAATTGTAAACAATATCCCATAGTAATGCCCTCCCTCCTCCCACTTTCCCCTTTGAAACTCCACTCTCCATCATATCCCCTCCTCCTCTCAATCAGTCTCTCTTTTATTTTGATGTCATGATCTTTTCCTCCTATTATGATGGTCTTGTGTAGGTAGTGTCAGGCACTGTGTGGTCATGGATATCCAGGCCATTTTGTGTCTGGAGGAGCACGTTGTAAAGAGTCCTACCCTTCCTTTGGCTCTTACATTCTTTCTGCCACCTCTTCCACAAGAGACCCTGAGCCTTGGAAGGTGTGATAGAGATATTTCAGTGCTGAGTACTCCTCTGTCACTTCTTCTCAGCACCATGATGCCTTCTGAGTCATCCCAAGGTCACTGCCATCTGAACAGAGAAGGTTCTCTGGGTATGAATGTTAAGAGAAGTTCTTATTGGCCAGTTTGGTGAGCATAGTATAATACATTTAGCCAGACATCAGCAGACGTTACACCCCTAGGGCTCATGACTACCCTGTTGTAGGTTTTCAGCATCAGGGATGTATTACCTCCCATGGAGCAGGCCTCCAGTCCAATTGGAGGGCAGTTGGTTTCCACCATGACAGACATGCCACTATTGCACCCATCAGCTCATTTGGCCTGGCTGGCCAAATCTAAGGCTTCCAGTGCAGGACAATTTCTTAAGTGGGGAGTAGACAGGTCCAGCCAGGATCTCATGCTAAGAGCAAATGGCCTTGAGTTCCTAGAGGTCTTCTGATCTGTGATGTCCTGTGTTGTAATAATGACTACTGCATGAGGAAACATGTCCTACACTGGACATGTCCAAAGCCCAAACACTGGTACGCTGGTTAGTCTATCTTACAGACAGGGAAATGGAGCCTGAGGGAGGCCTTGGGCCAAGTCTACCGCCAGAAACTCAGAGTGCTGGAGAGTGTGTTAAAAAGCTGAGAAGTGACAGAGGAGTGCTCAGCACTGAAACATCACACCTTCCAAGGCTCAGGGTCCATTGCGGAAGAGGTGGCAGAAAGAATGTACGAGCCAAAGGAAGGGTAGGACTCCTTGCAACGTGCTCCTCCAGACACAAAAAGGCCTGGATATCCATGACCTCACAGTGCCTGACACTACCTACACAAGACCATCATAATAGGAGGAAAAGATCATGACATCAAAATAAAAGAGAGACTGAGCCAGGTGTGGTGGCACACGCCTTTAATCCCAGCACTCGGGAGGCCGAGGTAGGAGGATCACCGTGAGTTCGAGGCCACCCTGAGACTACATAGTGAATTCCAGGTCAGCCTGGGCTGGAGTGAGACCCTTCCTCAAAGAAAACCCCAAAATAAAAAAAAAACTAAACTAAACTAAAATAAAATAAAATAAAAATAAAAGAGACTGATTGAGAGGGGGAGGGGATATGATGGACAGTGGAGTTTCAAAGGAGAAAGTCGGGGGAGGGAGGGAATTACCATGGGTTATTGTCTACAGTCATGGAAGTTGTCAATAAAAAAGAAAGAGCCCATATGTAGTCAGGGGTAGTGATGCACCTCAGTCCTCCCAGCACTCAGAAGGCTGAAGCAGGAGAATTATTGCAAGTTCAAGGCCAACTAGTCTGATATCTTTCCATCCATTCTTTTTTAAGATTTAAATAAACATTTTCTTTTTATTTATTTGACAAAGAAAAAGGGGGGAGAATGGGCGTGCCAGGGCCTCCAGCCACTGCAGATGAACTCCAGACACATGCGCCCCCTTGTGCATGTGGCTAATGTGGGTCCTGGGGAATCGAACCTGGGTCCTTTGGCTTTGCAGGCAAATGCCTTAACCACTGAGTCATCCCTCCAGCTCCCTTCCATTCTTTTGTAGGTGGCCCAGGAACCACTGGATAGCACTAGTCTCTTTCATGGCCCCTGTCAGTAAGTGAGCTGCATTGATGCTACCCCATGCATGTGGAGGTGCCTGCAAGCTCCAAGGCTCTGAGATACATGGGGCAATTGTTAGTGTCATCATCACTAGGGCAATTATAAGAAATAGAAGCTGTTATGGGCCAAGATGTGTGGGTTAGCTCCTTTTTTCATTACTGTGACTCTGACCAAAGCAACTGAACAAAGGAAGGGTTTATTTTTATTTTTTAAATATTTTATTTATTTGCAGGGAAAGAGAGAAAGAGAGAGAACGGGCACACCAGGGCCTCTAACCACTGCAAATGAACTCCATACATATGTGCCACTTTGCTCATCTGGCTTTACATGGGAACTCGGGAATCAAACCTAGGTCATTAGGCTTTGCAGGCAAATGTCTTGACCACTGAGCCATCTCTCCAGCCCAGGAAGGATTTATTTTGAATCACAATCTGAAGTTACAGCCCATCATTATGAGGAAGGTCTGGTGGCAGGGATATGAGGCAGCTGGTCACTTGGCATCTGCAGTCAAGAAGCAGAGGCCTGCGAACACTAATCTCAGCTTGCTTGCTTCTTTTTTATTCAGTCCAAGATCCTAGCCTGAGGGATGGTGCTACTCACCGTCAGGGCAAATCTTCTCACCTCAGTTAAGCTAATCAAGAAAATCTGTCACTGCCTGGTGTTGTGGCGCACACCTTTAATCCCAGCACTTGGGAGGCAGAGGTAGGAGGATTGCTGTGAGTTCGAGGCCACCCTGAGACTATGTAGTGAATTCCAGGTCAGCCTGAGCTACAGTGAAACCCTACCTTGAAAAAACAAAAAAAGAAACTCTGTCACTGACATGTCCGAATATTTGCATCCTGAGTAATTCTAGATCCAATAAAGTTGATCATCATTCTGTGTCCCCTAAAGACCTTAGTGAATCCTTGGTCCCCCAGAACCTGTGAAGTAAATCTCTCATCAGGGTGTTACTGTATGTGCAGATGGGCTTTGAAAGAGGTGATGATGGCAAAAGTTACTGGAGTAGCCCTCACCCAACAGGACCCACGTCCTCATAGAAAAGGGGAGTCAGGCTGGCTGGCCCCTGTGAGGACACAGGGAAAAGAGAGGGGGAGGCCTCAGGAGGAGCTGACCTCCAGCCCCAGGAACTGCAAGAGTAACCACTCACCGTGTGAGTCACGGTCTGAATGTCGCACATCAGTTACAGTAGACCCAAGAGGCCACCAGAAGGCTTGTTGGTGACTTAAGGTAGCCCCGTGAGCTATTGGGCTTCTAGAGGCTTCTCAGCTCATTGATTTCGTTGATTTTCAGTCCTATAGGGTTTTGAATTCTGTTCTGCCCGTGTCGACCCTGCCTGTGCATGTAGAATGACATGGACACACATGGTGGCCAGGTGTTCAACTAGTCCTCACATCAATGAGGAAGCTGCCTAGGAAGGGCAGTGCCTGCTGGAGAGTCAGTCCACATTTGTCTCCACTGGCTATGCCATGATCTTCACTTTTCCAGCAACCCTAAGATTTCTGCCCCCTCCAGAATATGTTGATGAGTGGCTTGGAATAATAATATCCGTTATTTTCCCAAAGGTAAATGAGAGAACTTGGGCATTTCCTGGCCTTGCACACCACGGCAGGCCAGAGCGAGGCAGGGCATATGGGCTCTGAGGAATGCCTCCTAGCCTGGTCAATGTTGATTCAGAGGAGGAAGCACCAACCACGGCCACCTCTGCGGGTAGAGATGGGACCTAAGGTGGAGGCAGATCAAGGGTGGAGGTAAGCCTGGGGTCGAGGTGACACTGAGGGCAGAGGTAGGGCCGGGGGTGGTTAGGGATTTTGGAGCAGGATGCTACTATATAGACTGACCCCTGTTCACACATGCCACACAGTAGGTGACTTTTTTTCTTTTCCCAGCTTGCCAGAAGGATAGATTTCTGAACCTATTCCAAATGTAGTTTCTCCAAAGTCTCATTCCAGTTGTGTTCTGAAATGTTTTGAGGTGATTCTGACAGGCAGGCATTTCAGCCTCGAGCAGTTACCCGGCTATGGCTTCGCCAGGCCTGAGCTCACAAGCACCTCAAGTGGCTTTATTAGGTAGCATTTTACTACCTACTTCTCTCACTGTGGTGACAAAATGCCTAATGAAAGCAACTTAAGGAGGGAAGGCTTGATTCTGTCTCACGGTTTAAGAGGGGGTGCAGCCCATCACGGCAGGAAGGCACGGCAGTGCGGACACGAGGCAGCTGGTCACACTGTGTCTGCAGTCGGGAAGCAGAGAGGTGGGTGCTGGTGCTCAGCTTGCTTCCTCTTTTTCCTTCTTATTCATCTGAGGAGCCCAGCCCACAAAGATGGTGCCACCCACCTTCAGGGTGGATCTTCCCTCCTTAGTTAATCCTCTCTGGAAATGTCCTCACAGACATGAACAGACGGTGACTCCAAACCCAGTCACATTGACTGTGACCGTAACCTTGATTGTCCATGAGACTGAAAGATATTCCTTTGGGCCCATCTGTGAGGGCATTTCCTGGAAGGGTTAATGGAGGGGGAAGTCCCTCACCCAGAATGGCAGCCCAGATATAGAATCCACAGGCTGGGGAGATGGCTCAGTGGATAAAGGAGCTTGCTGGCCAAAGCCTGCCAGCCTGGGCTTCAGTTCCCCAGCCACCCACATAAAGCCAGATGCACATGTGTTTGTAGACACAAGAGACTCTGACGCCTGCACATGCATGTGCACAAATAAAAGAGGGAAAACATCATAGGACATTGTCTACAATGATGGAAGCTGTGAATAAAAAATAAATTAAAAAAAGAGAAAAATAAGTCTGAAGAAAAGCAGTGCTGCCTCCCTGCCTCCTTGTTGGCGAATGCTTCTGTCCTGCCTTTGAAACAAGCAGCCATTCTTCACTGCCGTCAGTGAGAACAGTTTCTTTCTGTCCTTCCCACATAGGCTGAAGGCCAGTGGCTCTCCAGGAATCCTCCAGACTTTCAGTGCCAGGTTGGGACGACTGCAGCCTCCAGTCTCCTAGATTGAGCAGCTACTGGATTCTCAGCCTGTCTAGTGTGCAGGTAGCCATTGTTGGCCTGTCCAGCTTACCTGGTGGAATCCACTCTACCGACTGCCCCTCTGTAACATGTGCAGTCACCCTATTCAGTTTTGCTCCTCCAGAGAACCCCGACAATTGGCAATGAAGATGAACCATCCCAACTCAACCCCCTTGTTGACTTGACACCAGACACATCACTTTAAAAGCGTAACATTCACCCCAGGTCCTCCGAAGTTCACGCACATCTCAAATGCTAAGTGCATTTTGTCCAGCTTCAAAAGTCCCCCACACTCTTCTGACACTCAAGACAAAGTCTTAACTATGAGCCCCTATAAAATTAAAAATGAAATTACATACTTCCAATATGCAACGGCACAAAGTCGACATTCCCATTCCAAAAAGGAGGAATTGGGGCACAGTAAGGAAAGCCCAAAGTGAGACAGAAGCCCAGCAGGGAAAAATAAACCCTGAAGCTTCGTGTCTGGCATCTGAGACTCGTGATGGAAACATCTAGTCTCTAATGGTCTTCGGCAGCACTGCCTCTCCAGCTCAGTCTCCTGCACACATATAACCTCTCAGCTAGGTCGGCTCCACTCTGCTGCTTTCCTTGGCAGATGACTTATGTTCTGGCGTCCCCAGCATCCTGGAGTTACCAGTGCAATGTGTGCGTCACCTTCCCAACTTCTCGAAGTGGCCTATCAGAACTCCTAGCAGGGAATCCCTCCCAGCCACACATTACCCTCCTCAGCTGCCTTCCAGAACACTGGTGCAAGCTTTAAGCCAGGTGTGGTAGCACATGTCGTTAATCACAGCACTCGGGAGGTAGAGGTAAGAAGGATCACCTTAAGTTCAAGGCCACCCTGAGACTTCAGGGTGAATTCCAGGTCAGCCTGAGCTAGAGTGAAACCCTGCCTCAAAATAAATAAATAAATAAATAAATAAATAAATAAAAAAATAAGAACAGCCAGGCATGGTGGCACATGCCTTTCATCCCAGCACTTGGGAGACAGAGGTAGGAGGATCGCCATGAGTTCAAGACCACCTTAAGACTACATAGTGAATTCCAGGTCAGCCTGGGCTAGAGCGAAACCCTACCTCAAAAAAAAAAAAAAAAAAAAAAAAAAATTCCAGGCATGGTGGTGCATGCCTTTAACCCCAGCACTTGGATGCAGAGGTAGCATCATCGTGAGTTCAAGGCCACCCTGAGACTACATAGTCAATTCCAGGTCAGCCCAGGCCAGAGTGAGACCCTACCTCAAAAAACCGAAAACAAACAAAAACCCTTCCATGACCTCTTACTCTTGCAGGCCTTCAAAATCATCACCACAAGGATGATGCTGCCATGTTCTGCTGCCACCTTGGGATGTCCCTTTCCACCACGGCTGTAGTGGCCTCTGTGAAGTTGTGGCTGAACCTAGGAACAATTTTCTTAGGTGGTTATTTTTTTAAGATTTTATTTTTATTTATTTATTGGAGTCGAGAGAGAGAGAGAGAGAGAGAGAGAGAAATGGGCACACCAGGCCTCCAGCCACTGCAAATGAACTCCAGACAGACTTACATGGGACCTGGAGAATCGAACCTGGGTCCTTGGGCTTCGCAGGCATGCGCCTTAACCGCTAAGCCATCTCTCCAACCCTTAGGTGGTTATTTTTGAGCAGGAGACCCTTTCAAAGGTATTCTCAATTCAGTCTTTGCTCAAATGAACTTCTATTTTCATAGGTTAGATCTATGAAAATAGACCTTTTAACAGGTAGGGTCACACCCTCTGTGCCCCTTTCCTGTTGTTCTAGTGTAAGTGTGAGGTTTAGCGTCAGTGGTGTGAGTACTTTCATAGCGACAGCGACGTTCTCCGCACATGCTCATCTGAACTTTAAACTCATTCGCGGTCCTTGCTGCACCAAATTACACATTTTTCATATATTTCTGCTATCTCTCACTGGAGATCTGACTGGCAGCTATGAGCAGTAACCATGTCACAGCCTGGATGGTCTGCTGTCTTAAAAGTTCATCTGCCAAATAATTTGGTTTGTTACTTTTGAGTCTCACTCAGTTTTCAGTGCATAGACAAAATGTAGCCAGATTCTTTGCTAGAATGTAACACAAATGTCCTCTCAGTTCCTGATAGGGTCCTTGGTCCCCTGTGAAAGCTCGTGACATAAATCTCCCCTGTCCTCATTCCCATCAGCATTCTGGTCTTCCAGACTTCCACCAGAATGGTCCACTACGCTCTGCTTTCAGCATGTCCAGGACTTGGCTAACCCACATCTCCAAACCCTTCTATATTCCTCCTACAAGCCAGTCCCAAAATCCTACGGATCAGCCCTAATTCTCAGAACCAATTTTCTGTGTTAGTTACTGGGAAACACCGCTATGACAAAGGCAGCTTGAGGAAGGGAGACGTGGCTGTGGCTCCCAGTTTAAGAGGGTTACAGTGCAGTGTGGCGGTGAAATCATGGCCGTGGGGGTGTGAGGCAGCTGGTCACATTGTCTCTTCAGCAGGAAGCAGAGAGAGATGAATGCTGGTGCTCAGCTGGCTTCCTCTCTCTTTCCATTTTTGTTCAGTCTAGGACATCAGCCCATGGGATGGTGTTGCCCAAATTCAGGGTGTTTCTCCTCAGGTAAACGTCTCTGAAAATGCTCTCAAAGGCACACCCAGAGGTTTGTCCCCTAAGTGAGTCCAAGTCCAGTCAAGTTGACAATGAAGATTAGTTATCACAGGACCCATTACTGGGTCCCCATTCCACAGCTGAGGCACTGGGTCCTGCAGGATGCGTGCTGCCCAGAGAACAGATGTGTCACCCTACCCTCTCTTGGGTGGCCCAGCTAGCTCCTTCTGCTGCACCCCGAACAGTAGTTTATTCCTGCTAACCTCCCATGACAGGGCACATTCTCTGTGGCCTGGCTGGCGCTGGCTTGCTTGGAGTATGGCCACAGAGGTGGGAGTGTTACAAAGTTCTTCACCCACCATGTTCTTCTCTGTGTGGTTTCCAATCTGGCTGGAGAAGGAATCCAGCAGTGAATGAGTGGGGACATGGATGAATGAATGAATGGATTTGCCACACAGGCCCTGGAGGATTCTGAATATTTTCTGTGAGAAGCATGAGCAGGCGCCCACCCCTGCAGCTCACTGGATTGGCAGATCTCCCTAGCTCCTCTATGCCTGGCCAAGATATGAGGACACCCAGCCCCGTGCTTGCTGTCCTGAGGTGACAGGTTAAGCAAATTCTTCTAGGTTTGTGGACTTCGTTTCTGAAGCTGGGCACCGCTCCCGAGAACCATATTCCGTGGAGAGCCTTCCACGTGTTTTCAGGGGAGTGAGGACCGCTTGCTTTTAGATTTTCACAGGAACAAAGGAAGCTGTATGAATGTGCCAAGAAGTCCTGCGTGAGAACCACAGGTAAAAGTTACTTTCCAGGACCGAGGAGATGGCTCAGACGGTTAAGGGCACTTACCGCGCAAAGACGAATTAACGAATTATTTTCCTCAGCGCCCGTGTACGTGGCTGGGTGTGGCCACACACACCCGTAACGCCACATCCGTGGGGACCAGAGACTGCAGAAACGCTGGAGCTCAGTGGTCAGCCAGCCTGATGGAAAATGACAGCTCGGCATTTAGTGAGAAACCATCTCAAAGAAACAAAGCAGACAAGCAATAGAGACCACCCAGTATTCTCTTCTGGCCCCTGTGAGTGCACAAGGGGGCACACATCTGCTCGTACCACATACACCACACATAGATATGGGCACATGTGCACAGAAATAAATAGCTTTCCAATAACTAGTGAGTTGGAGGGCACAGGGGTTTAGGCTTGTAATGGCAGCAATCATGTTTCTTTACGTCTGTGTTGATTTGACTTTTCTGGAAAAGGGTATCAGGACAGAGGGGGATGTAAAGGCTGGGTTCTCAGCTCCCGCTGGGGCCAGGCCGGCCTCTCTCAGGCTTCACCTGGGCTCATACAGCAGGAGACTAGCTACACGAGGTGCATTGAACTCAGGGTTGGGAAGAACGTGGATTTGGGAGCACGGCCCCTCCCTGTGCCATCCCAAGTACCCACAACCCCTGAGGCAAACCCTCCTTGCAGAGGCCAAGCCTTGGGTTTTGTTCTTTCTGGCCTGGCGGCCAGCCCGATCCAGTCTCAGTGTCCACTGCTTCCACATTCTGGACGGAGTGGCCACTCCTGTCCCTGTCCAGTGGAAACAGTCACACAGGCTGTCCTGTATTCTAGAGCTAGGTAATGGGCCTTTCAAAACTCCTGGATCAATAGCCAGGAAAAACAAAGGAGCATTGGGACCCTGATCCAGACAGGAGGGGCATGAGACAGAAGCGTGGAAGGGACCCCAGGGGAACACAAAGACTAACAGGGCATATCTTCCCAGTGACGATGAACCTGGGGTCCAAAAAGGACAGGCCCTGGTGGCCAAGCCAACAAGTTCACTCTCCGAGGCCTCCAGGGAAGCATTGAGGGTTGGTGTGTGTGAGTCATCCTGGCAGAGAGGCCCATGGGTATCTCCACCAGACACCTGAAACACACAGGCGAGAGGGTTCAGGCGCCCTGAGGATGGGAACTCCCAGAGCCTGACAGTCTTGCCAGGCTGGGGTAACTAGAGCCCAGCGATGCACTCAGGGCCCAGGTACAATTGCTGAAGAGTTGCTCAATGCTTCCCCATGAAACCTGTATTAGTTACCTTCTCATTGCTGGGACAAAACAGCTGACCAAAATCAGTTTAAGAGAAGAAGGGTTTGGGCTGGAGAGATGGCTTAGTGCTTGTGTGCTTGCCTGTGGAGCCTAAGGACCCCGGTTTGAGGCTCGATTCCCCAGGACCCACGTAAGCCAGATGCCCAAGGTGACGCATGTGCCTGGAGTTTGTTTGCAGTGGCTGGAGGCCCTGGTGCGCCCATTGTCTTTCTCTCTGCCTCTTTCTCTGTCTGTCGCTCTCAAATAAATAAATAAAATAATTAAAAAAGAGAAGAAGGGTTTGCTTCAGCTTACAGTGCCAGGTTACAGTCCCTCTTGGTGGGGAAGGCATGGTGGCAGGAACCTGAAGCAGTTTGAAGTAGCTTCCACAGTGAGGAAACAGAGCAAGGATACTGGTGTTCAGCCAGCTCTCTCCTTTTTATGCAGTCGAGGAGCCTGGCCTATGGACTGCTGCTGCCCACGGCTAAGGTGGGTCTTTCCACCTCAGTTTACCTAATCAGGGTAATCCTTCACAGGCAATTCTAGTTCCTGTCAAGTTGACAGTCAATATAAACCATCACAAAGTCCCATGTCACTTGCCACCCAGTTCCAGTAGATAGCTTCCTTCCTTGGCCCTGGGAAGGTCTCTCTATAGCCCAAAGCTCCAGGGTCCCCCAGTCCCTCCCACACTTGGGAGGTAGGCAGGGATGTTGTCCCGTGGGGTAGAAATTGGCATGGGGGAGGCCGCATAGGTGGGGACCTGTGGCTGGCACTGACCTGGATACTAATACCAACCTGGCTCATTGGTGCTGCACGTCTTGGCCAGCAGTCAATTCCAACATGCCCATCAGGAGAAAGATTGCCCGGGGTGCTGCAATGCCAGGTCAGACTGCCTGCCCTCTCCCGGCATCCTAGTTCAGTCCCTCCTTCTCCCTAGACTTGCCGGAGTCGGGTGGGGGAGGAGCGTCCCGGAATCTCACAGGTAAAAGGCAGCGCAGGAGGCTTGGTGGCGGCTGCCGTTGTGAAGGACACAAAGGCAGCTGCGAGTCGTGGAGCTGCCAGTGGCCAGGCTACGGCGACTCCACGTCACAGGGCACTGCTCAGTATCGCGTGGAGACAGCTGTGGAAACAGGCTTGGTTGAGATCTCAAACCAGAGTCCAGGTTTCTAGGCTTCTGGGTCCCCTTCGTGTCTCTTTCTGGATTTAGTCTGTGAAACGAGTGGGAGAAGGCACTCAGGGCCTCTGAACGCCCTGGGCCTCAGTTTCCCTATATGTAACATGGGTGGGCCACTTCTTTGCTGCTGGGCCATTTCATCCTGACGGAACGTGGGAGGTTGCACCATCGCGACAACACTAGCTGTGACCAAGGCCCATGCGCCAGTGGGCAAGGGGGTTGGTAGGGCGGGCCTACTCCTCTGGAGCCCAGACACTGGGTGGAAGGAGACCTTCAGGAGTCCCCATAGCAGGCATTGCCCTGAGTGGGGAGGTAGTTGGAGTCCCAAGGCTAAGCGGAACCTGTGGTTTGCAGCCACTCTGGGCAAGACAAGTGCCACCTGGCCGCACGAAGCCTCATTCTGCCCATTTCAAAGAAGAGGTCAGTCTGGAGTGGTCCAGCCTGGCCCAAGGTGGACAGGCTCTTTGGGGCCATGTGCTTCTGGCCATATGATGGTGCTCAGGGAAAAGAAAATTCCAGAAGAGGACTGTGGGGAAGGAGTATAAGCATGTCAGCCTGTAGGACCCAAGACCCTGATGCAGTTGGAGGTTTGTAACAGAGGGTCCACACTTTGTTGAACACTGTGTGTCATCACATGGACAAAGTGCTGCCCAGGCCAGCTCCATGACAGCTTCTAGATAGTTGAGTTCAGTGCCAACGTGACCCGCCAGACCCAGCACCCCATCATGATGGCTCTAAGTGGCTTTCTCCGGGAGGCAGCTCCAGAGCGCAGCGGAGGCTGTGTGTGTTGGGGCCAGGCCCATTCTCTGTGGTGAGACAGCACCCGCCTCGGAGTCTGCTCAGCACAGCCAGGCGGGCTGGCCACTGGGGCCTGGGTCGGAGGAGGACAGAAGCCACCGAGGGCAAGACAGGAGAAAACGTTCGGCCTGACATGAGCCCCTACAAGTCACAGGTCTCCTGAGATGGCCCCCCATCCCTAGGCATTGGGCCCTACGAGACACACACAGATAGAGTTCTCTGCTTGCCCCCCAAAACCAGCTGGTCTGGCAGGAGAAATGGAGAAGACACCCTCCTGGCCACTCAACCCCAGGTGCTTGCAGAAGTTTTAATACCTAAGATTGCTCTCTGGCACACGCGCGTGCACGCGCGCACACACACACACACGCACACACACACACTCCAGACTTTTATTTTTCTTTTTTACTACTGCTCTCTCCCTTGACTAACACCTATTCTCCAGGCAGCCAGCCCCAGACACTGAGAGAGGGCATAAACAACCCCACCCCCTTCCCACCCTGTTGACCCCGATGGCCTGGGGTCACTCCCTTCCCACCCTGCTGCAGGGCCTATGGGCTTCGTCTCTTGGCATTGTGAGCGCCTCTGAAATCCCTGCACACAGGAGGGTGAGGCAGGAGGATCATGTGTGAAGCCAGCCTGGGCTGCATAGCAAGACCTGCCTCAAAAAAAAAAAAAAAATCTCATATGGCTCTGCAATATCTTCTGTGCAACCAGACCACCAGGCTACACTCCTCCACTCACTGACCACTAGTGACCTTCCCCAGCACTGCTGGGCAGCAAGATAGGAGGGGGTAATGGCATTCCCTCGGGGTTGAGGCCTTGGCATCTGAAGGCCTTCAGATGATGCTGGGTGGGGCTGCTAGCCGTGGGACTAGAGCCCATGGGCCCTAGGATGCTGGCTGGCTGTGAGAATTGGGTAGAACCCAGCAAGGAGATGCTGGAGAGGAGGAAGAGGAGGAAGAGGAGGAAGAGGAGGAGGAGGAGAGGAGGAGGAGGAGGAGGAGGAGGAAGAGGAGGAGACTTCGGGTGCCACATTCCTGCTCGGAGCCCTGAGAGTGGAGGCTCTGCCCTTCCTCGCCAAGCTGGGTGGGGCTGGCTGACCACGTGTGGGAGCCGAAGCCACCCAGCACCCACTCCACTCCTCCAGCGTCCATCCAAGTGGCAACAGACAGAAACACCACGGAGATCACGCGCCCAGGACGCTCGGAGCCCTAGACTCTTGGGATCCTGCCCGGCTGCTGCCCTCCCTCGGACCTCTGGAGGTCGGACGCCAGCAAGCTTCCTCAGTCATTAGCAGGCCCTTCATTCACAAAACAGCCAAGGCTTGTGATAGTCAAGCTTTAGTCATGGTGTTTCAGAACGTGCCCCTCTGGCTTGAGTTCTGTGATGGCCCCAAATGTCCTCCAAAGGTTGACCTCCACCCTGCCCCTGGCATGTGTCACCCACAGGGTGTCCTCCCTGCTCTTGGGAGCAGGTCACGGATAGACCTGGTTGGAGAGGCCTTGTGTGGGCATCCTGTGGGTGTGGCCACCGACAGCCCAGGGAACAGGGCCCTGAAAGATACGGGAGGGTAGGAAGGCCTCATCACGGCTGAGGTGCAAGGACTCCCATTCTACCCACTAGGGTGCCAGTCTGGGTTCTACCACTTATCAGTGGGTGACCCTTGCTGTCTCAGTTTTCCCATCTATAAATATCCTCTCCTGTCCAGATCTCATGGGGATTAACTGAGTCAACACATGAACACGTCTGCTGTGAGCTCAGCACAGAGCACACACTCAGCAAATGGGAAGCAGTTGCGCAGTTACAACGCAAGTGTTTCCATCTTTGCTTTGCCCCCCCCCCCCCAGGAAGCTCCAAGCAGAGACTATGATTCCTACCACAGCCAGGTCAACCTTTCTTAAGGGCTTCTCCTCAACCTCTTGGGGGTTCTTGATTCTTGTAGTATTTCTTCTCTTGTTTGTATTTATTTGAGAGAGAAAGAGGGGGAGAGAGAGAGACAGAGGGTGAGACAGAGAAAGAGAGAATGGGCATGCCAGGGCCTCCAGCCACTACAAACAAACTCCAGATGCCTGTGCCACCTTGTGCATCTGGCTTATGTAGATCCTGGAGAATAGAACTGGGATCCTTTGGCTTTGCAGGCAAATACCTTAACTGCTAAGCCATCTCTCCAGCACCCCCCTTTTTTGTTTTGTATTTCAAGGTAGCGTCTTGCTCTAGCCCAGACTGACCTGACCTGGAATTCACTATGTAGCCTTAGGCTGCCCTTGAACTCTCAGTGACCTAGGTCTGCCTCCTGAGGGCTGATATCAAAGGTGTGTGCCTCCGCGCCCAGCACAGTTTTTAAAAAATATTTTATTTATTTATTTATTTGAGAGAGAGAGACAGACAGACAGACAGATAAATAGAGAATAGATGCGCCAGAACCTCTAGCCACTGCAAACAAACTCCAGATGCATGTGCCACCTTGTGCAGCTGGCTTATGTGGGTCCTGGGGAATCGAACATGGGTCCTTAGGCTTCACAATGCCTTAATACCAAGCCATCTCTCCAGCCCCTGGTTTGTTTGTTTGTTTGTTTGCTTGTTTGTTTGAGACAGTCACTCTGTGTAGTCCTGGCTTCCCTGTTGCTCACTGTAACCCAGAATGGCCTTAAACTTGAGGCCAACCTATCTCAGCCTCTGGATCACCAGAACTACGGTTATGAGCCACCATGCCCAACTCATAGAATCATATTCTTTTCCCTCTTGTATCTTTTTTTTTTTGTTAAACTTCTATTTTAAAAAATATGGAATGCTTCATGAATTTGCGTGTCATCCTTGGGCAGGGGCCATGCTAATCTTCTCTGTATCGTTCCAATTTTAGTATATGTGCTGCCGAAGCGAGCACTTGTTAGTCTCCTTGTAGTTGTTGTTTTTGAGACAAGATCTCAATGTAGCCCAGTCTGGTCTTTTTAATATTTAAAATTTTTATTTATTTATTTGAGAGAGTGAGAGAGAAAGAGGCAGACAGAGAGAGACAGAGAGAGAGAGAATGGGCGTGCCAAGGCCTCCAGCTACTGCAAACAAACTCCAGACGCATGCACCACCTTGTGCATCTGGCTTACTTGGGTCCTGGGGAATCGAACCTGCGTCCTTTGGCTTTGCAGGCAAGTGCTTTAACTGCTAAGCCATCTCTCCAGCCCTAATTTTTAATTTTTAAAAATATTTTATTTTTATTTATTTATTTGAGAAAAAGGGGGGCAGGGGAGAGAGAGAGAGAATGGGTTCACCAGGGCTTCCAGCCTCTGCAGACGAACTCCAGATGCGTGTGCCACCTTGTGCATCTGGCTAACATGGGTCTTGGGGAATTGAACCTGGGTCCTTTGGCTTTGCAGGCAAGCGCTCCAACCGCTAAGTCATCTCTCCAGCGGCCCCAGGCTGGTCTTGAACTTGGTTTGATTGAACTCCTGATTCTCTTGCTTTTTCTTCCGGAGTGCTGGGATCACAGGCGCGCACTGCCACCCCGGCTTATGTGCTGCTGGGGATTGAACCTGGGCTGTGTGTGTGCCAGGCAAGCACTCTACCCACTGAGCCACACCCCCAGCCCTGGTTAATCTTTTTTATAATTTCTTTTCTTGGATACCATTCCCATTCTATGCACTTCATCATTTTAAAGCACACAACTTGGTGGTCTTTGTATATTAACTCAATTGAACTAGAATTGTGCAACCAACCTTAGAACATGTCATCACCTCTCAAAGGAAGTTCCAAGAGTCGGAGCTCTTCTTCCTAATCCCCCTGCTCCTGTCCCCCACAGCCCTAGGCAACCATTAAGCTTGTTCATTTCTGAGGCCCGCCCATCCCAGACATGTCATGGAAGCGGCATTGTGAAATACGGTCTCCCACGTCCCGCTCCCCTTCAAGCGCCGCGTGTGTTCTGGCCAGGTTGGTGGGGGCTCCATTCCTTCCTGCACTGAATGCTGTTCCACTGTGAACAGCCCACACCTGTTTCACCCGCTCATTTGTCTGTGGGTATTGGGGTTCCCACTTTATGGTGGCTGCTGTCAGTAACGCTGAGAATCCTGAAGGCAAGGCTTGATGGGAGCATTCCGAGCAGATGCTGAGGAATGGGGTTGTGGTTCCAGGCGAGCTTGCATTTGAGTAGGCTCTCGAAGAACTACCAAGTTATTTCCTAGCCCATCTGGCCCGCTCACATTCCCTGTGGCTGAGCAGAAGTGTGCCACTCTTCACCAACACTCTCTGGTGCTTGCTTTTTGTTTTGTTTCTGATAATAGCTGTCCTGGGGGCTGTGGGGCCCCTCACTGGGCTTTGGTTTTAGGATTATTTTTCTTTCGAGAGTTGTTTTTTGACACAGGGTCTCACTAGGTAACATAGGATGGCCTAGAACTCTAAGCAATCCTGCTGCCTCAGCCTTCTGCCATGTGCTGAGATTACAGGCATGGTGGCCCATTCTGGCTTAGGTGATTGTCGTGTTGAGTAAGAAGGGCTTTCTATAGTGGCTGGTCACCAGCCCCTTTCAGATGAATGAGCTGAAACGTCCCACTAAGGAGGTTTTTTCCTTTCCTGAATTCACCTTGTGAGACACAAAAATTGTTAGCCTGGATGAAATCCAATTTACTTTTTGTTTTCTTTCTTTTTTTTTTAAACTATTTCTTTTTCTTTTTTCTTTTTTTTTAATTTTTTTGTTCATTTTTATTTATTTATTTGAGAGTGACAGAGAGAGAGAGAGAGAGAATGGGCGCTCCAGGGCCTCCAGCCACTGCAAATGAACTCCAGACGCGTGCGCCCCCTTGTGCATCTGGCTAATGTGGGTCCTGGGGAATTGAGCCTTGAACCGGGGTTCTTAGGCTTCACAGGCAAGCGCTTAACCGCTAAGCCATCTCTCCAGCCCTCACTTTTTGTTTTCTATTGTGTTTTTTCTATCTTTATTTTTTCAGGCGCACGAGTCTTCCATGAGAGCAGGGTCATCATAGACATCGACTTGTGCACATACACATGTAGGAGATAGAAAGTGCCTGGACACAGGTGTCTGGGGCAATCAAGGAGGGCTTCCTGGCGGAGAAACCTGGTTTTTATATGATGTTGTCTTGTGGTGGCTCCTTGGTGCAGACAAGGGATCCCCAAAGCCCATCTATGTGGTAGGGCATTTCCCCTCCTCCTGCTCGTCCTCCAAGTTCCTCCTTTCTGAGGCCAGCACAGAAACAGTCAGTGGAGAGGCCACAGGGCAGGAACCATACAGTAATTAATTTTGACTTACAGAAGCTGTCTTAAATTGGATAGAAATGGGTGAAAATAGGATTAAGGGGAAACACAAGCCAAGAGCAGATGAAGGAAAACTTCCTGAGAGTTGGCAGCCTGGCTTCGCAGGCGCTTGGGGGCGGCTGAGCGGGAAGGGTGCTGGACATTGCTGGGCGATCACGTCACGTCCAAAGGCAGCTGCCCACGTCACCACAGCAAGACAGCAGTCGGCTCCGGTGGGAAGATGGACACGCATCGCTCTCCCTGCTGCCGGCTTATCTGCTCAGCTTGTTAGGTTCCTGAAGATTAACTTAGTAACAATTAAAATTGTGTGCAAAACAAGCAGAGGCCAGGCATTGGTGGCTGGCACGAAAGGGGCCTTCACCACCCACGCAGAAATCTAATCACTCAGGATTAAGTCAGCCACAAACCAGCCAGCAGGGTACAGCTCAGAGGGGGCTGTTTCAGACACAGGGCATGCTAGAGACACCTGGCCAACCCAAGAGGCACCTGAACCTTCGTTCTTATCATCCCCAGTCCAGCAATCAATCCTTTCTCATTCACACTTCAAGAAGTGTCCAATTTACCTGAGTCCCCAGGGAAGGAGGCCTGGAAGCAGTGGTCGCCGCAGACCACAGAGCACCGGGGTCTCAAGTTTGCAGCAGGGTGACCCTGAAAGGACTTATGAAGGTGTCCCAGGCACACTCTTTCGAGAGCGCCTTCAGTGTGCCTGGGAGCCTGTGCTCTCTGTGGGCCACTGAAATGCATGTGGCCGTCCTGCTGACACCCGAAGGAACCCGGTCAGGCAAGCTGCTTGGTGCTCGTGGCGGCCCTCGGGCAGCAGAGTCCATGTGTGTGAGGGTAGCTGGGTCACAACAAGCGGACTGTACACTTTTCCTTCTGGTTTCCTTGGGGTCCACGTTGCAGATATCAGCAAAGGCATAGCAGCTGACCTCACCCTGCTGGCAATGCCTAGGGCAGTGGTCCCAAGGGGACATATCACAGGCTCGCGGGACAGGGTGTCAGACTCATTGCTACATGTCTACAGACCCCAAGTGGTGGGAGCTCCTGCCCTGCTCAGAGGCAAAACCTGACCCTGATCATTTATGTCGAACTCTATGGGAGTGAATTTAAACTCTGACCCCCGGATCCTTTGACCTGGAGGTGGCCCTGCTATCCAGACTCTGCTCCCAGGAAAGTGTTCATTGTATTTACATCCCTGTGTCCCTACCACCTCCTGAGCGGGCCCAAGCCACAAGGACCAGGATGTTTTCCGTGACGTGGCTGCCTGTTCTCAGTCATATCCACCCAGTAAGGTGTGAGCAAGTTTGAGTGCGTGTGAGCGGACAAGTGAATATGTGGGTGTACTAGGGCATGGCTTGCACATGGCACTAGGCTGAGGGGTCTTCCCCACCCTGTGGGGGTCTGAAGGTATAGCTCTTGGGGTGAAGTTTCTGAGGCAGGAGAGAGGGAGGGTGCTCCAGAGATACCTCATCCTTCTCTCTGCCCCCTCCACCCGCCCGGAGACCCTAGAGCAGTAAGGAGCTCACCTCCCCATGGCACTAAGGAGCCTGGGTGAGCTGGGCACGCGTCCTCTTTCCCGCACCCTTCAGACACCACTTGAAGCATGCAGGACTGAGCCTGGAGGCGCTCTAGGGAGGACGGCTGGCAGACATCGTTGTGTGGAAATGCGTTTGAACTCTGACTCCTGGCTCCATTGACCCAGGGGTGGCCCTGGGAGGGGCTGCACTTGCCCCCTTGCTCTGTGGAGACAGGCACAGCCCGCTAGGCAAAGACAGGTGGTATCCTGGCCCAGCCCATGCCCGAGCTGATGGGCTGGCAGCCAGGACTTTCCCCAGCAGGCAGCCACCAGGACCCCAGCAGACACTGCCTTCAAGGTGGAAGAGAGACCAGTGAGCCTAGGGTTTGCAGTCAGGTGGGGGCGGGAAGTGACCAGTCCAGAGTCATGTGATGTCCAGGGGTTAGGCTTGGCCCACACCTCCTCTAGCCTCCCACGCCAATGACCTCTTGACCTGGTGTCCGTCATGCCCAAACAGAAAACCTGGAATGACTCCAGACCAGCAAGTGTGCTGGGGTTTCCCAAATTTCCTTTCAGGGCCTCTACCTGAGGCCCTTGGGGACCTCACCGTACTGTGACCCTGGCTGGGGGTTTCAAGGTACCTGAGCAAACTTCTGCTTCTGGGCAAATTCCCCGGACAGGGCGGAACGGGGCTTTCCTGTCGGAATACAGAGTTCAGCAGGTGCCGAGACTCCCGGGTGACCGGCAGAGACACGGGCGCTCGTGGCCAGGCTTCTGGGTTTGTTTGCTGTGGCTCCAGGACACAGCAGAAAATGAAGGATCAACCTACTAGTGTCCTGGACCCCTGCAGGCCTCCCACCGCCTTCATTCTGGCCCAGCCCACCCATTCTTCGCCCAAGTCCTGAAAGGTAACTCTAGAAAGCTTGGGCATACACTGGGGGGGGGGAGGGGGGGCTTTGTTGCCATCGGAGCTTCCTAGTTCCAGTTTCCCCTAGAAAATGGAGGTGATTGCAGTTTCCCTCAAGACCTGACACCCTGGAGCACAAGGAACCCTACACCATGTCTCTGCCTCCCCTGGGGGAGCTGGCCTCCCACCCTTCGGAGCTGGGCTGGGCTAGTCTTGTCACAGGGCACCTGCAGGAGACAGTGAGGACCTTGTGTGAAGCTTCTGCAGGCTCTGGGCCTGTCAGCGAAGGGCAACCTTTCTTCTCCGAGGAGCTGACAGGGGCGCTCACCGGGGATGGCCATGCGCTGTCCTGTTCTCCCTCAGGTGTGGGCAAGGTAGGTCCTGGGGGCTGGGAGTAGACTTCACTTCCCAATTTACCTGGAAAATTCCCTTGGAATCCACTTGGCCAGAGCCCAGGCTCCTCTCCACGACACTTCTCCTTCCTGTTTCCAGAGAGAACGCACATGGCTGTTCCACCCAGCATGGACGGAATTCCCTGTGGTGACTCATGCGCCCCCAGGCACCCCAGCCTCTCACTGCCATGCGGGTGGGGGCGGGGACACACACATAGCTGGTAACAGCCCAAGACTGAGTCCTGCTGGGCCAGGCAGCATCTTCCAGGACATAAGGCCCTGGCCTGCTGATGTCTGTTTCCTGGGTGGGTTGAATGCATCTTGGGGAAACCCAGGAACCCCGAACCCACTTGGGGAGCTCTTCATCCTTCAGCCTCTCTCTGCAGGACAGGTGGAGACTATGTGAACGCTCCGTCCAGAAGATCCTGGGCTGCTGTGTGGCCAGTGGGCTGGCTCTGGGGTAGCTGGACCTACAGTAGCCTGAGGGGTGCCACATCCCAGCCGTTGTGCTTCCCTTCTCCTTTCTGGGACAAAGCACCCGACCAAAACAGTTGATGGGGAAGGCTTTTATTTTGGCTGGCAGTCTCGAAGGGAAGTTTCACGACAGTAGAAAACATAGCAGGAGCCAACAGCAAACCGAAGAGCGGCAGGAAAGTGCGTGTCCTCGGGCAAGGGGGAGCTGGCCATAACACCCCTAAGCCTACCCTCAGCAACACACCTCCTCCAGCAAGCCTCCACCTCTCAAATTGCCATCAGCTGGGGACCAAGCATTCAGAACACATAAGTTGATGGGAGACATGATTCACACCACCATACATACTTCGTGAGGGATCCACAGACAGCAAGCCACACCCCCACACTTCAATTTCCTGACACTTCTCCTTGGCTTCTTCCCATTTATAGCTCAAGGAAGTCCTCTGTGCTCAATCCCTCCCCAAACTGGAAGGTCAGGTGGGGTGGTGGCTACGGTTTCTCCTCCCTCCACCTCCCTCTACACTTCTGAAGCAGGAGTGCTTCTGTTCTCGGGCGAGGGTAGGTTGAGCACCACAGGGCACCCCGGGCAGGAAGGCCCAGGCAAGCTTAGGGCCTCTCTACAAAGATCAACCAGGACGCAGAATGTCCAAGGCCCAGGAGACCCCTGGGTCTGCGCTCCTGCCCTGCCCTGCAAAGCTGCGAGGACCTCAGGCCAGGTCCCCTGTGACAGCTGTACACAGTGATGCAGGAGGTCTTGTGGCCTCAGGGGAGAGAGAGCCCACAGAGGGTAAAAGTTCAAGGAGAAATGACTTCCACTGAAGCAGCTTCTCCGGAGTCTCCACACTTGGTACGTAAGCCCTCACCCTGAGACTGAGGGCAGAGCATCTGCCGGGCATAATCCCGACTTAGGGACCCCCACTGAAGTGCTGCTCCGTGGCTTCCATACTTCTGTACAGGGACAAGGATCTGGAAGTGTTCATGGGGAAGTTGTCATTCAGGACGGACCGAGACTTCTCTGTGGTGTGGCTGCTCTGGGGGCCCCATGCTCTGAAGTAAGCCCTTGCCACGTGGCTGAGGGAGGAACACAAGGAATATTCTTAACACTGGGAGTCCCCTTAAAGTGGCTCCATATTCCATAAGGAACCCCTCTCCATGCTCTGTAAGTGACACCCATAAACTCCTTGGTTCACTGAACTGGTATTGGCACAATCATGCTTTGTTCTGCCACCTGAGCCCTATCTGGGGTGAAGAAGGGTATTTGTATCTCCCCAAGGGGAAATTTCCTGCAACAAGGGACAACAGTGGTCAGGCAGTGGGAGAAAGGGCCTTTACTCTGGACACAGTAAAATGCTGTAACATCAACCAAGAAAAACCAATGGGGGAGCCGGAGAGATGGCTTAGCAGTTAAGGCACTTGCCTGCGAAACCTAAGAACTCATGTTTGAATCTCCAGGTCCTACATAGCCAGATGCACAGAGATGCAAAACATGCAATGTTGCACATGCACACAAGGGAGTGCATGCATCCAAAATTAGTTCACAGCAGCTGAAGGCCCTGGCATGCCCATTTACTCTCTGCCTCTTTCTTTCTCTCTCTCTCTCTTAAGAAAATAGTTTTTTTTAAAAAAGCCAATAGGGGGGCTGGGGAGACGGCTTAGCAGTTAAGGTGCTTGTCTGCAAAGCCAAAGGACCTAAGTTTGATTCCTCAAGACCCATGTAAACCAGATGCACAAGGTGGCGCATGTGTCTAGAGTTTGTTTGCAGTGGCTGGAGGCCCTGGTGCACCCATTCTCTCTCTCTCTGCCTCTTCTCTCTCAAATAAATAAAAATAATAAAATATTTAAACAAAACCAAAAGGTCTGTAAAGTCCTTCCATAGAAACAGCTTGGGGTGCTGGGCACCTTTGACCCTGTGTGATCTCCCCTGCCTCCATCCTGCCCATGACGGCCAGGTTCAGGGGTCTGGATGACGTTATCAGGCTGTGGCCCCTAGGCCTGTCCTCCTCAGTGCACATGGAACCCCAGAAGGCATAGTCAAGGTCACACTGCAGTAAGTCTCCTCCTTCCCTTCTGAAAGCATTTCCTCTATTGGGTGAGCCTGGATGAAGACGTGACCAAGCCAGGGCTAGTAGAGAGGCTTGGACCAGAAGACCTTCCTTAGCCCTCAAACTTGTCCTGGCCTCCAGGCCTAAGCCCTCTGGGTCCAATGTTGTGAAAAGGTGTGACATGGTCTATGGTCACCCTGCCTGAGGCATAGTGTGGAAACATTATTTACCACTCGAGTGCTCCCAGCAAGTCCAAATTTGAGACAGGTCCCTGGATGACACCTGACCCTGGAGCTCAGGAAAATTGATTTCCTATGTTCAATACCTATTCAGGGTATTGTTAGCAAAATGCTGGATTCCCTTTGTGGAATATCATGGAACTCCAAAATGAAACAAAATATTGGAATCATATGGATTAATCTTGATGACACAAGGCTCAGTAAGAGAGCTCACCATCAAGGTCGAGCATGTGGTCTGTGGATAGAAAAGTCTAGAATAGGTGAATGAAGAGGCATCAAGCAGGTAGATAGGGCCAAAGGTTGGGGAAGTGATACAGTGACTGCTAAGGGGTGGTGTTCCTCTCCACACAGATGGGAGTATCTAGAGTGGGCTGTGGAGACGTCTGTGTGGCTCTGCAAATGTGTGAAAGAGCCACAGGTGTCATTGGCTCAACTCTTTTCTGGGGTGACATCAAGAAGTGTATGCTCCCCCATTTGGGGCGTCAACATCAGACTAAAGTCCAGTTCCACCAAAGCTTAATCTAGCAAACAAATCAATGAGTTCTTTGAGCTTCCTTACAGAGCATGAGCAAGGGGTTTTTCACAGAAGCACGGATGACCCCAAGGTGGCCACCGCAGAGTCTTATCCCAACATGGACGATAAGCTCTCCGAGTTGATTAGATGGACCTCTGTCCCCTTGATCTTCTGTCCATGATACTTTGTGTGTCATTGCTTTCGGCTGATGCAGGAGGCAGCTGCGATTTCAGGGGAGGTTCTGACGACCCCTCTCCATACCCCTCCTTCTACGGAGAATGTCAACAGGCCCAATCTCAAGAGTCTCTACAACTGCATCTGGTAAAGATGGCGATAGCTGGAGCTGGAGAGATGGCTTGGTGGTTAAGGCACTTGCCTTCAAAGCCTACCAACCCAGGTTTGATTCCCCAGCACCCACATAAAACCAGGTGCACAAAGTGGTGCATGTGTCTGGAGTTTGTTTGCAGTGGCTAGAGGCGCCGGCATGGTCATTCTCTCTCTCTCCTTGCAAAGAAATAAATGATTTTGTTAAAAAAAAAGATGGTGATAGTTGTTTTTCTTGGAAGACATCTTCACACAACAGACGAGCGTGCTACAAACGGTGACTGTGGAGTGTGTGGAGTAAGTATCTATAAAGCTGGGTTTTTTAATCTTTAAAGAAGCCTGGATGTAGTGGCTAATGTACCTTCAGTGCTAGCACCTAAGGCAGGAGGATTGCCACACGTTTGAGGTCAGCCTGGGTTATATGGGGTGGTCCTGTCTATAAAAAGAAAAGACAAAAGGTCCCACTTTAAAAAATTTATTTGACAGTGACAGAGGGAGAGAGAGGGAGAGAATGGGTGCATCAGGGCCTCTAGCCATTGGAAACGAACTCCAGATGCACATGCTACCTTGTGCATCTGGCTTACGTGGGTCCTGGGGAATTGAGCCTCGAACCGGGGTCCTTGAGCTTCACAGGCAAGTGCTTAACTGCTGTTGCAGTCCGGTTCGCATTGCTAGTAGAAATCACCCAACCAAGAGCAGCTTCTGGGAAAAAGAGATTTATTTTGGCTTACAGGTTCGAGGGGAAGCTCCATGATGGCAGGGGAAAATGATGGCATGAGCAGAGGGTAGACATCACCCCCTGGCCAACATAAGGTGGACCACAGCAACAGGAGGGTGTGCCAAACACTGGCATGGGGAAACTGGCTATAACACCCATAACCCCGCCCCCAACAATACACTCCCTCCAGGAGGAATTAATTCCCAAATATCCATCAGCTGGGAACCTAGCATTCAGAACACCTAAGTTTATGGGGGACATCTGAATCAAACCACCACAACCGCTAAGCCATCTCTTCAGCCCAGGTCCCAAATTTTAAAGTATCTTATTAATAAGTTTTACATCCATAACATGCTGCAAGTGGGATAAATCAGTTAAATGAAACATCACAATGCGTTTCACATCTCTGACTTTGCATTTTTAACTAGGAACTTTATCATAGTGAAATTTACGCAGTTGTCGTGTGCTGTGGGTCGCCATTCTGGCATGACATGGCCATTTCTGTCTTGACATCAGACAGCTGTGATCACCTGCAGCAGACTCTCTCAAGATGTTCTCTCATGGATAGAGCAGGAAGAGGGGGTCATCAGATGTGAGATTCCAGCCACTCCCTCCCTCCTCCACCACCCCAACCAGTTGTGTGTTATCCTGCCCCGGCTGGCGGTGCGTGGACTCAGGAGGCGCTAGAGTGAGTAGGAGGTTGACTCTTGGAAGCTTTTGGGAGGTTGTCACCCAGGCTGGGGTTGGACTTTTCTGGAATGCAGCTGCTGCTATAGGAAACCCCTCTCCCTCACTGCTGTAGAGGCTTATATAGTGACTATACCTTCGCATTCTGTCACTTGGGGATACCCTCTCCCCAAAGGGCTTCTCCACCTTCATGGGGCCTCAGGCTCTCCTCCACTGGGAGGGCTGTCTGGAAAGGGCAGGAGAGCTATCAGGAGTGAGAAGTAGTGCCATGGGAGTGAGGGGCTACAGGACAAGGGGCTGGATATTGGGAGAATAAGGATCCCTAGCTGCTGTCTTATTCCTGCACTGCAGTATCATAGAACCTTCTGGAAAGCTCAGCCCAGAGACAGCCACAGGGCAGAGGCCATGGGACAGAGACCAAGATGGAGGGATGGGGCCATGAGCCCAGATTGCTGTCCTTACTGGATGTGAGGGTCACTATGACAAAACAGCCAACAGAAGACACTTGGGAGAGAAAAGCCACGTTGTGACCTGTAGTTTCAGTGATCATGGTAGGGCGTGTGTGGCTGGGGCTGCTCCATTTTCAGTGACAGGGGCATGAGGCGCGGCTGCTCATACACTGGCAGGCCAGGAAGCAGAGACAACCGCACAGGGCTGGGCTCTAATCGTCAAGGCCCGTCTCCAGTGATCCACTTTCTCCAGCTGGGACCTACTTCCCCAAGTCTCCACTAGCTGGGGACCAAGGGTTCAAACACGTAAGTTTACATTTCAACCACAAGGGGTATCCTTGGAGCCTGGGGAAAACCTGGCCCTGGCCACACTCCTTGGTTTTTGCCCCCCCCCCCCAACTCTGCCCATGCAGGACCAGTTCTGTGGTTTGAAGTCCCCCTGTGCATATGCACAGCCACACCCCAGACCTATCCGGTCTGACCCTTAGCTCTGAACAAAGCCATTGGGTTTGAATGTGGGCCATGTAGTAATTGAACCATGTGGCCCTCCAGGAGCTTCAGTTTCTGTATTTGTAAAAGGGGCCACAGGCCCATTTGGGGGATATGCAGACCCAGGACTGCTCCAGGGACAGGCGTGGTGGCTCACATGTCAGATGGTCCACCCTGGCTCCGTCAGTGTTGGCCCTAAAAACCCCTACATTGATGCACAGTGCTGACTCTAGGCCTTGGCTTAGGCCCCACCTGATGGGCCTGGACTCTTGAATCCAAGGCCCCCAACAGCCTTTTCCTGGCAGCCACTAGCTTTGCCTCCTGTTTTAAATTGACTATGATGGGGTTCCTGCCCCCCCCCAACCCGTGGCTCCCTTCCGGCTTGGCGATCAGGGAATGCCTTGGCCCCATGAGGTGCTCTGGATGCTAGCTCTGGCAGGCGTGGGCTGGGTGGAAAATGACCTCAGAGGGTGGGGTGGCCGGGCAGGCCTTGGGGAGACCAGAGGCTCTCAGGGCCATCAATTTCCCATGCCTTGGCCACATCTGAGCCCTGTGCCTGGACCCCCAGGAGCCGTGAAGAAGACCCTCAGCCTATTAGAGGCCCGACGTGTTTCCCAGATCTATTGGACTCTGCAGCCCCAGGCTGGTGTGGAGAGGGCCTGGGGACAGGGCTGGACAGGAACTGCCAGTGAGCTCTGTTTCCATTACCCTGGCCCCAATGCCACCAAGGAGCACCCACCTTGCAGGCCACAGGGACTAAGAAGATGCAGCCAGGGCCAGGCATAGGGCCTTAAATTAACTGTGTCACCAGAACTCAGCAGGGTGGCTCGGTCACTGAGGCCGGATGAACAGTGGCCTGGGACAGCAGCTCTGACCTAGAGAGCTTCAGGATCACAGAGTAATGATACTGATGATGGGCGCAGGGAAGGACCCTCCCCAGGGTCTTCTGACAGGTCGAAAGCAGGGATTCCAGGACAGGCACATAGGACAGGTAAGAGGAGGACCAACAACCACCAGGGATAGTGCTTGGCCAGAGGGATAGGATATATCAGTGTCTCAACACTGTGACCAAAAAAACGAAACAAAAAAAAACCTGACAGAAACAACTTAATCAAGGAAGTATTAGCTTTGGCTCACAGCTCAGGAGCTGCAGTCCATCCCAGCGTCAGTGCATGAGCTACGGCCTGTACGTCAAGGCTCCCTTCACACCAGCCTGGGCTGTAGAGCCTGACGGAGTGGGATGAAGATAGAGCTTGAGGTAAAATTTGTGCTTCAGGTTGGTACAGCTTGGCGGGACGAGGCAGCAGAGAGCCGAAGGTAGGGTTGGGCTATAATCCTCAAAAACCCACCACAGTGACCTATCTTCACTATGTCTCCACATAAAGATTCCACAACCTCCAAAATGGCACCACCAGCCAGAGACCAAATGTTGGAGCACATGAGCCTGTATGGGGCATCTTACATCCCTGCCATAGCACAGGGGGACAGGGCTGGTCACAGCGGCAGCTGAGATGATGTCTTCTTGCTAGGTGGGAGCTGGGTCAAAAGCTATGATGCAGGATGGAGGGATGGCTTAGCTGTTAAGGCACTTATCTGCAATGCCAAAGGACACAGGTTCGATTCCCCAGGACCCACGTAAGATAGGTGTACAAAGAGGTGCATGCGCCTGGAGTTTGTTTGCAATGGCTGGAGGCCCTGGTGCACCCATTCTCTCCCTCTCTCTCCCAAATAAATAAATAAAATATTTTTTAAATTTTTTAATTGAAAGCTCTGTGCTCCTTGGTTCACAGGTTCACTACCATCTATACCCTGTCCTCACATTCTTTCTCTGCCTCTGTGCCTCCCTCTTCTTCGTGTTATAAATTACCCATAAGGACCTGGGGACCCCCCAATCCAGAGTGATCTCGTCAAGAGATTCCCATTTAAATTTTTTGTAGATTTATTTTTATTTATTTATTTAAGAGAGAGAGAGAGAGAGACAGGCACACACACACACACACACACACACAGAGAGAGAGAGAGAGAGAGAGAGAGAGAGAATGGGCATTCCAACAAATTCCAGATGCATATGCCATGCTGTGCATCTGACCTCTGTGGGTCCTGGGGAATTGAACCTGGTTCCTTTGGCTTACCAGGCAAGTACCTTAACCACTAAGCTATCTCTCCAGCCCTATGTCCTATATTTGTTTATTTGTTTTTGTTTTGTTTTGTTTTGTTTTTTTGAGGTAGGGTTTCACTCCAGCCTAGACTGACCTAGAATTCACTATGTAGTCTCAGGGTGGCCTCAAACTCACAGTGATCCTCCTATCTCTGCCTCCCAAGTGCTGGAATTAAAGGCAGTGCACCACCACACCTGGCATGTTTTGATTTTTTTGAGGTAGGATCTCACTCTAGCCCAGGCTGACCTGGAACTTATTTTGTAGTCCCAGACTATCCTTGAACTCACAGCAGTCCTCCTACCTCTGCCTCTGGAGTGCTGGGGTTAAAGGTGTGTGCCATCATGCCCAACTCAAGATCCTCAATTTATTACATATCCTAATCATGTGACAGTTAGTCACTGGGCAGCCAGCCTCCTGCTGACCAGACACAGAGGCTCAGGAATAGGATCCACCCTCCATTTTTCAGGAAGATTAACTCCTGCTCCTGTTGCCCTTGACATCATGTGATAGAAGGTACTTCCCAAGCTCCAAATCCTTGCATAGGAGGGGCTACAGCAAGGTTTGTGGTGACATGAGTGTGTTCACCCCAAGAACTATCATATTCAAAGGGCATAATCAGAGGCATTCACAGCTTCTGCAAGCCTATTGCGCAAGGGCAAAGACTAGGTTCTAGCAGACTGGTGGTTCGATCCCCAAAAAGAAGGGAGCTGAAGACTCTGTCCCCAGGATACAGCCTTGCAGGCCTTGTTAACTCTGTTCATCCGTTCATCAATCTACCTAGCCATCCATCTATCCATCCATCCATTTCTATCCATCCACTCGTCCAATCCTTCCATCAGTCCACCCACTCATCTACCTACCCATTTATATCCCCACCCATCTATTCATTTATCCACCCATTCATCCATCTATCCATCTACCCACCTACCCACTCACTCATCCACCCTCCACTTATCCATCTACCCACACATCTACCTGTCCCACTCACCCATCTTCCACCCATCTGCTCACCAATCCACCCACCCAGACAACCACCCACCTATTTACCATCCATTTGTCCATACACTCATCTATCATCATGCACCCATCCAGCCATGCACCCACTCATCCATAAATGATTTTTATTTTTATTTATTTATTTATTTATTTGAGAGAGAGAGAGAGAATATGGGTGTGCCAAATCCTCTAGCCATTGCAAACGGACTCCAGATGCATGCACCACCTTGTGCATCTAGCTTATGTGGGTCCTGGGGAATCGAACCTGGGTCCTTTGGCTTTTCAGACAAGCACCTTAACCACTAAGCCATCTCTCCAGCCCCCCTCATCCATAAACTTTTAACACAATCCTTCATCTATCTACTTGTTCATGCGCCAATCCTTTGAACATCTGATCTGAGGTGCGTGGTGAGTGGGAGGGGAGCCCCAGCCAGGCCCTTCGTTCCTCACAGCACCCTCCCCCAGTTGGCCTCCCTGCTGGCAGCCAGGCAGGCAGCCCAGCCTGCAGCTGGAGCTCCAGGAGGGAGCCTGGGCCTCCTGGCTGCCGCTGTGGCAGCTGAAAAGCATTTCCAGTTTATAGCGATGTAATTACTCACCCCTCATTTGGACGGGGAGAGCCCAGGGAGGAGAGATGTCGCTGGCCCAAGCCAATTCAGACCACAGAGGATAGGAAAGCTGGACGTGGGGTGGTGTGGGCAGCAGTGTTGGGGTGTGAGGAGGTGGAGGTGGTTCTGCCAGGGTGGAGGTGGTTTCTTTATGCCACGATATCCGTAGGTCAGAACTTCACTGGAGCTGAGGGCACAATGCCAGTCCAGGCAGACAAGCAGGAGCTGGGAGCGCCGTGTGCCTGGGTCTGGGCAGGGGTGGGCTTGGCTGAGCTGCAGGCTAGTATGGCCAGGCTGCTGGAGCCCTGGGAACCCAGCAAGGCGGCTCTGGGCCCAGGGTGAGGCAGGCTTCACCGCTCTGGACAGAGAAGAGGAGGAGCGGACTTTCGGGGCGGAGTCCTGAAGGGGCCTGGCTCCGGGCTGCTGCATGAGGGCTGACTCTCACTTAACACCCCCTCGCCCGGGCTTAAGGCCAGCTGGGCTGCAGTGTTGGAGGCTGCCCACCAGAGAAGTGACCCTCAGGGTGCCTGGAGGGGCCAGAACAGTTCTGTGTCCTGGAAGTGTATGAGAAGCAGAGGAAGCTGGTGGGCCTCAGGCCTGGGTCAAAACAGTCACACTGTTTCCTTCAGGTTTCTAACCTCCCTAGAGGTACAGGTGTGTGTGTGGGGGGGGAGTGGTTCTCTGCTAGTCTGTGCCACCACCATGGACAGAGGCCAACGAGGTGGGGGAGGGGCAGGCCCAGTCAGAGCCCATCCTGGAGGCCTTCCATCAGCTACCAGCCCTGAGCACAAGTGAGCTGGGTCATGTCCTCTTCCTGCCCTGCCAAATAGCCACGTGTACTCTGGGCAGTGGCCTGTTGTTGCTCTGCCCCTCAGCGTGGGCCACAGTGGACAACAAGGCCCTGTCTGGTGCTGGATGAGTGGGTGCTGGGGGGCAGGGAAAGCCTCAGGGGTCAAGAGGGGCCTCTCCAGCCCTCCTACCCTTTACTAACCCTTACGTCCAGGAGCCAGGACGCTCATGGGCAGGAGCCATGCACAGTAGGCCAGGTGCAGATGTTAGCACCTACGGTATTTGCCCGAGCCTAAGGCGCTCCTTATCATCGGTACTGGGAAAGGAGGAAGCTCCAATTACCTTGCCTGTCCCTCAGCCTCAGGCAGCAGATGCATTTACTTGTTTTATTTATGTAGATTGTGATTGTGTGTGTGCATGTTGCAATCAGATTCAAGTTGCTGGTAGAAATCACCCAACCAAGAACAGCTTGTGGGGAAAAAAAGAGGTTTATTTTGGTTTACAGGCTCGAGGTGAAGCTCCATGATGACAGGGGAAAATGCTGGCATGAGCAGAGGGTGGACATCACCTCCTGACCAACATCAGGTGGACAACAGGAACAGGAGAATGTGCCAAATGCTGGCAAGGGGAAACTGGCTACAACACCCATGCACCCGTCCCAATAATACACTGCCTCTAGGAGGCGTTAATTCCCAAATCCCCATCAGCTGGGAACCTAGTATTCAGAACACCTAAGTTCATGGGGGATGCCCGAATTAAACCTCCACAGTGCACATGTGTGTGGGTCTGTGTGTGTGCGTGTGTGTGTGTGTGTGTGTATGCATATTGAGGCCAGAGGATAACCTTAGGTGTCATTTTAAGGAATGCTGTCCACCCTTTTTTTTAAAAAAAAAATTTAATTAATTTATTTATTTGAGAGAGAGAGAGAGAGAGAGAGAGAAAGAGAGAGGGAATGGGCCCTCCAGGGTCTCTAGCCATTGCAAACGAACTGCAGATGCATGTGCCACCTTGTGCATATGGCTTATATGGGTACTGGGAAATTGAACCTGGGTCCTTAGGCTTTCCAGACAAGCTCCTTAACCACTAAGCTATCTCTCCAGCTCTAGATATTTTAAAAAATATTTTATTTATTTATTTACTTGGGGGGGGAGATAGAGATAGGGGGGAGAGAGAGAGCTGTCTGCCTTTTTTGAGGCAGGGTCTCTCACTGAGCCTAGAGCTCACCAATTAGTCCAGCATGGCTAGCCAACAAGCCCCAGGAACCCTGCCTCCTCCGAACCAGCACTGGAATTACAGGTGTGTGCCACCCTGGTGGGCATTTTTACGTGCACGCCAAGGTTGAAGTCAGGTCCCCATGCTTACAAAGCGACACTTTACTGACTGGGTACTCTCCCCAGCCCTGGCAGCTGCACTGATCAAGCACCTCCTGTGTGCCCTGCCACCCAGCTGGGCCTTCCACACACACACTACACCTTGTCGCCCTGTAAGGGGGCCGTGTGCTCTAACTGTTTGTGTTTGAGTCCAAGACACCTCTCTAATGGCCCGTGTGTTAAAGGCGTGGTTGTCAGTTGATGGGGCTTTGGGGGGGGGGTGATTGCATCATGAGGGCTTTGGATCTATCAGTGAACTAGGCCATTGATGGAGTCATAATTTGATGGCATTACTGGGGAATGGTGGAAGTTAGGAGGTGGGGCCCAGTCAGAGAAAGTGGATCACTGGGGACATTCTATGAAGGGTGTATCTTGTCTCTGGCCCTTCTCACGCTCTCACTCTTCCTGGCTATAATGAGGCGAGCAGCCTCCTCGGTCACATGGTCATGCTGCCATGGTGTTCCGCCTCACTTCAGGCCCGCAGACACCGAGCCAGCTGATCACAAACAGCAATCTCTGAAATCATGATTAAAATTAAGGGGCTGGGGCTGGAAAGATGGCTTAGCGGTCAAGGCGCTTGCCTGCAAAGCTAAAGGATCCCAGTTCAACTCCCCAGGACCCATGTAAGCCAGATGTACAAAGTGGTGCATGTGTCTGGAGTTCGTTTGCAGTGGCAAGAAGCCCTGGCGTGCCTATTCTCTCTCTCTCTCTCTCTTGCTCTCGCTCTGCCTCTTTCCCTCTCTCAAATACATAAAAATAAAATATTTAAAAAATTTTAAGGGGCTGAGGCTGGACAGATGGCTTAGCGGTTAAGGCATTTGCCTGCAAAGCCAAATGACTCAGGTTTGATCCCCCAGTACCCACGTAAAGCCAGATGCACAAGGTGGGGCATGTATCTGGAGTTTGTTTGCAGTGGCTAGAGGCCCTGGCATGCCCATTCTCTCTCTCTCTCTGCCTCTTTCTCTCTCAAATAAATAAATAAATAAAATTTTTTAAAAAAATAAGGGGCTGAATGGGTGCAATAGTGGCACGTCTGTCATGGTGGAAACCACTTGCCCTCCATTTGTACTGGAGGCCCACTCCATGGGAGGGAATACATCCCTGATACTGAAAACCTACAACACGGGTAGTCATGAGCCCTAGGGGTGTAACGTCTGCTGCTGTCTGGCTAAATGTATATACTGTGCTCACCAGACTGCTCAGTAAGCACTTCTGTTAATGTTCATACCCTATATGAATGCTACTCTCACTTTTGGTAGAGAACCTTCTCTTTTCAGATGGCAGTGACCTTGGGATGACTCAGAAGGCGTCATGGTGCTGGAAAGAAGTGACAGGAGTGCTCAGCACTGCAATATCTCAATCACACCTTCCAAGGCGCAGGGTCTATTGCAGAAGAGGTGGTGGGAAGAATGTAAGAGCCAAAGGAAGGGTAGGACTCCTTACAATGTGCTCCCCACAGACACAAAATGGCCTGGATATCCATGACCTCATAGTGCCTGACACTACCTACACAAGACCATCATAATAGGAGGAAAAGATGATGACATCAAAACAAAAGAGAGACTGATTGAGATGGGGAGGGGATATGATGGAGAATGGAGTTTCAAAGGGGAAAGTGGAGGAAGGGAGGGCATTACCATGGGATATTGTTTACAATCATGGAAGTTGTTAATAAGTAATAATAATAGTGATAATAATGGGCTATAAAAAAATAAGGGGCTGGAGAGATGGCTTGTGTGAGCATGAGGACCTGAGTTCAGATCCTTCCACCTATGTAAAATGTTGAGCATACTGGCGTATTACTGTAGTCCCATTGCTGGGGAGACAGAGACAGGAGGATCCCCATCACTTGCTGGCTAGCTAATCTAGCTGAATCTTGGAGCTCCAGGTTCAGTAAGAGAAGCTGTTACAGAGAGAGAGAGAAGGAAATAAAGGGCTGGACAGATGGCTTAGCAGTTAAGGCACTTACCTGCAAAGCCTAAGGACCCAGGTTCGATCCTCAGGACCCACGTAAGCCAGATGCACAAAGTGCTGCCTGTGTCTGGAGTTCATTTGCAGTGGCTGGAGGTCCTGGTGTAACCATTCTTTCTCTGTCAAATAAATAAATAAATATAAAATATTAGAAAAAAGAAAGGAAAGAAGGGAGAAAAGAAGAAAGGGGACAGAGAGATGACTCAGTGACCAAAGGTGCTCGCTTGCAAAGCCTAATGGCCTGTGTTCCATTCCCAAGGACCCACGTAAAGCCAAATTCTCAAAGAGGGGCGTGCGTTTGGAGTTTGTTTATGGGGCGGGAGGCCCTGGCATGCCTATACACACACACATACTCTCTCTCTCTCTTTGCCTCTTTTGTCTCAATCTCAAATAATAATAAAAGCATTTTTAAAAAGAAATAAGGAAGAAAGGAAAGAGAGAAAGAGTAATGTAGAAGAGCAACCGAGGAAGACTCCCAACACTGACCTTTGGCCTACACACACACACACACACACACACACACACACAGAGGCATGCATGTCCACCCACATGTGTACCCCCACACATATGAACACGCATACACACATAGATGCCCATGAGAAATCTTTCCTCTCAAAACTGTCTCACTCAGGTAGCTCATCATGGGGAAGACTAGTAGACAAACCCACATCCCCTGTATGGGGTTGCCAGGGGTCCATGCCTTGGGGTTCCCCATGGGGACATAGCATAATCCCTCTCTACTCCTGTCACCAGTAGACTGGGGTGACTCTGGTCATTGCAGGGCCCCAGTGAAGGATGCACAAGCCCATCATTCTGTAGACTACTTTCCCTACCTCACTCCTTGTCTTCCAGAACCTGAGGTCTCACCTGTGGTCTTACTCTGGGTAGTGACACCAGAGACCCATGTCCGGGGTGCGTAGGGGCCAAGCAGGCTCGGAACAGTTCCATGGACTTCATGTGTATCTGCTCGTTGTGGGGGCCTCAGAAGAAGAAAGGCCTGGAGAGATGGCTTAGCGGTTAAGGCATTTGCCTAAAAAGCCAAAGGATCCCAGATCGATTTTCCAGGACCCATGTAAGCCAGATGCACAGGGGGGCGCAAGCATCTGGAATTCGTTTGCAGTGGCTGGAGGCCCTGCTGTGGCCCCCTCCCCGGC
This sequence comes from Dipus sagitta, assembly GCA_036346955.1. NCBI lineage: Eukaryota > Metazoa > Chordata > Mammalia > Rodentia > Dipodidae > Dipus > Dipus sagitta. Next base: position 112,088,496 of record CM070781.1, on the reverse strand, counting down.
CTCTTTCTCTCTCTCAAATAAATAAAATATTTTTTAAAAAAGAAGAAAGGGCCTGGAGGCTCTGCCTTCTCCCCCGGGGCCTGAAGGCCCTTGCAGCGGACACAGAAAGGAGGCTCCCCGGGGAACCTGGTCCTGGAATCGCCCAACTCATGTCCCACGTGGAATTTCTGAGATCTCTATTTCTGTGGGACCTGGGGGTGAAGGACACAGTGCCGAAGCCCTCTGCAGTGATTTCACGCCCTTCCAAGGTCACGATCTGTATTTCTTCTGCCCCTGCCATCCCCTATCTCTGAGTCTGTCCTCCTTCCTATATTCAAGGACCTCACAGGGGACTCCACCCTTGCTGTCTTCGAGGGGGCATACTGGCCTTGGGGGCCCTGTGGAACAGATAGAGCCTGGCTGCCAAGGTGGGGAGGGGTTCATACCCAGGCTCTGTTCCTGGCCCTGCTCTCGGACCCCAGGCTAGGGGGTAATATTGTGATCTGAAATGGATGCTCACCTCCCAGGAGTCCTGAGCAGTCTGCCAGCTGCCCTGGGGGACGGCGAGACCCCTGGAATGAGAAACTGGGGTGAGAAATGAGAAACTTCACAGTGGGACGCCGCCTCCGTGGTATAATTCACTGCAGACTGTTTGGCCCACAGGACTTGCAGCTCCGCTAGCGCGCGAGAGAGCGGGCCGGTAACACGCCCATTCCCTCGGCCAAGCCTTGTAATTAGAAGGCTTTCTCCTCCCTCCCGCGCTCCAACCTCAGGCTCCAGCCGCGAACTTCCGAGGGCCATGCCCGCTGCTTCCCAGCCAAGGGTGATCAGGCGTCTGAGGAAACAGTGCTCAGAGCTTCCTGCAGGGGGAAGCGTGAATCCCAGGGTTGCCCAAAATGAGAAGGGAGCCAGGAACACCCAATAGGAGGAACACAGTCACCAGCAGCAGGGGTGTCCCCCTCCCCCCCCACCCACCCAGCAGACCAGGGTGTGCCTACAGAGATCCTGTGCCTGAGAGACAGGATCTGCCTGAAGCCAGTTCTAGTAGGGTCGTCCCCCTCCCCCAGGGTGGCTGTTGCTTTCCCTGCTTTGGGGATTTGGGGCAATTATGTACAGCGGTTTGTGGGTTTTCTTTGGAAATTGCCAGTTACCAGCCTGTGACTGAGAAGAACAGAAGCCAGAGCCAGGGGCGGCACTTGAGCTGCTGCACTGGAGGGTAGTGGGCCCATTAGGGTCCTGGGAGCCTCCTGGTCCCACACCGCCCAGCTGGGTGACTTTGACAATCCCCTTCCCTCTCCCGGCTTCAGAGGGAGGGTGCAGTAGGGATGTGTCCGTGACCCTGTAAAATGCCCGTCTTGATCTAATCACTGGATGGCTGTAGCTTCAAGGTCAGGACTCAGACATCTCTGAGCATGGTCCCTGGCACAGGCCAGGTCTGCTCTCCTGAGAATGTGCCCTTTGTACTCAAAGGTGGGACCTTGTTCACTCCAGCTGACAGACAATCTCCTCCCAGGGCCTCACTATGCAGATGGTCAGGGATCAGTTCTGGTCACACAATCTCCACTTGGGCAGCCTCCCAACATAGTAGCCAGCTCATGTCATCTTTTCTTTGCATCAAGTTGAATAAATTGTTATAAATATAAGACATGGGTTGGGGAGATGGCTCAGTGGTTAAAGGTGCTTGCATGCAAAGCCTTTCGGCCTGAGTTCAATTCTCCAGTACCCATGTAAAGCAGATGCACAAAGTGGCGCATGCATCTGGAGTTCATTTACAGCAGCAAGAGTCCCATGTGCTCTTTTTCTGCTCACAAATAAATAAAAATATTTTAAGGACTGGACAGATGACTCAGCGGTTAAGGCCCTTGCCTGCAAAGCCTGATGACCCAGGTTCAATTCCCCAGTTCCCACATAAAGCCAGATTCACAAAATGGTGCATGTGTATGGAGTTTGCTTGCAGTGGCAGGGGGCCCTGGTTCTCTCTCTCTCTTCCCACCCCCCGGATCTGTCTGCTTGCAAATAGATAAAAAATATATAAAATAATTCTTTAAAATTTTAAAACATATTTTTATTTATTTATTAGAGAGAGAGGGAGAGAGGGGATGAGTGCACCAGGGCCTCCAGCCACTGAAAAAAATTCCAGATGCATGAGTCACTTTATGCATCTGGCTTACGTGGGTACTGGGGAATTGAACCTGGTCTTTAAGTTTCTCAGGCAAGCACCTTAACCACTAAACCATCTCTCCAGCCCTATCCTATTTTTTTTGTTTGTTTTTTGAGGTAGAGTCTTGCTCTAGCTCAGGCTGATCTGGAATTCACTCTGTAGTTTCAGGGTGGCCTCGAACTCATGGTGATCTTCCTACCTCTGCCTCCCAAGTGCTGGGATTAAAGGCATGCACTACCACACCCTGCTTCTAAAAACATTTGTTAAAAAGACACATTAGCCAGGTGGCACACCCCTTTAATCCTAGCACTTGGGAGGCCTAGGTAGGAGGATCACCGTGAGTTTGCAGCCACCTTGAGACTACAGAGTGAATCCCAGGTCAGCCTGGGCTAGAATGAGACCCTACCTCAAAACAACAACAAAAGATATGTTCATTAATTTAATTAAATTAATTTATTTATTTGAGAGAGAGAAAGAGGTAGAGAGTGAGAGAGAGTGGGTGCGCCAGGGCCTCCAGCCACTGCAAACGAACTCCAGATGCATGCGCCCCCTTGTGCATCTGGTTTAAGTGGGTCCGGGGGAATTGAATTGGGGCCCTTTGGCTTTGCAGGCAAATGCCTTAATTGCTAAGCCATCTTCTCCAGCCCCAGATGTGCTCATTTTCAAACCCTTTAGCACATATTTGCAATTCAGACAGGATACCAAGAATTTCTGTTGTGACCCCCACACAAATGCCACCTGGGACATTGGTGTGCATGCCCCTCCCCCAACCAGGGTATTCCTGTGGACACAGCTAGAACGTGCTCAGCTGTGCCAAGTTTGCTCAGCAGACATGGAAGCAGCAATATGTGGTCCCATGTCAGGGGAGGGCCTGTCCAGCTTTGTTTTGTTTTGTTTTGTTGAGGTAGGGTCTCACTCTAGCCCAGGCTGACCTGGAATTCACTATGTAGTCTCAGGGTGGCCTCAATCCTCCTACCTCTGCCTCCCAAGCACTGGGATTAAAGGTGTGCGCCACCATGCCAGGCTCCATCCGGTGTTGTGTCAGCTTCTCTCACTGAACAGGGCTGACCAGAGCATCTGACTGCACACTGCAGAGGTGACACGAGTGACTTCCAAAGCTGGGACTGAAAATAACCTCCACCTGCCCCTCACGTTCTGTCCGTGGCTCGCTCCAGGGAAGCCGCCCGCCATGTTGGGAAGCCGCCCGCCATGTTGGGAAGGCCCTGGCCATGTTGGGAAGCCGCCCAAGCGGCGATTATGTGAGAACCACGGGTCTCTGACTGCCTGCGTAGCATAGCGAGCTCCTGAGCCGAGTGTCTGTGGGCTGGAGTGAACAAGGCTCCACCTTTGAGTCCAAAGGGACCCTGGCGGACACGAGCATTTCTAGTTCCTGTTTGGGCAGAAAGAAGGCTGGGGACGTGCACAAGCCCTCAGCTACTCTGGGAAACTTCAGGAAACTTCCTTTTGAGATGACAGCCAGGCCTGAGATGCCGCCAGACTGGCCCCACTGTGGTCTTAGCATGTAATTAGGATGTAGGGTTTCACTGCAGGAGCGCGGGCCAGAACCCTGATGTAACACTGAGAGGACGTGAGGATGTGGGGCACCAGGCCTCCGGACTCCCAGCCCGGAGCTTGAAAGTGTTTCTAGTGGAGGCCTTGTGGCTCACAGGCTAGGGGCTGGCATGGGGGGGTCCTGCTTATGCCGGGACTGAGCGCCTCGGCTGTGACCTGAGTCTGTCCTGAGGTCTAAGGTGCTTCCTTCCTGAGGCACCCCAGCCCTCCCATCTCCCTCAGGGTCCCCTGAGTTTTCAAGCCCCTCTCTTTTTCAAGCCCTTATTCTCCCGGCAACACACTCTTGAACCTGCAGTGGGAGGGTCGGGGCCTGCGTTCTCTCATCAAGGCCAAACGTGAGTATTGTGGTGGTTTGGCTGTCTCTGGTCGCCGGCTGCAGTGGTCTACAGATGCGGAGTTTCCTGAGAGGTGAGCTGAAGCTGACCGGTATTTTATCAGGAAAGCACTCAGGCTGTGACGTCCTACTATGACAATTAATCTTGATTGCTGACTTGATAGGCTCTAGAATGATGTAGGAGACAAATCTCTGGGCATGTCTCTGAAGGAGTTTCTAGATTAAGTTAATTGAGCAAGCTGATTGACCCTACGTGTGGGCAGCAGCATGCCATGGGATGGGGTCCCAGGCTGAATGAGAAGAAGAAAGTGACGTGATCACGCTCTGCTTCCTGACCACAGACGCAATGTGACCAGCCGCTTCCTGCTTCTGCCACCATGCCTTTCCTGCCGTGATGGGTCGCACCCTCAAGCCATGACCCCCCCCCCCAGCCTTTCCCTCCTGAAGTGGCTTTTGCCAGATATTATGTTGCCACAACGAGAAAAGGAACTAATATACCTAAAGAGGGTGGAGCAAGTGATAAGGCCAGAGACCCCTGGGAAAGAGGGAGAGGGGGGTCGGGCCTAGGGAGTGGGATGTAGTTATGGAGACAGCAGGAGGAGACTGAGGAGCACTGGGACAACAGGTAGAGCTTAGGGAACCAGGACAAAGGAGCCCTCTGGGCGTGTCTTCCTGAGCTCCTGCCTTCCACCTCCCAGACTATCTGGTGCTAGCATCTGTAGTCCCAGTGTCCCCAGGATGAGGAGGGAGGTAGAGACAAGAGAATCATCTAGAAGCACACAGGCCAGCTAGCCTGGTAAATGCAGGTGTAACCAAGAGTCTACCTCAAACAAGGTGGAAGACGGGGACATATCCAAAGTTGCCCTCTGACCTCTACACGTGTGCCGTGACATGCCCGTACACACCACATTTTGGTGCTGCAACAAAAGTTCCATCTCAGGGGCTGGAGAGATGGCTTAGTGGTAAAGGTGCATGCCTTTGGAGGCTAAGGACCCAGGTTCGATTCTCCAGGTCCCACGTAAAGCCAGATGCACATGGTGGCACATGCATCTGAAGTTTTTTGCAGTGACCAGAGGCCTTGGTGTGCTCATTCTCTCCCTTCCTCTCTCTCTCTCTCTCTCTCTCTCTCTCTCTCTCTGTCTTATAAATGAATAAATAAAAATAAAATTTTTATCCATCTCAGAGATTTCCAGGACTTGTGAGAAGTCACTGGAGGTGCCCAAATGGTTACCATGACAGCCACCGCTGACCCAACAGGTACAGATAGGCACAGAGGAACTCTGCCCGGAGTCACTGTCCCAGAGCCTGGCTACCTCTGCATGGCATTCCAGCTCCATGTTAACATTCCTTCCCACCCTAGGTGCTTCAGGCACAAGAGAGATGAGGGCCTGGGTCAAGTCTTGATGAAAGGCAAATGGGGCTGGGAAGTTCAAAGACACATGCAGAAGGGCCTGGGGCGATGGCTCAGTTAGCTTACTGCATGAGCATGATATCCTGAGTTCAAATCTCCAATGCCCACATAAAATGCCAGGCATGGTGGCACATGCCTACACCCCTAGTGCTAGGGAGGCAGAGAAAGGAGACCCCCTGAGACTCGCTGGCTAGTTAGTCTAGCTGAATCAGTGAGCTCCAGGTTCAGTGAGACCCTATCAACAAAAAGCAGCAATTAAGGAAGATACCCAATGCCTACCTCGGGCCTTTACACACACGTTTCACATATGTGTGAGCACACACATATGAACATGTGTACACATGTACACACACCATACACACATACGTGCCCCACAAAGAACATGTGCAGGTCTTGATGTGATTGGACATACTGACCAAATGAGCCAGTTCATTCTCCTTCACTATTAAAAGCAGAGGCCAACAGTTGCTCAGGCTTATACAGCCTGGCCCCCCACTACTATGCCCAGGCCTTCAGGAGCTCACGTGGGCTCTTGCTGGAGAGGCACCCACATCTACACATTACCATAGCACAGCACACGGGTGGAAGGCTCTAGAAACCTACCCTGGGACCATGAAGGAGACAGTCCTTCCACCACCTCCTGAGCTCACTGGACAGTCACCCAGGACCAGCTTCATATCCCTACTTCAATGTGAACTTTAAAAAAAAAAAAACATTTTACTGATTTATTTATTTGACAGAGAGAAAGGCAGAGAGAGAGAGAGAGAGAATGGGTATGCCAGGGCCTCCAGCTGCTGCAAATGAACTCTATACACATGCACCACCTTCTGCATCTGGCTTACGTGGGTAATGGGGAATTGAACCTGGGTCCTTTGGCTTTGCAGATGAGCACCTTAACCACTAAGGCATCTCTCCAGCCCTCAATGTGAGCTTTTATATCCCTGGATTTCCTTTATACTTTTAGGCACTCACGTCTAAGACACAAAGATCCTAAAACTACTGACCTGTGTTCCACTTTGAGTGGAAGGTCCTAAGGTTTAGTGGGATCCAAGCTATCACCAAGAGCCATCCAGACTCTCAAGAGCTGCAGAGCCACCTCTCCCCACTAGGAGGTGCATAATGGCCTCTGAGCTGCTCATCCTTCGTCACTGATAAACCAAAGGTGGACCACATAGTGCCAGGCTCCCCACGCTCCTGGAAAACAAAGAGTTCAGACATCCCGTCTGGATCTGGAGACACAGGCCTGTCATCCCAGCTGCTCAGGAGGCTTAAGCAGGAGGATCGAAAGTTCAAGGCCACCCTGGGCTACAGAGTGAGTACAAAGCTAGCTTAGGCAATTTAGTAAAACCCTATCTCAAAGCAAAAAGAAAAAAAGAATGGACAGGGGGGAAGGGAGTAGCTCAGTTAATAAAATGCTTATCTCACAATCATGGCGACTTGACTTTGAGCCCTAGAACCCACGTAAAAATGCCAAGCATGGCAATGTAATTGTAATCTCAATGTCGAGGACTTACAGAAAGGAGGTTTCCTGGGGCTCACCGGCCACCTAGTCTAGCCTAATCAGTGAGCCTCAGAGCAAGGAGAGACCCTGTCTCAAAGGAAGTGGATGGCATTCCTTAGGATGACACCCAAAATTGTCCTTTGTTCCACATGCATGTTAACACACACACACACACACACACACACACACACACGCTTTAACAAAAAAAAGAGGACTAGATATATGGCTTAGTAGTAGAGCATTGTCTAACTCGTACAAGTAACTAGGTGTCCTCTCCAGTACCAGAAAGAAACAAAGCTACCCATCTTACCCACCCACCCCTCTTTTTTTTTCAATTCAACAAGTGGTCAACCTCCAAGGACTCCTGTCTTCAAAACTTTTCCAAGTTGGGGCTCCTTTCGTCCTGCTCTGACTTGACTTGTCACAGTCCCAGGTCATGTTGAGGCCTCGCACTCAGAAATTGTGAATAAACTGTGAATCTTTTCCTTTATGATGTCTGCAGTTGGCCTCATGCTTAGAAAAAGCCTCTCGGGAATAATTTTATTAGGATATCATGTTTTATTTTCTTTGCATTGAGAGGATTCCAGGCTCAGTGTTAAACCTTCCATCCACTTGGAATCTGTTCGTGGGCATGGTGTGAGGTAGGGATCTAACTACTCTTATGTTCCTTGAGCACTGGAGAGTTCGGTCTCTGTATCCTGGTTCCCAGAGAGCGGCCCTCCTCTGCACATATGTTCTGGAACCGAACTCTCTGTTCTCTTCCACCAACTCAAGTCAACCCATAGAAATGAGCGTAATCAGCCGGTTATGCATGACTCCAGAACAGCTGGCTAATTCACTGAAAAGAATCCAGCGCCAGATGTGGAGGATCATGTAGCCCAGCCTGGTTCTCTATTTTCAGCTTTATCCTAGGATTCCGTTCACTGACTCACCCGGCAAATACGTGTTGAATGCCTTCAGGCACCGGACACGGCCACGGGGTCAGTGGGAGATGGAGCTCACGACCTGTACACTCTAGAAGTGAGACACAGACAGAAGCTAGTGTACATGCCAGGTCATTTCTGGGAGGGACAAGTGTCATGGAGGAAGTGACACTGTGTGGATATGTGCAGTCGGTCAGGGAGGGTGTCTTGGAGGAGATGGCATTTTTTGTCTGGGTCTGATGCCCACCACAGCAGAGGAATTCCAGGGAGAACAAGTGAAAAGACCCTGCGGCAGGAACAGCAACCTATGGGTGTGGCAGTGGGATCAGAATAGGGTGCAGGATGCGGGGAAGGATGGGGAGGGGGCAGCGAAAGGGTTGGCTTATAAAGCAGAAACCTTGAGGGTGCCAGGCAGACAGAGATGGGTGGGATGGGCGTCCACCCTGAGCCTGCAGTGGGAACCAGGCTGAGCCATGGCTCTGTGGCCAAGGTCCTGTCCACCACATCCTGGTCATCCTCGCTGTGGCCTCTGCCTCCCTGTGAGCCCACAGTTGCCCCACAGAGGCCCCTAAGAGCTACCCTCCACTGTTCAGCCAGCTGGACGTTCAGGTCCTCCTGCTGTGTGCTCTTCTGTCACTGTCTAACCCTGGCACCTCCTGCCCGGCAAGCTAAACTCTGTAGCCAGCAGAGGAGACTTGGAGTGAGTTACGTGTGTACTACTATGAGTCTATCAGGCTCCAGGGTCGTTCAAAGGTGTTCTTTGATGCAATTTGGAAAAATGAGTCTCAAGACAAGATGCACTGTGACTCAGTTTACAAAGCCATGCATGGGGAGGCTCACTAGTTAGAGAATGGCCATGGATAGTTACAAAACAGTTGTCTCCGTTCAGGCATGGCGATGGTTTTGGGCACAGTGATGCCTGGCAGGAAGGACCGAGGTCAGCCCTCTGGCAATGGTGGGTCCCCATGGGGTCTGGATCCTGCCTCTCCTGGGTAGGTCAGGGGGCTGCTGGCCACTTAGCTGGGTCCAGATGGGGGTGGAGGTGTTTGGGCCCAGCAGGCACTGAGCTGCCCCTCTAAGGAGCCGCGGGGCTTGTCAGGAGGCTGGTAATTGGGCTCTGGTTGTGATTTGGGCCCCTGCCGCTGGGGTTACAGGGGGAGTGCCATGGGGGGGGAAGCGGCTTGTGGGGCATTAAGCCTGGCTCCACTCTGCCGCCTGTGGAATTCCTCGTCTGATCTGGCTCCAGATTGGCCCAGGAAGAGTACTGGGGGGGAAATGATTGGTGCCATGTTATAGCAGCACATCCCTCGTGACAGACGCCAGCGACGGCTGTGGGGAGTCCTGGCCTGGCCCCACCCCTCCCCCTGGGACCCTCTGGCTCCAAGACTCCGAGCCCCCCTTCCAACTTCCACCCCGTGTGCCCCCTAGCCTGCCCTGCTGCCGGCGCCTGGAAGGAGAGCTGAGTAGCCGGCAAGGCCAGCCCACCAGGTCACACACACTTGCCAGAGGCAGGACCCTTGGGTTTCCCAGGGTGACATTCATTGTGTGGGGGTGGGGGCTTGTTCTGCCTGCCAGCTACACCCCAATACAGGCCCCAAAGATCCTAGTACTCCAGCCTGGGGCACCCCAAGGATAGAAATTTGGGGTGGGATAGCATCAGAGACCCAGGGGCTCTGTCCCCCGGGCTGGAGAAAGGAGGTAGGCAGCAGCGTAGTGGGGGGGTGTGTGTGGCTTTGAGCCTCATTCAACTTTCCTGATCCACTGAGATCAGAAATGGGGAGAACGTGGCTTTCCAAGATGAGGCGGCAAGAAATGAGCCGCAGAAGGCACCACGCTAGGTGCCTCCTCCATACTGAGCAGGGCACCTTGGGACCAGGCGTGGAGGAAGATGCCCTCACTTGGCCTGGGAGCCCAGCTGCCTTCTGGAAGAGAGCCGGGTCTTTCCACTGAGCACATGTCTTGGGCTCGGGGCCCTCCTCACCTGGAGCAGCCTTCCCCTGATAGCCGGGGAAGTCAGCCAAACACAGCCCTTCCGGAACCACTAGTTCTAGAGTGGCCTCCCTGTTGGGCTCAGGGCCCGGAGCCAGGCAGAGGGAGGCCCATCTACGATGCCACGGAGGAGCACAAGACACCTAGAGGGCTTGGCTTCAAAGACAAGCCATTCATGGCTGCCTCTCCGAGCCAGCAGGGCAGGTGCTGTGCAGAGATTCTACTCCATCGGGCAGCCAGGGAAGCACACCCTGGGATCCTTAGGTGGGACAATTTAGGTCCCCAAGGAGGACTGCTCAGTTGGGAGGGCTGTCCTGTGAATGGGTGTCCACATACAGGTCCCTAGGCATTGGTGAGTTCCAAGCTGCTAAACGGGTCAGTGAGGCTCCACTCACCTACCCGAAGGCTATTGTGTGACACTCCCTTGGGCCAAAGGATGCTGTCTGTGGACACTGGCTGTCTGCCACATGTGAGACCTCTGAGGGCTCAGGACACACCCCCAACGCCTATGGCTTTGTGTTGCAGGTGCCACTTGGCACTGATATACATGGCTCTCTCAGGTTCCGTGGGGCACCAAGCTGAAGACAAATTACATTTAGAACAAGTCTTGCTGTTGTGCCAGAGGTTTCTGGCCGGTCAGGTCATGCCGTGCATGTTAATGGCCCGTTACTTGGGCCCCATGGCGGGGGAGCAATCAGCTGATGCCCTGGGGCCAGGCAGAGCCCAGTTTGGGCCACCTGCCTGAAGGGTGCTCCCCTTCCTGCCAAGGCAGGTGACAAGGGACACATAATCTCAACACCCCGGGCTTGGCAGGGGCTTCCGTGAAACTGACCCAGTGTCTTTGCCAAATGTCTGCCCACCTGTCCCACCACAGTGGGCCACCCCCAGTGGCCCATCTATTCTCAGGGGTGGGCTGGCCAGGTGGAGGCGAGCTGGAGGGATTGTCCTGTCCAGTGGGCTACCTGCACACCAGGGGACAGCGTGGGAGCTGAGTCGCCAGGGAAGGCTACCCCGCCACGTGCCTACTCGTGCCAGTTGCCAGGCCTGGGTGGCCAGGAAGGACAGGAAGGTGGCAGCAGACTATACAGAGGAAAGGACTACCCAGGTCTGTTCATAGGCTCCTGTCATTGCCTCACCCATGGGGCTATGCTGTCCTCTTCCCTGCTTCAGGTGGGGTTACCAAGGCACAGAGAGGAGCATCTACTATATATAGGTGGCCACTTTGCCCTGCCCCCCTCCCCAGCAATCCCTTACTTCACCACATCGAGGAAGCTGCCTGAATCCCTCAACAAGAACAACTCCCATTCCCCTCTCCCACTGCCCAGGCCTGAGCCCTGGTGCCTACATCTTGGGTGCGGCCAGGCCCTGGCCAGAGGCCACCTCACACATACTGTGCCAGCTCAGCCTGACAATGGTCAAGGTGGGGGGAGGACTTCATGCTGCAGGCCTGGCTGGGTGCTGTGCTCTGGCCTGCCCGGCGCATCCATGCCCCCTACCCAGCCGGGGCCCACCGTGCCCTCCTCCGCTTGCACGGCTGGCAGCAGAGCAGCCCAGTGTGGGACCCGGCAGCCACCTGCTGCCCACAGCCACAGCCACACAATGGAGCCCTTGTGAGCGGCGGGCGGCGGGCGGCGGGCTGCGGGTGGCGGGCAGTACCTCCCGGCCCACCCTGGGCTCAGAGCCCTGTTGTGTGGGGTGGCTGCCCTGGCCCTGGCTGGGCTGCATGGAGCCAGTCAGGCTGGCCCCACCCACCCTGGGCCACAAGGTTCCTGCCTCGCCTTAGTGGTCCTTGTCCCGACCCTCCCTGGGTGAAGTGGTCTGCCTGTTGAAGGAGCTGAGGTCCTACCCACCACCCACTCTTGGTTTCACCTTGGCCCCAGAACTCTGCCTGCTCAAGGCCAGGAGCCATGTGGTAGATGATGATGCCACCCAAAGCATGGTCCTACTGTGTGCACTTCCTTCTAGGGAAGGGGATTCCCCAAGAAGCCTGCAAGGCATTGCTGGGGGTGGGATACCAGACAGAGGTGTTATTCAGTGTCTTTATGGGTGACTGTGGAGAGGCCTGACAGCCACCATCTCTGGTAGCGGCATTCAGGTATACAGTGCTAAGTAGGGAGCTATAGAGAGGTGTCCTGGGCAGACATCCCAGGACAAGTGCTCACTGGGCAGATGCCCCAGGCTCTGTCAGGTGGGCAGCCTCCAGGCAGGATGCTGCCTGCCAGCATTAGGCTCTTGGGAGCTCAGATACCACATATTCTGGAGGAGACAGAGGCTACTCGCCCTTGGCCACCTAGGCTCTGTGGGGTGCGTGGCGATGTCATCAGTGGTGGGGTGGGACCTGTGACTCCACCGGGTCGACTTGAGAGGTGCCTGGGCTGGCAGAGGACGGCTGAGGGGAAGCATGAAGGAACTAAAGCCGAGGGAGACGAGGCGAGAGACCCCGAGCTGAGCACTGGAATGGGCACAAGAGCCGAATGTCCGGACCGAGCCATGCTGCAGCCATTTTGTGACTGACACGGGAGCTTTTCACTGAAGACTAGCATTTGTCCCAAAGGCCTTCAGGGTTTTAAGTGGACTCCCTGTGGGAGAAGGTGGAATTCAGAGGAAGCCTGGTGACCCTACTCTTTTGCTTCTCCTGGGCCTTGCTGCCCATGGTTAGTCTTGTGCAATCCTGAAGGCATCTCTGCCCTGCCGTACCTCGTAGCCACAGCAGGCTCCCTGCCCTACTGTGCATATAACCAGGAGTCTCACGGGGCAGATGATGCCCCAAGCTCTATCAGGTGGGCAGCAGCTTGTTCATGACAACCTACAGACAAAGTCAGTGGGCAGAATGGAGTCTACGGGGCTCATTTCACAGCTTGCAGGGGTCCCTGGGCAGGGCTCGGTGAGTTTCCATCCTTCAGCTACACACGGCTACTAACCCTGGGCCCAGGGGTGGGGTGTCCTCTATCTTCTGGTCAGCCCTGACCATTTCCTCAAAGCTACTGAAGATAGCTCCAGGGACCGTGCCATGCCCGTGTACTGATCTCACTCACTGGGTCCCAGCTACAGCAAGAACTCTAGGGCACACGGAGTTCCAGCCACAGGATGAGGAGATGGTGGGTTGGGACCCTCACAGCCCCTTAGGGGGAGTTTCCCAGCCTCCTAGTGGAGGCAAGAGGCACACATAGCCCAGACCCTCATCAGGATCTGCTCTGTGGAGGGTGGTGCATCCTACCTGGGGCAGGAACATGGGCCCCAGGCCTCCGCAGTCGTGGGGAAAGATCCCTGCACTCATTACAGGGGTTGGTCTCCTAGCAGGGGTCTCTTCGCAGCCCCCAGCTCAGAAACTACCCCGGCTCAGTGCTGCCCAGGGAGGAAAGAGGAGCTCCCCACTCAGACCATGCGGCTGTCGCAGCTCTGAGTCCCCAGGGCCCGCGCAAAGCCGAGGATTTCCTCACAGCCTGGGGCACAGCTGTGCTCTCATGGGTGAGGGAGGGAGGAGGAGGCCCCAGACCAGAGCCAGGGTGGGCTGCAGCTCAGTGCTGGCAGTGGTCTGCTCAGGAGTGGCCCGGATCAGGGAGGTGGGCTAAGGGTACCATGTAAGTAGAGACACACCTATGGAGGGAAGGGCACGCAGGCTGTGGAAGGGCACTTTGTTCTGTGTCCCTCTGATTCCGCACTGGGTCCTGGAAACAGGGGTCAGGGGTCATGGGACTCATGTTCCTTGTAGCACAGAGACCCATCCCCAGCTGTAATCAGCAGCTCCACAGGCTCTCCCTCCCTCAGCCCCCAGGGTCAGCGTGTTTGAGACGGGGTGCAGCAGCAGCCCCCTGTACTGGCGCCATAGCTGGCATCCTGGAAGAGCCAGGAGCTTGGGAAAGCAAGAGCCACATTTGCCCCTCAGCCATCGGTGCACACCTTGGGGGTGGGCACTGTCGATGGCCGGCTGCTGCAAACCCCACCACTCACTCTCTCCAGACTCTTAGAGCCCTCAGTGACCCTGAAGACAGGGATGCCGGGCCATCCCAGGGGCTGGCCAGGACTATGACGGGTGACGTGTGAGTCCCCTCAGATCAGCACAGCGCCCAGTCTCCTAACTGGGACATGGCAGTGGGCTTGTTGCCGGTTAGTTAAGTTGGGGAGCCCTCACAAGGATGGCTGGGTGGGAAGCACAGAGCCACTCAGGGTTCCTTGAAGCTGGAGCTGGCCTGGCAAATGGGAACCGCTGACAGGGCCACTCCCAACTGGCCCCTGTGGCCATCAAGGCAGCACACCTTGCTTGCCCTCTATGTCCAGCCCAGAAGGTGACCCCAGAAGACCTGAGACAGTGGGTTTGGTCCAGCCTTGGGGGCAGCTAGAAGAATTGCAGGTAGATGGTGTGGCAGCGGTCTCAGGATACCTGCCCACCAAGGTCAGGGTGGCCTCTGGTGACAGGAAGGTGGGCGAGGAGATGAAGCAGTGCCTGCTCTGCCTGGCTCCCACACCAGCCACCGGTGCTGAGCACAAGGGAACCTTGAGCCTTGTACCACAGCCTCTGTACGTTGGAGCCAGCTGTGTTCTGAGACGTGCCCACATTCTTGTTCAGCTCGAAGGATCAGATTGCCTGGGGTCCTCACCAGGGGTCTCAGATCCCCATCCCTGGAGACAGCCATGCTGGAGGGTGTTCAGCTCGAAGGATCAGATTGCCTGGGGTCCTCACCAGGGGTCTCAGATCCCCATCCCTGGAGACAGCCATGCTGGAGGGTGTTCAGCTCGAAGGATCAGATTGCCTGGGGTCCTCACCAGGGGTCTCAGATCCCCATCCCTGGAGACAGCCATGCTGGAGGGTGTCCAGTGGGTTGTGCCAAAGGTAAACAGTAGGCCCTGTCCAGCGCCAGCAAGTTCTGAAGGTAAGCTATAGGCCAGTGGCCAGGTGCCTCAGTTTCCTCTCCTGGGGCAAGGCAAGGATGTCAGGCTAGAGTGTGGAGAACAGGGGTACAGCTGGGGGGTAGGGAGAGAACAGGATGGATCAAGAGGCACCTCTAAGCCCCTCCTTCCACCTGATGAGGTCAAGTTGAGGTGTGACTGAATGTAGAGCACGCACACAGTTGGTGCCTAATGAGTGTTTGCTCTTCTTTAGAGCCTCCTGGGAGTTCGGGGTCTGTCTCCAGGTGGATGTGATGCCAAGGGCCTTGTGGGTTCCAGAATTTCCCTGGGGAAGGCCCTGGTCAACCCTGGTGTCCCAAGGACTGACAGAGGCTCTTAGAGGCCAGGCAGAGTGGACAGTGAGGTTGGCAGGAGTCAGGCACTCAGAGTAACCCCTCCCCCCACAAGGTGTTTGCAGATGGCAGTGGTCAGCAATGGAGTCTTTGCTGAGACCTGGCAAGCATTTCACGGCTACCCACCACGCTGGAGCCCATGTTGCAGCCGCCGCAGGCAGGTGAATTCAGGAAGAAGGGATGGGAGAACTATTGAACTGCGATGAAGGTCCTAATGGCAAAACCACTTCTTTCCAGAAAAAACACGATTTGCAGCCGGCCCAGAGCAGACACATGGGGGTCTGGAAAAGAGGGGAAGCCTCAAGGATTCATGGCCCTGGGAGCTGCCACAAACCTGCTGCTGAGATATTAAACTCTTGCCCCGGGGAAGCGATAAAATAAACATCGACCCCAGTGCTGTCTCAGAGGTGAATTTCTCTGTGATGGAAAATCCAGATGTGCAGAGGCAGAACTAGTCTCCTCAGATGCTGGAAGACCCCAGAGAAAGACAAGCAGCCCAGATGGATCACCTGCTTGCAGCGCTGGCCTCTAGCAGCCAGGCACAGCTGGGCAAGGTGTCTGTCCCTAAAGGGAGGACGCTGACGGATCTGGTGCGGGGGCTGCCGGGAGGGAGGCGGCGGTGATGGAACTGGGGCTCTGCTGTGGGGTGAGTCTAGGCAGAGGCGGCCCGAAGACGTGTCTGTCTGATTATTCATGTCTGGCTCAGGCCTCCATCCCTAGGGTCAGGACAGGACCAGACTGGAATAGCCTGATTACTGTTCCTTCCTCCTCCCCCTCTCTTTTCTCCTTCCTCTGCTTTACTTCCTCCTCTTCCTCCTCTTTAGGATAGGCTGGAGAGATGGCTTAGTGGTTAAGCGCTTGCCTGTGAAGCCTAAGGATCCCAGTTCGAGGCTCGATTCCCCGGCTCAATTTTCCTGTAAGCCAGATGCACAACGTGGCACATGTGTCTGGAGTTTGTTTGCAGTGGCTGGAGCCCCTGGTGGGCCCATTCTCTCTCTCTGCCTCTTTCTCTCTCTGTCTGTCTCTCTGTCTGTCTGTCACGCCCAGGCTGACTGGTAACTCGTAATCCTCCACCACTCAGCCTCCTGAGTGCTTCCTCTACATTTCAGCTAACACCTAGCAAGTCCCAAAGTCTTGGGGACCAAGGTGTCTGGGCAACCCATGTCCACCTTGGCACCCCCGGATGTCCTGGGACCTGTTCTTGGGGCTAGGCGCAAGGACTTTGTGGAGCTTGCCTGATTCTTCTCAGCCAGTCTCTGCAAACACGCTGTAGCCAGGGCAGATAGAGCCCCGCCTGCTCCCAGAGATTGTACACACGCACACACGTACATGTACATGTGTGCATACACATACATGTGTACATATATATGTGCACACACACATACACCGTCTGTGCCCAGCAGACAAGGGCCTCTGCCAGCACTCCTGAGCCCCGTCCTGCACCTGCTGCTGGAGCTGGTACCCTTCCCACCCTTCTCTGTCCTCGGGCCCTTGCTGAGGCGCTGCAGACCAGCCTCGGGGCCTCCGGGATGTCCGAAACACTAGGACCGCATCTTTTGGCCTCTCGGTACATGGGGAGAAGAAGCATAATGTGGGGCTGGAAAGATGGCTTAGTGGTTAAGACACTTGCCTGTGAAGCCTAAGGATGCAGGTTCAATTCTCCAGGTCCCAAGCAAGCCAGATGCCCAAGGTGGCACATGCATCTGGAGTTCGTTTGCAGTGGCTGGAGGCCCTGGTGTGCCCATTCTCTCTCTACCCCTTTCTCACTAATAAATAAAAAAAATAAAAATAAATCATAATATGATGGAGAATGGAATTTCAAAGGGGAAAGTGGGAGGGGGAAGGTACTACCATGGGATATTTTTTATAATCATGGAAAATATTAATAAAAATTGAGAAAATAAAAAATAATAAATAATAAATAAAAATAAATCTTAAAAAAAAAGAAGCATAATGTGGACCCTGACTGTCCACTCAACGACAGTGGATGCTCCTGGCTGGGCAGAGCCTCAAGGGTCAGGACGGCCACCAGAGGCTGTGCTCAGAGAAAGGGTTGTTTGTAGGACCAGGCTGCAGCCACAAGACAGTGTGGGGAGGGGACCAATGTGATGTCCAAGAAGGGCCAGCCTGGCTGTGGCACTGGACACTGAGAACAGGGGGAGGCCACAGTGTGAGAGAGGGTCCTGGGGGACCCTGAGTGCTCCCTAAGGGACCACTGCCGATGAATGATACAACTTAATAGCAGAGGCGCCCCCCCCGCACCCCCCCCCCCGTCTGGAGGGTTCATATAAGACGGGCCTCTGCGGGGCTGCGCCCTCCTGCCTCTGGGGTATCTCTGGCCTCCTGGAGTGGTATGGCTTGTGGCCACATGGCCCCAGTCTCTGCTCATGTTTTATCTTTTTTTTTTAGGGACACGTGACTGGATTTGGGGCCACCTAATCTATCATGTCCACAGATCAACTAGTTACATTTGCAAACACCTCATTTCCACCTGGGATGAAGTTTGGAGACTTCACCCCAGCAGCTACAGGATAGCCTGGCAACTGTTCTAGCTTTTGTGTACAGCATCCCCCGCCCCCAAATCGTGACCCTCCTAAGCCTGGATCCAGTTAGATGAAGCTGCCCTCTGTTCTCAGAGATGGGTGATGATGGTGGGGGTTGGTACAAGCCAGGAGGGATCCTGAGGGCCAGAGAGGACAGCTGAGTGGGGCAGGCAGATACTAGAGGCCCAGAGCTGGGGGAAGAGGCCAGGGGGAGGGACAGACAGCATGTGGGAGGAATCATTGCCCGGAGCCGGGCAAGGGATAGGAGGAAGTCCTAGGATGGGTCGCATTTGAAGCCCCAGACCAGGGAAATGACCTGTGTGGGCTCCGGTCAGCCAGGGCTGGGCACAGGTTCCAACTCCCCCAAGGGTAGGATGGGTCACTGACAGTTGGCATAGGGGAACAGCAGTTTCCAGATGACAGATGTTCACAGATGGCTAGAGTGACTCCTCGCCTGGCCATGGCTGGCCAAGTGGAGTGGACAGTGGCCACAGGCTGAAGGGCCAGTGAGGACAGTGACCTGGAGGTACGGGATCTCGAGGATGTGACATTGGCCAGGGCCCCCATGTGGTCTGCACACATAGGAAGCAACTGAAGGGAGGGCTCATCTTGCGCACGGCCGCGTGGGCTCCTGGCTGTTTGGCGCTGCTCATCCTGGCGGCCTGGGGGAATCACTGCTCCTTGAACACTGCTCCCTCAAGGCCTGAGTTCTCAAAACCGGCCCTGGCACAGCCCCACAGGGCTGGGCAGATGAGGACCAGGGCCCTGTATCCCTGGGACCAGTCCTTGGCAGGCTGGGCTAGGCCTGGGGGGGGGCACACCTGCTTTGGGGTGGGATGGGGGTCGCTTCCGGGTCTGCAGCTGTTGGCCCCAAGGACAGACGAGGCTGCTCCTGCAACAGCTGGGCCGGAGGCTGGGGAGCCAGGAGAGCCCAGAGACCAAGCTCCCCGGCCCCCATGGGGGATCAGTTACAGCCACTGCAGATGCTGAGGGAAGTGGGAGGGTGGGGGAGGGAGGTGAAGACAGGGCTGAAGCCCTCCCCCCTCATCAAACCAGGTCCCTCATCTCCTGAACCCCATGTACTCCAAGCGCCTCGGTCACAACATACACAGGAACATGTCCCCTTAGGGCTGCTTCCTGTGGGATGACACTCCAGTGGTCCACTGCAGATCTCAGCTGAGGACCAGGGCGACCCCATCCTGTGTGGGAAGTGCCCTCACCCAGCCTCTGGACAGGGCACAGAGACAGCTGCTGTCACCCCATCTTGTGTGATGCTAACTGCCCAGCAGGTGTGGTGCACTGTGGGACCTCACGGCGGGTGGACACCAAGGTAACCCTTCGTGGGTATCGTGCTGTTGTTACCCACGTGCCCTTTGGTGGGTCCACCCCAGAGACAGAGCCATTCCAGCACACGGTCATAGGTGCTTAGTCAACGTTCTGGTAGTGACAGAGCACTGGCCTGGTCTCACCTCCTGTAGCCTGAGGTTGGGAAGGGGGACAGAGCCCCACCCCGATGGGGCCCTGCATGGTGAGCCAGTGTTGCCTCCTCGATCCCTGCCCTTGACTGCCTGGCATCTAGCACAGCAGGCAGTAGGAGTGGACAAGCTGGGGGTGGACAACGCAGGCCTTTCCAGCAGTGACTAGACATCAAGAGGAAGGTTACCCCGCAGAGTCCCTTCCTTCCTCACTGGGGCTTGTCCGCAGACGCTCAGGTGTGGACTCCATCACTGCCCCATATTGGGCTGGTGCCCAGGCAGCCCCTTGCAGCCCAGGATGCTGGGTGCTATCTGTTGGTCAGCCCGCGGTCCCTAACAGCCAGTTCAGTAAGGGGCAGAGCCTCCTCCCTGGCCAAGGACATGCTGGCCTCACTGCTGTGGGACCAAGTGGCTGGTGTGCCAGGATTTGGGGATTTTGAACCAGCTGCTGTGGCAGGTGTGGCTGGCCTGGCTGGCGGAGTCCACAGGCGGCCTGGAGGGTGGCCAGCCAGCTGCTGGGAGGCCGGGTCTGCCAGGCTGGCCACTCGCTGGGGCAGCAGAGTCGACAGAGGGAAGAAGGAACGGACAGAAGCAGGGGATCCCTGGCCCATGCCCAGTATGGTTCAGACTCCCCAAATAGACCCTGTGGTGCTGGCCAGAGAGGGCTTTGGGTTTTGGCCTGAAAACCAGGACTTTGACCCCAGTGGGGGAACCCTAAGTAGAAGGCAGGAGATGTCACTGCAAGGAACCTTCCCCTCATCTTGGGGTCTGATCCAGCTGGCCTGGACAAGCACACTGGTGTGTGAGGAGCGTTTGTGAGCTGTATGTGCACCCCCCAGTGGCCTGCACCTGCCTGTTAGGTCACAGTGGGCCAGACAGGTCCTGGGGGCTGAGGAGACCAGGAGTACACAGTTCTGACCACTGCAGAACAGGTGTCGTGAGACTGAGGTGAGGAAGCGGCAGGGGCAAGGCTGCCTAGGCTAGGATCTCCAGAACCAGGTCTGCTAAGTTCTGAAGGCTCCAGGAAAGGACCTGGACCAGCAGGTCTTGGGCACACGGCTCAGCCCCTGTGAGATGCTGTGATGTGGCAGAGTCGCCCAGGCCTGGAAGTGTCATGCACATGAGCTTTCGCCAGGCTGTGCCCAGGTGTTGACCATCATTCATGTCAGGCAGGTGCCAAGTACCTCCAGGCTGTCATTTGCCCATAAATGGGTCCGGTCCACGGTAGAAAGAGTGACAGGGAGGTCTCGACGGCCCACACATTGGAGAAGGCTGTGGTCCTGCAGGGCGAGAATGGACAAGAAGGTCAGAGTAGGGGCTGCGAGGAAGCTGGCTGCTGGGTTGGGTCGCTACTGGACAAGTGGACAGAAACCCCGTCAGGCTTGCTCAGGGGCTGGGCTGGCTGAGGCCCAGACAGGGTGTCAACAGTGGTCAGGGAGGGCCAGCCTCGACCCTGCTGCCTATCTGAGGGGCTGAAACAGGCCCCCAAGGAGAGGGCAAACACAGGGCCCTCTGCCTGCTCTGGCCTCACCCCGCCTCTGTTCTGCTCGTACCACGCACACTGAGGGCCCAGGGCTAACCACACTGATCCCAGGAGTAGGTTCACCTGCAGGGCTGTGGGCTCTGGCTTGGGCCTGTGGGCCAGGGGTCTTGAGGGCCAGAATATATGCTGCAGAGGTCTGACTTGGCCCCAGGGGCCGGCTTTCCTGGGAACTTCTGGAGGAGTTATGAAGCCACGTCCTGCTCTGCAGCTAGGGGTACAGCCCCTATCCTGGAGGCCCGTGCCTTCCAGATAATTCAGGAAGGACTCTGGATAGAGGCGACAAAGCCCATGCAGTCCAGATCCCAAACCTGCCAGGGTCCTCTGTGCTGAACTGATCCCTGTCCCCAGGCCCCTCTCCTATCGCTTCTATACCCACATGGCTGCATGCAATGACCACCGTTCCCACCAGATGGCGCCAGAGGCTGACTGATTGAGACTCCCAGTGTGTGAACCCAGAGAGCCAGTTAGGCAGAGCCTGGGTCCCTCTCTACTGGCTGCCCAAGCACTCCCTCTTGGTCCCCAGAGGACAGAACCAGACGCATCTGAGGGAAGCGATGAAAGCCATAAGTGAAGGTGTCTCGGGGCTGTGTGCCCTGCATCTTCTGGCTGAGTCCCTCCCTTCTGCTTTCTCTCCCCTAGGCCACTGGCTTTGTAGTCCAGGTGGGGTCCAGGTAAGGAGCCCTGTGCTAGGAGAACAGGAGCCGGGCATCAACCCAATCTGTGGTGCAAAGCAGATAGGGGCATAGGGAAGGGAATATGGGGGTCCCAGAAAGACCACTTGAAAAGAGGGCCTGGGAGCTGACAGCAGAGCCCGTATCAGGATGTCTTTCCCAGTCTCTTCAAGCAGCGCGTTGTCAGCCTCTAGTTGTCCTTGCCTGAGATTGTAATTTGTCCTTTTAGTGATTATCTCAATGCTAACCTGACAGGGATCATAGCAAAAATTTCTGAAGGAGCCCAAAGTCTGTATCTGGGCCCCAAAGACTCATGGGAGCTTTGGACATTTCCTATCACCTGCTTCACTGGGAGGGAACAGGGCCTGGGGCTCAACCCTCAAGAAAGGTGGTGGCTGTCACCCTGAGTCCTACCCTCTGGTGTCCCCGCCTACCTGGAAGCCTCTCAGAGCCTCATCTGGGCTCTTCCTCACTCCTGGACCAAATGTCTGGCTCTGTCCCCCCACTACACTTCTATCATGTCAGGGGGCATTGCTGGGGCCTCACACCTGCATCTCCCTGACGGGCCTCAGGACCCCCTCTGCACATTTCACAGGGCAGGAGGGTTTAGCTGACAGGTCCCCAGACATCGCCAACCCCCTCTGTTTGGGTCTATGCCTTTTTTTGGGGGGGGGGGTTGAGGTAGGGTCTTGCTGTAGTCCAAGCTGACCTGGAATTCACTATGGAGTTTCAGGCTGACCTTGAACCGTGGTGATCCTCCTACTTCAGCCTACCGAGTGCTGGGATTAAAGGCGTGCGCCACCAAGCCTGGCTGGGTCTATGTCTTTTTAAAATTCGACTTATTTACTTACGTGTCTATGTGTGCACCATGTTCTCCTACTGCTGCAAATGACTGCCAGATGCCTGGGTCCCCTTGGGTCTGGCTTTATGTGGGTGCTCTGAATCAAACCTGGGTAGGCAGGCTTTGCAAGAATGTGCCTTTAACCATTGAGCCATCTCCCCAGCCCTGGTCTAAGACTTGACTCATCCTTGTCACCCTGTGCTGTTAGCAGGAGCTCTGATCACTTCTCACTCCCTCCCACTGTGCCCATGCCATCTTCCAAGTGACCAGTCGCCTAACACTGGACACGTCCGCCTGCCATTTAGACTACCGAGCCGTACGCCTCATCTTCAGTGTTTCAGTTGCCAGTGTTTCACGTCTGCTGAGCGGCTGCATGTGACTGTGTGGGTTCTGTTATCTCTGAGCCATCTTACCTTGCTGTATTGCGATGGGAAAGGAGGTGTCGCCCTCCCATGGGGTGTGATGGGAGCACAGAAAAACCTTGGGTGCAAACCGCAAACTGCATGGCTGTCTGCATGTGCCTGCTCTGACACCCGAGAGCCACTCCCGGTCGCTGCTGTGGACAACCTGTAAGTGAAACGCCCTTCTCTGTGAGGGCTGCGGTGCCCCTGGGAACTCCCTGCTGCTGCCCCCGCTTCCCATCATTTTGAGAGCTAACATTGCTACTTGGAGGTCTCCATGGTGCCAAGGAAAATGGAGCGCTTGGAGGGAGCTAGAACACCCATAAGCCCGTCCCCAACAATATACTCCCTCCAGGAGGCTCTAATTCCCAAATCTCCATCAGCTGAGGACACAGCGTTCAGAACTAATAAGTTTCTGGGGGACACCTGAATCGAACCACCACAGATGACAGCGAGATGGGGCACATCCCAGCCAGTAGTTTTCTATGGGGAATCAGCTGCTGTCTTTTGAGACACAGGAAATGATGGCCCAGTGCTACTTCTTCTCTCAATACAAGGAACTTAGGAAGAAGAGTCAGAAGAGCCTGGCCTACTGCCATCAGGGGCCACGTCTAGCCTCAGTGACCAGGACCTCCCCCAACCTGAATACCCGAGAAAGGTAGAGTTTGGGAGCCGTGGGAAAATAAGGGGGAATAGCTCTGTCACCAGCCCCACCCTGCCAGGACAAAGCCCAGGCCACCTCTGGCCTTAGGGCCTCTAACGGTAACAGATGTTTTAAAATGTGGGCGGGGGCTGGAGAGATGACTTTGTGGTTAAGGATCCTGATGCTTCCAGAATGCCGTCCTGGGGGGAGCAGATGCCATCAGCCTAAGGGACAAGGATCGGGAGAGAAAGAACTTCCAAACTTGTTCACACCAAGACCTTTGTAACAGAGCACTGTCTTGTTAGCTCCTGAGCCCTGCCCTCCACCCACAGCTCTCGGAGCGGTGTATGGACATGCAGCTTGTGGTCTGCGGCAGAAATGGACTGTGGCAGCCTGGCTACGACAGGAAATTTCTGGACCCTAGATGGATGGGTGGTCTGGCATTTCCCACAGGCCATTAGGATTGCCCTGGCCTGGCTCTGGGCAGTGTGTGAGGCAGAGGCTGGTGCAGTATGGCTTCTGCTCACTGCTGCCTGACACTCCTCTAAAGGTCTCTGCCAATGTCACCTGGTAAGGTCCTCTCTCCTCTGGTTGCCTGCTTACTGTTTCTTCAGCCCAAATGTTTGGACACTTGAGGCCCAGGGAGGCTAGAGGGCACAGGCAGGCAGAGATCAAGGGAATGTGGGTGGTGATCATGCAAGGGGCCTAGATGGGTTGGGTCCGCCCAAGCTAGTTGGCCTCTAGTCCCACCTTCCATGTAATCTGGGTGTGTGTGTGTGTGTGTGTGTGTGTAGTTTGCACATGTGTGCATGTGTGTTCACACCTGTATGTGAATGTGGAGACCAGGGGTTGACATCAGGTGTCTTCCTCTATTGAGCTCCACCTTATTTTTGAAGACAGGATCTTCAACTGAACTGGAGCTTACAGATTTGGATACGTTAAGTACCAGCTTGCCCCGGTGATCCTTCTGTTTCAACCTCCTGAGTGCACCTGACATTTACACGGGTTCTGGGAATCAGAACTCCGGTCTTCAGGCTTGCACAAGGGCTGTCACTGAACCGTCTATCCAGGCCCGGGGAAGCTGCATTTAAGGTGCCTCTTTTTTAAAAAAATATTTTATTTATTTGAGTGAGAGAGAGAGAGAGGGAATGGGCATGTCAGGGCCTCCAGCCATTGCAAATGAATTCCAGACGCATGCGCCACCTTCTGCATCTGGCTTATGTGGGTCCTGGAGAATCAAACCTGGGTCCTTTGGCTTTGCAGGCAAGCGCCTTAACCATTAAGCCATCCCTCCAGCCCAAGGTGCTTCTTTTAACAGGGGTAAGGGGCGCCCAGTGCAGCATAAGGGATCAGCCACCTCTCCCACCCAGTATGGTTCCCAGGAGCCCTGCTGGAAGGCCCCAGGGCAAGCGTCCAAGACCTGCTCTGTCTGCCGGCACAGCCTTCAGGATGCTATCACAAGGATCCTTTGCTGACCTTTCCCCTGGCTAGAATCTGGACTACATGGCGCCCCTCTACTCTTGGGGACATTTAACAAGAATCCCGCAGTGCAGAGACACCCAGGCAGCCTTGCCTGAGATGCTGCTCACAGCACGACAGCACAGGGGACCCCCAGCTCCTGCTGGGAGCCAGGGAGCATCCCTGTGGCAGGCCTGTGTGTGCCCCACTGCCCAGTCCAGCCCAGCTCTGGAAACACATCCGCTGGTGTTTACTGGGCGACAGCCATCTGCCAGACCCCAGGGCACCTGCAGGGAAGTGGGCCACCATGTGGGACAGCCAGGGCACTTCCTAGAGGAAGGATCACGTGAACTAGTGAGGGGTTAACTGGAGAAAGGGAGGTACGGTGCATAGGTATGGAGTGCAACTGGGCCGACGCTTGGCCATCTGGTAGTGCGAAGCAGGAGGGCAGGGAGAGAGAGGCCCCTGGTGCCTGAGCTGGTGAGCTGGAGTGGACCTCTGCCATTTGAATAACCGCAGAGCCTTGAGGTGGCCAGGCTTCCCTGGGGCAGGGGTGGGGGCAAAGGTTTTGTGTACAGCAGCTACCGGGCAGCTTCTGGACAAGGGGTTCATGGGTACAGGTCTCAGTTCAGGTAGAGGTCCCCACAAACAGGGCCTGAGACCATCCCTGGGAGACCACGAGGCCGCTGTCCTGTTGCCATGGCTCCCGGCGCCTGCTAATCCTCTCCTTGGGCTGAACCTCTGCAGTGTCTGTCCCCGTATGGGCCTCACCTCGCATGATCCTCCCAGGCCTGAGACTTCAGCAGCCTCTCTGTCGGCAGGGTTCCCAGGACAGCCTAGGTGGCCCAAGTGTCCTGACTGGGGGCAGTGCCCTTCTGGGTGCTGTGCCATCACAGGGACCCTGTACCCCGAGCTGCCAGCAACTCCTTAGAGTGGGACCCCAGAGCCTTCTTGAGGAGGGGGAACATGATGGTGTTCTGAGTCTGGCAGGGGTAGATGAGGCGGCAGGGGCGGATCAGAGCTGGGGAGGGAGATGGCGGGTGGGGGGGTACATGCTGGCGCTTGGAGCATCCACCACCTTGATCAGTGCTGGCCTGGGAAGACCTCAGTGGGCCTCGGGGGCTGCCCAGTGACTGAGTCTCAGGACAAAGTCAGTGCAGTGTCCCTTCCTTGGCTTGTCACCCCCCCCCCCACACACACACCACTAAGGATCCCAGCAGAAGAGGATGTGGCTTCCTGAGCGCCTCAGCTGCCATGGCTCCTTGCCTGCACCCTTACTCTCCCCAGCTGTACAATGGGACAGTTGGCCCGGTCTCTGGGACAGGCTCAGAACCCCCAAGGGTATCATGGGGAACAGGCAAGGGAACCTCGTGCCCAGCAGACCCCTGGCTCTCCCCTGTCTTTACTGGGTGCCATTGTCCGAGAGTTCGTACTAGGTCTGCTGAGTCCACATGTTGCTGGGAAAGGCTGGCTTGATTCCTCAGTCTCTTGCCTGTGTCCGAGTGGGGTCTCTGTTGCCCACCTGCCGTCATTTTCTGGCTAAGCCTGGGGGTCACCAGGCTCAGGCCTGAATGCAGAGGGGAGGGTAGCTGCTGGCACCTGTGGGCTTCATGCACAGGACCAACTCTGCAGAGCACCTGCCAGGACCAGGAGCAGACAGTCAAAGAGGAGCAGATGCCACCCAGAGCAGAGCCAGCCTCGGGATCATGGAATCAGCCCCTGGGAGGGGCTAGGGTGGACCCCAAGGCCACCCAAACTCTTTGTGCACAGCAGACAGCTGTGACCTCAAGCCCTTGGGATAGATTCCTTTTCCGAGCATTTAGAAACCATATTCCTCTAAGGATGCCCAAGGGGAGGATGCGTTCCAGGGACCATGGCCTTCCCACTGCGTTCCTTGACTCGGCCTCTTATGCTGAGTTTCCCTTGGGACAGCCTGCCCACAGGTGGCTCTATCCATGGTACGTGGCCTACATGTCTCTCAGGAAACTTGTGACATCACGAAGGGTCAAAGTCTACCCCTAGACCAGTACAGTGAGAGCCAGCCTCCCCTGGGGAGGGCACAGGAGCTGCCCTCAACCTGCTGGCACAGGTCCTAAGTTTTGTGAGGTTAAGGGTGAGTTCTGAGCATCTGCCCCTCAGTGAACAGGCCAGCACCGGGCTCTGATCCAAAGAGCCTGCCCTCACATGAGGCCCTGAGAGTGAGGTCCACCCCAGCCCACTCTGTGTCCTGCTGGTACTGGCCCCAGCTGGCTGTGAGACCTGTGGCACTCATGTAACTCACTGATCTGGTCCAGAAAGTAGTAGCCCAGGGCTGGCTCCATGACCCCTCACCCCATCTCTAAGAAGGAGCTGGCCCTCCAGTGTGGCCAGCCCAGGAGGTACAGGTGTGTGTGGCCAGCCCAGCTCTTGACAAGGTTTCAGCTCTGGGTGGTCTCAGCCTTTGCCCACTTAGAGCCCAGTAAGCTGGAGACAGGGGGTTCTGACTGCTCGTCTGGAAGTCTCCTGATGTGGAGTTTGGGGTGCATTCGGGTGGAAAGCAGCACAGCTTCTAACTCTGTTTGGCAGTGGACAGTTATGGGGGGGGGTCTGCTCTTGGCCCGTGACAAAAGCAGGCTCAGGACTCAGGGTTGTGGCCCCACCCCCACCCCTGTTGTCCCAGCTGGAGGACCCAGGTCAGGTGGGTGGTGAAAGACATGCCACATGGAAACGAGGCACAGCAGGCATGCGCAGGGGTGGCCTCTTGAGACCTCCTCTGCCTGGCCTTGGCCAGGCCTTGCTGGCCACTATGCCTATCTCCACACTTGAGTGTGACCACACCACTTCCCTCTTAGTCTCTGAACGATGGGTTGGGAACAGACAGCAGGTGAGAGGAGAAACATGAGTGGACGGCCGCAGGAACTGGAGCCCGTATCACAGCAGAGAGAGGGGAGGCCCGGCTCACTGCCCAGCCACGGAAGCTTCTCTCTACCCCAGGGCCTTTGCACCTGCTGCTCTCTGCCTAAGTCTCTGCTTCACACAACCACCCTGCACCAGAGTCAGGCCCCTCCTTGCAGATGTGGTCCCCAGCCTCTCACGTGCCACTATCCTCTGACCCTGGTTGTCTCTAACACAAGCCAAAATTTTCTCCATTAACTTTTGCTTGTTCGTTTCTGCTTATCGAATCTCTGCTGCATGCTGTGCTTATAGGGCAGGCATGTCTGCTCCTCTATTAGCACAGGCTTGATGCTCCGCAGGGCTCAGAAATGTCCTCCCACCTCAATGTGGGAGGTTTGTCTGACCGCCTATGTGCACTGGGGCACACACGTGCTCAGATCGCCCTCCCAGGCAGAAAGCCCAGTGGGTCTTGTAGCCACGCCATCTCCTCATCCTATACGGCCACCATGCAGCCCAGAAGGCCTCCTGCACCACGTGGAGACATGTGGGCCCAGCACAGGCCATGCCTGCCTCTAGCAGAGACCCTAGTGTCCAGGATGGGTCAGCCTGCCCGTCCCACTGCAGGGCACTAGAGAAAGCAGATGTCAGCTCCTGGGGATAGCCAGTCAGGGAGGAGAGAGGTGCCTTCAGGGAAGAGTTGTTGTTGTCTCCTTTGACAGTCACCAAGGAGATGGAACGCAGTATGAAGGAGAGGTGGGGAACTTCTTAAACATGAGGACACTGGCCCTCTTCATGAACAAGCACAAGCTGTGAGACTGGGCTTCCTCCATGGACCATGTCCTGTGAAGAGCCACAGAAAAGCGTAAAGAAAAAGAAATTCCAGACACTGCCTCCATGAGGGTCTGCCAGCTCCTCCTGCAAGAGGAGTCCAAGCAGCTGAGGGCTAACGGGTTGTAACTACTCCTCCGCCTTCTGGCCCCAGCCCGCGTGAACCACTTCATCTGGGTAGATGTCCCAACTGGCCCTGGGCAGGCTGCTGGAGTCGGGGTCAGGGTAGGGCGCTGGAGCTGCTCGGGGGTGGGCCTTGTCCACACACGCACCAGCTTCTGGCCTAGCTGGACAAGACCTCAGCTCTTATTGAAGTCAGCAGTTCTCCAGGTGGGGCCAGCGGCATCCCAGTGGCCCGGGAAGTCATGGGAAGTGCAGTCCCAGGTCCGGCCTCACCTGCGGAGAGCCCCCGCTGACTTGATCCTACCTGGGTGAAGGAGGAAGAAATGCAGGAAGCCCCTGAGATTCCCACCGCTGCCCCTCCACCATGCCCATCCCACCCCAGAGTTGCCCAAACGCCGTCAGACTTCTCTCCTGAGGACCTCCCTAGACTTCCCTGCACTCTCTAGGGCACTAGAGGGATGTCCCTCAACTGCCAGAGCAGGACCCCTAAGCTACCATCCGTGGCCAGGGTGGTTGGAAAGGGAATGGAGACACTGACCGGCAGCGAGACAAGGTGCAAACGTTCCAGGGAATGACGGATGGGCAAGGCACCCTGGGGAGCTGGGCAGATGAAGTTGTCTGGGCAGCGTCCACCCACCCCTCCAGTCCAGCGACCTGTGTCCCCACCCCAGTTGTCTGAGCCACCTTCCACCTCCACGCTCCCCGCCCACACTCCACTGGCCCGGCCCCCAGGGGCTCGCCCCGCCCCGGCATCCCCCTCCAGGCCCCGCCCCGCCCCTAGACTCGCTCCCTCCCGGGGTGGCGGAGCACTAGAATCCCGGGCGCCTACGGGCAGGTCAGCGCCGCTGTCCCCGGGTCGCCGCCTCCCGCGAGGCCACCTGGCCCAGCACCCTAGCCAGGATCCCGCGCAGGTCTGTCGCCCCTTCCGCCGGTCCCTGCTCCTGCTGCGGCCTGGGGTCCGCTCACTCGCCCCCTGCCCGCGGCTCGCCCGGCTCCCTCGCGCGCCCCTGGGCACCTGTGGCGCTCACCTGCCTCTGCCCTGCGCCCCTCTGGCCTCCAGCCTCACAGCCGGCATCCCTGCTCCTCCTCGTCTCCCCGCCGGCCACCCAGATGGCCCGACCTTCCCAAGGTGCGCATCACGGAGCGCACGACCCCCAAGTGGGGGAGGGTCCTCGGGCCGGGCGGGTACCGAGGCCGCGGGACCCGAGCGAGGATCACTGGGCAAGGCGTGGGCATCTGGCCCGGGAGACGGGGCGGGGAGAGTGGGGGCCGGCGTCCGCAGGGCAGAGTGGGGTTCCTGCGGCTGATGCCCTGACTAGGGGCGCGAGGGGCTGGATGCACCCCCCACACTCCACCCCCGCCGCCGGTTGGTACCCAGCGCCTGGCACTTGCAGCCTGGAGCCCGCCGGCCCTCCAGGAATCCCCGCCCTCCGCGGGATCAAGAACGTCCTAGAACTTTCTCTGGCGGTGTGCCGGGGTGGGAGGTCCCCTCCTCCACATGAGCAGCCTGGGTAGCAAGGGCCAGGGTACCAATGCTAATCGGTCGGGTTGTCCGTCAGGAGACGTGTGGCTGGCGGGGGTGGGGGGCGCAGGATCTTCTAGCACCAAGGACCACACCCAAGCATTGACTCCCACCTATGAAGTATTCGTTCATGTTTCTGAGGAAGTGAGCTGGGCCGTCAGGTGGTCTTAAAGCTTCCTCACAGCATGGAGAGCCCCCCCGAGCCTCTCTCCTGGGGGCTGTGAAGTCATGGCTTACCTGCTGCAGCGCCAGCAGGTCCCATACCTGCTCCCGTTTCCTCCCACCCCTTGCCCAGAGCTGTCTTCAGGACAGTGGAGTGTTGGGGTGTTGCCAAGGGCTTCAGGGTGTCTCTGACTCTAGCAGCTCCACCCTCAGCAGTGAAGTGGCATCTGGAGGCTGGCCAGTGGCCCATGCTAACCGCTGTCTAGCACAGAGCAGGGGAGGGGGCACCTGACACCCGCAGCCTCAGGTGAGGCAGGGCCCCGGGGTCTCTGACAGGGATTACCTGGGTCTCTGCTTCGTCTAGCCGCTCCAAGCTTACTGGAGGGGTTGACTTCCCCACTCACTGCCGGGCCCATTCCTGCCCCCAGGCTCCTGGGAAGACCCCACCCCTTTTTCCCAGCAGCCCAGGGCAGAGGCCTGTCCTAATGCCAGAGAGGAAGTGCCCGACTGTTCGTGGTGGCTCACCCGGGCAATTATTGGACACCAGGCACTGTGTGCAGCACCTCACACAGACAAGCTGATTTTGCCCATCTGAAAACTCTGCATTTGAACGGAGTTACTGACACCTGAAACCAGGGCCCTGAGCCCCCGGGGTCAGGAGCAGGGGCTGGGCTGGAGTGGGCAGCTCTGGGACCTGCTCCCAGTGCACGGGAGTGGGTTGGATTGAGTAGGTCCGGGGTGGGGGCGCCTCTGCTGGAAACCCCATCGTTGGCCCCTTCAAACTGTATGAATCCTCCCTGCGGCTGAAAAGGCCCGGGGGGCAATTTTCCTCTGAGCATGTAATTTTTGTGACTAAGAAGATTGCTCTTATGAATAATGGCTCTTGCAGAATTATGTTCCAAGAGACAGGCGCAATGCTGGGGACTATTTTGTTCTTTGCTGCTCTGAAGTGTGACTGGAGTCAGAGTGTTTACGTGGACAGCAGGGGCTGGTGGACAGCAGGGGCTGGTGGACAGCAGGGGCTGGCGGCCAACTAAGCCCCTCCTGGCCTCTGGGCAGCTGGTGCAGCAGGGAGCAGCCTCAGAGGAGCCCCAAGTGGCTGAGAGCTGCCGGGTGGACGGAGAGTTTATTTGACTTAAGATCAGCCTTGTGCTCAGAGCTTCTGCCCCAAGCCAGGGCTTGAGTTAGCGAGGCCCTGAGCCTGACGGCCCTGTCGCCCTGAGGTGGACAGTCCCTCAGGGGCTGCCCCTCCACTTCCACCTAGCCCATCTTGGGTCCCGTCTTTGGTCTTTTGGGGAGGGGTGACCAGGCCCCCCATGATTGGCCCCCACACCATGTTCATGCGTGCTACTAAAACCCTGGCCCTTTTACCAATGTAGCGCCACAGCTGTCCACAGGAGCTTTAGGTAAGCATTATTTTAAAAGTCCCATTTCCTGTTAGGATGGGGAGGGGTGCTGGGAGACGATCAGCAACCTTATCTTCTGGCATCCGGATGGCCTCCAAGGTGGCCTCTACCTGAGTGTCCAACGGGAGGCCATTCTCAGCCGGGCACAGACACGGTCTGAAGCCATGGGGGATGGGGAGCTCCAGTGGATGCCATCTTTGTCCCCAACCCAGGGATACCCTATACCCTTCCAGACCAGAGAGCCTAGAGTGCCAGCAGAGGGATTCGGGCACTGATTGTGACTACAGTCACCTTCCAACCTTGTCCTTGGCCTTTTTATTAATTAGGGTCTATAACACACCTTGCAAGGGGTCCCAAGACCTGGAAGCAGCATTCTGCACCCAGGGCAACAAGTTTGGCAATGGACGCGTCCTTTCCCTTCCTGCTGGAGGGTTGCCAGGGCCTGTCTTCCCGGCTTGCTCTCATGACCCCTGCTTGTTCTCTGCCGTTTGTGGATCATTCAGTGTCTTCCACCTCACAGATTCTCTCTTCCATGCTATCCCTACTGAAGTTGGTCCTGGCTTTAGTGGGCTTGCAGCTTTTGTTTAAATGACTATATTTTTCTTTTTTTTTTAATTTTATTTATTTATTTATTTGAGAGTGACAGAGAGAAAGAGGGGAGAGGAGGGTGGGGGGAATGGGCATGCCAAGGCCTCCAACCACTGCAAATGAGCTCCAGATCTGGCTAACGTGGGTCCTGGAGAATCAAGCCTCAAACTGGGGTCCTTAGGCTTCACAGGCAAGTGCTTAACTGCTAAGCCATCTCTCCAGCCCTTAAATGACTATATTTTTCAATACACTTGTTCATTTTACTCCTTCAAAGCCAAACTTATTATATATATATACACAAAGTTTTTCAGGGTAGGATCTTGAATTATCACAGTTTGATCTGAAATTCACTGTGTAGTCTCAGGGTGGCCTTGAACTCACAGCAATCCTCCTGTCTCTGCCTGTCCCAAGTGCTGGGATTAAAGGCATGCGCCACCACACTGGCTTATTTCATAGTATTTTATCCATGCCTTACTCAAGAATCTTACTTGCACATACTGAAATATGTTCCAGGCTTACTAGTCAAGTTGTATTGTTTTGCATTTCTTTTTTGAGGCAGGGTCTCAGGTAGCCCAGGCTAGCCTTGAACTCTCTGTGTAGCAGAGGATAACACTGATTCTCTAGCCTCTGCATTCGGAGGGCTTTGTGATGCTAGGTAAGCACTCTAACAACTGGCTGACATCGCCCGCCCCTGAGCTGTATTACTTTTATTTCAATTGAATGAATCCACTGGTTCTCCTTCTGATTTTCTAGGTCATAATTCCTTAGCATCTATGTGCCTTGAAAACTTGGATATTTTGTCTTGTTGGCTTTGGGGTCAGGAGTTATTTATTTTTATTTTTGAGGCAAGCACAACAGACTGGCCTTTTTAAAAAAATATTTTTATTTTTATTTATTTATTTATTTGACAGAAAAAGGGAGAGAGAGAGAATGGACACGCCAGGGCTTCTAGCCACTGCAAATGAACTCCAGACCCGTGAGCCCCCTAGTGCATCTGGCTAACGTGGGTCCTGGGGAATTGAACGTGGGTCCTTAGGCTTTGCAGGCAAATGCCTTAACCACTAAGCCATCCCCCCAGCCCAAGACTGGCCTTTTGTTTTAGTGAAAGAGAGAGAGAGAGAGAGAATTGGCGCACCATGGCCTCCAGCCACTGTAATTGAACTCCAGACGGGTGTGCCACCTAGTGTGCATGTATGACCTTGAGCACTTGTGTCACCTTGCATCTGGCTTACGTGGGACCTGAAGAGTTGAACCTGAGTCCTTAGGCTTCGCAGGTGAGCGCCTTAGCCGCTGAGCCATCTCTCCATCCTGTTATTGTTATTGCTGCTGCTACTTGTTCCAGGCTTTCAGCCCCCAGCCTGCCTTTGAACTTCAGACTGTGGTGATCTGTAGCTGGCCCTGGTGTCTGTGGGACTAGGTCTTGCCCTGGTAGCTGTTGGGATGTTCCCCTGTGTGATGTGACTTAGGCCACTTCAGGTCAGTTGAGCATGCTCGGGGCTCTGGGGCAGCATAGCCGATGCACAATCAGGCTCTGGCCAAGGGTTCAAGGCCCGTCGCTCACCTGTGTCTACCTAGAACTCAGGCTCCTTGCTGGCCGCCCAGCCCCTGGCTGCAGCACCATTCTCCTTAGCGATGGTTGTCTTTGTCTCTGTGAAGACTCCGAGGTACGGGAAAGCACAAGCCAGTGGACGAGTGCGACACCCACCACTCGTCTTCAGCACCGTCCTCCCACACCGTCCAGCACTTCTCTCCATGAAGCCCATGTGCGTGCCCTGCTGCCCTCCTCCTGGCTGCAGGGCCGCAGTTGTGCCCCACCATGCTCCCCCTGGTAGGGTGCCAGGCCAGTTTCCTCCCCCAGGCTGTGGCCCCCTCACTCCAGCGTTTCCTGCGGCTCCGGCTGTCCCTGCCCTGTGTATTTCAGGTGTCTGCTTGCTCCTTTGCCCCTGCGCAATGTGGGGTGGGCTGGTGCTCATCAGTTCCACCCCTGTCCTCTGCCTGGGGCTTAGGAGTGAGGATCTCTCATGGCCGTGGTCAGGACCGCACCCTGCCTTGGCCAAGCGGCTTCCTTTAGCTCAGCAGCATCTGTCTTAGGGTGGGAGGCAGGCCAGCCACTGCCCAGGTCCAGGGACATCGCTGCTTCTCAGACAGGCTCTGCTAGGGGTGGACAATGCTCACCACAGCCACTGGTCCCTAGAGCCAGCTGGATGCTAGCAGAGCCTCCTGTGGAGGGAAGGCCTCACCCTGAGGGAGTCCATCATTGGACTCACCCACATAGCAGAACCGGGGTGCCACACATCCTTAGTGTTACGGGTTTGCCTAAGCCGTATGTCTCAATCACCTCTCCTTGTTGACTGGAGAGGCCGGGGCAGGTGGTGCCTATTGAGCCGCCATCACTTTCCGGCAATACTGCTGCCCCCCCCCCGCCGGGGGGCTCCGAGAGGCTTTGGGGGGCAGAGTGTGGGCGCTCAGTGACTGAGGCCGTTCTTGGAGAGGCATGGGCGTGTAGGTCACAGGGCAGCCAGCACGTTCTCACTATCAACAGACAACGCCCCTCTTGGCTCATCAAGCCACCTGCCTGCTGTCCCCACGATGGCTGCTCCTTCCTCTCTGGCTTGTTTTCCAAACAATTTGCTTAATGTGATTCCCGGCTGAGTTGAACATGACTAATGGTGTTTATCCACCACCGCTGGGCAAGGCGGGCTGGGGATATGTAGAGGAAGGAATGGCTGAATGTGCCACTCACTGTGTCCCCTTCCCTTACAGGGACGTACACGGGTGGTGCTGGGCCTGGAGCCGCTGCCATGGAGCCTTTGTTTCCAGCCCCCGTCCCCGGCTGGAACACCTCCTCAGCTGCCTCTGGAGGTGACCACAATAGGACGCTGATGGTGCCCGCGCCCCTGGGGGGAGCCCGGGCGGTTCTGGTGCCCGTGCTCTACCTCCTGGTATGTGCGGTGGGGCTGGGTGGAAACACGCTGGTCATTTACGTGGTGCTGCGGCATGCCAAGATGAAGACGGTCACCAACGTGTACATCCTCAACCTGGCGGTGGCCGACGTGCTGCTCATGCTGGGGCTGCCCTTCCTGGCCACGCAGAATGCCGTCTCCTACTGGCCCTTCGGCCCCTTCCTGTGCCGTCTGGTCATGACGCTGGATGGCATCAACCAGTTTACCAGCATCTTCTGCCTCACCGTCATGAGCGTCGACCGCTACCTGGCTGTCGTCCACCCGCTCCGCTCCGCCCGGTGGCGACGCCCACGGGTGGCCAAGTTGGCCAGCGCCACCGTCTGGGCCTTCTCGCTGCTCATGTCCCTACCTCTGCTGGTCTTCGCAGATGTCCAGGAGGGCTGGGGCACCTGCAACCTCAGCTGGCCGGAGCCCGTGGGGCTATGGGGCGCGGCCTTCATCGCCTACACGTCCGTGCTGGGCTTCTTCGGGCCCCTGCTGGTCATCTGCCTGTGCTACCTGCTCATCGTGGTGAAGGTGAAAGCGGCCGGCGGGCGCGTGGGCTCGTCACGCCGCCGGCGCTCGGAGCGCAAGGTGACTCGCATGGTGGTGGTGGTGGTGCTGGTGTTCGTGGGCTGCTGGCTGCCCTTCTTCATCGTCAACATCGTCAACCTGGCCTTCACGCTGCCCGAGGAGCCCATCTCCGCTGGCCTCTACTTCTTCGTGGTGGTCCTGTCCTATGCTAACAGCTGTGCCAACCCCCTGCTCTATGGCTTTCTCTCCGACAACTTCCGTCAGAGCTTCCGGAAGGTTCTGTGTCTGCGCAGGGGCTACGGGGCAGAGGTGGCAGACACTACAGAGCCACGGGCGGACAAGAGTGGGCGGCCGCAGGAGGCCATGCTGCCCACGCGCAGCTGTGAGGCCAACGGACTCATGCAGACCAGCAGGTTGTGAAAGGTTCCGTCGATACCCAGGTCTCCTGACGTCATCCTCTGGCATTGGCTGAGGTGCCCCTGGACCCAGCCTGAAAGTCGGACCCTCTTTGGGGGTCGGGCTGTGGTCTGAGGGCTTAGGGGAGCATGTGACAGGCTGGCAATGGGAGGGAGCTCAGCTCTGTCACCAAAACGCCCAGTCCCCCCCCCCCTCATTACAGCACAGTCCTTGCCAGCCTCCCTGGCCGGGAAGTGATCTTCCAGAAGGCCAGCTTGGGTGGTGTTCTTGAGTACCAGCGGTGTGTGCTGGCGACGGCCCGTCCCGAGTCCACGATGGGCTGCCTGGTCCCCGTGGACTGCATTCGCCACTCGCTGTGTGAGCCCCACGGGCTTGACAGCATCTAAGCGCTGCTGCTGTGCAGAATGAGAGGCACCCCAAATGTGCTTGGCTCCTGCCTCTGCTCCCCATGGCTCCCAGGCCTCCCTGCCCTGCAGTTGCATTGACTTTGGGGTGATGGAGGCAAGACCACGCTGGCCCTGGAACCGA
This sequence comes from Dipus sagitta, assembly GCA_036346955.1. Classification (NCBI taxonomy): domain Eukaryota; kingdom Metazoa; phylum Chordata; class Mammalia; order Rodentia; family Dipodidae; genus Dipus; species Dipus sagitta. Next base: position 112,051,887 of record CM070781.1, on the reverse strand, counting down.
GCAGGCACCATCCTCAGGGTCCTACCTGCCTGCCACCTTGGCCTGTACCCCATCTTCTCGCTGTGCCATCCCGCAGTGAGCGGAGGTGGGGGAAGAGGGTGTGGCTTGGATTGTTTCTGCAAGGGTGGCTGTGATGGACGGAAGGGGCCCTGTGGAGGTGTCCCTGAGGTTCAGAGACTGAGGACACCCAAGGAACAGCACAGCCTTCTCTCTGCTTTGACAGACACCTGGGCACTCCGTGCCTGGAGAAGCAGCACAGACAGCACAGCCTGGAACATTCATGCAGCGCTGTGTGGCTGCGGTCGAGCTCCACCCCCACCCCCGCGGCGTCTCTGTCCCCAGGAACCCCATGTCCACACTTCGCTGGGGTCCACTCCCACCCCTGCTGCTCTGGGTAGCCCGGCTCCTCAGGAAGGGTCAGGGGTCAAGGCCGCAGGACTGGGCAGGGGAAAGGTTGTGGCAGCTGCTGAGTCTCAGATGCACCCTCAGACAGATGAAGGCTGGAAACACCTTCTGTCTCATGAAGACACTAGTGTTCAACAACCTGCCTCCTGAATAAATTAAAGAATAAGTGTCTGATTCTTTCCCAAAGCAGATACTGGCCCTGGAGCCAAGTGAAGGCAGTGTGGACCAGAGCACCCTATGCAATGCTGCCAGACACCCCCCCCCCCGAAAAGGCAGGATGAGTAGGGAGCCAGCTAGCCATATGCCTTGTGCTCAGTGGCAACTCTTTTGGGGTGTGGGTGGCAATCTTCATGTGGGTCTTACAGAGCTCTGGTGTCAAAACCTACTCCTGCCCCCCGGGGCCAGCATCCCAAGGAGGGGTGTGCCTGGAGAAAACCAAAGGTGCTCACCTCGAGTCCCCTGTCACTATCAGACCCTTTGGGATTGGACCATAAAGGACATCTTACTCCCAGTGGCTCCGGAGTGAGTAGAAAGCTCTGAGATTTCTGCTCAGGTCAGATGCCAATGGGTTTGACGTAGCGTCTTCTCAGTGTGGGCGCACGCTGTGTGCGTGTGTCCTTCCATCCATGGAGATCTGCACGCTGTGTGCGTGTGTCCTTCCATCCATGGAGATCTGCACGTGTGTGCACGTGTCCTTCCATCCATGGAGATCTGCACGTGTGTGCACGTGTCCTTCCATCCATGGAGATCTGCACGTGTGTGCGTGTGTCCTTCCATCCATGGAGATCTGCACGTGTGTGCGTGTGTCCTTCCATCCATGGAGATCTGCACGTGTGTGCGTGTGTCCCGTTACATGGAGAGGCAGCCCCCACTCCCTTAGAGGGAATGGAGTCATCCAGAGCTTGATGACACTCAGAGAACTCTTGATCCCAACCGTTTCCCCTGGACCTCCGAACATCCTGCTCCCCACCTGGCCGGCCTGAAGCCCCACGTGACCGGCGGCGTCACATAGACCCCGGCCCCTTCCCTTTGTCCCACATCCAGCCTTGCAGCTTGTGTGGCTGCACTGCACTCGGGTGCACCTCCTGTTCTGGCCCCGTCCTGGTCAGGGGCACACCGTCCTGAGAACGACGTGGCTACCTTCTCGATTTCCTGTTGGTTTCAGGCATGCTGATCCCACCAGGGGCCAGTAAGCTGAGCTTGGATCATGCTCTTTAGCCCACCATGGGTATGTCTGTGGGGATCCAAAATTGAGCTGGAGAGCTGGAGAGCTGGAGAGCTGGAGAGATGTCTCTGTGGGTAAGGGGCTTGCCATGCAGGCATAGGGACCTGAGCTTGGATCGCTAGCACTCACAAGTATGATGGAATAGCCCCATAATCGCGGCTCTGGGGAGGCAGAAACAGGAGGATCCTTGGGGCAAGCTGGCTGGCTAGTAAACTCCAGTTTCAGCGAACCCTGTTTCAGAAATGAAGGTGACTGAGGAAGACACCGGACATCTACTTCTGGCCTCCAGATGCACACACACATGTACACACACGCCCACATCCATGTACCCACATGCGTATGAACATGCATGCAGACCACACATGCAAAAAAAAAAAAAAAAAAGTTGAGCTGGAAGGGCTTTCCAAAAGAGGGACCAGCATATGTGAAAGCGCAGGTCAAAGCATGCAGGCTTGAGTCCTCTAGCCTTAATGTGGGTGGGGTGCAGAGGACAGTTTGGGGCAGCCCCAGTCCTGTCCTGCTCACTATCAGCACGTGAGGATGAATCAAAGTGGCTGAGTAACGCCAGGGAGGAGGCGAGGAGCAAAGAGGCACGGCATGAGCAGTGTGCAGAGGTCAGGCTACCGGGAGACGGGCAGGCAGCCTGGACCAAGGTGGGGTGGATGGGAAGTGGGTTTCCAAAGGTGCCAGGGGACTAGACATTGTCCCGAGAGAGGGCTGGGGCAGCGGCTCCAGGCTGGTTCCTGGTTGGGCACTTAGAGTAAGACCCAGGTCTGAGGAACCAGTGGAATATTCCAGGGGGTTCCACATACCTCCTGTGTTGTGGGAGCATGACTCACTGGCATGGACGGTCAGGAAAGATGAAGTAGGAGACAAGGACATGGGCACCTCTAACAGCTGCGTTAAAAGCCTAATGGATGGGCTGGAGAGATGGCTTAGCGGTTAAAGCACTTGCCTGCAAAGCCTAAGGACCCAGGTTTGATTCTCCAGATCCCACGTAAGCCAGATGCACAAGGTGGCACTTGCATCTGGAGTTCACTTGTAGTGGCTAGAGGCCTTGGTGTGTCCATCTTCTCTTTTTTAGCTGCCCCTTTCTCTCTGTCTTAAATAAGAGAAATTCACTTTCAGAAAAAAAAAAAAAAAAGCCTGATGGAGAGAGAGGTGTGGTGGTGCACACCTTTAATCCCAACACTTGGGAGCCTGAGGTTGGAGGATTGCTGTGAGTTCAAGGCCAGCCTGGGGTTACCAAATGAGCTCCAGGTCAGCCTGGGATACAGTGAGACCCTACCTCAAAAAAAAAGAAAGAAAGAAAGAAAGAAAAAGAAAGAGGGGAAAAATAAAAGCCTAACGGATATCCGAGGGGATCACGAGCCCCGAACGGTCACGGGAGCGGGGATGTCTTCCTGTGCCGCCGCCAGGAGCCGGGGCTGGGGGTGGTGCAGAGCAAACACCGAGGTCCGCAGCAGGGATCTGCTTTATGGCTCTCCGTCCGCATCGGTGAGTTTTATTGGCCACCGGGCTCCAGCGACTCTGAGTGCCCTTGCCCAGGAAATCCTGCTTATGTGACAGGACAGGGGATGGGGACAGGAGGTATCTGTTTGCCCGGCAGGGTGGGGTGCAGTCTGGGAAGGATGGTGACGGTGAGACAGTTCCATCAGCATTGGAGAGTGGTGGGGTTCCTCCAGGACAGTGGATGCTGAGGGAGGCCACGCTGACAGCCAGGAGCAATGTCGGGGTGTCTGGGATGGGTCTTGTGGAAGGGTGAAGAGTGTGGTCTCCACCAGCTAGCCCTCTCAGGTGCCCTGGGGAGGGAGGACTGGCGGGTAGGTGAGGATGTCAGGCCACCACAGGCCCAGATTCCTGGAGACATCATTGCTTCCCACCAGATGGGACTACGCCGTGCAGGCTGAGTGGGCAGGGCTGGGCATGGTCTGTCAATCTCCTGCGATACTCTGGTGGCCTAGGTGAAAGCTTGTCTATGCTGGGATGGAGGGCAAGGGCAGTGTCCTCAGAGCCTGACGTGCAAGGCCAGGTAGAGTTCATCAAGGGAGCAGAAACTTCCAGGCAGAGACGCAGGCACAGTAGCTCCTGCTTTTCCACACCCTGCCGGACACCCCATGGCCAGGCACAGCGGAAAGCTGTTGTTGGGATCTGTCTGCAGGGGCTGGTGCAGGGCAGTGGGAAGATCTAGGTTAGGGAGAGGCAAACTGGAGACCCCTGGCCCTCCACGCTGCTTGCTGCTGTGATGGGCACCCAGCCTAAGGTGTGCCTAGGGGAGGGGTCACCCAGCTCTACCCTGTGTATCAAGCTCTGGTCCTCCTCCTTCCCATGGGGCCTGGTGCTTTGGGAAGGAGCTATTGGCCTGGTCTGTGCCCTCAAAAACCTGCCCTGTTGCTTCTGGGTCCCTGGAGCAGGCAAGGGGCCTGTGACGTCTCACTGCTTCTCCTACCCATGTAGCTACGCTCCCTCCCCCGGCCCAGGACAGCACCGCTCCTCTTCCCGTCGGTGGCCCGCAGTCACATGACACTTCCCGCAACCGGTCCCTGTCTCCTCAATATTCCATTGCGTCTAGGGCCACTCACCAGCGGACCTGCGGGGTGTGTCTGCCATCTGTGATTGATAATTCATAAGTCAGAAGTGGGTGGCACAGGCCTGTGAATCCATCACATGGGAAGCTGAGGCAGGAGGATTGCAATTTCCAGGCCATCCTGGGCTACACAAGGAGATAAAGGAGTGAGGGAAGAATAGAGGAGAGGGAGGAGAGGAGGGAGGGTGGGAGGAGTAAAGGAAGGAAGGACACTATAATGCTTCTTTTTACATTTATTTTAGAGAGAGAGACCAAGAGCGAGCGAGAGAGAATTGGCACACCAGGGCCTCAGCCACTGCAATGGAACTCCAGACACTTGTGCCACCTAGTGGGCATGTGCAACCTTGCGCTTGTCTCAGCTTTGTGCATCTGGCTTACATGGGATCTGGGGAATAGAACATGGGTCCTTAGGTTTTGCAGGCAAGAACTTTAACTGCTAAGCAATCTAAATGCCAGATGGCTGTTCAACCCCCCTCTGGAAACTTCCATGTTTTAACTAATGATATAGGGTTGAGGTTTTTAAATTTTTTTATCTTATTTTTATTTATTTATTTGAGGGGGGGGGGAGAATGGGCATGCCAGGGCCTCCAGCCACTGCAAATGAACTCCAGATGTATGTGTCATCTTGTGCATTTCACTTTCATGGGTATCAAACCTTGGACCTTTGGCTTTGCAGGCAAATGCCTTAACCACTAAGCCATCTCTCCAGCCCTAGGATTGAGTTTTTATTGAAATCCACTCAGATAGAAATTGAATCTGGGACAAACCTTTCTGGTAGGACAAGGTTTATTCCAATGTCCCAGGCCGTCTGCACGTCCATGGTTTTTCTTAGCTTTCTTCTGCAGTGGGTGTTTTCCTGATTAAATGGAGGGCTGCACAGCTGGTGGCCTGGGGGTCATCAAGATTGATCTTCCCCTCCCATCTCTAATTGCCCAGGGCAGTGGCCAGGGTGTCATTGATTTTCCATCTCAGGCCTCTTCACAGGGAGTGCTTATCACCCCAGCCAGGCTCAGCTGTGCTTTTATCTGCGCAGGGAATTGAATCCTGACTTTATCACGTCCTTTGTCCTTTTCCAGCTCTCTCACTCATCTTTCAAGATAAATGATCTGGAAGGGGCTGGGCATCACCATGCTGGGGCACTGGGTTCTGGCACATCCCATGAGTGTATTGGGACTCGCAGCCAGGTGTCCTCCAGGCTGCGTCGCTAAGAACTTGGGTTCTCATGCAGCTGGAGTTTTTCAGGTTTTTTTTTTTTTTTCTGCCTTCTGAGAGCCAGTGCCTCTCTCCTGCACCTGACCACACAACCGCAGTGGTCATAGCAGCCCATGTGGCTGTCCCTGGACTGTGGTGGCATCTCCCCATGAGGCCGAGCCCTGTCCCTCTCATGGGCAACCTGGAAGCAGGCCTGGCTCCGGTACTGTTTGGACCCTCGTCAGCCTGGCAGAGGGTATCTTCTTGGCTTTGTGGGTGGGGGACTTTCTCCAGCAGCCCACACTGTGGCACCACGGAGGCCATGTCTGGGCCAGGTCGGGGGAGGGCCCTGCTGTCCACGATTCCTGGGATCCCCTGTCTGGAGCCTGTAAGGACAGCAGCCTGGGACAGCAGACATCCTCCATACCCTGGAGGGCCCAGCTCTCTACCTGACAGACTCCACCTGAGGCTGCTCTTCCGGTGGGCCTCTGTCCCTGCTGCAGACGTCCCAGCGTCCATACCCCCTTGAAGGCATTCTTCTGTCAGTCTGAGTCGTCCAGATCACTCGGGGACCTTGTGGAACAGCTGCATTCATGCTCCGAGACTGGCAGTGGGGTTGTGTGGGGCTCTGGGTATGCGAGGCTGTGGGGGCCTTGACAGAGGAGCAGGACAGCGCAGGATTGTGGGGAGTGGCCAGGTTGGCCCTCTCACCTGGGAATGAGGCTGAGTGATCACTGCGTCCAGCATCGGAGCCCAGCGGCTCCCGTGAGCACCAACCATTCACCCTGGGGTTTCAGAGAGGTCGGGCCATAGGCCTGAGGAGGCACAGCTGGGTCCCAACGGCCACTTCTCTGTGCGCTCCCTCCTTGCCAGACATCTGGGAGGGGAGGGGAGACCAGAACCCGGGAGAACCTCCATTCGGCCTCTTTCCTCCTGTGGGATCTTCTCTTCACAGGGGACCCTCTCTAGGTCCACACTCCCCATCAGTGCTCAGAAGTGGCTCCTGACACGCCTGCTGGTGGCCCGGCACCCTGAATGTGTCCAGGTATTCCAGATCTAAGTGGACACAGGCTGAGGGCCAAGGGGGAGACTGAGCTCTACCCGCTTCCATGTCCTGAGTGGGACTGCTTCCATGGGCTGAAGATACAGCGTCTGGGTCTGGGTACTTGCCCCACCCGCTGAGCCTGAGGCGTTCTAGAACCATCTATGTTTAGATGTTCTGCCGACCTGGTTGGGTTCCAGTAGCTTTCCTGCTGAGGGCAAGGTGCCCAGTGTCCACTCGAAGCAGATGTCTCTCCGTGAGGAGGTGAGGGCTGCCTGGGAGTCAGGCTGGGGCAGTCTGGGTCTCGTCACATGGGACCATGGGGATGGGGTCCCTGATCATGGGTGCCCTGTCCTCCCCTCCTCCACTCCCTCTGCCCACCAGCCCCTGCCTGAGGCCTGTTGTGTCAGGCGTGGAGTTGTCTCTTGGCTGTGCCAACTTTGGCATAGGGTGGTGGCCCTGAGGGATATGAACTATCTATATCCACTGATCCAGAGTGACCTAGAGTGTCACTGCATCCCCAGGGGAGGACACAGGAGAGCCATGCCATCCCCATAGCCTATCATATCAGCTGGCCGTAACCCTGAGCAGCCCTCAGGCCTGGCTCTACCCTGTGGTGAGCACCACCTGTCCCCCTGCTAGGCCTGGGACATGGGGAGGGGTGCGGTCCTGACCCTGGAGAACATAGAGTTCGTGGGCTAGGGGCCTTCAGGGAGTATAAGGCTTGGGGCACCTTGAGTCCCATGACTGACCAGGGTCCATGGTCCTGGTGCCCCCACCGGCATGTCCAGCTCCCTGGCCCTGGGCCTGCGTCTGGGTGGGCCTGCCTAGGATCTCACCAGCTTTGCCAGGCCTGAGGTCACAGATGCCACAGAACACAGTGTGGGGGCGGGGACACCCGGATGGTATAACAGGGGGACGAGGCCCCAGAGGCCAGCCAGAGCCAACAGGGTTAGGGGGACAGAGAGTGGCTAGGCTTCAACCAGAAAACAGACGAGACTCATGGAAGGGATGCCACTGAGGTCCCGGGCGAGGGGACAGGAAGAAAAGCATAGCCGGGCCCCTGTGTCCCTGACCTTCCACTGTGTCTAAGTATGACGGTGACTCCCTGGCAAATGACCCCTGACTGGAGCACATAGTCCGGTCTTCTCCCATCACCCAATCCTCCAGCACTCGGCCATGTGTTCACTCCAAAAATGAGGCTCCCACTCCAGGCCAATGCTCCCCACCCTAGCCTTGTCACCTCGCAAGCCTCTAGAGTCAGCCTCCGGGGCTCCTCTGACCTCCCCCACGCCCACGCAGCAACTTGGACGACTCAGCAAGATGCTCAGGCTACACAAAGGCGTCCTGCAGCAGCCCTTTTGGAGGCCAGGCAGAGGGCAGGCAGGCTCCCAGATAGAACCTGGCTTCTAGATGTCACTGCTGGCCTGGGGGGATGGCTTAGCAGTTAAGGCGTTTGCCTGCAAAGCCAAAGAACCCAGGTTCGATTCCCCAGGACCCACATTAGCCAGATGCACAAGGGGGCGCACACGTCTCGAGTTCGTTTGCAGTGGCTGGAGGCCTTGGCACGTCCATTCTCGGTCTCTCTCTCCCTCTTTCTCTGTCAAATAAATAAATAGAAATAGATGCCATTGCTGTGTGAACCCTTCCTGGGGAGATCTCTCACTCCAGACAGGGCACCAACAACAGACCAAAGAAACAGTTCTACCCCAGTCTAGCTGAATGAGGGTTGCCCATCGGAGCCTGGGCAGCTCCACCACGGGGCAATGTCTCTCCCAGGGCACTGGTTACTGCCTAGAAACCTGGGGAAGGGGCGTGGCCTCAGGATTCCCATCCCACTTCCATGATGGGGAACCAATGGTCCCCTCAGGTAATGTCAGCTGCTGACGGCCCAGAAGGACAAGAGCCATGTCACCCTCAAAGGGCAGCTTTCCACAGTGGGCTGCACTGGCTGGGCTGTGCAGGTGACATGGCTGCCTGCTGCCAGCCCAGCCTCACGTGGACACACATCCGGTCAGTAGAGGAGTGGGGTGCAAGTTCAGGATCGTGTTCCTTGGCTACACTGCTGCCCTCCTCCCAGCTTCTTCCTGAGTGACCTCTGACCCGTCCCTCGCCTTGTTCACCTGCAAGGAGCTAGGGACTCTGGCCTCCCGCCACTTCCAGGCAAGCTGCGCTCAGGTCACTTTCTGAGACTCCAGGGTCACACTGGGGGTGACCTCGCCTCTCCCCAGCCTCAGTTTCCTCATCTGCAAGATGGAGGCTAACTGTCCCCCATGTGGGCAGTGAGACGTTATGGCTTCTCTAAGGCAAAGACTGTCACTGTGGGAAGGGTTGGGACATTGGGAAGTGTTGCAGTCAGGTTCGCATTGCTGGCAAACACCTGACCAAGAGCAGCTTGTGAGAAAAAGGTTTATTTTGGCTTACAGACTCGAGGGGAAGCTCCATGATGGCAGGGGAAAATGATGGCATGAGCAGAGAGTGGACATCACCCCCCTGGCCAACATCAGATGGACAACAGCAACAGGAAAGTGTGCCAAACACTAGCAAGAGGAAGCTGGCTATAACACCCACAAGCCCGCCCCCAACAATACACTGCCTCCAGGAGGCGTTAATTCCCAAATTGCCAACAGCTGGGAACCTAGTATTCAGAACACCTGAGCTGATGGGGAACACCTGAATCAAACCGCCACCACAGAAGGTCAGGGCAGGTGTGGAGGAAGGGTCTGGGCTGGGCTGGGCAGCACAAGCAGCAGGGACGTCCTTACCCAAGCCTACCCTAAGCGCCACCTGCCGTTCGGTCTTGGGACAGTTTAGCCACTGTTGAGGGGACTCAGACCATGGGTGCTTCTCATTTATAAGGGGCTTTAGAGTGTGGGGCCCCGTTCCCTTCTGTCTCCAAGGTCTGCAACACCCTGACTGCTTAGTTCAGATGTGGGCAATGCTTGGCTGGACACTCGCCGTTGAGGAGGGTGGTGGTGGGCTGCACATGAGGCAGCTCACCCACAGGTCCCCCTAACTCACCTGGGTGTAGGGCCAAGGGCAGCAGTCGGGGCCACACTGGGTAGCAGTAGTGTAGATAAGGCCATCAGATCAGTCCCCGTGGGCAGGAACAGTAAGGCCTGGACAACCAGGTCTGCTGGGGGGAGGCAGTCTGAGAAGAAGCTCTCCCGGACTCCCAAGGCCTGGGTAGCCCCAGCTGAGGCCTGGCCTGGGGGACAGCAGATAGAGCAGGGGGTGTCTGCTGCAGTGGATAGTCAGGGGACGTACTGTCTGCACACGGCACCCTCCTGTGGCCTTCCTGTTCTGCTGGAGTTGGGGAGACCTGGAGACCCAGCTGCGGGAAGATGGTAGAGAGCCACCGTGGGGTGGAGGCTGGCCCCGGGGGAAGGCTGTGGGACTATCGTGGAATAGGCCACATGCACCTGACTGACAAGGCTGCCCATGCATCCTGAGCAGTCACTGAAGGGCCTCCCAGCACGCGACATGGCCCTGCAGCCTGCACCCCATGTCTGGGGGGACTCTCTGTGGTCCCCAGTCCTGGGCCTCCTCCCTCCCCAGCAAAGCCTGCCTGGAGTGTGGTGGGCAGGACAGTGGCTGCCGATGATCCTGGGTCCTTCCGAGCAAGTGGGCCCTGCCTGTACCCACACAGGTGCATCTGGAGGCCTAGCTAGGGCGGGACCCCTGCAGGATGTAGGGAAGGCTGGGGCGTGAGTCTCCCCTGCATTCAGCTCTGCTGGACAAGGACCCAAGACCCCTCCTCTAGGAAGCCCCTAGGGAATGCAGCCCAGCAAAAGGTCCTGCCTCTTACGTGGACAGGGACCCGTCCAGATGGGCTGAGGGTCCTCCTCTGCCATCCTCAAGATTGTGGTAGGCCCCAGCTTCAGTGCACTCAGCGTCCTGGGAATGGCTCCACAGAGAGACAATGTGCTGGAGCTGGAGAGATGGCTTAGTGGTTAAGGAATTTGCCTGCAAAGCCAAAGGACCCAGGTTCGATTCCCCAGGACCCACATCCCAGGACCCACGTAAACCCAATGCACAAGAAGGCGCATGCATCTGGAGTTCATTTGCATTGGCTGGAGGCCCTGGCGTGCCATTCTCTCTCTCTCTCTGTCTCTCCCAAATAAATAAACTAAAAGAGAGAGAGAGAGAGAGAGGGAATGTATCCCTGGAAGTCAGTCCCTGATGTCCCTGTGCCTGACCCCAACCAGCAGATGTTCTACAGACAGAACCTCCTAGCTGCTGGGTAAGGAGAGCCCGGCCTGTCCGGAGCGGTGTGAAGGCCTCCAGTCTTCATTGCCCTGTCACCACCTCACAGCCTGCTGTCCAGCCAGATCCTGGAGTGGGGCTGTCCCCAACAGCCTGACAAAGCTCTTTCATGCTGCCCAGGACCAACAGGCCAAGGGCTGGCTCCACAGAGCCTGGAGGCAGAAAGCTGGCAGAGCCCTCTGTCCACCTCCCAGCATGCCCTTGACCACCTGCCCCAAGGTCTTCCCAGCCTCGCTTTGGGGCACCAGGGCCCTCCTGTGTGTCCCTTGAGTCTATGCCTGGCTCTGGGGCCTGTGAACTCTCTACTCAGCCTGAGTGGGAGATAGAGCCTCAGGTTATAGCCTCTCCCCTGCCGCTGGAAGCTGAGCTTGCTGCCCTTGACGGCAAGACTAGCCCATGTGGGGCCTGGAGAGGGAACTAATGTGGGAGGTCCAGGCTACGTCCAGTGAGCTGGACCACTGACCTAAAGCCCTGAAAGTAACATGCGGCCAGGCGTTCTCCCCTCACACACCAACTCCAGTCCCAGTCTCTCGGGATAGGTTTGGGCTCTTGAGCCACTCCTACCTAGAATAGCTAATTGTGTCTCCCAAGTTCAGACCCGCTCAGGGCACCCTCATTCTTGCTCAGCTCCTGAGCATAGCCCCAGAAGCCCCAGGGGCTGGTTTCTCCTGAGCCATGCTGCCTGTTGGGGGAGAGGTAGGACATGGCCAGCAGGGCCACATTGCCCCATCCACTGACTTGCTTGGCTGGAGTCTCCCTTCCTAACACCTCCCATGGTCTGATCCTCAGCTGTCCACTTTGATGACCAGGGAGGAGGGGAGAGTAGACAGTGAGGGGAGGCCAATGGTGCCCATCGTGGGGTGCCAGACCTCTTTTGAGATGGCTGCAGACTTTCAGGGTGGCTAGCTTCAGATGGCAGTTCACACCGAGCTCAACACCCAGCAGACCTGGTGGGCCTTCTGGGGACAGCTGTCTTCACTCACTGCTGACTGTGATAGCATAGATGTGGGAGTGTGAAGACAGCTGCCCAGAACCCACGCATTCGCCCCCTCCTGCCTCTTGCAGATCTCAGCACAACTGATGTGGGTGGCAAGGCTGGCTCTAAGGCCTCACCACCTTGACCTTGCAGGGGGTGGTGAGTGGGGCCAGGGCTCCTCTGTAGTACCCAGCATCGCCCTCTAGACCTTTGAGCTCCCGGAGAAAGATGGATCCTTTGGGTCTGAGCCTCGGTCTCCTCTGTGAAATGGACACTCGTGGCAGCTTGGTGGAGACCAACATGTCCTTTACAGTTGAGCGAGACAGAGAAGGGCAGCCATTGGAAGACATGGTCTCAGAGAGCTCCCGCCCCCAGAGTCCCCGTTCCACTGTGGCTCCTCAGTGTTCTTCTCTGAGGGAGATGCACCCTCTTCTGGGCCAACTGGTGCCCTCCCAGAGATCAGGGTGGTAGTCTTCCTGGGTCTGGAGGGGCGGAGGTCTGTCTGGGCCAGGAGCTGGCGGGGTGGCGTACTCCCCACTGGGTTCTGAGCCGAGGGGTCAGCGCCCAGAGGGTGACTCAGCGAGCGAGATGGCGAGTGTCAGGACAAAAATAGCCCTGGCGCACAGCAGCCACCAGCATCTCCGTGACAACAGAGATCGAGGCTGGGTGTAGTGGCCCCCCATTGGTGGACATCCTGCGGTGCCATGGGGAGCTATGTGCACCCCTAGCTGCCCCGCCTCCAGGAACCTGGAAGGTCCCATATGTCACCCTGTGTAGCTGGGAGCTTGTGCCAATGGAACGTTGGGTGCTAAGCCCGGGAGCTTGGCACCTCTACGTCCCAGTTGTTTGGCCCTTCTAGTGACCAGCCATCAGTATCCTGAAAAGGTGTTCAGCCAATATTGTAGTTCTCATTTCTGGGACAAGGCACCTGACCAAAAGCAGCTGATGGGAGGAGAATTTCTTCTTCTTCTTCTTTTTTATTTTGGCTTATAGTCTCAAGGGGGAGCGCCATGATGGCAGGGGACAGCATGGCATGAGCAGAGGCTGGACACCACCTCTGCCTCAGCAGGTGGAAACAGCAGCAGGAGAGTGAGCCGAACTAACACTGGAAATCTGGGGTTAATCGAGCTCAAGGTCCACCCTCAGTGACACCCTCCTCCAGCAAGACTCCACCTCCCAAACTGCCACCAGTGGGGGACCAAGCATTCAGAGCACATGAGTTTTTTGGGGGGCACCTGATTCAAACCGCCACAGGCAACCAGGATGGCAGGGAGGGCTGGATGGGCAGCAGGATCGTGTCAATGCCTGGTGAAGGGTGCATGACGGCACTGTAGCCGGGGCACTAAGGTCAGTCCTTGCTGCCTGTATGAGTGGCCATGTGACCTGGGTAGTCCAAGAGATCTTGGTACTTGGAAGGAAGCCAAGGGTGACCCAGGGAAGTCATTGCATCCAACGTCGAGCCTTAGTTATCAACATTGGGCATGGAGCGCCAGACGGACTCCAGGACGTGGAGGTCCCTTGTGGTGACACAGCTCCTAGGGAGCTGGGGGTGGATGGCCTGATGAATCTGGGAGTGACCCCCCTTCTGTGCCCCGATCTGATGGGATCAGTACCAGCCAAAGGTGCTCAGATCCCCAAGTTGGCATGAAGCACCAAAGAGAGCCCCCTGCGTTTCCTCTTTCTACTTCTAACTGGCCGGCCCAGTATGAGGAGCAGAGGGTGTTCTGTGGCTGTCTCCCTGGGTTGGACATGACCAATGCTGTCTTGAATTAGAGCAGCTGTGGTCACTAGCATGAGACCCTCTGAGACTGAGCCTATGAACATGGCCTCCTGGAGGAAGCAGAGCTCACAGATCCTCCTGAAGAGCCTCCCTCCTCATGAGGCTCCTCCCTACCCTGGGTTTATATCGGAGGAGGAGGTTGACTGAAGCTGGGGAATGGGAACAGGACTCCTCACTGACACAGCTTTTCATGTTGTCTGTGTTGCAAGTGGCGTTCATTGGTGGTGTAGCTGTCTGTAGGTTGGCCAGGTTGCTTGATGGTGGTGTAACTTGCCTTTGAGTGACCCCTGCTCCTGAAGTAACTCCAATAAACTCACTGGGTCACCAAGCTGGACTTGGACGGAATCCTTTCTTTGGTGTGTTGGTACCTGCTCTATCTGGGGTGAATATACAGTTCTTTACATCTCCTTAGGAAAGTTATAATACTTGGGCTGGAGAGATGGCCTAGAAGTTAAGGTGCTTGCCTGCAAAGCCTAAGGACCCAGGTTCAAGTCCCCAAAACCCACATAAGCCAGATGTACAAGGTGGCGCGTGCATCTGGAGTTCATTTGCAGTGGCTGGAGGCCCTGGTGTGCCCCATTCTCTCTTTCTCTCATAAATAAGAAATAGAGAAGTTATAATAGTTACAAAAAATCTATTATATATTTATGAGCTGAGTGTTGTGGCATATGCCTTTAATCCCAGCACTTGTGAGGTAGAGGTAGGAGGATCTCTGTGAGTTCGAGGCCACCCTGAGACTACATAGTGAATTCCAGGTCAGCCTGAGGTACAGTGAGACCCTACATTAAAAAAAAAAAAAACCTATTATCTATTTGATGTATTAGTTAACACGATCATATACTTGATATATTAGTTAAAAACCGCTATATAATGCAGCAGTGGGGCTGAGGATGCCCCCTCTGTCTGCTGTGGAGGCCTCAACCCTTGCCGACCACCCTCCTGCCAGGGACCGAGGGGCCAGGGACCGAGGCCCTCCTGGAACAGCTACGGGGTTCTTCAGAGCCCTCAAGGGAAGCGGAGCTGCTTGCCTGCAGGTGGTCCTGGGGACAGTCGTGGGGTCAGGAGTGCATTTGGCAGCCCTGCCCTCATCACCCCGTGGCTGCCAGCCTCACCTACACAAACCAGGCCCTGAGGACCCAGTTCACCTGCCAGGGGAGCCCAGGCCTTTGAGTCCATCGAAAGAAAGGGGTGCCTCAGATCCAGGTGTGAGCACAGGGTAGGGGGAGCAGGGACCCGTCCTGCCCAGGTAAAGAGTCACCAGAGCGCTCGCATTTAAACATGTGGTGTGCTTAGAGCACCCCGTTGGCGCCTCCCCCCGCCTGGGCACTGCGAGCGCGCAGAGCGGCCCTGGGTCCCGCCTGCTCCTCCCGGCTCAGGGAAGGTCTCCGTGCTGAGGGCCAGGCGCGCATAGGGTGGGCTCCGTGGGAAGTGCCGGTGGGGGCTCATTGGCCTACCCCCGAGCCTCTTCACGGCTGCTTCCTTGGCAGAGGGCTGGAGATGGGTGGCCATGATGGGAGGGGGGACTCTTGAAGGTGGGCGCTGAGTAGGTACAGAGGAGAGGCATAGCAAGGTGGCCTCGCAACCACCCGCCTCTGCAGGGAAGTGCCCGGCCACTGCTACCCAGCCCGTGAACCCAGGACCCTGGGCTGTCTTATGTCTACTCCACACCCCCTAAGCGGGCAGGAGGGCCCAGTGGCTCCCACTGCCCAGGGCTTCTACAGCCTCCAGTGCATTCCCCCTGTGGTAGTGAGTCAGGTGTCCCCCATAAACTCAGTGTCCTTAATGCTAGGTTCCCAGCTGATGGAGATTTGGGAATTAACGCCTCCTGGAGGCAGCGTATTGTTGGGGGCGGGCTTATGGGTGCTATAGCCAGTTTCCCCTTGCCAGTGTTTGGCACACTCTCCTGTTGCTATTGTCCACCTGATGTTGGCCAGGGGGTGATGTCCACCCTCTGCTCATGCTATCGTTTTCCCCTGACATCGTGGAGCTTCCCCCTCGAGTCCGTAAGCCAAAATAAACCTATTTTTATCCACAAGCTGCTCTTGATGGAGTGATTTCTGCCAGCAATGTGAACCTGACTGCACCACCACCATTGAGGCAAGGGGGCACAGGCCCCACAGTTCCCACAGGTGCTATGAGCCTCTGAGCTCAAGGGCCATCCTGCTGTTGGGTCACGTGGTGTTAGTACCCAGGGCACATTTTAATGACACCCTGAAATGCAAGAGGACAGCTGTGGCTGTCACAACTGTAGGAAGTGGCATGGTTCCCATGGGGACGGAAGGTGATGTTTTCTTTAAACAGTCTGCGCTGGAAGAAGGCTCTAGCTGTCTCTCGTACCCGCGGCGACAGGGGCTGGGGTAGCAAGACCACAGAGAAAGGGCAGAGACCGCCCTGCAAAGGCCTCTGGGCTGTATGCCACCATGTGAGCTTCCTGTCTGTGACCTGGGGATGAGTGCTCTTCCCTCAGGAAGCCCTCCCCCCTCCCACAGAGCCGGGCGGGAAGAGAAGTGACTCAGTGGGCACCAGGGTCAATGTATCCAGACTGCTGAGGGGCCTGGCCCAAGTGGACTCACAGGTTCCATCAGTCCAGGTCCTGACCTTGTGTAAGACTAGTGCCTTGCTCTGTACTGTGGAAGCCAGGCTATGCCTCCAGGAAGCCCTCCCTGCTGCCCCCAACTGCCACCACGCTGCTGCCCGACAACCCCTTCTGGGCTTCCATGCCTGGGAGGGCTCTCTCGCTTGCGGACCTCTCCAGGTGTCTCTGCGTGTAGTAAATGTGGAGGTGCGGCAGGTCGGCCCGTATGGGGGGGAGAGGGACAGCAGGAGCTGAGGCCAGGTCAGTGTCCTGTGTGAGGGCCTGGCAGCTGCTCCCCTCCCTTGCTCTCTGCAGGACGGGTCGGGAGACAGGACCCTCTCCCACACAAATTTCCAGGGTGTAACTTGCCCCCCCACCAGGCTCTCACCTGGGGATAGTGGTCAGTTGAGTGCTGCTGGGCTGGGGGTGGTCACTGGGGTGTGGCTAGGGTGGGGCTCTGCCTGAAGAATCCCTCTGAATGGCCTGAGCAGCAGGAAGAAGGTCAGGTGGAGGGAGGCGTCCAGCGGAAGGACTTGTGAGGTTGGGAGCGCAGGGGGAGATGTCCAAGGTGCCCCCCACCGAGCCAGTGAAGGCAGAACTCAAGCCAAATGGCAGCGCTGGGCCGGGCTGGGCCTCCTGTCTTCACCAGGACTGCTCCCGTCCTGGGGTTGTGAGCGGTGACAGGTCCGAGATTGAGAGACCACCCAGACAGACAGCACTGCTCCCCACCCTGCCACACAAGCTGGAAAGCTATGGTGCTCTTTATTTGGGTGGGGTGGCCAGGTGCCAGCCTGGGTCACTGGTAGCCGGCCAGCTGGAAGACACTGGGGTAGCGGTTGCGGTGGTTCATGCACTTCTGGCGGTCGATGAAGAGGCTGTTGCTCTTGACGGCGATATCCTTCTCCAGGCTCATGCGTGTGTCCTCCAGGTTCCGCAGCGCCTGCTCTGCATCCTGCAGCTTGTCCTTCAGCGCAGCCAGGGACATGGTCAACTCCTCCACCTCGCTCATCAGCCTGCGGGGGGCGGGGGGGGCGGGGGGGGCGTGAGCTGGGGGAGGAGTACACAGACTGCCTGGGGCTACTGGGAAGTCCTAGCTAAGAAGCCACAAAGGACCCCAAGAGTTCCACAGGGAACCCAAAGTGTCCCTCCAGCATTGCGGGACCCCCGGGGAACTGGGGTGTGAATGAAAAAGGTGGCTCCTCTAAGCCCAAAGGAGCCTCCCCCAGCCACACTGGAGCAGGGAGCTGGTGCAACAGTGCCACCTGGTGGCTGTGACAAGCAGTGACAAGTTAGCCGCGTGCAGGACACACCCTTGGAGCCCTAATTCTAGGCCAAATTAAGGGGCAAAGAAGAAGGAAGAAGACACACTTATGCTTAGACCGGCAACTAGACACTGGACAGATCAAGAAAAGAAAAGGCGTGCTCTTACATGCCTGCAGAGTGTGTGGGTCACACGGTTATATCAGAAGTTCAGGGGTGGGCAATGGCCCTGTCTGGCCTCAGGAGCCCAGGCTGTCCGACCCCAGGCCTTTTCCAGAAGGCAAAGTACATCGGGGTGGCTCCTGGAGCACCTTGTCACCCCCAACATTCAAACCCACTCCCAGGCTCACACCCAGTGTCCCAGGTCTGATCATGTGTGGGAGGAATGTTCCTATGGGGCAGGATTCGTGGAAGCCTCCACAACCCAGGACGGTCAAGAGGCTTAAGAGCACCCTGGCTACCCAAGACCGCCTCTGTGGTGCTGGCACCTGAACTGCGCAGCATCCCGGCAGAGCTCCACATTGGGCCGGTGTGAGCGCTGGTACAGACGGGTCTGGGCCACGCGCAGCGGCGCCTCCTTGTCTTTGATGGCCTGCTTCAGTGCACCCACCTGGTGCTCCTGGTCTGTGATCTCCCGTAGTATCTGCAGAGGAGCGTTATGAGCCTGGGACAAACAGGGTGCCAGGGTCCCAGCCCCAGAACGTGGGAAGGGACAGACCAGGTCAGCTCCTTCCCCATCCCCCCATCCTCCTAGCTCCCTCATCCAAGCCCAGGCTAGAGACACTGAGCCAAAGGACCAGAGGGATCTGGGCCAGGGCAGCCTGTTGCCCCCTGTCCCTGACCAAGATCCCCAGGGACTTGGAGGCAGCAAAAGCCACACTGAAAACTGACAGCGGCTGTTATGTTACAACCAGGGCTGGTGACCCATCCCACAGACACGGCGGGCCTCCTCCCTTCTCGCTTGTCCACCCTGTGTGCTGCTCCCACAGCTGAGCACCTTGCTGGTCAGTCACTTGGTGGCTATTCCAGAGGACCACTCCCAAGTGTAACTAGCTCAGGAAGTCCACAAAGGGGTGTGGATGTGTGCTTCCAGGGTCCATCAGGGTGAGCACAGCAGAGGAGCCTGCTGAGGCCAGATCATAACAGCACAGAGGGCTACTAGCCTGAGCCTCTCTGGTTAAGGGAATTCAGGCCCTAGGTGTGGGATGGACAAGTCTCCCCCAGCCCCCATTGCAATACTCCCTGTTCTGCCTCTGGAGGTGGCTGGGCACTTGTGGGAGTGGAATAGGTACAGATATGAAGAGGTGTGCCTCCAAACAGGAGTAGGCCTGCTGGCTGGTGGCTTCTGGACTTGGGTGGAAGTGCCCGGTGGATGGAGGGGGAGAGGTGTGTCCTGTCCCAGGTCTGATGGGCCTGACCTAGGTGCGGATGAGCACACCGGGAGCAGGTGGGCAGGCCATATAGTGGGCATGTGCTGAGGTGATGGTGATCGTGTGTGTGTGTGTGTGTGTGTGTGCGCTGCGCGCGCGCGCGCTGTGGTGAATGTGTACCAGGGTGGGTGGGCACGACCCGAGGCATAGATAGGCTATGCCTGCAGGGGCAGGTCTCGGGTAGGTGTGGGCGTGTCCCGTGGCCCCACCTTGTTCAGGTGATATTGCAGCTTGTAGCGCGCGTCCTCCAGCTCCTCGCAGCGGCGGGCGAAGGCCTGGTTGACGGCGTCGCACTGCAGCCGCAGGTCCTCGGCCGTGTCCCGCAGGATGCAGTCGATGAGCGCTCTCAGGTTCGCTGAAGCCAGGCGCTCACGCTCCGCACGGAGAAGGTTGTCCTGGGTGAACTTGGTCCAAGTCTCGGGCGTGGAGGCGCTGCGGGTGGGGTGCGTCAGTGTCGCCGTGTGGCCAGTGCGGAGGCCCCGGCCCGCAGGCCCGCAGACCCCACCCCGCGCCCCGTGTCCCCCTGGCGTGCCCTCGCGCGCCCGGTCCTGCGCCTCCGCCGGCCGCCGCGCGCCCTCTGCCGGCCGCGAGTGGAAGCACAACTGTAGCTGCCCGCCCACTCGCTGTATGGTGGGTGCTGGGCCCTTGGGCTCTAGGAGAGGTCTTCCCACTCGACCACCCCAGGGGCAGACAGAGGTGTCCTAGTAGGCTGGGAGGCGAGGGAATCTGGGGTCAGGAGTCTGAGGGCAGGAGTCCCTCAGATTTGTCAGGCACAGTTGGGGGGGCGGGGGACAGGGCAGGTGTGTCCAGGCTCCTACCTACCTCTCCTCGAACTTGCTGGAGTGTGGGTGGAACTGAACCTGGGTGCTTTGGTTGTGGTAGTGGGCGCAGGTCTCATCGATGTTGTAGGCTTCCACTTTGTCTGACCAGTCCATCTCACAGGTCTCCTTCTGTTCCCGATTCTCCCTGGGGATGGGGTGCAGGACGGGCCATAGGCCAGGGCACCCTGGAAGGCAGCGCACTAGCTGGAGACCCCTCCCAAAAGCAGGCAGGAGTCCACTTCCTGCTCAGCTGTAGCCCTCATGGCTCCTGGGCCCTTTGCTGGTCAGCAGCGTCCAGGCTACACAACACATGTGGAACCTGCCTTGCCTGCCCAGCCCAGCAGTGTCCCCCTCTCTGCCCTGTGCCCCCTGCTGTGCTCTGCCCTCTCTGAATGACAGGGTCATGGTGCAAAGTGATCTGCTCCATGGCCAGCCTGGTCGCGGGGGTCAAGGGCTGTCCCTCAGCCCCAAGGGGTCACTATGACCCACCGTATCTGGGTCATGGCTTGCAGGATGGTTCTTTTCAGGAGGTCCTGGATGTTTCTGATGAGCTCCGCTTCCTGGGAGGAGGACACTCGCCTGAGCAGCAGTTCCCCACCCTCCTCTGGGTGAGGGACTCTGACACCAGGAGGAGCTGAAGTGTGGGCCCAACCCCTTCAGGGACCTTCACCTTAGTTGTTTTGTTTTTTTCTTCAAGAAATGGGTGAGAGCACACTGGGTTCATTCGGGTGTTTGACCATGTTTTAGGTATGTTATAAGTAGGTACTTGGGCAGCTAGGAGTCACCGTGACAGTTCCCCCTGTCTCTAGGGTCATCCTCAAAGACCCCTCCTCCGCAGTGCACACTGCTATTTTCTCAGGCCCTAGACCATCTCTAAGGACCCCAAAGCCCAAGGAGCCAGAACTCTCCTAAAAAATAGGAGGGAAACCTGGGATTTCCTTTTACCTCTGACAGTTTTATTTTCTGAGTACCAAAAATCCCCTCATGTGCAAAGCCCCATGGGCTGGGTCTCTCCCCCTACTGAGGCGGCTGGAAGAGGTCTGGGGCTGGGGCCCACCACGGGAAGCCTCATCTCTGAAGGGTTCAGAGTTCTGCGGAACCAGGAGCAATGCCCAGATTGGGTAACCGCCTAATCCTTTCTGAACACCCAAGGACAAGTGCTGGATTTGAGGGAGGAGAGACCTGAGGAAGGACGGGCAGGGTGGTTTTGCTTTTGGAACGTGGTCTCGCTAAACAGTCCAGGATGGCCAGGGAACTTGCCATCCTTCTACCTTGGTTTTCCCAGTTTCTGGGATTACAGACCTGTGCCACTATTCCAGGCTAGGCGAGGATCTTTGAGACTGGCACTCTGGGTGGGGTGGACAAGAGCTATGACCCCACCTACAACTCCATGCCTGCAGCACCGGCCTGGCCTGGATTTCTACCGTGACAGCCAAGGGACAGGGCAGCCTCAAAGAGCTCAGGGTCAGACTTGATGTCCTTGGGCCCTTGTGGGCTGGAGATGGGTTCCAAAAAAGAGATAGTTGCTTGGAAGTCAGGGACCCACAGGGCAAAAGTCCCATGGCTGAGAGACCAGAGGTCCAACATGGACAAAAGGCTCTGTGTGTCCCAACTGCAGCCATGGGTCACCCCTGAGGCTCCATGGCCCCGGCTGTCCACGTGAGCTGTCAGGGCCCAGTGCCCACCCTCGCCCCTGGCCCCGGACTGCACCTTGAACAGTTCCACCTCCACGTAGTCGCGCACGAGGTCGGGGTGCTGGCGGCGCTCGCGACACTGCAGGTTGTCCATGGCGATGGAGAAAGGCACGGCGGTGGCGTCCAGGGCACGCTCCAGCCGCTGCTTCTGGGCCAGCAGCAGGTCCGTCTCACCCGTTAGCTGGTCCACTTCCCTCTGCAGCTCCGACTTCCAGCAGTGCATGTCCTCCAGGCGCTGGCCCACCTTGAGCGTGGAGTCCTGCTGCGTGCGCTGGGCCAGCGCCTCTGTCTCGGCCGCCAGCTGCTGGCTCTCATGCCGCTGGCGCTCCGAGTGGTCCCGGTCCGCGAAGGCCTGGTGGTAGCGGGCGTAGCAGTTCTGGAACCACTCGTTCACTAGGTACTTGGCGGTGCGGAAGCCCGCGGTGGCCAGGCCAGAGGATGTGTAGGCACCGGTGTTGCAGGCCACATCATGCTCCTTGCAGGGCAACTCGCAGGCCGGTATTGACTGTGGGGCAGGCTCCTTGGTCAGAAGCACGTCTGTCTGTGCCATGCTGGTAGCCACCCGGGGCCAGGCCGGAGTGGGGAGAAAGGAGAGGGTCACTTGGGTAGCAGTGGGGGTGAAGGGAGGGTCACCGGGCAATCAGCCAGGTACAATCAGCGGGGCAATACTAGCCACTCCGTCCTGAGCAGAACTCTTGGTAGATTCAGAGATATTGTATACAAGAAGGGCCTCCTGTTGCTCGGCAACAGGTGCACTCTGGAGAGGGGCAG
Organism: Dipus sagitta; assembly: GCA_036346955.1. NCBI lineage: Eukaryota > Metazoa > Chordata > Mammalia > Rodentia > Dipodidae > Dipus > Dipus sagitta. The sequence goes on along the minus strand of CM070781.1, from coordinate 112,029,864 downwards.
AACTGCCCTCTTAAAGGGCCAGACCAGCCTCAACCCTCTCCACCCCTTCATGGCCCAAGCAGCAGAGGCTCGGGATGCATGTTCACTGGAGAGTCCTGGGGCCAGTCCCAGGCCTCTGTGTCCCTGTCCTCAGGGCTGAAGCCCCTGGTACCCTGTCCCCCTCCTGCACTCTTCTGCCCTTCATTCCTCTCATTGGTGCCATGTCCTGAACGCACCTCTGCTCAATTGGAGCAGATCGGAGGAGGCTCAGATGAGCCCTTTGCAATGGAGGAGATGGACCTAGTGTGTGGGCCTCAGGCCTCAGACTTGAGAGTGCTGACCTACTCCTCAGCCCCAGAGGCTTCCCTCCCTGCCCAGGAGTCCCCAGCACCATAGACTCCCCCAGGCCACCCTGGGACCCCACACCCCAGTCTCACTGCTCATGCTGTGGTACGAGGGACCAGGCCTTCTTCTACCTGAGTCACCAGGACTTTCTTGGGGGCTGAGTACTGGTCACATATGCTCCCAGGCCACTCTGCCTGAGGGCCAGAACCCTCTCCTGCCCCTTCAGTGTCCCAGCTGGATGGAACTCATTACAAGGGCGACGTAGGAGGTTGAATTGAGCCCTCAGCTCTTCTCCAGAGGGAGGAAAGAAGTCTTGTCCCAGGATACCAGAGGGACTCGAAATGTCTGCCCACCAATCATTCTCTCTCCCCCTGTCTGTCTGTCTGTCTCTCTCTGTCTCTCTTTCTCAAATAAATAAATTAATTTTAAAAAACAGCCCATGCAGTAACCAACATGGCCAGCAGAGGTCACCATGGGCCGCGAAATGCTGCCAGTCACCTATTTCTCTATTTTCAAATTGGTCCGTTCTTGATGGCCTCACCGCCTCTCCCACTTAGCCTTCCCTGGAGACAGACACACACTTGGCCCTCTTAGCAGGAAATGCACCATCCTACCCAACCCAGGAGCCCAGCCCCTGCCCCTCTGCCTCTCTCCTGCTTCTTCTGTGGTTGATCGGTCTCCTGTTCCAGCCACAGTGATTCCAGGCGGCTCCTTGGCCCACCAGCCTGGTCTCACCTGCAGGCCTTTGCCAAGCTGTGCCCTTCTGCCATCCTTCCCTGCCATTGAACCTGAAGCTTCTGGCACCTTACTCCATGCTGGCTGACAATCTCCCAAAGGCGGGCCATGGTGTTTGCGCCAGGAGGGTCACTAGGGTTTTGTCAGTGTGAGCTACGGGGACAAAAGCAGTCCTGAGACTTTCCTAGCTCAGCCCAAGCAAGGGTTCCTGTTGTACTTAAAGAGCAAGAGGTCAAGGGTCCCTAGGGGCTGGCGGGGAACTCCTAGAGCTCCTGTGACCCTGTTTCCCCTGATAGTAGCAGGGAAAGGGCCGTCCCTGACTCCACCAGAAGGAGCCGGCTTGCATTTTGTGTGTTTAGTTATTTATTTGTTTATTTATTTTTTTTTTTTGAGGTAGGGTCTCTCTCTGGTCCAGGCTGACCTGAAATTAACTATGTAGTCTCAGGGTGGCCTCGAACACTCGGTGATCCTCCTACCACTGCCTCCCAAGTGCTGGCATTAAAGGCGTGCGCCACCACGCCTGGCCGGCTTGCATTTTAGATGACATATTTTCTCACAGGTAGGGCTCATCCCTGCCCTGTGGACCCAGGGAACTGCCAAGGAGGACTCTGGCCCCAAATCAGTCACTCCCTCAGCCTCCAAATCTAGGTGATTATTTTTTCATGGGACTTATAGACTAATGGGGAAAGTCAAGTCTCACAGGCTGCCCTGTGGCAGGAGAGTCCCAAGGCAGGGCTCAGGTCCCCAGACCCCAGAGGACTGGCCTCCTGCTGGGGTGGGGTGAACCTTTGTCCTCATCAGCTGTAACCCCAAGTGTGGCCCTCAGTCCAGAGGTGAGAGACATTTGCAGGGTGAAGGTGCCAGTGTGTGGCCAAGCAGGGCCCCTCCAACCTGTTTCCCCCACAAAGGACACTAGCCACTGCACAAGGTTATCATGAGGCGGACGGGATAGGCACAGTCACAGTGGGACATAGAACTGGGGTGCTCTGGTATGCCGCGTTTGTTTTCAGATTGGATTCACAATGGGAAAATGGAATATGAAGGCACATGGAGGTCCCCATGGGCAAAGCCCCCAGACTCCTCTCCAGTAGCTTTGGAGACTTTGGTGGGGTCAGGAGGGTGTGGTCCCATCCACACTTTGCCTACGCCCCCAGGACCAGGGCCTCTACCCAGGAAAAAGCAGTACAGGAAACCCCATACTGGATGCCCCCAGCCTGCCCCTCCCACTGGGGGCAGTGGGCACACACACATCCTGCTCGCCCTCATCTCGGACCTGGAAGCCTCTCACGCTAGGGCTGGCAGGACCCCTGCTCTGTCCCCCCGCCTGGATTAAGGTCATCCTGAGTGGATGCAGTGCCCCTGAGACAGAGATGACTAAGAGCAGAGGAGGTTCCCCAGCCCCGCCCTGCCCCCACCATTGTCTCTGTCCTGCTAGCTCGGAGGTGGCTACAGACCCACTGGTCCTGCCTACAGAAGGGCATCTCGACCCTGACCTTGGTTTTGGGGGAGCCTGAGAAGCATCTGTACTCCATCCTGATTGACCCGAGACCAATGACCTTGGCCTGCAAATCTTGGACCTCCAGTTCCTCCCAGGAATAGTGATCACCCTGGAATTTAGCGAGCTTGTCTGTCCCCATAGGCACCTTTGTTAGCAGGGGCCTGGCTGGGAGCGACCCCTCCTGCTATATCAGCTAGTAACCCTCCAAGGCCAAAGGCCCCGCCCCTTAGTTCCTGTCTCCAGCCTGCAAGATGCCAGCTGGGGAGGGGAGCTTGTCACCTGCACGCAGACCCACAGCCTCCATTCCTGACAAGCACATCCCAGGAGGCCCAGGCTGAGATGGCCCAAGGTCGCATGGATGTGACGGCCGGCAGAGGAGAGACGCGGCCATCTGGCTGCCTCCTACCCTGGCTAGCCTCCCCACTCACTTCTGCCTGGAATGACAGCGCACACAGCTATCCTGGTCTGGGCAGGCCCACCCGCAGGGCTCATTGCAGGGGGTAGGGGAGCACTTAACAACGGCCTGGACATCCCCGAGCCGGGCCTGCAGCAGGCAGGGGCGGGAAGCAAGGGGCTGAGCACTTTCTTCACAGGGGTGGGGAAGAAGTGGGCTTTGAGGATGCCATCGCCCTGCTGGCTCTAAAATCCACTCTGAAAGCCCCTTCCCCTGCAGAGGCATCAGCCCCCACAGGGTGGGACAAGGTGAGAGAACGTGGGGCGGGCAGAACGCTGGCAGGGGGCTGAGCCCAGTGTCCTGGCCACTGGCCAAGGAAGGAACCATGCCTGAGCCTCTCCATTTGGCAGGCAAGGTAGCCCAGGAGGCTGGAGGGCTAACTCTCCTCTAAATTCTCACCTGTACCCCCAGATAGAGGGCACAAGGTGGAACCCACCTTTAATATTTATTATATTTATATATATGCTTAGTATATTTATATATTTAATAAATATTATATTTATATATTCTTATTATATTGAAAACATGAAGATGAAACTGTTACCAGGTCAGGTCGCAGACCAGTAGTCTCAACTACAAAGAAGGCTGAGGCAGGCGGGATCATAAGTTCAAGGCTTGCCTTCAGTCTGAACCATGCCTCACTGGACAAGTTCCCTGGGAAGCTTGGTGAGACCCTGTCTCAAAATGAAGACTACACCAAGGGCCACCGGGGCCGTAGCTCACTGGTAGAGCAGTAGAGCACTTGCTTAGCGTTCACAGAGGCCCTGGGTTCAGCCCCCATTACTGCCACAGAACTAATGGTAAATAGAACAAAATGGTCCATGGCACTTTGGGAGGGTCTCTGTGTTACACCTTCCTGGAACATTAAAAATAATAAAACTCTAAGCAACTACCACCACACCCACCCACACCCACCAAAATGAGAAAATATCAAAATCTCATAACCCACTGTGGGTGGAACTGGGCATAGGTCTCACAGCCCATCCAGCTCTCTAGGAAAGATCTGTGGGTACCTCCCAGCGGCTGGGTGCCGTGTCTGCCCGGACGATGCAAAGCTATAACTCCAGCTGTGGAAAGTGATTACAAATGAGTAACTACAAAAGAAAAGACAGGGAGCAGCCAGTCAAAGCAAGCTTCATCCCCCATGACACGTAGCAGAAGAAAGCGAACAGAGGCCCAGGCCCCAGTTGAAGGGCAGCTGGGATCCGAGATACGGATGTGAGACGCACAGAAACACGTGTGTGCAACATATGTATGCCAAGAGGTGGGCAGGGAGCTGCCTGCGCTTGACTTAATGGTGAGGTGGTTATAAGCTGAGCTCCCTTCAGGGAAGGACCCTGCTGTCACCGGCGAAGCCCAGGCAGCTGCACTGGGACGTAGGAGAGAAGCTAGCTTGGGACAGGAGAGACACACTCGCACATAAATGTGATGGAACACTACCCTGACTGGCCCCAGATACCCACTGTCCAGCCAGCCAGAGGAGCTTGGGAAAGACGCTGAAACATCAACCTTCCCACAGTCCTACGGGGCCTTGCTCTGGCCCTCATGCGCCCTCCAAGGGACCCCCTCGGGCCTGGGAGCCATCCCTGTTGAGAAGTGAAGAGCCACCAGGCCCATGGGGGAGGGTTGCCAGGCCTGCCACCTTTGAACACAGCCAAATCCCTGTTTTATCAGCTCAGTTTTATCTGCAAACCTCCTACAATTCCCTGAGAAGAAAATTAAATAGAGGATTTAGCAGAGATTCTGGATCTGCCCGGGCAGGGCCAGGATGGGCTGCTTGTGGGGGGGGGGGTTGCTGTTGATCCAACTCCAGCCTGCCCCTTCGGCCCTGCTGACTCTGCGGCTGGCAGCAGAGGTGACTACAGACAGCCAAGACGGGGAAAGTGAGGCTCAGGGAGGTGGCACCATTAGCTTACCTGGGACCACGCGCTCAGATGCCCTCAGGTGTGGCCAGTGTGCCTTGAGGGTTCATCCTTCTCCCGGGGACCCAGGCCCAGTAGCAAAGCAGCTCGGAAAAGATAGGCTTCATGGGTTTCAAGAAACTCCCTTCCTGGGGGCTACAGGTCCCTCTGCCCTGCTCTCTCACCAGCCCCCAGCATAGGAACCCCAGGACCTCATCTCATGGGGCTGGAGGGCAGAGCGGACACCAGTGACCAGTAGCTGATGTCCAGTGAGGGAAGCCCCATCCTGTGGGCCTCCTCCCACGGGGATGTGCATGAATGCCGACTGACTGCAGCATGCTTCACGGCAGTGTCTCTGCCGACACGGAGCCTTGCCCTCTGGGTCCCTCGGGGATGATTTGTCCTGGCTGAAGGATGGTGGTGGATAAGGGCTATAGCCAGGGGCCCGCCAAGCCTTATCAGCTGGGGGAGGCCCAGGAGTGGCCACAGCGGCCTGCAGGTCCACATCTACCCCTGGCCTCGCCTCTGCTTCTTACCCAGGCTTTCAGGCTAGCAGCTCAGCCACCCTACCCCCAAGATGCCTCAGGACCTCACCCTGGTCTCTGGGTCCCGGAACGGAGGCCCATGCCACTCGGTCACTCAGATGGTGAGGACCCAGGTAGGGAGGGACCATTGGGGGTGGGGAGGACACGGGCACTTCCTTTGGGTCTCAGCCCCTCCTCATGGCTCCCGAGGAAGGCCCCTGTGCAGACGGGAGACAGTGGGGCAGTGGGTGCACTGTGAGTTCCTGTTGGCTCCTAAGGACCCCTCAGGGCCTCAGTTTACCATGAAGGTCTAGGGGTCTGCGAGTAAGGGGGCCTGGGTACCCCTGCAGTCCTCAGCCCAGGCCCTGGGCACCAGGACTATGAAGCAGGCAAGGAAAAGAAGGCAGTTGTGCAGGCTGTTCTTTCTGCCCACCTCCTCATGCCCCTGAGCACTGGATTCAAGTCCACCCATCAGTGGGCCCAAGTTGGGAGGGTCCTGGGTGGGATGGGGAGGTGAGTTGCCCTCAGCGGCTGGGTAAAGGATTTCCTCTAAGGACTCACTTCTCCCAGGCGCTGCTTTAATCTCGGGCACTGAGCCCCTTCCTTGCCACCTCCACACACATACAGGATGGCGCTGGACCAAGAGGAGCTGGTGGAGCCCTTGAAGCCTCCAGAAGACCTAACTTTAGAGTCAAGGGCACACAGAGAAAGCAATCCCATGCCGAGAAGGAGGTCAGAGCAGCCTCTCCCTGCCAGGCATCCCCGTGGGGCCATCTAAGCCTCCCTGGACTGCAGACCCCCAGGAGTCTGGGCAAGCTCCCAGAGCTGTAAAACATGGCCCAGACAGCAGGGCCAAGATCACCAGGACTGAAGGGCTGACTGACCCAACAAGATGGGAGCCGGCAGCTCATGGCACCTGCCCAGGACAGACACTAACAGTGGACTGTGGCCAGCGGGGGTGAGGAGAGGCTGAGCCCGGGACGTAGCGGTAGGTCCCAGCCCTGCAGCCTCTGGACTTAAGGGGGCACGGACCATCATCAACCTGTACCGCAAGTCTACCACCCCATCCGCCACCTCGGGGGCAGGGGTTGGTTCTCAGCTCCCAGCTTCCCCTATCGCACCCTGCCCAAAGGACCAGACAAAGTCCCTGGAGAAGAGTGGGCAAGTGAGGGATACCTCCGTGTCTGGTTGCCAAGGTGGCAAGCTTGACTTCTGACCCCACCCTGGCTCCCCTTAACCTTCCATCGTGACAGCAGGGATCACGGAGATACCCTGATTCTGGCCTCCCCTGGTCTGGCGGGCCTCGGGCTGTCACACCGGCTGGCTCTGCCTCTGGTTCCCACAGTATCAGTAGCCCTGTGACCTTGGGCGTCCTAGCAATGAAGGGAGCGGGGCAGCGCTGGGAGATCTCAGTCCCAGCGATGTTAAAGAGGCCCCACATCTTCCACAAGATGCTGTCACAGCAGAACCGATTAGGGCTGGCTGTGCTGGCATGCGATAAGGACTCAAGGGTCATTTGGAGGGCAGATGCTGAGAGCAGGCTGGGGGGGCAAGGTTCTCCTCACATCACCCCGCACCCTCCCATCACCCTGTCCCATGGGGAGGGGACGAAGGGCGCAGCAGTGTCGTCCTGCAGTCAGGGCACCTGAGGGAGCCTTGCCAGAGCCACCTCAATTGCATCTAGGCTGGTCAGGCCCATGGATGGTGTGGCAGGAGCCCCATCAGGACCCTGCCTGGCCCCCGCCCCCTGCTGCAAAGGGACAGAAATAAATGGGAGGGTCTGGGCTCCACCCAGCACTTAGTCCGTAGAGCTCCCGAAAATAGACTCAGAGGAAGGCGATTGGATGCACGTGCTGTGCCCCAGAAGGTCCTCTTGGGAGCCATGGACATGGCCTGGACCACTTAGCTGATGAACACGGCACTCAAAGGTCACGTCTCCACCAGGAGGGGCAAACCACCCGTTAAGTGTTGGGGACCCAGCTTCCACGCTCCCCGCCTACCCGTCCATGCTGCTCAGCTGGCCATTCCCAGCCCCACAACCTCCCTGCTTCCACTCCAGCTTCCAGACACCTTCCAGCCATGGCCCCCATCCAAGAGACCCTGCCTCATACCCTTTTCTTCCCACAGTGCCAGCTGTGGCCCCCAAGCCTCTCTCACCCAGCTCCTTGCTCAGGCTCTGGTCACCCCTAGACTCAGGACTAGGTTGGATGTGATGATGCTGGGACGTGGGACAGAAGCTAGCCTGGGACAGGAGGGGCACAGTTACACAAGAATGGGATGGCACATCACGCTGACTGGGGCCTGAAGAGTCCACCTGTGGCCTCCTTCACCCTGCTCAAAGGGAGAGGAACGAGGAGCAGGCGGGAGCCCCATGCATTCTGACAGGGAGTCCCCTAGAGCCTAGGCCAGAGCTATCACGGGCTAGCTCATGGACAAAATGCACCCTGGGCTGGGCTGGGCTGGATTGAGGGTATTACAGAATACAATGCACAGTTTTCCTTCCACACATTCTTTGGTTGAAAAAAATATATATTATTTAGAATCAAGTCAAATTATTCCTGCAGTGCAAAGGCAAGGAGGAGGGAAGCAGTCGGCCTTCCCTGCCAGTGCTGCCCGTGGTCCGGCTCACGGCCGCACGCACCGCTCAAGGAGGGACAGCAGTGTTGTCCCCGGTGGAGACTTCTGAGGAGGGGAGAGGAGAACGCGCTGGGGGTCTTCAGAGCCTGGCAGAGCTGCAGCTGAAGGGAAGACAGGCTGCAGGGGTGGGAGGGCTCAGGGCAGGACTAGGCAACATGCTCCTGGCAACGCCTCCCCAGCCCCAGGCTCTGGTAGACCCTAGGGAGCAAGCAGGGAAGATCTCACCCACCCAGGCCAGAGAGGCAAGGCTGCTTCCTCCTTCCTGGTGGCTCTGAGAGCGCCTCTGTTGTCCTTAGACTTTTGGTCCATCGTAGTGGTCTCAGATGTCAGCTTAACTTCTGCAGGCCAGAGCCTGGCAAGGTAGGGACAACCTTCCCCATTTGAGGAACAGTTGGGGAGGACCACACATTGGGCCATGGAGAAGATGCCACAGAAGATACAGGGAGGCTCCAGGCTGGTCCCTGAGACCTTTGGAAACTAAGAAGAAGGTGGAGGTGGGGGTGACAGAGCCAAGGCTGCGGCTGCACAGCCAGATCCTCTGGGTGACCAATGGCTGTACCCACCTTCTGGGACTGTAGAGTAGCCCAAGAGACACCGACCTCTGCCATGTTCAGAGCAGCTATAGCCTCTGCCTGTGTCCTGCCCACGGCCCGTCTGTCAGGTCAGGATGGAGAATTGACCTTACCGGGGAGAGGGAAGGCGCAGAGCCAGGAGACTGTCCCCGGCCCCCAACCCTCAATAATCACTGCCTGCCACTTGTACCAGTGACTGGTTCCGCCTGATGTTCAGGCCGCATGGATTTTCTAGCATGCACTAGGTAATCGTTGGGCACCAAAATTAAAGGCAGCTGTGTGACCCTCAGACCCATGCGCGACACCTCTTCCTGCTCACTGTGCCCTTCGGCCGTTGACCATGGACCAGGATAATGGTCACCCTCACAAAAGCAGGGAGGTTTCTGGGACTCAAGACCTCTTTGCACACAGACGTGGAGTCAGTGAGCAGCAAGCCAGGGCAGGGAGGGCCTCCCACTACCCGTGCAGGGCCAGGGTGGAGCCGGGAGGGAGCATGGGAGTGTGGCCTCCTCGGCTCCCTATTAATGGCACCTCCCCCCTTGAGGCCCCAGGTCAGGCTCGAAATAGACGTTAGCCCAGGCAGCAGCCGACACAAAGGGCCTATGAAGACGCCAGGGCGGCGGGTGTGAGCAGACCCCTCCCTGCAGCTCTAATGCATGTGCATTATTGTAAATGGAGCCTTTCTGAGCGAGAGTGGGGGTGCTCTGGGAGGCTAACCTCGAGAGCCTTCTCAGCAGGAAGCAGGCACGGTTCCAGATGAGCAGGGGATGCTTTCCTGGGGGTGCTGTCAGCCTCTGGGTCATCCACAGCTCTCCTTCCCCCACTCTGCTCACCAGTCTAAGTCCCTCTTCCTTGGTTATTCTGACCCCGGGCTGTCCTCCTGGAGTCTTTTTCTCCCTCCCTCCCTCCCTCCCTCCCTCTCTCTATCTTTAGGAACCGCCTGGAACCACTGCTGGAGGTGAGCCAGCCCCGCTTCCCCAGGCCTCCAGCGCCCGCGTGCCATCCCGCCCGCCCTGGGTAAACCTTCGCTTCTGAAGCCTCCCACGCTGTGTGCTAGCTGACCACATTAAAGATCACTAAGGTGGCACACTGGCTCCTTTGGCCATCTTAACCCAGCCAGACAGGCCTTGTAGCTTGAAACAGGAACTGATTCTCCAAAGTTCTGGGGACTAGACGTGTGACCTTGGGGTGTGGCAGGGCAGTGCAGGGTGTCCCCTCTGATGACAGGAGGGGAGGATGCCCCCACCTTCTCCCTTCTGCTCCTAAGGGCTTCCAGTTGGCTTGTGGCTAACACAGGTCCTGACCTGGGGTGGACTCACTGAGTCCACTGGCCAGCTGGGGGCTGGTGGTGGCTTAGCATGGCAGCAAGCATGACAGGGACCTAAGGAGTGTCTTCTACTTGCTGGCACAAGTGGGGCAGAAGTGCCAACAGGAACTGACCTTATATGTCCTATTAACAAACTTGGGAAGAGAGGCTGCCTCTCCTCCAGCCCAAGCCCCAAGCCAGTGACGGGGGACCCAGATGGCTGAGGTGCATTCTGGGAATGTGGCCGGATTCTAAGACAATAGAGCCATCTCCATCTCCGTCTTAGCGGAGAACTGCTCACCAGGCCTTGGGAGGTGGGAGTGAGAATCAAGTCTTGGGCTTCCTACTAAGTGCCACCCCTGCCTACCCGGGCTTCCCCGGGGCCCGTGCATTAGGAGGCCCTGCTCATGCACTCCACATCTCCACATGGGCCCCCCGACTCTGCCCTCTTCTACCTGCCTTGGAGACTGGAGGGCCACCCGGGACATAAGCGCCTTCCTCAGAATCCAGATCTGACCACCAATCACCCAGACCTCAGCAGGCCCTCAATCGTGCCCTTGTCCCCCCACATTTTTCTCTCCCCACACACAGCAGTGGGCTGTGGGAAGCTGAGCCCCTGCCCTCTGGGGCCCCAAAGCCTGCCTGGCCCAGAGGAAAAGCTTGATGAATCAAATGAAGAAAAAAAAATGCAAAGGATAGAAGCGAGGGACCAGGCCCTCCCATATATCAGGAGCATCAAGGAAAGTTTCCTGGAGTCTCTGGGCCCCAAAATGCAAGGAGTCCCCAGGGGTCCCAAGGAGGGGAGAGTCTGACCCCCACTCTCAGGGGAGGTGAATGTTCTCACCTTGGGCAACTCGTTAGCCTTGGCCAAAGGGGGGCCTTGTTTGAGACCAAGTTGATGCTTGGTGAACGCCTGCCCTGAACTTCGGCCCACAGGAACCATGATAAATTATTTTTAAACTCTTTAATGGTGCATGAGAAATCTAATGGGGTTTTCTACTGGATAATTGTCCCCAATCAATAGGAAAGTCAAGGCTTAGTGAAGTGGCTGCCATCCGGCTCCCTTCTCAGGCCCCGCTGTCCATCTGTCCTCATAGCCAGGCCAAGCCTGGAATACCTCAGGCAAAGTAGCCAGTGAAATTGATTCTGGAAAGGCACAGTTGTTGGGATCAGTAGACAGACCTCGAGGGGGTCCCTGCAAGGACTTGGGGTTGAGGTTCTGGGAGTCTGGCAGGCTGTGTGTCTGACAGCCTGGGTCATTTCATGATCACTTCCTGGAAGAGGTGTGGGACGGTGGGCACCCAGTTCCTGCTGCCACAGGCTTGAGGATGTGGGCTGCAGAGCCCTAGGCATTAGGGAACATCTTCCCTAGATTCAGGATGGGAGGCTCAGGGATAGGGTCCTAAGGAGTGCATAGGCCCTGGGCTTGGGGACAGCTAGGGAACTATGTTCCATTTTTGAGGGTACACAGGAGAGGACAGGCCTACATATAGATGTGGCTGAGAATCTTATCCATGGGTCTTATGCCCAGTAACAGGGACATCTCTGCTTCCTGGGGTGTGTTGGTCTGCACATTACACAGGCTGGACCTGCTCCTAAGACATCAGTCCCATCCTTAGAAACCCCACAGCTCTCAAGGGGGCCTTGGTGCCAGTTCCAAGGCTCTCAGCTACCACCCTGAACTAGCAGGGGAGGGGCTATGACCCCAGGACCCTTGGAAACAGAGATGGGCTGATCCGCACCCCACTAAGGAACACATCACTAGCACACACCTGAGCCCCAGAGGTCCTGCCAACAGATGTGACAGCCAAGAAGATATTGTGGCCCCAAAGAGTGACCCTGGCCACCTGGTTCTCAGGGGTGATAAGAGCCCTCTCCCTTTTCAGACGTCAACACAGCAGAGACATCTGAGCTGCTGTGGCCTGGCTCCCCAAGAGAGCTCTCTCTCGCCAGGATCCTGGTGTCCAAGAAGGGTCAGGCTGAACTGTGGCTACACAAGATCTGGGGCTGCTTTGCAGATCCCTCCTGGGCCAATGCTGAGGTCAAGTTCAAGTTCAAGTTCCTGGGCTAGAGGCTAAAGGACGGGGAACAGAGCTTGGCTCTGGAGCCATGAGATCAAAGCAGAGCAGCTGGGGGGTGAGGAGAGGTAGACGGGAGAAGCTCTGACATTGGGGGGGAAGGGCTCTAACCCCAGTTCATGGAGAATCGCTGGCCATAGCTGCTCAGTTGCTAGGGAGCAGGGAGCAGGCAGTGCCTGCTGAGCAGGGCCAGTGTCGGGGACCCGGGGATGCTCCACATTCTCATGGGCTCATTCTAGTAACCAGGGCCTCACAGGGGTCAGGGATCCTCGTGTGCTGACTCTTCAAGGCCAGCTCCCTCAGGAAACCCCTTGCACCTGCGTTTCACACCCACTTCCACTGGGCCCTGCTCTGCAGAGCTCCCAGGCTGAGACGACGGCTGGCTGGCGTGGACAGGGACTGTGATTCAGTTAGACTCTGAGCACACAACGGGGGGGCGGGGGTACTGCCACAATCAGCCCCACTCAGTGGCACTCATTGGTGGCTGGCAGTCTGGTCTGCAGAGAGTGTGAGAGTGGGTGAAACACACAGGTAGGCAGCCAGCAGACAGGGAGGGGCTGGAAGCCTCCCCAGGAGCTGAGGCTGGGAACTTCCACAGCCACGCAGAGGACATCGGCCTTTGAGATGAATGGGGAGACAGAGGCTCAGCATTGCCTGGAAGGTGGGAGGTGGTGGGTGAGGCAGTCTTTGGGAAAGGCATGGGCCATAGCCCGAATCTCCACACGAGGGGTTGAGTGTCTGCCCTGAACATTTCTCACAGGGTCACAAGGCCGGCATGGTGTGGGCAGCGAACAGGCCACAGAAGGCACGCAGACCAGACTGCCTGTCCTGGGCCTCGCTAAATGGTCCAGGTTGGAGTTCAATATACAGCTGGCTGCATGTTGTGACTCCCATAACACCCAGCTGGAGCCCACCCCCGCCAAACGGCCCTTCCTGCAGAAGGCCTCAGGTGCAGTGCCCCACAGCATGAGTCACCCAAGCCCACCGTTCCATGCCTGACACCTCTTCTGGAGCCCAGGGAGGGTCTCTAGTCCACCTTCTGGGACTCTGGGCTGTAGATCATCCACCAAGATACCTGGTACACTTTGGAAACTGAAACCTAAACCCCACCCTTGTCTGCTCAATGCAGAGCTAAGCTCAAGGCTGGAGGCCCCCCATGGAGGCTGGTCTTTGTCACAGATGGGCCAGGCCCCAGCTGGCCCTCTTTTCATACCAGTCTTTGGTGTCACCCTAGGTCCCCGCAGGAGACTCCCTGCCCCACTAGGGCTGGCAGTGGGGGACCTGGGGTCGCACCATTGTGTCATGGCTCCCAGCTCTGAGCCATGCATCTGTTTGGAAACTTGGTCCCTTCCTCTGAGATCCTGAGGGGGCCAGTGAGTACAGCAGGGCCCTGGCAATACCTCTGATTCGGGAAGAGAGGGCTCCTGAACATCAAAAAGGGCTGCCAGGCATCCCCTCACCCCTGCTGTCCAGAGCAAACGCAGAGCCTCCGCCAGCCAACAAGCACATGCATTTGGTTGGAATCTGGGCTCATCTTCCCCTCAGTGCAAGAGACAGGCAGGATGCGCGTGGCGGTTGCCTGGCAACCGATTGCCTGCGCCCACGCAGCCATCCCTGCCTCCGCTCAGTACTCCTGCCCATGGGCCCAGCTGGCCAGGCCCTGAGGGGGCAATGGGAAGAAATCACCCCAGCTTTCCTCTGGCCAGACCCAGGTCTCTATCTCTTGGGGTGGGCTCTGGGCTGCAGGCAGTGGTGGGGGAGGGGCCAGCGCGGGGGGGGGGGGGACTCAGGTGAATCAGTCTGCGTAGGAAGGCACATCGGCTGGTCAGCCTTCCCCGGCACCCCATCAAGCGCCTGAGGGTCTGCCCTGCCACACCCCCAGCACCCTGGCTTCACTCAAGCCTCTGAGTGATCCCCGGAGCTCAGGCCTCTGCCATCCTCAGGTGAGGAAACTGAGGCACATGAAGGTAGTGCTAGTCCAGTGTCATTCAGCTTTTGCCTGTGATCAGAGACTGCCCATCTTTTCTGAGCAGGGGTTAAACCAGGAGTAGGTAGGATGCTCTCCTCTGTGTGACAATGTAAGGATCACCAGATGGGTGTGAGACACCCAATTAAAGACAGTTGGGGGGTACAGCACTCAAGTGCCTGCACTCTAAGAACACTACTAGGCCACAGCCAGGACTGGGACCCCAGCATGACACGTGTAACCCATGGAAGAACACCCCCCTCTGCAAGTAGCCACCCTCTGGGGCTTCAGCACCCAGCACCCCCTGTCCTGGGAAACTCACTTGCCCAACCTCCTGGGCCATCCCATCTCCATCCCATGACCCGAGATACCATGGACACAGAACATGCAGGAAGTCCCTTCTCTTGTGAGGGACCATCAGGAGTCCTGTTCCTAAGAAGCCAGTGAAACCCTGGGCATGGCGGCAGGGGACGGAAGGTCCCGCAGACTGGAAGTAGAGGCTTTGCTGTCGGGAGGGATGGCAGCTGCCAAGACACGGGAGTAGCCTGAGCTTCCCATGTGGGTGTGTGAGAGAGACCACCAGCAGGCAGAGGCCTCGTCCATCCTCATAAATGGCTTTGGGTTTGAAGGGAACCTGGGAGAGGCTGGGCTGGGTTCCTGGGGAAGGGCCTCAGTGAGCTCAGGCTGGCCTCTGGAGGCAACTGCTCGGCTCCGCTATAGACAGAGAAGGCCAGAAGGGAAAGAGAAGCTCCACTCCCCACCCCTTTGCTCTGCTCAGCGCCAAACTCTGGGTGACATGCCTCCAGCAGAATTGCCAGAGCCCTACAGAAGCCACCCAGGGGCTGCACTCTTTCTAAAAAAATATTTATTTATTTGAGAGGGAGAAAGAGAGAGAGGGAGAGGCAGATAGAATGGGCAGGGCCTCCAGCCCCTGCAAATGAACTCCAGACACATGCACTACCATGTGCATCTGGCTTAGATGGGTTCTGGGGAGTAGAACCTGGGTCCTTAGGCTTCAGAGGCAAGCGCCTTAACCACTAAGCTATCTCTCCAGCCCCTCCGCTCTTGTAACCCTACCTTTACCCTCCCCTTTCTACTCTTGGTCTGGAAGCAGGATGGCTATAGTCTAGTTTTCTCCTCTCTTGGACCCAAACAAATGAAAGTCGCTCAAAGCAACCCAGCCTAGGTGCAGAGGCCCCTCATGTCTCCTTCCAAGTGAGGCCTCTGGCCCTGCCCTCCTGGGGCTACAGACTGGCTAATCTGCTGGATGGTGAGGGAGGAGGGCCACTGCCTGGCTGGCTCTTCCAAAAGGAGACACGTGCTCCCCTAGGCCTCCAGACTTCAGGCAGCTTGCTCAGTTGTGTATCTTAGGCGTCCCCTGCTGACCCTGAGCAGAGGCAGGGGGTGGATGGATCCCAGCTCCCACTGCACGTCTCAAAGTCTCTTCATAGCTGGACAGGGATTGGGACCGCCAGCCAGAGGGAAGCAGGTCCTACAAGGCTGGGGGTGGAGGAGAGCCACAGCCCACTGTGCGCTACATACCTGCCTAAGACCAACCCCCTCTCCCCTACAGAATGCACGGCGGGTGGGGGGCATACTAGAAAGCTCTGGGTCCTTCTCTCCCAGCACCCTCAGCAATAGATCTGAGCCTTTGAGGATCAAGCCTCATCTAGTCCCCTCCGAATGTCATTAACTGGGTCTGGCCCAGAGCACCATGGCCTCTGCAGATCGTGGGGAAGCTCTCCAAAGGAAACACTGGCAGGACATGGTGCTGGGGGCACCAGGGGACTCCCTCCTGGCTGTGTCTACACACGCAGGCTGCAGGTGGCACTTAGTGAGCATCTACTACATGCGAGGGTGACTGAGGCTTCTCCCTATGGGGATGGGGGCAACCTCCATGATACTTGTGGTGAGGATGCCAGAGGTGATGGGGTAAAGATTCTTTGAGGCCTCTGTACTCCAATACCTGCTCCTATCTCACCCTGCACCCCTGCTTCCCATGCTCGGGCTTTTGGAGGACTTAGGCAGGGGAGTAGGGGTGGGGAGGGGACTCCCTGCAGCCCACTTGCACAGCCAGAGGGCCATGGCCACATCTACCCAGCAGCCTTTCCCGGTTCCTGCCCTGCTGTGCCCCAGCCTTAGTGTCCAAGGGGACCAGAGCCAAGCCGAGAGCGTACTGTGATCTGGTCCTTGACTGGGGGATCTGGGATGGGGAGAGGCCTCAGGTGCCCCCCTTCATCCAGACTCTAGGATGGTAGCTACCTACTCCATGACCTATGTTAAGAACCGGAGGGTTCTTGGGCAGAGCTCAGGGGATCCACACTGACCCACTCGGGGTCAACCCTTCCCACCAGGCTCCCTGGACGTGACCAGTTTCTCATGTGTAAAACCACACGGGGGTCAGGGGTGACTTCTGGGGTGGGGAGCGGGAACCCTGCCCTGCCCTGCGGCTGGCTCACCGAAAGAGTGTGCCCGTCTGTCCAGGGCTTCAGAGCTCCTCCAGGCAGAATGCTAGTGTTGGAAACACAATCGACATTTGTATTCCCAGGCCTGCAGCCCTAGAAACCAAACACTGTGTTCTGTGCTCAGGCTGTGCCAGGCCAAGCAACGCCTCCTGCCTGTCTGAGAGGGAGCTGGTGTCACCCCCATCCCCAGGCTGGATTATCTGTTTAGTCATCAGGGTTCCTCTACTTTAAGAAGACATGACCCCTAGAGGAACCGCTGGGTTGGAAATGTGACCTTGAACCCTGCATCTAGACTCAACCTGCGCTTCCATGTCGGGGTCCAGCCATCGTGAAGGGGCCATGACTCAGCAGCCAGCACCTGGAGGACAGCAAGTGGATATCCCTGGGGAGCCTCTCACCCTTTGAGCCCCAAGGAGTTTAGTTGTGTAACAATAGAAGATTCCAGAAGCCTCATGTCTGTATACCACAGCCTGGAGTCCCTGTCTGCTGGAAACCTCCAAGTCTTCCCCATCCACACATGGCCTAGCCCTGCTTGTCCCTGCTTGAGGAAAAGTCTGGAGGTACATCCCAGCTACCCTCCGTTTGTGGGCTGGCATTCACCTCAGAGGCCAGCTTTGCCCAGTCCCTGGGACACGAGACAACCCAGGTCCTCTTGTTTACGTGAGTCATGTGGCTAGGGGCTCTCATGGGTCCTGTAAGCCCCTGAGCTCAGGTAGCCTAACCAGAGGTGGTCCAGGGCTCATAATAGCCACAGCTCTTCCCTTATTACCCATGGAGAGCCCAAGGTGGAGGCTAGGTCTGGGTCACCAGGAGCTTTCTTCACAGGCCTGGCAATGCCAGCTGAGACTGTGGCCTGGGACGGCCCCCTCATGGTCCTTTGAAGGAGGAAAAGACCACCACACATTCACGTACCCACTCCCTGAGTGAGGGACCTTCTGACTTGCCAGAGAAGTGGCGCGGCCGGGACGGAACCTCTGGGTGCTCCGGTACCTGGCACAGGCAGGGATCTGTACCCAAGGCTTTGGTACCCTTGGCCCTTGGCCGCCAGCATAGGCTACTTCATCATGCCAGGCATCACCCCGGAGGCTGTGAGCTGCTAAGGAGTTGTCCTTCCTCGTCAGCATCCCTGGGAGATGTGGATGAGGTAGGAGGGGAGTGGACAGGATTCGGGGGACTCCTGAGGCTGGGATGTTCTATCTCCTGTGTTGTCACCCCAACTGTGAGAACTGAGGGACACCGGATATGTTTGCTCCTTCCCACTTGCATGATGTTTCACTGCACAGCTTCTCCCAACCCTTGTGATACCCCATCATCCAGCTCTTCCCCACCTGTGTGATGCTCTGTCATCGAGCCTCAAAGACCCTGTCCTCGGGAGGGAGTGCTCCCCAGTACGACATCAAGCGTTGGAAAGGCCATGGGTGACCGTGACCTGCAGGCTAATTAGAACAAACTTGGGTATATGGAACCTTCTTTAGGTCATGCTGTTGGCGGCGGAGGGGGCTTCAATGGAGCACCCCCCTACCTGGGGTCTCCGCTTGCTGACACAGCACTCAGGAGCCTTCTGGGTGGGCCTTGGGCTGCCGCAGGAACAATCGTCTGCCTGGCAGGACCTCTGGGCTGGGGTCAAAGGCTGTGAATAGAGGGGCGCTGCCTGTTGCCTCTGGCCTCCCTGCCAGGCCTGGTGCCTGACTCCCGGCACTGGGTCCTGGGCAGCTTCACCCTGGCTGGATTGCTGCCTTTGGCCAGAGTCATAAGGCTCTGGGTACAGCCACTCACAAGCTGGTCACCATGGCTGTTTCCGGGGAGACGTCCCCAGCAAGGCCCCTCAGACCTGACATGTCCACAGGAGAGCTCCGGTGAGGCACTCACTCCACGGGGAGCGGCAGGGCCGTCTCCATGCCAGGCGAGTCTGTTCAGCGTCTCACACATCAGCACAGTGACCAAGTCCTCTCTGTCCAGGGGTGTGGCGGAGCTGGCCACTTCCAAACCCCACTCAGAACCCAGCTGGGATGCCGAGGAGCAGCAGGGGAAGCAGTAAAGCAGGACCCCGTCTTAGGCCAAGCCGAACCTCCACCTCAGCCCAGGCCCCTGGAGCAGCAAGTCAAAGGCCGACTCAGAGCCATCTGCAAGTCCCTCTCCCCGAGGCTAACACTGAATGGCCTCACTTGGCCTCCACAAAAGCCCAGGGGCCACTTTCCTCCCCAGTAACTTCTCTCTAGGGTCCTCACTCAATGCAGAAATAACTACGTGCAGTGAAAAGCCAAATTTTACGAGTACAGATCTCATGGGAGCTGAAAGATTGATTGAGAGTTCAGTAGACAGGAGGAAGAGAGCTACCCTTGCTAGAAAGAGTCACCAGCGGGGAGGTCACGCTCAATTCACGTCTCTTTCCGTGGCCACCAGTTCATGGTGCTGTGAGAGACAGGTTCTGAACACTAAGAAGCACCCCCAAGCGTTCATTGTGTTTCAGAAATGAGAGGGCTGGGGACCTATCCATGAATAAAATTCCTGAGTAAAAACTGAAGATTCCCCAAGTCCACTCCTCTGCCCGGGTAATGCTAGTCACAGTGCTTGGGGATGACTGCACTCGGTCACCACTCACCTGACATGATGCGGATGGCAAAGCGCTAGCTGTCTCTGGAGGTGCCAGAGGCCTGTGTCCTGCACCTTCGCTAGAAATGCTGGGGAGGGCAGAACGGCAGCTCCCAAAAAACCACATACACATTTCAACCCTGGGACCGGACAACGTGACCTTATAAGAAAGGGTTTCTGCGGATGTCATTAAACTGAGGCTCCTAAACCAGGATCATCCTGGATCATCGTGAGGATTATCTGAGGGCCCCAAGTCCAGTGACAGTGTCCTTCTAAGAGACAGGAGGACACAAGCACAGGGATGACAGTGAGTGGCAACAGAGGAGAGACAGAGCCATGTGACCACAGAGCTGCAAGAAGGCCCCTCCCCCCAGGACCTATGGAACTAGAAGCCCTGCTGCACCTGTATCAGACCTCTGACCTCCAGGGCCAGGGACAGCAGGTGTTCCTGGCCATTTGTTACAGAAGCCACACAACCTGGATTCCACTCAGGGACAGAGACATGATCATAGCCCTAACCCTGGGTCACCCCCTACCTGTCTGTAGAGAGGGACCAAGGCTCCCCTGGGAGTAGTGGAGGTTGGTGGGGTGAGGTTGAGGAATGGGCCACCATGGCCGTCCTATCCCAGGGCTCTGGCTGTGTCTGTCCACTCAGGAACACTTGGCAAGTGTGGGGACATTCTACAGGTGGCTAGTGTTTGGGGACAAAGTGTCTAAACCTCAGTACAGGGATAGACAGATGGCTTAGTGGTTAAGGCGTTTGCCTGCGAATCCTAAGGACCCAGGTTCAATTCCCCAGTACCCATATAATCCAGATGCACAAGGTGGCACATGCATCTGGAGTTCATTTTCAGTGGCTGGAGGCCCTGATGCACCCATTCTCTCTCTCTATATATATATGCCTCTTTCTCTCAAATACATAAATAAAATATTAGAAAAGAATTGTAAACCTCAGCATAGAGTGGTCATCAGATGAGGCCACCCACCTGGTTCTGACATGTTCATCTCCAGCCTTTAAAGACCTCCACAACATCTGGGCATGGTGGCGCACGCCTTTAATCCCAGCACTCGGGAGACAGAGGTAGGTGGATCACTATGAGTTCGAGGCCAGCCTGGGACTACATCATGAATTCCAGGTCAGCCAGGGCTAGAGTGAGACCCTACCTCAAAAAAATAAAAATCTCCACATCTATGGATTCTTTCAACCTCCACATCTACCCCATGCAGTCCATCCCACAAACTGGAATATGTGTGTGTGTGTGTGTGTGTGTGTGTGTGTGTGTATTCTCAGCACTCCAGTAGCTGCATCCTGTCGTGTGAAAATAAACTCCAGCCTCAGCCAGCCCAGGGATCCTACAGAGCAGAGCCCTTGGCCACCCTGGACTCACCAACTTCATTCTCAGGCAGTTTCCTCATCTGCTCACAGGGAGTGAGAGGAAACAGCCCATTAGGAAGCTGCCCGGCGAGCTTCCAATGCCAGCAGCACAAGCACTGCAGACCTTCCCGCTGCCTCTTGTCAGGGAGATAGAGAAGCAGAGTGAGGCCTGGTGTGGGGGCTGTGGCAAGGGCCACATACATGTGTAGGTCACAGCACTCACATATCCACGGAGCATGGACCGCATAAAATGAGCACCTTCTAGCACATTCCATGGACTCACCTTGTGCTATGCCAGCACACTAAGAACTTGTGGCTCCTCTTCATCCCTCTGTGGGCCAGTGGAATATCACAGTCTCTCCCTACCAGCTCTGTCTGTCCACTGTGACCAGGGTCTGTGTAGACAGAACCAAACTGTAGCTCAATTGGCATTAATTCCACTCTGTGTCCTGGTGACCCATGACACCCCTCAGGGCCATAGCTCAAAGCAAGCTGTCAGTGGCAGGTCAGTCCAGGGGTTCTGCTCCTGACCAGGCCAGGGCTTGCTGCAAGGTTCAGTAGCTGGCTCGTAGCTTGGGCTAGACTATGAGTTCCGGCCTATCTGGACTTTTATTTTCCTTAGAAAACACAAGAAAGGGGCTGGAAAGGTGCCTTAGCAGTTAAGGCGCTTACCTGCAAAGCCAAAGGACCCAGGTTCAATTTCCCAGGACCAACGTTAACCAGAGCACAAGGCGGCGCATGAATCTGGAATTCATTTTTAATGGCTGAAGGCCCTGGAGTGCTCATTCTTTCTCTTTCTCTATCTGCCTCTTTCTTTCTCTCTCTCAAATAAATAAAAATTAAATTAAATTAAAAACACAAGAAAGTCTGAACTATAGGTCTGGTGCTACCTGCCTCTCAGCCCTCATCCCTTGCCAGATGGACGGGGGGAGGGCCAGCTCCGCAGGAAGCAGACCCCAGAGCAGAGAGGAGGAGCCCCACAAATCATACCACCACGCTCACATGCACCTGCCCCACACCTGTCCCACCGCTTTCTGACCATTATCTGGTTGTCTATAGGTACCGCCAACTGGATGTTGTACTGGTGCCACCAACCTGCCCATCCGCCATCATTCATCGCCACCAATCCACCATCCCTCCATCTATCCATCCACCCGCCTGTCCACCATCCATCCATCCATTCATTCATTCACACTCACCCACACATGTTCTCAGCCTCCAACCCTCCCCACTCATATGTATTTCTAAGCCACCCACCTTAGATGGTATCCTATGCTTTCCAACTGGGCCAGACAGAGAAAATGTAGCCAGGCCTGTCCCTGGGTAGGTTGAGGTCCAGTCCCTCAGAGGCTATCTGGGCTCCAATCCTGTCCACCATGTTGGCTGTACCTAAGGGATCTGCCTCAGTTTCCCCACCAACCTCAGCAAATATTCTGCATAAACCTCAGTCCCCCACAGCCTGGCCAGTGTCCCATCTTGGCCTCTGGCTGGGTGAAGTCGCTAGGGGACAAGATCCATCCCCAGGCCTGGCAAGATGGCCGGCTGCCCAGTGAGTTGACAAAGAGAGCCAAGCCCAGGCTTGCAGAGTGCCCCCATGAGGCCTGAAGCCTTCTCCTGGCCTTCTTCCCACCTGCCTGTGTCTGACTCCAATCCCCCTCCCTTCCTGTAGCTTCTGAGCAGACCCAGGGCAAGACCCCAAGGGTGTCAGAGCCCAGGCCGAGGACAGGCATTCCATAGAAGGCACAGAGCTCGGAGCGCACAGGACGCGGAATGCGGCTCACGCCCTTCTCCCAGCTGCAGCGTCCCCTCCAGGCAGCTGCGGAGCATGTCACACGAGACCCCTCCACAGCCAAGTCTCTGCCAGCCCTGGCTCTGCCTAGCTTCCCTCTGTCTGTCCATCTGTCTTTTCCTCAGCAGGAGACCCTGTGAGGATGAACAAAGCTCGGCCACCCTGTGCTAAGGGACAATTATTGAGCCCATTTACAGGGGAGGAAATTGAGACTTCTGCCCAGACCCCACAGCCAAGCAGTCCATCTGACGTCCCACTCAAGATTCACTCTCCAGAGACCCTGACATCCATGGGCTTCTCCCTTCCCTGCCTGGCTCTCCATGCTCAGGATCCCCAAGTTCAGGGATGCCTTGCGATGAGGCTGTGTGTGGGCCTAGCGTGTAGGTTTTGTCTTCTTGGATTCTTGGGGTCTGCAAGACACCAGGAGAGGCACCTGCTTGCTCATATTTTCCTCACAGAGCCGACAGTCCAAGTGAGGTACTCTCTGCAGAGGTTGTTGCTGGGGTGACCCAGAACACACACCACAGGGCCCCGTAGGGAGCCTGGCCCCTAGGCATCCAGGGACAACGAGTGAGACATCAGCTCACAAGGAGCTGCCCCAACAGAAATGGCTGAGGCCCCACAGGGATATTGGACATGTGACAGCTATCTTCCTAGAGGGGGAGACTGAACGCTACAGGGTGAGGTCACCACTGGCCATAAGGGGACTATGGAGGCAGGAGGCTGTAGGGCCTAGGTGCCCACCTAGCCTCATCCAGCTGTCCTCTCAAGTCCACCAGGGGCCAAAGACCAATAGTTTCTCTACCTGGAAAAAAGAAGGGTGGAGGGAATGATGGTGAGGTCTGGGGTTCATCCTTGTCTTAAGGACGAACTTGAGTGATCTAATCAAGGTCTAGACTCATCACAGAAAGACACCCAAGCCCACCAGGGCTCCTGGCTCCAAACTAAGGGCCACCACATCAGGGTCATCTGTGGACTGAGTCCCAAAACTGGCAGGTGTGATTGTGGACTGAGGGGCAACTAGCCCACCTGCATTCAGAGACCCAGGCTAAACTCCAGTGCTCCGGGCTCAGGGCCAAATCACCCCTGTGAAAAGAACCTTTGAGGTCCTGCTTAAATACCTGGAAGCCATGACTCAAGTGTCCTTGAGGGAAGAGGTGTCTCCGTCCTCAAGACCTGTCCCAGCACCTCCTAGGCTGACACACTTGCTGTCAGCTTGTCTTGTTTAAATATTTAATCCAGTTAAATATTAAACTTCTTCCAAGTCCCAATTACAGTGGGATCGATGCTTCTTGGTGGCTGTGCAGGCAAGAATGACGCTCCAGTCCCTTCTCCTCCCCAACGCCCCATGGCTAGGGCAGAGGATAGAGATTAGTTCTGGAGAGGCCTGGGTTAGGAAGGAGCCTATAGGGGGCAGGGGAGGCGTCTAGGAGAGGGGTCTATCTTTGAGGGTTGAGACTGGGGCTTAGAGATCAGGGAGGGGTCACCAGAGGGTTCTGGATGAGGGCAGGGCCTGGAAGCTGAAGTTTTTCTGGTTTCTTCCAGTGCAGACCCTGTGCAGACTAGACTGGGCAGGAGGCGGAGGTCCCCTCTGCTCCCCAAGAAGCCCAATGGCGAGAAGAGGCGAGAACAGAAGTTCTAGCCTCGCAACGGGCACCCATCCTACCCACATAACACCTCACTGTTCCCTTTTTACTGGTTCTGTCAGAAGAGATGGAGTCTCGTGGAAGCCACAGGATAGGACCCTGAATGCTAGACTTATTTCTGTTTAAAAACTGGCTCCCGATGGGGGCGGAAAGAATGTAAGAGCAAGGGATGGGTAGGAGTGCTGTAGAACGCTGTCCTCCAGATGTGACCAGTCCGCTGCCTCCGAGACTCACAGTGACAGTTGTCACCTGCACCAGACCTGGGCACTATGGGCCATCAACATCCCATCATGAAGAGTGGAGGGGGAAAAACATTAAAGTACAAGAGGAAGTAGTTGGAAATAAGAGGTTCAATGGAAGGGGGAAGGAGGAAAGGGAACAATAGAAGGGATCAAGAGTGGTTTATGAGCTGGGCATGGTGGCGCACGCCTTTAATCCCAGCACTCGGGATGCAGAGGTAGGAGGATCACCGTGAGTTCAAGGCCACCCTGAGACTACATAGTGAATTCCAGGTCAGCCTGGGCTAGAGTGAGACCCTACCTCGAAAACCCCCAAAATAATAAAAGAGTGGTTTATAATCAAAATATATTATGTATATATATGAAAACGATCAATAAAAAAGTTAAAAAAGGGCTGGAGGGATGGCTTAGTGGTTAAGTCATTTGCCTGCAAAACCAAAGGACCAATTCTACAGGACCCACATTAGCCAGATGCACAAGGTGCACATGCGTCTGGAGTTCATTTGCAGTGGCTAGAGGCCCTGGTGCACCCATTCTCTCTTTCTCTCTCTCTCTCTCCCTCTTCCTCTTTCTCTGTCAAATAAATAAATAAAAACAAAATATTTTAAAAAATAAAATATTTTTTAAAAAGCCGGGCATGGTAGCACAAGCCTTTAATCCTAGCACTTGGGCAGCAGAGGTTGGAGGATCGCCATGAGTTCAAGGCCACCCTGAGACTACCGAGTGAATCCTAGGTCAGCCTGGGCTAGAGTGAGACCTACCTTGAAACCGCACCCCCACACACACACAAAAAGCTGGCCTTCCCAATTGCTGACATAACTTTATACTGAAAAGTAGGGAAATGACACCTTGCCATCACTTCCTTCCTGTCAACACCATATCCCGTGGCTTTGAGTGTTTGTAAATTTACAGAAATGAGGCCTTTACCAGTTGCCACTTTGTTCTATGTGTAAATGTCACCCAGCAATACATCTGTACCTGCACCACAACTGAGATAAACCATGTGCGATGAGCAGTTTAGAGACAGTCACAAGAGATGGGATGCTCTAAGTCCCAAATGGCCAACTGAGTCTCTTAACGCCTCCTTTGACTTTTGCCCAACTACTATATCTGAAGACCACAGTGTGACCCTGATTTGATTCACACCCCACATTGTAGTCAGTTCTACTCTGCTGTGCCAAATATCCAATCGGCTATGGTTTGTGGGAGGAGCGGATTTACTTCAGGCTTGAAGAATCCAGGAGAACACCGTCGATGGTGGAAGGAGCTAGCTCGCTTTCACAGATCCGAGCAGAGAGACGCCATCAGCAGCAACAAAAGCCCAGACAGCATGAGCACCCAGAGCCCGGCTGCTCTCCACACCCCTTTGAGCAGTAATCAGGTCCTCCTCCAGTGGCTCACCTACTGTAGCAGGAATCTGCCTACTAGGGGCTCAAGTAGGGAAGTTTAATTTAAAAAAAAATGGGGGCTGGAGAGATGGCATAGCAGTTAAGGCGTTTGCCTGCAAAGCCAAAGGACCTCGGTTTGATTCCCCAGGTCCCACGTAAGCCAGATGCACAAGGGAGCGCATGCGTCTGGAGTTTGTTTCCAGTGGCTGGAGGCCCTGGTGTGCCCATTCTCTCTCTCTCTTTCTCTCTCTCTCTGTCTGCCTCTTTCCCACTCTTGCTCTTTCAAATAAATAGATAAATATATAAATAAATAAATTTAAAAAACGACTGTGTCTACAGAGCCAAACGTTCAAACTACCGCACCCCATTGCTCTGACTCTTTTCCCAACAGGCGCCTGTTCACTAACGAAGATATGATCCACCGTTCAACTTGTTCTCACCCTGCCACAAATGACATTCTTCAAACAGGAGCCTCTTTTGACTTCAGCACTAATTGTAAGTTTGTGTGACTTAATGCTTAGTAGTGACTGTGTTTAACAAGAAGCTCATGGATTTCTTGAAGGTTACCCAGGGCTCCCACACAGGCTGCATCACCTGTGCAGGCACCTGCTGGGGTGGCTGCCTCTATTGCCCTGACCACAGTGTGACTTTATTCAGGCCGCATGGAGTCCTCTTCCTCTCTCTCTCTCTCTCTCTCTCTCTCTCTCTCTCTCTCTGCCTATTGGTTCTGCCCTACTCCTTCTTTCTGTCCCCAGAGGCTTTATCAACCTAACTTTGACTGTGAGCCTTGAAATGTGTAGAGGGACTTTCCCTGTTATTTTTTTTTTTCTTCTTCTTCTTCTTCTTGAAATCAGCTTGGCTGCTCTTGGCTCTGTATTCAAACAGATAACACGTGAGATTACGTTGTCAGCATCCAGGAAACATCTGCCGGGGTTTTGATGGAAATCGCATCGAATGTGTAGATTAACTTGGGGGACAGCTGTTGTCCTCGTGGTCTTCAAGGCCTTGTCTCCGTGAGAGTCCTGGCTTTCCACATCGTCAGTCTTCTGTGTCTTTGAAGAACGTTTCATCCGGCTGTATAAGCAGTCCTTGTAGTCCGGCTGGGAGAGAGGTCTGGGGCCAACCGTGTGGAGCTGCTGGCCTTGTGGTTCGGTGGTGGTGTCAGTGACGGGCACAGGCTCTCTCTTAGTGGTAGGCAAGTGCCCTACCACTAAGCCACATGTCCTTTATATTTTATTTTGTGATAGGGTCTTACTGAGTTGCCCAGGCTGACTTTGAACTCACTTTAGTCCAGGCAATTCTGAGGTCACAATCCTCCTACCTCAGCCTCCTGGGGAGCTGGGAGGACGGGGCTTCTGCACTAGGGTGGCTCCATCTGCTGTTTTTGAGGCCCATGGTTTGCTTCATGTTTAACATCAAGGTTCTGTCTTCTCTCGGGGTCTGGCAGCCCCACCTTGTTCATCCTGCATGTAAACTGACATATTCATGCTGTCTGGAGTTTGTTGCATTTCTCACACCTAAGGATTTATAGCATTCACTGATTCTGGAAAATTCCCACCCTTCATTTTAGCTACTGTCTCCGCGTGTTCTTCAGTAGCCTCCTGGGTCCTCTAGAGCAAGACCCACTTTTGCTGGAGAAGGTGAGACAGGGAATCTCCTAGTCGGTGTGGGCCAGACGGCCTCTGTTACTACTTTTCATGTGTGTGAAAACTGTGGTGTGTCGTGTGAGCGGGAACATATGGAGAACAGAGAGAAGCTGTCCTAGATGAGGGCTGTTTACAGAAGCGCATGGCGGGCCCACTGTCCTCTCCGATCTCTGCTCCAGAGGTGTGTTGGACCGCGTCCTCAGGCTCCGGCTCTCCTCCTTCCTATCTTCTGGCCCTGCACCGTTCTGTGTGGCATCCGGTGACTTGTTCCACTGTTATCTTCCAATTCATTAGCTCTCTCGTCAGTTGTACCCAATTAGCTGGTTAGCTCATCTGTTTGCCCTGTGTGTGTGTGTGTGTGTGTTCGTGCATCTGTGAAGGGCATTATTCCTCAGCTGCTGTGCAGGTTTGATTCAGGCGTACCCCATAAATGTAATGTGTTCTGAATGCTAGGTCCCCAGCTGGTGGCAATCTGGGAATTGGAGCCTCCTGGAGGGGGTGTATTATTGGGGGTGGGCTTATGGGTGTTATAGCCAACTTCCCCTTGCCAGAGTTTGGCACACTCTCTTGCTGCTGTTGTCCACCTGATGTTGGCCAGGAGGTGATGTCCACCCTCTGTTCATGCCATTGTTTCCCCCTGCCATTGTGGAGCTTCCCCTCGAGTCAAGTCTGTAAGCCAAAAGAAAACCCTTTCCTCCCACAAGCTGCTCTTGGTTGGGTGTTTTCTACCAGCAATGAGAAGCTGACTGCAACAGATCCTATCTACCTTTTATGAGGCAAAGTCTCTCATGGCCTGCAAGCTCGTCAATTAGGCTAGACTGGCTGGCCAGCAGGCCCTGGGGACCCTCTTGTCTCCACCTCCCCAGTGCTAGAATTATAGATGTATGCTACGGCACTCAGCAGTTAAAATTTTTTTCCATTTTAATTTATTTATTTGAGATAGAGAGAAAGAGGGAGAGAGAGAGAAAGAGAATGAGCATACCAGGGCCTCCAGCCACTGCAAACAAACTCCAGGCACATGTGCTTTCTTGTGCATCTGACTTACACGGGTCCTGGGGAAGCGAATCAGGGTCCCTTTGGCTTTGCAGGCAAGTGCCTCAACCTCTAAGCCATCTCTCCAGCCCAGTACTCAGCATTTTCACATGAGTTCTGAGGCTCAAACTCATGCCCTTGTGTATGAAAAGCAATTATTTTACTTTTGAAATACCTGTAAGGGTTAATCCTCTCCCACATCATCTTATGCCTTCCCTTAGGATTTTAATTTCTTGTTTTTACTAATTTTCAACTTGCTCCTTTCCTAACACTTTTCATCTAACATTGTATCTGTTCATGTACTGGGACTCCCAGTCCAGCTGGCTCTCATTCTTGGTGGATGGCTTCCATGTGAATTCCTGTGGGCCTGGAGGGTTATCACTTTGAGAAGCTATGATATCACAATTGCCATGGCCTTGGGTGTCACTGATTGGGGGTCCAATTTCCCCATGCTTTTCTCAGTACAGGACTTTATTCCTCCATGTGTGTAATTCCAAACCTACCTGGAGCCCAGCTAACAGCTTCCCAAAGGCCCCGTTCTCTCCTACCCAAAGAAGTCAGGCAGAGCCCAAGAGTGGACCTCCTCTGGGAACCCTAATTCTGGCCCTTAATCGCTATTCTCATGTTCATCTACACCCCACTTCCATCCAAGCCTCTAGTTTGTATCTGGGTGGGTGCCCCTTTTATTCATGCCTGGAGAAGATTCCTGTCCCTTTCTGTGAATTATTGGGTGGATTTTCAGGTTAACCTTTTCCTGTGACAGCTGTGGCCCCAAGAACTCCTGGACCCATTCTTGTATACCCCTCCCTAAACCCTAAACCCCAACCCCCAGGCCCCAGCTCTGACTGGAATTCCCAGCGCAGACTCACAGGTTCCAGGAATCCACTGTTGCCAGCAGAGGCAGGCCCCCTGTGGCCAAGTGCGTGCCCTGGGGATGCGGAGTGAGCTCCAAGCTCGTCCTGGCAGAAGCATTAAACATTGATGAGGCTGCTGACCGTGTTCCAGCTAAGGCAAAATAAAAGAGAGGGAGAAGACTCCAGTCCTGGCAATACAAGGAGGTCACCCGCCAGGTGGCCGCACTGCTGCTCGATACAGCTGTAAGGAAGTGGCAACAAAGGCGATCTATACATTGAGCAGAGAGCATTCCCTGGGGACTCCTGTGCAGCTCCAGGCCCTTCCTGAGGCTACAAACGAGGCTTTGTGCACCAGCTTGTGAACAAGACTGAATGGGGCCAGGTCTTCGTGGAAGACGTGGGCAGAGGAGGAGGCCCCAGGCTGAACTCGGAGCCACTTCCTGATGGCCAGGGAGGTGAACTGCCACCGCAGACAGGGGCCTGGCTGGCAAGAATCCCAGGGACTGTCCTGAGCCCGGGGGCTGCCCTGGGATGAACGGTATCCCCTGAGAGATACGCCTACATCCTATCCCTGCCGCCTAGGAGCACTGCCCTGTTGGATAAAGGGTTTTGGCCAGTCTAATTAAGCTAAAGCTCTTGAGGTGGGGTTATCTAGGCTCACCTAGATGGGTCCTTAGCATAAAGGAAAGGCCAGATACCAAGGGAGGGAGGCAGAGGTCAGAGCAGTGCAGCCACAAGCCAGGATGGCCGGCCACACCGAGCCTGGAGAGGCGGGAAGGGCCCTTCCACGGGAGCCTCAAGAAAGCTTAGCTCTGCCGTTCTAGCTGCAGGACACTGACGCAGAAGGGCCCTGGCAGCGCCGTGGAGAATGTGGACGTGGAGGTTGTCTTCAGCCCTTTGCCATGGGGTCTATGAGCCAAGGCTCCAGGAAAGAAGCCACAGGCATGAACATTCGTGTCTGATTAGAACGTCAGTGGTTGGGGAGTTGGAATGTTGCAGGCCCTGAGTCAAGTGAGCTTGAGCGAGCGAGTGACCTTTCACTGACATTGATTGTCCCCTCTGTGCCTGACCTACCATCCTGTGACTTAGGTAAATCCTTTTTGTTTTTAATTTTTATTTATTTATTTATTTGAGAGAGCGAGAGAGGGAAAGGAGAGAGGGAAAGAGGCAGACAGACAGAGAGAGAGAATGGGTGCGCCAGGACCTCAAGCCACTGCAAATGAACTCCAGATGCGTGCACCACCTTGTGCATCTGGCTTACCTGGGTCCTGGGGAATCAAACCTGGGTCCTTTGGCTTTGCAGACAAATGCCTTAACCCCTAAGCCATCTCTCCAAATCCTTTGGATGTATGGACACACGCCTAGCTCCTACCAAACCCAAAGCTGAGAAGAATATCCTATCAAGATAGCACCTGAGGTTCAGAGCAGGGATTCTGCCTCTCTCCTCTAACCAGCCTACCTGAAGTCTCCAGCAGTGTACTTGAAAGGTGCTTTGATTAATGACTTCCTTTGTGTTGTTACTATAAAAACGTCATGAAATTTGCCACGTATGGTGGCTGACTCCTTTAATGTCAGCACTTGGGAGGCCGAGACAGAAGAACTTCCATGAGTTTCAAGCCAGCCTGGGCTACAGAATAGATTCCAGATCAGGTTGAGCTAGAATGAGAGCTTTCCTCAAAAAAAAAAAAAAAAAAAAAATTAAAGGGCCAGGCATAACGGCACATGCCTTTAATCACAGCACTCCAGAAGCTGAGGTAGGCGGAGCACTGTCAGTCTGGGCTACAGAGTGATCCCAGGTCAGCCTGGGCTACAGTGAGACCCTGCTTCAAAAAAAAAAAATTTTTTTTTTGAAGAAATAAAAACTCTTGAACTTGTTAATACTTTGGAATGTGGGCTTTGGGGTAACCCTACATCTGTGTTCTGTGGCTATGATCACTCCAGAATAAATTGCCCCTTACTCCCTTTGAGTTGATAACTGTTTGTTTTGTGTTATCAGATCCTCAGTGTTCACACAACCCTGAGGAGAGTGACTTGTCCCCATGTCGTGAGTGGAAAACGCAGCACCTTGCCCCTGGACACTGGAACTGAGTCCTGAGCTGGGCCTCTTGCCACCCTCGCCCTAAGGAATGTGCGGATCCTACCACCAAGTGGGAAAGGAATCACATACTTTCATGTTGGGGGAGTGTTTGTCTGCAAGAAGCAAGGTCAGCTTACTGAGGATGGCCGGCTCTGCTGGCCAGCGGCAGGAGGGAGACCCCTCAGGGAGGAAGGGGACAGGCTCCTCACCACCCGCCTTCCCTGACTGTGGAGCCAGGGCCCCAGTGTAGAGCAGGCATTGCCTTGGTGTCTCGCTTTGTCTGCCGTCTGTATCCTCACTGGGTTTAAAGGACTTGGGTGGTCTCAGACCTCCCCTCCTAAGCCCTGGGGGAGGACAACAGAACACAGGTCTTCCTCCTTTCAGCTACACCAGTGACTGATGATGCTGGGAGAGCTGCTTCCTCTCACTGAGCCTCAGTTTCCTTGTCAGAGAAATGGAGTTGGCTTAGCACAGAGGGCTGAGCAAGCTGAGGTCTTAGTCGTTGCTCGGTTCTATCTGCAGTTGCATCCGGGGTATGACAGGCAGTGAGGACATGTTTTGGTGGCACACACTGTGACCTGGCTTCCTAAAAGTCTAAACCACAGAAGTGTGCCCAGAGACCACACGGCCCATTGGGCCACAGGGCTCGGAGCCCCTGCCCTAAGAATCATGGACCAAGAGTTCTGGAGTTCCGCACAGCTCTGCCCAGGCCCAGCACGGGAGGAGTCTCGAGTCCACCAGCAGCAGAAGGCTCAGATCCAGGAAGACGAATGACACAGTGCAGTGAGAGGCTGTGTGTGGTCTGCAGTGAAAACATCTCCGAGAACTCGCTGTGCCGATTCAGAATCCACTGCCAAGGGGGCCTCAGCGCGCAGGCCCCGGGCCCCAGCAGGGCCGCCAGAATGGGCCGTGGGAGACATGGGACCGACAGCAGCGGTCAGCCTGCTCCCTGCAACTGCACAGGCATCCCTCCCAGGCTTCAGCCCTGGGTAGATCTCTCTTTGGACTCTCCTTAGCATTGAGAAAACTTCACATACAGACAAGTACATTACTAAAGGCACCTAAAAATTTTTAAATATTTTATTTATTTCAGAGAAAGAGAGAGAGAGAGAGAAGCAGAGAGAGAGAGAGAATGGGGGCACCAGGGGCCTCCAGCCACTGCAAACGAACTCCAGACACGTGTGCCCCCTTGTGCATCTGGCTTACGTGGGTCCTGGGCAATCAAACCAGGGTCCTTAGGCTTCTCAGGCAAGTGCCATAACCACTAAGCCATTTCCCCATCCCGGCACCCAAATCTTTGAAGCGATTTCATTTATCTTGTCTTTGTTTTTGATTTTATTTCAATATTTTAGAGAGAGAAAGAGAGACAGAGAGAGAATTGACAGGCTAGGGCCTCACTGAAATCGAACTCCAGATGCTTGCCTCACCTTTGTGTGTTTGGCTTACCTGGGATCTGGAGAGTTGAACATGGGTCCTTAGTTTTTGCAGGCAAGTGCCTTAACTGCTAAACCACCTCTCCAGACCAGAAAGAGGCTATTTTTCAAGCACATGTGGATTGATGAGTTTTGTTAACACCCAATACAGTGAACATATTTAAAATCTGACACAAGCATAGGCCTGCTAAACCATCACCCCAGTCAAGACAGTGAAAGGTCAGTCACTCTGCAGCTGTGACCCCCTCACCCCAGGTGATGTCCACCTGCTTCCTGTCCCTGAGGATTAATTTGCATTTTCTAGAATTACATTTAGGTAAAGCACACAGCCTATACTTGTTTTTGTCTGGCCTTTTTCACTCAGCACAATGCCTTTGGGTGTCACCTGTGTTTTGTGACAATAGAACACTTAGTCCCTTGCATGCTGGATCCCAGCCTGTGCCACAGGGCCATGGTTTGTTGGGGCACCTGTGCAAGAAGCAGGTATTGTCTTCTGTGTGTGTTTGTGGGGGTGATGCTGCTCTGAACATTTGGATAAGTCTTCATGTGATGGGGACTCTTGTGATGAGTGTGCCTTTCCCAGCCTAAGACACTGCCACACCACATGACTTCCCATTTCACAAAACACACCTGTGTTAGGTTTTCTGTCTGTGCGACAAATACCTGAGAGAAACAGTTT
This sequence comes from Dipus sagitta, assembly GCA_036346955.1. Classification (NCBI taxonomy): domain Eukaryota; kingdom Metazoa; phylum Chordata; class Mammalia; order Rodentia; family Dipodidae; genus Dipus; species Dipus sagitta. Next base: position 111,996,654 of record CM070781.1, on the reverse strand, counting down.
AAAAGAGGAAAGATTGACTTTGGCTTATGGTTTCAGTCCATGGCTTGCTGGTCCCTTGTTGCTGGAACCGAAGTGAGGCAGAGCATCGTGGTGAGAGGGCATGGTAGAACAGAGCTTCTTAGCTAATGGTGGCCAAGAAGAAAGGAAAGAAAGACTGACAGACAGGAGGCTGGGGAGATGGCTCAGTGGATAAAATGCTTACCACTCAAGGTGGTTAGTTCAGATGCCCAGACCCCACATAAAAAGTCAGAAGTTGCCGGGCGTGGTGGCGCATGCCATTAGTCCCAGCACTCAGGAGGCAGAGGTAGGAGGATCGCCATGAGTCCAAGGCCAGCCTAGGACCACAGAGTGTGTTCCAGGTTAGCCAGGGCTGGAGTGAGACCCTACCTCAAAAAAATACCCAAAAGCCAGGCATGGTGGCACACACCTTTAATCCCAGCACTTGGGAGGCAGAGGTAGGAGGATCACCATGAGTTCGAGGCCACCCTGAGATTACATAGTGAATTCCATGTCAGCCTGGGCTAGAGTGAGACCCTACCTCGAAAAACAAAAACAAAAAAAATGCCCACGAGGGCTGGAGAAATGGCTTAGAGGTTATGGCGCTTGCTGCAAAGCCTAAGGACCCATGTTCGATCTCTCTCCAGATCCCATGTAAGCCAGAAGCACAAAGGTGATGCATGTGCAAGGTTGCACATGCGCACTAAGTGGTGCAAGCATCTAGAATTCGGATTGCAGTGGCTGAGGCCCTGGTGTGCAAATTCTCTCTGTCTCTAAGGAAAAAGAAAAGAAATTTTAAAAAAGTCAGAAGTTGTGTTGGGTTTCAGTAATTCCAGCATGTCTACAATGAGGTGGGAAGTGGGATCAGGAGAGTTTCCTGGAGGCTCTGGGCCAACTATCCTGACCAATGAGAAACCCTATCCTCAAAGATATGGCAGGCGAGGACTGACACCTCAGGATCCAATCACCTTCCCTGAACACTGCTGCGCTGAGGACCAAGCCTTCAACACTGTACCTTTGTGAGGCAGCTCATGCCTGAACCATAACCCCGTGTGCAGTGTGTGGACTTACAGCCTCCAGAACCAGTACCACCAGTCTTCTTTTTTGGTGTGTGTGAGGTGGTGGACGTGCATGTATAGTGTCTGCAAAAGCCAGCAGGTGTCCTCTATCATCTTACAGTCTTATTTTTTGAGATGGAGACTCACTAAACTTGGAGTTGTTTTGGGTCACACATGCTGACTAGTGAGCACCAATGTTTCTCAAGTCTCTGACTAGGATTACAGGCATGAATGACCACACCCTCCTCCTCCTCCTTCTTCTTTTTTGTTTTGTTTCCGAAGGCAGAGTCTCGCTGTAGCCCAGGCTGACCTGGAATTCACTATGTAGTCTCAGGGTGGCCTTGAACTCACAGCAATCCTCCTACCTCTGCCTCCCAGTGCTGGGATTACAGGCGTGCGCCACCACGCCCGGCGTGCCATGCCTGTTTATATGTGGATGCTGGGGATCAAACTCGGGCTGTCTCAAGCCCTTATGCAAGTGCTCTTACACACTGAGCCATCTCCCACGCCCCTAACCAGTCTTCTAGCTGTTGCCCGTCACATGGCCTCAAGTGGGTTCGGTCTCAGCGTTTCATGGCAAGGCTAGCCACACAGGGCACTTTCATCACTTATTCGCTATTGTAGCTTTGATAACGTGTCTTCTGGTCCTTTGACAATTCTCAGGCTTTTATCTTTTTTACTTGAATTGTAGCCGCTCTCTGTTCACCCTGAGTGTCCTTGCACCCAGTGTACCATGGCCCTGTTGGGAACAAACCCCCAGGGTGGCTTCTGGGCTCTGGAACTCCTGCCAACCTTACCCGCTCGGTGGAGAAGGACACGCAGGACAACAGTGCTGGTCACCACAGGCTCCCGATGCAGCTGACCACAGACCACCAGTGGGAGCCTTTCCAGAGCTCAGCCCACCATAGCACTCCAGGATGACCACTGTGTCTGCCATGACTGTCCACGTTCATGTCCATGCTGTCCAGGATGGTTCTTTCAACTGGATATGGCCATCTACTGCCCGTATCTTCCCTGAGCCAGCCACGTCTTGCCCGAGCCGGCCAGTGGAGGAAACCAGTATTAAGTGGAATCAACAGAACATTAAACAAAGCACAAATGATTTACAATAAATTATGTGAATACTGTCACAGTCCTCGAGTGAGCCCAAGGAGCAGGCTACAGTGGTGATCTGGTGGGTACATGCATCTTCCACCACCACCAACACTGAAGGGGGGCTCCAGGTGCCTATCTTTGTCACAGCTGGAGGGGGCATCCCTGGGGCGGTGCTGTTCAAATATTTGGCAGTTGATGACTTAACCCAGTTAACTGTAAAGATAAAAATCATGGGGGGGGGGAGGCAGGAATTGATGAAAGAAACATGAGTGAGAGGTGGCCTGGCCTCCCGGCTGGGTTCAAATTGTCTTTGTAGCCCTAGGTCCTGCTGACCATTGACCACTCACCTGCACTATGTGGGGCTCAGCCACGTCAGTGGCAACCCTTGCTGTCTCTACAACAAAAGACAAGCTATGAAGCGGGCTCTATTCCCAGTCCATGTATCAGAAGCCTGAGCCCGACTCCTCACCACTTGGTGGCCCCCCAGTCTTTGTACTGTGGTTCTCTGGGACACCCTCCCTTCCATCTACAATAGCCCCAACTGTCCCTCAGATGTCACAGGCATGGTGGTACTTCCTGGTTAAGTCCTCTCCCCTATTCTCTCATGGTCCAAGTGGTCATTACTGGCCCAAGAGTCCCTGCTGGCTTAAGCATCTGAAGGATGTGACCTTACCACTATCTCAGAGTCGTCCCCAGCATGGGGGATGCCTTCTCTGGGTGCTGAGCTGTCGTCGGGGGATATGGAGTCCTTCCCATCCTGGGTCCAGGATCCTCAGGAAAGTTCAGCAGTCTTTCCAGCCTGTGACTGGGGACCTGCTACACTGACCTCCAAGCACCTCTCTGTGAGAAGGGTTACCAAGGCTGGAAGGAGCTCTGTGACTCAATGGGTCTGCAAGGTCTCAGCTTGCTCTTCGTGCTGCAGAGGGGCTGTGCAGGGCCTAGACAAGCCACAGCAGGAAGACCTGGTATCTGGCTACGCTTTCCCACAAACTCCCAGCCTGAGCTGAACTCCCCCATGCCCACCCCTTGCCTGGCCAGCCAGATGTTGCCACAGCTCAGCTCCCGGCCTCCAGGGCCCATAAGACCCCATGGACACATGGGGCAGTCTGGAGTCTCCACCTGAGGCAGTAGCTACCTCCAGCCCCCCCGCCGCACCAAGGTGGAACCCCAGAGGCTCTGATGTGCCCTCCCTCCCACCTCACTTGACTGTCACCACCACAGACACGTGACTAATTCCGGCGGACAAGCTGTGGCCTCCAGTGTGTGCAGCTGTCGATCATCCCTTCAGACCACCTCATCACCCCCAAAGCATCCCCCTAACCCGTGACAGTGACCTCTTCCCAGCCATAGCTTGTGTTGTGTCTCTAGATTTACAGGTTCTGGAAATTTCATGCACATTTGCTGTGCCTGGCTTCTTTTTTCGTGGCAGAGCACCTTCAAGATCTGCCCACCTGCATCAGGGCTCCAACCTCCTTACAGAATGACAGCCGGCTGCGCCAGTGGGCCACATTCGGCGTATGGCTACGCCTGTTGACCACGTGGACTGTCTCCACCTTCGGGCTCCCGTGACTGGTGCCACTGAATGATTTTCCCTTCTCTGGGCTCAGTCCCGTCCACAGGTCCAGGGTTAATTGCTCCAGGAACAGCCACGTTACCCTAACTTTTCATTCGATGCAAACAATACTTTCCAGAAAAGGGAATTTAATTCTTTGCCCACATGGCAGGAAGTGATGGAGCTGGGATCCTAACCCAGGCCATGTGTCAGCACATGAAAGACCTTGGGGGGGAGGGGCACTGTTACCCAGGCTTACGGTGAGAAAAGGACATTCCTGCTAAAGCAGCAGTAATAATCCAGGTATCACTGAAAACTGGCTGCAATAACGGGGCGACTTCCACTCAGTACTGCCACAGGTCTAAGTCATTTACCCGGAAACTCTTAAAATTAGCATTGCCAGTTTAGGCTCCTAGATGATGAACTACCCCAAGCGCCCAGGCGCAGCGCCCCGGGAAGAACACCCACTTGATGTTCAGTCACCCTACCCCCACGCACAAGATCACCCTCTTCCCTGCGCAACTTGAGGAAGTGAATTTCGGGGCTGGAGGTATGGCTTAGCGGTTAAGACGTTTGCTTGCAAAGCCAAAGGACCCAGGTTCGATTCCCCAGGACCCACGTCAGCCAGATGCACAAAGGGGGCGCATGTGTCTGGAGTTTGTTTGCAGTGGCTGGAGGCCCTGTTGCGCCCATTCTCTCCCTCCCTCCCTCTCTCTCTTTCCCTCTCTCCCTCTTTCTCTATCAAATGAATAAATAAAAAAAATAAAATAAGTGATTTTCCAGGTTCCTTCACATGCAAACAAAACCCCTCTAGCCCCCACCTAATGATGCCCATACTTAAAGGTAGAAACTCTTCATTGTCTGAAAGTTCAAGTTAATTGAGAAACCTGCATTTTGTTTTATTCTATTGGCATGGTCTTGCCTTGTATCCCAGGATGGCCTAGAGCGCACAACCTCAACCTCAGCCTCAGCCTCAGCCTCAGCCTCCCAAGTGCTGGTGTCACTGGTGAGAGCCGCCACACCTGGTCAAGGCGGCCTGTATTTTCTCCTGCTAACCCTGATATCCCACACCAGGCACGGGCAAGTGAAGTGTGGTGGGACCCTTCTACAGCCAGAGACTGGGGGCGGCCAAGCTGGGCCCAGCCCTTTCCTGGCTCTGGTCCTGCACCACCCTCGGGGACAGGAGCCTGAGGAACCTGGCCAGGCTGGAGGAGGGGACATGAGCATAGAGGGGCCTGTGGATGGGGCCAGGGCAGAGCGGAGTCATCTTGCAGGGATGTCATTAAAGAGAAGTGCAGAACACTAACCAGAGATGGCCGTCTGTCCCACCAACCCTGTATACCTGACCCTGTCTAAGAATCAACGGTTTAGGAAAAGAAAGCCTACAGCTTTTCACTTTGTGCTGGGGTCTAGGAGAGAGAATTGCCAGGGCTGCTGCTATCCAAGTTGGTCAGCACCCACTGTGGTCAGCCTGAAGTCTTAAGTGACCTTTGAAATAGGTCAGGCACCCTAGCCAGGCAAGGTTCCAAGCCAGAGATAGACATCGTCTGCCTCCTGCCCGAGAGGCCCCTCCCTGCAGGAAAACCACAGGGTGGCCCCTGGCCCCTGCACACAAGGCAGGTAACGTTGGGTCTGGTTTCCAGGTGGCTATAAGATGGGACAGCTCTTTGGTGACAATGGCCTGAAGAAGCTATCCACCTGCCCACAAGGGGCAGCAAGGAGGCCACGGCCAGCCAGGAGAAGGGGCCCTGCTGGTGCCCAGCAAGGATGGGCCTGGTGCCTAGTCTCTAGGCATTGCTTATCCCATTCTAGGTCCATCCAGCTCATGCAGACCAGCTAGCAGGGGCAGAGGGCCGGCTCAGGGTCACTGGGGAAATGATCTCCGTGATGACACACTCAACCACACTATTCCAGGCACATAGGTAGAGTAGGAGGATCGCCTTGAGTTCAAGGCCACCCTGAGACTACCAACTGAATTCCAGGTCAGCCTGGGCTAGAGTGAGACCCTACCTCAGAAAACCAAAAAAAAAAAAAAAAAAAAAAAAAAAACCAAAATAAATAAATAAATAATAAAATAAAATAAAATACCTAAAGGAAACTGGAACCCATGGCAACTCAGACAAGCCCCGCCCTCACCTCTGAAGCCCGCACACCCCAGTGGAGTGCTGCAAGACTGTCAGCATCCCTAAGGAAGGGGGCGAAGAGGGAGACCTAGACCTCCAACTCTACTCCTGCCTGATAGCCCACAGCTGCCCGCTGGTCTGCTGGTGGACCCTATTCACCTCTCCGAGCCCCAAAGGTATTGTGTTATCACCCATTCACACAGGTAAGTGCTTCCTGTCCACCCCCCTGGGGACAGGTAACCCGGTGGCTTACATGGAAAGCCACGCAGAACCTGCAGACAAACCAGGAGTAGCGAACAGCAAGGTAAGGCTGCAGGGCCAGGGTGCAGGGTGAAAGAAGCCGTGGGAGGAGGCGGGGTTACGAGAATGCCCCAAGACCCACTGAGTTGGAGAGACCTGGCTACTAACTGCAGGTGGGACAGGGCTGGAGGCTTGGCAAGACCAGTATCACAGGACGGGGAGGAGGGAACGTGTTGTCTGACGGGGACAACTGGAAAGCACAGGCCGGAGCAAGTACCTGGAAGTGAGCTCCCACCAGTTCTCAAAGCAGATAAGAGCAGGACTGAAAGCTCAGACCTGCCCCGCACAGCAAGGAGACCCCTGGAAGCCAGGGGAGGGACATGGGTGTGCGGAGGAGAGTGGGAGGGAGAAAGACTCATGAAGGCAGAGTGGGGGATTCTGAGGGCCTCTGGTCTTCAAGGTAGATGGTGCGGCTGAGTGGGGACAGGTGCTAAGGCTGCCTTCTGAACTGGACAAGTCCTCTCAGGCTGTAATGACGTTGTCTGTCCTGTCCGCAGTTACACAGATGAGCCTGTTTCCTGCTGGCTACTGACTGCCAGGTGGAGGGGCTGCTAATACCCAGGATCCCAACTGTGTGCTCCGAGGCTCCCACTGGCTAGACTCCCAGGCCAGTCCATTTGTCCCCCTTCCAACTCCCAGCTTTTTGTCAAGCAGCAGCAGCAGCAGCAGCAGGTCTGCCCTTAAAGAAAAAAAAAAAGAAAGAAAGAAAGAAAAAGGAAACAGCAAAAAGCAGAACCAAATTTTCCAGAGGCTTGGGAGGATTTAAAATGCATCTGAACACTCTGTACGGTTTAATTAAACAATTTTAACGCCAGCTTCCAAGTTGTCCTATGCTTGTCTCTCTCTCATTCCTTTCCAGCCACGTGAATGTATTTGCTTTCATTGTTTTTGAATGCAATTTTCTCATCTCATATCCATGTAGTATCTGCTTTTCATTTCCTCTCCCCATGGTGAGTTGTGTCACGTGGAGGTGGTCGCCCCCTGCAGTTTAGGGAACCAAATTATGCTGGGCTGATGAGTGCTCAGGTGTGGCTGCCAACCACAGACGTCCATGCCACAGGACAGCGACCACACAGAGTGACAGCTCGGGGACATGAGGTCCTGTAAGGACTATGCAGCAGAACCTCAGAGGGCTTGTGACAGAAAAAGGGGGTATAGGTTCTCCAAAGCTCTGAAGTGCAAAACACCCCTTTAAGTGTCTGCCTGGTTCTGTGGGTCCATAAATGGGCCATGAGGTGCCTTCCCAGCTGTGCACAGTGTCAGATCACGGCCTTCTTTAAAATAATGGCTGAAAATTCCACGACTCTTTCCCTTCTGCAGAAATTTGGACAACCAAATGTGTGTGACAGAGGCTGGTTGACAGCCTTTTAGAATACCATGCAGCTCCCCCCAGGCTCCATGGGGCCATGCATGAATCCAGCCTGCTCTTGCCCTCCCTCCCCTTTATATTGGCGCCCCAGGCTCTGTCTGGGTCTTGCCACTCCCCAGCCCTCTCCTGCTTGCCACGGAGCTCAGCACGGGGAAGAGGTGCTTGCTGCTGGGAGGAGCCTCGCTCCTCTTCCGCATACTCCCTAGTCTTTAGTGAGGTCTATTTTGCCTGATGCACTATGGTCAGACGTTCACTTCCTCCATCCCTAGACTTGTTCATGGCTTACCTCCTGGAATGAAGCTCGTGGGGACAAGGACAGGGTGCATAGTGGTCTGTGAGACTGTCCCTCCAGCTCCACCAGGGCCTGCCATGCCGTCAGCCATCAAGTACTGTTCTTCAAGCAAGTCACTGAATCTTGCTCTTCATCTTAACCTTCCCCAAGGGGATCTGAGGAAAGCATCAGGTTCTGGGTGATCCTGTCCAGAACTCTGCTTCAGTACCTCAGAGCTGTGCCGAGTTCAAGGCTCCGGGAGCTCCTGTTGTCCCTCTCCTGGGTGGCTGGGGCCTTAATTGCTCTTCGAGGACCTTAATTACAGCTGCAGCCGTTCACTGCTAAGTAGGGGCATTAAAATAGCGTAAATGTTTTCCTTTCGTTGAAAAGTTCACATATACAAGATGAGGTGCTGCTAAGCTGAGGGGCCTGCCCTGCTGGACCTGCGCACCGAGGCCATGGTTCCTGTCTTCCAGCACCTTCCTCCATCCTGTAAGACTGCATTCCTCCCAGATCCAGCTGTGCCCTGCGCCCCACAAAGGAAGACCAACCTGTGCAGGTCGCCCTTCAGGGGGAAGCGGCACTGGCCCTGCCGGGGGCTTGTCCAGGTCACTACCGCTCCCAGGGCTGCAGCAGAGGGACTCTTTGTCTAGGGCACGAGGGTCTCTGCCTTTACCAGGGCCTGCCTGCCTGCAGTGGGGTGTGGGAAGCCGCCCATGCCAGCCAGAATTTGGGCAATGTACACCTGGGAGCTGAAATTTCATGACCTCAAAGTGGACGTCGCGAGAAGACCAAAACCCTGCAGATCAACAGGATGGTCAAGCCCCGATGGGAGCCTGGGCACTCGCTCCTCCTCTAATGCCCTCATGGGACGTGGATCCCAACAACCGCTGGTGTCTGAAGGCGAGATCCCCTTCCCTACCCAGCGATGTGCTCTGGGTGGGACCCTTTGTGGGCCAGCAGGTCCCAGCCCAACCCCCCCCCCCCGCCCGTTCTGTCCGCAATCCTCCATCGAGGACCCCTTCGTGCATCAGTCTCCACCAGGGAGGGGGAAGGGCACCGGTAAGTTTGCGGAAACTGCCCGGCCTGTGCGCAAGAGGGGTGGGGTGTGGGGGGGGTGCCCCAAGACACTCGCGCTGTGTACCGCCACCGCACACGCACACACACGCGCGCGCCGGGGCACACCCAGGACACACACACACGCGCGCGCGGCGGGGGAAGGGCACGAGCCGCGCGGTCACGGCCACGGCGCGCCTCCCACGCTGCCGGCCCCGCCCCCACCCAGCCAGCCAGCCGACCCTCTGGGTGGATGGAGGGAAGGCGGCACGCTAGGAAAGGGGGGGTTCTCCGCCGGCTCCGCGCCCCCGCAGTGGGGGCGGGTAAGGACGTTGGCGCCGCTGCCCCCGCCCCCCGCCCGAGCCTCCGCGCGAGCGCCCCCTGGTGCTACGCCCGCCCGGGCCACGGCGCTGGGGACGGGCTGGGGCTGATGGAGGGGCGCGCGGACCCCATCCACCCAGCCCGGCATCTGGGACAGGTGGGGCACAGCGGAGGCGGCCGTCGTCGGAGAGTGCGCGTCCTGGTGACCCCCACCTCCTCCCCCAAGTCCCCGCAGGTCGCCCCCGCCCCCCGCACGCCCGGCCCGTCTCGGCCCCGCCCCCGGCCCCGCCCCACAGGCCGCCCCCAGCGCCCCGCCCCCCTGCGCCGCTCACTCCGAAGTTTCCAGCGCTGCTCGCGGACGGGCGCCGGGCTTGCTCGCCGCTCCCTCGCTGGTCCGAGCCCGCGCCCCCCTCCCCCGTCCCGGCCCGCGCCCCGGGTCCGCACCCGCCCCCCCACCGTGCATTCAGCGGTTCCCCGCGCCCGGGACGCCGTGGCCACTGTCGGGCGTGCCGGGGCCGGAGCCGGGGCGGGAGCCGGCGCCGGGTGGGCTGGGGGCGCGGGCCGGAGCGGCGGCGCTGACCCGAAGCCGGACGCTGGGCTGGGTCCGCGGTGACCTCGCCGCCCGGGCGATGCCCGTGGGGGCCGCTGGAGCGAGGTGAGACGCGGACGAGGACGCGCGACCGGGACCCTGTCAACTTGGACACCCCGGGCGTGGACACCCCTCGGGGCCCCCCGCAGCCCTGCGCCTGGGTCGTGGGGGTGGGGCTGCCAGCATCCGCCGGAGGGCGGGCGGGCGGGCGGGAGGGAGGGGACGGGCGGGGGCGGGGGGCGCATTTGTCTCTAATAAGGAGAGACAAAGACATCCCGGCGGCAGCGGCTGTTCCCGCAGCTCCGCCGTGCCCGAGGCGGGGGCGTCGTTCCTGGGCCCGGGTCACCGCTTGTCCTCTCTCCGCAGGTGTTGCCCCCCACTACCACCATGACCGAGGGCGCGCAGGCTGCCGAGGAAGTCCGGGTGCCCCTGGGCGCTTCGCCCTCGGGCCCGGCGGCAGCGGCGGCGGCGGCGGAGAGGGTTTCCCCGGCGAGTCCTGGGGCGACGGGACGCGAGGAGGAGCGGGGATCCGGTCCCAGCGTGTCTCCCCCCGAGAGCCCGGCGGCCGAGCGCGGCGCAGACCTGGGTGCCGACGAGGAACAGCCCGTCCCGTACCCCGCGCTGGCGGCCACGGTCTTCTTCTGCCTCGGGCAGACCACGCGGCCGCGCAGCTGGTGCCTCCGGTTGGTTTGTAACCCATATCCTTCCAGAGCTGGCGGGGCGCGGAGGGCTGGCTGGGGGCGCGGGACCCCTTCTGCATACGCACGGTGCGCCCCAGCTTGTGGGATCTGGGGCGCGCCGGGTAGGGCCGCGAGAGCAGCGGTCTTCCCAGAGGTGTTGGGGGGGGGGGCCTTGTCCGTTGGGGACGCCTTTCGGGACCTGCCCCGGGGATTGGGATCCAGAGCTGGCTTGACACGGACAGTATGGGAAGAATGGGCGAGGCGGCGGCGGCGGCGGCGGGGGCTGCTGCTGCTGCTGCTGCTGCTGGTGGAGGCGGCGGCGGCGGCGGCGGCTTGAAGGGAAGAGGTGATAACTCCTCCGACCCCAGGGTGGAGGGCAGGACCGGAATCCCCTTTCTTAGTTCCTGAAGTTGGGCCTGTGGCTGGACCCTCCTTGGGGACAGAGAAACCTGAAGGGCTAGAGTAAGGAGAAAGTTTTACACCTGAGCCTTGCACTCCCGCGGGGGCTGTGTGATGGGCAGGGCTGGTTTCCTGGTGCTTGGCAGAGGAGAGGCAGTGACGTTGTTGGTTGGTTGAGAACTCGCTCTTCCAGGCTGAACTCTGTAACGAGGCTGATTTTAAGTCATGCGCAGCTGGGGGAGGGGGGCAGGGAGGCAGCTGGCACCATACAGGACCCCCTTCTCCACAGCCGTCTGCCCAGAGAGGAGAGGGATTGCCCCTTTGGCTACCAGGGCACGGACTTTCAGAGAAGGTTCCAGAACAGAGTTGGGTCAGTGCCAGGGGCATTTCTGGGATACAGAAAGAGGCTAGTGGCCCCTCCGCAGGTGCCTTTAGGGGACTGCCCTGGCAGGCTCTTAGAAGAAGCGGAGAACCATGTCTGGTGCTAGTTGGTCCTTCCAGCAGCCCCTGGTCAGGGTGGCAGGGCTCTGAGATCTGCGTTCTGCTTCCTGCGCTGGGTCGGTGGAGGGCCTGGGGGGGGGGGATTGACATGGGCCCATAAACTCTCCCCGTCAGAGTCGGAGACAGAGGCAAAATGAGCAATGTGTGTATATGTTTCTCTACCTTGTGTGTTTAACTGTATAAATATTAAATACAAAAGAGGAATCTGTACCAAAAAAAGTAATAAAGCCCGTGTTTCTCTTCTCTCCAATCCAAACACCGGGTGAGTCAGATTTTTCTCTGCTTGTAAAGGAGGCTGGTGGTCCCCAGGTCATAGCTGTGGCCTGCTCTGAGCCAGGGTGGGCTCCAGTGCCACCTTTCTCCTCTGTAGTGACTGTGGTGTCAGTAATGGTGGTATTCTTGGGGTCCGTTTGCCCTCTGCAGGAGTAGGATGACCTTGCGGGGTGGCTGTCAGTTTGTCCCATTAACAGGACTCAGATTGGAAGTGACTGGACCACTTCTTTTTGGTAGAGAGTTGGGGGGGTTGGTGGACCTCAGCAGTTTCACCATAAACCCTGGGGAGGGGATGGAGGCTGGCCCCATGCCAGTGCCTGAGTTTGTCATTTCCAAGTCTGTACACACCAGCTAGGGGAAGAGCTGAGTGGGTCTGGACTTGCTCTTCTGACAGCCAGATCTGGCTTTGCTGTGCTGTCCCCTCACAGCTTGAGGAGTGTGAGGCTGACCCTGGGGCTCTGGGCTGTCATGTCCCCCAAGGACTTCTTACAAGGTTGTTTGTGTGGCTGAGTGCAGAGAAGGTGGGGGGGGTGGGGTGGCTCACACAGGTGAGGCAAGCTCTCCAGCATTGAGGATTACGGGACTGGCAGTGACCCCTGGCCTGAACCTTGTTGGTCCTCAGTAAATCTGGGTCCTGAGGGGGAAGATCCCTTTATTATTGGTCCCTGGAGAAACTCTTGTGTTGCCACCCTTGAAAGAGATGATTGGAAAGCAAGGAGTCCACTCAGCTGGAGAAGATCAGCTGGTCTGTCCCGGTAGGTGGAAGGCTCCTGCCCTCAGGAGCAGCCATGGCTTTTAGAGCTCCTGGCTGTCCCCAGGAACCTTGTTATACCACCACCTTCCTTGCTGTGGCTACACAAGGCACAGTGCAGTTTGATTCTGCCATCCCTCCCCCCAAAAAAAAGACCCACTGACTCTTAAGTATCCCCAAAGCAGAGAGCTGGCCTAGTAAAGACCTGAGCACCAGGATTGCTTGGTGTGGATGCGTTCCGTCTGTCCATGGAGTGGGCTCACCAGGACCCTGGCTACATGAGGATAGTTCTGACCCCCAACAGATGTCATGCTTTGGTGTGGGGTGTGCACCAGGGCCTCAGGGAGATCCTAAAATAAGCCACATGCCTGGACGAGCGAGGGATCGGCTTACTGGGGAAGCCCATGTGGGCTGAGGCTTGCCGAGACTTCACATTCCTGGGAGCTGGGAGGGGTGGCTCTGTGTGAGGCATGGGTGGTTAGTGTAGCCAGGGTTTTGCCAGGGACTGGGGGTTCTTGTGATCAGAGGGTGTTTCCTGGGGCCAAAGTTCCCTTCCACAGCCATCATAGGTGGACACAGTGGCGGTAGGACTGCTGTCCTTCCTGCAGTGGGTAAACTCCAGAGGGAGAGAAAGATTTGGTTGGGGAACCTGCATTCCAAGAAGTGGCTCCAGGCTGGCATTCCCAGCAGCTGCCCGCCAACTGGAGCTGGGCTCCCATTGACTATTAGAACATAGGTTGGGACCTTCTCCCAGGACCTTTCTGGAACCCTCCTTCCCCCACCGCGAATGGCTGAGACACAGGTGTGACCCGTCCCAGGTCTTGCCTGGAGGGGGACTCCCATCCGAGTGGCAGAGGAACCTCCAAGGACGCTCTTTGTCCTTATTGATTTAGTCTGCTCTTTAAAAATACAATCGGGGATGGAACTTTCGGGGCGAGCGCTGTTTCTCCTACACAGGCTTATTTATAGAGGAAGGTGGGTGGGACCCGTGTGTTGTAGCCCGCTTGGCTGGGTTATGTTCTGCCCCTGCTCCCCCGGGCTTCTGACTTGGAGCTTGCGGGCGCAGCTGCTCCTGTCCCAGGAAGGGTGGGTGGGGCTCCCCAGGGATGCACAGACTAGACCGGAAGACCCGTCCATCCTATGGGAGCAAAGAAGGCTGGCTGTGGTGTTCAGGGTCTAGAAGGTGACCAGGGGCATTGGGGAGTGGGGATCTTTCAGATGATCCCCTTCAAGCTCTCTCAGCTAGGCACCATAGCCGCATGTCAAGGTCAGAGTTAGGCTGAGTCTAGCCCGACTTAGAAGCTCACACACTGGATGCTTCTTTGGCTAGATAATACTTAAGTCCTTGTGACATCCTTTAAAAATCCATGCTTTAAGATGTCACGTTGCTCTGTGATGACTGCCAGCACTCAGATTCATATGGCCGGCATGAGTGTTGTCCCCAGTGAGGACTCACAGGGAACTGGTCTGGGAGAGTCAACCCTTCAGTCTTCCTGTCTCTAAGAACTGTCCATTTTGGCAGTTTTAGAATGTCCAAGCTGGCTTTCAGGATCATCTTGGTTGCTGGAAGTCACGGGCTCGTGGGTCTGAGCTCTGAGCCAGGGACACTAATAGGGTGGGATCCAGTAACCTGGCATGGTGCTCCCTGACTCTGGAACCTCGCCATCCCTTGGGGGTTCTTTAATAAGGCTTCCCAGGCCCTGGACCCAAGGGGACACTCCCTCTGTGTCCCCCATCTCCCCATCACCTTGCTGTGCCTGTTTTCTGATGCCTTCTGGCTGGCTGTTTTCTTGACATGGGAGGCTCAGATTAGCTCAGCAGGGCCAGAGCTATTTCCTTGCATGACCAACACCAGGCTCCATTGCAGACCAGTAGGCCACTCTCACCTGAGAAGAATATGGGATGCGGAAGCAGGTAAAAACTGGCTTCCGGTGCCCTCTTGGAGCAGGCCCCTTGTTGGTCCTGTGTCCCATGGGCCAGCTTCCCCACAGTCTCTGGAGCTGAGCATGTGGGTCACTGCCAGAGGAGGTGTAGATAAGTTTGAGGTCACTGAAGCCACTGGCCGGCATCTTGGCGTTCTGAGGCCTACTTGCCTAGTAGGGACCTGGGCTGGGTGTTCGTTCACACTGTGTGCCATGGCGAGGGACAGCGTGTCCCTGTCTTAGGGGCTCGTTGAGAGGAGTGGAAGCAGCCTTACCCTAGTCAGTGGGCCGGGGCAGAATCAGGAGGTGGCATTTCCACTAAGAGCTGCAAGTGTGGCAGGCGCAGCCCACACCTCCTGGATGGTGGGAAGCGACTCAGGTGGGCATCTCTCAGGGCAGGGGTGGTCTGGAATTCTCTTCAAGTCTTTCATACCCACATCAGGGAGACGACAGTGCCACACATCCACATGATGTCACCTCTCCCATCTCCGTCCCCTCCTTGAAATCGGCGTGGTGCCAGGAAGGCTGAGCACACCCTGAAGAGCGGCTGCACAGTGGCCCCGAGCCTCGGTGCCCCTGAGGGAGGAGCAGCCGTGGGAGGCTGGAGTCCAGGGCAGGCCAGACCCACACCTGCAGCTCAGGGCCGGCCATGTCACCTTGGCATATTTGAAAAGGATTTGCCGCAAGCAGTCGTGATCACTGTGTAAGGCGGGGACAGAAGGACTGTCTGAGTCTTGCTGAGGCCCTCACCCACCTCACACTGAGGACCCTGCAGGTGTCCTCAAGCTCACCACTCTTGATGGTGGCAGCGCTCACTGGGCTTCACCTCTTCCTGTTTCTAATCACCCCAGCTTGGACTGAGCCTTCGGTGCCCCCTTCTGATAGGCCAGAGGATCCTGGCCATCAGCCACCTGGGGACGTTGGGAGGCCCTGCCATGGGTTCCCACGTGCACCTCCCTAGATGGATTCTGGGAGCCCTTGTGTTATGGGGGAGCAGTGAGGGAATGGGTTGCTGCCACCAGCAGCCTTGGCTGCTTTGTCTAGCAAAGATCTCCCAACAGTACCTGCCCAGAGCCCCGCCAGCCCTGTGAACTGTGCAGGTAGGGCCCTTTGGAGGGCGGAGTGGGCTGGTCTAGAGGCTGCTGGGGGGGAGAGCTGGGAGGCCTGTGCCATTATCCCGAGCTGATCTGAGGTGAAGGGGGTTCTCAGGAGAGTCCGTGTAAGGTGTACGTCCATGGGCCCCCAGAGCCTGCTGTTAGGAGTGGGGCTGTGAGGCAGTAGAGAACTGGGGTGTCAGACGGGCCTAAGGGATGCAGTGTGCTCTCTGCTGGTGTTTAGGGCCCCTTCCTGAGGAAGAGAGGAGTGGTGGAACGCAGCTGGCGGGAAAGTGTGGCAAGGCCAGGGTGAAGAGTGTCATAGGGACAGAGACGGGACGGGGAGACAGTGGAGGAACTTCCAACACCTCGGTGGCCCATACCATGTAGGAAGATTGGCTTCATCAGGCATCCCAGTTAGATACCCCAACTCTTTGCCAGCCAAGGGAGCCACCGTGGCAGACAGGCTGTGGGTGCCTCTGTGGTCTGCGGAGCGCTCGGGGTGGTCCAGGCACTCCCCTTGCCTCCGCGTGTGTAGTGGGCCTGGCTCCCAGAGCTGCTGGCAGATATCTGTCCAGGGTCAGGATGTGGAGGAATGCGGGGGATGGGGCAGCCTGTCAAACGGATGAATCCAGAGCAGCCAAGGCTGGTGGCCAAGTCCAAACCTCAGCCCTGAGCAGTCAAGGTCAGGCGCAAATGCAAATCCGTCACCTCTGTTTACGCAGATGTTGGCCTGTTGCTGAGCTGAGCCTGCTGGAGAAGGGGTTGCAGCTCTGGGGACCAGACTCGGGGTGCTCCTCTTCTCCCTCAAGAGCCCTTAGCTCGCTCTGCTGCCCTGGATGGTTGGTTCTGTCATAACTTGGAACATAACTGAGTCACGTGGGCCCAGGTTGCATTTCCAAGCCTGAGATTAAAGACCAGCTACCATCCTGGGCAGAAACTAGGCATGGTGACAACCACACAGACACTGTTGTGGTGCAGGACCAGATCCTTGATTAGAGGTGGGGGTCGAGGGCCCAGACAAGATGCAGTTCTGGGGCCAGGGCCGTAGCAAAGGAGCCTGCTGGCTCTTGGGCCCCCTGCCCAGCTCAAGAAAGTTGGCAGCAGATCCAAACACCATCCCAGAGCGCTGTACCCGCCCAGGGTGGCAGGCCCGCAAGCTGCTCCTTGTTTCCTCAGGAAGGTCCCCATGGAGCAGACTTGAGCCACTGCTGTCATGTGGCCACTGCAGCTGGTGTCCCTGGCCTCTGGGCCCACTGCAAGCCCTGCGGCAGGCAAGAGGAGGGGAGCCACGGTCCAGCGGGGAGACGTTGGGTGGTGGTGGCACTGTCACAGTCTACAGGGGTAAATAGCGGGGACAACTGGTAATGAATGCGCTGAATTAGGTGCCCTGGGCAGGGGCTGCCAGCTTCTGCTTCTGCTGGCTGCCAGGATCCGTGGGCAGAGGAGCCCCAGGCAGGGGTGGGGGATGGGAGGAGGTCAGCCAGGCCCTCCTGGCCCAGCACAGTTTGATCTCAGCTGTGGGAGGAATTCAGAGGTCCTGGTGGACCCCTTTTTACATACGTGCTGGTGTCAGGGTGCTCAGGCAGCCCCGCTCCAGGCATTGCTGCCATTGGGGGCTGGGCTGGCAAGATCCTCAGGGCTCCAAAAGTTAGAATTGCCCTTGCGGTGAGGCAGTTGTCACCGCCTGGGGTGTCTAGGCTTGCTGCAGACACACACAGTCCTGGGCCTGTGCAGTCCCATCTTGCTTCTGACAGAGACCCCGGCCACGCCTTGGCTCTGCTGTGTTCAAGCAGATCTTCCTGACTCTTTGCTGTTACATCTGGGGTGCTTCTGTGTGCTCTCAGGTGGGGCGACTGTGACAGGAAGCTGGATTCTGAGAGAGAGTTAGAGAAGGGGAGTGAATGTTAACATGGCACGAGTCCCCAGCGCCAGAGGTGAGGCAGGCCAGGCCTGAGGCAGGCAGCAGGGAAGGAACTCAGCACCAGGGTGAGCTCTCCTCAGAGGATGGAGCCCCCCCCCCCCCCCCGTGCCGCATGGAACTGGGGGAAAGCTGAAGTCCACCATGGCCCAATCCTGGCAGCTCAGAGGGATGCTCTTGGCAGGCATAGCAGCTCGCCTGCTCACTCTGTCCTCTTCCTCGCTCTGGGCTGTGCCAGCCCTGTCTCCGTCCTGTCCAGACCAGGCTGGCACAGCAGGAACGATGGTCCAGGGAAGGGGCTGCAGAAATCTCAGAGCTACTTGTCCCTCCCCACTTTGGTGAGGTCCTTCACTTTGGGTGAGGTGAGTTTCTTGGAGGGCAGACCAATGGCTGCACTTGGTGAGGCATCTCTCCTAGTGGGAGGGCTCGTTTCTGGGCCTGTTGAGGCCATGAGGACTGAGAGGACACACCTGGCACTTGGGCTTTTCCTGCATCCAGACAGGAGTGACTGCCTTTGAGGAGCTGACGTCCTGGGTCCTGTGGCTGCAAAAGGGTTAGCAGCCTGGTTGACTGACCGAAGTCCATGTGTGGAGCCTGCCCATGTGCCTTGGCTGTACCACCCAGAGATGTCCTACTTGGTCACGGTCAGAGTGGATTCAGGGAGGCCTGGATGGAAGGGCACAGTGGCCAGATGTAGCTCAGGGAGAGATGCTCTTGGCCTGGTCCATTGCATATACAGCCAGTGCAGTGAGTGCTCAGGATGAGCTCCTGTCCCCCTAGGGCTAGGGTCTGAGCCACACCCAGCCCCCCTGAGAGCCCCTTACCACAGCCAGTGCAGGACTGCACACGGTAACGGGACGGTTGAGTTTCTTGGAGGGCAGGAGAACCTTTGTGGTGAGCAGACTTGATGTCCCCTGCAGTCCAGGTGGCGGGTGAGGGGGTGTCACTACCCAGAAGCTGTAGTGCCTCTGTGGACAGGTCACCTTCTGGGCCTCAGTTTTCTTGTTTGTGCAGTGGGCCCACAGGACTCATGGCCTCCAGCTGAGCAGCAAGTGAGGCCATATGCTGTCCATAGTGGACAACTTGTGTCAGTTGCTGGGCTGGGCTGAACACTCCCCTACAGAATCTGTGACCACCTCAAAATGTCAGAACGTGAGGCTGCTCGAATTGGAAATGGAATCTTTTTATTTTTCGGTTTTACAAGATAGGGTCTTGTTCTGTAGCCTTGGCTGACCTGGAATTCAGTATGTAGTCACAGGGTGGTCTTGAACTCTCTGTGATCCTCTTATCTCTGCCTCCAAAATGCTGGCATTAAATGTGTGTGCCATCACACCCGGCTAGAAATGGGATTTTTTTTTTTTTTTTTTCTCTCTCGAGGTAGGGTCTCACTCTAGCTCAGGCTGACCTGGAACTCACTATGTCTTCTCAGGGTGGCCTCGAACTCACGTCAATCCTCCTACCTCTGCCTCCTGAGTGCTGGGATTAAAGGCATGTGCCACCATGCCCGGATGGCAATGGAGTCTTTGTAGGTAGCTGTGACTAGTTGAGAATAGGCTGGGTTCGATGACCCCAAACCAAATGATGGGTGCCCCTATGAGGACAGGACAGGTCACATGATGACAGAAGCGTAGGAGACTGGAGCAGTATGGCCACAGCCATAGATTGTCAAGGGTCACCACTGACCCCAGGAGCTGCAAAAGGCCAGGAACGGTGGTCCTCTAGAGGCTTGGAGACAAACATTCCTGCTGAGGCCTGCCCTGGGGCTTAGGGCTGGACCTCTAGGAGAGTCCTTTTAAAGCTCTTGGCCTGTGGTGCTTAGTTATGGAGCCCCTGGCTGTCAACCCAGCTGGTGTGACACGCCTGCCAGCCCATGTGGCGGTGGGCATGGGGTCCTGTCCACATACACCTATTTGAACTCCCCCAGCGGCACAGTACCCCCTGGAGGGGAGATAAGTGGCAGGGGCAGGGGGCTTTGAGGGGCTAATGGGAGGCACTGCTCAGAATAAATTAGATGCTCACGGTGTCAGGATCCAAGACAAGGGCCACCCGGGGTGAGGAGAAAATCAACTGTGAAATCAGTCATTCTGACGGCCTGGTCAGCCGAGGAGAACTCCCTGCTGTGGTCAGAGGATGCAGTGGGTAGCTCCTGTATGTGCCTGGAGGCAGGGGAGGGAGGCTCCAGGGGGATCCAAGTGCTGTTCCTGCCCAGCCCAGGTCGGCTAGGGTCAATCGAGGATGTGAGGCCTCAGGCCCCCCATCCCGAAGGGAGCTCTTAGGGTCCCGTCAGGAGTATGGGGCCCTCACTAAGAGCGTCCGCCCCATTAGCCTTGGGGCCTTCAGGGGTTTTCCGCCACCTCTGAGGGGGACAGTGGGAATGGAGGCTGAGCCTGCTTGGCTCTGACCAGTGCTGGTACCATGGTGTCCGAGGCCTTGGGTGGCTCCGAGCTCTAGCGACTCTGTGTGCCCAGAGGAGCAAGCCCATCGTTCTCTTAGCGCTCATAAAGAAGGGTGCTGGCTGGGGAAATGGCCTAGGTGTTAAGGCATTTGCCTGCGAAGCCTAAGGACTCCAGGTCGGTTCCCCAAGATGCACGTAAGCCAGATGCACAAGGGGGCGCATGCATCTGGAGTTCGTTTGCAGTAGCTAGAGGCCCTGGTACATCCATTCTCTCTCTCTACCTCTTCCTCTCAAATAAATTAATTAAATTTAAACAAAAAAGAAGGGTGCTGACTATAGGCATCTGGGGAGGAGCTGACTCTACTCTGAAGCTACCTTTGCTCTGGCCCTGGCTCAGAGAGGGCTGTTGGGGGCATCTCATGGCCCATGAGGCCTGTTCTGGGGTTCCTGGGCCCTGATAAGGGATCTAGGGGCTCCACTGAATGGCCATGGGGCCACTCGGGCTCTTTTCTGTCAGGGGCAGCTGTCAGTCCTCCTGTATGGGAGTGGTCAGGCTGGAGGAATGGTTGACCAAGCAGTGGTGTGAAGGTAGGGGATGTGGATAGAGCAGTTGTGGCCGGGTGAGGTGGCAGATGGGCTGTGGCCCTGTGGCCACCTTGGAGCTGTCCTGGGTTGGTTGTGTGCTCCTCTGCCTGTCTGGGCCTTCGAAGGTGTCCACAACCTCTTTGTTCTGTGCTCTGGGAGGCGAGGTAACCTGCAGGTTGAGGGCCTGCACGCGTCCCTGTATCCTGAGAAGCCACGGGGCACCCCCTCGCCTCATGACAGGGCCCAGAGTAACGGTGTGAAGGAGTAGGGCGTGGCCCCTGCCGAGTGTCTTCTGGTTGGCTGTGATGGGGGCCAGGGACCCTGCGATAGGAAAGGACGTGAGGTTGTCTACCACTGTCCTTGCAGGCTAGGAGTTCTGACCACGCCTCGGTTATGTCCCCTGGGCAGCAGCTTGGCCTCCCACAAGGATGGGAAACCTATTTGATGGACAGGCAGTGACCACTGCCTGTCAGGAGAGTATGGACAGAACGAGGGCCTCGGGGACCATGTGGCAATGTCCCTGCTGTGTCCCTTTGTCTTTGGCAGTGGATGCCAGTCTAGCCATGGCTGTCCTCTGGTGAGTCAGCCTGAATTAGTGCCTCATCACGAGGGACAGGCATGTCCTGGGCTGCAGAAAAGCCCGGTGCCCCTGAAGGTTTCTGAGGGTTCCATTGTGACCGCTGGTGCTCGCTGCGTCCAGCCCATACTCACTGTACCTCAGACCCAGCCAAACTCAGAGTCCGACGGGGAGGGTCCTGACTGGACACCGCACCTCTCTCTAGTACTCACCCAGTTGGTGACAGCGCAGGCCTGCTGTCACTGCAGTGACTAGCTGGGACCTGGAACTGTCATTAGCCCATGCCAGCTCTTAGAACCCCCTGCCCTGTAGCTTACAGCCTCTTAGCACCTTCAGGGTTGACAAGGAAACGAGAGCCTGAGTTAGTTCTCTGTGTCCCCCGGGAGTAGCTCACTCTTGCTTGCCAGGCCAGGATTGGGGTGGGGTGTAGTCACGCCCAGATTTCCAGTGCTGTTTGTGTAGGGGACAGACCTGCCTTGGGTCTGAATCTTCCTGTGAGGAGGAAAGTCGGAGCACTCTGTTTGCAACAAACAACATGATGCTTCAGGACTGAGGTGGTCAGCAGGATATTTGGGACGTATATTAAAAACAGCTTTTCATCTGAAATCCAAACCCAACTGAAAGTCTTATTTTTGAATATAGGAACTAGGTGACCTTACCCTAAGCACAGAGGACATCTTTGGAGTCATCTCAGCCCTTTCCTGGCATGGGGATGGCCAGCTGCCATCCCTGACCGTCTTTCCTATGGGAAGGGGACCCTCGTTACTGGTGCCAAGGTCAGCACAGACATTTTGGATGTGTCTCGGGCTGGCCTTCCATATCCTAGAGCCAGGGAAAGTAGCATGCTGGTTGGCACCCACATGGGGCATTAGGATTCACCGGCTGGCACATGCAGCATGGGTGTGTGACATGGCCACTCCTGCCTTCCCGAGCTGCACTTTGCTCCTCTGCAGGCCAGGCCCCCCATGTGGACAGCCCCCACCAAGCTCTGGCCCTCATCCCAGTCCTGTGCTTGCCAGTGACTTGACCTCTTGTGGGACCTTCAGTCCTGGCTAGAGGGTTGGGCTGCCTGCTACCTCCCCACCTCATTCTCTGAGGGAGTCTTAATGAGGGACCAGGTACTTGGTGACACTCATCCTGTAAGAGGTCCCAGGTTGGTCCTGGGTCTTGAATGTTTGTGTCCCCAGAAACTGTATGACCCTCCCCAGCCCACATGAGATACAGACCTGAGCCCGGTCCTGGGGGCTCACGGGGCCTGCTGGTGTCTCTGGAGTTTGCTTGGGCTGTTAGCGTTGGCTGGGTCTGCCCACTGCAGCTTGGGCCACCCAAGGAAGCCTGTTGTCCAGAGCAGGTGTGGGGCTCCTAGCCCGGTGTCCGAGGGCTGTCGCGCAGTGCTTGTGATGGACGGCTGCCTCTGCTCCTGAACCGTGTGTATGAAAGGATGTCCTCTAGCGGTGAATCCCAGGGTGGTTTGGTTCCATGGAGGTTCTGAGGTGTGAAAGGCTCCTGTACTGTGCAGGGACGGTGGTGCTGGCATGGGTGGCAAGGAAGGAACTCTTGAGGCTTCCCCTGCCGGGGCGGGTCCACGTGTGTCATGGCAGAGAAGACAAATGGATGAGGTCACAGGGAGATGGGTCTCATCCCCAGGAATGTACTGGAAGCCAGGCACAGCGCCACTGAAACAGCTCCTCACGCTGGTCCTTGTCTGTCCAGCTGAAGAATGGAGTGGACAGACAGCAAAGGGTGAAAGAACAAGGATTTGTGTACGTGGGGGATTAACAACTCGGACAAAAACTGGACTGTCAGTGGCAGCAAGTTTGCTGTCTGAAAAGGCCAGCTCTGTGACCGCAGGTTTGTCCGCTGAGAGGGCCCAAGTGTCACAGCTCTTAACTCCGGACAGACCTAAGTCTGCCTGTCAAGAGGTCTCCTGTGCTGTTAGAGCTCCAGGTCTTTGGCAGGCTTCTGGACAACCAACCAAGGGGAGCAGGCTTAGAGGAAAGGACCTTGAGGCAGGAAAGGCTAGACTCCCACGGTGAGTGCAGCATCTTTGACTCTGCGGTGAGTCTGCCCCAGGCTGGGCAGGAGCTCCTCGCCCTGCCGCGCCTGCCCGCCTTGGAGTCCAGCCCACCTGTGCACCCAGTAGCTGAGTGCAGGATCTTACAGAGACAGGCAGGCCCTGGTTGGTCATGCAAATTAGGTGAAATTCACAGGGACTAATCAAGAAGACTTGTCAGCCCGCCAAGAATTCAAAAGTTTCCACGAGCGCTCCCCCTTTCCACTTGCCATCTGCCAAGTAGGGGAGCTGTCTTTCAAAAGGAAGATGGCGGAGAGTGGTGAGACAGTGGCAGCTCCTGCTCCTGGATGCCTGGAACAGCAGTGGCTTATCCCGAAGAAAGCTGTGCCAGTTTTGAAATATTTTTTAAACTTTATTTATTTGAGAGAGCGAGAGAGGGAAAGAGGCAGACACACACGGGGGGGGGGGGGGGAGAGAAAATGGGTGCTCCAGGGCCTCCAGCCACTGCAGACGAACTCCAGACACATGCGCCACCTTGTACATCTGGCTTACGTGGGTCCTGGGGAATTGAACCGAGGTCCTTTGGCTTTGCATGGAAGCACCTTAACCACTAAGCAATCTCTCAAGCCCCTGGTTTTAAAATATTTAATTTATTTATTTATTTATTTATTTAGAGAGAGAGAGGCAGGGAGGGGCAGATAGAGAATGGGTGCGTCAAGGCCTCCAGCCACTGCAAACAAACTCCAAATGCATGTGCCACCTTGTGCATCTGGCTTATGTGGGTACTGTGCAATTGAATCTAGGTCCTTAGGTTTTTCAGGCAAGCACCTTAACTGCTAAGGCATCTCTCCAGCCCTGTGCCAGTTTTTGAAAAGCAGACAGCAAAGTCACTGGAGTCTGTGATTCTTCTAAGCCCCATGTGCTACCTCTAGTCTGCCTGTGGCCAGGTCCCATCACAGTGAGTTGGGACCAACTTTCCCCTCTCTCCATGGGAATAGTTTCACAGTGGACCTGGGGACAGAGGTTCACCCCAGGCGATCTATGGTGCTTGTGTTGGAGGCACAGGCTGCTGCTTCTCTGTCGGCATTCTTCTCTGGTACCCCAGAACCTTACGTAGCCTGGGATCTGAGTCACCAAGCAAGGTAGGAAAGAGGTTGGACAGACACTGGGAAGGGGTGGGGCTTTGCTCATCAGGGCCGGGTCCAGAAGAGCTTCCGAGTAAAAGGGGAGCCCAGCATCCTGGTACTGGAGCATCAGCCTTAGGGGCAAAGGGAGCCAGAGAGAGAAGGCAACAGACCACCCCATCCCTGCCCATGCCCTACAAGTCTTCACAGTGTGCACAAGGATCCTTCCCATGGCACACAGTGGTACCACAGCTCTGGTTGCTTTCCCTCAGCTCCTGGACCTGTCTTACTGACACTTTTTTTTTCATGGAGTGTCAGAGGAGACATTGTGAATGAACAGGCCACACCTTGTGTCCATGCATGGGCGGGCTCACAGCTTCTGATTGATAATTGGCACTCTGAAGCCCAGCCTGCAGGCCTGTTATTACTGTGTGGGGTGTGAATGGCTACACAGACTGCAAACAGCCCCCATTTTATGTCCTTAATTATACATTGCTGTGTTGCCGCCACTGCTCCTCCATTCCTTTGTTGCTACAGGGAACGTGTTCCTGTTTGTGGGTTCCCACCAAGGGTTCCGATGAGCCGGTCGCAAGGATTTCCTGTACTTGATGCTTTCTCGTGTCAGCAAGGACTGGGGGAGGGGGCGCCAGGCCTCATTGACAGGAACGTTTTGGGGGTTAGGGAGTAAGAACCGTGAGGTGACCTGGGGCCCAATGGTACGCGCGTTGTGAGCATTGTGGACCTTGCTCTGTTGTGCCCCTAAACACCACCACCACTAGCCCCATCCTTCACTTCCTGTCTCCACTTCCTGTCCAGAGCGGAAGGCAGGCGCACCTGCCTGCTAGACATGTGCCCGTGTCCAAGACCCTGGCTTCGGCTCACCCCGACCCTGCGCGCTGCCCCACACCACTGGCACCGAGACGAGGCGCAGTCGTGTTGCGCACAGGTCGTGGCGGGCGCGGGTGTGCACCTTGGGAGCCGCGGACACCCTTCACAGGCAGGCGCTACGCCAGGCTTGAGCTCGAGTGCTTCCTCCCCACGGAGGAGTGCCCGTGCTGGCTCTCCTTTCCACCGTCCAGCCCTGCAGTTGCCCTCGCAGGGAGGCCCCGTGGGCGTGGGAGCCCACCCTCACGCTCCTGGGTGGCAGAGCTCACTGAGCGTCCTGGTTTGGGGGTGACCCTGCAGTAGGTGGCAGTGCGTGCTTCTGAATCGAGTAACCGTCCAAGGTGTGGATGGGCCTTGTGCTCATCTGCCAACAGGCATCTGGGCAGTTCCACACTGTGACCGTGGCAGAAGTCACTACGGCTCTGAGTGGGCAGGCGGTGAGCTCCAGGCGGGTACCCGGGACGGAATTGCTGGGTCACCTAGGAACAGCGTTTGGTCCTGCCGGGCTGTCTGCGAAAAAGCCTCCACTTGTTGACCTCGCAGCCCCTGCCTGGGTGTTTAGGGCCACTGCCCTGCTTCAGCAAGACCTGTGGAATCCCCTGGGTCTTCGCTGTGGTCCCTAGGCAGCTGGCAGAGCTCCCTGGATGGCCACCCCCCTGCCATAGGAGCCTCCAGGCCCTGGCTCCCGGGTTGGGTGGGGACAGGTGCTGCTGGCAGGCGTCGGCTCCTGGGCCATGGGTGGGAGTAGCTGGCGCGTGTGTTTGCTCTGCATCCGTCCCTCCCTCGGTTCTCGGGAGGATTTTAACACCCACACTTGGAATTTTTTTAAAAAAATTATTAATGAGCTTGGTGAGGTTGCCATGGGAACCTGTTGCTAATGAATCTCTGGGGTTTCCTCTTACCTTTGCAGAGCTGGTGCAAGGCTGCGCACCGCGCTCAGACCAGGCATGTTTCCCTTCCCTGGGTTGCCGTGGCAACGCCTGTCACTAATCCCCAGTCAGCTCCTGGTTTACTGGCCTGGCCCCAGGAGCTTGTTGCCTGCTTCATGAAGGTACTTACTGGGTTCTTGGAAGGTCCCAGTCCCACCGGGCTCCTTGGGACTTCCATCCTTCCTCCTGGGCCATACAGGATGGGGATTTCAGGGCTTTGAGAGAAGTCTTCACAAGAGTTGGGTGGGCCAGAGTGCCTACTCGGAGACATCCCCCAGCAAGCAGGCATCCAGCCTGGGTCTAAAATAGGGTTCATAAGGTGGCACTCGCCCATAGTCACGTATGAACCTAGTGCACAGCCACACTGGTACCTGGCTGCCAGCTTGGCAGGGGCCTGTAAGCCTCAGGGAGACCATAGGCTGTCTTGAAGCCTGGTGCCCACCCATAGGCCAAGGCCAGGGCATCAGGGTGTGGAGAACCCCTGACACCAGAGTCAGCCTGCCTATCGCTGAGTCTTTGGGCAATGCTAAAGGGTCTTGAGTTCAAAGACTTGGTGCTCAGAAAGCAGCCCGTCTAGGGGCTACAAGAGGGCAGAGGGAAGGTGCTATATAGTGGAGCCCTTGGCACATACCCTAGGTGCAAGCCTTGAGCTCAGTTTCACAACCTGACCGTGCCAGCCCAGGTCAGCCATTGGATCAGCTGCTGGCACCAGCCTGTGACCTTGGGGGGTTCCTGTAGGGACTTCTAAGGGGGCATCCCAGGAAGTTGTGGGGAAGGAAGTTATGCACAGGAGACTGAGGTGGGTGCCGCACAGCTGCAGCAGGCCTCTGGCAGCCTCGGTTCGCTTGTAGAAGATGGAGATGGTGTGGTGGGAAGGGCCAGGCAGGCACCCTTGCTCAAAGCCAGCGTAGGCAACTTGTCTACGCACATCTCTGGGTCCTGTGCTGCCCCTGGTTGGCTCAGGAGCTCCAGCCAACCTCCAGGAATCAGCGTATGACCCCTTTGCGTCCCACCGTGTGAGTCAGTTTATCTTCACTGGGGCATATGAGAGGACTTAGGAGGAGGAAGGATTTACTTTTTAGCTTGTGGTTTTAGAGCTTCAGCCGTTGGTCAGCCAGTTTCATCACTTTATGTCCGTGGTGAGGCAGAGCAGCTTGGTGGCAGGAGTGCGTGCAGGAGGAGGCTGCTCACCTCTTGGCGGCCAGGAAGCAGAGAGAAGCTTGTGCGTTAGTGGCCTTCCTCCTCCTCCTCTTCCCACTTGTTGCTGTGGTTGTTTTTCAAGGTAGGGTTTCACGCTAGTCCAGGATGACCTGGTATTCACTACATAGTCTCAGGGTGGCCTTGAACTCACAGCAATCCTTCTACCTCTGCCTCCCAAGTGTTGGGATTAGAAGTTTGAGCCATCATGCCCGGCTCTTCCCACTTTTTGCATTTAGGTCCCCAGCCTATGGGATGGTACTGCCCCCATTCGAGAGATGCCCTGAGAAAACACTCAGAGAGAGGCATGCTCTACTAGTCTTGGCACTCCTCAGTCTAGTTGAGTTGACAAGCCCTCTGCAGATCTGTGTGGCGCTGCTCCCAGGGAGGCCTTAGCTCCTGCCCATAACCCGAGTTGCTGAGCCTAGAAGGTTAATGCCAGGCTTGGTGGTTCTGTGAGACTTTTTACAGAGCTGGGTGGATGGGTGCAGGGTGCTGAGCCAACCTGAAGCTGGAGGACAGTCAGGGGCCCAGCACCCCACAACTCAGTGCCTGACCCATTGTATTCCTGTCTGGACTTACCAAGTATGGCTAAAGTCCACTGAGACGTAGCAGAGGCACATCAGTGACTGCTGTGGCTACGATGTCCATACAGTGGCCTTCCAGCCTCTTCATGTGTTGGTGGATTTCCCATCAATGGCTGTGGAGATAGCTGACAGTATTGGGGCCAGGTCCCGGGTCCTTGGGTCATCTGAGTTTTGAGGGTCAGCAGCTGTCCATCCCTGTCAGCCCAAGTCCCTGTGGCCAGGCCCTGTGGCTGAGCTGGGTGTTCTGATAGGCATGGACTTGGGTTTCTGGCTTTGTTGGTGTTGGAGGGATGATAGAGAGGGGGTGTGTAAGCAAAGGCCAGGCCTGTGGGTCACTGTCACCTGACACGTACGTGCTCCACGAGAGAAGGGGCACTGCGAAGAGTCTCCATGAGTATGTGTGAGGGAGTTGGAGCAAGGGTCTGCCCAACCCCTCACTCCAGGCAGCCTCAGGCCAGCAGAACCCCCCTCCCCAGGAAGCAACTCCACTCCATGGAGTAGGCAGGGAAACCTTAAGTTCAGGAATGGCCTTGGCCCCTCCCCAGACTCCCTGAGAAGATGGTGTCTTAGCACTTGCTTCAATATGCTTGTCCACCCTCCTGGTCTGGGGTCTGGGGTCATCCTCTGATAGAGCCCATGCTCCCTAGTCTGGATCTTGGGCACCCTGCTTTCCCTGGGCCCCAGCTCTGCCGCAGAGCTTCCCCCCTTCCAGGGGCTGCCGCCTGCTATGGGCCACACCCCCGGCCCTGGATCCCATGGGAACAGGTATACAGGGAGGGAAGACAGGGCACAGGAGGGGGCAGAGGCTGAGGAATGTGGGAAGCCTGTCAGATACCTGCTGAGAACCTAGCCAGCTACCCTTGAACTCAGGCCTTTGGACCCCCGGTGCAAAGCCCACAGCTCAGTGAGGAGGAGGCTGGTTCCCAGTGCCTGCTCCGGGCTTCTCATGCCTGCCGCTCACCCCTGCCTCTCCCTGGAGGAGCCAAGTTAGAGCTGCTGGCCCCAGCCACAAGGCCATGGGGGAGTGTCCCAGCCTGGTTCCCAGGCTCTGAGGCTTCCTCCCCTGGAAAGCAGGAGCCAGGCTGAGCCGTGGCTGGGGGTGGGAGTTGGCGGGAGGCCACCGGGTGGCCTGTTGTGGGTGTGGGGGGTGGGTTAGGACAGCCCTGCCTAGTCTGTCCCTAGGGAGCCTTTGCTAGTCCCAGCCCCAGGGTGAGCTGTCCATGTGCTTGCAGGACTGCGTCCACGCAGGACCTACTTATGCAGGACATACACAGGTGTCCTTGGCCACTGTGCTGGGATCACAGTGGGAAGTTCGGGGTTCATGGTGGGGTGTTTTCTCACTTGTTTGAAATACGGCCTGCCCTACCGTGGTGGTTGGGATCAGCCACGGGATGTTTTAATTCCTAATTTAGACTGTTTATGTGCTAGGCTGGAGTCTCCATCCGCCCCTCCCCGCACCTCCCTCCTTGGTGCCCCAAGCTTCCAGCTGCCTGGTGGGTGCAGGTTCCCCCGGGTTGGGGGCGGGGGCCACCCGGACAGAGCCTGGTTCCCGTCTCAGCCAGCCCTGGGCATCTTCGGCAGCCCTGCAAGGGCCCCCAGACCAGCTGGCACCACCCACCCCAGCTCCCACCACAGAGCCCTCTTTGTGAGAGTCAGACCCTCCCCATGGTCCAGGCTTCTCTGGGAAGGGAATCCGAGGTCATGCTGTGGCCAGGCAGTCCTTCCAGCAGGCCTGCTCGGGTTGAGCCACAGGATGGGAGTAGAGTCTGGCCTCCGTGCTGGACAGGTCCAGCTGTTGTCCAGGGAGAGGGACTCAGAGATGGGCAGCAGGAAGACCCTCCCTGACCACTGAGTGCTGATGATTGCCTAAGGGTCAATGTTGACTGTCCAGCTTCAACTAGAAAATACATTTTGTCTGCAAGGACTGATCAGGTGGGGGAGGCCTGGACTGCCTTCCTGGTTGGCCATTTATCAGACTGGGAGAGCTGACATTGGGCCCAGCCACCCAAGCAGGGCTGCAGGGAGACGGCAAGGACCAGTGTAGGTGGGACCTTCAACCTGACCCTCCCTATAGGACAAGGCCGCCGGCCTCCCCTCCTGTGTACACAGGTGTTCAGTGTCATTTGTGACCAGGACTTGTTGAGGGGAGTCCAGAGGGACCTTGCCTGGAAACTCTGACACTGCCTGGCAGACCAAGTACCACGGCTTAGGGATCCTTAAACCTGACCCTGAGTAGACAGAACCATGAGAGGGAGAGGCACTGGTGAGCAGCCTGGCTGGGCGATCCCCACACCCAGCTCTGCTCTCCACCCCTGAAGTGTCCGCTGGCCCCACAGACCCACTCCGGGCAGATGCTCCCCAGCCGCACCGCACCATAGGCCAGGTTTGTAGTCCCTGGCACAGCGCCTCCAACCCTGCCTACCTTATAGGGTGTCCTAGGTGTCTGCTTGCCCCTCCTCTGCCCCAAATCTTCCCCTGGGAGGGTTCTTGTTCTCTGTGACGTTCCCCACCACCACCTAGCCTCCATTTGTCAAGTGTGCCCCCCGTTCCCATTGGGGACGCAGGTCTGAGCAGCTGGGTGGGACAGCATCCACACCTGTGGGAGCTTCACAGGTTGAGTGAGGCTGGCCTTGAGTGGTCAGGGGTCAAGGGGCCTGGAGGCGGCAGAGGTGGGGAGAGAAGGTAGTTTCCAGTCACTGGCGGGGCCCCTTTGGCTCAGCTGGTTTAGGTCCTGCATCTCGCGTCTCTGGGTGCAGATGCTGGAGGTGTCACCGGGTCACGCTACGGTGAACGGGGCTGTCTTGGCAGCAAAGTAGAGGTGAAAGGGTCCGTGTACTTCTGCCAGGCATTCCCTCGTCCATCTCGTCTGCAGAGCCTAGAAACTCATCTGGAGCTGGAGTGGGGATTTCTGAAAGTGCATTACCCCAGGCCTGCGAGTGCCCCTCCAAGTCATCCTGCTAGCTTCCCTCCCACCAGGGTGGCCCCTGCCCTGGGACCCGACTCGCTTCTGTCCATGGCACCCGAGTAGAATACATCTGCAGTGTGCGCTGAGCTGTATAGCACCAGCTCCTTGGTGGGATGGGGGGGGCCGGTGGGGGGAATCCCCAAGACGTGGGAACAGCAGGTAACCCTCAAGCCCGCATTCCACACTGTGCCGTTCGTCACGGGAGCCCAGGGATTCCCTAATTAAGCAATTTATTATTAAAGCAGCATTCTTCCTCGGATCCGACTTCCTGCAGCCGCAGGGACAGCCCACAGGCATCCCACATGGGGCTACTGGTAGGTGGCATGTAGCCCAACACCCTCATTTGGAATTGCTCAGCTTGTATAGATTGCCAGCAGCCCTGAGGGGGTGCCCTGTGTCTCCACGTGGTCACCTTGGAGCCCAGTAGATGTCTGTGAGACTTGCTAGCATAGTTCCTGAGGTCAGGTGGGATCCAGGGTCAGCCTGGCCTTCCCTGAGGTGGCTCCCTCAGCCACAGACCTGTAATGTGTCAGACCGATCCCCAGGGACATCCTGGAGATCAGTGCCTTCCAGGAGCAACTGAGGACCCTCGGAGATGTTGGAGGATGAGTGAAGAGTCAGTTTGTGGGCTCTATTGGTGCAAGGTGGAGTGTTCAGGGGCCAGTATGTGGCTGGGATGTGCCAGAGCCCTGCTATGATGAGGCCACTCGGCCCTGAGATTGTGCTTCCACAGCAAGGCTGAACTTGCTCGCCAGCCCTTGAAACAGTGGTCCTGTCAGGAAGTGCAGGTGAATGGAGTCTTGCAAGTGACTGGGGTGAGATCCCAGCCTCATTCACCCTGAAAGTATTTAAAACTGGGAAATTAAAAAAAAAACTCTCTCTAAACAATTTATTTTAAAACAGCAATAATAGGGCTGGAGAGATGGCTTTAGTGGTTAAGGCGTTTGCCTGCAAAGCCAAAGGACACTGGTTCAATTCCCCAGGACCTACATAAGCCAGATGCCCAGGGGGCGCACGAGTCTGGAGTTTGTTCGCAGTAGTTGGAACCCTGGTGCACCCATTCTCTTTCTCTCTCTCCCTCTCTTTCTCCCTCTTTCTCTCTGTCAAATAAATAAATAATGTAATACTTTAAAAAAGCCAATAATAAATGCTTTACGTGCTAGCACCTTCTTTTATAAAAAGTGGCTGGGTTCTCCATTTGAGCCAGAGCAGGGGCGTTACCTGTTAGTCTTTGGAATCTCAACCATCTAATTTGGTGGGGGACTGAGGCCTGTGGAGGAGCCAGTGTGCAGCCGGGGATGAGGAAGGGGGTTCGTCCCATCACACGGAGAACCACAGGCCTACAACAGCGAGTGCCCTGGCAGACAGAATAATAATTCTCTGGGCAGCATACCTTCTCGTGGGCAGTCGTGATGTCTGGGGCGTTTGTTTTACAGATCTTGGGAACTGAGGCCCTCCCTCCCATGATCGTGTTGTCTCCACCCCCGTCTGCTGGCCTCCCTGCCTGGGCTCTGAGATTACCGCCATGGTACTAGCTGGACACTGCCCCAACCCCCTCGTTGGGCACTGGGTGTGGAGGCATGCAAACCTCCTGTGAAGAGCAAGGGAGATAGGAGAAACACATCCCAAGGCCAAATGTAGATGGAACTTATCTTTGGACTAGGGGCGAGGCTGCCCCTGAGCTGCCTGGGGCAGTGGGGCAGGAGGACCAGGATTCCTCAGCTGTGGGCAGCCAGAGCCCCAGGGAC
Organism: Dipus sagitta; assembly: GCA_036346955.1. Taxonomy (NCBI): domain Eukaryota; kingdom Metazoa; phylum Chordata; class Mammalia; order Rodentia; family Dipodidae; genus Dipus; species Dipus sagitta. The sequence goes on along the minus strand of CM070781.1, from coordinate 111,964,376 downwards.
AGCTGGGCTTGAGGGGCTGGGAACTGGGACAGTGCCAGCCTGGGGGCAGGGAAAGAGGAAAGACCCTACTCTGTCTCTCCCTCCTACCCTGGCAGGGACAGTCCAACACCTTCGGAAACAGCACCTTCCAGAACACTGCGGCAGTGCGTGGATAGCTGCTGTGCTGGGGAGGGAAGAGGCGCTCCATTGTTAGTTTAAAAAAAAATGACTCAGACAATTCACAGAGCTTCCTTTTCCTGCTGGTTTCCAAGAATCCAGCTCCGACCTAATGGATCAAGTTGATAGGGGATCGATAGAGACACAGGCAACTGGAGGGGAGCCAGGCCCAGCGAATCAGCGTGGCACTAGCCAGGAGACTCCCCAGGGCCCAGGTCTGCGGTCAGCAGGCTGGTGGGCAGGCAGCTGGCCAGTGGGAGGCACCCAGCCTGGCCTGGCCACTGGCTCCTGATGGCCACAAGGGAGCCCAAAGCTGGCAGGGTTGCTGGTGTTTGCGTTGGGGTCTGCTGTGCAGTGAGCACACCACACACACAAACATGCCTCTTGCAGGGGCCCCTAGTATGTTGATCTGTTTAGATGGAGGGCCTACTATGTTTGTGTGCACGGCCCTACTGCGAACAGGATCCCTTGAGTGTCCACCCCCTTCTGGGAGGAAGTGGGGGTGCTCTGAGTCCCTAGTGGGTCTGTTAGTGTGTTTGCACCACAAGGACCCTGTGTGGGGTGGTGGTCTGGGCCTACATGGCTCCCCAAGGCTCCCACTGTGGGGCCATGGCTGACGGCAATGTCTCTCAGTGGCCTTGAGGCTCTCGCCCTTCACCGCTTGCCCTGCATCCGCTCGCTTACCCCATGTTTGTTCCTCACTGTCCCCTGGTCCAGTTTGATGAAGGCCAGCCCGTCAGCCTCGTGGCCTGAAGCCTCCCCAACTGAATTCAGTAGGTACTCAGGGAAAGGCCGGCAATGGAGGAGCCCCAGCTTCCTTCCCAGGGAGGGATCCCTGGGGTGCCTTTGGGGCTCAGAGGGGCTTCCCAAAGCAGAAAGGGAGTTGGGTGTCGGCAGGTGTACTGGCTCTACTTTGAGGTCACATCAATGGGGCATAGTGGTTGGCACCCATGTCAGGTAGGACGTGGGCCCCTAGGCCTCCCAGTATACCTGTCCTAGAGCTCTGCTGGATCTTTCTGACTTAGCCAGAGTCTGTTGACATGCCCAGACCAAGGCAGGGTTGGCCTAGCAGGGCCAAGAGGAAGGCTGTGCTCAGCGGACTCCTCTCCCTCTCCAGTCACAGGAATGGGCCACAGAAGGCTCCAGGCACAGTGCTTCCCACTTCTCTGCAAATTGGCTGACATAATGGCTCAGCTGGGTTCTAGGCTTAAAGAATTTCAACCCATTAAGCACAAATACCGTGCGATTTGGAATATTCGGGCTGGAGCCGCCCTGACTGTTCTGTGAGAGCTGCCTGGAGCTCTAATTAGCCCCTGATGGGGGCCTCTGTCGTCCTGGGGGGGGGGGCAGGTGCTGCTGGGATGTTTCTCTGTTGTCCGGCATAGCTCATGGGTCCAGCTAGGTCTGAGAGCACCTGTTCTTGCAGAATGGGGCTAGCCTGTATGCCCTGAGATGCGAGCCTGTCTGAGCCTGACTCAGTTCTCTAAGACAGTGGGCATGGGAGTGACTGATGGCGTCTTGGACCAACTAGGCCCAATTTTTCTTTTTTTTTCTTTTTTTTTTTTTTTTTTTTTGAGGTAGGGTCTCAATCTAGCCCAGACTGACCTGGAATTCACTATGTAGTCTCAGGGTGGCCTCCAACTCACGGTGATCTTCCTACCTCAGCCTCCCGAGTGCTGGGGTTAAAGGCGTTGTGCACTACCATGCCTGGCAGAGAGAAAATGAATATGAATGGGCGTGTCAGGGTGTGGCCTCTAGCCACAAGAAATCCAAAAGCATGCACCACTTTGTGTGTCTGACTTTACGTGGCTACTGGGGACTCAAACTCTGGTCATTAGGCTTTATGGGCCACATAAGGCTTCAGATAACAGTGCTTCCCACTTCCTCTGCAGATTGGCTGACATAAGTGCCTTAACCGCCGAGCCATCTCTCCAGCCCTAAGCCCAGTTCTCTGTGACCTGGAAGGTGGAATACCCTGAGCCTCAGTTTACCTACCAGGACATTGGCAGTGCTGTGAGTGGGTGTTGCATGGTCTGGTGGTCTTACCTGCCTGTTCAGTTGAGTCTTCCCTGGGTCTCTTCTTACCACCTCCAGCTTGAGAGCTGGCTCTTGACCTCAGCATCTCCCAGTCTGGGAATGTGTGAGGACCTAACCAGGGCATAGGGAAAGAGCCCCAGAAGCTGTCATGGCCCCTTGAGCCGGGGGATGTGTTAACTAACCTGTATGAGGTCTGCCATAGAAATGCCCTTATTTCAGTTCCAGCAAGTCGTCGTCTCTCAGCTCTGGAAGATGTCTGCTCCTGTGGAAGGCTTCTCCTGCCTGTGTCATGTGCTCACCCCTTGTGGGTCTGTTCCCTAATCTCTGCGCAGGATGTTCAGTCAGGCTGGACAAGGGCCCTGTTTTGGAACCTCATTTTGGTTTAATCTCCCCTGAGGACCCTTTATGACCACATCTCACATTCTAGGTCTTGGAGATTAGGCTTCAACTTAGGAACTTGGTGAGCCCAGCTCAGCTTATAATAGAAGACTCGAAGAGTCTAAATAAGGGGCCACTGTCCACCAGGACTGACTGAGCCTGGGCAGGAGGCAACCACCTGTTGTGACCAAAATGCTGTGACTCCCAGATTCAGACACTGAAACTGTCTCCATCATGTGGTATCAGGGAAGGCGGGGCCTTTGCTGGTAGTAGAGATCAGAAGAGGTCTTGAGGCCAGGTCCTCACACCAGCCACTGGGGAAATCTTCAGCCACATATGAGAGTTGGATATCCACTCCCTAGAACCTACCCATCAGTACCCGATCTCAGCTTCTGGCCTCCAGACTTGAGAGATGAGGTATTTGTTGGAGAGCCCACAGCTCTCTGGTCGTGGCCACAGCAGGCCACCTGACTCGCCTTTCCCATCTGTCCTGCACCAGCCTGGGACCTGGCACATCCACATCTAGGACTCCTCCATAGCACACTCTGCCAGTCACCAAGTCCCAAGGTGAGCCTCATACCTGAGGCACGGACTGGGGCTGTAAGCCTCCCATGGGCCTCTGGGCTGTGCTGCGCAGAGCATGGCTGGAGCAGGACCTGTGGCCCTGAACTTCAGGCAGAGCCTCTGAAGACATGACTGTGTGTAAATGTCAGCCCGGGGTTAAGGCCTAGGCAGGGGGAGGGGGCCCTCTGGCCTTGGAGGGACAGTGGCCTCAGGGAACCAAGGGAACTAGCTTTACTTTGAAATCAGACTTTCCAGGGGTCTGTGCTCTTTTCTAAATGTCACTGCTATTAATAACATGGTTGCTGGTGGGTGGGGGAGGCCATGGCCAAGGCCACTTAGTTCATCCATAACCTGAGAAGCCTATAGACCAGGTACTGGGGAGGAGCAAGGGACATCCTCTGTGGACCGAAGGGCTTCCTAGGGCTTCGGGGCTGCAGTGGGTTTCAGCATAGCTAAAGTCTTCTCAAGGAGGGCTTCCCCTAAGGGCTGGGAAGGGGCTGCCCAGGGACAACTCACTGAGCCCAAGGGCCTTCTCGCCTGCCCCTCAGGCGTCCATATGTCCGTCGGGGAGATGGAACTGTCTGGCAGTCCCTTGAGTAGGCAGATGGTGTTTACATCAGCCAGATCTGAACCCAGAACTGATGGGCAGAGAGCGTGAAGAGTGGGTATCATGGGGTTTCCAAGGCTCTGTGTTAGGCATGGGCCAGTATCTTCCAGTCGCCAAGTGGGCCTGGAGTGCCTTAGGAAGGTGGGTGTCAGCTTCAGTACCATTGCCCAGGAATTGTTCTAGAAGGTTCTAGATGACCTCAGGCTCCACCCCTTAGACTCAGTAAGGAGTTTCTTACAGCCTTGCAGTTTGGGAGGCCCTGCCCCGCCGCACACTGGGGGTGTGATTAGAATTAGCCACCAAGGCACTAGGCCGAGGAGGCCCTTGAGCCTGGCAGGACCTGTGAGCCTGGCTTATCTCTGCCCTGCCTGGGCGGTAAATCACTGAAACTTGTCCCTCGGTGCCCCCAGAATTGGAGGGAGGGTTACTGGGTGGCTGTTTGTGGGCATGCTGGACCAGAGGCCCAGGACCAGTCAATGCAGCACATCCCTGATGGTGTGGGGGTTGGCGCTGAGAGGCAAGGGAGAGCCAGTTGGCCGGCACTGCTGTGAGGTCTCCCTTTTTAATAAGCACTCAGTTGCCAGGCAACAGTGGTGGGGAAAGCCAGGCTTTGCAGGAATGGACAGTGGGGGGCAGAGGCCCAGGGACATGGCTTGCCACAGGGCTCCTGGCTTCCTGTGGATGCTGGACAGCCCTGTCACCAGGTATCCTGCGTGTGTGTCCCCCTCTGTGTGCCTGTATGTTAGGTGAACTGGGCTCCCCCATAGACACAGACTAATGTTCACACACAGTGCTAGTTCGCATGCAGGATGCTGTGGGTCCCACATGTGAGCTGGGCTTGTACCCCGAGGTGGCGATCAGAAGGGAGAGGGCCTCAGGCCTCATGGGCAGGGGAGCTGAGCACCTAGCCTCAGGGCCCACCCACCTTCTGAAGAACAGACAAGACCTCCTGACCCCTGGTGGGCACAAAGGGCAATCTGTGTGCCGAGCAGGTGGTGAAGGCATAGAGCCCTCCTCAGCGCCCTTGCTCACTGAAGTGTAGCAGCTGGTAGTGCCCCTCCTGGTACAGGTTCCTCTGTGGCTATCATGTGGAGTGGAATGGAGGCAACAGGGGTGCAGGATTGAGGTGGGGTCCTGGACAAGGGTGGTGGGAGGCATGGGGTGGAGCCGCATATTGGAGAGACTGAGGTCGGAATAGGAATGAGCATATGCCCTGTGCCCCTTTCCTCCCTCTTGGCTGGACCACTCAGCACTCCCCTTGGCCTCTGGGCCCAGATGCCATGGGTCCCCATAGGGTCTCTCCAGGGCAGCTCCCCACCCCCACTGTGCAGCTGTGGAGAACAGATGCTGCCTGGGAGCCACATCCAGATGGCTCACTCCAGGTCTGCTGCAGGAAGGAGCTAGCCCAGGGTGAGGCGGGGAGAGGGTGGAGGGGCACCAGACCACGTTCCCACGGAAGGAGCGTCTGGTCCTCTGGGGTCGCTAATTTAGGCCATGGGCAGCTGTGCAGTGATGCTCAGGCAGTTATTTCTGGCCCAGAGAATTCCAGTAGAGCGCTCTCTGAAAGCCCATCCACGTAGGCCAGTGGTCATCTTCCCCCAGGGTCACCTGGCTCTGCTCCCTCTGTCTCCTGGCTTTTCATTCTGTTTCCTGTGGGTGGAGGTGCACAGAGCCTCTGTGGGGACACAGCTGGGCACAGGTGTAGCTGGGAAGGAGCCCTGAGCCCACACCCCCCACCTCCTGCAACCCAGCACAAAGCTGACCTGAGGTGGGGGAGGCCTGTCCCAGGAGCAGCTCCCGGTTACCACACCCGTTGGTGCCAGGCCAGAGAGTGCTCGTGAGAGTGGAGACGGAGAGAGATAGGCCAGGGGTGGCTCCCATTCCAACCAAGCAAGATCCTTCCTGGGGGGCTGTGGGCTCCCCGTAGTGCTTGCAGGGGTTGTTCTCTGCCACCAAGTGGCTGGCAGGATCTGGAGTAGCTTCTCACCTACACGGCCTGCCTCCCTGTGGGCACAGTGACTGGAGAGGTGGGATCAGGCACTTTTGCACTCAATTTTCCCCTGAAAAGTCCTAAATCAAGGTATTAAGAGCTCAGCAGAGACATCAGCACACTTTCTAATTAGCACGGTTTTAGAACTTGGGCACCATTAGAGGGAGCAGTTGGCATGTGCTCAGTCAGGCGCTGTGGTGTCAGTCCTTAAGGATGGAGGGACTTAGCCTGCCTGGGAAGAGCCAGGTTCCTCCCTCCTCTCAAGGCCTTCAAGAATGTGTACGCATGTCCACACACACACCCCCAGACACTCTTGTCACCATGTGTGGGCATGCATGGCTCATTGGAGCAGGCAGCTTACACATGGGTACATGCAGGCACGCATCCCATGTCCATGCCTGGGTCTGGATGTCCCCTACCCATGGCTGCCCCCCACCCCGCGCGACTGAAGTGGAAGGGCTGCCTGCCTTGCCCCATGACGTTTGGATGCACACCTCAGCAAGGAAGGGAAAAACAGCGAGCTGCCTGGCTTAGCTTGGTGCTACAGAGGATGGATGGGTACATACTGCTCAGGCCACAGGGGAGGAGGAGGAGGAGGTCAGCCTCCTGCGGTTGCTGCTAGCAGAGGGGCTAGGAAAGCCCAGAGATCCATGAAGCTAAGCATGACATAGAAGGTTCCAGCAACCAGAGCACTTATGGAGTGACCTGCTTCCCACTCCCCATAGTGAGGGGCTGTAGCAGGGAATGGTTTCCACACACTGGCTTCATGGGGAGGAACTCTCATGGACAAATCCAGCCCCCACCCCCTCGCCTGTGTGACCCTGAGCAGAGCCGGCAGTTAAGAGAACAAACAGCTCCATGTTTGGTCGGCTCCTCTTGCTCCCCACCCCCAGCCCGGCCCGGCCCAGGCCCCAGCCCAGGCCAGCCGTTGCTGTGAGTCACACAGGCCTAAGCTGAGGCTCTCAGGCCATGCTCCCTGGGCCAGGCCATGGTGTGTGTGTGGCAGGGGTGGGGGGAGCGGAGGGTGGGGGGTGGCTCAGAATGAGTGCCAGAAGCAGGGAGGACCAGGACAGGGCCAGGATTCCACAGCCCAAGACCCTGAGTCCTAGACAGAAGAGGGGAAGCAGAGCCGCCTCACCTGGCTCTCTTCAGCCTTGTCCTCTGGACAAGCCCTGAGCCTGCTGGCACCTGTGCCCCTCCCCGTAACTACCACACGTGGCGGCTGGCATTGCTGTACCCTGAATGCAGCTTGGCCTGAGGAGCATTTGGGGAAGGGGTGTAGGTGAACCCGCCTGTTAAGACCCCTGCATGCATCAGCCTTCTGAGCTGATGGGAGGCAGGCCCCAGGAACCAGACTCAAAAGACCTCGGTAGCTGTTCCCCGTCTCCCCCGAAATAGGAAGGTGCTGGGTGGAGGTCCAGCTAGGTCCCATGGTGGGGAAGATGGATCTACACATGATGGTAGGGGGTCCACTTTCAGGATGTTCTAGGTCAGGCCATATGAGGATGATTGGCGCACATGGTGTCCCCCCAGGAGGGAGCCGTTGGGAAAGGAAGTCGCCACACCTGCCAGTGAGATACCTGTATGGAGTCACGCTGATGATCCCAACAGGGCTGTTTTGTACCCATACCCTCCCGTCAGCTGTCTTCCCTCCAAATCCCAAACACAAATGAGCACCAGGCTGCGATCCTTGCCTCGAGGCCTTTGGCAGTGAGTGATGGAGACAGAGCTTGGCTGGGGATCCCCTCTGCCTCTGTCCTAATGGGCCTGCAGGTTCTTCCTCACCTTGTCAGCAGCTTGTCGCCATGGCAACAGCCTCCAGGGAAGGAAGAGAAACCTCCTTCAATCTATAATCCTGCGGAGTGAGTGCCCTGCCCCCAGGCCTCACAGGAAACCCAGATGAGTACCCAGAAGGCCACCTAGCTCTGGGATTTCTGTCACTCCCCCTGGGGCTGAGGCAGCACATGCTAGGCACCAGAAACCAGGGGTAGCAATGCCAGGCTGGGGGTCATGGCCACACCCAATCCCTGCTGGCCACTTGTGTTTCAAGCTGTCCTAGGAAGGGGTAATGACAACCCAGCCTGATCTGGAAGGAGGCTAGGACATCTGGGCCAGCTCGGGAGCTCCTTTGAGAGTTGAAGCTCTCTGGTCCAAGTTACATGGCTCCATCCTACCCATCTCCAGGGGAAAGTCCACAGATGGTTCACCTTGTTACGAAGGAGTGTGGAGATGAAGGAGCCCACCCAGCCTCTGCCAGAAAGATGTCTGTTTTTTTTTTCTAGGCCAGCCCCTAGGCAGTGTTCCGCCAGCTCTGGTCCATCTGGAGGCAGACGGCCTGCCCTTCACAGCCTCTTCTGAGAGCCTCCCTGACCCGAGTGGTTGTCAGGGACCCCCAGGTTGAACCTGCCAGGTGCCCAGCATGGTGGACCCTATACACCCCATGGCGGCTTCTGCAGTCACTTGCTCAGGCCCACCCATGATGACCTCAGGCCTGTGGGGGAGGGCAACCCACAGGCTGGGGAGGCAGGAAACAGCAGAAGGTCCCCAAACAGCCAGGGCTGGGGAGGGGTCAGACCACACAAGGCCTTGCTTAAGATTGTGTGTCCAGGGCACGAGGGACTGGGTGTGAGTGTGCACATGTGTGGGTGCACTGTGTGTGGAGGCTGGAAGTTGAAGCAGATGTCTTTCTCCATTGAGCTCCATCCTATTCACTGACTCAAGTCCTTTCACCTGAACCCAGAGCTCACCAGTTCAGCTAAGTCTCAGCTATCCAGCTGGTTCCACAGATCCCATCATGCCTCCGCCTCCGAGGTGGGCACACCGCACATGCCCAGCATCTGTGCAGGTGTTGGAGTTCCGAGTCCAGGTCCCCATGCCTGCGCCGAGCGCTTTACCCATGAGCCATCTCCCCTGCTCCCTGGCAGGGTTCGGGTCAGGCCTTGGGCAGTGCTTTGTTTTAGAAAAAAGAGCTCAGATGCCTGAGGGGGAGGGCATGGCAGGAGCCAGAACAGACCTGGGACTTCTGGGTCGTCTCTGGAACATGAGGGCACTGTAACACTGTGATGGCAGTCTCTGCCCAAGAGCCTGGGGCTGGGGCCTGGAGTCCCGAGGAACGGGCAGAGGCGGAGGGCATGGGGGTGCGCACGCTGCCAGGGCACGGAGGGTGAGACAAGTGGTTGCTGGGGCCGAGGGATAGCCCAAGAAGGGTAAGGGAGGAGACAGGAGAGCCTGAGCCTCCAGCATTGCAGACGTTGACAGGGTGAGTGTATTGAGCAGGGCACGGGTGTGTACATTGTCCTGGTGTATACCATCCCCAGTGGGTGTCTCCTGTCTCTGTTCGAGACCCGAAAATCCACAGACATTGTTGCAGTCAGGTTCACATTGCTGGTAGAAATCACCCAACCAAGAGCAGCTTGGGGGGGGGGGAAGAGGTTTATTTTGGCTTACAGGCTCGAGGGGGAAGCTCCATGATGTCAGGGAAAATGACATGAGCAGAGGGTGGACATCACCTCCTGACCAACATAAGGTGGACCATAGCAGCAGGAGTGTGCACCAAACACTGGCAAGGGGACACTGCTTATAACACCCGTAAGCCCACCCCCAACAATACACCATCTCCATCATTAATTCCAAAATCTCCATCAGCTGGGAACACCTAAGTTTATGGGGGACACCTGAATCAAACCACCACAGGCATCCTTTTCTAGATAGGTCCGCTGCCACCGAGCAGCCCTGGCTGATTGCCTCCGCTGCTGGGCTATGGTGTCGCACACTCCTCTGCGTAGGAGCTGGTGAACACGGGAGAGTCAGGGCTTCCTGGGCTGGGCCTGGCACCTTGGATCCCACTGACCAGGAGGAGGATACTGATGGGGAGATGGCACACAAACTCCCACAGAGCACAAGCCAGCTCGCACAGGCCTCCCACTCCTGCCCCCTGTGCACCCCAAGGTGCTTGGAGTGCTCTGAGGGTGGGGTCAGAACTCTGAGACCAAAAACAGATCCTGCTGGAGGCGGAGGTGGTATGAGGCCCTGTGGAGTTTGCTAAGCATGGGGTTGGAACCTGGGACCCGTCACTCCACCGGGGTGCAGGAGAAGCCTCTCACGAGTTGGGTTAGCCAGCTCAGGGACGGTGAACTTCTGCATGTGTAGTGGCTGTCCTGCCTCGGAAGGTAGTCATGGGCCCCAGTTGCAGGGGACCAACACCTCCTTGCCCTGGTTTAGGCCCAGGCACATTTCATCTCAGCACCTCCCCCTGGTCCATGAGCTCTCGGAAGGAGCCATCTGCCAACCAGCCCACCTCAACATCAGCAGTGGCGTCACTGGGCAGCTGTTACAGTGGCTGTGGGGAGGACTTAGGGGCACATTGGCCTGACACGTGGCTTGCGTGACAGTCAGGGGGCTGACTGTACCCCAGGGGGAAGCCACGTGGAGATGGCAAGGAGGCACCATCTGGGCCTGCCCAGGAGCTGGGTCACTAATTGTCAGGCCAGACGGCGCTGGGGGAGAGGTGATGATTGGCTCCAGCAAGGCAGAGCTGTAGTTCAAAAGAAAAAGCTCAGTGCCTTTACGTGGCGATCGCTGAAGCGCGGTTCGCAGACCATGAAATTAAAGCAAGTTTCAGCAGCGTCCTGAGCATTCACGGGGCTGTGTGCCCTCCAGTGCCCTCCAGCCCCAACCAGCTCCAGCTCCCCTGGAGGCCAAGCCGTGCTCGTCACCACTCCCACCCCTGGCCTTGTCTTCTCTCCCCAAACCCTCCTGCACACGTCCCATAGGTAGAGTCACACATGCACGTCTTCCTTGCACTGTGTCCTCAGGTTGTCCGCAGCGGTGCGCATGTCAGGCTGCACCCTTTTCTATAGCGGTAACATTTCATCGTGTGCGCAGGCCACGTGCTGTGCGTTCGTTCATCTGCTGGGAGACGTCCAGGCTGTTTCTCCTTTGTTGTATTGTGACTGACTGCATACGTGAACATGTACTTGGGGAAGGACTGGTTTCTCATCAGCTTTGCTGTATGCCCAGGAGTGTCATCAGTGAGTCACATGGGACACCTCTGGGACTTTGAGGAACCGCCAGGCTGTGGGCACCCCCTTATGATCTCCTCGCCACTCTAAACAAGGGTGACCTGCCGCAGTGGATGCTAGAATCACAGCCAGTGTCTAACCTCCTAGCACCCCGGGCCCAGGAACTGGCATTTTGCACCTGTTATATGACTTTTTTTTTTCTGGGCAGACAGGAACAAGTGTCTGTTCACACCAATAGCAGACCAAAGTCCACCCAAGTCCAGCTTAGGAGCCCGTGAGTTTATTGGGGTTACTTACACGAGCTTGGGGACTGAACGCAGCTGCTGGCCCTGCAGGAGAGTTTCTTCCTCCAGCAGTTGCTGCTGCTTATCCTGTGGGGAGGGACCTTGTGGGTCTTACTTCAACAGCTTCCTGAGCCTTGTAAGTTTAATTTGCTTCCTGAGATTTGTAAATTACATATCCTGCCTGAGTCTCATGAGCCTCTGCCCTGTTTCAGTTTGGAGAAAATGACATTGCCACAGGGACCTGCTGTGCATCTTGGGCCTGACCTGATCTGCCTTTCCTGGGGGACTCCCTGGAGGCACTCAGGAAGGAGGAGTTCTCTATGACTGGTCCAGGAACAAAGGATTGTGGGTCTCGGGCCATGGACTTGGGCCTCTGTGTAGGGTCCTCAAGCTGGTCGAGGGGACACTGTTTCTAGTGTGTTGTGAGGGTCATGACTGGGCTATTTACAAACCAGAGCCAAGGTATTCTAGGCTGTGTGCGTGTGCTGCCGTGGCAGATTTGTGGGACAGGTCACCTGTGTCATGTGAAGGGCAGAAAGTTGGGGACCCACAACCTGTGTTCTGGGAAGTCAAGAACTCCTACAGGGCTGTGCTGGGCCAAGAGGTCTGCTTACAGAAGTAAGTAGCTGGAAGCCAGAGGTCAAGAGCCCCAAGGGCTAGAAACCGACAACACACTTGGCCACACAGGCCTGGGCTTTCCAACATGGAATTTCTACCATTCAAAAAGTCCAAAGATGGAATGGTCGTGGGGTGAGGAAGCAGAAATCAAAAGGAGTGACTCAAGACTTTCCATATCCCTCTGTCCCCACCTCATGCCTTCCTTGTATGCTCACAGATGTGTAGCTCTGCTAGTCTTGGGTTCCACACCCATGTCTTGGGGAACACACACCCTTGTGGAACAGTTTTGATTGCAGCATTTTCCAGATGGGATTGTGTGTCTTCCCTAGCTCACTGTTCCTACCCCCTCCCCATCCTCTATATCATAGTATCAAAATTTAGACAGTAAAAGCTGGGTGTGGTGGTGCACGCCTTTAATCCCAGCACTTGGGAGGCAGAGGTAGGAGGATCGCCGTGAGTTCGAGGCCACCCTGAGACTACATAGTGAATTCCAGGTCAGCCTGGGCTAGAGTGAGACCCTACCTCAACAACAACAAAAAAATTCAGACAGTGCCACACCTTCTTTGGCAGCACCACAATGCCATGGCAGGTCATGTGTACCCACCTTTTGCCATTTGAACCTTTCTTCAGCACAGTGGGCCTTGGCACTTGGGCCAGCACCATTGGTCCTCCCTGACGACTTTGGATGGACAGTCTTCAGGGTGACTGGGCTACCTTAGTCCCAGTGTGATAGAGAGAGAGGCCAGGAGGGTGGAGGCCCAGGAAAGCTCAGCTGGGGAGATGGGTTGCTACTTGGGGTCTCCTTCACCACCTGCCATGAGTGGGTTATTCAGTGCATATCCCAAAGCCTTCGTTCTCCCTCCAGCAGAGGCAGCTGGCTCCTGTGACACATGCACAGGTGCACCAGCACCTCCTCACTGGGCCAGGCTGTTCCATTTGCAGGACGGGCCTTTGCCATGAATAAACCTGGGCCTTTCTCCTTGAGCAGATTGAGAAAGTCAGGTTGACTGCTCCTGAGGACACCACAGCAGGTAGGCGCAGTGGCAAGGATGATACGCCAGCTCGGGGCTGCTGAACAGCAAGGAGAAATGGCCTCCCGGGCAGAGAGAGCTTTGTGTGACTAGGGGTTTGTGCAGACAGAGGAATTCCAGGCCCCTCCAAGGTAGGCAGCGTGGCTGGTGGCATGCCAGGAGTGCGGCTCTGGCCTCCTGCTGTGAGCCGTCCACCTCCACCCCGCCCCCCCCCCCCCCCCGCCAGGCTCACTCGCATGCCAAGCTGTTCAGGATCTGGCCTAATGGAGCTTAGCTGGCTGTGCAGATTGCTCTGGGGGCCGGCGGGTGGGGCTGGGGCAGCTAAAAGCTTCTAATCCTCGGATCTCATGCCCTGCCCAACAGGGAACTCTGCCTGAGATGCCACAACTGTGTCTTGCCCGGGGCTACTCTTGCCATGCCCATCTGGGCACAGGCAGCAGCCACACCTGGAGACCTCTGACCACCCCAGCTAGTAGGGTCACACTCCTGTGGGGATGAGGGATTGCTGAGGCCAGCATGGGGCTCTGTGGCCTGGGCCACCTTGCTGGCTTGGGGATCCGAGCACCCTGCCTTGCACTTCTGTGGCAATGTCCTGCCCTGGTGTGCCTTCTGAAGACCCTTGTAGTGGAAAGGTGACGTCGCAGGCCTTTCTGTGCCCAAGCCATTCTCAAGAAGGACTTGAGTCTCTGCCATCAGGGATCTGCATGAATCAAGGTGTTGTAACCGATGGAGAAACTGAGGCCCAGGGAGGGTGAGGGGCAGGGCATGCCCTCATCCCCCAACTTTAGTCCAGTCACTGAGGTAGGGTTGCAGGAGACTCAACCTGGGGACCCTGAGCCAGGAAACCTGAGGGCTGTGCCTAGCAGCATGTTAAGGAAGACTGAGGCCCTCGTGCCCAGGACCACTTCAGGCCACATCATCCTACCTTGCGATGCGGTGCCTTGAGGCCCAGCCGGAGCCTCAGCTGTAGGAAACCTGTACATTAACAACTGCAGGAGGCCTTTGCCTGCCGGACCTCAGTGACTTCCTGGAGGTGTCAGTGGTTGCTCCTCCCAGCAGAAGGATAGGGTCAAGGGTGACGTCGCTCCCCTCCACACAAGCTGGGTACCTGGGCCAAGACAAGGAACCGTAGCCATTGCCACCTTGCTCAGCAGGTGGTCAGGGAGAAACAGTCACTGCGTGTCTTCCCCGCGGCTCTGCATGAGTGGGGAAGAGCAGATCTGTGAAGCACTTTCTGAGAGAGCTGCCCTGCTCCTCCAGTGAGGGGTCCAGTGGCCCCTCCTGCATGTGCCCCTTCCCCAGACCCACTTGCTTGCCTTGGACAAGCATTAGGTGGAATAATGACTGCTTCAGCACCATGGACAGCGGCGCTGTGGCCACCTTCCCTCCAATGTCACCCTGCTCCTACTTCACCTGGGGTTGTGTTTGGGGCATTTATTTAGGGTGCACTGAAGCCAGACCCTTTGGAGAGCACCCAGCTGTGGCCTTAAAACCCTCCTGTGGACTTGAACCCATGCCCTCCCTTGGCACTGGTCCATAGCAAGAACCATGGTAGTCTGAGAGAAGGCTTCCCCAGAGTGTCAGAGGGCCAGTGTCCTGAAGTCCACCCAGCAGGACCCTTCCTTTGCTTGGTGCTGGCTTGGGGCAAGGGTCCTAGCCTTATGGTGAAGTACAGGAGGCAGCCAAGCCCCTCCAAGGCGAATAGACCTGAGAGATGGACGGGGAGAGGGTGGGAGTTTGGAGGGTGGGGCTAGCGGAGTGGTACTATGGTTGAGGGTCTCAGACTCAGTAATCAGCTGTCTAGAGGCTCTCCCCCCTTGGCTAGCCTCCCTCTGGGCCCCTCAGTTCTTTTCTGCTTGTGTGCCTCAGGGCCAGATGAAACCTTGCTGTCTGAGTGAGACTGCCTGGGAGAGACTGGTTTAGCCCACCTGGCTGGTCTCAGCCTGTGCCCCCGTCGGGCCATGTCCCCTGGTGATTCCTTTAGTGGCCAGGCCCAAGCTGTACTCTTGTCTACACTTTTGTCTGGTTTCCTCTGATTCCCTGCGGAAATTGATTCTAATTTGTAGAAGTCAGTTCAAAGCCCACAGGAATTTTAATTAAACCCAGGAAATCCAATGGTTGTAATTAAGCCTCTGAAAGTTACCCGGCTCCACATGGTATGACTGGTTGTCTCCACCTGCCCTCATCTGCCCACCGAACATGCCGGGGGGGCATGTGACATGTGAGGGGTGTCTTCACTGGTGTAGGAGGCTGAGGGACTCTTATCCAGACAACGCCCAGGTCTGTGCCTGGCACAGAGCAGCCCTGGGCTCTGGACCTGGTTCATTCCACTTGTAGGGGTGGGGGTCGCAGGCACACCCCCTGTAAGCCTCCCTTACTCCAGAGACACCTGTGTCTTCCCCTTCCACTGACGTGGTGCTTTTCCTCAGGGCCTGGACTGGGGTCCAGAGGTCATCCCAAGCTCAGGAGTTCATGCTCCAGTGTTGGTATAAGCCTTGAGGTGGCTGTGTGGGGAGAGGGCAGCAGGTGTGCAGTAGGCCCCTCAGGGTAATGGACACTGTGGCAAGCCAGCTGCCAAGAAGGGCGAGCGTCCACACAGCAGCGGAAGACACTCAACTCCATGGCCTTTGGGGGTTTCCGAAGGAGTCTGGGAGTGGATGAATGTGGGCAGGCCCAATGGAAACCAGCCGACAGGGGAAGGAATCAGAAAGGGGCTTCAGTCCTGGGCAGGCCCAAGTCCTGGGTCCTGGTGTCTGAGGGCTGAGGACAGCCAAGGTGGAGTAGAAAGTTCACCTCCACCGACACAGACTGTGCTGGGAAGTGGGCAGGACAGGACTCAAGGCATGCGTCAGAGTAGCGGGATCCAGGAGCAGGGAGGGACATCCCCCCCCCCCCACACTGGTGACAGACAGGCATGGAGAGTGGGTCTTCCACCTGCTGTACACAGGATCCAGTCAGCTCTGGGAGCCGTTGCCCCTTCCTGGTTTGACCATCTTCCCTGTTGGAGCTGCCTTGTGGCCCTCCACAGTGAATTAGCAAGGCTTGTCTCCCCATAGCTTTGTGCCACCTCTTTTTAACCCAGAGGAGCACCCCCACCTCTGGAAAAGTACAGCATACCTCAGAGCCCCATACGGATGCACTCAGATGCTACCTGCCGGGGCTCCTGCCGCCAGCTCTGCTGACTGGAGCAGCTAAGTGCTGAAGGTGCCTCGGGAGGAATGTAGAACGGCTCTGGGCCAGAGTTACTACAGGGGCTGGAGGCCAGGGTGCTCACGGCTCTCTGTGAGCCCAGCCCTGCCCTGCCACCTCTGTGTGCAGGGGCAGTAATGGTAAGATGAACAAGATTTTCAGGAAGCTGAGTGCTAGTGGGCATCTGGAGTGCGCAGGAGCTACTTGGAGCCACTGTGCCCTGGCCAGGTGGGGATGGGTACAAGGGTGGGGTGGGGCTCTGCAGCCCTGTGACCCAGGAGTGCCCGCGCTCCAGAAGCGGCTGAGGCCAATGCTGGGCTAGCTAGCGGGAGGCTGATTTCTGTTTTCCACAGCCCATTACAGCAGAGGCGCTTGTTACTGCTGAACCCATTAAGTGTAATTATGACGCTCTCGGTGGGAGCATGTAATTACATTGGTGGCTGGGAGCCACAGTGCACGGTGCTGCTATTGGATGGGGGGCTTGGCTGTGTAGAAGGGAGAGAGGTCAGGGTCAGGTCTGTACAGACAGGGCCTCAGACGGGTGACCCAGCCTTCCCCCTGCCTCGGTACCAAGCCAGGCCCTGTGGATAGGGCAGCCTAGCCTTCTCCCACCTAAGGAGGCCTCCCAGGCTCATCCTGTCCCTGATATACAGCTCTGGCTTGTACCATCTCCAGGGGTCGGACTCATGGTCTTTGCCAGGCCACACAGACCTCAACTTGTGTCCCACACCATGGGCTGGAAGCTCTCCTGTCAGGGGTGCGGCCCCGTGCTGTACAGGGCTCCCTGCTATTGTCTTCAAGGGCGTTTCGTTGGTGTGTGGGGCCCACTGAGGCTCAGAGGCAAGTGATCTGCTGAACGCCATCTGCTGTGAAATTATTTAATATATATTATTTATTTGTTCAAAAGAGAGAGAGAGAGCGCATGTGTGTGCCAGGGCCTCTAGCCATTGCAAATGAACTCCAGACACATGTGCCACCTTGTGCATCAGGCTCTACGTGGGTACTGGGGAATTGAACCCAGATCCTTAAGCTTTTCAGGCAAGTGCCTTAACCGCTGAGCCATCTCTGCAGCCCCTGAAAGGAAATTAGAATACAAAGCCTACCTTACTGATGGCGGACACCTCTATGTTCGTCACCCCCCTCGGGTGCCCTAAGTGTGGGGCAGGAATTGACCAGCCATGAAAAACCACCCCAGGACTTAGTGGGCAGGCCTTCAGGTAGGGTGAAATGGGGATTCTTGGTGTTGCGGACGCATGGTGTCCCCACCCCTGTGTCCTCCCCACTGTGACCAAGACCTCTGTGCAGCTTTGGTAAAGTTTAGCCCCCATTGAGGCTGCTGGACTCTGAATACCTCTGAGATGGCCCCAGATGGAACTCAGGTGATCCACTGTCTTGATGCAGGATTTCTTAGGCCATCTGAGGATGTGAGACAGGGCAGGGGGCCCGGCAGGGGCA
The DNA here is from genome assembly GCA_036346955.1 of Dipus sagitta. Lineage (NCBI taxonomy): Eukaryota > Metazoa > Chordata > Mammalia > Rodentia > Dipodidae > Dipus > Dipus sagitta. The sequence continues at coordinate 111,947,046 of CM070781.1, read as the reverse complement.
GTGACTTTCTTCCAAGAAGAACTTGGACTTGGGCAAGCAATGGGAGCCAGCATGATGCCACAGCGCCGCCACCTGGTGGTCATGTTCTGAATCAACAGTCATTCTGGTTCCCAGGGAGAAAGGCAAAACCAACTGACTGGGCACGAAAGGGGGTCCTGGCGGGGCAGGGCCTGGGGAGGGGGGACCTGTCTGTTACACGTGGCCCTTAACACGAGGCCCGCAGGTGGTTCGAGCACATCAGCATGCTGGTCATCATGCTAAACTGCGTGACCCTCGGCATGTTTCGGCCCTGCGAAGACGTCGAATGCCGCTCGGAGCGCTGCAGCATCCTGGAGGTGGACGCCACAGGCCAGCGAGGAGGGCTGGGCGGACCCTGGGGGCCTCAGTCCCCCATCCTGACCTCCCCTCTCACCAGGCCTTTGACGACTTCATCTTCGCCTTCTTCGCGGTGGAGATGGTCATCAAGATGGTGGCTCTGGGGCTGTTTGGGCAGAAGTGCTACCTGGGCGACACCTGGAACAGACTGGACTTCTTCATTGTCATGGCTGGGTAGGTGACCTTGGCGCCCTGTGCTCAGAGCCCTGGGGCTGGGCAGCCAGGGGAAACACAGGCCTGGGAGAGGCCGGGGTTCACGTGCATCCCACCCCTGCCGGTGGAATGCATGTGCTGGTGGTCCCTGCAGGGCAGTAGGGTCAGGAGAGATGACCTTGGAGGACTGAGCCTTTGGTGGGCCTGCCGCTCTGGGTCTGGGCTCTGGGGCAGTTCTCCCTCCTGAGCGGCCCGCTTCTCCCTCCCAGCATGATGGAGTACTCACTGGACGGACACAACGTGAGCCTCTCAGCCATCCGCACCGTGCGCGTGCTGCGGCCCCTCCGTGCCATCAACCGTGTGCCCAGTAAGTGCCACGCCCACCCAGGCCAGACACAGACCTGTGTTCTTCCGGCTCTGCCACATGGATCCCAGAGGACTCGGTCTTTCTAGAGAGATCTAGGCTGGGTAGTGACGGGCCTTCCAGTGTGAGTGGTGGGGGCCACTCCGAACCTTGGCCTCCTCATCTGGGCGAGGGTGGAGGCTGAGAAGATCCCCAGTAGTGTCCCCGTCATCACAGGAGGGCCTGAGGCAGGTGGAGACACATGGAAGTGGCTGGGCTTTGCTAAGGACTCTGTAGCCTGCTTCCCGCTTCTCCCAGATGAGCCCCGAGCTCGGGCTGGAGAGTAAGGAGGGACCTGCCGCCCGCCCGAGCTTGTGCTACATGTGGAGAAAGAGCTTGCAGGAAACCACGTGGTTCTGGGTTTGGAATGTGATCTGGTCATCGGCTTGCATCTGGAGACGGCTTGGGGTTTTCTTCGATGACAATTGTATGGCTCAGTTTTGTAGTGAAAGGTGCAGTGCTCATGGGGTTGTGCAAGGTGTGTACACACCTATGTACAGATGTGCCTTGGGGTCCACAGGAGTATACGCACCACTTTTTCAGATGTCTAACCTAGGATTGGTAGCCTCAGCACCCAGCCTTACCTGGCAGTCTCCAGGGCAGGTGTACTTTCTGTGGGACCACCAGCTCTACCCAAGTGTAGGCAGGTCAGGGTTGTGCCCTTGGTACCCTGAGCCAACCTTCCGCCAGCCTGCCTGGCCCTAACTTCCAGGGTCAGAAGGGGCTCAAATATCAGGAATGGCAGTGGGCATGAAGTGAGGGGATGCAGTTGCACCCATGGCTCTTGGCACTCTGCCTCATCCCCTGTATGCTCAGAATACCCAGGAAAGCCTGCGGCCTCTCTACCTGGGCTCTCTGTTGGAGCAGACCTGCAACAGAGCTCAGCAGTGTCTCTGGTGCTTGCTGTTCAAATACGTGTCCCCAGCAGGATCTCATACTCCTCATAACAATTGCAGCATGCCTTCAAGACTGTACCCTGCCGTCTGACTTGGGTCTCCTCTGACCCCTGTCACACATGACCCTTGTGTTCATAGCTCCTCTGTGGACTCTCTTCCTCTCCATTTAGTTCCTGGTGGCCCTCCCAATTTAGACCCCTGCCTCATGATCCAGAGGCCCTTTCTGTCACCACCCCCAGGGCTCAAGATCCTAGCAACATCTTCCCAGCTCTTTGGCCCAGGCCTCTGCCTGCAGCCTAGGCTGGCCCTGCGTAGGCCTGGAGGAATGGGGTTATTTTTCCTGAGGTCTGAGACCGGCAGACCCGGGATGGAATGAGAACCTTTGGGCCTCTGCTGACCCACTTCTTAGACACTTTTTTCCCACACTTACGCAGCCCATAGTACCCTTCCTCTTCCTCCTCCACACAGGGCCCTGGAGCTCGGACCCAAAGGTGCCTGCTGGGAATAAGAAGTCCCATGGCAGAGCTCAGGGTCCTGGGGTCTTCAAGGCTGCTGTTTCCTGGTGCAGCTTCAAACAGAGCTTCTGGCCTTCTGGCTGGTTAACTCAAGGCTCAGAGATGCTGTGCGATGCGGAAGAGCAGGGTCGGGCTGCAGCCGGGCTCCCCTCTGAGAGTCCCTTGGGCCTCACCTGTCCCTGCCTCAGCACGCAGAGGGCCAGCTAGTGAACAGTGGGCAGGGGACTCCCAGAGGGAGCCTCCAGGAGAGTCCAGCTCTGCTGAGTACCAGCCCTTCCCCAGGCATGCGGATCCTGGTGACCCTGCTGCTGGACACGCTGCCCATGCTGGGGAACGTCCTCCTGCTCTGCTTCTTCGTCTTCTTCATCTTCGGCATCGTCGGTGTCCAGCTCTGGGCCGGCCTGCTGCGGAACCGCTGCTTCCTCGACAGCGCCTTCGTCAGGTGGGCAGGCCGCACCCCCAGAGGACTCCCTTCTTTGTGTGCATGTTGCACGCACCTGGGTGTACAGATGCGTGTGCCCTGTGCGCACGTGCAGAGGCCAGGGGAGCATGTCAGCTGTCCTCTCCTGCTTTAGTTCCTTTAGTCTCACAGGACTGTCATCACACACACGCGCACACGCACGCACATGCGCCCTGCCAACACTGGGGTGACCGGCCTGAGTGGCCCTGTTTTTATTTCATGGGTCCTGAGGATGGAACTCAGCACTTATGCCTGAGCCATCTCCCCTGCCAGGTTGCTTCCTCTTAAGACCCTCCTGTTCAGACTCTGGAGCTTTTCCCATTCAGCAGGGCCTGCCCTGTTATGAGGCCCAGCCATGCCCATAGGGCTTAACCTACCTGGCACATGGCTCCTCTTCAGGGCTCCCCCTCCAAGACCCAGCCCTTCAACTCCCACTCCTGGTGTGAAGTCCCTCCCAGTCTGGAAACTACACCCCCGAAGGGCTTTTCCAGCCTCCCCTCCAGAATAGCCACCCTGTAGACCTGGGTCCTGCCTTCTGCCAAGGTCCTGGGATGCCCAGCCCTGCTCCATATGGGTCATAGTAAGTGGGGACGCATTAGAGCCTGTGGGGTGGGAGGACAGGAATCAGAGCCGTCACTCTCCAAGGTCACTTCCTGGGAGGCCCCATGGCTCGCTGAGTTCAGTGGCTGAGGGAGGAGTGCGTGCAGCCCTGGAACCCTTGGCCATGCCCTGGCCTTCCGTACTCTAGGAACAACAACCTGACCTTCCTGAGGCCGTACTACCAGACAGAAGAGGGCGAGGAGAACCCCTTCATTTGCTCCTCCCGCCGGGACAATGGCATGCAGAAGTGCTCGCACATCCCCAGCCGCCGGGAGCTGCGCGTGCAGTGCACGCTGGGCTGGGAGGCCTATGGCCAGCCGCAGGCCGAGGACGGGGGCACCGGCCGCAACGCCTGCATCAACTGGAACCAGTACTACAACGTGTGTCGCTCGGGAGACTCCAACCCCCACAACGGGGCCATCAACTTCGACAACATCGGCTATGCCTGGATTGCCATCTTCCAGGTGTGTGCCAGGGCAGGTGGCCCGCAGACACCTGGGAGGCGTGGAGTGGTGACCTCCGAGGACGGCGCATGCTGCCATGCACAGCCCCGGGGCTGGAGGGTACGGGCCCGAGTCCAGCCCCCTGCCTCCCCAGGTCATCACGCTGGAGGGCTGGGTGGACATCATGTACTACGTCATGGATGCCCACTCGTTCTACAATTTCATCTACTTCATCCTCCTCATCATCGTGAGTGTGGCCGTGGAGGGTGGGCGGGAGGGGCACTGTGTCCTGTTCCAGCCTCATACTGTTTTTTTTTTTTCTGGACCTCCTGTGGTCCATGAATTTGGCAATGCTTATACCACAGAGATGGGGCCGCTGGACTGCAGGCCAGGGTGGGGTAGGCAGGATTTCTGTCCAGCCTCCAGTGGAATAGCGTGGGAGAGGCTGGTACAACCCCCATAGCAAAGGGAACCCCTGCACAGCCCCCACAGTGTTCCTGAGCTCCACAACCCCTCCGCAGTACACTTGACCCCCCCTGCAACATCCATGACTCCTATACAGTCTCCCACAGCATATATGTCCCCCTAGCACCACTCTCCACACACGGTGCTTGTCCTAGACCTGGTCCTCTCTTGGGTCTACGTCTCTTTGGTCCCCAAAGAGAGACAGTATTTGTTCAGGCTACCTGAAGGGACCCAGCAGGGAAAGGGATGTTGTTCTACCGTGTCCTTAGTAAGCCCGCATGGCAGATGCCCAGGAGGACCAACAGTAGCTTGTGCCAGGAGAGACTGGCTTCAGGGGTTGGGGACACCCCACGGGGGAACAACATGGCCACAGTGGGTGGTCATGTTGGGAAGAAACTGACGAGGAGGGGCGGCCACACTGGACCCCAAGGGAGGTCCCTGTCCCATTGTCCCACACACAGGTACAAACTAAGCACCTGTGGCGTGCCATCCCATGGGACATTGCCGCCCATGCCATCATAGCTGGCTGCTGGCCCAGGGCAGGCCAGACGTGGCATGTCTCGTGGTCATGCCCGCCCCGCTGCAGGTGGGCTCCTTCTTCATGATCAACTTGTGCCTGGTGGTCATCGCCACACAGTTCTCGGAGACGAAGCAGCGAGAGAACCAGCTGATGCGGGAGCAGCGGGCCCGCTATCTGTCCAACGACAGCACGCTGGCCAGCTTCTCGGAGCCCGGCAGCTGTTACGAGGAGCTGCTCAAGTACGTGGGCCATATCTTCCGCAAAGTCAAGCGCCGCAGTCTGCGCCTCTATGCCCGCTGGCAGAGTCGCTGGCAAAAGAAGGTGGACCCCAGGAGCACCCTGCACGGCCAGAGCCTGGGGCAGCGGCCACGGCGGGCGGGCAGACGCACAGCCTCTGTGCACCACCTGGTCTACCACCACCATCACCACCACCATCACCATTACCACTTCAGCCATGGCAGTCCACACAGGCCCAGCCCTGAGCCTGGTGGTGGTGACACCAGGCTGGTCCGGGCCTGCCGGCCACCCTCACCACCATCCCCAAACCGCGTGCCGCCAGACTCAGAGTCTGTTCATAGCATCTACCATGCCGACTGCCACGTGGAGGGGCCGCAGGAGAGGGCACGGGTGGCCCATGCTGCAGCCGCCACCGCTGCAGGCCTCAAACTGGCCTCGGGACTGGGTACCATGAACTACCCCACCATCCTGCCTTCAGGAACCATCAATAGCAAAAGTGGTACCAGCCCCCGGTCCAAGAGGACGAGAACAGTTGGAACCCCAGGGTCTGCAGGACACAATCCTCTGAGCCTGGGTGGCCCCAGCCCTTACGAAAAGATTCAGCATGTGGTTGGGGAACAGGGTAAGGACCTGGCCACACCCTCTGGAGGAGGTGAGGACCCTGCTACACCATATTCAGGATGTGGGGGCCCAGCCAATTCCACTCAGGAGGTAGACACCCAGCCTCACCCTGCACAGGAGGTGGGTGGTACCTGACAGAGTGTGTCCTGGGTCCTAAGTGTCCTTGGCCTCATGTTGCATGTCCTCTGCCTGGCCTCAAGAGGGACCGTTTGTCCATGTCTATGGGTAGGCCACATCCCTGGTAGACTTGTAGAGCCCTTAGTGGACACACAGAGGCTTCTGCTTTCTAAGTGGAGAAACTGAGGCTGGGGCGGTACAAAGGGGAAAGTGAAGCTCAGAGTCTCTGAGGGTCCTGGTGTGAGGTCCTAGATGCTACTGTGGATGCCGGACCTTATCGTTGCCTTTCCCCTCAGGACTCGGCCGGGCCTCGAGCCACCTGTCGGGCCTGAGTGTGCCCTGCCCACTGCCCAGCCCCCCGCCGGGCACGCTGACCTGTGAGCTGAAGAGCTGCCCGTATTGCGCTAGTGCCCTGGAGGACCCCGAGTTTGAATTCAGTGGCTCGGAGAGCGGAGACTCCGATGTCCACGGGGTCTATGAATTCACGCAGGATGTGCAACATGGCGACTGCAGGGATCCCATGCAGCCACCGCCGACAGCAGACGTGCCAGGCCAGGGGAGCGGGCGGCGGGGGCCACCAAGACAGGCAGCCTCCGGCGAGCCAAGAGGCCTAGGCCGCCTCTGGGCCTCCTTCAGCAGCAAACTGCGGCGCATCGTGGAGAGCAAGTACTTCATCCGGGGCATCATGGCGGCCATCCTCGTCAACACGCTGAGCATGGGTGTCGAGTATCACGAACAGGTGGGTGTCCTTCCCCCCTCCCCCCCCCCAGAGAAAGCAGGGTAGAGCTTGTGGGATGACAAGCTACTGTGTGACCAGCAGGAAGCAGGTCCCTGTGTCTTCCTCAAGAGTCCCAAACTTTTGTGGACCCCAGGGCACATGGTGGCTGGCTAGGCACCGGAGCCGGGGAGATCTGATGTGAGGACTTTTATATAGGATTCCCTGGGCAGGGGCTCTGCTGATAGCAAACACAGGCATCTCCGATCCCACCCAACAGTTCTCTCAGGCTGCAATGGGTGTGTGGTGGCCTGCAGCCACCAGTGAGGGGACCTGGGGACAATATACAGGCATACACCACCCTACCTCAGCCTGCGGAGCAGGCTTTTCCAAGGACTGCCCGGAGAAGGGCCCCACAACTCCCCAGACAACTGGCTATGCCCTGTGGGTTCCAGGGAAGCTAGAAGCACTCCATAGCATGGACTGGTCCTGTGAGGACTCCTGCCCAGGAGGATAAATTGGGTAGGGGGCATGGTGCGGTGCCTGGCACCCGTCACTTGCCTGGATGCTGCAGGTCATTCTGTACCCCCAGAGACAGCCAAGGGTAGCCCAGGAAGGCAGGCACTTCTGGGAACCAGGCGGCTCCCGTTGCTAAATCTGTTTTGAGTGAACAGTGTGATTTCTTGTCTTCAATCTGAGCTTTGCCAGCTGCTTTCTGTAACCCTGAAGGAAGTTAGGGGAACCCACCTGCTGTGAGCCTTGAAGAGGCTGGACAAGGTGGCCGTCTGTTGAGAGAGAGAATTGGGCAGGGCACCACCATTTGGAAGAGCCTCTCCATGCACGTGCATGTGTGCAAATGTGGCGCGTACACATACACACACGTTATGTTGTGGAGGGAAGGATGAGATAACACATGCAAGACAGATACACATGAACACAAGCATACATATGTGGTTAATTATGTACACATCAGATGTACAGTGCTGGCGTACACACACACACCCCTACCCCATACATGTAGGAATGTACAATACAGGTCACACTGGAGTACACACACACACCCTTGCCTCATACATGCAGGGACGTACAATACAGGTCACACTGGAGTACACACACACACCCCTGCCCCATGCATGCAGGAATGCACAATGCAGGTCACACTGGAGTACACACACACCTCATACATGCAGGAATGCACAATGAAGGTCACACTCGTGTGATGAGCATATGCACACACATACTCCCACAAAGGCAGGAGAGTCAGGTCCATGAGAAGATCTTTCAGGGCCTTCTTCAGAGGAAACAGTGGATGAGCTTGTGGAGGGGTGGTCAGAGCTGTGTGCAGGCACTGCCCGAGTGTCCTGTCCCCACGGTCCCTCCCTGGCCCTTACCTCAGCATCACACCTTAGCCCTGTCCTTCAAGATCCATCACTGGAGGCTCTTGACAGCTCCTCTGTCCAGCTCTGACAGTAAAAAAAGATCAGACTGGGATGATCGGGGTGAGGAGGGCCAGGCAGGCCATGTGTCCATCTGGAGGGGAGGTCCTGGGGTCCCAGTGTCCCCCTCGAGGTGGCAGCTGCTTGTCTTCCTGAGGTGCTGGGCAGTGCTCAGCTTCCTGCATCCCTGATGCAGCAAACACACTGCGGGCCCGTGCCCGTGGGGGCGGAAGCTGCAGTGAGGTCTCACGGTCCGCTCTGGCCCCACAGCCCGACGAGCTGACCAGCGCCCTGGAGATCAGCAACGTTGTGTTCACCAGCATGTTCGTCCTGGAGATGCTGCTGAAGCTTCTGGCCTGTGGCCCACTGGGCTACATCCGGAACCCCTACAACATCTTTGACGGCATTGTTGTGGTCATCAGGTGGGGACCGTCCCTGTCTAGTCAAGAGGCCCGGAGTGCCCCACTCCGCAGCCACTGGACAGAGCAAGACCAGCCATGGGTAGAAGGCTGGTCACAGCATTCGTGGTGGGCCAGGGTGAGGGGCTGTTGGGGACTCTGGCCAGGTGCCTAAGAGACGGTGGGGACACCCTGCAGCCTCATCCTTCCTGCAACATGGTTACAGGTGTTTCTGGAATCTGATGGGGCCATCTGTCACCCATAGGAACATGATGGCTTAGCCTGAGGGTGAGCTTAGAGGCGTTCACTCTGGCAGGGGTGGGGTGGTATCTGCTGCAGCAGAGTCGGCAGAATGTGACGCAAGAAACTTAAAGGTGACCCCGCCCTCCCGCAGAGGGACTTGTTTCCGGCAAGGGGGGCTGGAGGTGCACACAAAGCAGCTTCGGTAGGTTGGGGCAGGAGAAACCTTGGGTTAGTAAGCTTGCTCACCGGCTGAAGCCAGGGCTTCTCAGAAGTCTGGGGGTCCTGGCTAAGGAGACTACTGCTCCGGTGCCACTTCGGCCCCTGCTGCACCCTCCATACAGCCAGACATGATCCCAGCTACGGCATTGAGTAGAGGCCACTGTGGCTCCCAGACTGTCAGTCTCGCGTCCCAGACGCGGAGGGCCCAGTGTCCGGGGACACCGTGTGCTGATTCTTGCTCCTGGGACCCTCGCCCACAGCGTCTGGGAGATCGTGGGCCAGGCGGACGGCGGTCTGTCCGTGCTGCGCACGTTCCGGCTGCTGCGCGTGCTGAAGCTCGTGCGCTTCCTGCCGGCGCTGCGGCGGCAGCTCGTGGTGCTCATGAGGACCATGGACAACGTGGCCACCTTCTGCATGCTGCTCATGCTCTTCATCTTCATCTTCAGGTGAGTGGGGCCCAGCCCAGAGCAGATGCCTGGGCGCCTGGCTACCCCTCAGACAGTGCGGATCGGGCACCTGCCGCCTACTGTCTGACTCCTCCCTTTATGGGACTCACAGGTGGGGAGATGGAGAGACGAAGCCCCTCTCCAGGCACATGAATCGGGCACTTGGAGATAGTGCCCAGTGGTGTTTGCTGAGTGCCTGCTATGTGACAGCCTGGGCCACCTGGGGAGGGACTGGGAGGGCAAGCAATCCACAAAGGCCACTTCTTGACCAGCGAGGCTTAGACATGTGTCCTGGATCCTCAGAGCCAGAGTAGCCTCCCTCTCTGTCCCTCGTGTGGCCAAGGCCTTCTCAGCTGTAGAACTGCTGAGCCTGACAAAACCACCATTGGGTGGGGGAGGGGGAGCAAACATGCTCAACTTGGCTGGAGGGGGTGCTCTGCCCCTCCCGCTCAGTGCCCACTCCCCTCAGCATCCTGGGCATGCATCTCTTCGGCTGCAAGTTCAGCCTGAAGACAGACACAGGAGACACCGTCCCCGACCGGAAGAACTTTGACTCCCTGCTGTGGGCCATCGTCACTGTGTTTCAGGTATGGCTTCCTTCTGGTGTTGGGGGGATCTGTGTGCTGAAGGAGTTCCTCCATGGCAGCCAAAGCTAGAGCTCTGAGGAGCCAGGGGCGAGGAGGACATCTGGATTCATCCCCAGACAGGGGACAGGGTCTCTTTGTGTGAGAGCCCCCTCCAGCCGCAGTGGCATGCCTCCGCAGATCCTGACCCAGGAGGATTGGAATGTGGTCCTCTACAACGGCATGGCCTCCACCTCCTCCTGGGCCGCCCTGTACTTCGTGGCTCTGATGACCTTCGGGAACTATGTCCTCTTCAACCTGCTGGTGGCCATCCTGGTGGAGGGCTTCCAGGCAGAGGTAAGGAGTGGGGAGAACAGAGCCTGGGCGGGGGGGTGGGGTGAGGGGGCCAGAGTCCCAGCCTGGCAGACACCCCGCACCCCACACCCCATCCCTGCCTCGAGCAGCACCCTCTGGGCCCATCCCTGCACCCTGCATCCAAGCGGCAGCCTTCATGTGCTGGGCGCAGAGGGTCACGCTGCGGTCACTTCACTCCCGCCTTGTGCTGCACGGGTGCAGGGTGACGCCAACAGATCCGACACTGACGAGGACAAGACATCTGCCCGCTTGGAGGAGGATTTTGATAAGCTCAGAGACCTGCGAGCCACAGGTGTGCGCAGGGATGGTGAGACAGAGGCCTGGTGGATCGGGTCCTGCCACCGGGACCCCAGCCTCAGGTCACCCCTTCGCCCTCCCCCCAGAGATGAAGATGTACTCACTGGCCATGACTCCCAATGGACACCTGGAGGGCAGAGGCAGCCTGCCTCCTCCCCTTATCACGCACACAGCAGCCACACCCATGCCCACACCCAAGAGCTCGCCACACCTAGACACGGCCCATGCCCTCCTGGACTCGAGGCGCAGCAGCAGCAGCTCTGTGGACCCCCAGCTGGGAGACCAGAAGTCTGTGGTAGGTGCCGTCCCTGGCTCTAACATGATAGCCCCCACCCCATCTGAGACCCAGAGGAGGCACGGTTGCACACATAGGAGCACGTAGAGCAAGGAGATCCGAGCACGGAGCACGTGTATGACCCTGTGACCGACCCTTGCTGGCCACAGCCCTGAATCTTCCCAAGTGTGACAGGAGCTGGCCAGGCATCAGAGGGAAACAGAAAGAGGTTGCCCAAGACACTTCAGAGCAGCTTGGGAAAGAGGTGACAGGGCAGGCCGAGGGCCTGTGGGTCACATGAACAAGGCAGGTCAGGTTTTTTTGTTTTTGTTTTTCAAAAAGTAATCACACTTTAGATTTTCATTTTGTTTTTATTTAAGAGAGAGGCAGATTGATACAACAGGCATGCCAGGGCCTTCAGCTACCATAGACAAACTCCAGACGCATGTGCCGTCTTGTGCATCTGGCCTTACGTGGGCCCTGGGGAATTGAACCCGGGTCCTTTGGCTTCACAGGCAAACGCCTTAACTGCGAGCCATCCCTCCAGCCCTGCAGCTCAGTTTTGTTCACAGCCAGCTATCTTGTGCACAGGAAAAGCCACTCCTCATGCAGGTGGCCACTCATGGCTCCTGAGACCCTGAGAAAGGCCCAGTGAAGGGTGGGTAGAGATGGTGGCCGACGTGCACAGAGGGACACAGGGAAGATCAAGGGCAGGGAGCCGGTGAGGGGAGAGTGAGGATGAGAGAGTACATCTACATGGAGGAGCCAAGGAGGGCCCAGGGCCAAACCATGCCAGCACAGCGTGTCACAGCCAAGCTCCAGGCATGCCTGAGAGGTGCACAGGAATGGGCTAGCAGAGAATAAGTCTCCGCGCCTGTGAGACTCCAGAGGCAAAGGTGAGGCTGCACCGAGTACCGAGCAGTGCAGAGCACCAGAGACGCCCGGGCCTCGGCCCGTTTTACGCCCACATGCGACAGCCACCAGGCCTCTGCGAATCTGGAGGCTGACCGGAGGATGTCACTGTGGCCGTGGCTGGTCCCTAGTTTTTTCTGTGACCCACATCCATCCAAGTTAGGTGTTTCCTGACGATGCAGTATTGGTAGTGTCCCTGGGCAGGGTCTTTGCCAGGCGGGATGACCAAACATGGCCAGACATACATCAGGTATTCCGTAGATGTACATAATGGTCACTGACAGCCATACCCTAGGAAAGGCCCCTCGGGTGTGTGGGGAGCCTGAGGTATGTGGGGAGCCCGGGCCCTGCTCCAGCCTGCTCCCTGCCTCTTACACCCTAGACCAGCCTCCGCAGCTCTCCCTGCACCCCATGGGGCCCTAACAGCGCCGGGAGCAGCAGGCGCTCGAGCTGGAACAGCCTGGGCCGCGCACCCAGCCTCAAGCGCCGCACCCAGTGCGGGGAGCGGGAGTCCCTGCTGTCCGGCGAGGGCAAGGGCAGCACGGACGACGAGGCTGAGGACAGCCGGCCAGGTGCAGGGACGCGGCCAGAGGCCTCACCTGGGCCCCGCACCACCCCCCTGCGGCGGGCTGAGTCGCTGGACCATCGCAGCGCGCTGGATCTGCGTCCCCCAAGACCTGCGGCCCTCCTGCCTGCCAGGTCCCACGACTGCAACGGGCAGATGGTGGCCCTGCCCAGTGAGTTCTTCCTGCGGATCGACAGCCACAAGGAGGACTCGGCGGAGTTTGACGACGATGTGGAGGATGTGAGTGGGGTGATGTGAGGTAGCGCCCCCGCTCCCCGACCATGCTCCTCCCCTCTGCCTCAGAGCTGATTCCCCAAAGCAGAGCCGGAGGCAGGGACTCGGCACATTGTCCAAAGGGACTCAAGAGAAAGGGAGAGAGCAGACCCAGTGGCCCTGGGTGCTGGGTCCTTGTGGTCAGCCACCTGCTAGGAGCTGCTTGTGTGGGTGAGGAAGGGAGGCAGTCACTACGTAGGGAAGCTCCTATTGGCAAGAAGACAGTTCCCCGCAGCTGATCCACTCACTTGGCCCTGTGGACTCCCAGCATGGCCACCCTCCTATTGCCCAAATAGGGAAGGTAAGGTGGAAGGGTCAGGGAGTGGCGTAAGGAAGAGGCCAAGCTAAGGTGGGAGGTCGGAGGTGGCAGGGGAGGCACGAAGGCTTATGAAACACTTCCTTGTGTCCCCAGAGCTGCTGCTTCCGCCTGCACAAGGTCCTAGAGCCGTACACACCTCAATGGTGCCGCAGCCGCGAGTCCTGGGCTCTGTACCTCTTCCCGCCACAGAACAGGTAAGGGAGCGAGCCCCTTCGCCCCTCTGGGAGGGCAGCGTGAGCTCGCATCATGGAAAGTGCTTTGCCTTGGAGGCCACGGGGGTCTCTGGGCCGCACTCACCCCGGCCACCTTGCCAGGCTGCGCGTCTCCTGCCAGAAGGTCATTGCGCACAAGATGTTCGACCACGTGGTTCTGGTCTTCATCTTCCTCAACTGCATCACCATCGCCCTGGAGAGGCCGGACATCGACCCGGGCAGCACCGTGAGTCCCAGGTGGTGGACACCCAGGGTGGGGCAGAATGGGGTGGACATGCCCTCCCAGCAGTCTCTCCCTGCAGGAGCGGGCCTTCCTCAGTGTCTCCAACTACATCTTCACAGCCATCTTTGTGGTCGAGATGACAGTGAAGGTAGCCTTGTGGCCCCTCGCCCTCAGGTCCTCAGCCATGCTGCCCTGCCCCTTCCCAGAACCTCTGCCAAGCCTGTGCTCCTCCACCCCTCCCCCCCACCCAGGTGGTGGCCTTGGGCCTGCTGTGGGGCGAGCATGCCTACCTGCAGAGCAGCTGGAACGTTCTGGATGGGCTGCTTGTCCTGGTGTCCTTGGTCGACATCGTTGTGGCCATGGCCTCGGCTGGTGGTGCCAAGATCCTGGGCGTCCTGCGTGTGCTGCGCCTGCTAAGGACCCTGCGGCCTCTGAGGTGGGAGCAGAAGGGGGAGGGAGCTGCCCCACACACCTCTAGAAAGGACTCAGAAGCCCGGGCCAGCCTCTGCCCACCCGCGTGGCCCAGACCACCCGTGCGCTTCACCTCGGGCCTTAGCCCAGGTCGGGTCTTCCGCCTGGTGGTGGTGGTGGTTGTGGTTGTGGGTGAGTCTAATGCCGTGTCCCCTGTACCTGGGCCCAGGGTCATCAGTCGAGCTCCGGGCCTCAAGCTGGTGGTGGAGACCCTGATCTCCTCCCTGAGACCCATCGGGAACATCGTCCTCATCTGCTGTGCCTTCTTCATCATCTTTGGCATTCTCGGGGTGCAGGTGCGTGAGCCTCCCGTCCTGGCCATGAGCCCTTCACAGCGACCTGGGGCCTGTTTTCCTGGGAGGGCGGTGAGCCGACACGAAGCCGGGCTGAAAGCGCCAGTCCAGGCCGGGCTTGGGGGGCCCCCAAGAGGCCCTGAGTGGGCAGGTCTGTGGGCTAGTGACTGGGCCGGGCAACCTGGGCTGATGGCTCCTCCTGGCCAGCTCTTCAAGGGCAAGTTCTACTACTGTGATGGCGCGGACACGAGGAACATCTCCACCAAGGCCGAGTGCCGGGCCGCCCACTACCGCTGGGTGCGACGCAAGTACAACTTCGACAACCTGGGTCAGGTGGGTGCGAGCCGTGTGTCGGGTGGCCGTGTGGGTGACTAGGGACATGATGGGCGCGCCCTCAGCCCTGCTCTGCCATCGACCCTTACCTCGCCACACAGGCGCTGATGTCCCTGTTCGTGCTGTCGTCCAAGGATGGCTGGGTGAACATCATGTACGATGGTCTCGACGCGGTGGGCATCGACCAGCAGGTGAGCGGGGCTGAAGCGAGTGCCCTAGTGAAACCCCGCGCTTGCCCCTGGGGCCCAGGCGGGTCACGTCAGGAACCTCCTCAGCACGTCCGGCCACCGCCGCGTGGCTGCTCCTGGGCGCCGCAGCCGGGAAGCTGGACAGTCAGGGACCCTCGCTCGCTGCCTTGTGTGCCACAGCCTGTGCAGAACCACAACCCCTGGATGCTGCTCTACTTCATCTCCTTCCTGCTCATCGTCAGCTTCTTCGTGCTCAACATGTTTGTGGGGGTGGTGGTGGAGAACTTCCACAAGTGTCGGCAGCACCAGGAGGCCGAGGAGGCGCGAAGGCGCGAGGAGAAGCGGCTGCGGCGCCTGGAGAGGAGACGCAGGAGTAAGGAGGCCCCCGTGGTGGCGGGTCGGTACCTGCGAGCGCCCCGTGGTGCCTGCTCCCCGGCCTGCGGCCCCCAGCCTGGATGGCCCTGCATGCGCCGGCCGCCTTGCATGGGGACTGGTCCTCAGAGGCACGGCCAACAGGAACAGGCAGCAGCCCCCCCACCCCCGCTACGCAGGAGGTAGATGGGCCACCCCTCTGAGCCGAAGGGACAGGCCAGCCAGCTTGGGAGCAGGGAGGGCTTCCTGCCCAGGTCCCAAGTGTCCCTATGCAGCTGCTCAGACATGTCCTTGTTTTTCCAGGCACTTTCCCCAACCCAGGTACCTGCCCTGCCCCGCATGCGTGGCCCGCTTCTGCTGCTGCTGTTGCTGCTGCTGCAGGGGGAGGCGGGTGTCACAGGCTTCCTGGGGGCCGTGTTGGGGTGACAGGCCCTTGTGGGTGGGAGATGGGGCTGTGGCTTGTCTCCCGAGCTGTTTTCCCCGCCCCTGCAAGTCCCCCCTCGTGGCTGGCATGTATGTGCGCTTCTACCATGCTCCAGGGGCAAAGAGCCACCCTGGCTCCAGTTGTCTTGTGGCTGCTCCCCATTGTCTCTGCTGGCTGCCAGTCCCTTTGGCCGCCCGGGTTGAGCTGGGTTTGCTAGTGGCCGCATGCCGGACTGAGGAGCATGCACGTCCGGGTGGGGTGGTCGCCCTCAACCCCTGCTCTCTCAGGCCCTGGTCTTTAGCCCTTGAGTGTGGTTCTGTGGTCACTGTTGGTCCTGGGGTACAGGGAAGCCCATTCCCTGACCCACAAGACTCCTTAACACTTAACTGGGGTCCCGTATGGGGGCTGCTGCACGCACAATGTTCAGCGCAGACAAACCACACAGGGAGGGACAGCCAAGGTGGGTTTCTGTCTTCCCATCAGTCAGCCTAGGCCACACAGGCCCCCAGAGACTGGGAGGGACTTAGCTTGGGGGCCTCAGGTGGACTACCCAAGTGAGGTTTGTAGGGACCCAGCTGGGAGAGTGGTCTCATCAGCCCAGGGCCAGGGGTGTGGGGGTCGCTGCGCGGGGAGACAAATAGCCAAGCCCTTCTGCATCCCATTCTCAGTCCCAGGAGGTGGAATCCAGGCAGGGACTCACGTAGACGGCACGGAGGCCATGGCCACTTCATATGCTCTGTGGGGCACCACAGACTCCCAGAAAACCTTTTTCTGGGAAGAACTAGGGCCCATCCAGGAACAATCTCCCTCCCCTACGTTGAGCTAGGGCTCTTCCTGAGCTTCCTCCTTGTGCTAGGCCTCTTGGAAGGTTGGAACTTCCAGGTGCCTGCTGGGAAGGGTAGAGTCAGCCCCACCCCCACCCCCGCCTCCAGGCAGCTCAGTGGTCCCCCTCCCCACAGAGGCCCAGCGCCGGCCCTACTACGCAGACTATTCGCACGCACGCCGCTCCATCCACTCGCTGTGCACCAGCCACTACCTGGACCTCTTCATCACCTTCATCATCTGCCTCAACGTCATCACCATGTCCATGGAGCACTACAACCAGCCCAAGGTGGCCGGGAGCGGGGGACCCACCCAGACAGCTGAGCGCTCCTGCGGGGATGTGGGGAATGGGCAGCCGTCGTTCAAAGGAGAGCTTTAAAAGGGCTGAAGCTCACCAGAGATGGGGCTATGGGTGCAGATGCCCAAAAGCAGGCCGGCCAGAGACTGGCCGGACTGAGGGGCCCTTGTCCCTTTCATTCCCTTCCACGTGTGTGCTAAAGAGCTGCTGTCTCTACTCCCAGTGAAAGTGTGGGCCTTAAGAAAAGCAGGGCCTTTTACTGGAAATGAGTTTGACCTCAGAAAAAGCCATTTGGGCAAAGCTGGGAACAGGGTCCCTCCCTTACCTAGGGTTGTCCTTGGTGTGCTGAGGGGTCACCGGGCGTGAGGAGGCAGGAGGGCAGCTGGGAGCCCCAAGGCCCCTCAGCCAGCCTCAGCCCCCCTCTGTCCCCAGTCACTGGACGAGGCCCTCAAGTACTGCAACTACGTCTTCACCGCTGTCTTCGTCTTCGAGGCCGTCCTGAAGCTGGTGGCCTTTGGGTTCCGGAGGTTCTTCAAGGACAGGTGCGAGGTGTCAGAGACAGGGCAGGGGCCCAAGAGGTGCCTAGGACATGCCACAGGTTGTGCGGTGGGCTCTGGCTGAGTCATGGCCGCCCCTAGCTATGGCTGTGCTGAGCCCTGTCCCTCCCTGGCCAGGTGGAACCAGCTGGACTTGGCCATCGTCCTCCTGTCCATCATGGGCATCGCACTGGAGGAGATTGAGATGAACGCCGCCCTGCCCATCAACCCCACCATCATCCGGATCATGCGTGTGCTTCGCATTGCCCGCGGTAGGCAGTGCCCATGTGCCTCACGCAGTGTCCCCCCCCCCCCGCCCCACAGGCCGAGAGTAGGAGACCCCGTGCCCAGGTGGATGGGTCAGACTCAAATGTCTGCAGCCAGAGGGGGCCATGGTATCTGAACAAGAAGAGGAGGAGACAGGAGTCTAGGGTCCCGTAAGCCCCATAGGTGCCCAGGGAAGCCTGGCACTGCTAACACTGAGCTCCTACCCTAGTGCTGAAGCTACTGAAGATGGCCACGGGCATGCGGGCCCTGCTGGACACGGTGGTTCAAGCCCTGCCCCAGGTAGGTCGGGGCCCAGCACCCCTGAGGGACACCACAAGCCCTCGGGACAGGCTGCAGGGAGGGCGAGGCGCACGTCCCTCACCTGCTCACCCGCTCTGTCTTCGTGGCCCGGGGTCCCGCTCTGTGTGCAGCCCGGCTGATCTGGAGGAGGTGGAAACAGCAGCCTGCCTTGGCTTCAGGCTCTGGGCAAGAGCGGTGACTGGTGCCTACCCAGTGATGCCCTTGGGAGGCAAGGAGACACAGCAAGTCAGGGGTGGGAATCACCAAAGCCAGCAGAGCCCAGGTGGGCTTGCCTGTTGGCAGAGGACTCCAGTGATTGCCTTGGAGCCAACACACACCAACCCTGACTTCCTGTGTGCCCAGCCCTTCCTTGATCTTTTTTTCAATCCTAAGCTGTGGAATATGTATTGGGTTTCCCTGTCTGCACGACTTGTAGCTCCTGTACAGCACTGTCCACAGCGCAGCCTGCCGGCTGTCCTCCCTGGCACCCACGCTCCTGCTCCAGCTGATAGGTCCCCAGCCCGGCACCCCTCCACTTCCTCTGTCTAATGTATGCCCACCCGCCAGCCCTTGGCACCTGCCCACCGCTGTCGGGCCTGACACCTGCTCTTGGCACCTTGCTCAGCTATCCAGAGTGGAGAGGGAGGCCTGGGTGATGCCTCTGGGGACTAGAGTAGGCTGGAGGGTGTGGTGTGTGCAGATTCTCAGGGCAGGCTGTATAATGGTCCTACCCGTGCATCTGGGGTTAAGGTGTCCCTGCACAGGGTGGGCTTAAGCCCCAGGGAGACCCTTCAGGCTTTGGGATCAAGCTTTCAAGGGCGTCAGGTGGACAGGGTGGTGTGATGCGCCATGGGGGGGCAGAAGACGGACTAAGAACCGTGAAGCTGTCTCAGGCAAGCTAGAGAGGGTCCCTGAACTGCAGGCCAGGAAGCTCCAGGGCTGGGAGGGGCACGGGCTTGAAAGTGGGGCCGCAGTAAGAGTCTGGGGGGTTGTCTCCCTTCCCTGGGTGGGGAGTATCTGAACACGGCGGAGCTGGGCCTGGCCTCACAGGGCCACAGCAGGCCTGACTCCTCCCGCTTCTCTCGTGTAGGTAGGGAACCTTGGTCTTCTTTTCATGCTCCTGTTTTTTATCTACGCTGCCCTGGGAGTGGAGCTGTTTGGGAGGCTAGGTGAGTGTGGCCACACTGTCCCCTTTCCACAAGTTGGCACTTAACCCCTGGAAAGCAGTCCCCATGTCTGCCCGTACACACAGGCCCGGGGACAGTGCAGGGCGCTGGCCTGTCCTAGGCAGGCTCTGAGCCTCCCGGTGTGTGTCCCCAGCTTGCCTCCATCCCCCTTCATCTCATCATATGGGCACACCTGTGTGTGCACACACATGTCCACACAGGCACACACCAGATTGTGATGCTCAGACCCACATGCACACATGCTCCCCCCCCCCCCAAGCCAAGCGGAGGCAGGGCTGCACTGCGGGGTGACTGAGTGTTCCCGCACCAGCACATGCTGGCCCCGCCTTTGCCTCACCCTGAAACTTCACATCATCTCTGAAGACAGATTGTCCTCAGCATGTCCTCTCAGGTTGTCAGCTAAGACCCTAACCAGAGACCCTCCCCTGTCTAAGTCAGGACACCTGGGGTTTCTCAGGCAAGCAACTTGCCCACTTGCTAGCTGGAAGGTGGCCATGTTAGTTTTCATGCCTGTTGTATTCCTGCCAAGAGGGCTCCCACTTGGTCATGGCACACAGTCACGAGGACAGAGGCTTGGCCTCCTTCCTGACCTCTCAAGTCCCCCAAGTTAGGTCTGATAACTCCTGAGCCACATGCAGCAGCCAGGGCACCTTGTGCCTCATGGAGGCCGGGGGTGCAGGCTCGGGGAGCCACCCGCCCCCATCCAAGGCCGCGTCTGGGGCTCTGGCTGCTTGGTGGCAGTGGAGGCAGAGGTGTTGCTGACTGAGTGGGGTCTCCCGATGCAGAATGCAGCGAGGACAATCCTTGTGAGGGTCTGAGCAGGCACGCCACCTTTACCAACTTCGGAATGGCCTTCCTCACGCTGTTCCGCGTGTCCACTGGGGACAACTGGAATGGAATCATGAAGGTACCCGCAGGGCTGCTCCCCTGGGCCCTGGCCGGGAGGGAGGCCAAGCCGTGACCCTGCCCCCGCCCGCCCCAGGACACGCTGCGCGAGTGCGCCCGCGAGGACAAAAACTGCCTCAGCTACCTGCCAGCCCTCTCCCCCGTCTACTTCGTCACCTTTGTGCTGGTGGCCCAGTTTGTGCTGGTCAACGTGGTAGTGGCCGTGCTCATGAAGCACCTGGAGGAGAGCAACAAGGAGGCCCGCGAAGACGCCGAGATGGACGCGGAGCTCGAGCTGGAAATGGCGCAGGGGCCCCCCGGCCCAGTCTCCCCGCGCAGCGCGGGTGAGGCCTGCCGGAGTCGTGGGAGGGGTCCTGGGCGTTCCTCGCCGCCCCTGAGCTAACACCAGCGGCCTCCCCTCCCTGCAGGAGAGCCCGGGCACCGGGCCAGCCGCCCCAGACCTCCCGGCCGCGCGCAAAGTGTCTGTGTCCAGGATGCTCTCACTGCCTAATGATAGCTACATGTTCCGGCCTGTGGCCCCTGCCGTGGCCCCCCACCCTAACCCCCTCCAGGAGGTGGAGATGGAGGCCTACATGGGTGGCCCCCCCTCGGGTATGGGCCCTGGTGGGAGTAGCAGGAAAGTAGGACTGGGCAGGAGGGAGGCCAGGCGGGCAGGAAAGTGGTCAGAGTTGGGGGAAGGCACAAAAGGGCGGGTGGGAGGGCCAGGGCCAGGCTGCAGGCCACACAGTTCAGATGCATCCCTGCCCCAGGCCCGGCCACTTCTGCTCACTCGCCACCCCTGGAGCCCTGTGCCTCCCTCCAGGTCCTGTCGACTGCATCCTCCCCGGCCAGGGGCGGCGACCCCCTACACACCCTGTCCCTGCAGGGTGCACCCCACTCCCCGAGCCTCACTCGGATGCTGTGCAGACAGGTAAGGGTTTCTTCTCCCCATTTGGAGGGGGAGCAAGATGCAACTTGATAAGGACGGGCTGCGTCCTTGGGGCTCAGAGTTTGCCATCCTCCACCTTGTGAGTCTCGGGTCCTCAACCAGGAGGCTCAGCAGACCAGCTGCCCACAGAGCGCTGAGTTCCTTTCTTGAACAGCATCATCAAGCGCCACAGTGGCCAGCACGCCAGTTCTTGGGCCCTTCCTGGACCTAGAGCACCTATGCCGGCCCACAACCTCTGCCTGTCCCTGCTCCCCTCAGCCCCTCCCCATGTGGCAACACCCTAACCTCTGAGTACCAAGCTGGGCTGTGGCACTGGAGTGATGAGGCGGCCTTGGCTCCTTGATGTCTCTTGCATCCTCAGCAGGCTCTACCCACACACACACACACACACACACACACACACACACAGCGACCTCCCTTCTGTGTACCCACAGTGTGGGACTTAAGTGACAGCTCATCCCCTGCGACCTCCTAAGTCAGCAGGGGAGGCCAGGGTCCAGGACGTCCACACCAACAGCTCCCGGCCCTGTCTTATCCTGGGTCCCCAGACTGAAGGGTGAGGAGCCAGCCCAGAGTGCTGCCCACTCTGGGTTCCGCAGAACCAGATGGACGGAAGTACCTAGGCTGCTGGGAACTGGACAGAGCCTCTGTTCCTACTGTATGCTTGCAGGAGGCTGTGCACACCGAGTCCCTGGAAGGGCAGGTTGATGACCCTGGAGACAGCATCCCAGACCCTGCAGAGCCTACCGAGAAGCCCCCTGGGAGACAAGTGTC
Organism: Dipus sagitta; assembly: GCA_036346955.1. Taxonomy (NCBI): domain Eukaryota; kingdom Metazoa; phylum Chordata; class Mammalia; order Rodentia; family Dipodidae; genus Dipus; species Dipus sagitta. The sequence goes on along the minus strand of CM070781.1, from coordinate 111,925,672 downwards.
CCTGGGCACTCTGCGGTCCCCTCCCCGCTCTCCACGACCTGCTAATGTCCGCACTCGCAAGCACACTTCTGGGCAGCACTGCGCCTCTGGCCGCCCTCCTGCCCTTGGTGGAGATGAGGCCGAAGCGGCAGACCTGGCGGATGAAGAGGTCAGCCACATCACCAGCTCTGCGCACCCCTGGCCGGCCGCCGAGCCCCACGGCCCCGAGACTCCCCCCACGCCATCCCCGGCAGCGCGAGGGACAGTGGGTAGTGGGAGGGACCCGCGCAGGTTCTGCAGTGTGGACGCCCAGGGCTTCCTAGACAGGCCAGGTCGGGTGGATGCACAGAGGTGGTCCTCGGAACTGGATGGTGGGGACAGCCACCCAGAGTCTGGGGAGGCGCGGGCCCGGGTCTCGGAGCTCGAGCCAGCCCTCGGGGCACGCAGGAAGAAGAAGATGAGCCCCCCCTGCATCTCTGTGGAACCCCCCGCTGAGGAGGAAGGCTCAGCTCGGCCCCCCACAGTGGAGGGAGGCAACACCACCCTTCGGCGTCGAACCCCGTCTTGTGAGGCTGCCCCACACAGGGACTGCCCAGAGCCAGCAGAGGGCCCTGGCACAGGAGGGGACCCTGTAGCCAAGGGTGAGCGTTGGGGCCAGGCCTCCTGCCGGGCAGAGCACCTGACTGTTCCCAACTTTGCCTTTGAGCCACTGGATGTGGGGGGCCCTAGTGGAGATATTTTCATGGACGGTGGCCACAGTGTGACCCCAGAACCCAGAGCTTCCTCCTCAGGGGCCATAGTGCCTCTGGGACACCATGCAACAGAACCTTCTGTACCCTCTGGTGAACCCCCAGAGAAGGGGCGGGGACTGTATCTCACAGTGCCCCAGACCCACTTGAAGAAACCTGGATCCCCCCTGGCCACCCCTGCTCCAGGTGACAGTGCGGATGAGCCCGTGTAGCTTGGGCTGGGCTCCATGTTCGCAGGGTTTTGGCACTGGGGTTGGTGGCTCCTGGCAGGGTACTAGCCCTGGGCAAGGCCATGAGTAGACACCCCACTCAGGACCCCCACTGAAAAAGCAGAGGGGCCCAGGGAAGACGTCAGCCTGGGGAGAGGCAGCAAGGCGTTTGGTGTCCATGCCACAACGCAGGAGTGGCCTCCGGGCCCGTGAGCCTCCGTGGTGGTTCAGGTTTGGGTTTTCCTGAGTTTTACCACCGCCGCCTGAGGTCATGCCAGGACCAAGTCAGCAGTCCCAGAACGAGAGGCTGCGTCTCCCGAGTGGGAGGGCACTGCCCCCTGTCCACACAGTCCACGTGTTTTTATAGGGAGCACATGCTTAGGCCTCTTGTGCCCTCCTCAGCAGATGCTTGGTCCCCACAGCCACCACGACCAACGGTCCCTTCACTCACAGTCAGAGTTCTTGTCTGTCACCCCCAGCATCCCCGCCTCCCACAGCACTCACCCCGCCCCAGTCCATCCGCTTGGATGTTTAAGAAACATCCCAGTGACGCTGGGAACGGCCACCTCACCAAGGAGTCGGGAGCAGCGCAATAAGATGTCCAGGTCCCACCCTCACGGGGCCTCCCGTCCATCCTCCGCCTGTTGGCCTCAAGATTCACTTGACATGTTTGTTTCGTTTCGTTTGTTTTATAAATTCAGGTTAAATGTTGCAATAATCTGATGTAGAAAACTCGTCTTCCGAAGTGAAGGGGAGGTGGGCCGGGACAGAGCAGAGCAAATACTTAAGGAGTGCACTTTGTGTGTCAGAGTCAGGGGTCCGAGGGCCTGGGGGAGGGGGATCTCAGCCAGCACTTAGCCACCAGGATGCCAGAGATCAGCAGCAGGAGGAGGCCTGGCAGGAAGAGGCTAGCCAGCAGCGGGAGCCAGTGGCGTGCCCGCATTCGCGGGCCTGTCAGTTCTGGGACATGGTGGCGGATCCAGTTTACGTAGGCAGGGACGCGAGTGTACACCCCGGGCCGGTCGGGGCGACCACAGCCCTCGCCCCAGCTGACCACACCAGCCTGAAGCCAGGTCCCAGCCACCTGGCAGACCAGTGGTCCCCCAGAATCATCCTGAGGGCAGATTAGAGAGCAGAGGACAGCAAGTACTTGGGCAGGCCCTTGCTGGGCTCTAGGATCTGCCATGCCCCCATTGTGCCTAGCCAGCTCACCTGACAGGCGTCCCCAGGGCCTTGGGCACACAGCATGTCTGGCTGAATTCTGCTGCCGTTGGGGCTGGCGTAGGCCTGCCTGCACGTCTGCGTATCCACCACAGAGACTTGTGCCTCCTGTAGCTTGTATGGGGGCCGCAGGGGCTCTGGGGAAGGGACAGGCTCAGGAACTCGAGATACCAGCCCTGCCCTGGTGGGGGGGTCCAGGGATGTCCCTTCACAGGTACAAGTCACCCACCACCCACCGCAGTAACTTAGTGCGATCCCCCAGTCTGCAGGACAAATGTGGACCTTTGTGGAGACCAACATGTAATGGCCACTAGGAGCGCGTGGTGGCACCAGAGGGCCCCGTCTTTCCCAGGGGTTCCTTGCTTTCCTCCCCACAGGGTAGTTACAAGGGAAGGGACTTCTCACCTCCCTCCTGCGTGTAGCCCCAGCCTGTCACCCAGCACCGCATTCCAGGCTGGAAGTCAGCTGAGGCCTCGGGCAGGCACACGGGTCGGACTTTACTGGAGAAGGCCACTGGGGCACCCAGCTGCACCAGAGCTATGTCGCCGCTGGATCCCGGGGGTCCCGGGGAGCTGGCATACAGGATGATGTGCCTCACCGTGGAGAAACGAGAGGACAGGGTGATTGTCAACGCTCCCAGGTGTACCTCGTAGTCAGATGAGTTCAGGGACCTGGAAGGCGGGTATGGGTGTGTGTGTGTTAGCATTCCGAGCACATCGCCCACATAGCGTCCACCTTTGCTGGGTTCCAACAACCCTCCCCAGCTTCAGGTATCAGAGTAACAACTGTACACCTGGAGCCTGAACCTGGTAGCACTCCACTCCAGGGCCCAGGAACGGCATGATGTCTGACACTAATCTAGCACCCTCCGGGGACTTAGAGGGACTGATCAGGAGGTGTCCAAGACACCGGGTGGCAGCTTTAGACTGGCTGAGCTTAGGGAACTCCCAGTATGGGGTGGTCTGGTGGCCGGGAACACCTTCAGGCCCAGGTGACCTTAGAGTGTCCATTCCTGTGCTGGCAGTAGGAGGAGGAGGACCCAAGCTGCCCTTGAAGCTGCAGCTGGCCACAAGTGGGCAGACTAATATCATCTCTCCATTTCACCGAAGGGTTCCCGAGTGAATGCTCAGCACGGTGCTGCTGGTTTCCACTGCCCCACAGGACTGGCCGTCAGGCCTTACCTGGTCACTCACCCGGAGAAGCAGTGAGCAGCTGTGAGCACCCATTCCGGGTTGAGCAGGGACCCTCCACACACATGCACCTTCCGCAAGCGGATGCTCGCCTGCCATGGCCATGCGCCAGCTCGGGCAGCGTGACCCCCCACAATTCGGCCCCCTGTGTATGGAATCTGGGGCCAGCCACACACTGAGCCAGAGGAATTGCAGTTAGCTGGGGATTCCGGAAGCTGGATTTCTGCTCAGTATCCCTCAAGGAAACCCTCCCTGACCACTCCGTCCCAGATTCTTTGGGGAGTTCCCCATATCAGCCTCCCACTTGCTGGACCCTCACCAGAAGCATTGTGAGGGCAGGAAAAAAAGACAACCCAGGGGCTGGAGAGATGGCTTAGCGGTTAAGCGCTTGTCTGTGAAGCCTAAGGACCCCGGTTCGAGGCTCAATTCCCCAGGACCCACGTTAGCCAGATGCACAAGGGGGCGCACGCATCTGGAGTTCGTTTACAGAGGCTGGAAGCTCTGGCGCACCCATTCTCTCTCTTTCTCTCTCTGTCTCCTTCTCTCTGTCACTGTCAAATAAAAATAAATAAATAAATAAATTTTAAAAAAGACACCCCAGAAACGAGCTTGTGGGCCTTAGTGTCCACACGGTGGCTCCTCATCTCCAAGGAGTTGGGTGAGGAAGGGGTCAAAGTGATGCGCAGGAGGCTTGCGGGAGGTGACGGCTTTGTGAGAGCAAGGCTTCGTTTCAGGGAGATGAATGTTTGGAACTAGGTGGAAGTGGCGTCATACAACACTGAAAATGTATCAAATGCCACCTGCTCCATTCTATCATGTAAGTTTTAACCTCAATAAATTTTTTTCTAAATGCAGATACAGGGCTAGAGGGATGGCTTAGCAGGTAAGGCGCTCGCCTGCGAAGCCTAAGGACCCATGTTTGACTCTCCAGGTCCCCCATGAGCCAGACACACAAGGTGATGCAGGCATGCAAGGTCACACGTGCACAAGGTGGCACATGCGTCTGTTTACAGACAATTTGAATACAGTGGATGGAGGCCTTGGAACACCAATTCTCACACTTGCTTGCTCTCATCAAAAAAAAAAAAAAGGCCAGTCTGTTGGGTTTGCCTCAAAAATTATATGTGTGTGTGTGCAACAGAATGAAGTGGGGAATTGAGTCCACACTGGTAAAAGAGATCAAACTAGGCAAGGGCGTCCCCTCAGCCCAGAGCATCGGCTGAGTCTGAGGAGGGGTGCTGTGAGTGTCGCAGTGGTGCTTGATTCAGACAAGAATTAGTCAAGAATTTAGTGGAAGGAAGGGACGTACTCATGAGGGGCAGTGGGGTACACGGGAGACTTCTAAGTAGCTCCCAGAGATACAAACAACCGGTACACAGGCACAGCTTGCCAAGGGAGCCTGGCCTGGGCCCCTTCCGCTGGGATTCCCAAGAGGAGGCTTCGGTGATGAGCCCATGGTTTCCCTGAGCCTCCAGGTCACACCCCACTACAATGGACACTGTCCCCTCCGAGGTCCTCCTGCCAGGCCTTCTTTCTAACCCTGGGTCTTCTGTAGGGACATACCCGGCTGCGGAGCCTCACAGAAGACACCTGAGGGGTGGAAACAGAAGCGGCGCTTAGAATGAGGGGGGACTGCACAGGGGAGGACTTTGGCCCCAAAAGCCTAAGCAATGCCCACCAGGTCCCGGGGCGACCCTGGAGTGACACCCCACCACCTATCCTGAACAGCTGAAGGCAGAACCTAGCCAGGTGGGTGGGGATGAACATCTGTCATGCCAAGCCCAGAACTGGGTGGAACCAGCAGCTAGCAGCCATAAACAGCAGCTGGGAGGCACTGAGCGTGACTTCAGCCTCAGCCTCGGACAATCTCCAGGTGCCCTTAGAGGATGGTTTCACCTGGGTCCAGGATCTGGGGCTACAGTTACCCCCCCGCCCCCCATTGTATGCCTCTCTCCTGAGCACCAGCTGCTGGGCCACCTAGCTATGCAGCACCTCATAAGGTCCGCCATGGGGAGACGGGGTATTTCTCCACTCAGCCCAGATCCCAAGGCACCCCACTCCTGGACCCTAGGCACTGGGTGTGTCCCCACAGAGCTCCAACTCTGTGATTGGTAGAAAAGACATTGGAACCGAGGGTTAGGCCCAGAGACACATCACGGCCACCCCAGCCCAGGGCAAGAACTAGAGACCACCTCACCACCCCAGGCCAGCTCACCAACCAGGAACTGCCAGCAACAGCAGGAGGCCACTGGGCTGCAGAGCCATGGAGTCTGCCCACAGAGGGACGGCACCTGGGCCTGCTGCTGGGTGAGGTGGGTGGGGATGGCCTCCCAGCTGCCGCGCAGAGGATGGGAGGGGGAGGGGGAGGCGCTCCGCTGACAGCCACACCTGTCTCACTGCCCACGAAGGGAGGTACTCTCCCATTGTCCTCACATGGAGGTTGTGGCCCAGGCAGCAGATGACTGGCTCAAGGACACAACGCAGCAGAACAGGGCAGGACCCAGTTGACCTCACTACCAACTAAGCTTGTCCAAACCCCAGGCTGAAGAGGGAGTGGCGCCTCCATCCGGCCCCTTGAGAGCTTGTTTGGAGGTTCTAGCAGGGGAGCTCAGCTATTCGTACACCCTTGACCAAAGACCGGTCCTCCTCTGTTCGGGGAAGGTCGCCCTCTTAGACTGAGCGTGCAGCTTCAGGAGGGACATACATGGAGCGGTGAGGGAGGAAGGGGACACCCGCCTAGCCAGCCAGATCAGCTGAATCAACCCTGGCGATCAATGGGGTGACAGATGCCACAGCCAACTCGCCCTCACATCCCACCCAGCCCCTTTAGTTCCCGTGGGACACCCCCAATCATCCACAATCCTGGCCTCTGGTAGTCCAGTCTTTGGGGGCCCACAGGGAGCCCCAACCTAAGGCTGGGGGGATAGCCCAAGTCTCTGTGACCTTATCCTCCTAGATGGCCCTGTCTTCACATCCACACCGACATCCTCTGACTCTACCCCAGGTCAGAGGAGCTAAGTCTGAGGCCTTCCTATCACATGGAGTCTGGTGACCAGCTGGCTGGGGGGTTAGGACCAGAGCCTGGGACTTTGCCCGTCTCCAATCTCAGGCCAGGGTCAGAAGGCCCCGCTGAGTTCTCTAGGGCAGAGATCCCTTCTTATGTGTGAGGAACCCAAGGCAGGGAAAGTTATATGATCCTCCTCTTGGATGTGGCATCATGGGGCATGGATGCCAGCCCTTGTCCTGCAGCTAAAAATGCACCCTAAACTTTTGACCTGGTGACTAATAAGGATGCCATCAGCCCACCTTATGCGATAGGTAGGGCCCATCCTGACTCCCTCAGGTGGCTACGCAGCTGGGAGGAGCTGCGGGGGAAGTGGGGTCACGTCAGCGCAGCACAAGCAGCTGGGTAGGAGTGCTAGTGTCCCCACCAGGCCACCCCACCTCCCAGGAGCCTGAACTGATGTCACCCAGTGACAAAGTGAGGGAACCTTGATGCATCCGGATTCTTTCATTCCTGGTCCCTGGAGCCATCCCTAGCTCCCCAGAGGAGAGGACTCGGAGGCCTCACCGGTCCCACCTCCATTTGCCCTCAGTATCTTCCTTCCTGCATATGTGGAGACCTTGACACCCTCAATCCTGCCATGCAGGAAGAAACTGCAGCCATGATGGGCAGCTTCTGTCCTCCCCTGGCAGGCAAGCGGGGGCGGGGGGTAGTCTGGTCTTGGTGGTGCCCCCCCACACCCCCAGGAGGGTTTCCAATAGATGTGGGTCATGTCTATTGGAAAGTTTGCTGCAGACCTCAATGAACACACACACACACACACCCCTGCCAGAGTTTCCTATAGCTCAGACCTCAGAAGAGCCAAAAGCTTAGGGCTATGTCTATCTGCAGTGGCCTAACCACCTGGGCACTGGCCCTGGCTGGGGCAATGGGTCCTGGCTCCCTACAGCCCCCCATGGTTGGCCTAGCCCTGCAAGCCCATGGCCTAGATAAGACCAAGGTCTTTTATCTGTCAACTGCCACTGAGTCTGGGGCAGATAAGAAGAAAGCCCGGCTGGGCGGGGCCATGGGGGCGGTCAAGCATCTCCCTCTCCCTCCCTGACCCGCCACCTTCCTTCCTGCCTCCCACTTCCACTGCCCCGCCTCCACACCCAGCGGAGCTGAGCTGCTTCTCCCCAGGGTCTTGGTCAGGCTCTTCTGGCCTCCACTGAAGGATGGCTTAACAGCTGATTAGAGTTTCCTCGCTTTCCCAAAGTCACCCCAGTGTCCACCGTGTCCCTGAAAGAGTGGGTAAGTGGGAGGAAGGAATCAGGACCTGATTTCCAGCTTTGTTTTTTTGTGTTTGTGATGGATATAGGTCATGTTTGATATTAGGAATAAAAACCAAGGCCTGGAGAGATGGCTTAGCGGTTAAGGCGCTTGCCTGCAAAGCCAAAGGAACCGGGTTTAATTCCCCAAGATCCATGTGAGCCTGATGTACAAGGTGGTACACACATCTGGAGTTCATTTGCAGTGGCTAGAGGCCCTGGGATGCCCATTCTTTATCTGCTTCTTTCTCAAATAAATAAATAATAAAGTAAAAATTAAAACCAAGGCCTTAGCCAGGCATGGTGGCGCACACATTTAATCCCAGTACTCGGGAGGCAGAGGTAGGAGGATCACCGTGAGTTCAAGAGTTCAAGGCCACCCTGAGACGAGAGACTACATAGTGAATTCCAGGTCAGCCTGGCCTAGAGCAAGATTCTACCTCGAAAAAAACAAAACAACAACAACAACAAAGAACAAGGCCTGGAGAGACGGCTCAGTGGACAAAGTCCCTGCTGCACAAGTATGAGGACCCGAGTTCAGATCCCCAGAACCCACAAACAGCCAGATGCAGCAGCAAGTGTCTTTGATCTCTGTGCCTCCAGCAAGCTGTGAGGCAGAGACAGAAGGATCTCCCAGTGAGATCCTGCCTCAGGCAAGGCGCAAAGTGAGGACTGACACCTGAGGTTGCCCTCTGACCTCCACACGTGCGCCACACCAACACACGTGATCACAGGTGCATGTGTGCACACATGCACGCTAAATACGTAAGGAAATAGGGAAACAAGTTAGAAGCAGGCTGTGGGCTTCAGGAACAGGGGTCAGGAGGAGCCGGAGAAGGGAACCCTGGATATTGCAGAAACATCCCTGGAAGGACAGAGGTCATTCCCAGAGGGACTGCAGATGAAACCTGGGCTTTGTAACTGACAACTGGGAAGGAGAGCTAGCAGGAAATATTTCTCTAGAAGATTCTTTCCCACCAATTGCCCCAGAATCTACCCAAGTGGGGTGCTGTTTAACTGCAGATTTTGTTCCAGAGAATAATCAAGTTAAATTTTACATGATACTGGCCTGTAATTCCAGACACATAAAAGACTGAGGCAGGAGGACTGTGCATTCAAGGCCTGCCTAGGCTACAGTGTGAGTTCAAGGCCAGAGTGGACAAGTTAGTGAGACCCTGTCTCCAAATCAAAAGTATAAAGAGGGTCTGGAGGGATTGCTTAGTGGTTAAGGCATTTGCCTGCAAAGCCAAAGGACCCAGGTCTGATTCCCCAGGACCCATGTTAGCCAGATGCACAAGGGGGCGCACGCGTCTGAAGTTCGTTTGCAGTGGCTGGAGGCTCTGGCACGCCCATTCTCTCTCTCTCTCTTTCTTTCTCTGTCAAATAAATAAATAAATAAATAAACAAATAAATAAAAATGTTTTTTAAATATAAAGAGGGTTGGGATATATAAGAAAATCTGTAACCACAACTGCTAGACAGGCAAGAAATAGGAAGTTTGCCACAGCGGACATGAAGACAGCACACCCAGGACCCCATTCAAGTTCATCCAGTAAGGAGCAGGGGCCAGCTTGCCAGATTGTGCTGTGGGCCGAGAGAATCAAGAACCTCTGAGTCTGCGACAGGGAGAGCAGCCTGCCTGGTGAGAGGCGGTCCTGAGCTCTGACAGGAGAGCAGCGGGCGCCGCCATGCCTGCCCGGGGGAGGAGAGGTACGCAGGACCGCGGGAGAGCCAAGCAGCGTGGGGCGAGGTGTGACCCTAGGCCTGCCACCCAGCACTGGGTCAGGACAGCTAACTCTATATCCCTTCCAAGGGTGAGGGCTGCATCCAAGGCAAGTCTTTCCTGAGTAGTTCCAAAATGCAAATGTCGGGCTGGTGAGATGGTTTAGCTGTTAAGGCTCTTGCTTGCAAAGCCAAAGAACTCAGGTTCGATTCCCTAAGACCCATGTAAGCCAGATATACAAGCTTGCACATGCGTCTGGAGTTCATTTGCAGTGGCTGGAGGCTCTGGCATGCCCATTCTCTCTCTCTCTCTTTCTCTCTGGCCAAAACGTGCCACAGACACAACTACCCAATCCCAACAGCACTGAACAGAAACACCTCCAAAGTCCTCCACAACAGCTGGATGTGGCCACCATGTGGGATTCTCCCTCCCCATATACCCTGTCTCTCCTTTTTTAAAATTTTGAAACAAGGTCTCATGTAGGGCGGGGTGGCCTCAAACTTACTACCTATCCAAAGAAGACCTTGTGTTTCTGATCCTCCTGCCTCCACTTCCTGAGTGCTGGGGTTCCAGGCCTGGGGCAGCAGGCGTGGTTCTACACAGCATTGAGGGCTGGGAACAAGGCTTTGTGTAAGCGATTGTACTAAGTGAGATGGCAGTGACCTTGGGGTGACTCAGAAGGCACCATGGCACTGAGAAGGAGTGACAGAGGCGTGCTCAGCACTGAAATATCTCTATCACACCTTCCAAGGCTCGGGGTCCATTGCGGAAGAGGTGGTGGAAAGAATGTAAGAGCCAAAGGAAGGGTAGGACTTCTTACAACGTGCTCCTCCAGACACAAAATGGCCTGGATCTCCATGACCTCACAGTGCCTGACACTACCTACACAAGACCATCATAATGGGAGGAAAAGATCATGACATCAAAATAAAAGAGAGACTGATTGAGAGGGGGAGGGGATATGATGGAGAGTGGAGTTTCAAAGGGGAAAGTGGGGGGGAGGGGAGGGAGGGCATTACCATGGGATATTGTTTATAATCATGGAAGTTGTCTATTAAAAAATATATATAAACTAAGCTCTATCCCCAGCCCTATCAGCACTGTGAGGTCATCACACACAGTTTATAGGAAGGTGAGCCTGTAGGAACAATCCTGGACGCAGGGGATGTTAGGGACAGGGAACATCTCTTGCTAAGTGACAGTAAAGGGAGGAAGTGCAGGCTGACAAACTGTTCCTTGGCTCAACTGTGGCAAGCCTGGCTGTCCTCCACATTGAGATTTTAAGGTGTCCGTGTTGCTGTCTGTGTCCCAAGGTCATGACACTGCACAACCAAAAGAAATAATGGAGAGATGGCTCAGCGGTTAAGGCACCTTCCCGAGAAGTCTAAGGACTCATTTTCCACTCTCCAGGTCTCATGTAAGCCAGACGCACAAGGTGACGCAAGCGCACAAGGTCACACCTGCGCACAAGGGGACGCATGCGTCTGGAGTTCAAGTCTCTCTCTTTCTCTCTGTCTCTCTCTCTCTCACACACACACACACAAACACACACACACACACACACACACACACACAATCTCTCACATAAAAAAAGGCCAGAGCTGGGTGTGGTGACTCACGCCTTTAATCCCCAGCGCTCTGGAGGCAGAGGTAGGAGGATCGCTGTGAGTTTGAGGCCACCCTGAGACTACAGAGTGAATTCCAGGTCAGCCTGAGCTAGAGTGAGACCCTAACTTGAAAAATAAAAAAGTAAAAATTTTTTAAAGGCCAGTCTGTTGGGCTTGCCTCGAAAAACCAAATGAGCTTGCGTGGCGAGAAGTCAGCCGTGGGGACAGGGGCTGGTAAGGAGCCTCTCCACTGCAGCACACTGGGCCTCCGCAGCCGAGAAACCACAGCTCCCGCAGCTACCCCCAGCCCTGCCCGTAACTCCATTGTCCCCCAGTGACACGTACAACCAGAAGCACAATGACACTACGGCTACTTTTCATGAACTTTAATGAGCAACAGCGGAGGGTGAATGCTACCTGGGCTGGGAAGTTGGAGGAGTGGCCAGGCACTCAGGTGGAGTACGGGAGCAGGGAGATAAGGAAGGCAGGGGCCACCTTGGCAGGAAGCAGTATGTGTGGGACATTAGGAGGCTGCATCTCCCCTGACACTAGAGATGTTCAGGAGTCCTTAGGGACATAGCGATAGATCCAATCCAAGTAATGGGCGACGCGGGTGTAGATGCCAGGCCGGTTGGGCTGCGCACAGCCTTCGCCCCAGCTGACCACACCTGCCTGCAGCCAGGTGCCATTCACTTTGCAGACCAGCGGTCCTCCGGAGTCGCCCTGGGGAGGATAGGGGTCAGTGCTCAGTGTTGTGGCTAGGTAGGGGACACAGGGGGACCCAGACTCACCTGGCAGGAGTCCCTCCTGGTATTTCCAGCACACAGCATGTCATCACGGACGATGGGAACATTGTCACCTGTGTAGACGCCACTGTGGTACTTCATGTCACAAAGCCTGTTGTCCACTATGGGTACCTTCACTTGCTTTAAGGGATATGGTGGCGGGAGTGGCTCTGGAACGAGACAGAAGGGTGGCCTCAGACGGAGCGTGAAACGTCCATCCCTGAGAAAGGCCTTGGGACTCTCTGTCCCCCCACACCCCGGGTGCCATCATGCGATCCAGTCCCCGCCTTCCGAGCCCTCAGCTGTCCTTTCCACACACCTTCATTGTCCACATCACCCCAGCCTGTCACCCAGCACGGTGTCCCCGGGGGGAAGGTCTCCGAGGCGGGGGGCAGGGAGGCGGGGTGGATGAGGCCTGAGATGTTCACAGACTCCTCAAGTTCCAGCAGGGCGATGTCTGCCCCGTTCACAGCACTGTAGTAGTTGGGGTGCGCGATGACCCTGCTCACAGTCAGCAAGTGGTCTCCATAGTAAAGATGCTGCTCGCGAAGCTGCACCCGGAAGTTCTCAGGACTTGCCATGTGCCTGGGGAAGACGGCCCCTGTTCAGACGGCCCTGGCCTTGGCCCGAACCCGGCGATGAGCGATGCCGGGCCTCGTGGAGGGATCACGGTCTCCCCACGCCACCCGACAAAGCTCAGGGAGACTCACGGTCCCACGCAGTGCGCTGCCGTCAGCACCCACTGCAGGTGGATGAGGGAGCCCCCGCACAAATGCTTCCAGAACTTGAAGTGGATTCTCAGGCTCACCTGCCAGGGCCACTTGCTCTTAGGAGCCTCTTGACCCCCTACGATGCCCACTCGCAGCAGGGCTGGGCCTGGGACAGGACAGGAAGTAACTTCAGCACCCTGGCTTATCCTCTCTGGTACTGGGGCAGCCCTGGGCTTCTCTAAGCCCCATCCCTGGCCTATGGGCTGTTGGGAGCAAGGACAGGGAGGGCCTGGGACAGGACTTACCCGGGGCAGCGTGCACCAGGCCGCATAGGAGAGGCAACAGCAATAGCTTCAGCATCTGGAAAGAGTGAGAAGAGGCAACACGAATCAGGCTGCAAGCCAGGTTTGGGCTGGGGTCAGCAGAGTGGACAAATGGTCCAGCCAGGCAGCCTTGGGTCTTAGTGTTTCTCGCAGGGAGGCCCCAGGGTGACATACAGATGTCAGGAGCTCCAAGTGGGGAGCTCACCTTGTTCCTCTCTACCCAGCCCACTGACCCCTCGGCATTTATCCTTCTAGAGCAGCACAGGGTGGGAGGAGGGGCCTCCAAACCAAGCCTGCAGGAAGTGGCTGATTCGTGTGACATATGTCCCCACCACGCGGGTGCCCACGGGTCACAAGGTTGTGTGAACAGCCAAAGCATACTAGCACATGTCCTCCCCTGCACCCTCGGTGTGGGATCCTGGCATCCAAGCTCTGGATCTAGCCAGTCTCTGCTCAGGGCCCACTGGCTCCCCTGTGTGTACTGGGCCTTTGGATGGCCCCCACCAATTGAACACTGCATGCTGAGGGTCCCTGTCAGCTGGATAGGCTTTGTCACTGGGATGGCACCCCTCCCCACCCCACCTAGCTGCCAAGATGGGTTTCCTGTCCTCTACCCAGGGTCAAAGAGATGGCCCTAAGGAGGCACATGCCTCAGCGTCCCCCTGGGACACAAGCTAACCCACTCTAATAGGTTTCCCAAGAGGAACACAGAGCAGGAAGCAAGGTCTATGGGGCACTAACATCAGGGAAAGTTCTGGAAATGGAAGTAACTAAATGCAAGTTCTCAAAAAGTTTTAAAAAAATCAAGGGACTTTAAGCCCTCCTGCCTTTTCATGGGCAGGAGCTCTCCACAGCCTGGGCTTAATCCCTTTCATGCCTCTTAAGCATGAGCTCTGTATTCCTTTCTTCTCTTAAATTCTATGTATAATCTAGTAAAATCTCTCTAAACCTTACCCTCTGGTCTGTGGATTTCAATTCTTTGAATTCATAAGACAAGAATCCAAGGACACCCCAAATTATCAATGCATTGGTGTATATTGGAGCATTGGCAGAGGAAGCCCCATTCCTGTAATCATATTGGTGCATTGGTATGAATTGGTGTATTGCCAAGGAACCCCAACATTCCAGTTTCATATTGGTGCATTTGGCTAGGAATGTCGGTGGATAAGTAGCCTCTTGCTTCCGGCCTTCCACACGGTGGAAGGCAGGATCTGTTCTCTCCCCAGTTCTCCATTTTTTTTTTCTATACAACTTTCTTTCATTTGGGAACTGGACACATTTAAAACTTGGTGGATGGTAAATGACATATGTTAAAATTTTGTTTTCTGTTTCTATCTGCTTGTAAAGCCAATAGCAAAATGTAAGTGCTATGTGCAGAACATTGAATTTTGTCAGGATATATTTGGTGTTCTGTGGGACATTGACTTGGGTGTTTTTTGTTTTTTTTTTTTACTTTTTATTGACAACTTCCATAAGTATAGACAATAAGCCATGATAATTTCTTCCCACCACCCCCAGTTTCTCCTCCCAAACCACCCTCCATTGAACCTCTTCTTTCCAGTTAGTCTCTCTTCTGTTTTGACGTCATCATTTCTTCCTCCCACTATGAAGGTCTTGTGTAGATAGTGTCAGACACTGTGAGGTCATGAATGAAAGGCCTTTTTATGTCTGGAAAACAGCATTATAAGCAGTCCTCCCCTTCCTTTGGCTCTTACATTCTTTCCTCCACCTCTTCCACAATGGGCCCTAAGCCCTAGAGGGTATGACAGAGATGTCTCAGTGCTGAACATTCCACTGTCATTTCTTCTCAGCACTTTGGTGAGTTTTGAGTCACCCCAGTGGTCACCTCCATCTGAAAAGAGAAGCTTCTCTAACCAAAAGTGAGAGTAGCATTAATACGTGGGCATGAACATAAGTGTTTAGAGGACAGTTTGGTGGCCATAATATATTTATTTAGCCAGATAACAGTAGTTGTTCCTTCCCTGGGGCTTATGACCTCAAACATGGGTTTTTGACTAGGTTTTCAGTACCAGATATGCATTTCCTCCCATGGAGCAAGCCTCCGGTCCAATCAGAGAGTGGTTGGTTTCCCCCATAGCAGGCATGCCACTATTGTACCAGTTGGCACATTTGTCCTGGCTCTGCCAGTCATAAGGCTTGCAGGGTCCATTGCTGTTTAACACCATTGATGACCTCTCTCTCCCAAAAGGCTGCATGCAGCATAGCTCTTTCCAACTTTCTGGCAGCTAGTCAACAGCGAGGAGGTTTCCAGCTCAGCTCCGGGTTGATTTCCACTATAGTGACCTGCATCCCAAGCCTGTAGAAGACTCCATCACTTCTAACAGAGACAACAAAATGGCAACAGGAAAGTGTTAGGTGGGGAAAATGGTTGTCTGTGCATGGATGACCTTGCTCATGCATCACCTTGTGTGTCTGGCTTACATGAGATCTGTGGAATTGAACTTGGGTCCTTGGGCTTTGCAGGCAAGCACCTTAACCAATAAGCTACCTCTCCAGTCTTTGTTTGTTTACAAGCTGAGAGAGATAGACAGAGAAAATGGGCATGCCAGGGCTGCCAGCCACTGCAAACAGACTCCAGATACATGCACCACTTTGTGCATCTGGCTTTATGTGGGTACTGGGGAATCAAACTGTGTTTGCTGCTAAGTGCCTTAACCACTGGGCCATCTCCTCCAGCTCCCACCTGTTTTGAGACAGGATCTCTCCTTAACCTGAAACTGTCCAAGTAAGCTAGACTGGCTGGCCAGTGAACCCTAAGGATCCACCTGTCTCTGCTTCCCAGCGCTGGGATCACAAGCACACTACCATGCCCAGCCTTTGCTTACAAGAGTTCTGGAGATCACACAGCATAGAATCCAACACTATGAAGTAAAAGTCAGTGGCAGGCTGGAGAGATGGCTCTGCGGTTAAGGCGCTTGCCTGACAAGCCTAAGGACCCAGGTTTGACTCTCTAAATCCCACAAGGTGATGCAAGTGCGCAAGGTCGCAAATGCGCACAAGGTGGCACACGGGTCTGTGGTTCGATTGCAGTGGCTGGAGGCTCTGGCATGCCATTCTCTCTGGCTCTCTGTCTCATAAAAAAAAAAAAAAAGTCAGGCTGGAGAGATGGCTTAGCGGTTAAGCACTTGCCTGTGAAGCCTGAGGACCCCGGTTCGAGGCTTGATTCCCCAGGACCCACGTTAGCCAGATGCACAAGGGGGCGCAAGCGTCTGGAGTTCGTTTGCAGTGGCTGGAGGCCCTGGCGCGCCCATTCTCTCTCTGTCTATATCTGCCTCTCTCTCGCTCGCTCTCTGTCCGTCACTTTCAAATAAATAAATAAAAGTAAACAAAAAAAAAAGTCAATGGCATTTAGTGTATTCATTGTTCTCTATCACCCTGTCTACTTCCAAGACGTCGTCTTGACCCTGTACCATTGAACAGTCAATCGCTACTCACCTTGTGTCTCTCAGCCCCTGTCACTACCAGCTGCTTTCTATGCTATGAATTTCTTTGTCCTAAATTTTTTGGAAATAGAATCACACAATAAACACCTCCATGGCTGGCTTTTTGGCTTAACACAATGTAGTCACAGTTCATGTCCCAGGGCTTCCTTTTACCTCTGGCCCAACATCCTTCTGCTGTGAGGACATCCCTCCATTTGTTCATTCATTCTTCCACTGATGAATGGCTGTCAAGCGTTTCTACCTTTGACAATCATGATTAGCGCTGCGGCGAGTGTCTGCGTTGCTGTATTTAAGTACATGTTTTCAGTTCCTTGCAACTGCGAATGAACTGCCAGACAGCAAAGGAACATCAGCCTTGCTGACCCATAAGGCTCAGAGTCTCCAGGCTCTGCCCCCCCCCCATTGTTGCAGGTGTGTTGGGGTCACAGGTGTATGGGCCACTGTGCATCTGACTTTATGTGGCTGCTGAGGAATTGAGCCCAGGCACCTTTAACTGCTGAGCCATTTCCCCAGCCCCACCTAAGTTTTTAAAATTTTTCTTTTGGTTTACAAATTTATTTATTTATTTATGAGAGAGAGGCAGGTAAAGAGAGAGAAAAAAAAATGTGCACACTGGGAACTCCAGCCACTACCAACAAATGCAGATGCACGTGCCACCTTGTGCATCTGGCTTATGTGGGTACTAGGGAATCGAACCTGGGTCCCTAGGCTTTGCAGGCAAGTGCCTTAACCACTAAGCCATCTCTCCACCACCTCATCTTTTTTTTTTTTTTTTTTTTTTTTTTTGGTTTTCCGAGGTAGGGTCTCACTCTAGCTCAGGCTGACCTGGAATTCACTATGGAGTCTCAGGGTGGCCTCGAACTCACGGTGATCCTCCTACCTCTGCCTCCCAAGTGCTGGGACTAAAGGCATGTGCCACCATGCCCAGCTCATCTTATTTTTTGAGGCAAGGTCTCTCACTGAAACTAGATCTTGCTGATTCAGCTAGACACCAGTCCCCGTATCTTTTTGTCTCTGCCTCCCTAGTGTTGGGATTATAGGAACACGCCACCATACGTGGCTATTACATGGAGTTTGGGAATCCAAACTCGGGTCCTCATGCTTACCAGCAAGCACTTTACCCACTGAGCAGTCTACCCAGCTCATATCTTTTTATTTTTAAGTTTGAGGGTTTTTTTTTAAATATATTCTGGATACCAGAAATAAAACTTGCAGATATTTTCTACAATTCTATAGGTTACTTTTGCATTTCTTGAAAATGTTCTTTGATACACAAATTTTTATTTATTTATTTGAGAGCAACAGACAGAGAAAGAGGCAGATAGAGAGAGAAAACAGACATGCCAGGGCCTCCAGCTACTGCAAACAAACTCCAGATGTGTGCACCCCTTGTGCATCTGGCTAACATGGGTCCTGGGGAATCGAGCCTCCAACTGGGGTCCTTAGGCTTCACAGGCAAGCACTTAACCACTATGCCATCTCTCCAGCCTGATACACAAATTTTTTATGAGGCCCAATTCATTTAGTTATTTTTCTTTATTTGTTTATTTGAGAGAGAGAAAAGAGACAGAGAGAGAGAATGAGTGTGCCAGGGCCTCTAGCCACTGCAAATGAACTCCAGATGCATGTGCCACCTTAAGCATCTGGCTCACATGGGTACTGGGGAATCAAACCTGGGTCCTTAGGCTTCGCAGACAAGTGCCTTAACCACTAAGCCATCTCTCCAGCCCTGTGTTTTTCTTTTGTTTCTTGTGCTTTGGGGAATTATTCTACTAATCCATTGCCAAAGCTGAACAAATGATCCTATTTCTATGTTGACTTGCAAAAATTTTGTAGTTTCAGCTCACATTTTGGTTATCTATGCTTTTTTTTTTTTTTTTTTTTTTTTTTTTGAGAGAGAGAGAGAGAAAGAAGCAGAGAGGGGTAGGGGAAGGGCATGCCAGGGCCTCCAGCAGCTGCAAACGAACTCCAGACATGCCTTGTGGTGCATGTGCAACATTGCACGCTTGCGTCACTGCATCTGGCTACGGGGGACCTGGAAATTCTGACATGAGTTCTTAGCCTTCACAGGCAAGTGCCTTAACCGCTAAGCCATCTCTCTAGGCCAACTTATGCATTTCTTGTTGTTATTGTTGTTGTCTTTGAGACAAGTTCTTACTTCATAATCTAGGCTGGCCTCAAACCTACAATCCTCCTATCTCAGTCTCTTGAGTACTGGGATAACAGCTGTGTGCCACCATGCCCCAACTCACGTTAATTCCTACAGGTGGTGAAGTGGACAAGGGACCCGGTTGTCCGAGCGCTCTTGCTGAAGCCTTCCTTTTCCACTGAATGGCCTTGGCGCTCTTGTCAGTAAAGCAATTGGCCATTGATGTGTAGGTTTGCTTCTGAACACTCCATCCAGTCCCATTTGTTTATATGTCTGTCTTCATGCCAGTAGAACATGGTTGGCTCCTAAAGCTTTGTAGAAAATTGAAAAATTGGGTCGGGCATGGTGGCACACACCTTTAATTCCAGCACTTGGGAAGCAGAGGTAGGAGGATTGCTGTGAGTTCAAGACCACCCTGAGACTACATAGTGAATTCCAGGTCAGCCTGAGTTAGAGTGAGACCCTACCTTGAGGGGAAAAAAAAGAAAATTGAAAAATTAGGGGGTGGAGGGATAGCTTAGTGGTTAAGGTGATTACCTTTGAAGCCTAAGGACCCAAGTTTGATTCCCCAGTACCTACATAAGCTAGATGCACAAGGTGGCACATGTGTCTGGAGTTTATTTTCAGTGGCTAGAGGCCCTGACATGATTATTCTCTCCCTTTCTCTCTCCTCTCTCTCTCTCTCTCTCTCTCTCTATATATATATATATATATATATTCTGCCTTTCTTCTCCTCCTCACAAATAAATAAGATATTAAGTAAAAGAACACTGAAAAATTATGAATTCATGTATGATGTGTGCATTTATTTTGTGAGTGCAGACACCCGTGTGCCATGGTGTGTGTGTGAAGGTGAGAGGGCACCTTCAGGTGTTGGTCCTAGCCTTCCTCCTTGTTGGAGGCGGAAGATCTTGTTGTTCTCCACCATTTGCCTGTGAGCTCCTGGGCAGCTACCCTGCGTGCAACTCCCTTCTCTCTGTGGCTGAGCTGGGGCTGCAGACGCCTAACACAGCATCAGGCTTTGTGTGGGCTTTGAAGATCTCAACTCGGGTGTTCACTCCTGTGAGGCAAACATTTCATCCATGAGCTGTCTTCCCAGCCCTTCTCCTGTTTCTGCCGTCTTGGTTTTTTGTTTTGGTTTGGTTTGTTTTGGTTTTTCAAGGTAGGATCTCACTCTAGCTCAGGCTGACCTGGAATTCACTATGTAGTCTCAGGGTGGCCTTGAACTCACGGTGATCCTCCTACCTCTGCCTCCCGAGTGCTGGGATTAAAGGCGCATACCACCACACCTGGCTCTGCCATCTTGTTTTGACTGGGGCTTTTCACAATGTGATGTCAATTTGAGGGTTTCCATTTCTGAAAAAGGGAAAAGGTCACTGCTTCCTGAGAGTGGTTTTGCTGCGTCTCTACACGGGGGCAGGATGGTCATCGCTGAGTAGGATCGCCATCTTCACATGCCAGCCTTTCCATCCACGCACATGAGCTACCTCTCCGTTTATTTCCAGAAATATTCCCCAGCGTTCAGTACTCTCCTAAAGTCTGTATCTGGGATTTGAGTCAGGTGTGGTATCACACACAGACACAGACGTTATTGTTAGGAAATAAGTCATCAGTGCCTGTGTAAATAGAAGGGATTACCAGCACGTGAGGAAGACCCAGGTCAGCTAGATGCTGTGGAGGGCAAGCACAGCCCAAGCCTCTGCTGGGCTCCGGGTCAGAAGTTGGGAGGTGGGGCAAGGAGGCTCCGTAGGGTTGCGGATTGGTCCTGACTGCAGGGAGTCTCCAACTGTCTAGTACTCCACCCTGGGGTAGCTGAAGGTAGAGAGTATATCGGCTTGGAGTGTGAGCATGTGATAGAGTTGATAAAGGGGGCTGGGGGTGTGGCTCAGTTGTACACTGCTTACCTGGCATGCACGAAGGCCTGGGTTCAATCTCCAACACCACGTATTGCAGGCATTGTGGTGCATGCCTGGAATCCCAACACTCAGGAGGAAGAAACAGGAAGATCAGAAGTTCAAGATCAGAGCTGGAGAGATTACTTAGTGGTTAAGGAACTTACCTGCAAAGCCTAATGACCTGGGTTTGATTCCCCAGTACCCATGTAAAACTGTATGTATAAAGTGGCACATGCATCTGGAGTTTGTTTGCAATGGCTAGAGGCCCTGGCACACCCATTCCACACTCTTTCTCCTCTTCTGTCTCTCCCTGCTTGCAAATGAATAAAATTAAAAATAAAAATAAAGGCTGGGTGTGATGATGCACACCTTTAATCCCAGCACTCGGGAGGCAGAGGTAGGAGGATCTCTGTGAATTCGAGGCGACCCTGAGACTACATAGTGAATTCCAGGTCAGCCTGGGCTAGAGCAAGACCCTACCTCCAAAAATAAATAAATAAATAAATAAATAAAGACCAGCTATGGTGGCACAAGCCTTTAATCCCAGCACTTGGGAGGCAGAGGTAGGAGTTCGAGGCCACCCTGAGACTCCATAGTGAATTCCAGATCAGTCTGAGCTACAGTAAGACATTACCTTGAAAACATCCTCCCCGCAAAAAAAGATTCGAACAGGACTTTAATGTGACATGGGGAGAAGGCATCACCCTCTCTCCTCTTCCTCTCCAGAG
Source organism: Dipus sagitta (assembly GCA_036346955.1). NCBI lineage: Eukaryota > Metazoa > Chordata > Mammalia > Rodentia > Dipodidae > Dipus > Dipus sagitta. The sequence continues at coordinate 111,904,629 of CM070781.1, read as the reverse complement.
CCCACAAGGAAACATCTAGCAAACTTCAAAGGAGAGGCATGAGCTGACATCCCTGACCAACTATCTGGAAAGCCACCAAGGTCATCAAAAGCAAGAAGACAGGCTGGAGAGATGGCTTAGTGGTTAAGTGCTTGCCTGTGAAGTCTAAGGACCCCAGTTCAAGGCTCGATTCCCCAGGTCCCATGTAAACCAGATGCACAAGCAAGCGCATGCATCTGGGATTCCTTTGCAGTGGCTGGAGGCCTCTTTCTGTCTTGGTTGCTCTCAAATAAATAAATAAAAATGAACAAAAAAAATTTTTTTTTAAAAGCAAGAAGACAATAAATGTCATGGGGGATCCTGACTCAGAAAAAACTGATATTCAGGAAACAGTAATGAAATCCAAATGAAGAATGGGCTTGAGCCAATGTTGACTCATCGACAGCACATGAACCATGCTAATGTAAATGTTAACGAGAATGGAAATTGGGTGCAGCATGTTTAGGTATCTCTGCCAGCTTTATAATTTTGTTGAAAATCTAACTCTGTTCTAAACAGGTGTTTTTTTTTTTTTTTTTTTTTTTTTAGAGAAACGATATGGGAATGCAGTGTGAGACCCAGACTGAGCCTGCCAGCGATGGCTCTGCTTGTGAGCCACACCTCCGTGACCACCCTCTGTAATGTCACTACCATGTCTGCACAAGCCCCATGATCTTCACCGCAGATAGGACAGTCACAGGGCAGGCCCTTCCTAACCGGCTTTGGCTTGGCTGGGGCCTGATGACTGAACTGATTAGAGGCATTGGGCACAATCTAGGACTTCCCCACTGCCCAGTTGAAAAATCCCTGGCCTTGTATTGTTAGAGGATCCCCTGAGATCTTGGAGGAACTTCTTTCAGATATGGGGAAACTGAGGTACAGGGGCAGCAGCCTCAGCATCTATGAAGTGGCGCCCTTTCATCCAGGCCTGGCCGCATATTCCTGTAAGTCCAACACTCGTGAAGCTGAGACAGGAGGCTCTTGAGTTCAGGGCCAGCCTGGGATACAGAGTTCCAAGCAGGAATGGCTCACATACAGAGAGACCCTGTCTCAAAACAGAAAAGATGCAGCACAAGACTCCCTCACCAGCACCTGGCCAGCGGTGCTCAAAAGTATTTGTTGGGCTGGAGAGATGGCTTAGTGGTTAAAGCGCTTTCCTGCAAAACCTAAGGACCCAGGTTCAATTCCCCAGTACCCACATAAGCCAGACACACATAGTAGTGCAATACAAAAGTATTTGTTAGGATCTGGGGAGATGGCTCTGTGGATAAAACGTTCATAACTCAAACTTGAGTACCCAAGTTCAACCCCTAAGCCCTACCCAAGTAAAAAACCAGAAGCCAACTGATTGAGAGGGAGAGGGGATATGATGGAGGGTAGAGTTTCAAAGGGGAAAGTGGGGGGGGGGCATTACCATGGGATATTGTTTGCAATTATGGAAGTTGTCAATAAAAAAGGGGGAGCTAGAGAGATGGCTTAGTGGTTAAGGCACTTGCCTGCAAAGCCAAAGGACCTTGGTTCAATTCCCCAGAACCCATGTAAGCCAGATGCACAACATGGCGCATGCATCTGGAGTTCGTTTGCAGTGGCTGGAAGCCCTGGCATGCCCATTCTCTCTCTCTCTCTTTCTCTCTCTCTGCCTCTTTCCCTCTCACAAATAAATAAATAAATAAATAAACATATAATATTTTTAAAAAACCAGGAGCCACGGTAGGCTTCCAGAATCCGGCCATGCTGGTGGCAAGGTGGGATGGCAGGTGAGTACAAGAGCATGTCCTGGAAGCTCGTGACAACACCACAAACAGCAATGAACCCAGAAGCCAGAGGGGGAACCCTGCCTCAAACGAGGTGGACAGGAAGGACTGGCCCCAAAAGCTGTCCTCCGACCTCCACGTACTCACCCTTGGCAGGCACACGTGTGCGTACACCTGCACACTCACACACGCATGCATAAGTAAAATCAGACCAAGCATGTGTTAGGAGGTGACTCGGGGGCTAAAGCATTGCAAGTGCCCGTGTCGCAGTCAGGTTCGCATTGCCGCAGAAATCACCCGGCCAAGAGCAGCTTGTGGATAAAAATAGGTTTATTTTGGCTTACAGGCTCGAGGGGAAGCTCCACAATGGCAGGGGAAAACAATGGCATGAGCAGAGGGTGGACATCACCCCCTGGCCAACATAAGGTGGACAATAGCAACAGGAGAGTGTGCCAAACACTGGCAAGGGGAAACTGGCTTTAACACCCATAAGCCCGCCCCCAACAATATACTCCCTCCAGGAGGCGTTAGTTTCCAATTGCCATCAGCTGGGAACCTAGCATCCAGAACACCTAAGTTTATGGTGGGGCACCTGAGTTAAGATCCCCACCTGGTGTGCACTTGAAATCCCAGTGCTACACAGGCAGAGGCGGGAGGCTCCCTGGGGTTCGTTGGCCAATCTAGCCTAATTGATGAGCTCCAGACTAATGGGAGACCCTGTCTCAAAAAAATAAATAAATGAGCTGGGTGTGGTGGCTCACGCCTTTAATTCCAGCACTGGGAGGCAGAGGTAGGAGGATTGCTGTGAGTTCGAGGCCACCCTGAGACTCCATAGTGAATTCCAGGTCAGCCTGGGCTGGAGTGAAACCCTACCTCGAAAACCCAAAAATAAATAAATAAATTAATTAATTAAAAAGGTGGCTGGCACCTGAAAGAAACAACACCCAAGGTTGTCCTCTGGCCTTTACATGCACATGCACATGCACATGCACACACACATGCATTCAAAAAGTATGTGTTGATGCTTGGGCTGCAAGGTCACTGAGAAATCTTGCTGGAGCTGAGCTGAAAACCTCCTCCCTGTAGACCCAGCTGACAGAAAGCTGGAAAGAGCTACACTGCATCCAGCCCTATGGGAGACAGACATCATCAGCAGTGAAAACAGTGGGTATTGCAAGCCTTCAGTTTGGCCAATCAGGCCAAATGACCAAATGGATGCAATTATGGCATGCCTGTTATGGGGAAAACCAACTGCTCTCTAATTGGATGGAAGGCCCGCTCCATGGGAGGGAATATGTGCCTGATACTGAAAACCTAATCAAAAGCCTATGGCGGGGGAGGTCATGAGTCCTTGAAGTGTAATATCTGCTTCTTGTCTTGCTAAATGCATAGATGATGCTCACCAAGCTGCCTGTAAGTATGTTTCTTAATGTTCATGCCCATCTATTAATGCTACTCTCACTTTTGGTTAGAGAAGCTTCTCTTTTCAGATGGTGGTGACTTTAAGATGACTCAGAAGGCACCATAGTGCTGAGAAGTGACAGAGGAGTGTTCAGCACTGAGATGTCTCTGGCATTTCTTCCAAGGCTCGGGGTCCATTGCAGAAGAGGTGGTAGAAAGAATGTAAGAGCCAAAGGAAGGGTAGGGCTCCTTACAATGCAACTGTCCAGACAGAAATTGGCCTTGATATCCACGACCTCACAGTGCCTAGCAATACCTTCACAAGACCCTCATAATAGGAGGAAAAGACGATGACATCAAAATAAAAGAGAGACTAACAGAGAGAGGGAGGGGATATGATGGACAGCGGAGTTGTGAAGGGGAAAGTGGGGGAGGGAAGGGAATTATCATGGTTTATTGTCTGCAAGTATAGAAATTGTCAATAAAAAAATATACATTAGGGCTGGAGGGATGGCTTAGCGATTAAGGCGTTTGCCTGAAAAGCCAAAGGATTCAGGTTCGATTCTCCAGGACCCATGTAAGCCAGATGCACAAGGTGGCACATGAGTCTAGAGTTCCTTTGCAGTAGCTGGAGGCCCTGGTGTGCCCATTCTCTCTCTCTGTCTCTCTCTCTTTCTCACTCTCAAATAAATAAATAAATAAATATATTTTTTTAAAATATACATTAAAAAAAAGTAGGCCAGGTGTGGTGGCGCACGTCTTTAACCCCAGCACTCGGGAGGCAGAGGTAGGTAGGAGGATCACTGTGAGTTCAAGGCCACCCTGAGACTACATAGTGAATTCCAGGTCAACCTGGGCTACAGTGAGACCCTACCACAAAAAAAAAAAAGTAGGGCTAGAGAGATGACTTAGCAGTTAAAGCGCATGGCTGTGAAGCCTAAGGACCCAGGTTCGATTATTCAGGTCCCACGTAAGCCAGATGCACATGGTGGCACATGCATCTGGAGTTCATTTGCAGTGGCTAGAGGCCCAGCATGCCCATTCTCTCTCTCTCTCCCCCACATCTCAAATAAATAAATAAAAACAAATCTTTTTATAAAAAGTATGTGTTAGGTTGGAGAGGTGGCTCAGCAGTCAAGGCACTTGCCTGCAAAGCCTAACCACTCATGTTTGATTCCCCAATACCCACATGCAGCCAGATGCACAAAGTGGAGTATGCATCTGGAGTTTGTTTGCACTGGCTGGAGGCCCTGGAGTGCCTATTCGCTCTGTCTCTCCTCTCTCTCTCTCCCTCTCTGATTGCAAATAAATAAATAAATAAAATTTAAGTATGTGTTGCTGGGCATGGTGGTGCACGCCTTTAGCCCCAGCGCTCAGGAGGCAGAGGTAAGAGGATCGCTGTGAGTTCAAGTTCACCCTGAAACTACACAGTGGATTCCAGGTGAGCCTGGGCTAGAGAAAGACCCTACCTCAAAAAAAAAAAAAAAATAGGGCTGGAGAGATGGCTTAGTGGTTAAGGCGTTTGCCTGCAAAGCCAAAGGACCCAGGTTCAACTCTCCAAGACCCACAAACTCTCCTTTCGCTCTTCTGACCACACATGGAAAAGACAGAGTCAATCAGAGTGGACTCAGGCTCTGATTGAAAAGGCCCCTCACGCACTTGCTAGAAATCAAAGGTGACCTGACTTCTTTTCTCTTGCCTAGTTCCCCAGACCTGTTTTTCCGCAACCAGGACCCTTCCTTGGAGGGAGGTCTTTCATAGGATTTAAACATTGTGGTTGGTCAAGTTCAGCCCCTGGAACTTGGTGTCAGGGCTAGCCTTTTCCTGAGACAGCCCCTGGCCCTAACCAGCCAGCTGTCCCTCTGGTTCACCTGAGCCTACCACCATAAGGTCATAAATACCTTTGCAAGGGGAGGGCAGGGTCTCTGATCACTTGGGAACTTCCAGCTGTGGGTGAGTTTTACCCTTGGCTGGGTCTGGGCTGGCTTGGACCAGGCTCAGGCCCAGGCCCAGCCAGAAAGGGCCCCCTAGCCCTTACTCTCCACATGGGTTCTTTATCTCCTCCAGCTCCCCACATGGCAGGAGCTCCTTGAAATTTCTTTTTTCTTTCCACGGTTTTCCAAGGCCCTCCACGTGGGATCTCTAGCTGCACGGGTGCCTTTCCTTGGCTCTGTACTTCCCTCAATAAATATAATAACTTAATAATTATTCTTCTCAGTCTTTTTTAAATTCAATTATTTGATTAAAATTAAAAACAAATCTAGAGTTTGGGGTTCAAGGACTTTCCTGGACCCCAAACACCCTGTTAAGAGTGGCATCACAGTCCACTGCTGTGATGAACGTTGGGTGTTCTATTTGGGGTTCTCTTGTAGTATTCCTCCACACAAATGTTACATGTCTGGAACATGCCAGTGAGGGGAGTGGCTGGAATCTCGAGAGTCCTGTTTTCCATTTGCTCCATGAGAAACTGTCCTCCACGGCTGCACTCTTGTCCCTCTCTGCAACCAGGAGAGTGACCAGTGCTTGTCCTCAGCACTGCTGACACTGGCCACCCCTCACTACTTCCATTCTTTTTTATTTTATTTTTATTTATTTGACAGAGAGAGAGAAAAAAAGAAATGGGCACGCCAGGGCCTCTAGCCACTGCAAATGAACTCCAGACACGTGTGCCCCCTTGTACATCTGTCTAACGTGGGTCCTGGAATCGAACCTAGATCCTCAGGCTGGGGTCCCTGAGGAGCCCCAGAGACAAGGTTCAAGGATGATGGGGGGGTGTCCCACAGGAACTACAGGGGCTGCCTGGATGGGGACACTAATCCCATGATAACTAGGTCCTATCTTGTCCCTGCTGCGTTCTGACTGTGTCACTGAGCTGGTCACTTGCTGCCTGGGCCACGGCCTCCATGTTTGGACAAATGTGACAGCCTCTCCCTGTGTAGGCATTGGGGCCGGGAGTGGCTGTCGGTGGAGCATCTCTCCTCCCTCTGGCCCTACAGCAGGCGTGAGGCCATTCCCACCCACCTCAGGTCCAGGCTAGAGGGGATGGCCCTGTCCCTGCCATAGGCAGACACCATGGCTCTAGCGCCCCATCGCCTCCTGAAGGAAAAACTTTCTGATCTGAGAAATGGCTGAAAGCTTCAGGACTTTTAGCTTCCTTTCATTTTCGTTACCTGCTCCATTCACCTCTGGCATCTCATTGTGCCATAAAGCCAATTGTCTGCAAGACATTTAAATATTTAAAGTATTGGACTCAAGGCATATACTATATGAAATTATAAAATTTATTTTAGGACACGACTAAAAGGAAAAAAAAAACGGGGTAAGAGCTTAGCACATTCACCAAAGAAGATACACAGACAGAAAATACAAGCATGTGCTAGCAAGGATGAAAACGCAGATTAAAACCACGGCATGAGCTGGGCGTGGTGGCTTAAGCCTATGATCCCATCACTCAGGAGGCTAAGGCAGGAGGATTCCTGTAAGGTCCAGGCTCGGTTGGGCTCCAGTGTGGGATTCTGCCTTAAAACAAAAACAAACAAAGAAAAAGTGAGATACTCTGTGCACACCCCCCGCCCAAGGATTTCTGAAGCCACAGAGAAGGCTGATACCAAGAGCTGGCAAGAACCCCAAACCCACCCACGGCTGACAGGATGCAATCCTGGACACCTTGGGTAACGTTCCGCAAGCTTGGCATCCATTTAAACATTCCATATGTTTCCACAATCACACTCGGTGCTTCTCCAAGAGAAGTGAAAACATGCTCACACAAAATGTTTATAGCAGTGTTACTCCTAAAAGCCACAGCTGGGAGCAGCCCAGCCACCCATCAACGCGGGCTTGAATTGGCGAATCTTGCAAACCCATTAACCCCTTCCATGGACAGACAGCATCCTAGCAGAAGACTCAGGACGCTCTCACTCTGTGCAAGAGCTCAGAAGCGGTAGGCGGGAGAGCCACGCGTGGAGGCACACACTGGTAACCTCAGCTACTCACAAGGCTGGGGCAGAAGGACTACAAGTTCAAGGCTCCTTGGGCTACATTGCCAATTCAAAGCCAGCCTGAGTAATGTGGGTCTTTTGTTTCTGTGTGTGTGTGTGTGTGTGTGTGTGTGTGTGTGTGTGTGTGTGTTTTCCAAGGTAGGGTCTCACTCTAGCCCAGGCTGACCTGGAATTCACTATGTATGGCCTTGAGCTCACAGCGATCCTCCTACCTCTGCCTCCCGGGTGCTGGGATTAAAGGCGTGCGCCACCATGCTGGGCCAGCCTGAGTAACTTAATAAGACCATTTCAAAACAAAAAGTCAAAATAGAGTTAGGAGGTTGGGAAGATGTTCCGTGGATAAAAACGCTTGTTTTGCAAGCATGAGTACCTGAGTTCAAAACCCATGTAAAACCAGGTGCTATACAGCAGGCATCTGTAACCCCAACAACCATGGCAAATGGAAGAGACAAAGAACCTCACCACCCCAAGACCACAGGCCCGGCAGCCACAACCACAATGGCTGCCTGCCACAAAGTGGAGGGCGAGGGCTGACACCCGAACTTGTACTCTGACCTCCACCATGCACGGTGGCACACAGGCACCTGGCACTTACACACGTATTATCACACACACACCCAAAAGAGGAGGGGCTACAGATGTGGCTCGGTGGTAGTTTGCCTAACAGGTGTGGGATGGTAGGAGGAAGTAAAGAAGTCTCAAGACAAAAACTACCAAAAAAAAAAAAAAAAAAAAGTGAGATACTCTCTACACACACCCCTAGAATTCCTGAAGCCGCGGAGAGGGCCAATACCCAAGCCGGCCAGAATCCCAACCGCACCCACTTAGGACAGGATGCAATCGCAGCCAGCGCTTTGGTAGCGATGTGTGAAGCTTTGCATCCATTTTAACATTTCCTAAGGAGGAGGAGGAGGCGGTGGCACGGGCCCCACGCCTCACCTGCCCAGGTCCCTTCACAGTTCTCCTCGCGGTCCGTAGGAGAATAAATGCACACCCAACGACCGTGACTTTGGAGCTGGAACCGGTGAGGTCTGCAGCCAATCGGGGCTGCCTCTTACAGACTGCTAGCCAATCAGAAGCGGCCAAGTGCGCGGTGCGTCGTAGGAGCCGCAGGAGGGTGGGCGGGCCTTGTGCTGTGCTGTGCTGCGGGGCTTCGGCCTGGGGACCCAGGCGTCCTTAGGGGCTCGCGGGAGCATCTGCCAATGTTCATTCCTAGGCCGTGTCCAAAGGGTCCCGGGTTCCCAAGCCCCGGCTGCCCACCGCTGCCTTGTGCGTTCCCTGCCAGACCCTCCACGGTCCGAGCAGAGGCTGAGAACGTCCATCCTCACCCCGCCTGCATCCCAGGTCTAGGGGAGGCGGGAATTAAAACACCAAATAAAAGCCAATGAAAAGAGTGACACCCCGTCCCCCCCCCCCCGCCCCGGAGTGCCTGCTATGGTGGCATATGCCCATGATCTCACTCAGGAGATTGAGGCAGGACCTCGAGTTCCAAGCCAGCCTTGGCCATATAGCCAGACTCCCTCCTGCAAAATAAAAGCCCCCCCCCCCCCGAATATAGTTAAATAAAAGGGGGGGGGTGGAGAAATGGCTTAGCGATTAAGGCGTTTGCCTTCAAAGCCAAAGGATCTCGGTTCCACTCTCCAGGATCCACGTAAGCCAGATGCACAAGGGGACGCATGCATCTGGGGTTCGTTTGCAGTGGCTGGGGGCCCTGGCGTGCCCATTCTCAATCTCTCTCGCCCTCCCTCCCTCTGCCTCTCTCTCAAATAAATAAAATAAAATATTTTTTAAAAAAAACTATTTCTGCCTCTTGAACACAGCAAATTGCGTAACTGGTCCTTCACCGGGAGGAGCTGGGTGTCCACCTTGAGAGCGGGCACCTTGCACAGTTGCGGGGTACACCCGGGCCTCACGCAGGGCCCTCTCCTGCAGCGTCACCTGGCGGCGGTTTCCATGAACAACGGGGAGATTTTCCAAGCGTTTCTGATGCAGCTCTTTGCCTTTAGCGGGTGGCCCCACAAACTCTCCTTTCGATCTTCTGACCACACATGGAAAAGACAGAGTCGATCGGAGTGGACTCAGGTTCTGCCGTCGGCCCCTCACGCTCGCTGTTGCACTGAGGTCCCCGAAGTGTGGGGCAGAGGAAATCAGCAAGACCCTTAGGGTGGGGCTCTGACGGAGAACTGGAGCCTTGCGGGGGGGCGGCGCAGGCAGGTGGTTGGTTTGAGCATATTAGGAGCCCACAGCTGGCCTCAAGGATTAATTAATTCACAGTTGCCTGTGACCACAGTCCATCTCTCACTGCCCTGTCCAATGAGATATGAAAGGCCAGCCAGGCAGTGTCTGGGGGCCTCTTCTTTCTCCTCATCTTCCTCCAGTAGCTCAACTGAGCCCTGGCCTGAGCCCCTCCCACCCTTCTTGCAGCTTGCAGTAAATCTCTCCTGATCTAGGTGAAGCACCAATCAGGCCACAGCCCTGTCCCTCCTGTCCCCTATATGCCCCCAAAGCCCAAGCCTAGATCTCCTGGGAGAGTCTGCTTGTGGTCAGAGTCCTGGACCTGGAGTCCAGATGTCCATCATCCCTGTCCTCTCCTGTTGATTTCTGAGTTGGTCATACACTTTCTGAGGCTGGGGCCCCAGTGGGAGATGAATGAGATAGGTACTTCTTACACAGCCCTTGTCCTCCACAGGTGATCATACCCATGTTGTCGGGGTGTACAAGTCTGCAGAGCCCCAGCACAGAATAAACACGGGGGTAAAGAACTGGAACTGAGGGCTGGAGAGATGGCTTAGCAGTTCAGGCACTTGCCTGCGAAGCCTAAGGACCCATGTCAACTCTCCAGGTCCCACGTAAGCCAGATGTGCAAGGTGACACAAGCGCAAAGTTGCACATGCACACAAGGTGGCTCACACTCTGGAGTTCAATTGTAGGAGCTGGAAGTCCTGGCATGCTAATTCTCTCTCTCTCTCTCTCTCAGAAAGAAAGAAGCCGAGCGAGCATGGTAGCACACGCCTTTAATCCCAGCACTCGGGAGGCAGAGATAGGAGGATCACTGAGAGTTCAAGGCCACCCTGAGACTACATAGTGAATTCCAGGTCAGAGTGAGACCCTACCTCAAAAAAAAAAAAAACAAAAAAAAAAGCAAAAGAAAAAGAAAAGAAAAGAAAAGAGAGAGAGAGAGAGAGAAACCAGGCATGGTGGTGAACGCCTTTAATCCCAGCACTCGGGAGGCAGAGGTAAGAGGATTGCCGTGAGTTTGAGGCCACCCTGAGACTCCATAGTGAATTCCAGGTCAGCCTGGGCTAGAATGAGACTCTACCTCGAAAAGAAAGAAAGAAAGAAAGAAAAGAAAAGAAAGAGAAGATAGAAAGAAAGAAAGAAAGAAAGAAAGAAAGAAAGAAAGAAAGAAAGAAGGAAAGAAAGAAAGAAAGAAAGAAGGAAAGAAAGAAAGAAAGAAAGAAAGAAAGAAAGAAAGAAAGAAAGAAAATTGGAACTGAGCCAGGTGAGGTGGTGCATACCTTTAATCCCAGCACTCAAAAGGCTAAAAGTAGGAAGAACACCATGAGTTTGAGGCCAGTTTGGGGCTACAGTGTGAGTTCCAGGTCAACTTGAGCTTGAGTGAGGCCCTGCCTTGAAACGAACAAACACGAATTGGGACCATCCAAAAGTCACCTGGCCCTCAAGACATTGCTGGCCCTGTGGCAAAGGCCGGAGTGTCTTGTGCTGAGTCTCTGCCTCTGGCTCTGTCAGCCCTAACTCGCTGCAGCACAGTGTGGCCACATCTGGGCTCCAGGGGTACTTGTGAGGATACGAGGGTCTTGAGGGACAACACTCCAATCTAACAATGGTCTGCATGGCCTTGGGGTCCAGGACAAGGACACGGAGCAGTGTGTGGACCTGCACAGCCTGAGTAGCACCAACGAGCCCAGCCCAAGGCTCCGCCGTTAGGGTAACAGTTGCCATGGAAGTTGCTCCCACAGGAAGGAGATTTAAACTCACATAAAAACCCGAAAGTCAGACCTGGAGAGATGATTCAGCAGTTAAATGCACCTGCTTGCAAAACTGCCATCCTAAGTTCAATTCCCAAGCACCCAGGTAAAGCCAGACCAAAAAAAAAAAAAAAAAAAAAAAAATGGTGCGTGCATCTGTGATTCCCCACATGCATTTCTACAGCAATAGAGCCAGGAGAATCCAGAAGCTTGTGTGGCTAAATAAATTAATTATTAAAAAAAAATAAACTAACAGCCTGAGAGACCCTATCTCAAATAAAGAGAAAATACAGGACAAACACCCAGAGGTTGTCCTCAGACCTCCACAAGAGCACCATGCCACGTGCACACACACACACACACACACACGATAATTTAAAAAAAAGTGACCCTCCAGACATAAAATGGCCTGGATATCCATGGCCTCACAGTGCCTGACACTACCTACACAAGACCATCATAAGAGGAGGAAAAGATCATGACATCAAAATAAAAGAGAGACTGATTGAGATGGGGAGGGGATAAGATGGAGAATGGAATTTCAAAGGGGAAAATGGGGGGAGGGAGGGTATTACCACGGGATATTTTTTATAATCATGGAAAATGTTAATAAAAGTTGAGAAAAAAAAAGCGAATGTGAACAACATCTTTATTAAGAAGATCCAAGAAGCATAAACGACCCGGATGCCTCAAAAGCCGTGTGCCCTGCCATCATCACAACCTCCCTCAGTGGTCAGGGACACCTGGACTTCCAGAAGACTAGAGGAAAGGACAGTTCAGGAAGTGGGGCAGAGGCTGAGGCAGAGGGCACTAGCATGGTCAGCCACCTGTCCTCTGCTGCCCAGCTCAATGCTGTTGCCTGGGCTCAGGAGAACTTCTGTGTCTGCCGTGTGATCCAGGGCACGCAGGTCTACACACGTGCACAGACCCCAGGGATGTTCCACAGGGCACAGCCAAGGCCCCAGATGACCACTCCCACCAGGTTCCAGGAGCCCCATGCCCTGCAGACCAGGGGGCCACCTGAGTCACCCTGCGGGAGGAAACCATATCGATGATTACTGGGTCTGAAGCAGGAATGGGAAGAGGAGAGAGGGCAGGTGAGTAGGACTTAGGTAGCAGGAGCCACGGCCCTCACTGCCAGCATACATCATGTCTTCCTGGATCAACCTGCGGCCCTGGTAGTAGTGCCTAGTGCCATTGTGGTACAGCTGCTCGCAGAGGGCATCGTCCACCACCTGCACCTGCTGCAGGCGGTAGGGTGGAGGCAATGATGCTGGGGAGAAAGAAGGGGGAGTTGGTGGTACACAGACCTCACCTGTACATGATCCTACTGCTCATTCCGGGGGTGTGAGGGGGCTCCATCACTGCCCAGAATCGTCCCTGCCTCTGATCCTCAGCTTCCCTCTTCAACAGGGTGCGTATGGGGACTCCAGCCTGCAGGACCCATGTCACCTAGCTCCTAGAACACTTAAGGTGGGTTCTATGTGCCTGCAGTTGCAAGGACCACAGAGAGGGGAGCATGTGGTCTTTATTTCCCCAAATGCTGCTTTATTTTCCCTTTGGAAAAAGGTAAGAAGCCATATTTCCCCCCTGAGCTTCTGGGCTCAGCCATGCCATGAGCCTCAGTGACGGGGGTTTTGACGGACATCTAGGGTGTCCGGGGAGATGCAGGGGGGTGGAGGGACATATTCCTCAGTGGCTCCGTCTCTTCTCTGAACCTGCTGCCGGGATCTTGTTACCTCAAGTCTTTCAACTGCTTATTTAAGTCCCACCACCCGTAATCTTTTCCCAGTATGTACCCCATATGCTAACTGAACCCCAGCCAGTCCCCCAGCACTGGTCCCTCGAGGTAACCTCAAGAGACACAGGGACAGCTTCACGGGCTTGACGTTAACGGTGGGTTGCACTGGCCCCTCCAGCCCGAGCAGCGCCACATCTGAACCCAGGACACCATGTACGTAGTCCTGCTGGGCAGTGACCTGGCTGACGCTCCACAGCTTCTGCCCCCCATAGAGGTACACACAGAAGTGCCAGCCCTCCCTTAACGCTTTCTCCTCAGCTGTCTAGGTGACATTCAGACTCAGGTGGATCCGCTCCCCCATGCTGGAAATCAGCATCACGGGCACGCTGCTGCCCAAGGTCCCAGTGCTGGGCCTGCAGCATGCAGTACCTCATCCCCAGTACACCTCGGGGAAACTGTCCCGAGTGGCCCAGGACCTCACTGCCATGGATGGCCCGTCAGCAAAGCTAATGACATGGACCTCGCAGCATCCGGGGCAATGAGCTGGCCAGCATGCCTGGCCACAGTGACTAAGTCTAATGGTTTCCCTCTCCAAATCTGAGCATAAGATGCTCCCTGGAGCCACAGCCAAGCCCTTCCCTGGTTTCTGGCCAATGTGGACAGTTCTGTCTTCTACAGCATCATTAGGGAAGGTACCAAGCCCCGCCGGCAATTCCTTACTACCCTGTTAGTTCCCTAGATTCTCCATGTATCAACCTGCCCTCCATCCTTTCTTTCTTTCTAGGTTTACTTTATTTTATTTATGTGATAGAAAGAGGCAGAGAGAGAGAATGGGTGCCCCAAGGCCTCTAGCCACTGCAAATGAACTCCAGACACATGCACCCCCTGGCACATCAGGCTTTACATGGGCACTGGGGGGTTGAACTTGGGTTCTTGGGCTTTGCACGCAAGTGCCTTGACCACTGAGCCATCTCTCCAGCCCCCCTCCATCCTTCATAACAGAATAAGGCCAGGGAGCCAGGCCAGCCTACTCTGCAGCCACCAGGACACCATCCTTCAGGGCCTGTCCCCTTCCACTGTCATAACTATCTTCCTGCTCTCTTCTCAAGGTGACCCAGCGAAGGATTCCATGTCCCTGCTTGGAGCTTAATGTCCTCAAACTCCAAAGGCAAAGTGGCCTCCAGGGCAGCAGTAGTGCCAGTGTGGCAGTGACCTGAATAACGCCAGGCTGGCCTTGCCTGGAGAGGGAGGAGACGGCCGGGGAGAGGTGCACCTGCTCCGGGTCCCTGTGCATTGGAGGACACATCCCGAGGGCCTGAGCTAGGGGTGCAGGGCACCTACACATAGCATGCTACAGGACAGCATGAGCTAAGCTCAAGGCACGGATCTTTGCTCCAGGAAAGTCCCTCAGTGCACTTGGCAGCCCCTGCACCATGCTGCAGCAACTGTGGGGTGAGAGCCTCAGCCTGCGGGGAGTCGGGCTGTGAGATGGCCCCCAAGCCTATGCCCACAGCCCATCCAGATGGAATAGCACAGGAGGAAGGAACGGGTCCTGTTGGATAAAAGGTGCCAAGCTGGACAGTTGCCCAAGAGATGAGGCCAAGGCCTTGACCTTCATGTCCTCCAGAAGAGCCTTGGAGAGTGACCCAAAGGCCCACTGGAGGGAAATTGCGTCCTATTGCCTGTGACCATCATGGGATTTGGTTTTCCTTATCTGGGCAGGATCACACTTGAGGCCCCTCACTGGTTGTCCTTGCTAGAGGCAAGGGGACCTGGCTGCCCTGGTAGGGGCGAGACCAGGTCACCGTGAGTGTGCCAGCGATAGGATCAGAGAGAAAACGACACATGTGCCACCTTGTGCATCTGGCTTATGTGAGTTCTGGGGAATCAAACCTGGGTCCTTAGGCTTTGCAGGCAAGTGCCTTAACTGCTAAGCCATCTCTCCAGCCAAAGACCTGTTTTATAAGGTCTGAAATGTCAAGACAGGCATGATGGTGCACACCTATCATGCCAGCACTCTAGTGTCTGAAGGAGAACTGCCACAAATTCAAGACCAGCCTGGGGTGTATGTGAGTTCCAGCCTGAGATGGAAACTTTGAGTTGTTGCCTGATATAAGCGTCTTTTGGTGGTTTGATTCAGGTGTTCCCAATGAACTGAGGTGTTCTGAGTGCTAGGTTCCCCAGCTGATGGCAATTGGAAATTAAAGCCTCCTAGAGGCGGCGTATTGTGGGGAACGGGCTTAAAGGTGTTACAGCCAGTTTCCCCTTGCCAGTGTTTGGAACATTCTCCTGTTCCTGTTAACTACCTTACATTGGCCAGGGGGTGATGTCCACCCCTCTGCGCATGCCATCATCTTCCCCTGCCATCATGGAGCTTCCCCTAGAGTCTATAAGTCAAAATAAACCCTTTACCCAAAAGCTGCTCTTGGATGGGTGATTTCTTTTTTATTATTATTATTTTTAAATATTTTATTTATTTATTTGAGAGAGCTAGAGAGAGAGAGAGAGGAAGAGGCAGAGAGAAATAGAGAATTGGCATGCCAGGACCTCCAGCCACTGCAAATGAACTCCAGACACATGCACCCCCTTGTGCATCTGGCTTACATGGGTCCTGGTGAACCGAACCAGGGTCTTTAGGCTTTACAGGCAAATGCCTTAACCACTAAGCCATTTCCCCAGCCCGGACAGGTGATTTCTGCCAGCACTGTGAACCTGACTGCAACACATCTGTTTAAAGCCTGCCGTAACATGGCTTGGGGCCCATAAGCCATATCTTATTCCAACATGAGAATAGCATCTTATTGTGAAAATGATGTACAAGGCTCAGGCCACTGGCGAGGCGTGGGGCAGGACCTCGCTGCTCTGTCCCAGGGTGGCGGAATTGTGCCTTCATCCTTCTCACACTCATACACACATCCTGGCATGCACATCCTTTGGATGGGGATGGGGAAATCCAACTGTGAGCCCCCCCCCCCACTACTCTCCTGGGTGGTGTGAAGGGGGAGGAGCAGGGTCAGAACCAGATGGAAGATAAATAGCCTCTCCTGGGCCCATCCAACATGCTGTGGTGAAGCACAGCTGAGGGGACCAGGACCAGCCCCTTCTGACTGACAGGAGCCCCGATATTACTGCTGCTCCTTCCTCACCGTGGATGGAGCTTCACAGTGTACACAACCTAAGGTCACCCTAAAATTCTAAGAACATGGCAAAGGAGAGTAAGGACATCTGGTCTTCTCACCCTCTGTCCTGGAGTACCACACCATACTCATATCCCCGGCTGTCACTTGAAGCCCTGCTTACACACACAATGTGGGAGATGTATTGGTCCATTTTCAAACAAGTGTCTTTAAGCACTGAGCCATCTCTTCAGCCCTATTCATCCATTTTCAATAAAATAAAATAAAATGCCTTAAACAAGACTTGACTTTCAAACTGCAAAAGTACAAACAAGCAGGGAATATTAAGTCCCCTTCCACCCAAATTCCTTTGTCGGGCCCCAAAACTAAAAAGCCATCAGCAGTGATGCATGGTGAGTGTGGGAGGGCCTGTGGCCTTGAAGCCAGGAGACCTAGATAAGGCCTGTGTTCTTAGAATGCAGAACAGAGCTAAGTCAAGCTACACAAAGAAACTGGAGAGAAAAAAAAAAAAAAAGAAACTGGAGAGATTCAGGAAGGGAATTACACCAGAAAATGGGGAAGATTGTACCTCCCTGAGTACACAGCCAATGGGGAAAAGGAGGAAGGGACTGTGCTTAGAAAATTATAAAAGTGGGGCTAGATGGCTAGAGGCCCTGGCATGCCCATTCTCTCTCTCTCTCTCTCTCTCTCTCTCTCTCTCTTTCTGTCTCCCTCTCTGTCTCAAATAAAAATGTGGGGTTTTTTTTTAAATTAATTCAGGGGTTGGAGAGATGACTTAGCAGTTAAGACACTTGCCTGCAAAGCCTAAGGATCCAGATTTAATTCCCCAGGGCCCATGTAAGCCAGATGCACAAGGTGGTACATGCATCTGGAGTTTGCAGTAACTGGAGGCCCTGACATGCCCATTCTCTCTCTCATCTGTCTCACTCTCTCTCTCAAACAAATACAAATAAAATATTTTTTTAAAAATAAGACAGAAATAATATGTGGTCTTTCACAGTGCCTGACACTACCTACACAAGACCATCATAATAGGAGGAAAAGATAATGACATCAAAATACAACAGAGGGCTGGAGAGATGGCTTAGCGGTTAAGCGCTTGCCTGTGAAGCCTAAGGTCTCCGGTTCAAGGCTCAACTCCCCAGGACCCACGTTAGCCAGATGCACAAGGGGGCACATGAGTATGGAGTTCGTTTGCAGTGGCTGGAGGCCCTGGTGCACCCATTCTCTCTCTCCCTTTCTCTGTCTCTTTCTCTCTCTCTCTCTCAAATAAATAAATTAAAATTAAATAAAATACAAAACAAGCAAAAAAAAATGGTCATCTTTGTTCACTGGGTGAACCTGCCTTTTTTTTTCTGATTGGCATTCCACCTGCAGAATTGAAAAGAAACTGCCTCACTTTCGCTGCATAGCCTCTCAGTCTCTTTATTAAGAGAGGTGGGTATTTCCAACTAACACACACCATATCCTGATGCTCAGGGAGCTTGTACTTGCCTGGGCTCTCCTTGCCAGATGAATGGACCCTCAGGAGTACAAGTCTGTGTTCTGAGGATGTCCCACCTCTCTGTGACATAGCCTGTAGGCTTGTACTACTTCAAGCCCCTTTTACACATCCCCTGCCGACCCTGAGATTAAAAAAAAAAAAAAAAGCTGGTGTGGTGGCACATGTCTTTAATCCCATCACTTGGGAGGCAGAGGTAGGAGAATTGCTATGAGTTCAAGGCCACCCTGGAACTACACAGTGAGTTCCAGGTCAGCCTGGACTAAAGTATAACCCCTCATCACAAAAAGGGGGGCCGGGTGTGGTGGCATATGCCTTTAATCCCAGCACTTAGGAGGCAAAGGTCGGAGGATTGCCATGAGTTCAAGGCCACCCTGATACTACATAGTGAATTTCAGGTCAGCCTGGACTACAGTGAAACCCTACCTTGAGAAACCAAAAAGAAAAGGAAAAAAATTAAGATTGAAAAAAAGGGGGGACTGGAGAGATGGCTTAGCAGTTAAGGCACTTGCCTATAATGCCTAAGGACCCAAGTTCGATTCCCCAGGACCCATGTAAGCCAGATACCCAAGGTGGCGCATACATCTGGAGTTCATTTGTAGTGGCTGGAAGCCCTGGTGAGACTATTCTCTCTTTCTCTCTGTCTTTCTCTCTCTGCCTTTCTCTCTCTCTCTCATAAATAAACAGGTAATATATTTTTTTTAAAACCAACAGAGTTCCTGTCACCGAGCAGATGGTACCCTCTGAGGTTAATAGAACAAGTAACTCAGAGAGCTGAAGAATGATCCTGAATGTCCAGGTGCCATCAACACCTTCTCTGGGTGACAAGATGCCCCACAGGGGAATGTATTAGGGGATGATGGCCCCCAACCAGCCCTTCTCCGTACCCTCGCCCCAGAACTAAATCCCAACCCCTCCTCTGCACAGCCACACCCACCTCAATAACCACTCTGACCACTTCTGATCCTTTGCTATTCACCCACTTTAATGAGACAAAGGCAAGGCCCCACTTTGAAGGCCTCCACCAACCTGTCAGGCAGGGAAGGAGGTGGGGGTGGCATGGCTGCAGGGCAGGGGTGGGGTTTGAAAGTGCTTCTGGAGAAGAAAACAGCAGAGGAGGCAGGAAGTGGGGGACACAGACCCCTCTGCTCAGCAGCTGGCACGCACAGCAGTCTAAACATACTCGTGGATCCAGTCCAAGTAGCTCTGGACTCTGACGAAGACTGCAGGCAGCTTTACGGAGCATTCGATTCCCCAGCTGACCACTCCCACCTGAACCCATCTATCAGTCTTCCAGCATACCAGGGGACCCCCAGAGTCGCCCTACAGGGAGAGAGGACATCCCATCAGAGGCAGAAGGCAACCAGAAACTCCCTCAGCCAGTCTCCCTCCGTCAGCTCACGGAGCCCGCGGGGCATGGCTGGGGCCGAATGGCTCACCAAGCAGGGGCCTCGACCCTCAGTGCCAGCGCACAGCATGTCTTTGAGGATGACCTTGGTTTGGTCTCTGAAATGAGGGTCCTTCTTATAAGCCTGTTCACAGCTCTGCTCGTCCTGCAGTGGGATCCTCACCTTTTGCAGCTGGTAGGGCGCCTGCAGGGGCACTGGGGGTAGAGCGAGGGATGAAGGGGTCAGAAAGGATAGTGGGGGCTTTGTCCTCCATCACTAAGAGAAGCCCTTCATGCCAGCCATACTAGCCCTGATCATGTGGTGCTTGTCTAGAGCCAGCTGGAGCCTCAGTTTCCCCATATGTCTGAGGAGTGGCCATGACCTCAAGCTATCTCTACAGACCCTGCTGAGCCAAATGAACTCAGATTCTATAGATGGGATTTGAGTTGAAGAGAACCCTTCCCCTCCCCCAATCTTTAAACAGATGTCATTGGGCTAAAATGAGGTCACTCTGCGATGTGTAAGCTGGTGACACAGGCCTGTCGTCCCAGCTGTCAGGAGGCTGAAGCAGGAGGATAGTGAGTTCGAGGCCAGCCTGGGCTGCACAGTGAGACCTTCTCAATGAAAACACAAAAAAGTCCACCTGGATTTGGCAAGGATTCTTATAAGAAACAAACAGCAGACAGTTGCGTGCAAACATGGCAGAGATGAGTGACGCAGCCGCAAGCCGCAGAGCACGCGTCCCCTCCCCTCGTCCCACCCCGCCACCCTGCCAAAGCTGGGAGGGACGAGGAGGACCCTACCCTGCCCGTATCTGGCCCTCAGAGGCCCTCGGAACTGAGTGAAGCCCCCAGCTCTAGCCAACCAGAGCTGTGGGGCTCTGGCTGTGACATGCATATGGAAGACCTCCAGCCCAGAGGTTTGGGGAACACGTGATTGCTCCGAGCAGGAATCATAGTCGGATGCCCCCAGAAACAACACCCGAGAGCCAGGGGAGGCGGCTGCAGCTGCCGGCCAGCTGGCGCAGGTTAGTTCTGCCCTGGCCTCTTGCAATGACTTTGTGGATAAGTTGACCAGGGGCCAAGAGACCCAACCAGAAACGGCCAGGTAAAACTGGGATGTGGGAGGGACTTCCCACTTCTGTCCTCACGAGTGAGGCCCAGGAAGAAGGGGCTCGAAATGTGCCCTGTGCCCCTCTCCACGTCCCCATTCCCAGCTACGCTCACCTCCTCTGTAGTAGTTGCCCCAGCCTGTCAGCCAGCACTCATCACTTAAGGTGAAGTTATCGCTATGCTGCGGTAAAGTGACAGGCCTGACATAGTCGTTTAGGGCCAGGGGGGCGATCAGCCTCAGCAAGGCCACATCAGAGCCCATGTTGGAAATGGTGGCGTTAGGGTGTCTGAAGATCTGATGGATACTCAGCAGCTTCTCCCCCGTGTAGAGATACACTTCTCCGACCTGGATGCGGTATGCTGAGGGATCGGCATCCTTCCTGAGGGAGGACAAGGATAGAACCCAGGCCTTTCAGAGGCAGCTGTTTGGGGGCAGCCCTCCCCCGCCCCCACACCCTCCCCCCAGTAAGCACCCCTGGCTGCTTACTCACCGGAAGATGCAGTGGGCGGCGGTCAGCACCCACTGAGGGTGGATGATGGAGCCTCCACAGATGTGCTCCCAGAAGGCCCAGCGGTAATTGTAAATCCTCAAACTGACCTGCCACGGCCATTTCCCTTGATGGGTACCTTCGCCTCCCATGATGCCCACCAGTTTGCCTTTGAGAACAGGTGCTAAAAGTAACATCAACAGGTCAAGGAGCGGGGCGAAGACCAGGTGCGTCCCCTGAGGGCGAGCTGCTTGGGGGCTGGGATGGGGGCCCTGGGACAAAGCAGGCATTGAGTGAGTTTGACTCACAGGGGGCCTTGGGTGCAGAGTCTCCCAGGCAGGGCAGAGCCAGGAGCAGCAGCCACAGCATCTGCAGGGGAAGGGGAGATGGGTGGGGAGGACAGGACCTTTGCCACTCTGAGGTGCCCAGCCTCCTCAGCAATGGCCACCCCAGCTCACCTCCTCGGACCCTCTCTCGCCTCTCTGTCCAGGTTTGGTGGGACCTTCCTGCAGCTAAGGTGGTGCTCAGGATGTGGGCCTCTGGAGTCTCCTGCCCTGAGCCCACAGCTGCTCCTGGTAGGAACTTGCACACCCCCTGGGTCCCATGCCTAGTCCATTATTTCACGACAGGGGATTTACCCACAGGAAATATCTGGAAGCATCTATGGACATTTCTGACTGCCAGGCCTATGAAGGCACCCCTGGCACACAGTAAGTAAGGGCCAGCAATGCTGCTAAAACTTGGAGCTCTCCGACTTCACATAGCCCCAGAACGCCATTCAAATGACCCCACTTTAGACACAAACACATCTCATTCTACCCCTTTTGTGGCCAGGAGAGCAAGGGAGCTTTCAGACCTCAGCAGAGAAAAGGTCAGTGACTGGTTCCCTGCAGTGTCACCACTGTCACTGGACGGGCTAGGCAGTCACCCTCCCCTCTGCGGGGACTGTCCGACGCAGCTCAGAGACATGCTGGGAACTCACCTTGGCCACAGGTGCTGTGAGACCTCAGAAAAAGGAGGGCAAGCCCAAGACAGAGCAGAACTCAGGTCCTTGGATACCCGGGTGGTAGCAAGACAGGGAATGAATGTCCACACGCATAAGCAGGAAGGAGGGTTTATATGCTAAACTGGACAAAGGTGGCCACATCACCCAAAATGAAGCCCAGCTTTCTCAAATATCATTAGTGCATCCAAAGTCAATGCAAACACAGTGCAGGCGTCAGCGCCTGGCAGGAAACGCTCGGCTGGCTATCTTAACAACTTTGTTTATCCTATAAGGTTGGCACATGTGCCTGGGTCACCGGGCAGGCAAGATGAAGGTGACAACCAAGATGGACCTTTCTTTGGCATCCTCCACCTGAGCATGCCAGCTGCTGCTGAGATCTCTTGGACTTTGGTTTTTCCTGTTTGTTTGGTTGTTTTTTATTATTTGTTTGTTTTGTTTCAGGCATTGTGCATGCTAGGCAAACATGGATATGTGGAGTGTGTATGTGTGTATATGTAGTACATGGACAGATAGATGATAGATAGATCTGTTAGTGTGAGGAGTGGGCATGTACACACGTCTATATATGTGTACCCCAACACCTCCTAGTGTGACTTACTTGATATTTTAAGTGAAATCTGAGGCTCAGGAGCCAGGCGTGGGCATCAGGGGGCTGGGTTCTGGGTGGTTCCTCCGTGACCTGTGACCCAGGAGAAGCTAACCCGACAGCATGGCAGCTCTGTTCAAAATGGATACAGAACCCCTGAAACTGCCCTCAGCTTCCTGCAGAACCAGTGTCCAGGGACACAGGACAGGTAGAAATGTAACTAATCAAAGCCGGGTGTGGTGGCGAATGCATTTATCCCAGCACTCAGGAGGCAGAGGCAGGAGGATCGCCATGAGTTCAAAGGCCACCCTGAGACTACATAGTGAATTCCAGGTTAGCCTGGGCTAGAGTGAGACCCTGCCTGGAAAAACAAAACCAAAAAAAAAAAAAAAAAAGAAAGAAAGAAAGAAAGAAAAAAGAAAAGGAAAAGGAAAAAAGAAAAAGAAAGAAATGTGACTAACAGATGGGCTCCACCACAGAGTTTAGAGGTGGAAGCAAAGTCCCCTGTTTCCCAAGCTGCCTGGGCCACCTGCACGACCTGCTTGCAGTGGTGGGGCTGTGGGAAGGCAGAGGGAGTCCTCAGAGTCCTGCGATCTCCAGGCTGGCATGGCTGAAGCTTGGCCCTTGCAGAGCCTCAGACAGGTTTGATTTGGCAAAGGCGGTATAGTTCTTGCTTAGAAACAGGTGTGCCATTGACCAAAACGGTGCACTGCTAGTGGAGAATGCTCTGGAAGACCACCTGCCCTGTGTCTGTGCCACCACTAAAGGCTCATAAGGAAGAAAAACACATCTGGGGATGGAGAGATGCACATATACACACATACATACCTATATGTCTCCCTCTCTCTCAAATAAATAAATAAGTAACATAGTTTTAAAGAAAAACACATCTGGGGGCTGGGGAGATGCACATATACACACATACATACCTATATGTCTCCCTCTCTCTCAAATAAATAAATAAAGAACATAGTTTTAAAGAAAAACACATTTGGGGATGGAGCAGGGGCTGAACAGCATGTCCAGAGAGATCTATTGAGATCTTAGTCCCCTCCCAACCCCATACCTATGAACGGGACCTTATTTGGAAACAGACTTGAGCTAAGCTAGCATTTCCAGAGATCTTCCTGGGTTAGGGTTGACCTAAACATAGACAAGCATCCTTTTAAGGGAAAGGAGAGGAGCTGGAGAGATGGCTGAGCGGCTAAGGCACTTGCCAGCGAAGCCTAAGGACCTTGGTTTGATTCTCCAGATCCCATGTAAGGCAGATGCACCAGGCGGTGCAGTGGTACATGCGTCTGGAGTTTTTGCAGTGGCTGGAGGCCCTGGAGCTCCCATCTCTCTCTTGCTCTCAAATAAATAAATACTTTTTTTGCCTGGCTCACATTTGTATTGAGTACTTGAGCTTTTCATAAGTTGCAAACATCTTGTTCCCTCCCATCTGTGACTTGTCTCAACATGGGTCTCTGTCACTCCGTTTAGATTTAAACACGCTCAAAAGCACTAGTCTTCCTTTGGTGGCTTCAGGTTCGTCTTCTCTTCAAGAACCATCTGGGCTGGGATTCTAGCCCAGCGGCAGAGAACTCAGTACTACCACAGAAAAACACCTTGTTATTGAAGACACGGGCATTTCATAATGCCCTCTTGTAAATGTTGCTAAGGTTTTCTTTCTCGTTAAGAGCTCTGATATAGCTGGAACTTATGCATGTGGACTGGGTGACGTTTGTTCCATCCACATGACTACATATTAAGCTCTCCATGCCTTGTAACCTTGCTTGGCGATTTGCCATTCTTACGCATGCCTGGGTTTGATTCAATGCTCCTTCTTGTTCCAATGAAACTTCTGTTTCCGTTTAGTTTTTCAGACAGGATCTCACGCGGCAGCCCAGGCTGGTCTGGAACGCACAGTGTACCTCGGACTGGCCTCAAACGCAGTGATCCTTCTACCTGAGTCCCCTGAATGCTGGGATTACAGGTGTGAGCTCCTACGCCCAGTTTCACTGTGGTAGTTTTGAATCCTTGAGGCTTCTGGTGGGCAGGGCTCTTGCCCTGACCATCCCTGGCCCTTGCTTTCTGAGATGACACTGTGTCCTGTCGCTCACTTCAGTCCGGCAAAATTGCTGTATTTATTTCACACCCACTCAGGCATGAAGGAGAAGCTACACTAAGGATCAAGGTTTCCCTAGTTCATATAGAGACCACGCTGTGTTTCTGCTGGACAAGATACAGTGGGTAATGGTGCGTACGGGTAGAAGGGTAGTGCTCTGAAGCCTGGACAAATCTGGAGGGTGATTTCCTTTGACAAATGTTGTGAATGACATGACTGTTGATTACATGTTCCTGAAAGTCACATAATCCTGAGGTTAAGAAGTTCAACCTCCACCACAAGAATGCCGTCGCAGGTGATCTGATAGGTTTTTTGGGAAATCTAAACTTTTTAAATTTTTTATTATTTGTTTACTTTGTGTGTGCACACGCGTGTGTGTGTGTGTGTTATGTGCACATGTGAGAACAGGCGAAAGAGTGCCATGATGTCCATGTGGAGGTCAGAAAGCAACATTTGGGTGGCCCTCACCTTCTCCCTTGTCTGCAGGCAGGGTTGCTCATTGTTGCTCACTCTTTTACTCCATTTGGAAGCTTCCAGAAAATTCTCCTGTCACCACATCCCTTCTCACCTTAGGCACATTGGGATTACAGAAACCCTCCACAGCTTCAAGATGGGATCTGGGGACTGGAGCTCAGATACTCAGGGTTGCCCACTGAGCCATCTTCTCAGTCCCACACATCTAAACTTTGAGAATAATTTTAATCTTTAACTCATCATCAAGACTTCTTTTGGTCCCAAAATCAGCCCAGTTTTATTCATCTTAAAATAAGTTATTTAAAAAGACAATACTGCTAGAGATGTAACTCCTTAGTAAAGTGCCTGTTGAGCATGCATGAAGCCCTGGGTTTGATCCCTGACACTGGATAAACTGGGTATGGTGGCAAATGCTTGTATACCAGCACTTGGGAGGCAGAGACAAGAGGATCAGAAGTTGAAGTTCATCCTTGGATACACAGGGAGTTTGAGATGGGCGGTTAAGGCACTTACCTGCGAAGCCAAAGGACTCAGGTTCAAGTCCCCAGGACCCATGTAATCAAGATGCACAAAGTAGCATATGCATCTGAAGTTTGTTTGCAGCAGCCACCCTAAGACTACAGAGTGGATTCCAGGTCAGCCTGGGCTAGAGACTGAGACTCTACCTCAAAAAAAAAAAAAAAAAAAGGAAGGAAGGGCCAGGTGTGGTGGCACACACCTTTGATCCCAGCACTTGGGAGGCTGAGGTGGGAGGATCTCGGTGAGTTAGAGGCCACCCTGAGACTAATTCCAGGTCAGCCTGGGCTAGAGTGAGATTCTACCTCAGGGAGAAAAAAAAAAAAGAAAGGAAGGAAGGAAGGAAAAAAGGAAGGGAGGGAGGGAAGGAAGGAGAAAGGGAGGCAAGGAGGGAGGGAAGGATAGAGGAAGGAAGGAAGGAGGGAGGGAGGGAGGGAGGGAAGGAGTAAGGGAAGGAAGGAGAGAAGGAGGGAAGGAAAGAAGGGAAGAAGGAAAGAAATGTCGCAAAGAGAAGAGAAATTGAATGCTGAGCACTTTGAATTCCCAAAGTTTTGTGACAACAAAATATAATTTTACCTAAGGATTTTCTTGCCTGTCTTTTTGTTCTGTTTTTGCAGTGCTAGGGACCAAACCAGGGCCATGTACGTGCGAGCCAAACCTTGACTACTGAGGTCCATCCCCAGTTTTAAGGATTATCTTGTGAATCTCTACTGTGTCTTAGAACCGAAGGTGAACTTTCTTTGTAATTAATAGCTTAATAATAACTTTCAGCTTCCACAAATCTATACAAGGGCTTAAAAGTTAGGTTGCTCTGCTCAGCAAACCTTGCTGCTGTTTCTCTGGTATTGTCCTTTGCCTGTGGTATGGAGTGTCCTGTGTCCAGAGCCACGTTCTTCAGTCAGTTGCTGATTTCTTCTGTAAAACCTTGTGTGTAAGCATTGCATGTAATCTTGTACAGCTCTTGCCTGTGATCTAGCACTCCAGAGGCTGAGGCAGCAGGGTTTGGAGTTCAAGGCCACTCTGGGCTACATAGAGCATTCGCTCTTGTCGTCCTCTGCTCTTTTTCAGAGTCGAGGTGGGCAGGGAGAGACATACAACTTGTGCTTCCATGGGGACCAATGTGGAATTGTCACCATTGGTAGTCTAAGCATCTTATTTCCATCTTTTTTTTTTTTTTTGAGTTAGGGTCTCGCTCTAGCCCAGGCTAACCTGGAATTCACTATGTAGTCTCAGGGTAGCCTTGAACTCACAACGATCCTCCTACCTCTGCCTCCTGAGTGTTGAGATTAAAGGCGTGCACCACCACGCCTGGCCCATCATGATATTTTGACCTAAGTATTCTTTTATTTTAGGTTTTTCAAGGTAGGGTCTAGCTCTAGCTCAAGCTGACCTAGAATTCACTGTTATGTAGTCTCAGGGTGGCCTCAAACTCATGGCGATCCTCCTACCTCTTCCAGAGCTAGAGCGAGACCTTACCTCAAAAAAAAAAAAAAAAAAAAAAAAAAGTAGAGCTGGAGAAATTGCCTAGTGGCTAAGGCTCTTGCCTATGAATTCTAAGGACCCAGATTCAATTCCTCAGTACCCACGTAAGCCACATGTACAAGGTAGTACATGTGTCTGGAGTCGGGATGCGTGCTCGTGGAGGAGGAGACGCAGCAGTCTGGGGACGCTTGGAAAGAGCCTGGGTGGAGTTGATACGTCCGTGTGGTTCTGAAAATCTTGCTGAGTAGCCAGGCTGGCCTCCAATCTCTCAGCCGTCCTCCTGCCTCAGCCTCCTGGTTGCTGGGATAACCTCCTCAGCCCGGGACTTGGGGGTTGTCATTATGGTTCTTGTCTGGGACTCCTGGGCAAGCACCTGGCTAGGAGCGAAGCCCCTGCACTGAGTTCCCACCAAAACGTACTTCATTTTGACTTCACACAAGGGCTTGGGATGCCCGTTTCTCAACCCAGGCAGGACCTCAGGACCCTTCCCTTGCCCTAGCACCAGGGTCTGTGTGTGCCATGAATCCTACCTGCCCAAGAACTTGGGTTCCCTCTTAAGGACCCGCTTTTCATTGTCATCAAGGCCACCAAAGCTGACTCTACCACACACTCGGTGACGCAAGGAAAGGGTAGATAGGGGCCACACGGAGCAATTACCCAACCTCTATCTAAGACCTCAGACCCCAGCCAAAGCCTGGGTCGCATCACAGCTGAACTAAGGAACCTTGGCTTACAGGATGGCAAAATTGGGGGGCTGGGGAATACTTAGAGATGAACTGAGGTGCCATCTGTCAGCCAGACCCTCTGGAGTGCCCTCCTGTGCTAATGGTCTCTGCTTCTGGTGTGTGTGTGTGCGCGCGCGCGCACCAGAAGACAACCTCAGGCATCATTCCTCAGGTACCATCCACCTTTTTAAAAAATTTATTTATTTATTTGCAAGCACACAGAGGGAGAGAGAGAGAGAGAGAGAGAGAATAGGTGTGCCAGGGCCTCTAGCAACTGCAAATGAATTCCAGATGCATGCACCACTTTGTGCATCTGGACTTAGGTAGGTACTGGGGAATCAAACCTGGGTTGTTAGGCTCCGTAGGCAAACACCTTAACAGCTAAGCCATCTCTCCAGCCCACATGCACGTTTTTTGAGATAGCGTCTCTCTTTGGCCTTCAGATCACTAATTGGCTAGACTGGCTGGTCAGTGAGCCCCAGGCATCCCTGTCTCCACCACCCCAGTGCTAGGAGTCCAGGCATGCCCTACCACACCAGCTCTTTTACATGGATTCTTGGAATTGAATTCAGGTCCTCATGCTTGCAAAGCAAGCACTTTACTGACTGAATAATCTTCCCAGCTCCCTGGTTTCCTGCTTCTGCCAGACTAAATTACAGAGTTTTCCCCAGGGGACCCGCTCTCCCCCTGACCCCACCGCCAGATGCCGCAGCCAGGGAAGGCCACAACAGACATGCTCTAGCAAAGACACTGAACTTCAGAGCCCCCAGGAGCCCCATGTCACTCCAGCGGACTCAGAGACATCACCCACCCGACAGCTACTCTTCCCGTTGGTCTGCTGATACCAAAGGACTGATTACAGTCCCCAGGGCAGACATGCAGCCCCCCACTCCACTATCCACACATCTGTGCTTTCTAGGGGAGCTATAACGTCAAGGGAACTCAGCCTGTCATCGCATGATCCTAAGATCCCGTTGTCCACCCACAACAGAGTGTTTGTGCTGGTCTGTACTGGTACTGGTGTGTCCGATTTGAAAATAAAAAAGAAGGAAGGAGAGGAAGGGAAGGGACAGGAAAGGAAGGAGGAAGAGACTTCAAGGTAGGGAGGGTTTAGGATGTATCCGGATTCTTGCCACCACAAACATGAAAGAAGCTCGAAGTTAAACGGCCCATTTGCCTATGGTCCACACATTGGGTGGGCACCTAATGTAGAGCTCTGGCTTCCTCCCTCCCTCTGCTCTACCTCCATCTGCCTGGAACCCAACTTATGGGGCGGAGGGGGGACGGGCTGTGGAAGCTGGTGGCCCACTTTCCAGGGACAGAACAGTTGAATTGGTGTCACTCAGGGCATTCATCTTGCTGGTCTGCCCCAGGCTACGTACAAACATGGTTTTAATTTGCTGAGTCCAAGGAGTGCACAATGGCCCCTAGTAAGAGCTTCTAAATGGCACTTGCCTGGTGACCAGGCGAGCCACCAGTTTATTGTATGTTGAAAAGCATATAGTTTTTTTTGGGGGGGGGTTGTTTTTTGGCCTATTTGTTTATCCACAGTACATGCCTCTAGTGCCAGCACTTAGGAAGTAAAGCCTGCAGGATCGGGGGCTCAAGGTCATCCTTGGCTACATAGTGAGTTTGAGGCCATCCTGAGACTCAAGTGACTTTGTCTAAAAAAAAAAATTAAGGGGCTGGAGAGATGGTTTAGTGGTTAAGGCACTTGCCTGTGAAGGCTAAGGACTCAAATTTGATTCCCCAGTACCCATGGAAATCAGATCACAAGGTAATACATGCTTCTGGAGTTTGTTTACAGTGGCTGGAGACCCTGGTGTGCCCATTCCCTCTCTCTCCCTCTCCCTCTCTCCTAAATAAGTAAAGAAATAAAATATCTTTTAAAAACTCAGCCAGGCATGGTGGCACACACCTTTAATCCCAGCAATCAGAAGGCAGAGGTAGGAGGATTGCCATGAATTTGAGGCCACCCTGAGACTACATAGTGAATTCCAAGTTAGCCTGGCTAGAGCAAGATCCTACCTGGAAAAAAAAAAAAAAATCAGTCAGGCATAGTGCTGCATGCCTTTAACCCCAGCATTTGGAAGGCAGAGGTAGGGGGATCATGGTGAGTTCAAGGCCAGCCTGACACTACACAGTGAATTCTAGGTTAACGTGGGCTAGAGTGAGACCCTGTAAGGAAAGTGTAAGAGAAAAGCAGAAGAGAACGCCGGACTTGATCTCTACAGACAGACTGTTTATTGAGGGAAACAGCGAGGGGCAGCAGCCTTCTTACAGGATGAAGGCTGAAGCACTGAGCCAGGCTGGGGTTCAAACTTATAGGGAGGATCCTAAGAAACAGACTGTACCAGGTGCAGTGGATAAGGAACTTGTAGCTGTGTGTGTCCTTGTTCAGTACAGGCTTCTTCAGCCAGGAATGTCTAAGGGAGGATATTCAGATGGTCTCTGGTACTTCAAGGCCATCTAGGCTAAGGGGAGTACATCAATCAGGGAAGGTGTCAAACTTAATGAGGCCAAATGCCTCTGTTGCTTCTTTATTGCCTGTGAGCTTTAGGAATAGTTATTAACTCTTTAGTTCCCTTTAGTTTTCAGGGAAGGCTGTTAACCTTTCAGTCTAGACTCTGAAAGGATAAAAGAAATTGGGGAGAACTGGGGATGAGTGGGACATTTTGGGGAGGACTGCATGGGCCTGAACAGGGGTGGTGAACTCTTATACTGCTTCCTGCTTGCGGGCGGGGCAGTAGATCTCTCGGGGTGTCCCATGCAGTCCTGTGGAGGTTGGATGTTCAGGGCTGATATTCAATGGCCATGAAGAACTCAGTGACTCGCAGTGAAGTGAAGGCGAGGATTCTGTCCAGGAGGAATTCAGTGAGGCATCTGAGTATACGAGGACCAAGAGAGAGGGTGAATATTGTCACAATCAGGGGAATAAAGTACATGTCAGAGACAGGATGGGTTTAACTTGAAGGGAGTAGAGCTGTGAGATTTCTTAACTTATAGTAATACATATCTTAGTTGGTCACAGAGAGATGTCGGGTCACATGTAGAGAAATAATATTATTGGCCATTAAAAAAGTTAATACAGCCGGGCATGGTGGCGCACGCCTTTAATCCCAGCACTCGGGAGGCAGAGGTAGGAGGATTGCCCTGAGTTCAAGGCCACCCTGAGAATACATAGTGAATTCTAGGTCAGCCTGAGCTAGAATGAGACCCTACCTCGAAGAAAAAAAGCTAATACAGCCCAAAATATTATTGGCTCTGGACTGGTAACATTTACCTCTCCACAATCATTACAATGCATCATTGAAGTCTTAGCCACACAAGTTTGGCTTTTGGGGGTTTCAGCTTTTAGTTTCCCATTTGCCAAGCTTCATTTTGCAGTTGTGTGCATAGTAGGCTATTATCCCACGTCAATCTTATGAACAGGCAAGGAGGCAGCTCTTCAGGAGAGTGAGAGTTATCAGAGCCATTAGGAAAGAAATGCCTAGATCATGTCGAACCTATCAGCCATTATGATCTGGCTACTATCCATGTATGAGTTTTCTTGCATGAGACATGACATTTACAGATGACATGAACATTATATTTAAGGTAGAAAAATAATATAGGAGATGGGTAAGGAAGGAGTTGTTAAGGATGATAGGTTAATTGGAATTTGTGGAAATATAAAGATTTGGTTTAGGTAAGGTAGGAAGTATAAGAGATTAGTATTGAAGCAATATTTGAAATATCTCAAATTATTTTAAATTTAAATATGATAAATGGTCTGGAGGGATGGCTTAGCAGTTAAGGCATTTGCCTGCAAAGCCAAAGGACCCAGGTTCAATTCCCCAGGACCCCCGTTAGCCAGAGGCACAAGGGGGCACATGCAACTGGAGTTCGTTTGCAGTGGCTGGAGGCCCTGGCGCACCCATTCTCTCCCTCTTTCTCTGTCAAATAAATATAAATAAATAAATAAAAGATTAAATTTAAATATGATAGAAGTTAACTAATTTTGAAATTTGGGTTTAAAGGGGTTTTTTGTTTTTGGTTTTCTTTTTTTTTTTTTTTTTTCTTGGTGTTTTCAAGGTAGGGTCTCACTCTAGCTCAGGCTGACCTGTAATTCACTATGTAGTCTCAGGATGGCCATGAACTCATTGCGATCCTCCTACCTCTGCCTCCCAAGTGCTGGGATTAAAGGCATGTGCCACCACACCCAGCTTTTAAAGCGTTTTTTTGTATGTCTTTAATATTGAAAGTTCATGGTCTTTACTTACTTGTTCAAAGATCAAAAAGTCTTATCTTTAGGAGAACTAATGAAAGTATGTTCGGCTGAAAGGCTAAAACTTTGATTAGTCTTGGTAATTTGTTATTTATTTTATAAACATAATGAAATTATGTTTTATATAATTATATTGGTTGAATAACACAATGAAATATATTTTATATAATTAGGCCCAGTTTGGTTTATTAGAATAAGTTTATAGCAAATAAATAAAAGTCTTACCCAATAGGAAAACAGATAAGAGTATAACATTTAAGAAACCTATAGTTGTAAACAGGTGTCCTATGTAACAAAATACTTAGTTTTGATTCTTATGTCACATTCAGATAGAGTTTTAAAAACTAGACAAAACTAGTTAAAATATCTTGATCTTGTTAACCTTGATATTAATATGGGAAACTAAGGTTTACAGAACTGGCACCAGAGACAGAGTGGAGAATTAGCCTATTTTTACATCAGTGTGAGTCCCGGGGAATCTCTTCGAAAGCCTGAAAAAAATGACTAATTACTAGAGAGATATCTGAAGCTGTGTTGTGGCATTAAGAAGAAACACAAGTCAGGTGTGGTAGCTCACGCCTTTAATCCCAGCACTTGGGAGGTAGAGGTAGGAGGATTGCTCTGAGTTCAAGGCCGCCCTGAGACTACATAGTGAATTCCAGGTCAGCCTGGGCTAGAGCGAAACCCTACCTTGAAATCAACCCCCCCAAAAAAGTACAAGATAATTTTAGTACTGGCCAGAAGCTGTAATACAAGCTATGGCCTTGAAACAGTACAAAAACTACAGGGTCAGTACAAAAGACTATGTCGTATGGGCCATAATTAGCATAAAAGTTTAGTATAGTACAAGACATAACTTTGGGCCAGAGGCCTTTAACTTTTCTTTTATCATAATATGAGGTATGACATTATAAATAAATTTATCAGGCTGGAGGGATGGCTTCTAGATGTCACTGCTGGGCTGGAGGGATGGCTTAGTGGTTAGGGCATTTGCCTGCAAAGCCAAAGGACCCAGTTTTGATTCCCCAGGACCCACGTTAGCCAGATGCACAAGAGGGCACAAGTGTCTGGAGTTTGTTTGCAGTGGCTGGAAGCCCTGGTGCGCTCATTCTCTCTCTCTCTCTTTCTCTGACAAATAAATAAATAAATATAAAATATTTTTAAATTACCACCTTATTATAGAGAATTGTTTGAACTATGTAAACAATTAAGGCAAGAGAAATACAGAGGAACAGCTTTTTAGAAGGTAGCCACATCTTATCCTTTAAATGTGTAATAGTTATAAGCACGGGCAGAACATGTCAAGTGAGACAGCATAAAGTTTTGGCATTTGCATTTGGTAACATCTTTGATTAGTTTAGATATCTGTGTGGGTGCCAATCACCCCACAAACAGGAAGCAGAACAGCAATATTTAAGATCATTTTTTAGAGCAGGGAAAATGTTTACTATATTTAATTTATCTATTTATTTGAGAGAAAGAGGTAGAGAGAGAGTGAGAGAGAGGGAGAATGGGCATGCCAGGGCCTCCAGCCCCTGCAAATGAACTCCAGATGCATGCGCCTCCTTGTGCATCTGGCTCACGTGGGTCCTGGGGAATCAAACCGGGTTCCTTTGGCTCTGCAAGCAAGTGCTTTGACCGCTACATCATCTGTCCAGCCCAGGGAACATGTTTTAAGTATCAAGATATCTATAAGCAATGAACTTAAGATACAAGAAATGAGACAGTTACTTAAGTAAAACCTTGACTGAGACTGAATATACATAGCTTAAGAATAAAGCCAAACCTGGTCATTGTTGAACTAAATTAGTCTGATTTTAACATACATTAGAGACATTATGATAGACATAAAGTGATTTTTTTCATCAACTACCTTTAATCATGGAACCATTTTTAAGTTTAACATAAGGCAATATTTACGAATGGTAGAATATGTAAGAAGCCTACATAAACTATATTAATATTGATTGTATATTGCAGGCTTTCCTAGGACACAAGGAGTTTCCTCAGTTTTCCTAAGAACAAAGTCACAATGACTAAATCACCTTTTATAAGACTTAGACAATAATCTCAGTGATAATCACCCAGTAAAACAGCATGAACAAGACAGGAACCATCTTAAGGTTACAGTGTTTTTGTAAGATATAATAATCTTATTAAATGGTAAAAGGTTGACAAATAGAGGAAGCATAGCAAACTTGGATGAGAACTTTAAAGCCAGTCTTTCATGACCATTATTATGACCAGATTAATATCAATGAGTTAAAGTTTTTCAGTTTGCAACCTGAATGCCATAGCATCCTGCTACCAGCCAGGACCATCCTTTGTTAGTCTGATATAAGCTGTATGTTAATGGTCATCTTATATATCTCAAGGAGTCTGTAATCTGAAAAGTACTTTAAGACTTACCAACTTTGTCTTAACCTTCTGTTTAAGCTTCCTCATACCTTCATCCACATACCCCTTTATTCATACCAATGAATCTTTGAGAACAGAGAATTTAGAGCCCATTTTGGAGGACAAGGACTAGAGTGGCCAATCCCACCACCAGGGACGTCTCCTGGGCTTAGGGAAGGAAAGCAAAACCCAAGGATTAGGAGGGAGCGTCCTCACACTCATAATGCTTGGGGTGTCCAGTGGAGCAATGTGTGGGAGGCTTCTGGAGTCTCCAATCGTCCATGGACTGACCCGGAGTTTCTAAGGTCTGGGTTGGGGCGCCTCTGCCACAGACCAAGAACAAATACCTTGTCCTGAAGTTGTCATTTGATGAGGGTATGGATGCAGTGGATCACATGGCCTCTAGAGAGGCCTCTAGTCTGGAGTTCAAAAGGCCAGTGGGAGAGGGTGAAATAAAAAGAAAAGGAAGAAGCCCCCAGGTGTCTAGCTGGAAAGACTGGAGGTTTCAGATCACAGGTGGCTGTTTGGTTCAGAGTAGTGAGCACAGTGAGTTTTTGTGCCCCTGGGAGCAGGGGTGAAACATTGGCAGGGAGGTACAGAGGAGAGAGGGCACGGCCTGAAAGCTCCGGAGGGCTCTGATCCGAGACACGGCACCAGAATGTAAGGAAAGTATAAGAGAAAAGCAAAAGAGAATACCGGACTTGATCTCTAGACAGACTGTTTATTGAGAGAAACAGCGAGGAGCAGCAGTCTTCCTGTGGGATGAAGGCTGAAGCCCTGAGCCAGGCTGGGGTTCAAACTTATAGGGAGGATCCTAAGAAACAGACTGTATCAGGTGCAGTGGATAAGGAACTTGTAGCTGTGTGTGTCCTTGTTCAGAATAGGCTTCTTCAGCCAGGAATGTCTAAGGGAGGAAACTCAGATGGTACCAGGTCCTTCAAGGTCATCTAGGCTAAGGGAGTACATCAATCAGGGAAGGTGTCAAACTTAGTGAGGCCAAATGCCTCTGTTGCTTCTTTATTGCCTGTGAGCTTTAGGGATAGTTATTAACTCTTTAGTTCCCTTTAGTTTTCAGGGAAGGCTATTAACCCTTCAATGAGTTCAAGGCCAGCCTGGCACTACATAGTGAATTCTAGGTCAACTTGAGCTAGAGTGAGACCCTACCCCCAAAATAAAACAGGGAGCTGGCTTAGCAGTTAAGGCATTTGCCTGCGAAGCCTAAGGACCCTGGTTTGATTCCCCAGGACCCATGTAAGCCAGATGCACAAGGGCGCACATGTGTCTGGAGTTCTTTTGCAGTGGCTAGAGGCCCTGGCTTGACCATTCTCTTTTTCTCTCTATCTACCTCTTTCTCTCTCAAATAAATAAAATATTTAAAAAAAAAATAAGCCAGGCGTGGTGGCGCATGCCTTTAAACCTAGCACTCGGGAGGCAGAGGTAGGAAGATCACCAGGAGTTCAAGGCCAGCCTGAGACTACATAATGAATTCCAGGCCACCCTGAGACTACATAGTGAATTCCAGGTCAGCCTGGACTAGAGTGAGACCCTACCTCAAAAAAAAAAAAAAAATTAAATGTTGAGCCAAGCCAACATG
Organism: Dipus sagitta; assembly: GCA_036346955.1. NCBI lineage: Eukaryota > Metazoa > Chordata > Mammalia > Rodentia > Dipodidae > Dipus > Dipus sagitta. The sequence goes on along the minus strand of CM070781.1, from coordinate 111,868,948 downwards.
ATCCTTTCATTGCCCATCATCACGGAACGGAGCAGAACCCGAATCTTGCCGCGCGCCACGCGTAAAGCTCACTTTGATAGTCTGAGAGGTGGTGTCTGCCTGGAGCCGAGCCTGGTGGAGCTTGTTCCAACCCACGTGCACCTCAGCCTTTACTGCCCGAGTGGAACCAAGCTCTGCGTCCAGCTCCAGCACCTGCATCCTGTTGCCAGCTCTGCGTGGGAACAGTCCACGCTCAGCAGCCCGCCCCTCAGGTGCTGCCTGTCCCCACAGCTCCCTAGCTAACCAGGCCCCCACCTGCTGTCCCTTCCTTGCCTCCCTTGTGGTCCTTTGAATAGGTGGCCCCCAGAATATTCAGTGTTTTATCGGTTTGTAATTTGAATCTACAGCCACTTGGCTGGAGGAAGTGTCACTGGGCAGATCTTAAGTGGAGTGGTGGGTTTGAAAGTCCAGTCTAGAGATATGCAAAGTGCTTAGTTCTGCCTGGAGTTCCTGACATGCGCTGTGTGGTGTGGCCTTTGGCTTATGCCTTGTGCCTTTTTCTCCTCTCTCTGCTTGGACCTGTGCAAGCAGGGCCAGCTTCTTCTGCCATCATGGAACTCCCCCTGGATCTGTAAGCGTCAATAAATATCCCTTCCTCCATAACTGTGCCTGGTTCATCTCAGTGACCCTGAGACTGGCTGCTACACTCCTCTTCCATACCTCACTGCCAGCCGAGTCCTGTCTCAGAGTTGGCGCTCCTGGCAGATTCAAGTCTAAGAGCGTGCTGATGACCTAACAAGGGATAGGGCTGTGGGTGGAGGGATCAGGGTGAGGACTGGGTCACATCTCTATACAACTTGTTTTTGTTTTTGTTTTGGTTTTTATTTTGGTTTTTGAGGTAGGGTCTCACTCTAGCCCAGGCTGACCTGAAACTCACAGCGATCCTCCTACCTCTTGCTCTGAGTCCCCTCTGCCTCCTGAGTTCTGGGATTAAAGGCTTGGACCACAACAGCTTGGTTTTTTTGTTTTGTTTTGTTTTGTTGGGGGGGGGGTTCGAGGTAGGGTCTCACTATAGCCCTGGCTGACCTGGAATTCACTATGTAGTCTCAGGGTGGCCTCAAACTCATGGTGATCCTCCTACCTCTACCTCCCAAAGTGCTGGGATTAAAGGCACTGGGCTCCAGCTTGCTTTTTGTTTGTTTGTTTGTTTGTTTGTTTTGCTGTTTTTCTTTAATGAGAGAGAAAGAATTGGTGCGCCAAAGCCTCCAGCTACTGCAATTGAACTCCTGCACATGCATCACCTTGTACATCTGATTTACATGGGATCTGAGGAGTCAGACATGGGTCCTTAGGCTTTGCAGGCAAGTGCCTTAACCACTAAGCCACCTCTCCTGCCCTGTTTCGTTCTGTTTTGTTTTCACAGGGCCCAAGCAGCCTTCAAACTCTCAAGCCGCTGCCCCACACTCGCGGGGGCTGGTGTGCGTCAGCTCACCTGGCCTAATTGCATATTTTGAAGAAACCATTTGAAAAAAGTTGAAATTGGATTTTTCAACTGCCACAGTAGATCCAAACTGACAACAACGTAGATTTTACACTGGTCACTGGAAGAACGTAGAACCTAACGTCCTACAGAGCACACTGCCCTGCAGGGATGAGGTGTAGTGAATGGATCCCGAGGCACAGTGCTTCTCAGCTCTGTGGCGAGCTTTGAAACAGTTACAATAAAACTCTTCAATAAAAGGGAAGACATGGCAGAAAATGTTTTGAGAGATACAGTCAACATAGAACATCAAGTAGCATGACAAAGATTACTATGTCTTTACAATATAGAAGATAACAACAAAGAAAAAGAGAAAATGTACCCACAGCAACCCAAAATTAACTGTCTAGATGCTATCAGTTTGATGGGTCCGGGGAGGAAGAACATCAGGACCTGTGAGCGACTGATAATTTTTTTCTATCTTATTGAGCTTTGTGTAGTTCTATCTAGAAGAAAGATTTAAAAGGGGAGAGGGTAATAGGCACAGAAAATAATTGAATTGTATAAAATAATTAAATAAGAGGGCAGGAGCTGATCAGAGTATATCAATGAGTACAATGAATATAGAGGGAATAAATAACAGTTAAAATATAAATATTGGGGCTGAAGAGATTGCTTAGTGGTTAAGGCATCTGCCTGCAAAGCCAAAGGATCCCGGTTCAATTCTCCAGGACCCACGTAAGCCAGATGCACAAGGGGGCACATGCATCTGGAGTTCATTTGCAGTGGCTAGATGCCCTGGTGCACCCATTCTCTCTCCCTCTCTCTCTCTCTCTGTCTCTCTCTCTCTCTCTCTCTCCCCCTTCTCTCTCTCTCATAACTAAATAAAATATAAATATTGGACTGGAGACGTATGGCAGTGGTAGAGCCCTTGCCTAGCAGACTGAGGCTCTGGGTTCAGTCACTAGCACCAGGAAAATATCTAGCATAGTTAATTAATTAAAACAAATTAAAGCCAGGCGTGATGGCACAGGCCTTTAATCCCAGCACTTGGGAGGCAGAGGTAGGTGGATTGCTGTGAGTTTGAGGCCACCCTGAGACTACATAGTGAATTCCAGGTCATCCTGGGCTAGAACAAGACCCTAACTCAAAAACAAAACAAAAAAATTAAAAATAAAGTACAAATATTAAAAGTAGATGTAAAAAGAAGTCCAGGTATACACTGTAAGATAGAGAAGGTTGATAGTCAAGGGTGGTAGCAGATGCCCAGGGCTACTCTCATGAGAAGCCAGAGCCCACTCAGGTGTGTGGAGCATTCCTTCCCTGCCAGTCTCTCTCTCTCTCTCTCTCTCTCTCTCTCTCTCTCTCTCTCTAATGCCCACACTTAAATCTATAGTAAAACCTTTTCTTAATAAACTCCAACTCTGGGGCTGGAGAGATGGCTTAGCAGTTAAGGTGCTTGCCTGCAAAGCCTAACAACCTGGGTTCAATTTCCCAGTATCCCTGTAAAGTCAGATGCACAAAGTGGCACATGCATCTGGAGTTTGTAGTGGCTGGAGACCCTGGAGTGCCCATTTTCTTTCTCTCTCTCTCTCTCTCTCCTTGGAAATTAATTAATTAATTTAAAAGAAGAAGAAGAAGAAGAAGAAGAAGAAGAAGAAGAAGAAGAAGAAGGGGAGGAAAAGAAGATGCATATTTGAACCCTTTACAAAGAAACAACGAACCTAGGTATGGTGGTACATATTAGGTCAGGACAAAATGGAGTCACCAAAGACAGAAGGATGGCAACAGACACAAGGAAGTGGGTCCTCCACATTCCTCAAGGAACCTCCCTCCCAGCCATTATCCCTTCCTTGCCTAACAATGCCCCAGGTCTAGGTTTCCTGCCTCCTTATCTCCCACCTGGTCACTTCTGGTCTCACACTCTGGCTATGTGAAATGGCTAATGAAAAGAACCAAGGAGTTCTTTTCCCTTCCTCACCTTCCCCCAGCTGAGGAGCTCTTTACAGCCCACTATATGTAATCTCAAACTTGACTGCTCCGCTCTTGAGAGTCAGTCCTGGCAGCTCGTGTTTTTCCCGAATAAAAGCTTCCATCTTTGCCTCAGAGTGGTCTCCGCGGTCTTGGTCACTCCTGAACCTTACGGTACACACCTTTAATCCCAGCACTCCCAAAGCTGAAGTAGGAGAATTTGAGACTAGCTGGGCCAGGCAGCGCCCGCCTTTAATCCCAGCACTTGGGAGGCAGGGGTGAGAGGACCATGTGAGTTCGAGGCTACTCTGAGACTACATAGTGAATTCCATGTCAGCCTGGGTTAGAGTGAAACCCTACCTCATAAAAACAAAACAAAACAGCAGCAACAACAAAAAATGACTTCAGTAAAGTTCTACAGCTAAATTGTGAGTTCAGAGAGCTTGAAAGTCTTTTTCATAATAGGTACTTACTTACTTTTTCTATTCCTCAGAAGTTCCCTCCTTTAGTAACAAAGCTCACTCTCCTAAGGACTAAAAACTAGCAAAAACTAAAATGATCCAAAGCTGCTCTTCCTGGGAGCATCTTAGTGGCCAGTCAGTGCTGTGGTCCCAGGGAGACCTCCAAGTCCTCGAGAAGGCCAGGTGGGTGGAGAGAGGAGAGGGCGGTTATAACTCTGGTCGTGTTCTGCATCTGTGCAGAGTAAATACCCAGGACTGGGGTTTGGAACCCTTCAACTTGGCCTTCTCCAATGCAGGATCAGTGGTCTCAGGGATTCTCCTTTTGTTTCCATGCATAAACACGGGGAAGATGGGTCTTTTCAAATGCTAGGTGTTTTACACAGCCCTGAACATGCCTGTGTGGCCGGCATCTTCCGCTGGGTGGGCGATGGCGGCTTCTGTTCACTGCGGTGGTTTGAATGTCAGTCCCAAAGGCCCGTGGCCAGAGAAAAATTAGCTTTGACTTTTTGTAATCTTGGAACTGCAGTTTGTGAACTATTTATACAAAGTGTTAACAGTCCTCTTGCGACCAACCAATAAAATAGAAAGAACTACAAAAAAAGGGGGGGATTTTGAGGCTAGCCTGGTGCTACAGAGTAAGTAGCAGGTTAGCCTGGGCTAGAGCGAGACTCTGCCTCACAAAACAAATAGACCAACAAAAAAAGAAGCAGCAAAAAAAATTTTAAAAATAATAAAAAGCAGCAGCAGCAGCAGCGATGAAGCCAGCAAGTGACCCTTTGAACCTGCTAGGCAGCTCCAGGCATTAGGGAGATGCACGTTAAAGGCAATGCAAACCCTTTACGATGGCGTTTTAGGAAACAGCCCAGGAGGACGAAGTCAGGCTAAACTGTTACACACAGAGGGAGGACAGCTCATACTCACAAGAGCACCTTTGAGCAAACATTGATATTGACTTCTTACAGATGCCAAAAGCCTAAAACAATGCAAGGTAGATGCAGGCTTTTTTAAAGTCAGTCTTTAAAAAACCAAACAGCAACAACAACAAAATCCCAGGTGAACACCTGAGAAGGATTAAACAAAGGAGCCCCGTTCTCAGCTGGGCGTGACGACACACACTGTGACCCAGTACAGGGAGGATAGGGCCAGAGGGTTGCCAGAAGTTGGAGGCCAGCCTGGGCTGTCTTAAAAACAAACAAGGGCTGGAGAGATGGCTTAGTGGTTAAGGTGCTTGCTTGTGAAGCCTAAGGACCCATGTTTGACTCTTTTTCTTTTAATTTTTTTATTTGAGAGAGAAAGAGGCAGTCAGAGAGAAAAAGAGAGAAAGAATGGGCATGCCAGGGACTCTAGCCACTGCAAACAAACTCCAGACACATGTGTCACTTTGTGCATCTGGCTTACCTGTGTCCTGGGGAATTGAATTGAGGTCCTTTGGCTTTGCAGGCAAATGCCTTAACTGCTAAGCCATCTCTCCAGCCCCCCCCCTCCTTTTTTTCTTGTTTTTTTGAGGTAGGGTCTCACTCTATCCCAGGCTGACCTACAATTCACTAGTCTCAGGGTGGTCTCAAACCCGTGGTGATCCTCCTACCTCTGCCTCTCAAGTGCTGGGATTAAAGGTGTGTGCCACGGTATCTGGCTTATTTCTTCGAAGTTTTATCAGGAGCGACTGAAATAAAAAAATATATAATTGAGGGGCTGGAGAGATGGCTTAGTGGTTAAGTCTTTTGCCTGTGAAGCCTAAGGACTCAGGTGACCTGGTCTCAGGTCTCCCAGGCTCTCCCCACCCCATGCAGAGTCTCCATCACAAGCCATGGTGCACCCAGTTTGTGGACATAACCTGACGTCCATGTGGAAGTTGATAAGCCACTGTAAGGCCTGGACCACAGTAGACCATTGATAATGGAATGGAGCAGGAGAGAAGGGAGCAGAGAGATTGCCAAATAGACTGATCCCAGCAGCACCTTCCTACTGGGAAGACTGGGACACCCTCACCCACACTTTCTCCATTCTGCCCTGTCTGGAGGGCCAGAGCTTAAAGACCCCAGGGGACAGCATGTCATGGACAAACACACTTGGCCCCGTGGAGATGGCGAGGCTCAGTTTAATAAGGCCCATGGTCAGCAGGCAGCAGGAGACCCAGGCGGCAACCTCCTCAGAAACATCCCCTTCTGGGGAGAGTGAACTCCCGGGGCCTCTCCTGCCTCTCCCTCCATTGTAGAAAGAGGGCAGCAAAGACACAGAGCAGGGCTGAGGGAGCTGGGGACCCTGGGTGTTGGACAATGAAGTTGGAATAAGGAAAGCCCTGAAGAGAGGCATCAACAGGGAAGCCTGGGGTCTCCTCTATCACACAGGCCCCATCTAGGGCCCTGGACCTTGGGGACATAGCGATGGATCCAGGACACGTAGTTCACCATGCGAGTGTATACCCCAGGGAGTGAACAGTGACTGCAGACCTTGCCCAGCTCACCACACCCACCTGGACCCAGGAACAACCTTACCTGCAGACCAGGGACCCCAGAGTCTCCCATGGGGAAAGGCTAGGCTCGCTATCGAGAGTTCATGGGTCCTAGTTTCCTGGGCCAGGAGGACACGGAGGAGAAAAAGCAGATTGTCCGCAGCCTCACTCAACAGGGACCATAGCAGTTTCTTGCACGTCATCCTTGATGAACTGGTGGGTTCTTCTGAAAGGGAAGGTGAGTTGACAGGGACGATGAAGGTAGGAGATTGACAGAGGGAAGTAAGAACAGCCACACAGGGCCACATGTGGCAGAGGCAGAGATGAGAGGGACACAGCCTCCGCTCCAGGATCGGCAGCAGCACCGGAAGTTGACAGGCGACAAGATCCTCTGGGTCTCTCAATGCAGCCAGCCAGCCAATGTCTACACGTGTCTTGCCACCTTCCAGAGCTGCAGAGAGGCCATCCTTGAATGGAATCCAGGCCCCACATGCCACTGCCACAGAGGGTCCCCAGCGCCACTGACAGAGAGACGCCAGCAATACTAAAACCCTAGCCACCTTCCCCAACTTCATCCCCCCATGCCTCTGACACTTCCAACTCTGCTGTCACCCCAACTGGTCACTCAGCACATGGTCCCCTGGAAAGCATTCAGGGAGGCAGCCAGGAGGGAGACAGGGTGCATGTGCCCAGATGGTGTCACAGGGACCTTCAGTCTGAGCAGGACCACGCCTGCACCACCCTTAGCAGACAGACTCCCATTGTACTTGGGGTGGCGCATGATCTGCTCACCTTCGTCCAGCTGGTCATCTTCATAGAGCCTCAGCTACGCAAGCTGAGCCCTAAAGGCACAGGTCTCCAGCTCATCCCTGGGGAGAGGACCACGAGCCCTTCAAGGAACTTGGGTGGCATGGAGGCCACGTTCTGCACGGCACAGGGAGCAGCTGCCCATGGGGCCGAGGTTTATCCTGCAGCCTGCCTTCTACCTGGGGACCCTGCCAATGGCATATCACTCCCTCCTTGTCTCCTGTCTGCTCCCAGCCAAGGGGAAGGGCATTCCTCAGCCACGGCTCCACACCGTGGGCAGCGGGCAGCACCCACTGAAGGTGGGCAAGGGAGCTCCCACAGATGTGCTCCCACCGGCTGTGCCTCCTATTGTAGAACCTAGGGGTAACTTCCATGAGAATCGCCTTGCTGAGACACAGCAGCCCCCCAATGATGCCCACCAGCTCCCATCCAGAGCCTTGGTCTGAGGAAAACATGTGATGGAGCCATGAGGGCACCAGGTGGCGGTTCCCAGGGCTTGGGAGCCAGTAAGACTTGTAGCAAGTGGATGGTTGTCACATGGCCTCAGGGCTGTGAGCACTGGGGGGCAGAAATGGGGTGATGTCAATGCTCACCAGCAGTCCCTGGAGCCCCACAGGCGGGGGAGGGTCGGGAACAGCAGCCACAGCATGGAGGGCGGGGGGAGGGCCAGGGTGAGGGCCTGGGACAGGACCCTGGGATCACGGCATCTGAGTGGGATGGAGACCTCACCATCTTGGTCTCTCGGCCCTCTCTTCCAGGAAGCTCTCAGTAGCCTATTTATCTCTCATAGAAAGGAAGGGGCAGAAAGGAGGGGACCTTAGAGGACAAAGAGAACCCCTAGAGTGAGGAGACGAGTATCAGGTGTTGGCTGATGGAGCCAAGGAGTATATGAATGCCCTATACACACACACACACACACATGCACACTGTGGTGGTTTGAATGGGAAATGCCCCCCAGACCCTGTGTTTTGTTTTCTTGGGTTTTTAAAATTATTTTTAAGCCTGGTGTGGTGGCTCATGCCTTTCATCCCAGCACTGAGATAGGAGGATTGCTGGTGAATTCGAGGCCAGCCTGAGACTACATAGTGAATTCCAGGTCAGCCTGTGCCAGAGACCCTACCTCGAAAAACAAATAAATAAAAATAATAATAAACTGGGCACAATGGCTCATGCCTTTAATCTCAGCACTTGGGAGGCAGAGGTAGGAAGATTGCCATGAGTTCAAGGCCACCCTGAGACTACATAGTGAGTTCCAGGTCAGCCTGAGCTAGACCCTACCTCAGAAAACCAAAATAAATAAATAATAAATAGTGTGTGTGTGTGTGATTTGTTTGTTTGTTTGGAAGAGTATGGGTGTACCAGAGCCTTTAGATGCTGCAAACAAACTCTAGATGCATGCCCCACTTTTTGCATCTGGCTTATGCGGGTGGCTAGGGAATCCAACGCTCGATCAGCAAACTTTGCAAGCAAGTGCCTTTAACCACGGAGCCATACCCCCAGCCCCACCTCACGTGTTTGCAAAGCTTCCGTCCCAGTCTGTGGCAATGTGGTAGGTGGAGCCTTGCTGGAGGTGTGCCACTAGGGGGCAGACGTTGAGATTTAGTCCCTGCTGGGTGTTCATAGCTGTCTCACAGCTGATGTGACATGATCAACGCCCAGTTGATACAGAAACTGCACCAGTATATGCCAATGCACCAATATGATACAGGCGTTGGGGTTTCTCTTACCAATGCACCAATATACGCCATATAAGATACAGACCAATGGCCAATTTGTCCCTGGAGACATCTCGACATTAGCCTATGCTAAGTGGGCTCTTCCCTTGTGCTAAGAGAACTAGGACACGGGTATAGTGGCTTGTACTGTAATCAATAGGTGGTTGAGGCAAGAGGGGCTACTGATTCAGGATTTGGGGGTTCAGGAAAGGTCCCCCAAACTTGTGAACCCCAATTTTTGGTCCTTACCCAATTTTAGCAAGGAATTTCAAAAACGAAATCAAGCTGGGAGTGGTGGCGCACGCCTTTAATCCCAGCACTCGGCAGGCAGAAGTAGGAGGATCTCCTTGAGTTCAAGGCCACCCTGAAATGACATAGTAAATTCCAGGTCAGCCTGGGCTAGAGTGAAACCCTACCTTGAAAAAAAAAAAACGAGAAGGATAAATTGCGAATTATTGAGTTTATTTAGGGCAAAATCATAATTTGTGAGGTCTATACAGGGGAAATTGATATCTAGGAAAAGGCTGGGGCAGTTATAAACACACACACACACACACACACACACACAAGATCAGACATACAAGCCCCTTTAAATAACAGACCAGAGACTATTAAGAAATAGTAAAGGGAGGGTTTAGTGGTTAAGGTACTTGCCTGCAAAACCAAAGGACTTCAGTTCGATTCCCCAGTACCCGTGTAAGCCAGATGCACAAGGTGGCACATGCATCTGGAGTTCGTTTTCAATGGCTGGAAGCCCTGGCATGCCCATTCTTTCTCTCTCTCTCTCTCTCTCTCTCTCTCTCTCTCTCTTTCTCCCTCTCCCTCTCTCTCTCAAATAAATAAACTAAAATAAAGGGGAAAAAAAAAGAAATAGTAAAGGGGCCAGGCGTGGTGGTGCACACCCTTAATCTCAGCACTCAGGAGGCAGAGGTAGGAGAATCATTGTGAGTCAAGGTCAGCCTGGGACGACAGTGAATTCCTGGTCAGCCTGGACTAGAGCAGAACCCTATCTTGAAAAACCAAAAAAGAAAAAGAAAAGAAAAGAAGGAAAGAAAGAAACTTATAACTTGGAGCTCCAGCCACCTGGCTGGAGGAGGTGTCACTGGAGGCAGATCTTCAGGTCTAGCTCAAAGTTATGTGTTGGGGGCTGATGTGATTCCAGCCTAAAGGTATGCAGAGAGGTCTGAGCTCTGGAAGATTCTTGTGCTTACTGCTTTTTGGTGTTTCCTGGCTGCTGGTGGTTTCTCTCTGTGGTTGGATTTATAAGGGGAGCCAGGTTCTGACACCATTGATGGCACTTCCTTTGGATCTGTAAGACTGAAATAAACCCGTTCCACCCCTACCCCGTGTCTGGTTTGGATGTTCAGCCCAGCCACATGGAGCTGTCTAGTATACAGTCCCAACTCATTTTGTTTTGTATTTTTACCAATCACCTCGTCCTTTCCTGTTGAGCATTTAAGACCCAAAAGGCCAAAAGTTAAATTTTTAAAAAATTTTGTTGTTGTTTTCTGAGGTAGGGTCTCACTCTAGCCCAGGCGGACCCGGAATTCACTATGTAGTCTCAGGGTGACCTCAAACTCATGGTGATCCTCCTACCTCTGCCTCCCAAGTGCTGGGATTAAAGGCGTGCACCACCATGCCTGGCTCTTAAATTTTTTTTTAATATATTGTTTAGTTATTTATTTGAGAGAGAGAGAGGCAGACAGAAAGACAGAGAGAGAACAAGAGAGAGAGACTGCAGGACATGGCGGCTTATCCCAACACTTTAATCCCAACACTTGGGAGGCAGAAGTAGAAGGATTACTGTGAGTTCAAAGCTAGCCTGAGACTACATAGTGAATTTCAAGTCAGCATGGGCTAGAGTGAGACCCTACCTCAAAAGAGAGAGACAGACAGAGAGAGAGAGAGAGAATGGGCACACCAGGACCTCTAGCCACTGCAACCAAACTCTAGATGCATGTGCCACCTTGTGCATCTGGCTTTACCTGGGTATTGGGGAATCAAACCCAGGTCCTTAGGTTCTGTAGGCAAGCGCTTTAAATCGATGATCCATCTGGCCAGCCCAGCGTTTTCCTTTTTTACTGTTAAGGTAAACTGAAACCCCTTAGGGGTTTCTTTTTGGTGACTCATGAGAGCGCCTTAGCTTCTGTAGCGTTTTCCTCTACCAATGGTGACATTCGTTGGGATAGGTCAGGGGTTTGCTGATGGTATGGCTTCCTTGGGACAGTTTGCCAATGATTCTCCTCTTGGGAGGATGGACACTCATTACATTCCAACCTCTGGAATATCCATGGTATCTCTGAGCAAAAGGAAAGGGGATTTATTTATTTATTTACAAGGCCTTTTAAGTGGGGTCCCATCATCCCCTGAAGGCTAGCTAACTTGAATGGCAGCAGGGACCAAAATGTCAGCTATCTTCTTTTACTCTCTTTGCCTCTGACCTCCAAGATGAAACCCCCAAGGGACAGTTTCAAGAGTCTTTTTTTTTCTTTCGCATGTGCATACTATGAGTGCTGTGGTGTGTGTTGGGTGGCGGTGGTCTATGCGTGTGTATGTGTGTATGTGTTGATGCAGCCTTGCTTTCAGCACACAGAAAAAATATCAGGTGCCCCCCCCACCCCCCGCACATCACTCACCTGCCTGAGTTTAACTTGAGACAGTCTCTTACTGATTATGGAGCTTGCTATTCTGAAGCTCCAGTGATTCCCTGTTCTCAGGTATTCACTCCCCACAGGACTGGGGTTAAAGACATGCATGGCCTACGCTGCATGCGGTTCAATGGGAGAGAGAGAAATCACCACTGAAGATACTCAACAGTGGACACTGCAAGCCTTAAATTTGGCCAGCCAGGCCAAATGAGCCAATCGGTGCAATAGTGGCAAGTCTGTCATGGGGTGGGGGGGGAACAACCGCTCTCTAATTAGACTAGAGGCCAGCTCCATGGGAAAGAATACATGCCTGATACTGAAAACTTAAAACAGGGGTAGTCATGAGCTCTAGGGGTGTAAAGTCTGCTGCTGTCTGGCTAAATGTATATATTATGCTCACCAAACTGCCCAGTAAGCACCTCTCTTAATGTTCATACCCATATATTAAATTTTATTTATTTATTTATTTGACACAGAAAGAAGGAGAGAGAAAGAGAGAGAGAGAATGGGCACACCAGGGCCTCCAGCCACTGAAAACAAACTCCAGATACGTGTGCTCCCTTGTGCATCTGGCTAACGTGTGTCCTGGGGAATCAAGCCTGGGTCCTTTGGCTTTGCAGGCAAATGCCTTAACCGCTAAGCCATTCCTCCAGCCCCATACCCATATATTAATGCTTCTCTTTTCAGATGGTGGTGATCTTGGGAATGACTCAAAAGGCACTATGATGCTGAGAAGAAGTGACAGAGGAGTGCTCAGCACTGAAACATCACACCTTCCAAGGCTCACGATCCATTGCGGAAGAGGTGGTGGAAGGAATGTAAGAGCCAAAGGAAGGGTAGGACTACTTACAACATGCTCCTCCAGACACAAAATGGCCTAGATATCCATGATCTCGGAGTGCCTGACACTACCTACACAAGACCATCATAATAGGAGGAAAAGATGATGACATCAAAATAAAAGAGAGCCTGATTGAGAGGGGGAGGGGATATGATGGAGAGTGGAGTTGCAAAAGGGGAAAGTGGGGGGAGGGAGGGAATTATCAGTGTTTAGTGTCTATAATTATGGAAGTTGTCAAGAAAGAAAGAAAGAGAGAGAGAGAAAGAAAGAGAAAGGAAGGAAGGAAGGAGGAAAGAAGGAAGGAAGGAAAGAAGGAAGGAAGGAAGGAAAGAAGGAAGGAAGGAAGGAAGGAAAGAAGGAAGGAAGGAAAGAAGGAAGGAAGGAAGGGACATGCATGGCCTTGCCCAACTGTTTATGTGGGTTCTGGAGATCACAGTGAGCCAGTCTCAAACCCCGTGGTACTCAGTTCCACGTTGCTGGGATAAACATCCCAACAGACACACTTTATGGGAGGAAGGGTTTTATTTCAGTCCAGGGGGAACTCCTCCGGTGGCAGGAGAAGCTGCTCACTTCCACAGATTCTAGCAGAGAGACACTAGTGCAAGCCGAACCGACACCAGTCAAGCCCACCAGAGCTCAAACTGTCATCGGTGGTCTTTGTTTATATGGGTTTTTTTTGTTGTTGTTTTTCGAGGTAGGGTCTCGCTCTAGCCCAGGCTGACCTGGAATTCACTATGTAGTCTCAGGTAGCCTGGAGCTCATGGCGATCCTACCTCTGCCTCCAAGTGCTGTGATTAAAGGCGTGCGCCACCACGCCCAGCTTTCATTTATGGTCTTAACCAGCAGTGGCCCCCACAAGTTTTACAGATAGTGGTGACCACTGGATGACTCAAAACTCACCAAAGTACTGAGAAGATATAACAGTGGAGAGTTCAGCACTCAGACATCTCTATCATACCCTCCAAGGTTCAGGGACCATTGCAGAAGAGGTGGCAGAAAGAATGTAAGAGCCAAAGGAAGTGGAGTAGTGCATACAAGACTGTCTTGCAGACACAAAGTGGCCATGGTATTCATGCCCTCACAGTGGCTAACATTAAATCCTACACGAGGTCTGAATAATAGGAGAGAAAAGATGATGATATCAAAATATCTTTTTAATACCTTTAATCCCAGCGCTCAGGAGACAGAGGTAGGAGGATCGCCATGAGTTCCAGGCCACCCTAAGACTACACAGTGAATTCCAGGTCAGCCTGGGCTAGAGTGAGGCCCTACCTCGAAAACCAAATAAATTAATGAACAAAAGAAAGACTAGTTGGAAAAAAAAAAAAAGAGATTCCCTGGGGGGAAGAAAGGAGGGTGTTGGGGAGGGGATTATGATCATTTTATATTGTCTATATGTACAGATATTGTCAATAAAATTTTTTTTAAATGTCACTGAGCTGGGTGTGGTGGTGCATACCTTTAATCCCAGCACTCGGATGGCTGAGGTTGGAGGATTGCTATTTTTTGAGGGTAGCCTGAGACTACGTAGTGAATTCCAGGTCAGCCTGAGCTAGAGCAAGACCCTACCTTGAAAAACCAAAGCAAACAAAAAAATTAAATAATTTGACAGTATGTGTGTGTGATAGGTGTTCAGAGCCTCTTGCCGCCATAAACAAACTCCAGACACGTGCTCCACTCTTTGCATCTGGCTTTATATGGGTACTGGGGAATCAAACCCAGGTTGACAGGCTTTGTAAGAAAGCACCTTTAACCATTGAGCTACTCCCCAGCCCTTTTCATTTTGTTTTTGATACTTTTCTTTGAGTTCTCCATTTTTTGTTTGTTTTTCTTTTTTTATTTTTATTTAATTTATTTAATTAATCAATTTATTTATTTATTCGGTTTTCTGAGGTAAGGTTTCACTCTAGCTCAGGCTGACCTGGATTTCACTATATAGTCTCAGGGTGGCCTTGAACTCATGATGATCCTCCTGCCTCTACTCCCTGCCCCTGGCCCCCTAGTGCTGGGATTAAAGGCGTGAGCCACCACACCGGCAAGTTCTCCATGGTTTTTAAATCAGATTGGCTCCTTTGGGATCCTCCGGTCTCTACTCACCTCAGCACTGAAGCTACAGGTACATGTGGCCATGCTCAGCTTTGTTTTTGTTTATGTTTTTTTTAATATTTATTTATTTATTTGGAAGTAGAGAGAGACAGGCAGAGAAACAGAAAGAGAGAGAATGGGCATGCCAGGGCTTCCAGCCACTGCAAATGAACTCCAGATGCATGCGCCACTTTGTGCATCTGGTTTTACATGGGTACTGGGTGAAAGGCTTGGCCAGAGCGAGGAACCAGATCAGTAAAGCTAGATCAGGTTTATTGGCACAGCTCTCCAGCGAGGTTCACTGGTCCCAAGATGTGAGGCCAGAGAAGTCACATCAGGGACCTAAGGTGTAGGTCTTTTAAAGGGGATGGTGGGGAGAAATGACGTGTAGCTACCAACCAAGGGCAGGCTGAGGAAAGTAACTATTTCAAGGATGAGAGAAAGCAGAGGTCTCCTTATAAGATTCCAACTAGGGAGGGGGCCCAGCCATTGGCCGGCAGGGGAGTCTTGAAACTGCTGGTCCCCCGATCATGCTCGGGAATGTGGCTTGATAAGGTTATTGGAAGGCATGACCATCTTGTTAGGTTATTTTGTTCTGAGCACGGTCCTGCCTGGGAACTCAAAATCCAGTTGTTAAATTTTGCAGGCAAGGGCTTAACTGCTGAGCCATATCTCCAGCCCTGTTATTTTTTTTTTTTCCTCTAGTTAAGTTTTTTTTTTTTAATTTGAGACAGAGATGGAGAGAGAAAGAGAGAAAGAGAGAATGGACATGCCAGGGCCTCTAGCCACTGCAAACGAATTCCAGACGCATGTGCCACCTTGTATATCTGGCTTATGTGGGACCTGGAGAATCCAACCTGAGTCCTTAGACTTCGCAGGCAAGCGCCTTAACCATTAAACTATCTCTCCAGCCCCCCTGTAGTTTTTTTTTTTTTTTTCTTTTGTTCATTGTTGTTGTTGTTGTTGTTTCAAGGTAGGGTCTCACTCTAGCCCAGGCCGACCTGGAATTCACTATGGAGTCTCAGGTTGACTTCAAACTCACAGCGAGCCTATCTCTGCCTCCCAAGTGCTGGGATTAAAGGCTTCCGCCACCACACCCAACTCATCTTGTCCTTTAGCACATCAATCTTTTCGTTTTGTTTTGTTTTGTTTTTCGAGGTAGGTTGTCACTCTAGTCCAGGCTGACCCAGAGTTCACTGTGTAATCTCAGGGTGACCTTGAACTCAGAGCAATCCTCCTACCTCTGCCTCCCAAAATGCTAGGATTAAAGGCGTGAGCGACCACGCCCATTTAATCTTTAATTTTAAAATATATTTGCACTGTGTGTGTGTGTGCCTGTGGTAGTTCACGCCTTTAATTCCCGGCTCTCCTCTCCAGGCCATGGTAGTAAAGTCTCTGTGAGGTCAAGGCCAGCCAGAGATTACCAGAATTCCAGGTCGGCCTGGGCCAGAGGAAGTATTTGCACACCTGTAATTTCTTTTATTGTTTTGTCTTACTTGATGGCTTCTTTTGTCTTGGTTTTTATTTTTTTTATTTCTTGAATTAAGGAAAAAGCCTTTTTTTGGAGACATTGTCTCGTTTAGCAGAGACTGGCCTTGAACTCCTTATCCTCCTGCTTCTACCTTCCAAGTACTGGAATTAAAGGCTTGTGCCACCACACCCAGCTCAAACTAACTATATTTTATTTTATTTTTATAATATGTATTTTCATTTATTTGGGAGAGAGAATGGGAATGCCAGGGCCTCCAGCCACTGCTAACGAACTCCAGACGCATGTGCCTTCTTGTGCATCTGGCTTACATGGGACCTGGAGAGTCGAACCAGGATCTTCTGGCTTTGCAAGCAAACACCTTAACCGCTAAACCATCTCTCCAGCCCTCAAACTAACCATATGTTAATGAAATGCTAGCTTGTTGTATTTGAAAACCAGAAAACATGGACATTGTATCTGTTTTTCCCCCTGCCCCAGGTAGGGTTTCACTCTGGCTCAGGCTGACCTGGAATTCACTATGTAGTCCCAGGGTGGCCTTGAACTCACAGCGATCCTCCTACCTCTGCCTCCCAAGTGCTGGGATTAAAGGCATGCACCACCACACCCGGCTGGACATTATATCTAAAATCACATGCAGGGCTGGAGAGATGGCTTAATGGTTAAGGCACTTGCCAGCAAAGCCAAAGAACCCAGGTTCTCCCACATAAGCCAGATGCACAAGGTGACACATGCAGTTTGCAGTGGCTAGCGGCCCTGGTGCACCCATTCTCTCTCTCTCTCAAATGAATAAATAAAATATTAAAAACTAAAAATAGTCGGGTGTGGTGGCGCACGCCTTTAATCCCAGCACCTCGGGAGGCAGAGGTAGGAAGATCGCCAATGAGCTTGAGGCCACCCTGAGACTACATAGTGAATTCTAGGTCAGCCTGAGCTACAGTAAGACCCTACCTTGAAAAACCAATAAATAAATAAATAAATAAGATAAAATAAATAAGAATAAAGCCAGGCATTTTAGCACATACCTTTAAATCCCAGCATTCGTGAGGCAGAGGTAGGAGGATTTCCATGAGTTCAAGGCCACCCTGAGACTACATAGTGAATTCCAGGTCAACCCTGGCTAGAGGTTGACCAGGAGCTGGAGAAATGGCTTGGCTGTTAAGGTGTTTGCCTGTGAAGCCAAAGGACCCAGGTTCAATTCCCCAGGACCCACGTAAACCAGATGCACAAGGGGAACATGCATCGGGAGTTCATTTGCTGCGGTTGGAGGCCCTGACGTGCCCGTTCTCTCTTTGTCTCTTTTTTCTCTCTGCTTGCAAGTAAATAAAAAGGAAAAATTTAATAATAATAATAATAAAATAAAATAGAACACATGTAACAAACATGTCCACCCAGGTGGAAGAGAATTTAGCTTTACTTGGTGAAATCAAGTGTAACTGTGCCCATCCTCAACATTTTCGTACAAAGCAAATCCACAAGGAGAATGAGACCTAAGCTTATCAAGGCAGGAGGACAGGAGGAGGCAACATTCCGGGTGTCCAAGGAACCTGATGGGGATGCCGAGCCAAGTCCTGAGGAAGGGGACTGGCCTCTGCTGACTGGAGTCCCTCCCGGGCACAGCTGAAGCAGGCAAGCTGACTGGAAGCAGAAGCAGCCCCCCTTGGTACACAATCCCAGCGCAGAGAGCCCACCCTTCTTTGCCTCTCAAGTTCTAAGTTTGTCTGGTTTGGCCAACTCAGTCCACACCTGCTCAGCTGATGCCCAGCCAGGCACCTGCTCCTTCACTCCTTTCACAGGTAATAATCACCCACCAGAGCAAGCCATTGTTTGTGGTACCCAGGCACAGGGACAAAGTCCCCGCCTTCCCGGAGCTGATTCTCCTGTAGAAGACAAAGACCTGAGCAATATGAGCAACCAAGGGAATGAATAGGTTCTTGAACACTCCCCCAAAACCCACCTGCACCAGTGAGCAGCGTGCCTCAGTGTGTGCGTGTAAGAACTCACTGCACTCACTGAACGTAAACCACTTCTGTACTCTCTACTTTAACTTTAGTAGGCCACCCTTGGGTGGCATCCACAGCTCCTGTCAATCAACAGGTCCAAATGTGGGGAAACAGGTTAGACCTGCCACCCACCCTGAGTCCCTTTTCTCCCCACAGGACTGTGACACATCGTCTCCTGTGGTCACAAGGAGTAACTTCAAGCTCATGGCTGCTCACTGAGCATCTGCCTCACTGGTTAGTGCTCTGAACCTGAACAGATGAATGAGTGAATGAATGAATGGTCAGGTAGAAACAGACAGAAGCCATGCCCCACATCCTGGTCCCTGGGATAGTCCAGCCATTTGAAAGATTGGTGATTTAAAAAAAAAAAAAAAACACTTGGCTATGCCAGGCACACACCTTTATTCCCAGCATTTGGGAAGCTGAGGTAGGAGAATTGCCATGAGTTTGAAGCCAGCTGAAATTACAGAGTGAATTCCATCCAGGTCAGCCTGGGCTAGAGTGAGATCCTACCTTGGGGAAAAAAAAAAAAGGCATCTCCAGCTGGGTGTGGTGGTGCCCATCTTTAATCTAGGCAGAGGTAGAAGAATCGCTGTGAGTTTGAGGCCATCCTGGAACTAAAAAAAAAGGACATCTGTGCGAGCAATCGCAATCACTGTTTCTCCCTCTCAACTCTGATGACGAAATGTGAGCAGAACTCGGATTCCTCATGATGGGGACCTGGGACAGACCACTGCCAAGTCTGAGCACACAGTCTGACCCTGAGTTACAGAGAAGCAACCAAAATCCAGGAGCCATCCAAATAGAACCTAGTCTGGTTTTATTTATTTATTTTTAATATTTTGTTTGTGTGTGTGAGAGAGAGAGGGAAGCAGAAAGAGAGAATGGGTGCACCAGGGCCTCTAACCCTGAAAACAAACTTCAGATGCATGTGCCACTTTGTACATCTGGCTTACATGGGTTCTGGGGAACCAAACCTGGGTCCTTTGGCATTGCAGGCACCTTAACTGCTAAACCATCTCTCCAGCCCTGATTCTGGTTTTAAATCTTCCCTGTTCACCTACTGGTCAAGGCTCAGCAATCCTGGTGACCACTGATCAAGTCACCTTCCCCCATATGGACTGAAGGCCACATTACATCCTAATGCTGCCCAGCTTGGGATACTGGAAGGCAGGATACATGGATCCAGACAGAGGATCCAGATTGGGTATTTGAAAGGTGTGCTAGCCCCTTTGAGACAGAGGGTCCCCTCTAGGAGTTTTGAGGGGGAAGAGGGAATA
This sequence comes from Dipus sagitta, assembly GCA_036346955.1. NCBI lineage: Eukaryota > Metazoa > Chordata > Mammalia > Rodentia > Dipodidae > Dipus > Dipus sagitta. The sequence continues at coordinate 111,849,737 of CM070781.1, read as the reverse complement.
GACAGTGTATTTTCACAAACTCACAACATGGTTGGGCGGTGCTACAATACAGTGGGGAACCCTCAAGGTCAAGGGTATGGCTTCAATGGGAGGAATAAACAGTAGTCATCCAGACCTGGAGTGGAGGAGAGGGGAGATGTTTTTGTTGTTGAGTTGTAGGAGCTCTTTGTATATTCTGGATATTGGCCCTCAACAGATAAAAGCAAATTTGCACATACTTTTCCCATTCAGTGGATGACCTTTGACTATCTCTGATACACAAGTTTTTCATTTTGGCGAAGTCCAATTTGTTTAAGATTGCTTTTGTTGCTTTGGTATTATAGCTAAGTAATCATTGACAAATACCTTGTCAAGATGTCTCCCTGTTTCCTTCCAAGAGCTTTATTGGGTCAGCTAGTTAGGTCTGGGATCCACATTGGACTAGATTTCATACAGTATAAGAGCCCATTTCAATCTTTCAATCTTTTATTATTATTATTATTATTTTTTTTTTTTTTTGGTGTTTCAAGATAGGGTCTTGCTCTAGCCCAGGCTGACCTGGAACTTACTATGTAGTATAAGGTTGCCGTGGAACTCATTATGATCCTCCTACCTCTGCCTCCTGAATGCTGGGACTAAACACATGTGCCACCATGCTCAGCTTCATTCTTCATTCTTTTTTTTATTTTTTATTTTTATTTATTTAGTTAGTTAGTTAGTTTTGGTTTCTCAAGGTAGGGTTTCTTTCTAGTTCAGGCTGACCTGGAATTCACTCTGTAGTCTAGGGGTGGCCTTGAACTCATGGCAATCCTCCTACCTCTGCCTCCAGAGTGCTGGGATTAAAGGCGTGCGCCACCACGGCCGGCTCTTTCATTCTTTTTTTAAAATTTTTTTTAATTTTTTTTTGTTTGTTTTTTTTGTTTTGTTTTTCGAGGTAGGGTCTCACTCTAGCCCAGGCTGACCTGGAATTCACTATGGAGTCTCAGGGTGGCCTCGAACTCACGGCGATCCTCCTACCTCTGCCTCCCGAGTGCTGGGATTAAAGGCGTGCGCCACCACGCCCGGCTCTAATATTTTTATTTTTATTTATTTGAGAGAGAGAGAATTATGCAGGTATATATATACATATATATGTAGAGAGAGAGAGAGATGCATGCACCACCTTGTGCATCTGGCTTACATGGGTACTGGGGAATTGAGTCTAGGTCCTTTGACTTTGTAGACAAGCTCCTTAATCGCTGAGCCATCTCTCCTGCCCTAAAAAATATATTTTTTTAATTGGGCTGGAGAGATGGCTCAGCATTTGCCTGCAGAGCCTGACGACCTGGGTTTGATTCTCCAGTACCCATGTAAGCTACATGCACAGGGGGCACATGCATCTGGAGTTTGTTTGCAGTGGCTGGATGTACTGGCCCACCCATTCCCTCTCTCTCTCTGATTACAGATAAATAAAATATTAAAAACATTTTTAGGGCTGGAGGGATGGCTTAGCATTTGTGGTGGTTTGAACAGAATAGATGGCCCCCAATATATTCAGTTGTTTATTTGTTTGTAGTTTGCATCTGCAGACCTGGCTGGAGGCAATGTCACTGGGTGGATCTTTAGGTGTGGTGGTGGGTTTCAGATTTCAATCTAAAGATATGCAAAGTGTGCCTAGCTGGAGTTCCTGAAGTGTGCTGTGCTGTGGCTTTTGGCTTTTAGGCTTGTGCTCTTCTCTCTCTCTGCTTGGACCTGTGAAGGCAGGGCAGTTTCTTCTGCCATTATGGAACTTCCCCTGGATCTGTAAGCTTCAATAAATATCCCTTCCTCCATAACTGTGTCTGGTCTGAAGTTCATCTCAGGGAACCTGAAGCTGTCTGCTACAGCATTTAAGGCATTCGCCTGCAAGGCCAAAGGATCCAGGTTCGATTCCCCAGGACCCACATTAGCCAGATGCACAAGGTGGCACATGCGTCTGGAGTTCATTTGCAGTGACTGGAGGCCCTGACACCCATTCTCTCTCTCTCTCTCCCTCTTTCTCTGTCAAATAAATAAAAATATTTTTAAAAACACATTTTTAGCTGGGTGTGATGGCATACACCTTTAATCCCAGCACTCAGGAGGCAGAGGTAGGAGGATCACCATGAATTCAAGGCCACCTTGAGACTACATAGTGAATTCCAGGTCAGCCTAGGCTAGAGCAAAACCCTACCTCAAAATATTAAAATATATATATATATGTGTGTGTGTGTGTATACATACATACATTATGTATAATTTAGTTAGTTATTTGTGAATGGAGAATGGGGGAGAGAATGGGTGCACCAGGGCCTTTTGCTATAAATGAATTCCAGTTGCATGTGCCACTTTGTGCATCTGGTTTTATGTGTGTTAATGGGGAATTGCACCCAGGTTGGCAGGCTTTGCAAGCAAGCACCTTTACTCACTGAGCCATAACCTCATCCCCCCAACTTCGTATTTTTTGCTTGTAGCTCCGAGAGTAGTGACCCCTGCTCACAATCCTAAATGGACAGCCTAATCACCATCAGACCAGGGAGCTGGGCTCGGGATCCTGTGCCTACTCCAATCTGTGCCGACACTGTCTTTAAGGTGATTGGGCAAAGGATGGGTGCATGCAAAATCCACAACTGTTCCTTGCTATTTTGTTTTATATTTTATTTTTATTTATTTGAGAGAGAAAGAGGGAGAGACAGAGTGAGACAGAGAGAAAGAAAGAGAATGGGCATGCTAGGGCCTCCAGCTGCTGCAAACAAACTCCAGATGCATGTGCCACCTTGTGCATCTGGCTTACATAGGTAATTATGGGAATCGAACCTAGGTCCTTTAGCTTTGCAGGCAAGCACCTTAACTGCTAAGCCATCTTTCCAGCCCATCCTTGCTATTTTATGTTCATTGGTTCTACACAAACACCACATAGCTCCCTGTCCTGTCCTTGGTTTCTTCTTTGTTCCCAGGGAATTTGCCACAGTCCCTTGTCCTCTGAGAATGTGTGTGCTGGACTGCAGGCAGCTCATACAAGACTTCTGGAATGAGGAATTGTTGTAGTTACCTTCTTGTGCTGATAAAAGCATGTGACCAAAAGTAGTGATGGGAGGAAAGTTCCCTATTTTTGCTTTTTAATTTTTATTTATTTGCAAGCAGAAAGATAGACAGAGAGAATCGGCATGCCAGGGCCTCCAGCCACTGCGAACGAACTCCAGACACATGTGCCCCTTGTGCATCTGGCTTACATGGGTCCTGGGGAATTGAACCTGGGTCCTTTGGCTTCACAGGCAAATGCCTTAACCATTAATCCATCTTTCCAGCCCTGTTTCTTTCTTTTTATTTTTTATTTTTCGAGGTAGGGTCTCAGTCTGGCCCAAGCTGACCTGGAATTAACTATGTAGTCTTAGGGTGGCCCTGAACTATGGTGATCCTTCCTCCTACCTCTGCCTCCTGAGTGCAGGGATTAAAGGCTTGCGCCACCATCCCTGGATTGTTTTTAAAATTTTGGCTTACAATTTTGAGGGGAAGCTTCATGAAGGCAGGGAAAGCATGGCATGAACAGAGGCTGGACATCACCTCTGCCACAGCAGGTGGCAGCAGCAGGAGACTGAACACAACTCTGGCAATGGGAAGCTGGCTAGAATACCCCAGATCTCACCCCTAGCAACACACCTCCTACAGTAAGGCTACATCTCAGTTACCATCAGCTGGGGGCCAAGTATTCACAACCCATGAGTTTATGAAGGATATCTCATTCAAACCACATCAGGACTCCAGATTTGAAGCGGCCTCATGTCCCATCCCTACCCATCCTCCATCCAAAAAGTTCTTCCCTCCCACAAATTCTGACACTCCTTCCAGCACAGGGGCCTGTGGGTCTCATACTACATTCACCAGGATGGGAGTTTGCTGTGTTGTCTGGAATTCAGTGTTCAGGACTAAGGGCATCTCCTACATTGACCCAGCAGACCAAAGCAGGAACCAGGGCCTTATCTTCTATCTATCTTCTACAACTTTCTGCAGCTCCCCATGCCACAGATCATGCCATACACAACCACACATCACATCCAGTTGGCTTCCCCAAACCTCACCCCTCATGACCCTCCAAGCCACCTGAACAAGGCCAACTCTGCCCACGGTGATTCTGGGTCCTCTCATTACTTCAGAAAGCCCCACAGCCATGAGTCTAAACCAGGCTCAACTGTGGTGTTTCAGAAATGTAGATTCCAACCAGACATGGCGGTGCATGTCTGTAATCCCAATATTTGGAAGGTGGAGGCAGAAGTATCAGGAGTTCCAGGTCACCCTCATCTACATAGTGATCTGGAGGCCAACCTGAGTTATGAGATTATGTCTCAAAAAAAAGAGGGGCCTGGAGAGATGGCTTAGCTATTAAGGTGCTTGCCTGTGAAGCCTAAGGATCCAGGTTCTATTCTCTAGGTCCCATGTAAGCCAGATGCACAAGGGGCACATGCATCTGAAGTTCATTTGCACTGGCTAGAGGCCCTGGTACGCCCATTCTCTCCCTCTCTTTCTAATAAATAAATAATAAATTTTTTAAAAAGCCAGGTGTGATGGCCCACGCCTTTAATCCCAGCACTTGGGAGGCAGAGGTACGAGGATCTCCATGAGTCCGAGGCCACCCTGAGACTACATAGTGAATTCCAGGTCAACCTGGGCTACAGTAAGAGCCTACCTCGAAACACCCCCCCCCCAAAAAAAAATCCTATTCCCCCAGTCCAGCTCCATGGCCAGGATGCCCCTTTATAGACAGGACGGGGCTTCCCAGGACAAAAACCACGGTCCCATGTCCCTCCTTTCCACTTCCAGCTAGCATGCTCTAGAACCCAGAGGTCTCACTAGGGAGTGGGTTGTGTAGCCCCCCACTTGGCTGTAGTGATAGGGCCCCAGTGGGTAGGATCAGTCTCTCAAGCAGAAGGCAGGAGTTCCAAGTCTTTCTCAGCCCAAGCTCTCTAGGCTGTTATTTATCTCCCAGGCCTCCATACTGACCCAACACAGCCCTGGCATGCCAACTGTACTCCCAGTAGCAGCTTGCAGCCCCAAATCTCTGGCTTTGTGGCTCTGACTGGTCCTGTAATCTACATTTTGATTGTTTTTCGAAGTAAGGTCTCGTTCTAGCTTAGGCTGACCTGGAATTCACTGTGTAGTCTTATAGTGGCCTCGAACTCACAGCGATCCTCCTACCTCTACCTCCCAAGGCTGGGATTAAAGGCGTGGGCCACCACGCCCGGCTATGATGGATGTTTGAATGAAAGCCAGTGATCCCGCGAGGCTCACACACGTGCCCAGGACGCCAGGAAACCAGCTGACCATCCTAGGAGCCCGTCCCGTCTATAAAGGGGCATCCAGGGCACGGATGCTGGGCTCGGGAATAGGATGGGGAGGATCAGCCCACCTGGCAGGGGATCGAGGTGGACCTAAGGACTCAGAAAGGGGGTTAGCCTTGGCCCGCCCCTCCCCCACGGCTTTGGTGCTGTTCCCCTCCTCCACCCAGCCCGTAGGTTAGGGAGCGTCCGCATTTCTCCTCCCGTCGGTCGTGCACTTGTTCGGCCCTTTGTATAGGGTCAACTCATTGGGCAGATCCCGGAGACGCTCCGCCCAAGACCCAGAGCTCGCCAATTGCAGGGGATTTCACGGCGCGCTGAACTCCAGGGGATCGTCACCGTCCTGCGACGCTTCGGAGAATGCGTAGGCCTCTGTGATCTTTGCCCTCGCCAACCGGGGTTGTGATCCCAAGAAGACTTCCAGGGCTTGTTTCCAGGAAGGTGCCCGTTGGGCATCCGGGAGACCCTTGAGGATCTCGGCTTCCCTTTCCCCGCACAGCTAGCCGGCGTGTCCTCGAGCGGACGCGCGCAGCCAGAAGGGGAGTTTGTAGACGCTCCCTTGCTCCGGGGACGCGGCCCCTTTAAGAAGTGTGGCCGTCCAGAGCGCCGCCTGACTGGACAGGCGCCCCGGGCCCAGGCTTTCTGGGAGGACGCAGATAGCGAGAGTGCGGCGGCGGCAAGTAAGTGGAGGCGGCGGGGTACGTAACGGCACGAACGGCGCTAGGTGCGGGGCGGCGGCGACTCGCGGAACCGGCACGCGGCGGGCAGCCCCGCTCAGGCCCCGCCCCGCCCCGCCCGCCCGCCCGCCGGGTCCTGCGCTCGGGGCTGCGCGCGGCGGGCGCGGAGGGAAGTCCGGAGACAAAGGAGCGCCGTCGCCTCTGCCGCCGCGACCGTCCGGGCCGCGGTCGCCCAGGTGAGCCGCCGCCGGCCCGCGCGCGTGTTCCCATCTCCACTTGGCGTCGTCACCGCTGTCGCCAGGGCCGCGGGGTAGAGCCGGGACGAGGCACTGGGGCCTCTTCATCCTAGCCGCGGCCTCCTCCTCCTCGCGCCGCCGGGCCTCGGAGGGCCCTCCCGCCTCGGGGCGCCCGGGCCCGGATGCCGTGTCCCCGGCGGGTGCGGGGTCGGGGATCACGGGCTTGGTTCTCACGGGACCCACCGTGGGCGAGTCCCGCTTCCCAGCGGCCCGGGCGCTGGGCGGGCCCGAGGCACGGCAGGCCGTGGGCACTGGGCCGTGTCGCGGCCTGCAGGCGTCCCGAGTCTCAGCAGTTCGTGTCGTCGGTTAGCGAGACTCTGCCCCTGTCGTTTGGGTGTTGTGGGTCTCCCGTGCGAACTCTAAGCCACCCACTGTCTAGGAGCTGTTAACTTAGTGGGTGAGTGCCCTGCCCTAGCCCACAGAAAATGGGCATCGAGCTAGTATCTGTCCTCATTCTAAACAGGTCTCTCTCCTCCCTCCACCCCTCGGAGTAGTTGCAGTCCGTCCCGCGTCTGGCTCGGACTTGGGGAACCTTACCTCAGAAAGAGCCTGGTGTCTTGATTGGCAGGGTGCTTGGGACTTGCAAAAATACATGTAGGTGGTGAGGCCGCTTAACCTTATCCGAGCCTGAAAGTGGTACTGACTGGTACCCGTGTTACAGATGAGTAAGTTGAGGTAGGTAGAGGTAAAGCAACCTTGCTCAGGCTTACTGACTGGTAAGTAAGTCCTGAAGTCCGTGGTGTCACTTGAAAAGGGGAGAGAACTCTTCGTCTCCTATCCCTGCACACCAGACCAGTCTCTGGTAGGGTTACTTTGCATTATAAACTTCACTTCTCGGAAGCAGCTAGCAGTACTCATTGCTCACAGAGTGACTCTCTGTTAACTTGGAAAAGCTGCCTGGGTTTCAGCGACATTTGGAGTGCCATTAGGAGCGGGAGCACCGTCGTGGGGACCAGGTTTCTGAGTCCCTTGAGTCTCTTCCCCTGACTGGGTACTGTCCATCACTGTCAGGGATCAGCGTCCTGTTTGGAGAGGTACCTTAAGAGGCAGCCAGCCCTTAGGACGGAGTGCAGGAGCTCTTGTAAGATCACCTCTTTGCCCTTTTTTGAGACAGGATGGCCTTGATGGGATCACTTGTAGTGAGCCTCCAGCCTCAGCCTCCACGTGATTGACATGAACTGACAGTGTCTTTCACACCCAGGACAACCACAGTGGGGTTCTGTGAGGGGGCCTCCCGAGCAGGCAGTCTGTGACATCCTGAGCACCGGATGTCCTGGCCTGTCTGTGTAGGTTTCAGGGACCTATTTGGAAACCCCAGCCAAACTGGCCGGGGATCTTCTGCCAGCTAGTCTGCTGCAGACTGTTCTGCCTTCCTGCATTGCCTACCCTCTGTTGGGAAGCTGGGGTCTGGGGACGGAGTTGGGCTGGTCCATTGAGGAGAACCAGTTTGACTGAGGGGGTGTAAAACACGGTGCAAGCAAAGTCCTTGGATCCCGAGCTCTGCCTCTGCCCCCTATGCCCTTCTGACCAGGCAGCCTTGGGTTAGCCCTTCCCTGCCTGTAGCTCTTCTGGGTGTGGTGACACATGATGCTTCCTCACAGGTCTTTCCTTAGATAAGTGCTGCCCCCAGTCCTGAGCTTCCTAAAGAGGTGAATGTTCCGGCAGGTGTGGTAGGGGCTCTGTGGTCTTGCTAGTTCAGGACAGTCACTGTTGAGGGGAGAGAGGCCACAGAGCTCTGCACTCTGTTGGTGGTGAAGGGTGGTTCTGGTTTGGGTTTAAGCCTGTTTTTACTTGATCTTGAAGTCAAGTAAGGTAAAAGCCTTTATTTTATTGACAACTTCCATAATTGTAAACAATATCCCATGGTAATTCCCTCCCTCCCCCTGCTTTCCCCTTTGAAACTCCATTCTCCATCATATCCCCTCCCCCTTTCAGTCAATCTCTTTTAAGGCAAAAGCCTTTAAATCATATGCTTTGGGCACAGGCTGGAGCTCGTGGGCTCATCTCTGTCTTGCCCTATGGCCTGTGCTGCTGCTGCTCCCCCTCCCCCCCCCCCCCAGGTAGGGTCTCACTCTAGCTCAGGCTGACCTGGGATTCACTATGTAGTCTCATGCTGGCCTCCAACTCACAGTGATCCTCCTACCTCTGCCTCCCAAGTGCTGGGATTAAAGGTGTGCGCCACCACACCCTACAGTTTTTTTAAAAAAATTTACTTATTTTATTTGAGAAAGAGGAAGAGTGTGCCAGGGCCTTCACAAACTCCAGACATAGTCGATACCTTGTGCATGTGGCTTATGTGGATCTTGGGGAATTGAAGCTGGGTCCTTTGGCTTTGCAGGCTAGGCCTTAGCTGCTTTGCCATTCCTCCAGCCCTGGCCTATGTTTCTTAATGACTTACTTTTTCTTCCTCATGTTGGCCTTGAGTATATGGGACACTGAAAACACCAGTACCAGGTGTGTGGTTTGTAGTGGTCCAGGTAATGCTTCCCGCGGCCTCTGATGCAGTCCCAGCCCTTCTGCACTTGCTTTCTTGGTAAAAACCATCTAGGAGCCTGGCATGGTGGCTAATATCTGTATCCTAGCTCTCAGGAGGCCGAGGCAAGAGGATTGCTATGGTTTTGAAGTCAGCTTTGGCTACAGAGTGAAACTTTGTCTCAAAAATAAATAAATAGTCCAGAGCTGGGCAGATGAAGGCTCAGTTAAAGGTACTTGCAAAACCTGCCATCTCAGGTTCCGTTCCTTAGTACCCGTGTGAAGCCAGGTGCGCACAGTGCCGCGTGCATCTGGAGTTTGTTCGCTGCAGCAAGCAAGTGGCCTTGGTGCACCCATTCAGGTTTTCTTTTGTTTTCTCTTTCTTTTTTGAGGTAGGGTCTTACTCTAGCCCAAGCTGACCTGGAATCCACTCCGTAGTCTCAGGCTGGCCTCAAACTCACAGCGATCCTCCTACCTCTGCCTCCTGGGATTAAAGGTGTGCATGCGACACCATGCCCAGCCTCCATTCATTCTCATCCCTCCCTCTTCTTTCCTCTCTCCCTCTCCCACATCTCTGTGCTTGCATAAATACCCACCTAGGACTTCCGTGCAGTGCCCACCCAGGTTGCCTGGTGCAGTGGGTCTGTTCTAGTGGTCCTAGGTGATGGCCGAGTGCAGCTGTGCTGAGCACAGAGGGTACAACAAGCAAGGTGTGTGGGCAGAGGTGAGAGCCGGGCGGCTTCATGGGGTTTCTGTGCTGGTGGTTTGAAGTAGGGTCTCTCTAGCCCAGGTTGATGTGGAACTCACCCTGTAGTCTCAGGCTGCCCTCAAACTCTGCAGTCCTCCTGTCTCTGCCTCTCGAGTGCTGGGATTAAAGTGTGTGCCACCATGCCCAGCCATCCACAAGGCTTTTGCAGGCAAAGTGGGCAGCCTGAGGCAAGTAGCAAGGGCATCTGGCTAGGGCCCACCAGAAGCTGAAGTGGGAACTTGTCCCAGCAAGTGAGAGAGCTGAGGTGAGTGGAGGCTCTGCCTCATGGCAGGTGCTTAGGAGATCACCTTGAGCTGGAGAAGTGGACTGGGTGGGTAATGGGCCTGCTAGGAGACAGTGCCCACAAGCCCAGTGGAGCCCACATGAGGATGGACAAAGTCTGAAATTTGGCTCAAGTATGGAACCTTTTCTCTGAGAAGCCAGAGAGATGCCTCTCACCTTGCTAGGTCATTGGGGCAGGGAGTGGGTCTTCCTGGAATCCCCACACACCTACGTCCCAGTGCTCCCCATACTTGGTCTCTGAATACCATTTCATGTGATAAAGGACATAAGCTAGCAACATCCAGGTGGGACCATGGTCAAGGTGGTGGCAAGCTGTAGGCCCTGCCCGCTGCTGTCCCATGGTGCTGGGACAATGTCCATGATTGGAGGGGCTCCTTGACCATTCTCAGCCAGGTTAGCCAAGATGGATCCTGGTGCACACTACTAGCCGACTTGGATCTGGCCTCCCTGCAGGGTCACAGGGCAGACCTCTGGACTATGAGCTGGCAGGCCCGTGGTGTTAGCTTGGCCTGCTGGGGCTGTCTGTTCTCAGGAACTTCACTGCTCCCGCCCTGTGGGAACTTTCTCACTATCGCCTTCAGGAATAATGGTTTTCCCTCTGCCAGGCCGCTTCTAAGCTGATGTCCCAGCAGCTCCTGGGGCCAGTGCACCTGAGGGAAGTGCCCTGCCTTTATTTAGCCCCTCACTCCCAGCCCCAGGCTAGCACTTTACAAGTCCCTGCTGGCCAGCCTGCCCTCCGGGAACCTGCCCACTGCAGCTTCCTAAGTGCCCGATGTCTGCCAGGGAGGTATGAACTGCTACAGTGCCCAGTGACTGGTCTCAGTAATGGTGCCCCTCCACCAACCTGGGGGTGGTTTGGGAGAGGGTCGCCCAGGACTTTCAGGGAGCACTAAGGGGTGTGGTGCTAGTGCAGACTGGGAGGACAGCTGGCCCAGCTGCTTCTCAGAAACAGGCACCTGTGAGGAAGACGGCAGAGAGCCTGGTGTACCTCACCTAACCCACACTCTGTCCTGTCTGTTCCAGGGACTTTGAATATGTCGGGGATTGCCCTCAGCAGACTCGCCCAGGAGAGGAAAGCGTGGAGGAAAGACCACCCCTTTGTAAGGAGCCTCTATTTTTGTGCTGCTGGGGCGGGGGGTGGGGTTCTCCTCTGGGCCACAAGTGCTGCTTCTTTGCTTGTGGCTGCCAGGCAAGTTCCGGGCTTGTTTTCTGAGCTGCTGTCTTTTGTGGCCATTCTCTCATAGGGATTTGTGGCTGTCCCAACAAAGAATCCTGACGGCACCATGAACCTGATGAACTGGGAGTGTGCCATCCCAGGAAAGAAGGGGGTAAGAGCCACCTCCCACTGTTAACAGCAGACTTGAGGGGCAGAACGGAAGGGGCTTGGGTTCAGACGTCCATATTCATCTGACCACATCTATAGGTTTACAATCCCACCTGGGTACTGCCCTGCCCTGCCCTGCCCAGGCCTGGAGTAGGCTGTGGTGGGGGGAGGGTTAAACCCTGGCAAGTTGACAGAAGCATTAAAGGCCTTCAGGGTAACAGGCTGCAGGGGAGGAAGGGCTGGCAGGTCCATGGAGACCAACTGTGTGCAGATGCCACCCGAGGCTGCAGCAGCCTGTCTCCCACGGTGCTCTAAGGCCAGTGGAGCCATGATGGCAAGGGGAGCTTGTCTGAATGCAGAAGTGTTCCTGAGAGCACAGCTGCGTGTCTGCTGCACACAGGGCCTTGCTGTGGTCAGCTGTCATCTGGGAGAGAGGGTCTCTTGTGTCTCCAGGTGGCGGTTCACACATAGGTGCTTCCTGTGGCACCTGAAGTATCTGATCTGGAACTGGGGACTCATTGGCCCTGTGACTCCTCCCCAGCCCCACCGTGCGGTGCTGTGACCAGGTTCAGCCTGGAGCTTCCTGGCAAGCCTTGGTAGAATTTGACTGTCTTAAGTAGGGATGTGGTTTAGGCTTGTGTATACCAGGCTCTTGCAGGCATTGGGTTGGGTGCCCAGCATCTGCTCAGTGCGCCTTTGCCCCTCAAGTTGGGCTGGCCAGATTCACCCTAGTGTTTCTGTCACGGGAGATGGAGGGTAAGAAGGGTTGTCAAGTTGGGGAGCAGTACCCATTCCCACCCATGCAGCATTTGCCGTACTGGCTTGAATAATGGAGAGTATAAGCTGCATTACAGCTTTATGTGCTGTGCTCTGCAGCCCAAGTGCAGGGTCCTCTCCCTCCAACAAGCTGTGCCTTCTGCCCTGTCCAAGGAAGGCTCTGTACAACTCCCCATGGGCACGGTGGGAGTCTGCTTAGTCCTGCGGGAGGAGGCAGTCTTAGAGCAGGCCATTGGCCCCTAGTGAACCTGGCTTTTGAGGAGTCTCCTAGGCCTGCCTTAACAAGCCGCACACCTAACCTCACTCCCTTGCCCTACAGACTCCATGGGAAGGAGGTTTGTTCAAGCTGCGAATGCTTTTCAAAGACGACTATCCGTCCTCGCCACCGAAATGTAAGTTTCCGCGGAGCACCCTTGCTCCCTTTCCCAGAGCCACGTCTCTGCACTCTGGCCCACAAGCAGCCACAAGTGGTGCTGATGTGACATAAAGATGGCTCTAGGAGCCAGTGTGGTAGCGCACGCCTTTAATCCTAGCACTTGGGAGGCAGAGGTAGTGGGACCACCATGAGTTCAAGGCCACCCTGTGACCACATAGTAAATTCCAGGTCAGCTTGGGTCACCATGTGCAAGATGGTTTGAATTCCATCTCTAGTCCTGGGTTTGGTGTATAACTTGTCCAATCTCTGATCCCAGTTACTTGGGAAGCTCCCGGTGGCAGGGAGGGTCTTGAGACCCCAGCTGACCTTTGGCTTTCAGGACTGCACTTGGTGCACATGGCATCACTGGGGAGGAAGGACAGGAATCTAGAAACTTCCCCTCCTGTGGTGTGGTGCAGGGCAAGTGGTTAGCACATGCCAGGCCCTGGGTTCAATCCAAAACACCAAAGGAGAGACCTGCTCGCTCGGTGCAGTCCGCAGCTGCCTTGTTTGCTCCCAGTCATGCCCAGCGTCCCAGTGTAAGGCTGTGTGTGCAGTCTGAGGGGTTGAGCCCTCGGGCTGCAGTTCAGAAAAGGCTGGGCTGTGAGCTCAGTGCAGTCAGCAGAACTTGCTGGGGGCATGTAGTCCCTCCACTCTGGCTGGACACCAGCACCGCGGTCAGTCACAAGGTCATATCTGTGTGCTTGCCCACTGTGAAGAGCACCGGCATGTTGGGTACAAGTCTGAACTTTGCTGGTTCATAGAAATGGAGATAGACGTCCTGCCCATTGTAATGGCTCTGCCAGGAGAGCTTCAACGGGAGCTGTTATCAGGATGGACTCTTGCTACATTTGGGGTCATCTTTGTGTATTTGGACTTTCCTTCAACCCCCCCCCCCTTTTGAGAATCTTATGTAGCTTGGGCTGTGTAGCTGAAAACCTTGAATTTCTCCTCCTGACCCTCAGCCTCGAGACTGGGATTACAAGTGTGCCACTATATCCAGCTACTCAGTTTTCTCCTACCATGCAGTTATTGGTGCTTTCTTTTAATTAAGAGGGAAAAAAATCTAAGGAGACAGACAGCAGCTTGCTGCACTGTGTTCCTGTATTGGACTCCCAAGCCATACAAAACAGAGAACTCACTGAATGCCGCTGGTGAAGACCTGGTGTGACTGACTGCCTGTGAGGAGAGGTGAACTGCAGAAGCTGGCCATGGCACGTGGGCGTTCTAAAGACCTGATGTGAGCCGGGCTTGGTGGCGCACACCTTTAATCCCAGCACTCGGGAGGCAGAAGTAGGAGGATCACCATGAGTTCGAGGCCACCCTGAGACTCCATAGTGAATTCCAGGTCAGCCTGAGCTAGAGTGAGACCCTACCTCGAAAAAAAAAAACAAAAAAACAAGACCTGATGTGACTGACTGCCTGTGAGGAGAGGTGAACTGCAGAAGCCGGCCATGGCACATGGACGTTCTAAAGCTTAGCCAAAACACCAAATACCTTGGAATGAATCCCATGAGAAATGAGGCCCCATGCACTGGAAACCTCACCTGGAAGGTGGTCATCCCTCCAGCCAGATCGCACATGCCATGGGGTCCCAGTCTCTTAAGGTGCATGTGGAGATGCAAGAGCAGTGAGGCCCATTAGCAAAGTGGGTCATTGTCACCAGTCAGATACCAGACCTGCCATTGGACACAGGGTACAAAGAGACAGGCAGGCCAGCACAGCACAGCACAGAACAGAGTGGACAGGACGGAAGGGCCATTCTTCCATCCTGGCACGTGTGCTAGGACTGGCCCTGGGGGTGGCCTGCATCTAGAACCCAGTGAAGGGGAGCAGGGCCGCTCTGCTTGAACTTGGGGCAGGCAATGCTCTTCCCCAGGGAGCACAGGAAATGTTGACCATGGGATTGATTGGCCAACAGGACAGTCTACTCAGAAGACACCCATGGGTGAAGGAGGAGGAAGGGGATTGAGTGTGCTCCCACCATTTCTCAAGCTCCTCCAAGTCTTCAAGGAGGCAGTTACCTGAAAGATGGGGATAGGCCCGCTCAGCCTAGGGTAGAGCACCGTCCTCCCTCAAAAAATAAAACAAGCCCGGAGTGCTTGGGAAAAGACACCTAGAGGAGGATTTGATTGTGTCCAGAACAAAGAGGACTCCCTTCCAAGGCAGCAAATGAGGTGGCAGGAGAAGGCCAAGCCTCCAAAGCAGCATTGCATCATGACTGCCCGGGGACTTTGGAGATAAGAACAAGAACCCTGGAGTCGATGGAGCTGAACAACCTGCTGGGAGAGTTGGGGACACAGCAGTATCTGCCCAGGCTTGACATCACACATCCTATGACTTGTTCATCAGGGGCTCCTGTGACACCAGTAACGTCAGGGAGCTTCACACAGCTTTGTTCAGTGGCACGCACTGCAGCCCCTCTCTGGACTTCAAGGCCTCATGCAAAACAGGCCATTAGGAGGGAGTTTTCTGGGGAGGTATTCACATTGATGAGGGGCTGGTGTTTAGTTTTGTGTGGTATTTGGGATAGAGGTTTTGTGCGTGCTTGGTCAGTTCTCCACTGAGCTGTAGCCTTACTTCTCTCTATTACTGTTTAAGAATGTCTCAGTGGCTCAAGCTGGCCTTGAACTCAGGATCTCCCTGCCTCAGCCTCTTAAGTAGCAAGCATTACAGATGTGTGCCACCACATCTAGCCAATTTGTTTGCAGTACTGGAATAGTAATCCAGGGGCGTGCAAGACAAAATCTTACCACAGAGCTACATTGCCAGTACTTTACTTGTGAGTAAATTACCAGACTTGTACTTTTCTGGTTGTAATTAAATATTTGAAAATAAAGAAGAGGGAGAGGTTACCTAGGCTCAAGTCAGGCACATCCTGCAATACCAGCCTTGGATGGTCTCTGGGTGAGGCTGACCATGGCAGAAGTCGGGTATTCTGCCTTGTAGAGTGCAAGGACAGAATCGTGAAAGCTTGCTTTGTGAAGCAGCCAGCTTCCAGGACCACGTGCTGGGAAGGTCTTCAGGCCGTAGACTAAGCTGGTTCAGCCCCTGGCCACCTGGAGCAGTCATGTTCCCTGTCTGCTATTCCTTCAAGCTATATTCCTCAAAAGGAAATAGAGTGCCCTGTCTTCTTCCTGTTTCCTTCTAGCCTTTGAGTTTTCCAAAAGTGTTTCTTTACTTCCCCATCCTCTAGGTAAATTTGAGCCACCACTATTTCACCCAAACGTGTACCCTTCGGGCACAGTGTGCCTGTCCATCCTGGAGGAAGACAAGGATTGGAGGCCAGCCATCACAATCAAGCAGGTACAGGGCAACTGGCCTCCCTATCCACTTGCTTGCCTTAGTTGCCTGCTTGGTGGTTGAGGTTTCATTTCAGACCACTGAGCCCCACCAGTGTTCCTGTTTGTTTTTGTCTCTTACAGATCTTATTAGGAATACAGGAACTTCTAAATGAACCAAATATTCAAGACCCAGCTCAAGCAGAGGCCTACACAATTTACTGGTTAGTAGTGTCCAGTTGGCTGTGCCTCCTCCTTTGGACCTGCGATCTGGTCTACCTGTTGGGTGGATACAGGGACATAGCTGGGAGGGAGACCCTGAGGTAGAGACAAACTCCTCCTGGGTGGCGCCAGGTTTAGCATTATGTAGGAGAAGTTCTGGGTGGCAGAGCATGGCAAGGTGGGGTAGCAAATGGGGGCTGTCATGGATCACTTTGTTTGGTGGGCTATGTCCAACTTAGAAGGGCTGATCCTGCCAAGGTGTATAGCCTGTACTTTTAGAAAAACGTTAATAGGCCAGACACTCATGAGGCAGAGGTAGGAGGATCACCATCAGTTTGAAGACACCCTGAGACTACATAGTGAATTCCAGGTCCGTCTGGGCTAGAGAGACACCCTACCTCAAAAAAACAAAAGAAAAGCATAATAGTACAGATTTCCTGCTGCCTGTCAGCACCAATCTCACTTAGGCCTAGCCTTCCACCCCATGCCCATGTAATGTTGCTGTGGTGGGGCCTCATGTGATTTGGCCAGTCAAGCTAGTACTTTGGGTAGAAAGGAGAATCAGAAGCCTTATTTTTTTGGTATCCTGGGCTCCCTCCCCTGTGGGCTGGTCTGTTGTGCCATAAGCTGGGTTGGGGGGGTCAGTTGGTCACTTCCTAGGAAGACAAAAGAATCATCTGCTTCTGAATTGGGATTGCACCAACCACCCAAAGAATGACTCGTTCAAATCCAGGTTGATGGATAAAATGAGCTTATTAAGGGGTCATTTATGGAGCAGGGGAGTCATTATAGGGATGTGTGTTCACCCAAAGCGATACTGCCTACTAAGTTCCTATTTTCTATGGCTAAGTCCAGGACAGAGTTGAGGTGCATCTGGGCTCAGTGTGGCCCAGTGTTGAAGCAGCACAGTGCCCCAGCAGAACCAGACTTAAGCGTTGCGTTGCCCTGTCCTCGCTGTCTTTGGGGACTCTGTCTAATGTGGAGAGGGTCACTTGTGCTGCAGTCCAGCACATGGAACAGCGTTGGTGGATTACTGCAAGGTCGAGTTCCTCTGGCTGGGATTCCTACAACCAGGGACTCTGACCCCACTGCTTTGCATCATCTCAGACACCAACCTTCTCTGCTGAGTCCTCACCATTGTGAATGGAACGGAAGTCTCTGGAGAGCAGAGTACCCAGCCATCCCAGTGGGGCCTGTTCCTCCCACAGTGGGAGCTGGTTGGGAGAGAGGAAGGAGGGGTGTGTATCATGTCATCAGGGAAGGCACCAGGAGCTTCTTTTTGGGCACGCGTCCAACCTTAGTGCTCATGTGCTGCCCTCTCTGGTGACCAAGGCAGGTCCCCAAACATCCCTATGCCAACAGCTGGCCTGTCAAGTCTTGAGAATGTGGCTTTTCATTCGTGCCTTATCTGCTGTGCACTGACCACCCATGCTGTGAGTTTGGCTGGGCCTGGCCCTCGTGCAGGATGTTGTGGTAGGCTCTACTCATGTTGTC
Source organism: Dipus sagitta (assembly GCA_036346955.1). Taxonomy (NCBI): domain Eukaryota; kingdom Metazoa; phylum Chordata; class Mammalia; order Rodentia; family Dipodidae; genus Dipus; species Dipus sagitta. The sequence continues at coordinate 111,832,419 of CM070781.1, read as the reverse complement.
TCTCACTCTGGCTGCTGCCATTGACACGTATCCTAGCTGGCAGAGCTGACATTACACAGGGACTGTGGCTCTTGAGGCAAAACATGCTCCTTCCAGGCCCTTGGGGCCTCTGTTACGGAGCCAATGCTGAATTTTGCTGTACCTGTAGCTTGTAACTGGTGCTGCTTTCACAGCCTGCCTGGTGGCTTTGGTTGCTACCTTGGTAACCTGGACTGTGCTCCCTATTGTCCCTGAAGTCTGTGGTTCTGGGGCCTCTCACTACAACACCTGGTTCGGTGCCATGGGCTTGCCTTCACTCGCACAGGACTTCCTCTCTGACATGTCCCTCTAACAGTCAGTGTGTGGAAGCTTCAGGTCCCTGCTTTCTGAGTGGGTCCCTACTCCTGAGTGGTGGGTTTGCCCTATGGCCTTTCCTTTGGTGAACAGCTGGGTAGGAGAGCTAACTAAGTGGAGTGCTGTGTGGGCCCCTCCCGGGCCTGGCTTGCACTTCAGCGCTTTATGTCTCCTTGCTTGAATGCTGGCACTGGGCCTTTCTGTCGTAGCCTTGGCACTAGACATCCCCGTTGTCTGCACCTTGGCCACTTTTCTTTCTCGGCCTTAGTTGTTGTGCTAAGAATTCTATGGGAACTTACACTACAGCTGATGTCACCAGGACAAGACCTCCTAGGACTGCTGTCCCAAGAAGCCCGACTAAATGTTGTGTTCCCACAGTCCTCAAGGTCACACTCCTCTCTGGTGGCAGTCTTCTTTTTAGTTTTTTTGAGGTAGGGTTTCATTCTAGCACAGACTGACCTGGAATTCACTATGTAGTCTCAGGGTAGCCTTGAACCCATGGCGATGCTACCTCTGCCTCCCGACTGCTGGGATTAAAAGGTGTGTGCGACCATGCCTGGCCCTTTCTTTTTTGGATTGTTTTAGAATAGTGAGTGAATGGGCATGCCAGGGTCTTGTGCCACTGCAAAAAGACTCCAGTGTACACACCACTTTCTGCAACTGGCTTTACATGAGTACTAAGAATCAAACCCTGGTCGGTAGGCTTTACAAGCAAGCGCCTTTAATTGCTGAGCCAACTCACTCAGCCCCGTTTGTTTCTTCTCAGACGCAGTGTTGGCTGCCTGGCCAGCTGGTTTCTAGCTTGGGTGGTGTGGGCCAGCCAGGTTCTAAGTGACTGTTCTCAGCCTCACTCCAAGATCCCAGCAGTGAGTCTGCCCCTATACTTTGTGCTGGGCCAAGAGCTGTGTGGAAAAACCAGAAGCTGTTGTGTGGTTTTAGCAGTGACCAAAAGCTTGAGCCAGGCACTCTGATCTCCACTGTCTCAGACTTACTGTTTATGGCTGATTGCGACTGGACTTGTTAAGTAGGGTTGAATACCGTGGTTCCAGCTCATCCGGAAACCAAACTGCGAAGGTTACCTTAGCCTACAGGTTCTAGGCAGGAATGAAGTGAGCTTTGTCAGTGCCCATGTTTGCCCTGAGTGTCAATGAGGTGGCCTTCTGGGAGCAGAGCCACCAGTATGCACATTTGCACAGGTGTCCTGTGTGGTCTGCACTATGCTGGAGAGGTTGGGGTGGTCACAAAGCCTCCCAGTAAGGCTGTGGCCCTTCCATTTACAGCTCCCTTATGCCCCTCCGACCCCAGCAGGTCTCACTGACCTGCCAATCTGGATATTCTACACGTGCCTTCCCTGCCTTTGGGCAGCTGCTGTGTGTCTCCAGCCCAGCAGGCGGGCATGTTGCCACCCTGTCTAACGTGTCTTTTCTCTCTTGACCTCCCCAGCCAAAACAGAGTGGAATATGAAAAAAGGGTTCGAGCACAAGCGAAGAAGTTTGCCCCCTCATAAGCAGCAGCCCTGAGGCTCCATGACAAGGAAGGGATTGGCTTGGCAAGAACTTGTTTACAACCTTTCGCAGATATAAGTTGCTCTGTACAGTTACTAGTTGCCGGGAGGGTTGGGCAGGCGCCATTTTCCATTTCCGCCACTGGCATACAGTTCTCGATTCGCTGAATTCCCCAGTTTTTCATACAGGGTCTCTTCCTTCGGTCTTTTGTATTTTTGATTGTTACGTAAAACTTGCTTTTATTTTAATATTGATGTCAGTATTTCGACTGCTGTAAAATGATAAACTTTTGTACTTGGGTAAGCCCCTAGGAGCTAGTTCCTTCGCTCGGATGCAGGCATGCTTCACACTGTTGAGAGCTCTCTGGCCTCCAGCTGGCTGTGACAGAACCACAGTCCTTCCTCCCCGCCCTCGTCCTCCACCTCGGCTGTTGCTTATGAGCCTCAGATCCAGAGTCAGCCAGCGGCTCCATTCTGCACCACTTCCTTTGTGTTTCTATGGCGTTTTGTCTGTGTTGCTGTTTAGAGTAAATAAACTGTTTATATAAAGGTTCTTGTCGCATTATCATCATTATGTGTGAGGAGGCACCTTGGGGTGCCTGGCCCTCCTCACGTGGCTGCAGCCTTTGCCAGGCACCAGGACCAGAACCAGCACCAGAGTTCTCCCAGGCTCTGCTGGGGAGGCACCCAGGCCCTGTGTGGCTCCATCTTGACTTGGTTCTTTGTAAATAGGACTATGTACCGAAGTGTGTCTGCGATTCTGTTCTCCCCACCCTGGGTCTTTGGGGCATATCGTGCCAGGCAGAAAGCAAGCCTGGAGAAGTCGGAATCCACGTCCAGCCCTCCTAAAGCCCGCGGGGCAATCAGACTGAGACAGGGCTGCGTGAGGCCTGCACCGGGGCGGGCTTCTCGTCCTGCCTGCCCTACGACGACGCAACCCTGCTGGCAGTCCTGCGGGCACTGCCAACAGCTCTTAAGCACCTGGGCCCTGCACCTCCTGGTCTGCGACCAGCCCTGCCCAGCAGCCCTGGGGGCTCTGCCTAGCTGTCCTCGACACAGGACCTCGGGCACCACTGTCCACGTACTTTCTGCTCTGCTGGACCTGGTCTGGGGTAAAGCTGTTCTAGGGCTGGGCCTGCAATCTTGGGGCTTACAGAGCAGACTCCTTCCTGAGAACCCCTGGAGGATACTTGCGTGGGAACCAGTTGCTTGTGGTTCAGGTTCAGGGACCAAGGTGGTAGGATCTCCAGAATGAGGGAGGGCTGGGCCAGTGTCCAGGTCTGCACCTCCACCCTGAAGTCAGAGGGACTTGTGTCCCCTACAGCTGGCAGCACCTGGGTGGTCCAAGGTACCAGTGCCTTGTGGGTGTGCTCAGCTGTGCATCCTGCCCAGGGCTGAGCTTGGCTGAATGGTTGTGGTTGGCAGCGGGGCCTCTCCTGGGAGTCCAGGCGGGCGCGTGTGAGTAGCCTGCTCTCAGAATGTCTTATTTTGTAACAACTGACTACATTTAGTAATAGGGACACATGTATATGGTTAATATATGGAAATTCAATATATTTTATAGTTAAAGTATTCTAAAGTAATTGATGTTTCTAGCAAACTAGTGACTCCAGCAGTGAGATGCTCCTTTTGTACCATGGTCCTTGGCTTACCAGAGATGTGAATCTTGTAACCTGAGAACGTGAACTGTGGCCAGCCTGTGTTCAAGGTGGGAGGAGGGTGTTTCCAGCATGAGGCCTCATTGGTAAGGAATTGTGGGCAATGGATTAACCACTGTATCTGCAAATCCTCGAATTAAAACATTTCCACAATCTGTGGCTGTGTCCTTTGCGCTCTTCCCTACCCTCTCGTGCTCTAGTGCTGCTGTGGGGCCTCAGCCTCAGCACCGCACCCAGCATCCCACCCAGTCTCCACATCTTGTCAGCCCCTCAGCCTACTAAAGTAGGTTCTCCTTGGGGAGTAGGGACACTGTCCTCCCAGGCACCAAGGTGCACAGCAATCAACTGCGCCCTGCAGAGCTTGACAGCCCCTGGGTGGGGTTCATGTGTCCAGGACTGCATGCCTAAAGGCCATTATGTAGGTGTATGTAGCCGGTCTCTGCAGCTCCCAGGATGAGAATGGGGGCTTTGTGCTCCAGTCTTGGCCAACCTGGCCCTCTACCCCCTGGGATTTGGCTAGCCAGGGTGACCTTGATCCCCAAGCAATGATGGGGAACACTTGGTCCATCAACCCAAAGCCCCAGGAAGCTAGGAGACATGGGTATCATCACCAGCAAGATGTCCAACTGGGTCTGCCATAGGACTTCTGCCTTGAGGGTTTTTTTGTTTTTATTTATTTGAGAGAGCAAGAGGCAGATAGAATGGATGCTCCAGTACCTTCAGCTGCTGCAAATGAACTCCAGATGCATGTGCCACTTTGTGCATCTGGCTTACATGGGTCCTAGGGAACGAACCCTGGACTTTGCAGTCAAGTGCCTTAACCATTAAGCCATCCCTCCAGCCCTGCCTTGAGGTTTTCTATGCTGATGAGTTAACCAGGCTGGGGGTCTCTGCTCTGACTTGGACCTGCCCAAACTGGTATGAACCAATTCTGGCAGGGGGCCCAAGGAATGCTGGGTTTGGAAGTCAGCCCCCAGAGACTAAGCTGGGGCTGAGCACTCCCTGGGGCCAGCCCTCTTGATTCCTAGAGGATATCACCAGTATATCTGAGGAGCCACAGGGCCTGGCATAGAGCCAGGTTATGGGCAAGCATGTGGGAAGGGGCTGATCTACCTGTCCCCTAACTTGGCCCAAAGATGATCACTTGTCCAGAGGCCACCATGCCTAATCCCTTGGGGAAAAGAAACAGCATAAGAAAACTGCAGGGTACATGGGACTGCCCCTCCCTGGCTGGCCCCTGTTCAAGACACTTGAACACAGGTTACCATCCTTGAGGGAGGGGGCCTTGTCTCAGGAAGGGGCTGAGCCCCAGAGCTGGGACAGGGGGCACACTTCTAGCCTGATTGCACAGAATGATGGGTGTAAGGACCTGGTGCAAGTGTCATGTCCAGTTGTCCAGCCCTTGTTCTCTGGCCCCACGCAATCTCTGACAAAGTGTGAGCACAGCAGTGGACCCTTGCAGAAGGTGGGTCCTAGCCCCCCTCCCACAACACACACTGATACAGCTGTTGGGAAGAGGGCACACCCAGAGCCTGTGCTCCTAAGCAGGTCCTCAATGTTCGGGCCTCACAGGTGGACTCATTCACTGCTGGCTTTTGTGTGGCTCTTTTTGTTGTTGTTTTTCAAGGTAGGGTCTCCCTCTAGCCCAGGCTGACCTGGAATTCACTATGTAGTCTCAGGCTGGCCTTGAACTCAATGATCTTCCCACCTATGCCTCCCGAGTGCTAGGATTAAAGGCAGGTGCCACCACACCCAGCAAAAAAATAATTTTTATTTATTTGAAGGGGGCAAATGGAGTGGGTGTTGCAAGGCCTCTAGCCTCTGCAGACAAACTCCAAACGCATGCTCCACCTTGTGCATCTGGCTTTATGTGGGCACTAGGGATCAAACCTGGGTCCTTTGGCTTTGCAGGCAAATACCTTAACCACTAAGCCATCTCTCCAGCCTTTGTGTGGCTCTTCACAGGACCTGTTCTGCCTGTATGCCACCCGTGGCCTTTTTTTTTTTTTTTTTTTTGAGGTAGGCTCTTGCTCTAGCCCAGCCAAATACGGAAAACTCACTCTGTAGTCCCAGGCTGACCTCAAACTCACGGCGACCCTCCTACCTTTGCCTCTCAGGTGCTGGGATTAAAGGCGTGCACTACCACGCCTGGCTCTGAATCTTTTAGAAAATATTTTTATTTATTTATTTGCAAACAGAGAGAAAAGAAAGAATGAGTATGGGCATGCTGGGGCCACCAGCCGCTTCAAATGAACTCCACATGCATGTGCCACTGTGCATCTGGCTTTATGTGTGTACCAGGTAATCCAACCTGGGTCCTTCGGCTTTGCAGGCTCTCCAGGGGGCTGGAGACATGGCTCAGTGGTTAAGGCACTTGCCTGCAAAGCCTAAGGACCTAGCATATACGTCTGGAGTTCGTTTGCAGTGGCTGGAGGCCCTGGCATGCCCATTCTCTCTCTAGCCAATAAATAAATAAATAAAAATATTTTTAAGAAAAATTTAATAAAAATAAAAACCACATGAGGCTGGGGCTATTTCTCAGTGGTAAGGCACTTGCTTAACATGCCCAAGGCTGCCCTAGTAGTGAAAAAAGAAAGAAAAAAGAAAAAACACCAGTCATTCTTTGGGTTGGGACTTGCTCATTTGGAGGGCTTGCCAAGCCCTGTAAAACTTGTCAAGCTTGTAAAACCCTGGGTTCAATCCCCAGTGTGTTGTATAAAACCAGGTATGTAGCCGGGTGTGGTGGCGCACACCTTTAATCCCAGCACTCAGGAAGCAGAGGTAGGAGGATCTCCATGAGTTCAAGGCCACCCTGAGACTGCATAGTGAATTCCAGGTCAGCCTGAGCTAGAGTGAGACCCTACCTCAAAAAACAGAATACAAAACAAACAAACAAACAAACACAAAACTAGGTATGTAGATATGGTGGAGGTAGGGGCAGGAGGATCAGAAGCTCAGGGTCATACCGTCATCTACATATCCAGTTGGAGGTTCAAGGGCAGCCTGGGCTACACGAGACCTTGTCTCAAAAGAACCTGCGCATATGCAACGGTACCCAGGACCAAACCAGTTCCATGTGTGTGATGCTTGCTGCAGGATGCGCACGGATCACTTGGTGTAGGTTTGGTTGATTGCAGTCCCAGAGGCCAGCCTCAACCATACATCCCCCCTGCCCCGAAGCCACCTCTCTCTGTGGACAGGTGGATGGATTCCTGAAAATCTCAGGGTTAGTAGCCCCAAAGCTGGTAGGGTCACTAACCAGAGCCTGTCAGGTCTGACCTGTAAGTCCTCACTAGCCATCCTCCTCTTCCCCTATGATGAAAAAGAGTTTGCACTGGGCCCAGGCTGAGATTAGCTACTGAGGTTCTCTAAACAGCCTTTATGGTAAGCCATCATCCCCCTTTACAGACGAGGGGAATCAAGACAGAGTAGTGGAGGGATGTGCCAAGGTTAGCAGGACGGCCTTGGAACAAGTCAAGTAAGAATTATAGCTTGAATCGCCAACAGGACATCACTCATTCGTCTTAAGTTTGTTTATTTTATTTATTTATAATTTAGTGGCAAGGAGAGAGAGAGAGAGAATGGGCACACCAGGGACCTCTAGCAAACAAACTCCAGATCTATGCACCACTTTGTGCACCTGGCTTTACGTGGAGTAGGGAATCAAACCCAGGTCATTAGGCTTTGCAGGCAAGTGCCTTAACCGCTAAGCCACCTCTCCAGCCCACCACTCATTCTTTCAACTCTGCCCCTTCCACCAAACTTCTGTGGAAGAGCCCTTGGGATTGTTATCTCAAGGGAACTAGGCCCAGGGCTGGGTTTGGCACGCAGCTTATTGCTGTGTATCTCAAAGCTCCTTTTCACGTTTGGACTTCAGTTTCCCTAAGCAGGAAAGAAGGCAATCTCTCACAGCCGCATCTCAGGGGCTAAAGCTTTGCAGTGAGCTAAGCACCCTGCCTGGGCAGCCTGGCAGCTTCCCTCCCTAACTTCCTGTTTACAACAGCTGCTGGCTCGTCCCTTCACCCTAAAGACATTATGATCACCATGGCAACCAGGCTGTGTTTGTTCCAACAGGTTGGCAGTACCTGATGAAAGCCTGCATGGTGGCTGCATAGCTCCAAAGCTTGGGAGGGAGGTCTGCTGTTCCCCACCAATTTCTGTACCTTGCAGAGGGACAGTGAGGGAAAACAGGGTCCAGGCCCTCTCCCCTGCTCCTGAAGTCCCTGTCCGAGCAGTGGGTTCTCAAGACCCATTTGTCTATCCAGACTGGGTCAGGATGGAACTGGGCTTGGGGACTGAACGTCTTGCAGGAGGATCTACCCTGCCACCCTTGGCTGACTCTTGTGCCCACAGATGGATGCAGGGCTGGGCATGGACCGGGTTCAGGATCCACAAATCTAGACAGGTGGCAGTGTCCACGTCATGTTCTTGCTCCTTGGGCCGGGAGGCTATGGCCAGGCCACTGGCTCCCCAGTGTTCCCTCTCCAATGCCCCAAAACGGGGACCACTGAACAGTCCCAACAGAGAACACGCAGCTAGCCACAGATGGGTCCCCTGCCCAGCACTCTCTTGGAATCTGTCTCAGCCTGGATTGGAGGGGTTCCTCCCCCTCATTCTGGGTAGAGTCCCGCCAGTAGGGATGAGACCTTTGGGGTAAAGGCTCCAAATCAAGGCTGGAGAGATGGCGTAGTGGTTAGGGTGCTTTCCTGCAAAGCCTAAGGACCGGGGTTCAATTCCCCAGTACTCACATAAAGCCAGATGCATGAGGTGGCACATGTGTCTGGCGTTCGTTTGCTGCGGCTACAGGTCCTGGAATGCTCATTCTCATTCTCTCTCTCTCCTTGCAAATAAAATAAAATAAAAGCTTCAAATCAAGCAGAGTATGGGTACAGGCCCGCCAGGTGTGGTGGCTCACACCTATAATATAAGGCCAGCGGCAGCTCCAAGAGTGAGTTCCAGGTAAGCCTGCGCTAAAGTGAGGACCTGCCTTTAAAAACCAAAATTCCAAATAAAGTGGGACCTCCTAGAAGGAAGGAGCATAGCAGTATCCTACCTCGGTCAAAGCTGGTCCCCAGGGGCCTACTGAGCCCCGTGACAGCTCTCCCAAGCTCTCTAAAGGTCCACAGCACGACTGTGAGAGAGGCAGACCCTCTTTCTGGGCTTCCAACCACCAGATCTGGGGTTGGGCGGACAACTGGTTTAACAAGCCTTCAGGAAACCCCGCGAGGCTCCCGGTTGAGAGCTGTGGGAGAGGCTGAATGAGGAGGGGGCCCAGAAAATGCTCTAGCCTAACCCTGGCCTCCCACCCCCTCACAGGTGACAAGGACGTCCATCCTAAGATGTCCCAGGTTGGTACTCAAGATAGCAGCTGGCTACCCCCTTGTGGCATCCCCAGGCTCGACCCTCTCCACGCTAGCGCGGGAGGGGCCGCGCTGCGCTGTCTTTGGAGATGGTTGCGCAGCCCTTCGAGAAAAGTCTGCGTCAGGTTTCTGGCGACTCCGGCTTCCCTGGCCCTCCCACCCCCGGGAGGAGACCCCGTGATTTGACCCTTCCCGGTGAAGACAGCGAGCAGGGCGGGGGTCCAGTGCGGAGCGGAGCCCGCCCTCCTGCGCACCCACCTGTGGGCTCCTGAGCCCTAGGGCGGCCGGCGGGGGCCCCGGGACCCCCCCTCCCGACCCAGGCTTGGGGGGCGGGGCGGGCGATCGAGGCCAGGCCCCGCCCCCGCCCCCGCCCGCTCCGCAGTGCTCAGTCTGGAGCGCGCACAGCTGCGAGCGGTCGCCCTGCCTCGGTGTCCCCAGCCGGTGCGACAGCAGCGCCCACGGGAGCCCCACGACCCCGCGCGCCCCGCGCCCTGGCCCACGGTGAGTGCCGCGGGCTCCCGCCCGGTGCCGTCGGGCCGCCGTCGGGGCTCAGCCCACCCGAGACGGAGCAGATGCCGCCGCCTTCTCGGGCTTCGGGTCTCCCCCACCCCACCCCACGGCTCCTGTGCTCCAGTCCCCGTGGGGCACGGGTATCGCGGGCGTCGTGAGCGACGGGAAACGGAGAGCCAGGGGAAACTGAGGCCACGCGTGCTCGGAGGCGCGGGGTCGCCGGGCGGCGGGCTCCGCACTGCGGAGCGCGGGGGAGGGGCTCCAGGCCGGACCTCCCGCCTGCCGGCGTGCAAGCACCGGTGACCACTGTCCCCATAGTCACGACCGCAGACAGCCACCTGGCTGCGACCCCGGCTGGCGCCTCTTCCCAATTGGGGGGAGGGCGTGGGCGGTAGGGGATCTGGGAACACTGGAGATGCCTCCCCTGGGTTTTTCAGCGGCCCCACGAAGCCCACGGGAGGAAGATGCAACCCCCCCTAGGGCCCGTGTGCCTCCCACCCTCCGGAGGCCCTCTTGGGATCCTTGTCCCCCACAGAAGTCCCCGTCAAGCAAAGCCCCTCTCCCGGGCCGCCAGGGACCTCAGACCCCAGCACTTGGGCTGGGGTCTGCGCCCGCGTGTGCGTTTGTGTGTGTGAAACATCACACCAGACCAACCCCCAGATTCCTCTTGGACCACGCCTTCCATTGAAAGAAACCCTAATAGAACTGGGGCGGGCTTCCCGCGGGTACCCAAAGCCCCTGAGCCCCAGACGAGGGGCCCCGGTGGGAGGAGCGACTGGAGGAGACAGGTGAGTGGCAGGTAAGGCGCCCTGTGGAAGACTACAGGGGAGTCCCAATCTGTGCGTTCCCGGAAAAGCATCCCCAGCTGTATCCCACTGGCCTCAGGCTTGAAAAACTCTGGGTCACCTTACCGGGATCAAAGTGTACATTCTGGCTCCTCCCTGGAATTAGGTGGGAATTAGACTCCTAACCGCGCTTGTAGCAGGCAGGCCCGGTGAGCTGCACCTGGCGGCTGTCGCTCCTGTGCAGAAGATCTAACTGAGGCCAGAATCCCCACCTGGGAATCCACCAGAACTTGGGGAGGGTTTAAGATGTGTTGGGGGGGGGGGGGCTGGCCAGAAGATTCGTCTGTGTCTTTATCTCTGGACCTCCAAATGGCCTGGCAGGTGACAGCTTGATGCACGAATCCTGAGTTCAAATCCTGATTCAGCACAGGTCACCCAGTCCCGGGCTGCGGGAGAACAGAGAATGGGTGGAACGTAGCTTTGGCTCAGCAACCCCAGCTTGAGTGACAGAAGCTTCCTGGCACCCCCCTTTATTCAGTGGACACACGGGAGCTGTGACTCTGGCTATAGTGGTTGACCATGAGCAAGGATATGGGCATGTCCTGCTGTTCAGGAGGGTCAACAAAATACTAACAGTCACATCTGTGCCTATTAGACAGACAGGGGGACTGTCCCTGCACCTGGCTCACTGCTGCCACCTACAGGCTGAGGCTCCACAGGCGGCCATTGCTTCCTGCACAACTGTGTGGGGCGGCAGTCACACGCATGGATCTCGGGTGATAGCAGCTCTGGACCAAGTCTCTGACCAGGCAGAGTTACAAAGATCTCCTTAGCAGGTGGCTCCCAGGGCCTGGGCTGTTATGTCAAGAGTGCTTATCAGCTACCTAGGCAGCTCTGGGTTGCCAGGGAGACAAGAGTGTTGTCTGGGCACCAGGGCAAGCCACCTCTTCTGGAGACTGGTGCTGCTGCTGACGTACTGCTGTCAGCCTCGTCCTAGCAACAGGGTGTGGGGGGTGGGCACCTGAAACCCAGCCTCAGGACATCTCAGGAACAGTGTTTGCACAGCAGCGTCCCAAATCCCAGGATACAACCTGCTGGCCATGACCTTGGGCAGGTTCCCAAGCCCACACCTGTTTCCTCATGAGGGGAGGGGTGGGGTGTGTACACCTCCGCTCCTGTCAGGCCGCTTAGCCCCTGTGTCTCGTCCATCTCTGGGACCACAAGCTCCTGTTGCCCTGGCGCATACAGATGCAGCTGGCGGTTACCCTGGCAACAGCTCAAGCCTCGGCTGCTTTCTTGGCTTGGGGTGCCAGGGGTAGCAGCTTCTCTCAGCTAGGAAGGGGGGCTGTGACTCAGGGTCCCCTGTGACTTCAGGATTGTCCATATAGGGGTGACAGCACCTCTCATATTTTGGAGAGGGCTAACGGCGCTGCCTCTCGGTGGGGAGGGCAGCTGGGTTCCTTTGTGTTTGCAACTCTGGGGTCTGACTAGGTTGGAGCCGGTTGCACTGTTAAGAGGTACTGGGCGGGGTGTGATGGTGAGCGCCTTTAATCCCAGCACTCGAGCACTCCAGAGGCAGAGGTGGGAGGGTCATTAGTGCAAGACCAGTTTAAGAACTGGGACTACATAGTGAATTCCAGGTCAGCCTGGGCTAGAGTAAGGCCCTACCTCCAAAAAAGAAAAAGTGGGGGTACAGATGGAATGGAGCCCTTTCCACCATAGATAGGATCCATGGGCAGCAGGAAGCACACTCCGCACCAGACCAGAGGTACAGCTGCCAGGTGTGCCCTGCACGATGCTCCCCAGCCTCTTCTACGATGGAGGCAGCAGCAGGTAGCAGGTGCATCCAGCCTGGCTCAGTAGCTTGGCCTGGGCACATAGGGCAGAGGTGTCTACTCACACTCTGTCTGCTGATACCCTTGAGATCCTGGGCCAAAGGGGAACCTGCTCTTCATGACAGTCCCCTCGAGTTAGGGCTGATGAACGTTGGTAGATGACAGGTGTACCAGCGAGGGAGATAGATCCAGAGAGGGACTCCCAAGGCCCTGTGTCCTGATAGCCAGAAGCCGGCACGGCTGGGGCAGAGAGCCCAGGTGGGGTGTGTTGTGGGGGACCCCCCTGGGACAGGTGGGAAAGGCACAAGAACAGAGGCGGCTATATGACCCAGGGCAGAGGTAGAGGCTCTGTGGGGCGGGGTGGTAGAAGCAAGAAATCACAGTGCCTAGGTGTCATTCTGCCCTTTGACCTACGGTCTGCAGGGTAAACTGACCCCACGCTGAAAGGGTGTGTGCAGACGTGGACATCATTGGATCTTCCTTCCTGACGTGGGCAGGCTGGGGACTCAGCAAGCACAAAAATCAGCAGGGATTCTCAGAGGATTGCTGGGCCTGCCACCCAAAAAGGGCAGACGGTGTCCACGCACCCTTTGGGGGCCCTCTTAGCACTGCAGGCTTTCTCACTTTACTCCTTGCCCACCCCAAATCCCACGCTCATAGTAGAATGGTCTGAAGGGGACCCCAGGGTCAGCCTGGGCTCCAATCCTGTCTGGAAGGCCATTCTCTGTTCCAGATGTGATATCTGGGCTGCTTCAGCTGCTCCAAGCAGGATGCAGCAGGGTGGCTTGGTTGCCATGGCAACAGGAGGGCAACTGATGTGATGGGCAAGCAAGGAAGGAAAGTGAGCTATAGCCACAGGCCTCCGGCATTCCGTAGTTACGGAACATTCGTTCCACGTTCTGTCTTTAATTTATTTTATTTTATTTATTTGAGAGAGAGAAAGAGACAGATAGAGAGTATGGGCACACTAGGGTCTCTAGGCGCTGCAAATGAACTCCAGATGCATGTGCCACCCTGTGCATCCAGGCTTACGTGGGTACTGGGGAATCGAACCTGGGTCCTTTGGCTTTGAATGCAAGCACCTTAACCACTAAGCCATCTCTCCAGCTCCCATGTTCTTTCTCTCTCTCTCTCTCTCTTTTTTTTTTTTTTTTTTTACAAATTGTGAGGAGCAAGCTCTGCTTTAGGGAGGATACTGGCCCCTTGAATTGCCTGGGGAGGGGGTGTCTCTGGGATCAGATTGGGACATTGCACGTGCTGTGTCTAAGGACCCTCAAGCAGCTCCCTCCCAGGCACTGTGGTCATGTAGACAACTGCCTACCCCATCCTGGACTCACCAGGTGTAAGTTCCAAGCCCCAGGCCAATGCCTTGCCTTACTATGTCCTGGTGTAGCACCAGGTGATGTCCTGGCCTCCTGCACAGAGAGCCTGATAGGGGGCATCTGTCCTTAGCCTACGTGGGCAGGGGTGGGAGCCTGGGATGCGGGGGTGGAAAGAACACGTCTTTCACCACTGAGATCCTGGAAGCTCCCAGATGGACCACCAGCTCTGAGCCTGGCACTTCTACCACCTCTGATGGCATCTTTCACCACATCCCCCAAACCACAAAGGCTTAATAGGTCACCTGGCAGGTGTGGCAGCAGAGCCTATGAGGTCCTCCCCCTGGCCCCACAGGGAGTCAGCACGGTGCGGGGTGGTGGCGGTCGAGTGTTCCTGGGCCTCTGTCATGCTCCGGGGGTCTTGGTGGTCAGAGGTGAGACAGTGGATGAACAGACGCCACACTCTCTCCAGGTGGCCGCCATGTCGACCTTGCTGGACATCAAGAGCAGTGTGCTCAGGCAGGTGCAGGTGTGCCCATCGTTCCGCCGCAAGGCAGAGCAGGAGCCTGGGAGCACGAGCGCTGACCAGCAGGAGCCCCCCACAGGGGCCTGGTAAGTACTCCAGGAGCACCCTGTAGAGGCTCGTGGGCACCCTGGGCTGACCTCACGGGGCACGTGCATCTGGCTGCACTCCCTCACTGTACATTGCACCCTTGCTTCTCAGTGCTGGCCCACCCAGGTAGGAAGGGGCATAAGAGGTCTGAACTTGAGGCCTAGGGCACCGTGGGTATCACACTGCTCGGTGAGTCATGTGTGCTAGAGTCACGAGCTGACCCAGGCTTTCTCCCAGGAAACCCGGGGATGGCATGGAGTTCTTCGCCCACATGCGCCTCATCCTAAAGAAGGGGGATGGCAGACAGGGCCTGCCATGCCCTGAGGTGAGGACTCCCCTCCCCCTCCCTCTCCTTCCCTCTGTCTCTGGAGCAGCCCTGATGAGCCAGCTGCAGGCTCTTGGAGACAGCTTCAGGCTGAGCCCCAGCCTCACCCCCGCACTCCACCACAGGTCCTCTTGCGCAGTGGCTCCCCGGCCCCTGCTGAGCCCGTGGACCCCAGCCGTGGCCTGAGAGCCCTAGCCCAGGAGGAGGTAACGGAGTGGGGTGCTGGTCTGGACTCGGGGAGGGGCTGTAACTCTTTTTCCTGGGTCTGTGGCGCTTAGGGTCTGGGTGACAGGTGAGCAACAAAGTTGGGAGGGATGAGAGAGAGAGACTGGCACGGAAGCACTGGGGCAGGGGCCGGGCTCTGCCAGTGGGAGGGGCTTCCAAGGACTGGCACGGTGTACACAGGTAGGGCACGGCAGGGACTGAGACAGTGCGCTCTGACTGGGGACTCGGGGCCTGCCCTCTCCTTGCCCCGCCCCGGCCCTGCAGCTGGAGATGCTCTACGAGGAAGCCTTGTACACGGTGCTCCACAGGGCAGGCACCATGGGTCCCGACCAGGTGGACGACGAGGAAGCGCTGCTGGGTTACCTTCGGCAGGTGAGCAGCACCCTGCTCCACTTTGGGAAGGACCCAGACCGCCTCCCGCTTGCTGATGTTGCCACCACCGAAACAACACAGACAAGCAAACACACGGGGTATGAGTGTGCATAGGAAATGCCTTGGAGGATGGAAAGCTGGTAGACACATGGACACACATACAGAGGATACAGGACAGATGGACACAGGGACAGTCAGGAAGAACAGATAGATGCTCAGAGGAGAGACAGGGCCGGGAATGGTGGCTCATGCCTTTAATCCCAGCACTCGGGGGGCACAGGTAGGAGGATCACTGTGAATTTGAGACCAGCCTGAGACTACATAGTGAATTCCAGGTCAGCCTGCACTAGAGTGAGACCCTCCCTTGAAAACAACAACAAAAAGAGGTAATTTCAGAGGAGAGACAGATAGATAGACCCCCCACACGCACACAACACATACTCACCTGTGTGTGTTCTGAACTCCCTTGATCCTGTCCCACATACAATGACCCCACTTCTGGGGTGCCCTTGCCTGCCCACTCTGCTGGTGTGAACTCACATCCACAGCACCAGGCAGCCAGGTGGCAGGACAGAGGTTCCCCTCCCTTCCTTGAGGCCCCCAGGTCAATGGCCAGCCTCTTACCTGGCCCCTGTCCACACAGGTGTTTGGCACCAGCACTGAGGAGCACACGAAGGCCATTGAACGGGTGAAGAAGGCCAAGGTAAGGCCCTGCCTTGCCCAGTAGGTGCTGGCTGGCCAGCAGCAGTGGCTGTGTGGCAGAGACATGGAGGTGAAAGGATCGGGGAGGCCTGTCACGTGCTTGCCGAGGCTGCCTGGCCCTGTGAAGTCCTCCAGTACCCTTCTGCCTGCAGGCCCCCACATATGCCCTGAAAGTCTCCGTCATTCGTGCTAAGAACCTTCTGGCCAAAGACCCCAATGGTGAGTGGACACCTGGTGGGTACTGTGGAGGGCAGAGAGCACGGGAGCCAGGGACTGAGGCGTATGTCCCACCTCAGGCTTCAGCGACCCATACTGCATGCTGGGCATCCTGCCAGCAGCAGGCGCCTCAAGGGAGCCAAGTGGGCAGAAGGAGCAGCGTTTCAGCTTCCGCAAGGGCAGCAAGCGTAGTGGCCCGCTGCCAGCCAAGTGCATCCAGGTCACTGAGGTCAAGAGCAGCACGCTGAATCCTGTCTGGAAGGAGGACTTCCTGTTGTAAGGCTCCTACCCTGCTGGTGGTTATACAAGCCCCAAGGGTGACTGCTCACTGCTGCCCCAGGGAGCTCTAAGGATAGAGGGGACCGGTCACATGCCCACTTTCCAGAGGAGTCCTGGAGAGATTGTGTCCCTGTGGCCACACGGCTGGTAACATGTAGCTGAGTGTTTATGTGAGGCCAGCAGCCTTTCTGGGGATCCCCAGTTTTTGATCACTCTCTGCCACTCCTGGATATCCCCCGGCTGACCTGGAATTCACTATGTAGTCTCAGGATGGCCTCAAACTCACGGCGATCCTCCTACCTCTGCTTCCCACGTGCTGGTATTAAAGGGTGTGCCCCCGTGGCTAGCTTGGAGACTCTTACGGGTACCTGTCTGTCCTCTCTGTAGTGAAATCGAGGATGTCAACGTGGACCAGCTGCACCTGGACATATGGTAGAGGGCTCTGAGCCTTGAAGGGCACAGAGAGTGGCACCTCTGGTCTGGGAGGGAATAGGGGGGACTTCAAGTTGGGCTAGGAGCTCCCGACAAGCCAGCCTCTGCCTCCAGGGATCATGACGATGATGTGTCCCTGGCAGAAGCATGCAAGAAACTGAATGAAGTCATTGGCCTGAAGGGAATGAGCAGGTAAAGTTGTGATGTGGGGGTGGGTGCAGACCTGAACTTGCAGCTTGGCCATGGGCCACTGGACAGTGGCTCCTGAGGGACCATCAAGATGACACCACCCTGCTATGCCTAGGTACTTCAAACAAATCGTGAAGTCAGCCCGTGCAGATGGGACAGCAGGTCCCACGGAGGACCACACTGATGACTTCCTGGGGTGCCTTAACATCCCCATTCGGGTGTGTGGGAATGGGATAAAGCCTCCTAGAGGGCATCAGCTGTGTGCATGGACCCCAGTGCTCCTGGGCATCTCCAGTGGCTGTGTCCTGTGATCCCCAAAGCTCCTTTCTTCATGGGACTTGGGTAGAGGGGGTGCTCAGAGGTATACCTATACTGGGCACCTGCCAAGAACTCCTACTCCTCCCCAGCAGTCTTGTTTTTTTTTAGTGCCCCCCTCCCTCTCTCTCTCACCTAGAGTGAACCTAGGGCCTTTGGCATCCTGACACTGTGCTACACCCCAGCCCCATGAGTCTGTGTGGGAGGGAGAAGGGGCGCTGTCTAGGTTTGACATCTCCCTGACCCTCGTCTCTCAGGAGGTGCCGGTCGCCGGCGCTGACCGATGGTTCAAGCTGGAGCCCCGCTCTAGCGCCTCTCGCGTGCAGGGAGACTGCCACTTGGTCCTCAAGCTGATCACCACCCAGGTGGGGAGCAGCCCGTTCACGCCTGCTTATAGGGCTTGAGGGAGCTGCCAGCCAACCACAGGCTCTGCATTGCAGAGGGACACCGCCATGAGCCAGCGAGGGCGATCGGGCTTCCTGTCCTACCTGCTGCTGCTCGGCCAGGTTCTGAGTTTTGAACACAGAGCTGAGGAGGTAGTGGGTGCCCTTGAGAACCTGGCATGCTGGGCGGGGGTCCCAAGAGCAGGGGATAGAGGAGCTCTCTGGCCTCTGCCCACCCCTGGCCACTTCCCCTAGCCCAGTTCCAGCAGTTGGCGTGGAGAGCTCAGTGGGCCTGGGACCACAGTCCTCTGCCTGCACGGAGCCCAGAGCAACCTGTCGCCCTTGCAGCTGGCCTTGCTGTGAGTGGGAGGGGCAGTGCTATGTGGGTGGGGTCTGGCAGGCAAGGTTGCCAGTGGGCATGGGGAAGGGCAGTGTTGTGGGGGTGGGCCCTACAGGCAGAGTGGAGGGCAGACTCTGCCTGACCACGGGCGGGGTTCCACAGGCACTGGCAGGTCAGCAGCCGCCACCATCAGACATGCTCTCTGGACTACGGCTACCTGCTGGGGCTGCTGGAGGATGTGCAGGCGCACTGGGAGGAGGCAGGCAGGCTGCCCCAGGAGCAGGTGGGCACGGCATGGCCATCGCTCTGCCCGCTGTTGGTGATGGGAGTGCTGGGTATGGAGGGGAAGGGGGAAGAGCTCCGTCCTCACGGGGATTATAAACAGACAGGGCTGAGGAAATGATTCAGTGGGTAAGGACACAAGCACGAGGACCTGGGCTCCGTCACCAGAACCCACATTTCAGTGTTCCATTTATTTATTGTTTCCAAGGTAGGGTCTTGTCTAGCCCAGGTTGACTTGGAATTCACTATGTAGTCTCAAGGTGACCTCAAACTCACAGTGATCCTCCTACCTCTGCCTCCCGAATGCTGGGACTAAAGGCGTGTGCCACCACGCCTGGCTCATATTTTAAAAAATACAATCACGGTTGAATGTGCCAGTAACCCCAGCATGGGAGGATTGTGGGAGCTCCCTGGTCAGCCAGCCTAACTGAAAAATGGAAGCACCAAGTTAGAGAGCCTTTGTCTCAGGGAAAAAAGGCAGAAAATTGATAGAGGACACTTGACTCCCTCCTCTTGTCTCTGCGCACACATCTGCACGCATGCAAATACATACCACACATACTACGAACACCAAAAAAGAAAGAAAACGGACAAGCCATGTGATTTGGAGTGTGTGTGCAGTGCCGTAAGGAAGTGGTTGCACTGGAGTAACCTTAGGAAGGGTGCTATGGAGGTCAGAGTGGGCTGAGAGCCAATCTACTGATAGGTTGAGCGTCTGGGCAAAAGTAGGATGGGACAGGAGAATTCGTGATGCACAGGCTCTGAAGCTGAGCCTGGCCTGGCTATGCAAAGCAGCAAAGGTTTCTTAGCCCCCGTAAAGTAGGGCTGGCCGCCGCCTGCCCCCGCCCTCCGGCTGGAGCACCCTGTCTCAAGAGCCCGTTTCCCCAGGAGGAGAGCCTGGCCGACAGCTTCTCCGCCTTCTCGGAGTTCGGGCTGCGGCTGCTGCGCCAGCTCCGAGACTACTTCCCTGCCACCAATAGTACCGCGGTGTACCGCCTGGAGCTGCTGCTGAAGTGGGTGCAGGGCCGTCAGGGCGGGGGGGGGGGGGCGGCTTCTGGGAGTTTGGCTTGTTGGGGAGTTGGTGGGCCAGGTGGCCATAGCAGGCCTCCTCTCGGCTGCCCTCACCAGGTGCCTGGACAAGCTGCAGCTCTTCCAGCCCTCCTTCGAGATCTGTCCCTTCGAGACAGAGCTCAACATGGATATTGCTGCAGCCCTGAAGGTGTGTCTAGACCCATCTTCCTCCCCAGTCATTGCCTGTCCCTGTTGTCCACAGCCCCTTCATCTCTGTGTGTGTGTGTGTCTGTCTGTCGTCTTCTCTCCAACCCCCTGTGCTGTGCTGTTGGCTCTTGCTGCAGAGAGGCAATCGTGAGTGGTATGACCGGCTCCTGAACACCAAAAGTCCCCGCGAGCAGGTGTGGATCCGTGGACGTGGGTAGGGGGCACAGGGACTGTGACGGGTACAGAGGGGAGTACAAGCTGGGCTTTCTTGCAGCCGGGGCCGCAGCGTCTGGCTGGGCTTGTTGAGCTTGCAGACATCATCTATGAGGACTTGCAGTCTTGCTACGGAGTCTACGCCAGCCTCTTCCATGGGTAGGTCCACCCATGGGCACTGACACTGGGCTGGTATAGACAGGGTGGAGGCTAGCAGGACCCACTGGTGGCAGAGATACAGGACGCGTGTTCTTTGCAGCATCCTCAAGGTGGACTTCTTCACCCTTACCTTCCGGCAGCTGGAGCGCCTGGTGAGGGGAAGGGTCCCTGACCCTGGGTGCCTGTGGGTGTTGGACAGTGGGAAGAAGCCCCTGGCTAGGAGAGGTCCCAGTAGCCTAATCCTGCCATCTGGGGTAGATGGCAGAGGAGGCGTGGGTGCTGACAGAGGAGCTGAACCCCAGAATGAACCTAGAGGTGGCCTCGGGACTCTTTGAGCTCTACTTGACCCTGGCTGACACCCAGCGCTTTTGGAGCTACATTCCCGGCCGGTGGGTGACCCCTGACCCCTGACTGGTGCTCCTTAGGCTCTGAGCCTGGAGCCTGCTGGGCCCGAGTCTTAACAGGCTCTGAGTGAGTATCTACCACAGGGACAGTCGCTCCCTGGCCCTGGCCGGCATCCACACCCAATTCCTGCCGGCTGTGAAGCTCTGGCTGCAGGTGCTACGCGACCAGGCCAAGTGGCGCCTTCAGGGGGCCGTGGATGTGGACACGGTGAGTGCGTGCTTGGGGTGCAGGGCACTGGGGCTCGTCCAGCCATGCGACCTCACGCAGCCCCTCCTGCCTTTGCAGCTGGAGCCCGGGGATGCCACCTCCAAGCACAGCAGTTCTGCAAGCGCGGCCAACCTCTGCCTCAGCCACATCCAGGAGCTCTGGGTCCGCCTGGCCTGGCCTGACCCTACTCAAGCGCAGGAGCTTGGCGTCCAGCTCAGTCAGGTGTGCAGACTGGCGGGGGGGGGGGGGAGTGAGGGGACTGGGCAAGGAGGACATGGCGTGGGGGCCAGAACCCCAAGGTCCCGGCCTGTCTCCTGCTGCAGGATATGTGTGAGGCCATCCTCTTCTACACGGAGCTGCTAAGGAAGAAGGTGGACACGCAGCCTGGGGCCGCTGGTGAGGCAGTGAGTGAACAGGTGAGTGGCTGGGGTTGCGGGACAGGTGAGGCCAGCAGGTGGCTATACTCCTCCACAAATGACAGTGGCCCAGCTGCCTCTGGCCACACCTCCCCAGCTCTGTGTGGTGCTCAACAACGTGGAGCTGGTGCGCAGGGCATCGGGACAGGCGCTGAGAGGCCTGCTGTGGCCCGAGGGGGCTGTCGGGCCCGAAGGAGTGCTCCCTCGCCCCTTGCTCAGCTGCATGCAGGCCCTGGATGAGGACCTGCAGAGAGAGGCCCACACTGTGACGGCACACCTGACCTCCAAGGTGAGCAGGGGTCAAACCTGGGCCCACGAGGGGACTGCCCCCAGTCTCTCCACTCCTGTGCTGAGCACTGCCCTCCCTCCCTCAGATGGTGGCAGATGTCAGAAAGTACGTGCAGCACATCAGTCTGTCCCCCGACTCCATTCAGAATGATGAGGTGAGTGCCCAGGTGGGGTAAGCTGGGGATGTCTGTGTCTGCACATGTGTCAGAGCAGACTGGGGCCCAATGCCCATGGGCCCTGATGACCCTCCTACAGGCCGTGGCTCCACTCCTCAAGTACCTGGACGAGAGGTTGGCCCTGCTGAATGCCTCACTGGTGAAGGAGAACCTGAGCAGGTACCAGCTGGGGAGATGAGGCAGGCGGGGTGGGACTGGTCCAGGGGGTCACGGAGGTGGTGCTGTCCCTGCAGGGTGCTGGAGGCCCTCTGGGAGCTGCTCCTGCAGGCCATTTTGCAGGCGCTGAGTGCAAACAGAGATGTGTCTTCTGACTTCTATGAACGCTTCCATTTCACCCTGGAGGTAGGGCCATGAGAGCTCCCAGGGCGCATCTTCAGGGCCCTCTCTGCTGCTCCCTGCTTCACTGTTCATTGGCAGCTCTCCCTCCTCACACCCCGGCTGCCCCGTTAGCACTTGGATCACCTATTCCCGCAGCTGTGTAGCCTTGGGTGCTCATATTTTCCTGAAGAGGTGCAAGCCACCCCGGTGTGAAAAGCAACTTTTCCCTGGCTCTTGAGACCTGGTGTTGCCCTGGACCACGTGTCCACATGGCACAGGCTGGCCCTCTGACATCCCCCCCCCCCTTCTTCCTCTGCTGCAGGCTCTGGTCAGTTTCTTCCATGCTGAGGGCCAGGGTCTGCCCCTGGAGAGCCTGAAGGACGGCAGCTACAAGGTGAGACCCGCAGTCTCAGCCTACTGCCCTGCAGAAGTAGGCGCACGTGAGTCTTTGAAGCACCTGCTGAGCCCCTTCCCTTGCAGAGGTTGGAGGAGGAACTGCGGCTGCACAAGTGCTCCACCAGAGAGTGCATCGAGCAGTTTTACCTGGACAAGCTCAAGCAGGTGGGTTGTCACTGTCCACACACAGCCCCGCCCCTGGCCCCGGCTGGCTGCACTCACTGGCCTTTCCTGCAGAGGTCCCTGGAACAGAACCGGTTCGGGCGCCTGAGTGTCCGCTGCCACTATGAAGCGGCTGAGCAGCGGCTGGCTGTGGAGGTGCTGCATGCCGCCGATCTGCTGCCCCTGGATGCCAATGGTGAGGCGCAGCAGCAGGGGTCGGGGGCGGGGGGGGGGACGGACAGGGAAGACAGCCGGCTCACACTGTACCCTCTAGGCCTCAGCGACCCCTTCGTGATTGTGGAGCTGGGTCCACCACACCTCTTCCCACTCGTCCGCAGCCAGAGGACCCAGGTCAAGGCCCGGACACTGCACCCAGTCTATGATGAGCTCTTCCATTTGTGAGTGTCCACGCCTGCTGTGCTGTGTCCCGTTTTGTGCCACATGGCCGCAGTGGGATCATGATTGTCCTGTCCACAGTTCTGTGCCCGCAGAGGCGTGCCGCCGCCGCGGGGCCTGTGTGCTATTCACAGTCATGGACCACGACTGGCTGTCCACCAACGACTTTGCTGGGGAGGCGGCCCTTGGCCTCAGTGGTATCAGTGGCATCGCGAAACCCCACGTGGGTGGGGGAGCAAGGGCGGGGCAGCCCATTACACTGCACTTGCGCAGGCCCAGAGCCCAGGGTGAGTGAGGGCCCACGGGGGTGGCAGGTGGTGGGCCGGGCCGAACAGGCTCCCACACACCTGCCCTTGCAGTGAGGTCTGCGCTGCGCATGCTGGAAGGCCGCACCAACAAGGAGGCACAAGAGTTTGTCAAGAAACTCAAGGAGCTGGAGAAGTGCATGGAGGCCGACCCCTGAGCGTTTGGCTGGCCACAACCTGGCCCTCCCCACTTCCCACAGGTCACTCTGAGCAGCCAGAGGGCCTGGAGGCCTCTCTCCTGCTGTGTGACCCATGTGCTGTGACTTCCATTTGCTCAGGCTCTCTCTGATGTGTGCTGTGACCCCTTGTGCCCCAGTGTGCCCTACCCTCAATATGGGCAGCCAACTCGGTAGGACCTGGCCAGCAGCTGCTCATGGACAGTGGGACTAGGCCTGACCCCAGAGGGATTTCCCCCCTTGGGTGGCGGGTAGCTGCTCTCAGTGGACTCCTTCCCCAGGAGCCATTAGGTAATGTCTGGAGACACTTGTGATCACAGACGGGGAGTGAAAGGTTCTGGTCCCAGGGGATGGAGGCCAGGGATGTTGCTCACATCTTGTAATGACCATGTGGCCTTGTGGGAATGACCTATGCCCCAGGCCATCAGTGCCACTGGGGAGTCCCTCCTCTACCATGCTTTCTGAAACAAGGTCTCCCTAGGCAGAGGAAGGAAGGCTGGGGGTCAAGCTGGGAAAACCCAGGCTCTGGAGGGTGGCAGCAGCCAGGGTCCCAGGCAGAGGACGAGACTGAGTCTGGGACGCCTGCACTACTCTCCTGGCTCTGGAGGTCCACCCAGAGGGTGAGCTGGGGGCTAGTCCAGGATCACATGAGTTCCAGTCCCCGGCTGGCTCTTGGGCCCAGGTTAGTGAGGCACAGGACATCACTCCCAGCTGGAGAACAGGGGTAAGGGCTCTGTGCCAGCTGAGTTTCCTCTGACACATCTGAGTGGGACCATACCAGACTTACACCCTGACCAAGACCCACCCAGGCAAAGGCCCTTCCATCCCTCAGGCCAAGTACAAAGTAACAAACTCATGCTGGGGGCTCTTAGTCTGTAGCTTTACTAATAGTGCCAAGGCAGGATGCCAGGCTGTCACAACAATGACAGAGCCCAGTCCTTCCAGACCTGTCTATCCCCTGGTTCTACTGCCACCTGAGTTTCTGCACCCCAGCTTCAACAATGTGTATGCCTGCAACTTTTAGTCTCTCTGTCGTTTCTTGATTCCTTTCCAAATCTCGGTGGGAGCCCTAGCCTCAGCTTGTTCCAGAGTTTCCACCTCTTGGGTACAGCTGCTGCCACCTCCATCCTTAGCACCAGGCCTTTGTTCCCCAGACTCGTCACTGTCTTCTTCAGACTTGCCACTGTCTTCTTCAGACTTGTGACTGTCCTCTTCAGACTCGTCACTGTCCTCTTCAGACTCGTCACTGTCCTCTTCAGACTCGTCACTGTCTTCCGTGTCCACAGGCAGCCTGTAAGGGAGGGATGTGTTCCTCATGGTGTCATCCCTGGCCAGTCTAAGGTCACCCTTCTTATGGCACTTACTATAGAAGTCCTCAAGCTGAGGACACTGATCCAACTCTGAGCTGCTTTATACTTTGTAGTTACCACCTAGGTGTTGCTTCTGACATCAAGGCTTCAGGAGCACACCAAGTCTAAGCCATCACAAAATTTGGAAATCCCCTAGACCTACCGGGTATGGGCCACCGGCCTGTTGGGGTTTGCAAACTCCCGCCCCGAGTCCACATCAAATGGATCTGAACAAAGAGAGAGGAAGGTGACATCTGAGTGGGCTAAGAGCAGCGCCAAATCCCCAACCCCTGGCTCCAACGAAGGACCTGCAGGCCAGGAGGGGCTCAGCTGCCTCCCTTGGGTTCCCATCCACACCAGGCCTCACCAATCTCCTCTTCCTCAGGGTTGTCCTTGGTGCTGGCCAAGAACTCCTGTTCTGCCTGTAGCACCTCGTCTGGGCTGTGGCAGGCTGCATACTTGTCCAGGAGCTGTTGGTTCAGGTCCAGAAAGCCCTTGCCCCACTTAAACTTCCGAAGCAAAATGACAGCAAGATCCGAAAAGCCTGGCAGTGCAAAGCCCGCACACGTCAGCAATCCCTCTAGAGAGCAATCCTGTGCTACCTGGCTGCTGGACGGTGCCACTGTCCCAGGAGGCTGAGGGCCCCCGTCTATGCAGCCCTCCAGGTCCCTCTTAATTGCAGAAAACACAAGAATTTCTTCCACACCTGTCCCTCTGTCTCATGGGCCTCCAGCTGGGCCTCTCCTTGAGCCCGAAGTTCCCTGAACATGTTGAGGACAGGGAGTCTCCAGGCAGTGCCGCTGTCACAGTGGTAACCCACCTATCAGCCTAGGTGGACATCTGTCCCATTCTGCATCTACCGGTGCCCCACAAGGCAGGGATATAGTGTTGGGACTAAAACTCTAGGCCACACCCTCACAACTGTCCAGGGGTTGTCAGAGAAGCCACATGGGCCACCACAGTAGGCCGCGTCCAGACTTGGAGCTCACCTACAATGCAGAAGGCAGCAGCAACAGCTTCGACACAGGAAAGTCTGCAGGGCCGGCCATAGTTTACAGGGTTGGCAGCCACAAGGTAGGGCAGCAGCCGCAAGTGGCTGCCTCGCATCTTCTCAAAGGGTGTCTCGTCCAGTCTGGCCCAGGAGCAGTCTATGACAGCGACCCCAGACTGTGCCACCAGCTGTCTGCCAGGGACAGTGTAGGGTAGGTTCTGGGGGGGGGGGCTTACCACTTTAGTGATGGCCTCAAGAGAGGCATGTCCTTGGAGACAGGAGACATCACTCTGGTATGCCCAAACAATGGTATACTGTAATGGTGCAAAGGGCCCTCATTGGCAAGCATTGGAGGGACCTGCTGGTAGCAACTGGGGAATGCTTGTTTATTCACTAGGCACGAGACAGAGATAATTAGACACACCTTCTGCCCATGTGGAAGACAAAGGCACGCTTACAAGAAATGAAGCCCCGAATAAAATGCTACGCGGGCTGGGCTGGAGAGATGACTTAGTAGTTAAGGCACTTGCCTGCAAAGCCAAAGGACCCACGTAAGCCAGATGCACAAGGGGGCACACGCATCTGGAGTTCGTTTGCAGTGGCTGGAGGCCCTGGGGCGCCTTTTTTCTCTCTCCCTGCCTATTTCTCTCTCACCCATAAATAAATAGATTTTAAAAAGAGTACTACGTGGGGAAACGGGACACCCGCCTCTTCCCCATCCCCAGGCTCCCACGCCTACCTGTCTGCGGGAGACACGTACTGGGTTCCTACGGGGCTGAGCACCAGGCCGCCGAACCTCTGGCCCAGGCGCAGGCAGCGCACCAGGCCCAGGCGGGCCAGCTTGCGGCCCGTGCAGCGCCGGGGATCGCAGTGGCCGAGCTCCCACATGGCCAGGGCGCAAGGCAGCCTCGCGGGGCCCGGGTCGCCCTGGTCCTCGGCCGCCTCTTGCTCCACGGACGCTGTACGGGGTGCGGTGGGGGAGAGAGAGAGAAGGTCGGGTCCTCGGCCGGGCTCCCGAGAACCCCCGACTCCGACTCGTTGCCCCGGATCGCTCGGCACTCACCACGCAGCGCCGCGCCCACCTCCTCCGTAAACGCCTCCAGCGATCGGCCGGGAGGACGCCGAGAACGGCTGCCCTGCGGCCCGGGTCCGCGCGCCGCCTTCCTGCGGCCCATGGTGGATTAGCAATGAAACCCTGGCTCCACTACGGGGACGCACTTTGAAGGCGTCTCGCGACACTTCCTGTTTTCGTGACGTCACTTCCGCCGCCGCTCTCGCGTGAGCTCATCGCGAGAGCGATGGCGGCGCGGCTGGGCTGCGTGTTGCTGCTGCTGCTGGGGCCGGCGGCGTGCGGTCGGTGACTCTTGAGCCCCGCGGGGAGGGGGTCCCCCCACCCGGTGTGCCCCGCCCGCCGCTCACCGCCTCGCTCTCCACAGGGCCCGCCCCGGCGCGCGCCGCCAAGATGAAGGTGGTGGAGGAACCCAACACGTTCGGGTGAGCGCCTGGCACGCCGGGGAGGCGCGGGCCCGCAGCCGGCCTCCGACCCTGACGCCCTCCTCGGTCCTCCTAGGCTGAACAATCCGTTCCTGCCGCAGACCAGTCGCCTCCAGCCCAAGAGGGAGCCTTCCCCGGTGTCCGGTAAGCGCGGGAGCCGGGGAGCTGGCCGGGGTGCTGACGGCGCGTCCGTTTGCCGGCTTGGGAATGTTCAAGGGCGCGTTGTAGGCGATTAAAACCAGAAACCTGCTAGACACGTACTCAACAGTGAGCTACCTCCCTAGCCTTTGTGGGGGTTTTGTTTGTATTTTCGAGGTAGGGTCTCACTGCAGTCCAAGCTGACCTGGAATTCACTATGTAGCCTCAGGGTGACCTCGAACTCATAGCGATCCTTCTACCTCTACCTCCCAAGTGCTGGGATTAAAGGCGTGCGCCACCACGCCCAGCTTTTTTATTTATTTTATGTTTTCAAATGTCTTAGAAAAGACAAGGTGGCGCATGCATCTGGAGTTCGTTCGTTTGCAGCGGCTGAAAGCCCTGGCGTGCCCATTCCCTCCTCTTCTCTCTATACCTTACTCTCTCAAGCAAATAAAATTAAAAAAAAAATGAAAGTAATTACTTCAAATGTAAGTGGACGAAATCCTCCGTTCTCAAGGCAGAGACAGATTTTAGAAAGGGCACTTCATGTTGACAGGTGGTGGTCTTGCCGTGATGATATAACAAGCATGCACACAACATCAGAGCTTTAAAACATAAGCACATACAGTACTAGTCCCTCCAGTCCCCCCACCCCCACTTCTGATTGATTGTTTTTCTAGATGGGGTCTCAACTCCTAGCGTAGGCTGACTTGGAACTCACTCTTGTAGTCACAGGCTGGCCTTGAACTCACAGTGATCCCTCTGCCTTCTGAGTGCTGGGACTAAAAACATGCACCACCATGCCTGAATAACCCCTCAACTTAAAAAAAAATTATTTATTTGCAAGGGGGTCAGGGGGCAGGTAAGAGGATGGCCGTGCCAGGGCCTCCATCCACTGCACACACATTCCAGACATATGTGCCACCTTGTGCATCTGCCTTACATGGGTACTGGGGAATCGAACTTGAGTGCTTAGGCTACACAGACAAGCACCTTAACCACTAAGCCATCTCTCCAGCTCTCATCTCATTTTTGAAGGACAGTTTTCCTGGATGTAGAATTCCTCACTGAAGCCGGGCGTGGTGATGGCATGCCTTTAATCCCAGCACTCGGGAGGCAGAGGTAGGAGGACCGCCGTGAGTTCAAGGCCACCCTGAGACTACATAGTGAGTTCCAGGTCAGCCTGGGCTAGAGCGAGACCCTACCTGGAAAAATCAAAAATTAAAAAAATAAATAAATAAAAGAAAGAATTCCTCATTGACTTGTTGCACTGAATAGAACATGTTTTGTATGCCTTGTAGTTTTTTGGCTGCTGTCAGCCATCTTTGCAGACTTGCTCTGAGCTTTGGAGCCAGTCCTTCTGTCCTCCTGAGCTGTGCACTTACTCATTCTTGCACACATGGCTTTTGTCTTAAATTAGCCAAATCTCACCCAGTGCTCTCCTCCTTCCCTGCTCTGTAGATGTCTGGGGGAGGGTCCCCCAAACTCTGTGGTCCCTTTGGTCTGCAGCTCTTGCTGAAAGCTGGATGGGCAGAGCAGCAAGTAGTTCTGAGTTCCACAGACGGAGGAGCTCCCTGCCACGGGGACAGGCATAGAGATGCCACAGAACCTGTCCTGCACCCTGTAGGGGGCTGTGTGAGTCCCCAAAGGTTAGGTCAGTCAGCATCCAGTGGTTCCCAGTTTAATGGACAGGAGCTTGGGGTTTCCTGGCCTTTCAGGTCAGTGCTGTTCTACCTACCCTAGCTTCTGCTTTGGGGGCAGCATGGGTTTCTACCTGCACTGAACTCCATGTGACACTGTCCCCAGGACCCGCACACCTCTTCAGATTGTCTGGCAAGTGCTTCAGCCTGGTGGAGTCCACGTGAGTGTGAAGCATGCAGGCAGGGGGGCACACCTGGCTTGGGGAGCCCTTGACACCCCTTTGCCTCCAGGTACAAGTACGAGTTCTGTCCTTTCCACAATGTGACCCAGCACGAGCAGACCTTCCGCTGGAACGCCTACAGCGGGATCCTTGGGTGAGTGGGGCAGGGGCGGTGGCTCTATCCCCTCTGTCCCTGTGTCACCATCCTGCCCCTCCCCAGCATTTGGCACGAATGGGAAATCATCAACAACACCTTTGCGGGAATGTGGATGAGTGACGGCGACTCTTGCCGCTCTCGGAGCCGGCAGAGCAAGGTGAGCCTTGGGGCATGTGGGTGGCAGAGGGCCTCAGCCTCCCGTTCCTAGCCACCCACTCCTGAGGTCTGTTCCAGGTGGAGCTCACCTGTGGAAAAAGCAACCAACTGGCCCACGTGTCTGAGCCAAGCACCTGCGTCTATGCGCTGACATTTGAGACTCCTTTGGTCTGCCACCCACACTCTTTGTTAGGTAGGACCCAGTGAGGCTGGGGTGAGAGGGAGGGAGGGAGGGGTAGGTATGTAGGAGACTTCAGTTCTGGCTCACGTTGATCCCCAGTCTACCCAACCTTGCCGGAAGTGCTGCAGCAGCGCTGGGACCAGGTGGAACAGGACCTGGCAGATGAACTGATCACCCCCCAGGTGAGTGCATGCTTGAGGGGGCGCACCTGCCTACACCACCAGGTGCTCCTTTTGCCTCCTCCCCCATCAGGGCTATGAGAAGTTGCTAAGAGCACTTTTTGAGGATGCTGGCTACTTAAGGGCTCCAGGAGAAAGCCACCTCGCCCAGCATGATGGAGGGTCCAAGAGCCTGGGGTTTGAGACCCTGGAAAGCTGCAGAAAGGTACAGTGTTGGTGGGAGGTGCAGAAAACCACAGCGATCCCTGGTCCTGCAACCTCCTACCAGGCCTGACTCAGCTGACACACTTGTCCAGGCCCACGTGGAACTGTCAGAGGAGGTACAAAGACTGACCGGTCTGCTCGACCAGCATGGCATCCCCCATGCACAGCCCACAGGTTGGTGTGTATGCCTTACCAAGCCCCAAGCTGCCCTGGGGCCCTCAGCTACAGGGCCTGATCCTCACCTACCACTGTTCCGGCAGAAAACCCCCATCCTGAGCACCTGGGCCAGCAGCCTCCCATAGGTGTAACTTCAGAGCAGCTGCGAGGTGACCCAGGACTGCGTGGGAATAGCTTGTGATCTGAGTAGCCAGAAGGGACAAAGAAATGGCCAGTCACACGTCTCCTTTAGCAGAGCAGCCAAGTGTGGCCCTCAGTGGGCAGAAGGTAGCTGTGGTGAAGATGTGGCTCCTTCTGGCACCTTCCAGGCCAGGCAGGACCACGCAAAATAAAGATGTGCTGAGAGACAAAATAGATTCAAAGTTTTAATTCCCATACTGATAAAAAATAATTTCATGAATTCTGTAAACCACTGCATAAATGCTATAGTGTAAAAAAAATTTAAACAAGTGTTAACAACTTTAAACAATTCACTACAAGTAAATGAGTATGCATTATAAATATTTCCTTCTGGTTTAAGAAAATTCCATTCACATAACATTCTCAACTAAAGGCTGAAAACAAACACACATGGGGGCTTCCATAAATTAACCCACACAAGCGTCCACGCCTGTGAAGGGCTGCCAACCAGAAACATGAGACTGACGCTATCATTTACTGTGAATATTCAGTAATAGAGAATCGAAAGACAACAGGTAACAGGACAGTGGCAAACTGGACACCACAGAGCCTCAGTGCCTAACCCAGGCCCTACCTCTGTCCCTCATCGCTCACTTTATTGGCCCCATGCAGCAAAGATCAGCCATAGCCCCTAGGGTCTTGCCCTTCTGCACTGCCCTGAGCAGTTCTTTGGTCTTTCTCCTGCATTCCTGTCCTTAGCCTGGTCCTAGAAGAGCAGGGGCTTGGGGCAAGCTTGTATGGGATCTTAACTGTCACTTGGCAGCCCCTTAACTGCCACCACCCCAGCCTGGAGGGTCAGCCCTGGGAATGAGCTCTGGCCAAACTCCCCAGGAGGCACTAACCAGAGTAGCTTATACAGATCTAATGCTTGTAACCGTTACAATTTGAACATGTCCAGGTGAGATATACCAGTAACTGTCCTGTCACCTGAGAGGAGACCAAAGGCTTGACACGGGAAACAAGTGCATAAATATTAATAAAAATAACCTTAAACCATGATAACAGTAGCACAAAATATACCCAATTCCTAGGTACTGAGCTAATAAATCATTATCACAACAATTAAAAACAAGATCATCACTAAACCGAGTCAATAGTTACCTTTAGTAGTGGACTAGCTGTGGAATGTCAACCCTTTTCTTTCAAAGTCATGAGTTTTTCTATCAGTTTCTTATATTAAAAAATGCTCTTAAACTCCTACTATATTAAATACATTCTAATTTGGTCACTGATAAAAATGTTTTACCTAGTCACTTTGCACTTTTAAAAAATCCTATTAAAAGTCTTTGGCAAAGCCACAGGAGAGGAGAGCCTGCCAGCCACTTCTAGGCCTGGCCGGAGCCTGCGGTCAGGGCACATTGCTCTGCCCAGATGCTGCCAAGGGAAGGGTCTGTTCTCCCTAGACTCCCAGGGACAGTCCAAATCCTGACCAGAGAGGGCTCAAGTCATCACCCAGGACACATTCTCAGCAGAATTTGTGCCATGAACCTGAGGCCAGGCTGTGGGACGCCTTGTGTCATCTCAGGAGTGGGGCTGCAGAGCTGGAGGCACCTCACTGGTCACATTGATAATAACTGAATATGTAGGTCAGGTGTCAAATGTCAGCTAACACTGTTGCCTGAACTCTATACTGCCGCTGGCCATCACCCCCATCGCTGAGGCGTGGACGGTCATCGAGTGTGACAGGCTCCGGAAGTCTCCAGCTCACCTCACTGAGGGCAAGCTGAGATGCCGCAGGCAGCTCTGAAGTTACAAAGCACCGTTGCCATTACAGATAGCAGAACACAGTGCCTTCCGCCTTCCGGAGTGAATCTCAGTCCTCTGTCTGGTCCATCTGCTATGTTTTGTCATTAGCATGAAAGCGTCATTCAAGGGAGAAAACAAAACCAAATGAACCATTTCCTTCTCTTCTTTTGCAAGGCACAGGCACTTAGAAGAAGTGGCCATGGATCACGTAAGTGCATGGTGGCACTCAATTTCACCCCACAATACTGGAATATAAAACTCCAACCACATGTGCACCTATACATGTTTAGGAAAATTAGTTCCTCTCATAAAATTAAAAACATCTAAATGCATATATGTATTGCAATAACCACTCTGCTTATAAATACTATTTGCACTTAATTTGAAAATGTAAAAATCCTAGGTCTTCCTCACGACTAGATAATGTTCATTTCTTAAGTAGTTTCAGAATATGAAATCTTAACATAGTTATGAGTTAACAACAAACTAATATGAAACTTCAAGTTCACAGTACACTTATAAAGCTTCATGTTATCGCATATTAAAAAACACGAACCTAGAAAGCAGCTTATACAATTTATAACATCTAACTAGATTTCTCGGTTTACAAAGTGCTTTGACAAGACCCGGCCCCCACTCGCCTGGCCACAGCAGCAACAGGACTGGGGCACCGAGCACATTTCACCTGCCCAGGGGCTAGGTGTGTGGGTTCAGTGGTGCTTCTAAGGTTTTTGAGAATACCTTGACACCGTTGGTAGGACACGGTGGATAAGAAAAAGTAATACAAAAGGCCGTTGGGTGTACAGTGTGGCATGAACTCACATCCTGACATTGGTGGCACCGTAGGCGAGTCATTACACTTGGTGGCACATGGCAAAGGGCAGCCTCTGCACTGCTCACCAGAAGGGGCCTGCCTCTGGTCACCATGGGAGTGGCTGTCCTTTGCAGTAGGGACACTCTGGTGCACTTGCTGCACACGGCTCACACAGAACATGGTGTTGGCAGGGCCGTAGGGTGGTGTCGTGGGCCCCCTCCTGGCAAGCCACACATTGCTTGGCACGGAGCTGGAAAATCACCTGTGGGACAGAGGTGGTCAGTGAAGCCAAAAGTCCAGTGCCACCTACCCAACATGACGGTATCCCAGAACAATGGCTACCACCTACAGTGACTGGGTCAAAGACACCTAGAGTGTCAGGCCTGAGATGAACACAGCCAGGAGCCCACAGGGGAGAACTGTTAGGTGGAAGACACTTTCCTTCCGACTGGATCCTGAGGCAGGGTCACCGTGGCAAAGGGCCAGCGGGTGGGCTCTTCCCACTGACAGTGACCAGAGCCAAAGAAGCTGTGCCATGGAGGCTGGGTTTTGGCTGTGGTCAATGGAAAGCAGCAGTGCCAGAGGCAGAGTTCTGGACCATTCCAGAGAGCCCAATGGGGATGAGCTGGCATGAAAGCAGCCTCTGGCTGAGCTGAGTGCTGTGGGCTTAAGTGCTACACCAGCAAGACGAGAGGGCAGGAAGGACCTGGACCTCTGCAAGAGCAGACAGCCGCGTGCGGGCCCGCCAGAGGGGACAGGGTAGCAGGTGGGCCCAGGACTAGCTTCACAGGTGTGGACTCCTGCTTGCTGGCAAAAGGGAGCAGGAGAGTAAAGGTGGAAAATTCCAGAAAGAAAAGCAGGAACTAGCCTGCCAGAGAGGGTCCCTGGGAAGCAGGTGAGGGTTAGGGTACCGAGGGTGCAGTGGTGTCTCAGGAGCCTCATAAGCCAGACTCCCCTCTGCTCTCTCCCAAGGTCACAGCCACGCTGGTCAGCACTTACCCCGTCCACAGCTTCCAAGTCCAGGCGCAACTGGCTCTGCAGGGAATGCAGCTTGGGGAGAGGGATGTCACTGATGTCACTGAAGCTCCGTAGCCCAGGTAGCGAGGACAGGCCCAGGCCCTCGAGTTCCTCCTGCAGCTGCTTAACTTGGGCCTCCACCTCCTCTTTCCTCTGCAGAGCCAGCTGCCGGTCACTGTCAGCCACACGGGCGCGCTCTTTGGCTTCCTGAGCCTCTCGCTGCCATGCGTCACATGCCTGAAACCCAAACTGTCATGCAGGGGGCAGCCAGGCCTGGCCTTCCACACACTTCGCCCACGCCCCTGCATACCCAGCCCCTCTCTCCCCAAACTCACCTGCTTTACCTGCTGCCATGACTCTTCCCACTGTCGAATCTTCCTCTTGGCCTCATCCAGCTGCCTTCTGACCCGAGCCAACTCTGTGCTGTTTGGGCTTGCACTTGAGGAGGCTGAGGGACCAGTGTTCAGGATGGGGGATGGGCTAGGAGAGAAGCTGCCAGAGACAAAGTCCCAGATGCTCCCAGGAACACCGTTTAGACCTGAGTTTAGGGGAGACAGTGATAATACAACCAAGGCCTGAGGTGTCTGCAGGTACTTCCCTGCCCCCCCCCCAACTCTAGGACCCTATGAGTCACGTGTCCATGACTGCTGGAGCCCTAGTTCCTGGACCAGCTCCCAAGTGAGGCCCAGCTGGCTCAAGAGATCCCTGAGGGGCCAGCACAAGCTGACAGTGACACACCCATCTTACATCTTTCTGCCAGGCCTCCTCCCAATCATCCCTTGGGGAGTTTTGTATTTTTATTTGCAAGCACAGACAGGGTGTGCCAGGGTCCATTCTCTGTGTTTGAAAATGTCTCTTAGTCATTGCAAACAAACTCCAGATGCATGCACCACTTTATGCATCTGGCTTTATGTGGATACTGGAAGTTTGATTCAAACTTGGGTTGTTAGGTTTTGCAGGCAAGCGCCGTAACCGCTAAGCCGTCTCTCCAGCCCTCCCTGGGGAGTTTAACAGAAAAGGAAAATGTACTCAGAACTCCTGGCCCACGTGCAGGCATCAGGTCTCACTTCTGGGTAGAGCCAGACTCTGCAGGGCCAGAAGAGCTTTAGTTCTGAGGGTGCCATCCACTGTCCTTAGAGACTAAAATGGACACATTTGGGGCTGGAGGGATAGCTTAGCAGTTAAGGTGCATCGCTGCGAAGCCTAAGAACCTATGTTCTACTCTCTAGATCCCACATAAGCCAGACGTATAAGGTGATACAAGCATGCAAGGTTGCACATGCACACAAGGTGGCCCATGTGTCTGGAGTTCGATTACAGTGCCTAGAGGCTCTAGTGCACCAATTTGCGCTGTCTCCCCCTCTCTCTCATTAAAAAAAAAAAAAAGGCCAGTCTGTTGGGCTGCCTCAAAAAAGAAGATGGACACATTTGGAAACGGGCACTTTCTACATATGAGAGATTACAGGGCCCGTAGCACTGAGCGAGCAAGGAGCTTTGACTAGAGAACAGTAGGAATGCCCGGCTGTGGGCAGCTGGCCCCGGCAGAAGGAGCACACATAATCTGTCCACCTCACTGTCACACTGGGGGGAGGCGGTCCCTCTTTCTCAGACACAAAGCTTAGATGCCCCGCAGCCAGGAACGTCCAGGACAGGACTGGACAGAACTATTCCAGGACCCACACCCAGGCACGCACCTAAAGAGCTGAAAGATGAAGTTGTAGAGCCAAGTGTCGGCTCCGAGCGGAGGGGCGGCGGCTGCTGGGGGGGGGTCATGGCCGAGGAGACCAGCGGCCCCGACAGGGACTGGGACAGTGAGCTGAGGGGGGAGGTGGACAAGGACGAGGATGAGTGCAGGGACGGCGAGCGGGGCAGGGAACCTGGGATGGTGACGGGTGCCGAGCCTGCCAGCGACCTAGGACCTGGATGGAGAGGGCAGAGTGAGCAAGGGCGGGTGGCAGGAGAGCACGCAGGGCTTTGGCCATGGGGACAGCGGCCCGCAAGTCCCGCAGGTCAGCGGCTGGACACCAAAGGTACCTGGGGGCGGGGTCTCCTCAGAAGGTCATTACTAGGCCTGCAAGCACTACCAGAGGGGTACAGGCAGCAAAGTTCCCTCCCCTCAGCTCCGGAGGGGTCCCCCCAGGGTCCCAGCAGATACCCACTGGCATGGTGCTGGAAGAACCTTTAGGGGCCTCTGAGGTGGTCTGCTTTCTTTTGAA
This sequence comes from Dipus sagitta, assembly GCA_036346955.1. Taxonomy (NCBI): domain Eukaryota; kingdom Metazoa; phylum Chordata; class Mammalia; order Rodentia; family Dipodidae; genus Dipus; species Dipus sagitta. The sequence continues at coordinate 111,796,747 of CM070781.1, read as the reverse complement.
ATCACAGAAAAGGGGAACTTCCAGGATGAAGGAAATGACATACATGAGCACATTTACTTTTTTTTTTTTTTTGGTTTTTCGAGGTAGGGTCTCACTCTGGCCCAGGCTGACCTGGAATTCACTACAGAGTATCAGGGTAGCCTTGAACTCACTGTGATGCTCCTACCTCTGCCTCCCAAGTGCTGGGATTAAAGGCGTGCACCACCACGCCTGGCAGCACATACACTTTTATGCAGCATGGCAAATGCTAAACTGGAGGCAAATTGAAGCAGCAGCAGAAAGCTGAACCACAGAAGCAGGCAGCAGAGACGAGGAGACTCCAAGGGGGGGACCCGCAGATGGCTCCCACCCCACAAAAACCAGGACAGCATGCATGGAGTTGAAACAGCTTCCGAGTCAGCACTCACCTGTCAGTCCAAGGTCACGGCCATCTTGCTCTTCTAGATCTTTATCTAGGGATGCGATATTTATGTCACTAAGACGAAGGTCTAAGGCGGAACCTGTGAGACAAGGCTGTCATTAATCATAGGCCACTCAACCAGCGCATGCATAAACCCAAGGAGGTGCCCAACACCTGGCCACCTGGCCTGCCGGGAACCAAGCAGCTGCCCCGGTGACCCCTGCAATCACCAAGGCCATTTCTCCCCCTGCAGCCGAAGACACAAGGCTCATGTCCACAGATGATCATCTCTCTTTTCTTTCTCTCTCTCTCTTTTTTTTTTTTTTTGAAACAGGGTATCACTTTACCTAGCCTGGTCTATACTTACTATGTAACTAAGGGTGAAACTCCTGATGGCTCTGTCTCCAATGGGCTTAGACATGTGCACCACCACACCCCAGCTCTGCTTCTCTAACTTCCAACCATTTGTTAAAATTAGACCAAGTGTAGCTGGGCATGCTAGTACATGTCTTTAAGCCCAGTACTTGGGAGCCTGAAGTAGGAGGAGGCCAGCCTAGGGCTACAAAGTGAGTTCCCAGGTCAACATGGGCAGCATGAGCCCCTAGCTCAGCGGGGAGAAACAAAACAAAACAAAAACCATAATGATGACATCAAAATAAAAGAGAGACTAATTGAGAGGGGTAGGGATATGATAGAGCGTGGATTTGTGAAGACGAAAGTGGGGAGGAGGGAATTATGGTTTGTTGTCTATAATTATAGAAGTTGTCAATAAAAAAAAAACATAAAAAATTTTGGCTGGAAGCCGGGCGTGGTGGCGCATGCCTTTAATCCCAGCACTCGGGAGGCAGAGGTAGGAGGATCGCCGTGAGTTCGAGGCCACCCTGAGACTCCATAGTGAATTCCAGGTCAGCCTGGGCTAGAGTGAGACCCTACCTCAAAAAACCAAAAAAAAAAAAAAAAATTTTTTGGCTGGGCATGGTGGTGCACACCTTTAATCCCAGCACTTGGGAGGCAGAGGTAGGTGGGTCACTGCGAGTTCAAAGTCATCCTGAGACTATATAGTGAATTCTAGGTCAGCCTAGGCTAGAGAGTAAGACCCTACCTCAAAAAAAAATTTTTTTTTCACCAAGTAAACAAATCCAACTATTAAAATTTTTACAGGATGGGCTGGAGGGATGGCTTAGCGGTTAAGGCGTGTTTTCTTGCAAAGCCAAAGGACCCAGGTTCAATTCCCCAGGACCCACGTTAGCCAGATGCACAAGTGGGCACACCCATTCTCATTCTCCCTCCCTCTTTCTCTGTCAAATAAAAATATTTTAAAACTTTTTTGCAGGAGAGCAATCCCAATGGGCAAGTGGCTTAGTGGCTTCTCTCTCTTTTTGCTTGCATGTGTAATGCTGTACGTGTGCTGTATGCATGTTTCTGTGCGCCTGCCATGTTCCATGCGCTTGCCTGCTGCGCAGTAAGTGTTCCTGGTAGAAAGTCAGTGTCCGGCTCCAGCAGTCTTCCACCTGCTTATCTGAGCTGGAGTCTCTTACTGATCCTGGTTTGGTTTGGTTTGCCCACTAGCTCCAGCGATTGCTTTCCCAGGTCTCTGCTCCCCTAAAAGACTGCGGTTACAGGCAAATGTGACTGTTTGTGTGGGCTCTGGAGATTTGAACTTAGGCTCCCCTCAGAATTTCATGCTTGTGCAGAAAGCATACATTTCTCTCCAGCTCTAATTTTCTTTGAGTGCCTGGATCAAACCCAAGATTTGTGTATGTTAGGCAAACCCTCTTCCACTAAGCCAAATCCCAGTCCCACGGACCATTTTAAGCTGAGCTCAAAACAACAAATTCTGACACCTTGAAGCTTAAAGTGAGCTGGCCCTCCACCAGGACCGCACAGCACTGACACAGAGTCTCCATCAAAGAGAAGGGACAGCTGGGCATGGTGGCACGCATGCAGTCCCCACACTGCGGAGGCTGAAGCAGGGAGACTGAGGGCAGCGGGGCCACACAGGCAGCTGGATTGTAGCAATGCGCCCCCCACACAAGTCCTTTCCCAAACCTGTGGCAGAAGCTGCTCCTTGCTGCCGAGACTAAGTCAGGCCCCAGCCTGAATGTCGAGAGCAGCCAGCAGGGAGCTGCTGAGTAATATCCCTGGCACGACCAGTTCCCGGCATGACACAGCACATTCACAAGGGGCAGCAGTCCTCTGGGGTCAGGGACACGCGGGGACAAGACACACACCACCAGTTACAGGCAGAGCAGGAGGGGAAGCTCCTGGGCGGCAGACCCTCCCCCGACTCAGGCCAGAGGCGCACTAAGCCGTCAGCGCACCTGGCTCTGCACTCCGGCTGTGCGGAGCACCAGCACGGGACAAGCCACCGGGGAGGAGAGGGGAAGACCCGCGGGGAAGACGCCCCAACAGAGACAGGCTCCCAGGGAGGACACGTGCGCTCACGTCATTCCACAGCCCAAAAAACCCGGGTACCGACCTGGCGGCTCCCATCTGGCTCAAGGACGAGCGCCGGGGGAGGCAGGCGCGCCCCTGGGAAGGGCAGGAGGGCCCGTGCCGGAGCGCGGAGCAAGGAAGACCCTCGGCCTGGAGCAGGGCTGGCACGCGCCCGGCCCGCCGCCGCCGCCAATGCTGACTCACGTCCCCAGCAGCCGCCCCGCGCCGTCTCCTCTGCGGATTCAAACCTGGCCGCGCCCCGCCCGCCTCCGCCCGCCCGCGGCCCGCACAGTGAGCGGAGCCCCGCGCGGCGCCCAGCGAGCACCTGACAGCGCCTGGCTTCAGCCCACCTGCCCAAGCAGCTTTATCAGCCCCACGTGACCTGACTGCACTGGGCCAGCCCTTGCACCGCTACTTAATTTGAAGGACACCGCCCCCCAGTGCACGCCTCCTCAGCCCCAGCCCGCTAAAAGCAGACAAGCAGCGCGCTGGAGAGCGGGGGTGACGGAATGGGTCGGGCTGACCACGGGGTGTGGGCAGGAATGTCCCTGTGGCTGGGGGACCACGGGTGCCTAGCAGTGGGAAGCCAGCCCGCGGACCCTCGTGCTCCATGCAGTCCTACACTTCTGAAGATGGCATCCTTTCAGGTATGACTTTATTTTATTATTTATTTTTGTTTTGTTTTGTTTTGCTTTGAGACACCGTCTCACTATATAGCCTAGGCAGGCCTTGAACTCACTCCAGACTCTGAAGCACCGGGATTACAGGTATATACCACCACTGTGGGCTCAGGGCAGAGTTCCCAAGGACTCAGCTGGAAAGATGGCTCAAGTGGTTTAAAAGCCAGATGCTCAAAGGACTCCCAGAAAAGAAGGCTCTCCGAGGCCATGTTAACCATGCAGCAACAACCAAAATGCAACCTCTAAATTAAGGCAATGTGGGTCCTGTGGGAACATCTGCCTAGGACCAGGGTGTTTAGCTCACTGATGAAGTATTTTCCAGAGGCCTTGGGTTCCATTGCCAGGAACTCAAAACACAAAAATCCGCTAGCTCCTTGCCTCTGGATACTTTTGCCAGTGACAAACTAGGCCAAGCTGAGGCTATCTATACCTTGCATATTCAGTAATGGGTTTGAGCAATTACTGTAAATGTGCTAGTCTCCCTGTGACATTTTCAATGTATTTGGCGCCCTGGTTCTTTTTACTCAAATGAGCACACATTCATATGGCCTGCTCACCCGGGGCAGGCAGGGATCAAACTTCCCTCCACACTCTTCTGTGGCACATCACCTTGGCCGTTACTATCACAGTAGGAAACGCACTTTTTCCCCCCCCTGTACTGGGGATTGAAACTAGGGCCTCACGTACTTATACCACCCATTAAGTACCTACAATTCTTAAGTGTCCTTGAGAGGGAAAATTCACTTCAAAGAAACAGTGCATCTGCCTGTGTGGTGGTCCCAACAGGAGACCATCTTCAAAACCACAGTACAGGAGGGAATGGAAGACTGGACAGGCCCTGAAGCCAGTGGGGAGCTTCAGGCCAGCACAGTGAAGCCCAAGGGAGCAGTACCTCAGACAAACAGCACACTTGGAATGATCTAGAAAGCTTCCGTTTCCACTTGTTGACACAGTGTCTCTCAGACCCAGAAGTGGAGACAGGGAGGCTGTGGGTTCTTCAAGGATGCCCACTGCCTGCATGATTTCCTGAGGCAGATGAGCCCTAGGTTCTAGAAGGTTCCCCAGCAGCTGACAGAGCCCTGTTGGAAACCTAAGTCTGCCGGGGGGGGGGGGGACATGACGGCCACAGGATGCTCAGTGATTTGGGAAAGTGACAGCAGTCCACCCCAAGTGCGAGCAGTCACAGCACGCACCGCAGCTGGAAGGCACGCTCCCAGGGCGGCTGTGGTGCCCAGCAGAGCCACAGGGGCCTGAGGACCACTGCACTGTGTCCAGGAGCCTCAACAGGACACTCAGCAGCTCCAGGCCTCCCTGGTGGTCCCCATGTAGGACAGGACTGTACCTTATGTCTGTGAGGACCGTGGAGGGAAGTCTCTCTCCCCTCAGTCAGTGTTGGGGTATCACTCCCATCCTGCCTCCCACGTGCGGCTGTAGTAGAGCCTGTAAGGCTGGAGTTTATCCTGTTCTGTGAACTGTGAGTGACAAACCTCCATCCCCAGTGGGCAGGGCTGGCCACCTGCCTGCTCGTGTATCAACACGAGAGACATAAAACCACTCTCACTGCAAGTTCCCAGCCAGCAGAAGCCGCCCCAGTGCCCAAGGGCACGTGTCCTACCAGCCCTGTGCCTCTGACAGCACCACAAAGGCTAGCTTCCCAAGTCATCCGTGGACAGGCAGAGAGGCATGCTCAGGTCAGCTGGGCACTCTCTGGTGACCACAGGTTGTAGAGCCTCAGGGTGTGCCACCTGTCACTTATGGGCATTTGTGAGCAGAGCGGTGCACAGGTACAAAAGGGCCTCCCACCCTTCATGTTCTGCCTTTTCCAAGTCCTCCTGCTCAGGCTCTGGGTTTCTGGCCAAGCCCATGAATGTGTCACCCCATCCCAGGTCCCATCTCATCAGTCCTCAGTCACTCAATAAATGGCACCAAAGAACTGTCCCTACAAAACCTGGCAACCGAAATGAAACTCAAGACAGCTGGGACCAGCACCTCCAGATCTCATTCTAGCTCCCCTCCCTACCCCCATCTTGGAGTCCCCATGACTCCTATTTTCACTTTATATTAGCCTCTCATTTTCCAGTGGACTCTGGGCTGCAAGATGCCACCTGCTCTGGCTCTTTGATAGCCTGTATAGCTAAGCCCTGTTGGGTTCTTTGTCCTCTGAGCACCCAGGCACCAAGCCAAGATCTAGAGCTTCTCTCTGAGCCACGGCTCCCTCCACCACCCAAGCAGAATGAGAGACGTCAGAACCATGCCTGGCTTTTCTGTAGAGACAAGCGTCCTGAATGGCTGTAACATGAGTGAAGAGGAGAGAAAGGAAGAGGAAATGTGGACTTACCTAGGACTGCCTCCACGGTGTTGCCAGCAGCATCCAGAGGGACAGCGCGGGCAGGGAGGGTGGACAGAGCAGTGGGGGAGGAGCTACCTGAGCCAGCACTGGACGCCAGGCTGGACGCCACACTGGAGCTTACACTGGGGGCCAGTGGGTGAACCACTGCAAACACGGAGAGGTGGTTCTGTTCAAAAACACAAACAAGCCTATTTTTAGCAGCCCGCCCCAAGACCATGTGACAGGATGCCTGGCATCTCACAGTGTGCACAGCCTGAGGAGCCAGTGCCCCGAGACCTGCTGCCCAGGCCAAGAAGATGTGGAGCTCGGAACATGTGTTCAGGTCTGATCATGTTGCTCAGGACAGGGTCCTGGGGTATCAGCCTGGGCAGAGGCCTGTGGAAATAATGGAAGCAAACGTTCATGGTGTCCACACTTCAGCCTTGAGCTGGGGAGAGAGTAGATGGGAAGCACCGGGAGGCGTTTGGTCCGGTAGATGTGTACCCATGGCCACCTCCAAGTCAGCATGGGAAACCACGATCTGCCGAGAAGTGCCTGCCGGACCTGCATGGTGCCTCCTTCCAATGGGTCATCCGTCTGAACCCATTTCAAAATAAGAAGACTAGAATTTCTTAGTCCATTTCAAAAAGTTTTTCATTGTGTTGGGGGGAGGGGAGGGCTACATGAAACAGCACTGTCATCCTTTGGTTTTTAACATGTAAAATGGTAATTTATCAACTGGTTTCAAAAAAAACCCAACAAAACAAAAACACCACAAACAACATGAGCAGGTGCCGGCTCATGATGGCATGGCAGCAGCAGAGTCCCTGCAGGATGGGGCGACACCCCAGATGGACGGGCTGCCAGCTTTCGCAGATCAGCCGCTATAGACCTCACTGTGCACTGACGTGTACTGGCCTTAACAGGGCGCCTGCCCCTCTGGCCGCGATCACACAGGTGGGCAGCAAATGCATCTAGAAAGTGTCTGCTCAGAAGCAGACATCTAGCCAGGTGTGGTGGCATACACCTTTAAACCCAGGACTTGGGAGGCAAGAGGAGGAGGATTGCTATCAGTTTGAGGCCAGCCTGGGGTTAAAAAAAAAAAAAAAAAAAAAAAGCAGACATCTACCCACAAAATCACAAAATTAACCTAGCAAGGTAGAAATCTGTCAGAAACCAGGGGCCAGGGCCTGCTAGCTCTTCTTCTCAGCTTTCCAGGAGCCCCTCAACTGTGTCCCCTCCTCATCCTCCCAGTGCCTCAGCAGGGACACATCTTTCTACAGACATGAGTGGAAAACCCCAAGCACCACCTATGACCAGCAAAGTAAAAAATGGAGGCAACGGACATCATCAATATTTGATGATTAAAAACAAGTCACCCGATATTGATACATATCTGGTAGTGTGGAGGACACTGTGCATGAGCAAAATGAGCATCAAAAATGAGCCACATCAGAGCCGCAAAGCCAGAGCTCACACAGCTGCTGCATCTGAAAGGCAAACTGGTGGTGAGCAGTCAAAGCCACCCAGGGAGAGCTTTGCACATGGTGGCTTGATGTCTTGCCCATCATACAGGAAGTTGCCCTCCAGCATGGGGCTTCTCTAGTTAAAGAAAAGTATCTACTACAACTCCATCTCATTAGGGACAGAAATCACAGACACCATTCCCCAGGATGCCCCCAACCCAGGCCTGGGGCTCCTCCCTCCAGCTGCTGTGCTCTTCAGGCCATCCTGCACACAGCAGATTCATGCATCAGTGTGTCCTGGCTCTATTACAGTCCTTAGTAGATCTAGCTTAGGGGCAGCTTTTCTCCCCATAAGCCATGGGTGAAGCCACCCCAGGGCACCTCGCTCCCTTGCCTTAAAGCTATCACTCAGAGACGTTTCCTCCATGGATTCTCGTCCAGGCAGACTATACAGGGACCACTCAGGGATCCAGGCACAGTGATCATCAGGGACACATGCCCAGGGCTCTAGGGATCACTAGGAGCTCTACTCCAGGGGATCTCTTCCAAGGTTTTGCTTAGGGTCCAAGAACTGCTTGGAGTCCACACTCAGGGACCCAGGGGCCCACCAGCCCAGTCATGGATGCTCAGCCAAGCTTGGCACTATGAGCACCCACATTCAAATGAAACCCATGTGCTGAGCCTGGCAGAGGGCTGCTGAGAACCTCACACTTAAGACAAAACAGCCCTTGAATCCTGAGCCTCACCACACCTCAGTGCCAGCCATCACCTGGGTGCCCACATCCTCAGTCCAAGGCCCAGCTGAAAGCACAACCCTCCCGTGTATGCATGGCCCCATGAAGGCATCATGTGACCCCATACCCGCAAGGGACACAGACATCTGGACCACAGAGGGGCCAGGCTTTCCCTACTAGCAAGATACAGCCAAAATACAGGGGGCAGCAGCCCTGGGTAATGACCAAGTCAACATCACGGGGAGACCCAACAGCCCAGAGGCAGGGGACTGGCATCCTCAGCACACAGGTCCCAGCATGAAGTTGCAGGGGCATCGGAGGTCTCTTAGGCACCTCCCTCACCCATGGACCCAGCCCAGGCCCCTAGCTTGGAGAGGTACTGGCCCAACTCAGTCAGGCTAAGGTCCACCCCAGGCTGTTGTCCTGAATGAATCATTTCTGTGATTCGTGCCCACCTTGAACCTCAGCCTTCACTGATCCCAAGTCCACCAGGGCCAAAGTGCCTCTTCCCAAGTAAGGGAGTGCATGTCATCCTCAAAGGGTCCTAGCTCAGCAGGGATGTCACCTCAGTTCTGCACTACCCCAGATGAGAGAACTGTGTCTTGTCCCCTTGTGTCTTTAAACCGGGGCCAAAGACGACAGAGAACAGGTAAGTTGATATGTCACTGCCAACCCTCAACACAGTACTGATCTGAGGGCAGGGCGGCATGAAGCAGGTGCCCTCAGACGCTGAACAGACTCAACAGCAGCAGACTTTGAGGGCCCTGCAACAATGGGTCCAAGACGGACTGGGACACAGAAACTTACTCAGAGACACTGAGGCCCTGTCTCCCTCCTTAGCAGGTATGTGTCTGTTGGGGGACAGCCCACCGCTGGGGCCCTCCTCATTAGCCCACTTGTGACCATGACCCATGAGGGACCATACTGGCCTCAGAGAAGTGCATGCTGTGACATCACCCCTGTGGTGGTTCGATTCAGGTGTCCCCCATAAACTCACATGTTTTGAATGCTAGGTCCCCAGCTGATGGCAATTTGGGAATAAAGCCTCCTGGAGGCAGTGTATTGTTAGGGGTGGGCATATGGGTGTTGTAGCCAGGTCCCCCTTGCCAGTGTTTGGCACACTCTCCTGCTGCTGTTGTCCACCTTCTGCTCATGCCATCGTTTCCCCTGCCATCATGGAGCTGCCCTCAAGTCCCTAAGCCAAAATAAACTCTTTCCTCCCATAAACCGCTTTTGGTTAGGTGTTTTCTGCCAGAGATGTGGAACTAACTGCAACCCCCCCAAAAAAAATCACACCAGCAGATCTCTCCCCTCAAGAATTTCAAGAGACTGCTTGACCAATAACAACATCGAGGGACCAGTCTACTTCCCCCAAGATCATGATGGTTGCCAATGTGCCATCACGATGGTTTAAGACAAAGTATTACTACGTTGCCAAAAGGCCTTGAACTCACAGCAGTCTTCTTGCCTCAGCCTCCTCAGCTGGGATTCATACCCTGCGTGGGTGAGTGTGTTTCTGAGGCAACGTTCACTACATTCACCTGCTGTGCAAAGCATTGTCTGTCTCCAGAATCCTTTGCTTCCCAGTGCAGGCTCTGTCTTCAGGACCCGTGAACACTTCCCCCTTCCCCATGGCCCGGTTCCATAAGGACAGCAGAAAATGCATGAGAATAATAGCCCCTCCCACAACAGGCAGGGAGGAAGTGAGAGTTGGCCAAACTGAGCTGAAGCATCATGATATTTACTACCGAGTTAGGTATGTATCTGTGTGTGTGTATTTATGCACTGATTGACTGACTGACTGAGAGAGGTCTCACAGCTCAGGCTAGCCCCAAACTCATGATTCTCCTGCCTCAGCCTCCTGGGCGCTGGGATCCACAAGGGCGAGTCTGCAGCCCTTGCCACATTCTCTGCTCCCTTACAGTGAAAACTATCGACTCTGGGTCCTTACAGCACAATCAAGAAACCAAAGCTGATTTTTTTTTTTTTTAGAACAGGTAGCTTAAAACAACATAAGCAAGCCAGATCAGGTGTAGAAGCCGTGGGGGCTGTCAGAACACAGAGCCCCATCTTTACATTTATGGAAGTTGTCACTAAAATAAGTCTTCTTTTTCTTTTATCGGGAGAGTATAAGGGACTGACTAGGTTTCTGTTCTGTCAGGCTGTGGGGGCGAGGACCACCTTCCTTCTTCCACCCACCTCACAGCCCAGGTGGCCGGTGGCTAGCCTCATTCCCTGAGCTCTAGCTCTCCACTCTTCTTCCAAGCGGGCTGTGGGACTCGTGCAGCCTAGGGAGGGCCTGACTCTTTTGGTTGCCAAGCTTGAGAGAGCCTTTTCCTCCTACCCTGTCCTGTACATCCACAGGCCCTTCACAAGTACACCAATAAGCACCTCAGATGGGCTCCCCTCATGGAGACAAGGGGGCTTCAAGAGCACAGCAGTAGCGGGCGTGGTGGCGCACGCCTTTAATCCCGGCACTGGGGAGGCAGAGGTAGGAAGATCGCCGGGAGTTTGAGGCCACCCTGAGACTCCACAGTGAATTCCAGGGCAGCCTGAACTAAAGAGAGTGAGACCCTATGTCGAAAAACCAACAACAAAAAGAAAAGCACCAGAGTGTGGGCTGAACACCATCTCTGTGTGGGAGTCCTCACCCCCAGGACCTCTGGATATAACCTTATCCCTTATCTGGACATAGTATCTTTACAGATGTAGCTAGGCTAAGGCAAGGTCACTGGTTGAGGTGGCCTTCATCCAACTGTACTGGTGTCCTTATAAGTCATGAGGACATGAACCAAGGGATGACTCCCTGAGGGTAAGTGCATAGATGCCATCTGTGGGTTCAGAAGAAGCCCCAAGAGGAGCCAGTTCTGCCCTTGTGCCTCAAGAACGCTGAGAAATAAAATTATATTGCTTAAGTGGCTGCCTGAGACACTGTTACAGAAGTTACAGCTTTCTACCCAGGCTTTGAAGCACACTGGTTCCCAGTACAAGGCTTTGCTTCCACACCATTCTTTTTAAACAATATAATAAAGGAAATAGGGGTACAATTAAAAAAAGATAAATAGCCGGGCGTGGTGGCGCACGCCTTTAATCCCAGCACTAGGGAGGCAGAGGTAGGAGGATGGCCATGAGTTCGAGGACACCCTGAGGCTACATAGTGAATTCCAGGTCAGCCTGAGCTAGAGTGAGACCCTACCTTGAAAAAAAAAAAAAAGATAAATATAGAACAAACAGATACTGGGGTTGGGAATTTAACTTTGTGGTAGAATAGTGCCTAGCAAGTTCAAAACTCTGGGTTTTTGGTCAACACAGGAGGAATTAAAAAAAAAAAAAAACAGGGTTGGATGGAGAGATGGCTTGGTGATTAAGGCATTTGCCTGTGAAGCCTAAGGACCCAGGTTCGATTCTTCAATACCCACATAAGCCAGATGCACAAGATGGCACATGCATCTGGAGTTTGTTTGAAGTGGCTTGAGGTCCTGGCGCACTTATTTTTTCTCTCTCTGCCTCTTTCTCTCTCTTAAATAAATAAAATAGTTTAAAAAATAAAAAATAGGGCTGGAGACATGGCTTAGTGGTTAAGGGGTTTGCCTGTGAAGCCTAAGAACCCAGGTTCGAATCCCCATGACCCAGGTAAGCCAGGTGTGCAAGGTGACGCATGCGTCTGGAGTTTGTTTGCAGTGGCTGGAGGCCCTCTCTCCCTCTCTCTCCAATAAATAAATAAATAAAATATTTTAAAAATAAAACAAGAGCCGGGCGTGGTGGCGCACACCTTTAATAGCACTCGGGAGGCAGAGGTAGGAGGATCGCCGAGAGTTCGAGGCCACCCTGAGACTCCATAGTGAATTCCAGGTCAGCCTGAACCAGAGTGAGACCCCTACCTCGAAAAACCAAGAAAAAAAATTAATTAATTAATTTAATTAAACAAATATTAAACAAAGGGCCGTTTCTGTAGTGCAGTGGTTTTATCATGTTCCCCTCACAGATTATGTGTGTATATATATTTTAGTTCTTCAAGGTAGGATCTTGCTGTAGCCCAGGCTGATCTGGAATTCACTATGTAGTCTCAAGGTGGCCTCGAATTCATGGTGATCCTCTTACCTCTGCCTCCTGAGTGCTGGGATTAAAGGTGTGTGCCACCACACCCAGCTTCACCACACAAATATTAATCAGTTGAGTCAGGAGCACAGAGAAAAAAACATAACAGAAGGTGGCACTGTCCAGGACCGTACCTGCTTGCCGTCCGGATCAGTGGCTTTCTGGCTACCTTCAGCAGGCGAGTCTCTCCGCTTGGCCTGAAACAGGAAGACCATTCATGTTGGAAAAAGCATAGAGGACTGAGATATCTCCATGAAAAGACAAGCTTTTCAGATCCCAAGCACACGCATACACACTGAGAAGGCATGGTGGCCAACCTATCGTAAAGAAAAGATCCCTGGGACTAAGCTAATCAGTAAACTCGGTTCAGGAGAGAGACTCTGCCTCAGTAAACAAGTAAGGAATGGTAAGGGAGGACATCTGACACTAACCTCGGGCCTCCACATAAATGCACACACATGTACGTGCATACACAGACACAGCGTGTGCCAACAGATGTGCAAGCATGCATATACACATGCAGAAAAATGCTGGGCTGAGGAGATGGCTAAATGGGTAAAATGCTACTAGGCAAGACTGACAACCTGAGTTCAGAACCCACATAAGCCACACGTGTAAGGCTGGTGTCCACAGCCCCAGTGCGCCTACAGCAAGGTGAGAGGGAGAGGCAGAAGAGCCCAGAAGCTTGCAGGCCAGCTGGTGAATGCAGCAGGAAACAATGAGAAACCTTCCCTCAAAACATGGTCAGCCAGGTGTGGTGGCGCACACCTTTAATCCCATCACTCGGGAGGCAGAGGTAAGAGGACTGCCATGACTTCAAGGCCACCCTGAGACTACATAGTGAATTCCAGGTCAGCCTGGGCTAGAGTGAAACCCTACCTCAAAAAAAAAAAAAATTAAAAAATTAAAAAAAAAAAAAACATGGTAGAAAAGGGGCTGAGATGGCTTAGTGGTCAAAGGTACTTGCTTGCAAAGCCTGATGGCCAGGGTTCAATTCCCCAGTTCCCATATAAAGCCAGATTCATAAAATGGTGCGTGCATCTGGAGTTTGTTTGCAGTGGCTAGAGGTCTTGGTGCACCCATACTCATCTCTCAAATAAAATAATTTTTTAAAAAATAGGGGGCTGCCGGGCGTGGTGGCGCACGCCTTTAATCCCAGCACTCGGGAGGCAGAGGTAGGAGGATCACCATGAGTTCGAGGCCACCCTGAGACTACATAGTGAATTCCAGGTCAGCCTGGGCCAGAGTGGAACCCTACCTCGAAAAAAAAAAAAATAGGGGGCTGGAGGGGGCTTAGTGGTTGAGGTGCTTGCCTACAAAGTCAAAGGGCCCAGGTTTGACTCCCCAGGACCCATGTAAACCAGATGCACAAGGGGGCGTACACATCTGGAGTTCATATGCACCAGCTGGAGGCCCTGGTACATCCATTCTCTCTCTCTCTCTACCTGCCTATTTCTCTTTCTCTCTCTCTCAACCAAATAAATAAAAATAAAATGGTTAAAAAAATAAGGTAGGAGGGGACCAACACACAAGATGGTCCATATGCTTGCCTACATTCACACACACAAATGCACCCACAACAAAACAGAAAAGCCAGGCGTGGTGGCACACATCTTTAATTCCAGCACTCAGGAGACAGAGGTAGGAGGATAGCCATGAGTTCAAGGACAGACACCCTGAGGCTACATAGTGAATTCCAGGTCAGCCTGGGCTAGAGTAAGACCCTACCTTGAAAAAACAAAAAGAAAAGAAAAAGGGGCCAAGGAGATGGCTCAGCACTTGAAGGTGCTTTTTGCAAAGCCTGCCTGGCCAGGTTTAATTCCCCAGTACTCATGTAAAGTTGGATGCAAAGTGGTGCATGCATCTGGGATCCTGGGGCACCTACAACAATGGGGAGAATCCAAAACTTGCAGGCCAGCTATGGCATACATACCCGTACATCTGTGTGCACATATGTGCATGTGCGCACACACACACAATAAATATTTTAGTTATTTTATTTTTAATTTAATTTGTTATTTTTACTTTTATTTTATTTTATTTTATTTTGGTTTTTCGAGGTAGGGTCTCACTCTAGCCCAGGCCGACCTGGAATTCACTATGTAGTCTCAGGGGGCCCTCAAACTCATGGCGATCCTCCTACCTCTGCCAGCAAGTGCTGGGATTAAAGGTGCGCGCCACCATGCCCAGATAGTTTTCTTGTTTGTTTGGTTTTTGTTTTTTTATTTTTTAACTTTAAAAAAATGTTAGTCCTAGGGCTGGGGAAATAGCTCAGTTGGTTACATTCTTGCCTTGCATTACAAATATGAAGACCTCAATTTGATCCCCAGAATCCATGCAAAAAGGACCCCAGTGGCCGGGTGTGGTGGCGCACACCTTTAATCCCAGCACTGGGGAGGCAGAGGTAGGAGGATCACCACGGGTTTGAGGCCACCCTGAGACTACAGAGTGAATTTCAGGTCAGCCTGAACTAGAGTGAGACCCTACCTCGAAAAACCAGAAAACAAAAATAAAAAAGGACCCCAGTGTATCAGGAGCTGCCTGCCCAGCCCAGCCCAGGCAAGAAAGTGGCCAGGACTTTTTGTTTATTTGTTTGTTTTTTGAGGTAGGGTCTCACTGTAGCCAAGACTGACCTAGAATTCACTCTGTACTCTCAGGCTAGCCTCGAACTCACAAAGAGCATCCTAAGCCAAGATTTTTCTAGACTCTTCTAGAAGGAGCCACAGTGCCTCGAGCAGACTACCTTCAGCCACATCACCCAGATGTCACATCGTCTCTATCACCAACTGAGATTAAGCCATGCGACGTCTACTTACCCCTCCTGGCTGGCTGCTGTGAGCTGAGGTGCTGTTGGAGCTGAGATCACGACAGCTCCAGTCGCTCGCCATCCCCAGGCTTTCTGCCGAGAAAGAGGAGTCATTGGAAACAAGACCACTGGATGAGGTCCCCCAGACCCCAGCAAGTGAGACCAGGAGCATGTGCAGCCACTCTAACTCCCACTGTCCTGTGGGATGGCTGGCCAGATCAGAATGAACAACTGTAACATAAAAAGGCAGTATGTAAGCCGGGCGTGGTGGCGCACGCCTTTAATCCCAGCATTTGGGAGGCAGAGGTAGGAGGATTGCCGTGAGTTCGAGGCCATCCTGAGACTACATAGTGAATCCCAGGTCAGCCTTGGCTAGAGTGAGACCCTACCTTGAATACCTCCCCCTGCAAAAGAAAACTTTAAAAAGGCAGTATGTAAAGTGTGAACAAGAAAGGCTAGCTGCGCATGGTTATGCCTTTAATCCTGGCACTTGGGAGGCACAGGTAGGAGGTCCCTGTGAGTTTGACGCTAGTCTGGGACTATGAAGTGAGTTCCAGTTCCAGGTCAGACTGGGCTAGAGTGAGACCCTACTCAAAAAAAGTGGGGTGCTGGAGAGATGGCTTAGCGGTTAAGGCACTTGCCTGCAAAGCCAAAGGATCCTGGTTCAACTCTTCAGGACCCACGTAAGCCAGATGCACAAAAGCCCTTTTTTCCCCATTATGGAAAAGCTGACCAGCCCTTTGTTCCTCACTGGGCCCTAGTGTGCCCATTTCTCTCTCTCTCAAATAAATAAATTAAATATATTTCTTAAAAGGGGGGGGGGAGGAGGCTGGAGAGATGGCTTAGCCATTAAGGGCACTTGCCTGCAAAGCCTAAGGACCCAGGTTTGATTCTCCAGGTCCCATATAAGCCAGATCTACAAGGTGGTGCATGCATCTGAGTTCATTTGCATAGGCTAGAGGACCTGGCATGCCCATTCTCTCTCTCTTTCTCCCCCCTCCACTTCTGTCTCAAATAAAAATAAATACAAAATTAAAAAAAAAAAAAAGAAAGAAAGGCTGGCATCCCCATCAAGACAAGACAGCCCTTGGGGCCCGTGTCCTCACAAGGAACCAGTTATGGGCTCATAAGAAAATGTCACCACTAAGGCTCTGGGACCACAGTGCCTCCCTCAACTGAGTGGACAGACACCATCTCCTCAAATGCCCAGCAGATAGCAGCTCAGGACAAGGTGTAGGTGAACAGGCATGTGGCAGTACCTCCATCCACATGAGGGGGTACAGCTATGCCCAGCAGCCTCTTGGGGGGGGGTCCTCTGGGCTCCACAGATGCAGC
Source organism: Dipus sagitta (assembly GCA_036346955.1). Taxonomy (NCBI): domain Eukaryota; kingdom Metazoa; phylum Chordata; class Mammalia; order Rodentia; family Dipodidae; genus Dipus; species Dipus sagitta. The sequence goes on along the minus strand of CM070781.1, from coordinate 111,780,463 downwards.
CCGTGGCAGGTACAGAGAGTGGGTCAGGTCAAGCCCATGCGACACAACCCCCCACACCCCATCCTGCCATCTCAACGTATCTGGATGCTGTGGGTTCCCAGGCCACAGTGCTGAGCGCCCACCCTTTTCTGGTCTACAAAGCCCACTCTGAGTGGTCCTGACACACTAGCAAGCAGCGTCTGCAGAGCTGCTGAGGTGCCTGGGGGGGGGGGGGGTTTGGACGTTCTGCACTCACTCTCCACATGTGCGAAAGCGCAGAAAGGACCCCGGGGACAGTAGCCGGTCTGACGCATGTCGTTGCATTTTGTAGATTTGTAGATCTAGGAAATCAAAACAAAACAAGGGCTGGAGAGACGGCTTAGCAGTTAAGGTGCTGGCCTGTGAAGCCCAAGGACCGATGTTCAACTCCCCAGATCCTAGATAAGCCAGACGCACAAGGTGACCCATGCACAAGGGGCTCATGTATCTGGAGTTCAACTGCAGTGGCTGGAGGGAGGCCCTGGTGTGCCTCCCTCTCTCTCACACATGCATGTGCCACACCACACTCAGCGAAAAAAAGAAAAGTAAATAAATGAATAAAAATAAATAATAAACTGAGCATGGTGGCGCACGCCTTTAATCCCAGCAGAGGTAAGAGGATCACCGTGAGTTCGAGGCCACCCTGAGACTACAGAGTGAATTCCGGGTCAGCCTGGCTAGAGTGAGACCCTACCTCGAAAAACCAAAAAAAAAAAGTAAATATTTAAATAAATAAATAAAACAAAGTAGTAAGGCTGGGATGGGTCTGAGTTTCTCACAGAAGGGCTGATAAGCAAGGTCTTAACTGAGGGCATGGGTACCATAGCTGCAGTGCCCCACTACCCCCCAAAAAGCCCATGTGTTGAGGGCTTGGTCCCCAGCATGGGGAGGTAGCAGAACCTTTGTGAGGCAGGACCTGGATGGAAGGCCCTACTTTACTGAGGAGGACCTCAAGGGGGTCGTGGAATCTTGCCCTCCATCTTCCCGTTTGCTTACTGGGTAAGCGACTTCACTCTGCTACGGCTCCCATTGTGATGTGTGGCCTTAACACAGGCCCGAAGGAATGGGACCACCCCATCATGGACTAGAAACTAGAAACATCATGGACTCCAAAACTATGTACCAAAAAAAGCCCTTTTTTCCCCATTATGGAAAAGCTGACCAGCCCTTTGTTCCTCAGTGGACGCCCTTGGTCCTAAAAGACCTCCTCTCTGCAGAACCAATCAGCCAGGGGCAAGCTTGCACACCACCTGCCATTCCCCCGGCACCTGCTCCTCACATCACAGGCAAATAACTTCCCTACTTACTATATGCCTTTTGGGAAGAGGTGCCAAAGTGTAGCTCAAACAATGCCTGTTCACTAAAAAGTTCACTCTAAGTCGGGTGTGTTGGCTCACACCTTTAATCCCAGCACTTGGGAGGAAGATTGGAAGATCAACATGAGACTACACAGTGAATTCAAGGTCTGCCTGGGCTAGAGTGAAACCCTACCTCAAAAAACAAAAAAAAAGTCCACTCTATGGCCAGACCCCTTCCCTACCACTTCACTTAGGATGACCTGGGAGGGGCAGACAAGTCCTGAAGCTGCCAGCCACACCTCAAGGGCTGACATCTGCCCCCAAACCTACGCCTTCCACCCAGATGTTCAGTGAAGGGCATGACAATGGCATTCCTGCATCCCTGGCCAAGCCTCCCCTCTGCAGCCCTGGGCACCTGAGCGTGGCTTATTTGCTTGTTCATGTTTGTTTATTTCGGGGTAGGGTCTCTCCCTAGCCCAGGCTGACCTGGAACTTACTCTGTAATCCCAGGCTAGCCTGGAGCTCACAGCAATCCTCCTACTTCTGCCTCCCAAGTGCTGGGGCTAAAGGCGGGTGCCACCATGCCCAGCCTGCTGGTACATTTTAATCTAAATCTGAGTGTGTTCTGCTTGGCTGCCGGAGCCAAACCTATTAAAACATTCCACAGAGGGGACAGGTTCTGCCCATCCAAGGGCTAACCTCCAACTCCTGGAACATCCTGACCCAGAGACTCTTCATTACCTACAGCTGGCCACCTCATCGCACAGGGGGCTCAGCAAGGGGCTGTGGGCCATGCGGAGTCAGCCAGACCTCAGCAGGCATTAGAGACAGGTCAGCCAAGGTTCAAAAGAGAGCCTCAGCTGGATGCACGCCCTGTTGTGGGCTCTCATGGCATGCAGGGAGGTTTGTCCTCACTCCAACGGGGGCCCCAACCCCAACCCGTGCCTCCTCCTTGGCTGCTTTTTTTTTGTTTGTTTTTTGGTTTTTTGAGGTAGGGTCTTGCTCTGGTCCAACTGACCTGGAATTCACTATGTAGTCTCAGGCTGGCCTCGAACTCACGGCGATCCCTCCTACCTCTGCCGCCCGAGTGCTGGGATCAAAGACGTGCGCCACCACGCCCGGCTTCCTTGACTGCTTTTAAGAGCCTCTTGGTGTAATGACTTTGCTATACCAGAGCACAGGAGCCATTCCAATGAGCACCGAACCTGACGGGACCCCCCAGATACAACAAGGGAAAAGTCCCTGGCCTCCCCCACCAAGCTGCCAATGGCCCTGGCCAGTTGTCCGGCCCTGCCCAGATGGTGCCTACCTCAGGGTGGAACTGCTGCTCCGTGCGGGAATGGCAGTACTGACAGCTGTCCCCACCGTCACACCGCGAGGGCTCGCCCCACTCATCCCCATGCTTCACACTAGGACAGGGCGTGGACCTGGGGACAAGGGCAGTCACCAGATGAAGCTCCAGGGCACGCTCACAGCCCAGGGGAAGCAACCAGGGACACAGCTGACTCGAGGGCCAGCAGGTCTGCTTGGCCGGGGCTCTGTCTCCTGTGGCATGTCACTCTTAATGCTGACTTGAAAATCCTAACCAGTCTCTAAGTGACCATGTCCTCCACTCCCCACGTGTCTCACAGCATCACTGTTACCTACGTGGGTTTACAGCAAACATTCCCACAGCTGGGAACTCTCTCTCTTTTTTCTTTTCCTTAATCTCCCATGCCTCCCGTGAGAGCACCCATTGGGCCTCTCAAGCCAGACAATGGTGACGACACACACTCCTTGTGATTCTCTGTTCTGGGTCTTTAACTCTGAAGCTACCCTGAGGACAGTGAGGTCACAAACCATCTTTGTCCATCGGAAGGACAGCTGTCTGTGGGCCCTTGACAGGAAGTGAAATTACCACCAAAAGGGGCAAGGGGCCTTCTTTGAAGAAAAGGCTGACCACAGGACACAGGGCTGTGGGGGTGAAGGACGCAGGCCACCCTGAGTGCAGACTGCAAGCCCACGGCAAGCAGGGCGAGGCCACTTCAGGGAAAAGGCAGCGGCTCTGGAGAGGGAGAACCACTGGCAGCACAGAGGTCTGGGAGGGGCTCAAACCACGGCAGGTGACCACCAGCCCAGAAGGTGGAGTCCATCTCACAGCCCAATAATGCCAGAGTGGGACAACCGACAACTCGGGGACACACAGTCACCGTCCTTACAGGCGGGCAGGGTCAGGCCTAGCGATGCCATGACCACTCAGGGGGCCGTAGACAGAGTCCTTACAGCCGGCGATGGTTGGAATGAGCGGGGCCGGCAGAGGCACACTGGGGGTCTGTGGGCAGGTCCCTAGCCACGATCCCCACTGCCTGAACGAGACCTCCCAACAGGATGACTGGGTGTGTGAGCCACAATGCCTGAGGACAGAGGCCCGTGTCCCTGCTCTGCCCTCACTTGTCCTCAGGACAGATGTTCAGACCCTCCTTTTACTTCCAACAAGCCCCACCCATCAAGACATCTTCCTCTCTTGATGGGTAACAGTGCTAAGCAGCTCTGAGAGAAGAGGCTTTGAAAATGCACACTCCTCCCCAGCACGAGGGACACAGGGCACAGGAGACACTCGGAGCAGCCACACAGGCCTGCATCTGGCCGCGACAAGGGAGGCACAAATGCTGCACAGGAGTCAGGCCAGTGGCTGCGATAATCGATTACAGACTCCACAGAGGACCCTTGCCTAGGAGGGACAGCTGTGTGCGCGGCAGGACGGGGTCTGCTGGCCACGGGCCTGGGCTCACCTGTACTGGAACGTCCTGGGGTTCCGCCGGCGGTCCCTGCTGTTGTGGTAGTGTGGACAGGCGTAGCCCTGGCGGCACAGGCGGGGAGGCTTCGGGCACTGCTCCGTCTTGTAGCTGCCCAGCACGAAGTTGGTGTCTGTAACACAGACGCAGGGATTCTAGCCCTGAGTGCTCACGGCAATGGTGGGCACAACAGCCGAGAGGCCAGACAGCTGCCTTGCACATCCACCCACAGCCGAGTGGATAAGCAAACTCAGTCCTGCCATACAACACGACATCTCCAGCCTCAAGGAGAGAGAGAACTGCATCTGCTGCAGCGTGGGCAGCCCCAAGGATGCTAATGCGTGAAACTTCGAGTGTGACCTGTGTGCATGAGACAAGGAAATCCAGAAATGGAAGATGAAAAAGGTCACCAGGACTGGGGGAGGGGCGTGGGAGACCCAGCTAAAGGGGGATGGAACTCTTTTGGGACTGATCAAAACATTCAGGCAAGCTGGAGAGATGGCTCAGTGGTTAAGAGGACTTCCCACGCCAACAAGAGGGCCTAAAGCGGCCCGAGACCACCGGAGTTTGATTCTCCAGCACTCACGTGAACAGCCAGGCAGGGCCACACATATGCCTGTAACCCCAGTACTGCGGGGGAACAGAGACCTGAGAATCACTAGGGCCGATGAAAAAACAGCAAGGTCCAGAATCAATGACAGAGACAGTCTCAAGAAAACACGCTCTTTGCTGGTTCCAAGTTATGCACTTTAACAGAATTATAATCGGGAAGTAAGCTGGAGTCTTCAAGAAATACTTAGATGCAAAAAGTGTTCTGGCAGGGCTTGGGAGATGGCTCAGTGGTTAAAGGCACTTGCTTGCAAAGCCTGCTGGCCTGATTCACTTTACCAGCGACCCACGTAAAGCTGGATGGCCATTTGTTTGCAGCAGCAAGAGACTCTGGTGTGCCCATACCCATACACACACATACACAGAGACACACACAAGTAAATAAATGGAAAAAAATTAAAAACAGACAAACACTCAAACTACAGCAAGGCAATGAGCATTAAAAACCACTGGAAGCCGGGCGTGGTAGTGCATGCCTTTAATCTAAGCACTCGGGAGGCAGAGGTAGGAGGATTGCCATGAGTTCAAGGCCAGCCTGAGACTCCACAGTGAATTACAGGTCAGCTTGAGCTAGAGAGAGACCCTACCAAGGTTGTCAGGCTTTGAAGACAAGTGCTTTAACTGCTGAGCCATCTCTCCAGCCCTTTTTCTTTTGGTTTTATGAGGTAGGGTCTCACTCTAGCTCAGGCTGACCTGGAATTCACTGTGTAGTCTCAGGGTGGCCTCAAGGTCGTGGCAATCCTCCTACCTCTGCCTCCCGAGTGCTGGGATTAAAGGTGTGCTTGGCCTTTCATTCAGGGAGGAAAGTAGACATGGTGAAAGATTCAAATTGGGATACCTGAGGGTTTGTTTTGCGTGCATGTGCGTGTGCATGTGCGTGCATGTGCGTGCGTGCATGCATGCATGTGTAAAATTGGGGCTTTGGGGAGGGGTTGGTGTACACACGTGTATATGTCCATGCAGCACCCATGAGTTCATCTATGGTGGCTGGAGTGGAATGTCAGGTATCCTGCTCCATCACTCCTCTGCCTATTCTTTATGTTTCATTTATTTGAGAGACAGAAATGAGAATGGGGCCAGACATAGGTGGCACACACCTTTAATCCCAGCACTAGGGAGGCAGAGGTAGAAGGACTGCCATGAGTTCGAGGCCACCCTGAGACTCCATAGTGAATTCCAGGTCAGCCTGAGCTAGAGTGAGACTCTATCTCGAAAAACCAAAAAAAAAAAAAAAAAAAAAAAGAAAGAAAGAAAGAAAAGAAAAAAAGAATGAGTACACCAGGGCTTCTTGCCACTACAAATCAACTCTAGACACACGGGTCCACTTTGTGCATCTGGCTTTATGTGGGTACTGGGGGAATCGAACCAGACCTATCAGACTTTGCAAGCAAGTGCCTTAGCCACTGAGCCATCTCCAGAGCCCTCCTCTCTCTATACTTATTTGAACTGGGGTCTCTTACTGATTCTGGCATTCGCCATTTTTTCATGAACTACGGCGATTTTCGGGTCTCTGCTTCCCTACAGGACTGGGATCACAGGCGTGCATGGCCATCCTGGTATTCAAACTCATGTGGTCTCTCAGACTTCCTCAGGCCCTCACGCTTGCACAGGAAGTGCTCTGAGCCCGAGCCACCTCTCCAGCCTGATACCTGCAATTTTTGTTGTTGTTGTTGTTTATTTGTTTCGTTTTTTCCGAGGTAGGGTCTCACTCTGGCCCAAGCTGACCTGGAATTCACCATGGAGTCTCAGGGTGGCCTTGAACTCATGGCGATCCTCCTACCTCTGCCTCCCAAGTGCTGGGATTAAAGGCGTGCACCACCATGCCTTTTTTTTTTTTTTTTTTTGAGGCAGGGTCTCACTATTGCCCAGACTGACCTGGAAGTATGTAGCCCCAGGCTGGCCTCAAACTCACAGCAATCCTTATTTCAGTCTCCCAAGTGCTAGGATTAAAGGCATATGCCACTCCACTGGCTGTACCTGTGATTTTAAAGCACTGTTATGTATTGAAAAGCCCTGAGCAAAGCAATTGGTGAAAACACATCATCACTTCTGAATTTAAACACAGTTAACTCAAAAGCAAGGTGTGGTGACACATGCTTTTAATCCAAGTACTGAGGAGGCTGAGGGAGGATTACTGTGAGTTGGATACCAGCCTGGACAAGAGTGAAGCCCTACCTCAAATTCAAACACACACACACCAATATATGCAAGTGTGTGTATATACATACAATTTTTTAATAGTTCACTCAAAAAAAAAAAAGAAAAGAAAAGAAAAGAAAATGTCTGGGTGTGATGGCACACAACTTTAATCCCAGCACTCAGGAGGCAGAGGTAGGAGGATCGCTGTGAGTTCGAGGCCATCCTAAGACTACATAGTGAATTCCAGGTCAGCCTGAGCTAGAGTGAGACCCTATCTCAAAAACAAAACAAACAACAAAAAAAATCCCTTTAAAATGGTAAATTTTATGTGCATTTTACCACAACACAAACCCTTTTCGTTGCTCACTACTGCCACATGTGTAACCTGCCAGGAACATGGGTCTGTCTCACAGCTCCGAGCGACGGGCCCAGGGATGGACAAGCATCTGATCAGAGCTCCACAGACAGAGGCTCAGGCGAGGCCAGCTGCAACCACTCCATCAGCGGGGCAGGTGGAGGCAGGTACCAACCAGCACTGTTGGAACGGGCAGTCTGGAAGGCACTGGGGGACAGCCCCACAGTCTGCCACCGTCACCCACAGGACGGCAGCTGGCGTGAAGGGTCAGCACAGTCTCAGACAAGATGGCTGAGTTCCCGTCCTGCTCAGCCGCCTGCTTCCTGAGTGGCCGAAGATTAGGACTCAACTGAGGAGCCTCAGTTTCCTTATCTGATCCCCGGCAGATCATGTCAGGACAGACTGAACCAAGCAGGTCCTGAGTAAAAAGGGAGGTTCTCTCCCGCTGGCCCCCTCGGCAGTCCTGGGCTCACCTTGCCACCGTGGGTCCTCACCCAAGATCTTCTCAATCATGGCCTGGCTGGCTAAGACCCCGGGCTGCAGATCGGGCACACTGTCCCCACCGCTGAGCTGGCCATTTTGCAAGGCTTCCTGGGCCTGTAGCTCCCTGCAAACAATAACACAGTGGTGGGTGGGAGAAATGGCTCACCAGTAAAATGCATTAGCTTACTGATGGCCTGGGTTCCAGTTCCCAGTGTCCACGTCAAGTCAGAAGCAAGTCAGATCCATCCATGTCAAGTGACGCATGTGTCTGGAGTTCGTTTGCAGTGGCTAGAGGCCATGGCATGCCCACTCTCTTTCTACCTGCACCTCTTCTCTCTCTCAAACAAATGAATTATTTTAATTAAAAAAAAATGAGCCGGCATGGTGGCACACGCCTCTAATCCCAGAACTCGGGAGGCAGAGGTAGGAGGATCGCCATGAGTTCAAGGCCACCCTGAGACTATGTAGTGAATTCCAGGTCAGCCTGGGCTAGAGAAAGACCCTACCTCAAAAAAGCAAAAAACAAACAGAAGAACTCGGCTGGAGAGAAGGCTTAATTTAAGGTCCTTGCCTGCAAAGCCTAAAGACCCAGGTCCGATTCTCCAGGTTCCACGTAAGCCAGATACACAAGATGGCACGTGTCTGGAGTTCGTTTGCAGTGGCTACAGGCCCTAGTGCTCCCATTCTCTATCTCTCTCTCCCTTTCTCTGTCTCAAATAAAACAAATAAATAAATACAAAAAAAAAAAAAAAAAAACCTTACCAGTTGTGGTGGAGCACAGCAGTAGGAAGTTACTGAAGAGGTAGAGGCAGGAGGATCAGGAGTCAGAGGCCAGCCTGGGCTACACATTGCACACTGCTGCATGTCGTGACACACACATGGGAGGCAGAGGTAGGAGGATCGCCATGAGTTCGAGGCCACCCTGAGACTACATAGTGAATTCCAGGTTGGACTTGACTAGAGTGAGACCATACCTGGGCGGGGGAGGGGGTGCCAGGACAAAAAAAAAAAAACAAAAACTGGCAGCCAAGCATGGTGGTGCACGCCTTTAATCCTAACACTTGGGAGGCAGAAGTAGGAGGGTCGCTCATTTGAGACCAGCCTAGGACTACATAATAAATTCCAGGTCAGATTGGACTACAGCAAAACCCTACTATGAAATACAAACAAACAAAACTGAGACTCAGAAAAACAGATACTTCAGGACTGGAGAGATGACTCATCAGTTAAAGGTCCTTGCTTGCAAAGCCTGTTGGGCTAGGGGTCAATTCCTCAGTACCCATATAAAGCCACATAAACAAAGTAGCACACACATCTGGAGTTCCTTTGCACTGGCAAGAGGCTCTGGCATTCATTCATTTTCTCTCTCTCTCTCACTCTCACTGTGCTTTATATATATATATAGTTGTTTTTGTTTTTCAAGGTAGGGTTCTACTCTAGCCCAGGTTGACCTGGAATTCACTATGTAGTCTCAGGGTGGCCTCAAACTCACGGTAATCCTCCTACCTCTGCCTCCCGAATGCTGGGATTAAAGGCGTGCACCACCACGCCCAGCTATAAATAATTTTTTGAAAAGGAGATACTTTGGGGCTGGAGAGATGGTTTAGCAGTTAAGGCACTTGCCTGCAAAGCCAAAGGACCCAGGTTCGATTCCCTAGGACCTACATAAAGCCAGATGCACAAGATGCGCATGCATCTGGAGTTCATTTGCATGGGCTGAAGGGCCTGGCGTGCCCATTCTCTCTCTCTGCCTCTCCCTCTCTCTCTCTCTCTCTCTGTCTCAAATAAACAAATTAAAAAAAAAATTTTAATATACTTTGGACCTACAATGACACAAACAGCAGAGGTGAGCTGGTCCCTGTGCAGATGAGCTGCCCCACTCACCTGATGTCGCACACAGGTGGCCGCAGGTCCAGGGGGCCATGTGCAAAGGCACAGTGCATCCCGTTCTTCACACAGTGGCCCCGGGCATCTGTCTCGTGGATGCACGTGCCCGTCTTGTAGTAGCGCAGGTGGTACTTGCGCTCTGTGTCTCCAGTTGTTCGATGCAGGTAGGGGCACCTGTGAAGCAGAGGTGAACACTTGGAGCGTAAGCACGCTGAGACCCACCCTCCCTGCTTCCATGTTCCCGTACTGGGAGGCCTGCTCGAGCTGGAGGGGTGACATACTGAGTGAGCTTCTGTTCCCTACTTTGTGACCCTCTCTAAGGAACTCCGTCCACATCCCTCACACACAGCAGAAAACCACTGATTTCCACGGAAGCCATCCTCCCTAGGTTTTGGTTTAATTGCTGTCATCTCAGAAAACCCTGCACGCCAAGGTGGCATACTTTGGGGTGGCCCATCCTTCCACTCTACCACCCCCTGTTACATTTGTCAACTGCTACATAAAAACTCATGAAATCAGACAAGAGGGAGGCTTTGACTGGTGGACATTTCATGGATTTTTATTTGCTTGTTTGTTTTTAAGCATGGTCTTGCTCTAGCCCTGGCTGACCTGGAACTCATCTTGAACTCACTCAAGGCGATCCTCCTCCTACCACCCAAGTACTGGAATTATAGGTATGAGCTACCACACTTGGGCTTTTTTTTTTTTTTTTCTTTCCCTGAGATAAGGTCTTGCTCTAGCCCAGGCTAACCTGGAATTCACTATGTAGTCTCAGGGTGGCCCCAAATTTATGACAATCCTCCTACCCCTGCCTCCCAAGAATTCTGGGATTAACGGTGTGTGCCACTACACCTGACTTATTTTTTGTTTTAAGGAGGGTCTCATTTTAGCCAAGGCTGACCTGGAACTCACTCTGCAGTCCCAGGCCAGCCTCAAACTCCCAGCAATCCTCCTCCAACCTCTGCCTCAGGAGTGCTGGGATTAAAGGTGTCTACCACCACACCAGGCAATTCGCTGATATTTTTAAATATATATTTTTTTATTTATTGTGCCCGGCATGGTGGCGCACGCCTTTAGTCCTACCACTTGAGAGGCAGAGGTAGGAGGATCATGGTGAGTCCAAGGCCACCCTGCGACTACACAGGGTGTAGTCTCATTCATGTCACAGGTCAATCTGTGCTAGACTGAGGCCCTACCTCAAAAAACAAAACAAAACAAAAATACACACACACACACACACACACATATACTTTGAAAGAGAGAGGAAGAGGGAGATGGAGAGAAAGAATGGGTGTGCCAGGGCCTCCAGCCGCTGCAAACGAACTCCAGACACATGTGCCACCTTGTGTATCTGGCTTATGTGGGTACTGGGGAATTGAATTTGGGTCCTTAGGCTTCACAGGTTTGTGCCTTAACTGCTATGTCATCTCTCCAGCTCAACTCACTGATTTGTTTTTCAAGGTAAGGTTTCGCTCTAGCCCAAGCTGACCTGAAATTCACTATGTTTTTATTTTATTTTATTTATTTTTTTATTTTTTGGTTTTTCGAGGTAGGGTCTCACTCTGGCTCAGGCTGACCTGGAACTCACTATGTAGTCTCAGGGTGGCCTTGAACTCACGGCGATCCACCTACCTCTGCCTCCCAGGTGCTGGGATTAAAGGCGTGCGCCACCACGCCTGGCCTGAAATTCACTATGTAGTCTCAAGGTGGCCTCAAACTCACGGTGATCCTCCTAGTTCTGCCTCCCAGAGTGCTGGGATTAAAGGCATGTGCCACCACACCCGACTTAATTCACTTTTTTTTTTGTTTGTTTTGGTTTTTTTGAGGTAGGGTCTCACTCTACCTCAGGCTGACCTAGAATTCACTATGTAATCTCAGGGTGGCCTTGAACTCACAGCAAGTCTCCTACCTCTGCCTCCCAAGTGCTGGGATTAAAGACGTGCGCCACCACGCCCAGCCTGTTTGTTCTTATAATATTTTACTTTTATTTATTTATTTATTTGACAGAGAAAGAGGGACAGAGAGAGAGAGAGAATGGGCGTGCCAGGGCTCCAGCCACTGCAAACAAACTCCATTCGCGTGCACCCCCTTGTGCATCTGGCTAATGTGGGACCTGGGGAATCGAACCTGGGTGCTTTGGCTTTGCAGGCAAATGCCTTAATCGCTAAGCCATCTCTCCAGCCCAATTCACTCTTTTTTTAAAGTATTTTTATTTATTTAAGAGAGAGAAAAAGACAAAGAGTAAGAGTGAGTATGGACACACCAGGACCTCTTGCTGCTGCAAATGAACTTCAGTGCATGCACCATCCTGTTCATGCCTTAAGTGGGTATGGGAAATCAAACGTGGGCTGGTAAGCTTTGCAAGCTAGCACCTTTAACTGATGAGCCATCTCCCCAGCCCAAATTCAATGTTTTTTTTTTTCCCCAAGCTACTTTTGATACTTTGGGGTGTGCCCCACAGGAATAAAAAGCACTGGGAAGGGGTAACCCCCTGACCCCTAGGAGTGGCCCAGGGGGAGAGAGGCTACCTGAGTGGAAGGAAGCACAAAGGGGCCACTGCAGACACAAGGCAGAGAGAAGGCCGTCGGAAGAAGGCTGTGCGCACTCCAGGAGGAAGCAAGCAGGGCGGGACAGGCTCCAGGCACACAGGAGAAGGACAAGAGGCCTGGATCAGAAGCCACAAAGCTATGTGGGCTCCTCTTCTCTTTGCCTCTTTCTGCTTCTGCTGCCTGATCTCCGAGACCCTCTGCCTGCAGGCCTCCGCAGAAGCAGCCCTCCATGTCGGCGCTCTCCCTTAACCCTCTGCATTTTCCTACTCTTCTGGCAGGCCAGCTCACGCTGGTTACCACTGGTCATTGTGATGGCAAAGGCTCTGACCTGCCCCCATTGGGTCCCCTAGTTCTGTCTGACATTGCAGGCCCAGCTCCCTTCCAAATTCAATGAGTTTTGAAGCATGTTTCCTAACCCCCTCCCCCCCCCCTCGCCACATGCACAGTAGGGTCTCGCTCTAGCCCGGGCTGACCTGGAATTCACTATGTAGTCTCAGGGCTGGAGAGATGACTTAGCAGTTAAGGCATTTGCCTGCAAGGTCTAAGGACCCAGGTTTGATTCTCCAGGTCCCACGTAAGCCAGATGCACAAGGTGGCACATGGATCTAGAATTTGCTCGCAGTGGCTAGTGGCTCTGGTGCTCCCATTCTCTATCTCCCCCCACCCCCGTCTCAAATATTTTTTTTTTTTTTGGTTTTTCGAGGTAGGGTCTCACTCTAGCCCAGGCTGACCTGGAATTCACTATGGAGTCTCAGGGTGGCCTCGAACTCATGGCGATCCTCCTACCTCTGCCTCCAGAGTGCTGGGATTAAAGTTTTTTATTTTTAAATAAAACCTAAGGGGCTGGAGAGAGGGCTTAGCGGTTAAGGCGCTTGCTTGCAAAGCCAAAGGACCCAGGTTTGACTCTCCAGGACCCACATAAGCCAGATGCACAAGAGGGTACACGCATCCGGAATTTATTTGCAGTGGCTGGAAGCCCTGGTACGCCAATTCTCTCTCTCTCTACCTGCCTATTTCTCTAACTCTCAAAATAAAATTTTAAAAATATAAATTTTTTTAATATTTTTATTTATTTGAGACAGAATAGGCACAATAGGGCCTTCAGCCACTGCAAATGAACTCCAGACACATGAGCCACTTTGTGCATCTGGCTTACATGGGTACTGGGGAACCCAAATCTGGGTCCTTAGGCTTCGCAGGCAAGTGCCTTAACCGCTAAACCATCTCTCCAACTTCCCCCCAATTTTTTTTTAAAAGGCCAAATGCCCCTTTCTGGGTACAGTCTTCAAGTATCTTCAGCTTAAATAAAAGCAATTTAAAGCCGACCTGGTGGTGCATGCCTTTAATCCCAGCACTCGGGAGGCAGAGATAGGATTGCCATGAGTTTGAGGCCACCCTGAGACTACTTAGCTACAGAGTGACACTACCTTGAAAAAGAAAAACAATAAGCATTTTTTTTTTCATTTTTTGTAGGTTTTTCCAGATAGGGTCTCGTTCTAGCCCAGGCTGACCTGGAATTCACTATGTAGTCTCAGGCTGGCCTTGAACTCATGACAATCCTCCTACCTCTGCCTCCCTAGTGCTGGGATTAAAGGTGTGTGCCACCATACTCAGTTCAAATGAGCACACTTTGAACTGATATGTCCTTTAACTATGCCACTGCCTTCTCCATTCCCTCCATTGGTCCTAAGCTGAGGCCACGGCTCCATCCCCAGGAGCTTCTCCCCGCTTACCTTCTCTGTCCTCTGTTCCACCCCAAGGGTAGAGGAGATGAAGTGCTGCACTCAGTAGCTAGGCACGAGAGTCCTGGAAACACTTTTTTCTAAAAACTTTTGCATCTGTGTGGTATGAATTCGTATATGTATGTGTTCTTGTGTGCGGGCCTGATGGGAAATCAATGTTTGAATGTCTTCCTCGGTTATTCTCCATCTTATTGTTTAATTTTTTAAATATATTTTATTATTTATTTATTTATTTATTTGAGAGGGAGAGAGAGAATGGGCGCGCCAGGGTCGCCAGCCACTGCAAATGAACTCCACAAGCACGCGCCCCCTTGTGCATCTGGCTTACATGGGTCCTGGGGAATCAGTCGAATCGGGATCCTTTGGCTTTGCAGGCAAACTCCTTAACCGCTAAGCCCTCTCTCCAGCCTTTATTGTTTAATTTTTTGTTTTGTTTTTGTTTTTTAGAGGTAGGGTTTCACTCTAGCTCAGGCTGACCTGGAATTCACTATGTAGTCTCAGGATGGCCTCGAACTCAAGACGACCCTCCTACCTCCTTATTAATTTTTTCAAGGTAGGGTCTCGCTCTAGCCCAGGCTGACCTGGAATTCACCATGTAGTCTCAGGGTGGCCTCGAACTCCCAGTGATCCTCCTACCACAGCCTCCCTAGGTGCTGGGATTAAAGGAGTGCGCCCCAAGAAAAACGAAGTCTTCGGGCAGCTGCGCTCCCAGGAAGACAGTGTCTCAGGCAGAGACCAGTTAGGTTTGCACGCCGCACAGTGGGGCAGTGCGGGACGCTGGCATGTTCTCCGAACGACCCGGGGAAGGAGGGGTCCTCTTCACTCCCCAGCAGGGTCTCCGCCTGTCACACGTCGGAAAGACGCGCGGGAACCGAGGCGCCCGACCGCTCACCGAGGCGGCTACCTGGTCCCAGGGAGGTGGAGGTGCCAACCCGGTGCGGTGCGCTGCGGGCGAGGAGCGGGACGCCCGGCCTGCCCAGCCACCCCCTGGAAACCTGCGCGCGCCCGCTGCGCTCGGTGCACACGAGGGATCGCGACCCCGCGCCCCCCCCCATCCGCAGCTACCCGCCCAAGCGGCCCGTGCGCCGTGGGGAGGCCGGTTCCCACGGGGGCGGGGCGCCAGCGCACGTGACTCGGCACAGCCAATCGCGGCCGGCTGTGGGGAAGGGGCGTGTCCGCCAGAACAAAGGGCATTTGGTGAGCGCCGGTGGGATGTAGCGAGAAGGGGCCAAAAGCCCGCGGGTGCCTGGGGGGGGGGGGGTAGGCGGCGCCTCGTGACGGTGTGGGGGAGGAGTCATGAGAGAGGGACAGGGATGGGGTGGCAAGCACTTCACAGGTGACAGGGTAGTAGAGGTGTCAATAAGGGAGTGACAGACAGCAAGACTGCAAGGAGGAGATGGAAGGACCCCATAGGGCACGGAGGGAGGGAAGACAGACGCGGGTGGAGGAAGGTGCCCACCAAGGCTGGTGATGGTGGAGGTGACAGCAGAGGAGGGTGAGGGACTGCCCAAGCCAGGGGGCAACTGAGAAGTACTAGCAGAGATGCACATCTAGTGGTGACAGGCACGTGCTAATAACCCTCTTGGTGTCTCCATTTCCTCTTGACCCGTGGTCCAACCGGCCAGCATAAAAAACAACTGGAGATCCAGACCCTACTTCGAGGGAAAAAAACAACAACTGGATACTCATTTTGCCAGACAGTGGCTGATGGGACTGGCTTTGCTCTCAGCTGCATATTTATGGTTTAAAATAATGGCTAAGTGCTGGAGAGATGGCTTAGCAGTTAAAGCGCTGGCCTGCAAAGCCAAATGACCCACGTTCTATTCCCCAGGACCCACATAAATCAGATGTACAAGGTGGCACATGCGTCTGGAGTTCGTCTGCAGTGGTTTGGAGGCCCTGGCGCACTCATTCTCTATCTGCGCGCGTCCCTCTCCCTCTCTCTCTCTCAAATAAATTAATGAATTTCTTTTGTTTTTTGTTTTGTTTTTCAAGGTAGGGTCTCACTCTAGCTCAGGCTGACCTGGAATTCACTATGTAGTCTCTGGGAGGCCTCAAACACACAGTGATCCTCCCACCTCTGCGTCAGGAGCACTAGGATTAAAAGGGTGCTCCACGACACCCAGCAAAAAAAAAAAAACTAAAAATGATCAAGCACCTTTATGTGTGTGTGTGTGTGTGTATAAAGTGATTAAGTAGAAGGCTTGGCTAGCCTTTTTTTTGTTTTGTTTTGTTTTTTTTGGTTTTTCGAGGTAGGGTCTTGCTTTAGCCTAGGCTGACCTGGAATTCACTTTGTAGTCTCAGGATGACCTCTAACTCATGACAATCCTCCTCAGCCTCCTGAGTGCTGAGATTATGGGTGTGTACCACCATGCCTGGCTTGGCTAGCACTACTGAGATTCTGAGTTTCATCTCCAGTACTCACATAATTTTTTGTTTTGTTTTGTTTTTCGAGGCAGGGTCTCACTCTAGCCCACGCTAACCTGTAATTCACTATTTAGTCTCAGGGTGGCCTCTCTGCTTCTCGAGTGCTGGGATTAAAGGCGTGTGCCACCATACCCTGCTATAAATTTAAATAAATTATTGATTAATTGCTTTGTAGTACTATACCCCAAAATTACAATTTTTAAATATTATTTATTTATTTGAGATGGGGGAGGCAGAAGCAGATAGAATGGGCACACTAGGGCTTCCAGCCACTGCACATGAATTCCACATGCACATGCCACCATGTGCATCTGGCTTACGTGGGTTCTGGGGAATCAAACCTGGGTCCTTAGGCTTCGCAGGCAAGTATCTTAACTGCTAAGCCATCTCTCCAACCTCCCAAAATTACAATTTTTTAAAATAATGTTTGATTTATTTGACAGAGCGAGACAGAGAGAGGAAGGTAGAGAGAATGGGCACACCAGGGCCTCTAGCCACTGCAAACAAACTCCAGATGCATGTGCTATCTTGTGCATCTTGCTTTATGTGGGTCCTAGGGAACCAAACCTGGGTCCTTTGGCTCTGCAGACAAGTGCCTAAACCACTAAGCCATCTCTCCAGCCCCCCAAATTACAAATTTTAGGAACCAGTGAACTGAAATAAAAGAAAGGTCGCCCTGCCCCTGCTTGAAAGGCAGTATCTATTTACGATTTCCATGGCAACCCTGGGTGAGCTAGAATATGCAATTCAATGAGAGAAACTCTGGCTATTTCCTATGTGCAGCGGTGGGGAAGCCCCTGTCTTGGTAGAAGGAGCAGTAATTACTAAGAACAGATTCCCAGGGGAGGCAGCCTGTCATATGCTTCCCGAAGAGCTTAAACCAGTCATTCCATGTGCTCAAGATAAGTGACACAACCTTTCATAAGACATGTGACTTTCTTACTAGATACACACATACACAGGACACATCTCAAACTGAGTGATAAATCACGAGCCACTGAGTCTACATTTAGTTAACATGTCTGTAATAACTACGTATGATTAATCGCACAGCTGAAGATGACCACCAGTAGGTCAGTGTTCACCAACCAAAGCACTCTTCACATCCGTAAGAAAAGGACCATGCCCTAGAGCCTCAGGAGGCAGAGGCAGTAGGATCACCGTGAGTTCGAGGCCACCCTGAGACTACATAGTGAATTCCAGGTTAGTATGGGCTAGAGTGAGACCATACCTCAAAAAAACTAAAACAAAACAAAACAAAACAAAAAAACCAGCATGAGAATGGGGCATGGTGGCACACACCTTAATCCCAGCACACTAGAGGCAAAGGTAGGAGGGTTGCCATTGAGTTCGACCTGGTAATACAAGGTAAATTCTAGGTCAGCCTGGGCTGGAGCAAGACTGTACCTTGAAAAGCAAAAACCTGGGCTGGCTTAGCAGTTAAGGTGTTTGCCTGCAAAGTCAAAGGACCCAGAGGTTCGATTTCCCAGGACCCATGTTAGCCAGACGCACAAGGGGGTGCATGCATCTGCAGTGGCTGGAGGCCCTGGCGCACCCATTCTCTCTCCCTCTCTCTCCCTCTTTCTCTGTCAAATAAATAAATAAAAATGAAATTTTTTTTAAAAGGAAAAACAAAACCGAGCACCAGTGAATACAAGGTGTCTGTCCCAGGTCAGCCTCTGGGACAGGGTCAGATAAGCATAGGACTGTTCCTCCCATGGATTCCTGCTCTGGGGCTCTGTGGGCAGCAGCTCTAAGATGACCAAGAGATTATGGGCAATTAGGAGCTGAGCCCAGGCCTCAGCCAAATAGGCAGTCACCTCTCTTCTAAGGACATGCTTGCTCAAAAGCAATCACATAGTACAGCTCGGGCAAAACACCGTCTTAAGGGAAGTGCAGGTTGCTCCACTGTTCCTAGCTTAGGCCTCAAGCTATACCAACTGCAACTATTAGTCCACTGGAAGGCTTTCAGGGGTATTCAGATATGATGATCATGCAAGATCCAAAGTGACTCCTGGGGGCTGGAGAGATAGCGGTTAAGGCGTTTGCCTGCAAAGCCAAAGGTCCCACGTTCGATTCCCCAGGACCCATGTAAGCCAGATGCACAAGGGGGCACATGCGTGTGGAGTTGTTTTGCAGTGGCTGGAGGCCCTGGCACGCCATTCTCTCTCTCTCTCTCCCCCTCTTTCTCTGTCAAATAAATAAATATAAAATTTAAAAAAAAAAACAACAAAGGAGGTGAACTGGAGATGTAGCTCAATGGAGGAGCACTGGCTTGGCCATGTGTCAAGCCCTGGATTCAATCTCCAGCACCTCCTACACACACACACACAACCTAGACACCTCCCCTGCCCCAAAGAAAAAACAGTGTATAACTATTAAGTATCAAGAGTTCAATGCCAGGCCAGGCCAGGTGTGATGGCACACGCTTTTAATCCCAGCACTGGGGAGGCAGAGGTAGGAGGATCGCCGTGAGTTCGAGACCAGCCTGACATGACATAATGAATTCCAAGTCAGTCTGGGCTAGAGGGAGACTCTACCTCAAAAAAAAAAAAAAAAATGCCCAAGAAAAATAAAAGGAGTGTACATGGAGAGCCAGATTCCTTCAAAGTATCAGGAGACCAGGCCTTTGAGACAATGACAGCCACCTCTCATCTAGGCAGGAAAGGGCCACCCCAATTGCCCACAGGAAGATGATAACACCTCCTGATACCACATTCTACTTTCTGTGAACACACTTGGACTTTCTCCATCGTCATATTTCAAAATAAAGACATCTGTTTGTAACACCATTAGGAAAGTGGTAAAAAATCAACTCAAACAAAACCTTGACTTCTTACATTTTGAAAGTGTTACATAAATGACAATGTGTAAATAAAACAACATTCCTACATTCCCTTTTTTTTAAATTAAAAATACAAGCCAGGCGTGGTGGTGCATGCCATTAATCACAGCACTAGAGAGGCAAAGGTAGGAGAATCACCATGACTTTGAGGCCACCCTGAGACTATATAGTGAATTCCAGGTCAGCCTGGTCTAGAGTGAAACCCTACCTAGAAGAAAAAACTGTATATACACATGGGCTGGGTGTGGTGGTTCACACCTTTAATCCCAGCACTTGGAAGGCTGAGGCAGGAGGATTGCTGTGAGTTTGAGGACAGCCTGAGACTACACAGTAAACTGCAGGCCAGCTGGCTGGAGAGAGGGCTCAGAGATTGAAGTGCCTGCCTGCAAAGTTTAACTATCAGAGTTCACTTCCCCAGTATCCACATGATGCCAGATGGACAAGGTGGTGCATGTGCAAGCATCTGAAGTTCTTTTGCAGTGGATGGAGACCCTGGTGCACCCATTCTCTCTCTCTCTGCTGGGTGTGGTGGCACACTCCTTTAATCCCTGCACTCAGAGGCTGACGTAGGAGGATCGCTGGGAGTTTGAAGCCAGCTTGAGACTACATAGTGAGTTCTAGATCAGCCTGGGCTAGAGCAAGACCCTACGTCAAATGGGGGGGCTGGAAAGATGGCCTAGCAGTTAAGGCGCTTGCCTGCAAAGCCAAAGGACCTTGGTTCGATTCCCCAGGACCCATGTAAGCCAGATGCACAAAGTGGCACATGCATGTGGAGTTCATCTGTAGTGGCTGGAAGCCCTGATGTGCCCATTCTCTCTCTCTCTCTCTCTCTCTCTCTGCCTCTTTCATGTTCTTAAATAGAAAAGTTAAATTAAATGAAAAATAAAAATTTTAAAAGGGGGGGCTGGAGAAACTGTTCAGTAGTTAAGGCGCTTGCCTACAAAGTCTAACGCATGCATCTGGAGTTCATTTGCAGTGACTGGAAGTCATGGAGCACCCATTTCATATCTATCTATCTATCTCTCTCTCTCTCTCTCTCTCTCTCTCTCTCTCCTTGCAAATAAATAAGATATTTAAAAACACACACACGTGGGAGCTGAGCATATATATAGTCCAATGGTAGAGTCCTTGCCTAGCCTAGCATGTCATGGGCAAGGCCTTGGGTTCTATTCTATCCTCAGTACCAAAGAAAACAACATCTCATACGTCTTCCTCCTTAAAATACGTAAACGACAAGGTAACATTCCATATCTACATAAAGCAAGTACTCTACCAAGGTTCTAAGGAGCAACTGAGCACCACAGCAAAATCGTCATAAACCAGAAAGCTGCAACTCCCAGACTGCTTCTAACACGGGAATGCGGAGGGATGGAAGCAAAATCGGTTTGAATCACGCAAGGGCTTCTTTTAAAACACACACAGATAACTCTTTCGGGAACTGCCCTTAAAAATGGAGGACCCCCTCATCCCCTGCTAGCCCCTGGAAATCCTCAGAGTAAAGACAAGGACCCTTCTGCAGGGACCTGGAGAACCTGCTGGCCCCGAGGGCCAGGGCCAGGAGAGGCCGGCAGCAGCCCGCCTGGGCCCCACTTACTCGTCGCCATCGGGGCACAGGCCGGTGGCCTCGTCGTACTTGGAGCAGTACACGTCGGGGCTGTAGTTGAAGGTGCCATCGCGCCTGCGGAGGGGTCGGCGGCGACGCTGGTTTAGGAAATGCCAATGGAAACAGGTGAACGGCCTGTGCTGGCCGCACTTGTGCTGCAAGAACAGAGAGCACTGCTCCGTCCTAAACTCCTTCAGATACCTAAAAAGACAAACAGCGTTGCGGGTCGCTGGGACCAGGAGCGAGGACCCCCACCGCCCGCGCCCCACCGAGCCAGCGGACCCCGAGGCTGGCCCTCCCCGGCCTGCCCCGCAGCCTCCCGCCCAGGCGCCAGCCCCCTTCGCCCTTACACGGGTTCCACAAGGACCCAGGCGCGATCGTCGTCCCCAGGACCCCCAGGCGCGGCTCCATCCTACGTGGACCCCAGGCGCAACCCCGCCGACACCAGGCACAGCTCTCCTTCCCCATCCGGGACGCGACCTCCAAACCTCCTATAGCTTAGCCTCCGCCCCTAACCCCAGATGCAGCCATCCATCCATCCATCCTCCCCCCTAGACCCAAGGGACACCCTAAGACCCTGGGCGCCGCCTCTAGAACTCAGGCGGCGGCTGATGGCGGCGCGTCTATCTGGAGCCCAGGCGCGGCCCAGATCCTCAAACGCAGGCGCTGTTCTCGGATCGCCAGCCTCGGGGCGTGCAGATCCTCCCCCCCCGCAAGCCCCGGCGCACACCCCGGTCCTCCACGACACACACACCCACGCCCACGCTCCGAGCCCAGGGCCACCCCAGACCCTGGGCGCCGCCTCTCGACCTCAGGCGGAGGCTGCGGGCGCGCGGACGGCGGGACCCCGCGGGAGCCGAGCGCGGCGCGGCGCGGCGCGGGGCCGGGCGGCGGGGGGCGCCCCCTCGGCGGCGCAGACACCCCGAGCCCCGGGCCGCCCTCCCGCACCTCGGCATCCGGGCGGCGGCGGCCAGGCCACTGACCTGTAGTGGGTCGGCTTCTCCGTCTGCGGGGGGGACCCGCTCAGCGCCGCTGCCGCCGCTTTCGAAACCGACGGCATTTTCAGTCAAAACAATGCAGCGCGCATGCGCCGCCGGCGCCCCCGCCCCCGGATCTCCCCCCGCGCCGAGCCCCCCGAGCCCCCCGCCGCGCCAGCCCCGCCCCCGGGCGCGCCACGGCGGCCCCGCCCCCACCGCCCACCCTCCCCCCCGTCGCCCACGCGCGCTCGGGGCCGCAGGGGCGGGGCCCGGAGCCCGCGCGTCTCCCCCGCCGCGCACACCCCCAGCATCAGCCGCCGGGAGGTGTCTGTCTGTGCACGGTCGGCCCCGGGCCGGGCTGGTGCGGGGAAGCGGGAGCGGCTGGTGCACGCGGCTTCTTTTAGCAGAGACAGATCTAAAATTAGATCGTGGCGATGGTCGCTCTTGGACTGGAAATGTTCAAACTGTGTTTTAAATGGACGGACCTAATGAATTGTCTCTCTCTTGAGCTCCGGTTTAAAAACACAAATGCAAAAAAAAAAAAAAAAAGGCTGGCAATCGAAGGGCAGATGGGCACACACGGGTAAAGGATGCAGAGCGGGCCAGGGGATGCACGGGCTGAGGGATGCTCATGGGGCAGCAGGGGTAGGGAGGCGTGGGAGCCAGGCTCGGTTCGCCCTGGTTTGGAGGGATTCCGAACGGGAAAGCCCAGGGCCAGAGTGCGCTCATTTGTAACTGTGTGGCGAGTGACACGGTAATGCAAAGTAAAGTAACTACAGCGCCTCCGAGCTGGCAACAGGGTGCTCTGAGCATCTCTCTCTCAATCTCTCTCTCTCAATCTCTCTCCTCTCTCGGGCCAGAGGCTTGTTCTGAAAGGAAGGCCTGCAGGGCAAATGGTCCTGACATTTACAGAAAATAACGCCGGGCGTGGTGGCGCACGCCTTTAATCCCAGCACTCGGGAGGCAGAGGTAGGAGGATCGCCGTGAGTTCGAGGCCACCCTGAGACTCCATAGTGAATTCCAGGTCAGCCTGGGCTAGAGTGAGACCCTACCTCGAAAAACCAAAAAAAACAACAACAAAAAAAAATAGTTTGGCCAGGTATGGTGGCGCACGCCTTTAATCCCAGCACTCGGGAGGCAGAGGTAGGTGGATTTCCGTTAAGTTCGAGGACACGAAGAGACTACGTAGTGAATTCCAGGTCAGCCTGGGCCAGAGTGAAACCCTACCTCGAACCCCTCCCCCCCAAAAAAGCATTAATAGGCATAGATGGTGGCTCATGTCTTTAATCCTAACACTTGGAAGCTGAGGTAGGATTGCCATGAGTTCAAGACCAACCTGGGCTTCAGAGTGAGTTCTAGGTGAGCATGGGCTAGAGACTTGTCAACAACGAGAAGGGTTGGAGAGGTGGTTCAGCAGTTAGGGTGCTTGCCTGCAAAGCCTAAAGACCCAGGTTCGATTCCCCAGTTCTCACATAAAGCCAGATGCACAAAGTTATACATGCATCTGGAGCTTGTTGACAGTGGCTAGAAGCCCTAGCACACCCATATTCTCACTCTCTCCTTGCAAATAAGTATTTTTTAAAAAAAGAAAAATACTGATAGAAAGTTACTTTGAAATTAAAAATATATATATTTAACTTAGCACTCAGGAAGCAGAGGTAGGAGGATCACTGGGAGCTCAAGGCCAGCTTGATACTTCATAGTAAATTCCAGGTCAGCCTGGGATAGAGTGAGACCCTACCTCGAAAAACCAAAATAAAAAATAATTATAACAATATTAAAAAGAGGGCTGGAGAAATGGCTTAGTGGTTAAGTGCTTGCCTGTGAAGCCTAAGGACCCTGGTTCAAGGCTCGATTCCCCAGTACCTACATAAGCCAGATGCACAAAGGGGTGCATGCGTCTGGAGTTCATGTGCAGTGGCTGGAGGCCCTGGTGCACCCATTCGCTCTCTCTCTCTCCTCTCTCTCTCTGTCGCTCTCAAATAAATAAGAGAGAAAACATAAATGGGTGCACGAGAGCCTCTAGCCACTGCACATGAACTCCAGATGCATAATTTGTGCATCTGGCCTTACATGGGTACTGGGGAACTGAACCAGGGTTATCAGCATTACAGGCAAGTGCCTTAACTGCTGAGCCATCTCTCCAGCCCTCCTTTTAAATATTTTGTGGACTTTTTCCCCTTTTTTGGTTGTGCTGGGGGTCCCTCAGTCTTGTGTATCCTAGGTAAGAATTCTCCCGCAAAGTCATGTATCTTCAGCCCACACTTTGAAATCAATCAAGAGCAGGACATCGTCAAGGGAAATCAAACAGGAGAGTGAAGCAGAGAAAGTCGGAGCCTGGGAGTCTTCACGGCCATCATGATGGCTAAGGGCTTGGGAATGATGAAAATGCCTAGGACAGTACTTGGGAGGATGAGGTAGGATCATTAGTTTGAGGCCAACCTAGGCTACAGAGTGAGTTCCAAGTTAGCCTGGGATAAAGTGGAACCCTACCTCAAAACTGGCTGGAGAGATGGCTTAGTGGTTAAATGCTTGCCTGTCAAGCCTAAGGACCCCGGTTCAAGGCTCGATTTCCCAGGACCCACATAAGCCAGATGCACAAAGTGGCACATGCATCTGGAGTTCATTTGCAATGGTTGTCTGTCTGTCCCTCTCAAACAAAGAAATAAAAATAAAACAAAATTTTATACATACATACATATATACATACATATACATGTATGTATATGTATATATAAAATCACCTACAACTCTAACTTGGAGCAACCCTAAGAGAACCCAGGAGGTGAAACAGCAGAGCTGGCTTGGGTGCTGTGGGGAACTGACATGAGACTGGTCCTCTGCTGTAGAGGAGGAAGGTGCCTCCAAACACTCCTCACCAAAAGTCATCTTCCTTGAACACGAGAGAAAACTATGACTGGTGGGGACTAGAAGTGTCCTTCCTGATGTAGCCGGGACCACAAGCCTTACAGAGAACGCGAAGTTTTCACTTCAGTATGATAGCTCACTTTTTTGGTTAGGGAGGGGAAGGACAGAATTACCCAGCACCCCTGGGACCTTCTGAGATAGACAGAACCAGGTGTTATGACACATGCCTTTAATCCTAGTACTCCAGAGGCAGAGGTAGGAAGATTATCATGAGTTCAAGGCCAGCCTGGTACTACCAAGTGAGTTACAGGTAAGCCAGGGCTAGAGTGAATTTTTTGTTTTTTCGAGGTAAGGTCTCACTCTAGCCCAGGCTGACCTGGAATTTACTATGCAGTCTCAGGGTGGTCTTAAACTCACAGTGATCCTCCTACCTCTTCCTCCCAAGTGCTGGGATTGAAAGTGTGCACCACCATACCCGGCATTAGAGTGATTTTTTTAAATTGGGTTGTTGAGATAGCTTAGCAGTTAAGGTGCTTGCCTGTGAAGCCTAAGGACCCATGTTCAACTCTCCAGATTCCACATAAGCCAGATGCAATAAGGAGAGGCAAGTGCAAGGTCGCACATGCTCACTAGGTGGCGCAAGCGTCTGGCATTTGATTGCAGTGGCTGAGGCCCTGGCCACCAATTCTGTCTCTCGCTCTCTCTAAAATAAAACATATGTATATATTTATTTGTTGGAGAGAGAGAAAGAGGCAGAGGGAGAGAGAATGGGCGTACCAGGGCCTCCAGCCTCTGCAAATGAACTCCAGACACATGTGCCACCTTGTGCATTTGGCTTATGTGGATACTGCAGAATCAAAACCAGATCCTTAGGCACTGAAGGCAACTGTCTTAACTGCTAAGCCATCTCACCAGCCCTAGAGTGATTTTCATTTATTTGTAAGCAGAAAGAATGAGAGAGAGAGAGAGGGAGACACACACCAGGTCCTCTTGCCACTGCAAACCAACTCCAGATGCAAGCACCATTTTGTGCATCTGGCTTGACATAGGTACTGGGAAATGGAACCCAGGCCATCAGGCTTTGCAAGCAAGCACCTTTAACAGCTGAGCCATCTCTCCAGCCTAACTGCCTCTCTCTGGAAAGAACTGATTTTCTCTTTTTGACAATATCCTTCTACCCAACAACTTATCATGCTGTAAAAGCTGCAACTGCCCTGTGTTGACTCATGGCTGAGGTTATCTCCCTTTCAGATGCTTACTGGGCAGTTACCTGAAGAAGTCAACTGGTCACACACCTAACAAAAACAAAAGCTACAGCCCCATTAGAGAAGACAAGCACACTACAAAGACAGTTAATGAAAACATTTGATTGGTGCAAGGAAGATGAGTCAAGCGGTGAAAGACATTTGTTCGCAAGGCCCGCCAGTTCAGGTTCCGAGAGATATTTGTTCGCAAGGCCTGCCAGTTCAGGTTCCGAGAGACATTTGTTTGCAAGGCCCGCCAGTTCAGGTTCCGAGAGACATTTGTTCGCAAGGCCTGCCAGTTCAGGTTCCATGCTCCAGCACCCATGTGAAGCCGCCAGCATGCAGCACATGCATCTAGCATTAGATTGCAGTGATGATCCTGGCATACTGCCACCCCCCCCCCACCAAATATGGGCAATGCACCTGAGCCTTTGTGCATACACACAATTTTAATAGAAAACATTTAGGGCTGGAAGGATGGCTTAGTGATTAAGGTACTTGCCTGCAAAGCCAAAGGACGCAGGTTTCATTCCCCAGGACCCACGTAAGTCAGATGCACAAGGTGGTGCATGCTTCTGAAGTTCTTTTGCAATAGCTGAAGACCCTGGCATACCCATTCTCTCTATCTGCCTCATTCTCTCTCTCTCAAATAAATATACTAACTGAGCGTGGTGATGCACGCTTTTAATCCCAGCACTCGGGAGGCAGAGGTAGCAGCATCACCGTGAGTTCAAGGCCACCCTGAGACTACATAGTGAATTCCAGGTCATCCTGGGCCAGAGTGAGACCCTACCTACATTAAAAAAAAAAAATCGTTTTTTTTTTGAGACAGGGTCTCACTATGTAGCCCAGGCTAGCCTCAAACTTATTATCCTCCTTGCCTCTAGTCCTCCCAAATGAGGGGACTGTACAGGCATGAACTATCATACTTGGCAAACACAGGTTTCTTAAGTTCTCAATTTGAGGAGGGATGAAATTGGAAAGGTGGCTGTTTAGCTTAGTAAAATACCTTTTTTAACATTCAGGTGCAAGGGGGGAAAAAAAGAATCACGTTAACAAAAGCATTTTCGGTTGGCACATAAAATTAACATTAAAAGTATAATTTACACAGACCATGGAAGGTTATAGTTTGACATTTCTGCAATTATTATATCTCAAAAAGCAAATGGCCTGCAAAGTAACAGTGTCACCAGAACTGCTTTGGAAACACGATTAGGCTGTACAAAGACATCACGCATCCAATAGCGAACGCTGTAGCCGAAACCTTTTCTATGGGCCCGAAAAGCACCCTGCACATAGTTACAGGCACGGAAGGCAGGCGAAGAGCAGGTCTCCAGCTGCTGACGTTGTGCTGCGTCGCCGAATGTCAGCACCGTAAGAATCCTTCAGGGCCGAAGTCACACTCGGAACCAGACAGAGAGAAACCGCCAAGAGACACCGAATCGAAAGGACCACTGCCGTTTCCTTTCGTTGTTCCGGAGGGCACCCCGTTACGTTCTTGCCCCATAGACGCCCGGAGCTCCGGGCTCCGCCTCGGGATGGCCGTCCGGCTCGTGCACCGCCTCTCCCGACACGGGACTCATCCAGCGGTCCGAGTCACTCTCCCGTCTCAGGTAGCACCAGATGATCAGGAAAACCAAGGACAGGCTAATGGGTAGCACCCTCCACCAGGGCTGCTGGTCTTCCTTCCCCAGGGAATGCTCTACACTCCAGCGGGACGGGTGGGCTTTGCTGGAGACAAATTGCAAGGGACGGTTGAGCTCTTCCTCCTCCTCCTCTTCGGCCGCGGGCTGGGCAGGAGACCGGCCACCGGGGGGCGGATGCAGGCTTCGCGAAGCCCAGCCCACGAAGCGCAGAGCACGGACGGCCCTGGAAGAGAGAGAGGGAGGGGGCAGTGAATCCCGCGCCGCCCGCCGGCTCCGGCCCCGGCCCACCCGCACCTCGCTGCGCTCACCCGGCCGCTGGCCAACACAGGACCCGGTTCATCGCGACGACCTCCGCTCGGCGCTCAGCTGGCGCGCCGTGCTTCGTCACTTCCGTCGCACAAAACCGGAAGCTGGACTTGAAACCATCTATCACGACTACAGAACATGAGCCGCGTCGCGCAACGGAAATGACGCATTTTCCCCCAGTGGGCTGCTCCATTTCAGGCCACGCCCCCCCCGACTGCCCCACGGCATCCTGGGAAGTGTAGTTCTCCACGGCGCCCGAGAGCGCAGAGCCCCTAGGGCCAGGAGAAGGTCGTCCGCTGGGGCCGCCCGGGGAACCATCTGTCAACCGAGAGGACAGACGTGGCTTTGTATGCAGCCTCCGGGGAGGCGTTTCTGGAATTACACCCCGACCTGACGTTGTGACCTAGAAGTTGAGTTGGGTACAGAAGGTTCAAATCGCTGGTAATCCCAGCACCGCACCGGGAGGAGGGTCAGCGGCCTGGGCTGCGTAGCCAGACCCTCCTATTTCAGTTTAAAAACCAAAGCTGTGAGGTTCGGATGCAGAGTTTGGGCGGGATTCAGGAGGGACCCCTGAACTGCCCCAGGAAGAGGAGAGGAGGGTTTTTAAGTCTTCTGGATGAATAGGAAGGGTGCCCAGCCCGCGCTTCTATTATATCTGGGCACTGTATGGGGGTTTCTGTTTCACATGAAGTTTTTTTGAGTGAATGTACAATTTATTAAACATTCGAACTTCATTAAGACATGTGCAATATGGCAATTTTTAGTTATTTATTTATTTTGAGAGAGAGAGAGAGAATGGGCGCGTCAGGGCCTCCAGTCACTGCAAGCGAACTCCAGATGCATGCGCCACCTGTGCATCTGGCTTACATGGGTCCTTTGGCTTTGCAAGCAAATGCCTTAACCGCTAAAACATCTCTGCAGCCCCAATTTGGCAATTTTACTGGCTGGGAGCTTAACTCTACCTAAGATGATTGCTTGCTGAGGCTTAAATTCACATTTAAGCACTAATTAAATACTTTTTGGGAGGGCTTTTCGAGGTAGGGTCTTAATCTAGCCCAGGCTGACCTGGAATTCACTATGTAGTCCCAGGGTGGTCTCACACTCATGGTGATCCCCCTACCTCTGCCTCCCGGGTGCTGGGATTAAAGGGGTGGGCCACCACTTCCAGCCTAGAAACAAATCTTTGAAACCTCAGTTTCTAATCCCGGTTTGACGGGGGGGGGGGAGTGGGGGCTCCAAGACTGACCAAAACTGAATCCGCTATAGCCTACAGCGTCTTCTGTGTACACATGCTGAATAGATACTGCAGTGTATTGAGTCAGCTGTAAACCGGACACCTGGGATTTCCACAGGGCCCACCAATGGCTGCCACTCTGAATCTGTTCCTGATGACTATGAACCAATCACAGGAAATAAAAGCACCCTCTTCCCTGTCTGAGGACTGGGACAGCGGCAGATCCCAGAAACCTGAGACCACTTCTCCACAGGCAAAGACCCCATACTTTAATTTTGTTCAAAAAGCACATGGGTAAAAGCCGGGCGTGGTGGCACATGCCTTTATTCCCAGCACTCAGGAGGCAGAGGTAGGAGGATTGCCGAGAGTTCAAGGCCACCTGAGACTACACACTGAATTCCAGGTTGGGCTAGAGTGAAACCTTACCTCAAAAAAAAAAAAAAAAAAAGTATGGTTAAAAAGAGTGGTTAACATATCCAAACATAAGCCCACTCTCCAGTATCAAGCTACTATCAATTGTGGGCTACAAGAGGGCCTACACCTATTAAATTCTCTATAAAAAAAAAAAAGTAAGGGTTATCTCATTTGTCCTGGTGCTAACTTACTCTCCGTTGGAGAATCTGCTTCTCTTTTTCAGATAGATGTAGACCCTAAGGAGAGAGCCACCCCATCATACCTCAAAAGGGCCCCGGCTGAAACTAAGAAAACTTCGAGAAACAAGCAAGGGGGCTGTTTTCCTGATGAACCGGACACCAGCACAAGGGGGAAGGAGATCAGCATAGAGAAAAATCAACTCCTACCAAATCAGAGAGCCAGAGCCTCAGAGGCCCTCAACACCTCATCACTGAAGCAGACCAAAAATGAACCCAACATGGCTCAGGGAAATTTTGCGGAAGAGGTGGCGGAAAGAATGTCAGAGTCACATGTTGGGTCATGATATGCAGAGACATTTAGCTTACCCATAACTGTGGGCTAACTCCACAATGCATGACCCGTATACCTCAACAAGGAGGGGCCAAGGGGAGGGGGTAGGTCACGGATGAGCCTAATAATGGTACCAAACTGACTGTATTTGCTGAATACGGAACTGACTAATAAAAAAAAAAAATTGATTAATTGCTAATTGTGTAGATTTAAAGATTTACATTTCTGTTACAATGTACATGATTTTGCATATAAGTGAAATTGTTGTTATGTTTTGACCTAATTACAATTTGCATTCACAAATAATATGATTATTGTAGTAAGTGAATGCAATTTGAAATGTAATCTTTATTTCTTTCCTACAGATTTAACTGATGTTTTTCATTTTATGCTTTAGATCCTGCTACTGACTAGGAAAAGAAGAGATTTTGTCTAAAATGAATTTGCCTAAAAATAATTTTGTCTAAAAGCCTGCTTGGCTTCAGAAAAGCTGTGTTTCATGAAAATTCATCAAAGGAAACAACCACCAAGTTCAGGATGTGAAGGAAATCTGTGTGCACCAGAGCATAGAATTTTCTAGAAGTAAATTGGAATGAATTTCAATAAAAATTATTTCATAAAAGAGTCAAAGGGCAGAATAAGTTTGAGGTTTCCTAGGTATGGAGAGGAGACTGTTAATTTTTGAAAGTTCTCAAGCCCACCTGACCCAAGTAACATGGCTACTTCTCTCTCCAAACCTTACCAAATATATCACTCACATATTTGGAGGGTATTGAAAATTTGAGGCTGTATGTAATAATATGCTATTATGTGACATGGATATATATCTATATCTACCTATATACCTAAAAAAAAAAAAAAAGAGTGGTTAAGGTGTTTGCCTGTGAGGCCCAAGGACCCAGGTTCTATTCCCCAGAGCCTGCATAACCCAGATGCACATGGTGGCATGGGCATCTGTAGTTCATTTTCAGTGGCTGGAGTCCCTGGCATGCCCATTTCCTCTCTCTTTCCCTCTCTAATAAGTAAATAAATTATATACATTTAGAGCACATGGTGTGGTATCTGAAGGCTCAAGAGAATGGGAAGGACGTAATCTAGATTGAGAGGTGACCCTTCAGGCCCTAACTGGTTGTGATACAAGCACATCTGCTGACAGGCAACCCTCCTCTTGCGCGGTGCCACATGAGGGAGGGGGGAAGCCTTCACCGGGCCGCACCCACCTGTTGCAGCACAGCAACCGGGCATCTGCACGCACGCAACCCACCTCCAGGAACTTAAGCCCCGTAGTCCTGTGGAGGTTCTCTCCTCTCCTCTGCAGGAAGGCTGAACTTGAATTTCTCCTCACCCCAGGAAGTACCTGCAGAAATTTTTGTTTGTTTGTTTGTTTGTTTGTATTTTGTTTATTTTTATTTATTATTTGAGAGTGACAGAGAGAGAGAGAGAATGGGCGTGCCAGGGCCTCCAGCCACTGCAAACAAACTCCAGACGCATGCGCCCCCTTGTGCATCTGGCTTATGTGGGTCCTGGGGAATCGAGCCTTGAACTGGGGTCCTTAGGCTTCACAGGCAAGTGCTTAACCACTAAGCCATCTCTCCAGCCCTTGTTTGGTTTTTGCACATGTTCCAATTAAGAATTAGCGGGAGTCCTGCAAAGTGTCTCTCCATCCGCATCTGGCCTGGTGGAAGCTTCTTTCCCTCAGGAGGGTCTGAGACCTAATGACCTGGTTCTGTAACCATCCTGAAAGGAATGGAGATAATCTAAAGAGATACTAAGATGTCCCTCCCTCTGGCTATCAGACTAGTGAAACAATGGTATCCCAGGAATCGGAATTTCCCCAGGAATCTCATGCAGAGGGAAGGGACAGGTTGAAGCCAGAGAAGGAATTTGTCTCCCAGAAAGATATTTCACAGTTCTTCTTTTTCTTTATTATTATTGTTTTTTTTTTTTTTTTTTTTTTGAGGTAGGGTCTCACTCTAGCCCAGGCTGACCTGGAATTCACCATATAGTCTCAGGGTGGCCTCGAACTCGGTGATCCTCCTATCTCTGCCTCTATATAGTGAATTCCAGATCAGCCTGGACTAGAGCAAAACAAAAATAAAGAAATGTATCTCAGAACTCCAAAGATGGACTTGGGCTGGTCCTCCTTGTTCCTCTCCCCAACATGGTTGCATTGGCTCGGTCCACTTTTCACTATCACTCATCTGTTTAATTGGTCTGTTGAGGATAGGTGGGCAAGCCTAGCTTGTCAAGGCTGCCAGGGCCCAGCCACCTTGTGACTTGAGTGTTCTGTTCTGTTCCTGTGCCCAGTTCCTGGTGGGGAAAGCTTGGGGCTCAGTGTTCTTACCAGGAGTTCACTGTCACCGTGTCGGGGAG
Organism: Dipus sagitta; assembly: GCA_036346955.1. Lineage (NCBI taxonomy): Eukaryota > Metazoa > Chordata > Mammalia > Rodentia > Dipodidae > Dipus > Dipus sagitta. The sequence continues at coordinate 111,748,162 of CM070781.1, read as the reverse complement.
GGAGCAGTGCTGGAGATGTTGGACCCAGTGACACCTGAGTCCTTCCCATCCCTGGAGGACTAGCCCAGGACCCTGGTCCAAGCTGCTATGTCAATACAGGCACCTGTCTGCCCTGGTACTCCTCCCCTGGGCCCCACCTTACCTGTTTCACACAGAGTCCCTGCCACACCACTGCCCGGGCAGAGGTCTAGCAGCGCTCAGAACCTCCCCTGTGGGTGATATGTGGCCCAGGAGACTTCCCAAAGGACACCCCGAAGCATGAATGGAGCTGGAGGCAGACTTCCCGGGTGGAATACCTTAGAATAGCTGGGCACAAACTGCCTATGGGCACAAGCTCATGGCACCAGAGAAAGGAGGTGGCTTTTCCCTGGGGTATGGCAGCCTCTCACAGTGGCCAGTGCATCCATCTCAATGACAGTCTTAAATCAGAGACAAATGGGGTGCCTGGGTAGAAAATTTGGCTCCTGGAGCCTCACCTTGCCCAGCTGTAAAATGGGCCTCACACAGTTTCTTTGGGACTGCTATGAGGGGCTGGAAGACGCTACTGGGGAGAGCAATGTTCCCACTCTAGAAAACAAAACCAGCACCTTATTTGAAAGCAGGGTCATTACAGATGTCATGGGTTAAATTGAGGCCATACTGGGCTAAAGTGTGCAGTAAATCTAGTGACAGGCAGAAGAGGAGGTGAGTATGCACAGCAGTGGGAGGAAGTCACACAACAAACAATGGTTGCCACCCAGGACCCCAGCTGCGACAGTGAGGTGAGAGGCCATCAGTCGTCTCCTGCACACCATGGAAGGGAGCCCCACCCTGCTGACACCTTGATTTGGGGACCCATGGCCTTTAAACTACGAAGAATAAATCTGTTACTTGGGGCTGGGAATGAGGCTGTTTGAAGAGTGCTTGCCTAGCATGTGCAAGGCCCTGGGTCTGAATCCCAGAACTGCATAACTGGGTGTGACCGGGCACGCCTGTAATCCCAGAGGATCAGGAGTTTCAGGTCATCCTTGGCTTCATATAGAATTTGGCATCACCTTGGTTGGCATCACCCCACTGCTGACAGCATCCAGCTCACAGTAAAGTCCTGGTCCTTGGATCCTCCTGCTCCTCCTCCTCAGTCATCTGTTTCTAGCTCAGCCTTCCTCCCTAAAGCCCTCCATTAAAGGATCCTCCCTTCCTGGCAGGTACTCTACTTCCAGTGGCCTGACTAGAAAGTTAGGAGAAGAAAAAAGCTCTCACAAGGTGATGGGCCACTGGCTCCCCCACTCCCACACCCAGACATAAACCAACACCTCATTATTGTAAAGCACACAGAGACATTTCGCAGGAGGCCTAATGTTCCACTAATGGGAGGCAGAGGCGGTAGCCTTCGTGTGCTTAATGGCAGCGTAATTTATTGTAGCTCCACTTGAGAGCTGACATATTGGAGCTATTGATCTTCCAGAGAAGGTTGATATGGGGTGCCTTGGAACAGGCAGGGCTGTGCCTTGGGAAGGGCAGAGCCATTCTCCCAGGGCCTAAGGCCTGACAAAGGGGGCAGCTGGCAGTGGGCAGAGTTCTGCTGGGCCCAGCCTGCAGTGGCAGCCAGGCTGGGAGTAGCTGCTAGAACATATGCTTTGGACCCAAACCCTCCCAGATCCTGGACAGTTGGCAAGGGCCTTTGTCTGGCCCTGGCCACTTAGCTATGGCCAGTTGTACGTGTACAAGCAATGATTGTGGGGAAGTATGTCTCTCCACTGATTAAGTCTTCAACCAGGCCTCACTTAAAACAAATTTGAGAATTTTTAATACCTGCAGAACAACTGGTCCACCTTGAACATGGTTCAAAAGTCAGCAGAGAAGCTGGAGAGATTGCTCAGCGGTTAAGGAGCTTGCCGGCAAAACAAAAGGACCCAAGTTCGATACCCCAGTAGCCATGTAATGTCAGATGCACAAAGTGGTACGTGTGTTTGGAGTTCCTTTGCAGTGGCTCAAGGCCCTGGCATGCCCATTCTTTATCTGGCTCTTTATCTCTCAAATACATAATTAATATAATTTTTTTTCAAGGGCTGGAGAGATGGCTTAGTGGTTAAGCGCTTGCCTTTGAAGTCTAAGGACCCTGGTTCAAGGCTCGATTCCCCAGGACCCACGTTAGCCAGATGCACAAGGGGGTGCACGCATCTGGAGTTCATTTGCAGTAGCTGGAAGCCCTGGCGCACCCATTCTCTCTCTTTCTCTCTCTCTCTCTCCTCTCTGTCTGTCACTCTCAAATAAATAAATAAAAATAAACAAAAAATTTTTAAAAAATATTTTTTAAAACCTGCAGAGACCAGGAAGGGAATGATTCACTGAAGTCCCAACTAGATTCCCCAATATGTTCTTCATCTGCATTTTCAACCTCCTCTTCCCAGACATCTATCCACTCTGATTCCTTCCCCACTCTAGAATAGTCAATCTCAACCAGGAGTTTTATCCTTCATCTCTTCCCAGATAGGGAGAAGCATCAGGATTATTCCAGGATAAGGATCAGGGCCATCAGGGGACAGTCTTCTCTCAGCCAGCACTAATGCACCTCTCTGTGCTTGGTCACTGCAGGACTCAAAGCTGACAGAGCCCCAGCTCTACTGTCCAGATGACTGAGTGGAAGAGGGGTGAATACTGGGCACTGGGGGGAGGAAGACTAGAATTATGACCTCCTCCTACAGGAGAGGCTCCCCACACAGAGACTATGATCCTGACCTCCTCCTACAGGAAGGAGAGGATCCCCACACAGAGACTAGGATCCTGACCTCCTCCTACAGGAGAGGCTCCCCACACAGAGACTAGGATCCTGACCTCCTCCTACAGGAAGGAGAGGATCCCCACACAGATAGTAGGATCCTGACCTCCTCCTACAGGAAGGAGAGGATCCCCACACAGAGACTAGGATCCTGGCCTCCTCCTACAGGAGAGGCTCCCCACACAGAGACTAGGATCCTGGCCTCCTCCTACAGGAGAGGCTCCCCACACAGGGACTAGGATCCTGACCTCCTCCTACAGGAGAGGCTCCCCACACAGAGACTAGATTCCTGACCTCCTCCTACAGGAGAAGCTCCCCACACAGAGAATAGGATCCTGACCTCCTCCTACAGGAAGGAGAGGATCCCCACACAGAGACTAGGATCCTGACCTCCTCCTACAGGAAGGAGAGGATCCCCACCCAGAGACTAGGATCCTGACCTCCTCCTACAGGAAGGAGAGGATCCCCACCCAGAGACTAGGATCCTGACCTCCTCCTACAGGAGAGGCTCCCCACACAGAGACTAGGATCCTGACCTCCTCCTACAGGAAGGAGAGGATCCCCACACAGAGAGTAGGATCCTGACCTCCTCCTACAGGAAGGAGAGGATCCCCACACAGAGACTAGGATCCTGGCCTCCTCCTACAGGAGAGGCTCCCCACACAGAGACTAGGATCCTGACCTCCTCCTACAGGAGAGGCTCCCCACACAGAGACTAGGATCCTGACCTCCTCCTACAGGAGAGGCTCCCCACACAGAGACTAGATTCCTGACCTCCTCCTACAGGAGAAGCTCCCCACACAGAGACTAGGATCCTGACCTCCTCCTACAGGAAGGAGAGGATCCCCACACAGAGACTAGGATCCTGACCTCCTCCTACAGGAGAAGCTCCCCACACAGAGACTAGGATCCTGACCTCCTCCTACAGGAAGGAGAGGATCCCCACACAGAGACTAGGATCCTGACCTCCTCCTACAGGAGAGGATCCCCACACAGAGACTAGATTCCTGACCTCCTACAGGAGAGGCTCCCCACAGAGACTAGCTGAAGCTCTGGTGTTCTTGACCTCCCCTGAGACCCCATGGCTGAGGGGACCGTCCACAGTTCACAGGTTGCCCGACCCCTGGCTGTGGCTCTCCTGTTGGTTTCTTTTCCCAGCTGAAGACTACAGCTGTATGGTCTAAATGACACACCAAGAAGGAGACAAGCTCCCAAGAGGGTTTTACTTCCCTGAAACAGAGCTGCTGTCAAGTCATACCACAGAGACTGAAAGGAAAATTGGATTTCTTGTGTTTTCCAGCTTCCATTAGCCCAGCATCTATTGGCTTGGGGTTCTTTCCACCATCTTCAAAGCTAGCAACTGAGCGACTTCCAGTCCCCCACCCCTTCTCTTTGACCCCCCTGCCTCTGTCTGACAGGGACTCCATGATGACATCTGGCCACCTGACTAATAGGGATTCCCAGCTCTGCCGCAGGGCCTGGGGGAATTTTGGATTTTGCCCTCTGCTGGGACACTCTGCTCATCTTGTCAACACTACGTGTGCCACATCCACACCCATAACTCCTGAAGCCCTTGCTCCGGTCACCCAGCTGGCACCTTTTCTGGAGAAGGGCTGCGTCTCATTTTCTCACCCTGCAATGACAAGCCTGAGGTCCACACAGCCCAGGGATGGACCAGCAAGCAGGTGGCTGATTGCACACTCAGCATGTCCTCTCCCATCTCCTGTGCCAGGTCAAGGCTGGACACAGACCGGAGCTCCCAGTTCATCCACCCAGCTTCCCAGGGGCCAAGCTTCCCTGCCTGCCTGTCCAGCAGGGCACATTGTGAGCTCACTGATCCTCAGCCTATAGGTTAGCATTACCATCCACCTGTTCCACCTCTTTCCTGGGATGCTCCATTCTTCAACGTCCAGCAGCAGAAGGCACTGTGGCTTCATTAGGGAGCAGCAGCAGCCCCCACTCCATTTGAGTTCAGCTGACTGGAACCCCAACTTGGGGCCTCTTGTGGGTTTGGGCTGTGCTGGGTCAAATGGGACCTGATTAGCACTACGGTAAGAACACTCACAGCCAAATGGTTTTGGACCCCAGTCTCTGAGTTGGTCAAGCCCAAGGTCAGATTCTGGGGATTGAAGCCCACAGAACTCAGAACAGACAAGAGATTCAGGAACTGGCCTCATTCTACCATACAGGTCTCACCTGGGATGTGGGTCAGTAGGGTAGGCTGAACTCCTCTCTGGGAGGGGTCTCAGGTTGTGACCTGTAGCAACAGTGCTTGTGACCTTCCCCATGTCCTGTGGTGTTTCTTTCAGGTCTGTTGGTGACTTGCCCTTTGCCACCCCTCTCCAGGTATACAGCCCCAGTCCCGACACACAGGCAGCTCCCCAGACCCTCACTCAGGACATCAGCCTGGGCCTCAGAGATACTCATCCTTGAGGCTGAATTTTTCATTTCCCTGCAGCTCTGGGCCAGGAGTGATGACTGAAGTTTCCAGTCCCCAAAGCTGCTGCCCTCCAGGAGCCATAACATGACTGTACTTGTCACCATGGGCCCTGGGTGGGGGGGGCAGGAGAAAGCTGAAGGTCAATGTCCTGGGATGTTGAGGTCACACACCCACAGCTCTGGAGACTAGGGTCCCAGAAGAGTTTCACTGACTTGAAATCTACATGCCATCCCTGCCTGAAGGGGAAAGTGCCTGGAGCCAGGGACAATGACCCAGGGATAGTGAGTGGTGTCCATGTCCCTCTGTGCCTCTTGGACAGGTCACGACCTGGATACTTGGTCTAGCAAGGGCTGTGGGGCCTGAGATGGCGGAGAGACCACGGTCCAGCAACAGCAGGAGCCGTAGCTGATGACACCCACATGTGCCTGGCCAGTGCCACTGGGAGCTGCTCCAGGGGCCACAGAGCACTCTGTGAGGCTGCATCCCTCATGGAGGGCGTCTGGGCCAGGGGGACTGTGTCCCAGAAATGCATGTGAACCCAAAGGCTCAGAAACTGTCCTTATTTGGAAATAGTCTCAGCAGATGTAGCCAATGATGAATATCCTTATAAGAAGAGATGGCTCAGCACTTAAGACGCTTGCCTGCAAAGCCTAACCACCCTGGTTTGATTCCCCAGTGCCCACATAAAGCCAGATTCACAGTGTGGTACATGCATCTGGAGTTCTAGTGCACCCATTCTCTCTCTCTCTCTCTCTGTCTCTTCTAGCTCCCTCCGTTTATAAAGTATTTAGAGAGAGAGAGAAGAGAAGGAAGAGGAGGAGGAGGAGGAGAAGCCGAGCATGGTGGTGCATGCCTTTAATCCCAGCACTCGGAGGCAGATGTAGGAGGATCGCCATGAGTTCAAGACTACCCTGAGACTACATAGTGAATTCCAGGTCAGCCTGGGCTAGAGTGAGACCCTACATCAAAAAAAAAAAGAAAAGAAAGAAAGAGGAGAGGGGCTGGAGAAATGGCTTAGTGGTTAAGGCACTTGCCTGTGAAGCCTAGCCTAGGGACCCAGGTTTGATTCCCCAGTACCCATATACACCAGATGCACAAAGTGGTGCATGCATTTGGAGTTTGTTTGCAGTGGCTGGAGGCCGTGGTGCACCCATTCTATCTGCCTCTTTCATTCTCTTAAATAAATAAATAAAGAGGACTAGAGAGATGGTTCAGTGGTTGCCTGCAAAGGCTAAGGACCCAGGTTCATTTCCCAGTACCCACATAAGCCAGATGCACAAGGTGGCTTATGCATCATTCTCTATCTGTTTCTCTCTCTCTCAAATAAAAATAAATAAAAAATTTAAATATATATATATTTAAAAAAGAGATGCAGACACAGAAATGGACCCGTGACAATGAGAGCAGCAGAGCTACCAAGAACGCCAAGGGTTCCTGTCAACCCTAGGTGCCTGGAGAAGCCAAGGGACAGGCTCCCAACTCTCCAGCGCTGTGACACCTTGGTTGGGCCTCTTGGTTAGGTGACACTCTCGGTTAGGAACAGACAACAAATTCCTGCTGTTCCAAAGCCTCGGGGTGTGTAGTCAGTGGTTACGGCAGCCGCACGAAGCAAGAGCAGCACCGGGAAACACGGAGGATTCGAGGGGACTCGCAGGATGTGCGTCCCCCAGTTCCACTCAGGGGTGGCTGCAGCCAGAGGAAGGCTTGGAACCAGAGGAGAGGGGTACCCCTCAACAACCCCCCCCCAGGACACACGGGACAGCAGTGGCTTCAATCAGATTGCAAACACAACTCGGGCTCTGGGCAGGTGGCGGTGGCCACCTCAAGGGGGTCTCGGGCACAGTCCTGCCTGAGCTGGTTGGCATGGCCACAGGCGATCCCAGCTGCCGAGGGGCTCCGGTGCTTGGAGGAGCCTGGCAGGAGCTCCAGAGGCTGCGGGCACTAGCCCCACCCTGGGTCCTGAAGGTGGTCAGCCGGCCGCAGTCCCTCCGTGCCCTACCCCAGGGTCGTGCTGTGGGGGTGGGAAGTGTGAGGTGCAGTGTGCGCTGCAGGCAGGATGTCCTCTGGAGAGGCGTACTCCAGAACTCAAAATAGCATGAAATTTAATTTTCCGCCTATTTGACAAGGCTTGGACTGGGCCCCAATCGGCAGCACAGATAAGGGTCCTCGGGTCCAGGGTGTGGACCAGCTGGGCCAGAGGCAAACACTCCACCGTCCCCCAGCAGGCTGTGCGCAGGTGAGGCGGTCTGTGGGTGCTCCCCCCGCGGGGCCTGGTTGCCGGGTGCTAAAGCAAACGGGCTCTGTTTGCCCAGTCTGCGGTGACAATGCGGTCGCCAAATATTTGCCAGCTCAGGCGGCTGTTGAGCCCAGCTATAAATGCTTGCACCCAGGTGGAGGTGGGCCTGTTGAGCGAGGACGGCGGACACAGCCAGGTAGGAGCCTGGGTGGGTGGGGGTGGGGCTGCTGGGGTGGCCACACCACTGGGGGGGGCACATGGACCCCTCCCACTGGGAAGGTCATACTTTCCAGGAGCAATCCCCCAGAGGCCAGCACCAGAGCCACTGGACATCTTATGCAATGAGGGGGACCCGGCAGGCATCATGAGCAAGATGGGGACTTCAAAGTGGCCAGCCAGATGGGGAGAGAGCAGGTCTTCCCCACTTGCCTACCTCAGGATTTAAGGACAGCAGGGAGGGGTTGTGCCTGAGTCAGCCTGATCCTGAAGGGGACCTGTCCAAGGGCCTCTGCCAATCACACCTAGGCCCCTCAAATACTGTCTTCTGACCGGCCAAACCAGGCACCTACCCCCTTTTCTTCATCAGCCCTGCTAGGTCATCCTCCCGCCTCTGGGGTAGTGAATGGGCCTGGCAGCTGCAGGTTCAGAACTAGCCCCTTTGGGTACCTGGCCAGAAGCAGAGCCACAATGGCTCCCTTTCCACCTCCATGAACCCTATCACTTCTGCCAAGCCACAGGCCCAGTGGTTTTCCTTAATCATGTCCTGTACAGGCATAGGAGTCCCTGGGTCCCCACTCCTTTTGAGATCTTCCATAATGCCTCTCACCCTTAGCAGGAGGTGCTTGAATGGGGGCCACTCAGGTGCCAGATTGTAACCTGGGACTATCTCAGTGTGATGGCACATGCCCATCATCCCAGAACTTGGGAGGCTGAGGCAAGAGGACTGCCGCATGTTGGCGGCCAGCCTGGGCTACAGGTGAGACCTCTGGGACAGGAACCGTGGCTGGACAAAACCCAGGCCACACGCAACAGACGCCGGGGCTCTGGGCCTGTCAAGACAAGTGCTGGTCCTGTCGCCACAGCAACCCAGGGTAGGACAGGGCAGAGCTCTCACCCAGAACTCCACCCCACCTCCACTGTTGTCTGGGCTGAGCTGAGTTGACCTCTGCCTCCCATGCTGCTCTCTCGGGCCCGGGTTATTTATCCTCTGCTCCCCTGCACCCACGACAAGCCCACCCTACAGGACAGGGCCCTACCAGTGACCAGCCACACGCCTGGACCCCACCCCTATGCACCAGCAGGCTATCCTCCAGACAGGCCGGCCACATCTCTGGCTGAGTCAGGGTCCTGCCAGAGCACAGAATCCTGGGAAGGAGTCAAGACCATCTTCCCAGACCTCATACATGTGGGCTCTGTGCCCAGTGGGCATGGCCAGCCCCTGAATGCTAACCTTACCCTCTACCTCCCTCTCAGCTGGTGCCTCAGAGACTGCCCCAGAGACCCCAGAAGTTGGTTGACCTTGAGGAGATGGCAGCCGGTGTGATACGACCTATTTGTGACTTCCGACTGCCTTTGCCATCCCATCAGCCCTTCCTGCCCTCAGACCTGGACCCTCCAGAAACTTCAGAGGAGGAGGAAGAAGAGGAAGAGGAGGAGGAGGAGGAGGAGGAGGAAGACCAGGAGCTGCAGGGCGAGGGGCCATGGGACTATAGCCCATCTCCCCAGAGCTCAAGAGCAGACCTCCAGGGTCCCAGCAGCCCCGAGACCCCACTACAGCTGCTGCGCTTCTCGGAGCTCATCAGCGGCGACATCCAGCGCTACTTTGGTCGCAAGGACCCGGGGCAGGACCCAGATGCCTGTGATGTCTATGCTGATAGCTGCTCAGCCAGCCGCTCTGCCCAAGAGCTCTACTATGCTGACCTGGTATGCCTGGCCCAGGGCAGGCCTCCAGAAGATGAGGAGGTCCACTCGCCTGGGTGGTCCAAGGGGCAAGCATGCAGGCCAGGTCCCAGAGGAGACGGGATGCCACCACTGGGCCCCCTGGCCGAGCTCTTTGATTACGGGCTGCGCCAGTTCTCAGGGCCCAGCGCATCCGCAGGCCACAGACTGAAGCTGGAGCAGAAGTACAGCCACATCACTCCCATGACACAGAGGAAGCTTCCGGCATCTTTCTGGAAGGAGCCAGCGCCCAGCCCTCTAGGCCTGCTCCACCCTGGCACGCCAGACTTCAGTGACCTGCTGGCCAGCTGGTCTGTGGAGGTTGGACCAGAATTGCAGGGAGGGAGTACCCAGGCCCTGGAGGAGACACAGCTGGCTGAGGCCTAGGGCAGGGGAGGTGGGAGGGAGTGACAGCAGGGCAGTCCTTCCTGGGGCACCCAGACCCTCCTTCCTGCAGCCCAGGCCCCTCCCCAGGGGAGGGTCCATCCAGGAGCCCTGTGGCCAGTTCCTCACTCAGGGGAGGAGAGGCCTTTCCAGGCCTAAGAGGAGAGTCTGAGCTTGTCCTAGCCTAGAACTGCTGCCTGCCACCAGGACTGGGAGGGGCATTCTCTGCCAGGCCAGTCCCAAGATTCAGGACAGTGGCAAGAGGCAGCTGGGATGGATCCCATGCCAGGCCGGCTGAGTGCTCCATGGAGCCAGAGCTGAAGAGCCTACCTGCTGACCCCTTTCAGGTGGGATGGTAACAGTACCAGGGGCTACAGAATGAACCCACATTTTCTTGAGATGGAGAAATACAGGCTCTGCCTGATCACATGAGAAACTTGGCTGTTTAACTCCTCAGATTCCAGCCCAGAAGTGGCTTCCTCCGCTGGTACTGCAATGTAAGAGGCTATTAGGCAGGGCTGGGGATGACCGGAGGTGGCCAAGCCTTGCTGTGTAACTTCCCTGTGTCCTCATGGGCGTCTCTGGTGGGTCCCAGCCCATGTGGAAAGTTGCAACTTAGTCTGGAGTAGGCAGGTCAGAGAGTCCAGGCAGGGATGAGCAACTTGGACCTTTTGGTCCTGGTCCCTCTTACCACGTTGCTTGACCCTATGGGTGTCTGGTAGGCTATCCCAGCATGCACCACAGGACTTGAGAGCGCCAACAGGCACGAGGACTGGTATGTTTATTTCTGGGAAAGGGTCAGAGACATGAGCTGGTGTGTAGGCTTTTGGTGGGATGTCTCCCAGACGGTGCCCAGCCTTTGTTGAGCCACTGGCTTCATGAGGATGGTCTTCCACTGAAGCCACCTGTCCAGAGACATGACTCACACTTGATCCCCTCCACATAAACCCAGCCTGATGTCCTCAGAAGACCCGAGCTCCCCGATGCCCACCTCACAGCCTGGTACACGCCCCAGCAGTTCACGGGGACCAGCTCGCTGGGGGCCACATCCTTGATGAAGAACGGCTGCCTCACCAGGGACACGAGTGGGTGCCTGCTGCCCGGCGTCAGCGGCCACGGGCCCTCCTCACTGCACAGGCGCAGCACACTCTCGCGCAGGGAGGAGATCTCCTCTGTGCGCTGTGGGTGCAGGGTGTGGTGTCGCCGGGAGACACGGTGGGGCAGGGGAAGTGCGGGACGGCTGACTGCAGGGAAGTGGCACTAGTTCACAGGGGTGGGTGGCAAGCGGGGTCTTATTTCCAGGAACTGTTGCTTGACACCAGCCAGGCAGATGGGCGGCCAGCTGGTGGGTCGCCTAAGATCCCTGGAGACCGTGGGGCTGGAGGGACTCGGGCCAGGCCAGGTGGAGGGTGAAAGGGTGAGCGGTTTGCCCTGGGGCCGCGTCTTACCAGCTTGGTCTCAGTATTAAACTTCAGATTCTGGATGGTTTTGTTGGCCTGGATGCTGTTCTCCAATTTTATCATTTGCTTCTGAAACTAAACACAGCTCCATTCATGGGCAGACATGATAGACTGCCAGTGATGTCCAGTTGTCCCCAAGGGGTCCCACCCCAGAATCACTGAGTGACCGGAGCCTCCCTGGGTCCCAGGAGTACCGTAGCCAGCTGGCCCCGGATTTCAGCAATCTTGCGCCCGGGGTTGGCGTCCTTCAGCAGCTGCACAGACACCAGCAGCGTGGCCAGCTCCTGGCGCACAGCCACGACCTCCAACTCCCTGCGGGCACCAAAGGCTGGCTATGGAGGATCCGGGAGCCTGAGGCAGGAGGCTCAGCCAGGATGCCTGGGCTGTCACAGGGCTAAGTTTGAGAGGGCTCTGACTTGCCACCCCTCCGGTGGGGACAGCAGAGAGGGAAGCTTGAGGGTCCGTACAGATTGAACCAGAGGGTAGGTGAGCCCGGAGCGGGGCTGCCTGGGGACAAGGCTTCCACAGGTGCTAGGGGGGAGGGGAGTTTGAGGAGCACTGTGGGGAGCAGTGCAGACCAAGGATGGTCAGTAGAGTAAGCTCCTGCCCTCTCCCAGGGGCCCGGGAGGCTAGGGTCCCTCACCTGGCTTTGCGTTCAGCTGAGATCTTCAGATTCACATCATTCCTGTGGAGGGTGCACTTGTCTGCAACACTTTCTATCTGAAACATGGGGTAGGCAAGAGCCTGGGATGACCGGGCACAGCCAACTGGGGAGATGCAGGTCAACCAAGGCTTGGTCAGAAAAGGTCTACATCCTCAAAGCTGGCTGTGGCCCAGCCTCACGCACCTGCCGGGGAAGGCTGTCCACTTTTTCCTTCACTTCACAAAGGTGGGCTTCGACCTCCTTCAACCACCTGGCCAGGTCCTGTAAGGACTGTCTCTCCACTCTTTCCCACTCAGCCTTTGCCTAGGATTCCAACAAACTGTAAGGGCCCAAGCCCAGGGAGGGAGGGTGGGCAGGCCGGTGACAGGGCCGACTGGAGTCAGTGCACAGGGAGGCCCCAGGGAGCGAGGGTGGGATCATCCCTGCGCAGGCGGGATGTGCACGCCTGCAGTGGCCAGAGCGGAAAGTCAGGCGTCCTGCTCCATTGCTCTTCCTCCCGTCCTTGTTTGAGTCAGAGCATCTCTTAAAAAAAAAAAATTAGGGCTGGAGAGATGGCTTAGCCATTAAGGTGCTTGCCGGCAAAGCCAAAGGACCCAGGTTTGATTCCCCAGCACCCACACAAGGTGGCGCATGCACCTGGCTTACGTGAGTCCTGGGGAATTGAACCTGGATCCTTTGGCTTTGTAGGCAAGCACCTTGACCACTAAGCCATCTCTCCAGCCCCCTGCATCTGGAGTTTGTTTGCACTGACTATAGGCCCTGGCAAACCCATTCTCTCTCTCTCTCTCTTTCTCTAATAAATGAATAAAATAAAATATTAAAAAAATTAGCCAGTGCTGGAAAGAAGTGACTGGAGTACTGAGTAACATCTCGATCACACCTTCCAAAGCTCAGGGCCTAATGCGGAAGAGGTGGCGGAAAGAATGTAAGAGCCAAAGGAAGGGTAGGACTTCTTACAACGTGCTCCCTCCAGACACAAAATGGCCTGGATATCCATGACCTCACAGTGCCTGACACTACCTACACAAGACCATCATGAGAGGAGGAAAAGATCATGACATCAAAATAAAAGAGAGACTGATTGAGATGGGGAGGGAATATGATGAAGAATGAAATTTCAAAGGTGAAAGTGGGGGGAGGGAGGGTATTACCATGGGATATTTTTTATAATCATGGAAAATGTTAATAAAAATTGAGAAAAAAAATTATCCAGGCATGGTGGTGCAAACCTTTAATCCCAGTACTTGGTAGGGAGAAGTAGGAGGATCACTGGAAGTTCGAGGCCAGCCTGAGATTACATAGTGAGTTCCAGGTGAGCCTGGGCTACAGCAACGCTCTACCTCAAAAAAATACCAAAAAAACAAAAACAAGAACAACAAAAAAACTTGACTTATTTGCACACACACACGTGTGTGTGTCTTTGTGTATGTGCATGCATTTCACAATTTCTTGCCACTGCAAATGAACACAAGACACTTATGCCACTTTTTTAGCCCCAGAGTCTCTCACTGATTCTGGAGCTTGCTATTTTTTTCCCCCACGAGCTCCAACTGTTTCCAAGCCCCTGCTCCCCTACAGGATGTGGGCTATCGCGGCCACACTCAACTGCTTATGTGGGTTCTGTAGATTTGAACTTGGGCGGTGTCCAGCCCCCTCAAGCCTCATGCTTGTGCAGGGAGTACACTTAACCACTGAGCCATCTCTCCAGCCACCCCTCTCAACCTATGTTTGTACAGGCCTGCTGCAGTCCCAGGGGTCCCCCACAGGCAGGGCCATCTGGCTACGCAGAACCATACCCCTGAGAAAGAGGCCAGCCCTGCTGCCCCCTCAAAGCTCTGACTGCAACGGGATCAGAGAACAGACTGGTGCCCTGCAGGAGGGGGACAGAGGAGTTGGGATGAGAGTGCCCTACTGAGAGGTGTTCTCACTAAACATGCCCACAGGGGCCAAGGTGGGCAGATTCCGCCTCGAAACCAGAGGTTGATCACCCTTAGTCAAAGGTACACTGTTCACAACAGCTATGAAAGAGAAAGAGCTCACAATCCATCAGCAGGGCAGTGGTGAAACAGGAGACAGTATCCAGCTGCAACGGAACGGGGTACAGACCCACGACACGGATGACCCACGGGACATGTGGGGAAGAGAAGCCAGAGGCAAAGGGCCACACGGAGTGGGTGCAGAGTGTCCACAACACATAGCCCAGAGCCCGGCGGCGGCGGAGGAGGACAGCTAATGGCTCTGGAGTTTCCTTCAGGGGTGACAAAGAAGTTCTAAATTTGGCCAGGGGTGATGGCTTCTCTGAGAATATACTAACACTGAATTGACCTAGGCACGGGGCAGGAAGGGCAGGCATGTAATCTCAGCACTCAGGAGGCCAAGGCATGCGGATCTTGGCTACCAGGCCAGCAGGGCTACAGAGAAAAATTCCATCTCAAAAACTAAACAAGGGTAGCCGGGCGTAGCGGCACCCACCATTAATCCCAGCACTCGGGAGGCAGAGGTAGGAGGACTGCCATGAGCTTGAGGCCACCCTGAGACGACATAATGAATTCCAGGTCAGCCTGAACTAGAGCGAGACCCTACCTCAAAAAAAAAAAAAAAAAAAAAAAAAGAAAATCCCAAGGGTTGGAGCGATGGTTCAGCAGTAAGGCACTTGCCTGCGAAGCTTAAGAACCCAGGTTTGATTCCCCAGTACCCACATAAAGCCAGATGTACAAGGTGGCACTTGTGTCTGAAGTTCATTTGCAGCAGCTGAAGGCCCTGGTGCACCCATTCTCGCTCTGCCTCTTTCTCTCTCTCTCTCAAATAAATAAATAAAACTAAAATATTTATTAAAAAGCCCGGTGTTTTCCAGGCGTGGTGGCGCATGCCTTTAATCCCAGTGCACTCAAAAGACAGAAGTAGGAGGATCACCATGAGTTCGAGGCCACCCTGAGACTGCCCAGTGAATTCCAGGTCAGCCTGAGCTAGAGTGACACCTTACCTGAAAAAACAAACAAACAAACAAACAAACAAAAAGAATAAGAATAAGAATAAGAATAAGAATGCCAGGGCCAAGGCTGCTCTAGGAACCACCCTACCTGGCCCAGGGTTCATGGCTGGGCCACTGGCAATAGTTGCTTGGTGGGGTCAGGCCTCTACCTTCAACCTTCTGTGTCTTGTTTTTCTTTGCTACCCTTCCTCCCAGGACTGCTGGGCTCACCTGGGACAGTTTTAGGCCCAGCGTCTGCTCCTGCAGGTCCAGCCTCCAGCTCAGGGCCAGGCAGTGGTCACTGAGGTCCTTCAGCTGCTGAGCCAGCCCAGCCACTGACCCCTCTAGGACTTGGCTCTTCTCTTGGAGCTATGGGAAGCAGAATGGGTTAGGGAGGCCCCAGCTAGATGCCCGTGCCTGTGCACATGGGGTGGGGGTGGGGGTCCTTGTTGACTCCTGCCCGTCTGGTTCCTCACCAGCTCCAGTGCGTCCTGTGTCTCCTGCTGGGCCTGCTTGCCAGCCAGCTGAACAGCCTCCAGGTTCTCATGTACGTAGGAGGCCAGCTCCCCAGCCTGGGTCTCCTCCAAGCTCACCTTGGCCTCCCTGCAGGTTGGTACCGAGACCCTATGAGGGGCCAGCGCCTAGTTCTGGGACCTTCTAGGAGATCCCATCGACCAGAGGATGGGTGCTACCAAGAAGGGCCTGACTCTCAGTGAGGGCTGAGATGAGCGCAGGACAGGAGCCCCAGCAGAGGACAGCTGTCGCATGTCCAGGGGGCTTAGTGATCTGCTTAGGCCTGCTGGAAATCGGGGAGACAGGGCATTCCACTGCTGAGCTCAGCCCCTCTGGTTCATTCTGGAGCCAGGGATTGGGTGGTCCACTGTCCCGATTACACCCACCGGGCCTTCTGCTCAGCCAGCAGGACACGGTTCAGTGACACCTGGTTCTGCCGCACAAACTTGGTCAGCTGGACCACAGCTGCATCCAAGCCCTGGCACTGCTCCAGCAAGTGGCCTTCTTCCTCCTGCTGTAGCAGAGGTGGCCCTGAGCCCTGGTGTCTATCCCAACTCCCCACCTTCCTGGCCGCCCAGGCCTACCTCACGCTGAGCCCACAGGGCCTGTAAGCGCTCCTCTGTCAACTCCTGCAGCTTCTGCCAGCGGCACTCCAGCTCCTCTCGCAGGCTGTCCTCTGCCTTCTTCTGTGCACTCTCCAAGGCCTTCATTCTCTGCGGGGACACCATTCACCACTATGGAGTCTACGCCCTGCCTGGTGCTGAACTCACGAGGACACCAAGCCTCACGGAGGCCCCCACCTGCTCCAGGGCCAGGAAGCTCTTCTGCAGGAAGCCACACAGTTTGGCCTCCCTTTTCAGGAAGCGAAGAGTCATCTCCTCTCCAAGCTTGGTCATCTGGGCCTGGAAATAGTCACGTTGTCACCTATAGACTCCCGGCTAGATGTCCTACCTAGCTCTATGCATTCATTTTCTCAGCTGAGGTCACATCTCCCATGTTGTCCCCAATCCTAGAAGAGCCAGGCTGCATACTCTAGGCAGGAAAAGAAAGAGGGCTCGGGTAGAGGCCACTGATCCTCAGAAGACCAGATCATACAGGTCAGGAAAGGCCCTGAAAGTCAAGGTCATGAGTCTAGACATCTCAGTGCCCATCCAGAGCCCCAGATACAGCCGGAGAGCTGGAATCCCAGGTAGGGAAGCAGGTATAAGGACACCCCCATGCACGTGGAGGCTGGAAGAGTAAAATGGGTGCAACCTCAGGCTCTTCCTCCTCCCACAGCTGCTCTGAGCGTCGGAAGGGGCAGGACGAGGCCCGGCCCGGCCTCTGTCCTTCTCACACCCCTGCTATAGTATAGCTACTTCCTTAGGACTTCACACGACCGTCACATTTATGGAACAGAAGAGCTGTGGTGACCTCCAGAGTCTGTGGCCCATAAAGCTGTGAAGCAGCTTATGGGAATGAGGCTGTTAACAGTTCTTCCTGGAGACGGGGTGGGAGAGTCACTAGACCTTCACAAGGCCCTCTCCTGACCCTCCCCTGAGATTACAGCTACAGCCCCTTCTGCCCAATTGTACCCTGGTGCTAAATTATATAAGAGGTAAAAAAAAAAAAAAAATCAACTAGGAAGCCTGGCATGGTGGTGCACACCTTTAATTCCAGCACCCGGGAGGCAGAGGTAAGAGGATCACTGTGAGTTTGAGGCCAGCCTGTGCTAGAGCAAGACCCTACCTCTAAAAAGTCAACTAGGGGTGGTAGTTTTTAGTGGTACAGCCTGTGTGTTATGCATACTCCTGTAAGTAACCCTAATAAATTTATCTATTCACTAAGGTGGACTTGCAGCTTGACAGCTTCCTCTCTACTTGGGGTAAATAGACCTTTTTTTCCCCCTGGTTTTTTGAGGTAGGGTCTCATTCTAGCCCAAGCTGACCTGGAATTCACTATGTAGTCTCAGAGGGCCCTCAAACTCATGGTGAGCCTACCTCTGCCTCCCGAGTGCTGGGATTAAAGACATGTACCACCATGCCTGGCTTTAGACATTTCTTTCTTTTCTTTTGTCATGGTGAGTAAAACTGTCAGTGTTCAGTACAGAGGTTGCATAAGCCAAGGTTGTCCTTATACTGATAAAAGTGCCTTCTCTCTCTTGTAATCATAAACATTACTCCAGGAAAAGGTACATTTTCTCTCCTTGTCTTCTCACTTGCATGATCACAATAAGTTAAAATTAAGTTGATGTTATATAATCAAAGAAAAAGCACCAACAAAGCCGGGCGTGGTGGCTCATGCCTTTAATCCCAGCACTTGGGAGGCAAAAGTAGGAGGATCACCGTGAGTTTGAGGCCACCCTGAGACTACATAGTTAGTTCTAGGTCAGCCTGGGCCAGAGTGAGACCCTACCTTGGAAAATAAAACAAAACAAAACAAAACAAAAAAAAGCCACAGCCTAGAGAGTTCCACCCAGTACTGTTGCCCGGCCCCACCGAGAGTTGTGCTTTTTCTTGTTCCTTAGAAATAATTGAGTCTCCGCATCCACCCCTGGCTTTGTTGGAGGGGAGGCCCATCAAGTGGTGGGCTCTGGGGTGAGGAGAAGCAGTGCATGGACAGAAAGACAACTGGACGGAGGGGGTGGTCCTTCTAGTCTCACAGTGGGGCTCAGTAACCTCAGCGGTGATGACCGCTCCTGAGCTGGGCTTTTGACTTTCTCAGCTGTTGCTGATTTCAATGTGATTCCATCCTGCCCTGTCATGTCCACTCTCCAGTGCTTGTTTCCAGTGGTCTTCTCTTTCATTCATTGGGTTACTTCTCTTTCTTTCTTTCTTTCTTTCTTTTTTTTTTTGTTTGTTTTTTTTGTTTTTTTGAGGTAGGGTCTCACTGTAGCCCAGGCTGACCTGGAATTCAGTATGTATTCTCAGGGAGGCCTCGAACTCACAGCGATCGTCCTACCTCTGCCTCCCAAGTGCTGGGATTAAAGCTGTGTGCCACCACGCCCGGCTGGGTTACTTTATTAAGAGGAAAGAAAAGGTTCCACCTCTGGAATGAAAGTGGAAGGAGTTCTGTATATTTTGATGTTCGCTTTATCCTCCCTTCTCCAGCATGCTCTGTTTGGCATGGCTGACACCGTGCCTGCACTGGCCAGAGCGGAGCAGCTGAGGCTCGGGTGGGTGCTCTGTCAGTAATACTGGAGGGTACTGGCCTGCAGATTCGCACTGACTGGATGATACTGAAATCTTTTGAACTTTGCTGCCACTTCTTTTTCTAATATTTCTTTCTTTTTTTTTTTTTTAGTTTTTCGAGGTAGGGTCTCACTCTAGCCCAGGCTGACCTGGGATTCACTATGGAGTCTCAGGGTGGCCTCGAACTCATGGCGATCCTCCTACCTCTGCCTCCCGAGTGCTGGGATTAAAGGCGTGTGCCACCACGCCCGGCTCTAATATTTCATTTTTATTTATTTATTTATTTGACAAAGAAAGAGGGAGAGAGAGAGAGAATGGACACACCAGGGCCTCCAGCCACTGCAAACGAACTCCAAACGCATGCATCTGGCTAATGTGGGTCCTGGGAAATGGAACCAGGGTTCTTTGGCTTTGCAGGCAAACACCTTAACAGCTAAGCCATCCCCCCAGCCCAGCCACCACTTCTTCAGCGGCTTTCTGATGATGCTCAGTGGTGACTTTGTAGAACTCCGAGCTCCTCCCCTCCAGTCTAGCCAGCTGCTCCTTGTAGAACGCATCCTGCTTTTTGATCACTCGGTCGTTCTCTTCCAGTTGCCCCGCCAGATGCTTTGCCTGGGAGCGCTCTTCCTCACCGGTATCCATTCCCGAAGGATGGCTCTGCTTAACTGCTCGTTGGCTGCAGCCCTATCTCGTCCCGGGTCCTTGGCTTGTTTTAGGTGCCTTAGACTCTCCGTCCCCTTCCTGGCTTGCTCCTATGCCAGCTCCTCGGCAACTCTTCTTTTCAATTCATCACCAGAAACTGACGCACCATAAATTCTGGAATACCATGGAGACTTCAAACCTGATGGAGAGAATTCCTTCATTCCATCAACCACATTTTCCGAAAGCCGGATGCCCTTCACCACAGTGATATTCTCACTCTGTCCACCGCGACGGTGACCCGCGGGTGCTAGCAGTGCTGTCCATGGCTCCTGCTTCTCCTGTCCCCGCGGAGTCCTTCAGCGCGGATCCGCGAGCTCTCCAGGGGCCCATGCGCGCCTGGACACCCGGGACACTTCCCTCGCCCAGCAGGAGCTTGGATATTTTTTTTTCCTTTGGTTTTTCAAGGTAGGGTCTCACTCTAGCTCAGGCTGACATGTAATTACTATGTAGTTTCAAGGTAGCCTTGAACTCACGGCGATCCTCCTATCTCTGCCTTCCGAGTGCTGGGATTAAAGGCGTGCACCACCAACCCCAGCTTAGATGTTTCTTTTGTATTTCCCCAGGAAAGTCACCAAAGTTAGATGTGGTGGTGCATGCCTCTAATTCTAATACTGAGGAGACCGAGGCAGGAGGGCTGCTATGAGTTTGAGGCCAGCTTGAACTATATAGTAAGACCCTGTCTCAACCTCCCTCCTCAAAAAATTATAAGACAGGGCTGGAGAGATGGCACTTGCCTGAGAAGACTAAGAACTCATGTTCAAATCTCCAGGTCCCATGTAGCCAGACGCACAGTGACATAAGCACACAACGTTGCGCATGTGCACAAGGGGGCGCATGTGTCTGTCTCTCTCTCAAAATAAATAAAAATATTATGAGACCCCTCCACTTCACAGCACCCAGTTACAAATCCTCTTCTTCACAGTCACTGGGGTCTCCTGCCATTAACTCTCAGGCCCAGACCAGGGAGGGTCAGGCCTAAACTAGTCTCTCTTTTTTTTAAGATTTATTTTTAATTTTTTTTTATTTTTTGGTTTTTCCAAGGTAGGGTCTCACTGTAGCCCAGGCTAACCTGGAATTCACTATGTAGTCTCAGGGTGGCCTTGAACCCATTGTGATCCTCCTATCTCTACCTCCCAAGTGCTGGGATTAAAGACGTGTGCCACTGTACCTGGCTTGTTAAAGATTTATTTTTATTTATTTACTTATTAGAGATGGAGAGAGGGAAAGAGTGAGAATGGATGCACCAGGGTCTGTAGCCACTGCAAACTCCAGACACATGCACCATCATGTGCATCTGGCTTACGTGGGACCTGGAGAATCAAACGTAGGTTATTAGGCTTAGCTGGCAAGCACCTTAACCACTAAACCATCTCTCCAGCCCCGGTCTTTTTTTTTTTTTTTTTCTTTTTCAAGGCAGAGTCTCTCTCTCTAACCCAGGCTGACCAAAAATTCATAGTGATCCTCTGACCTCAGCTTCCTCAGTACTGAGATTATAGGTGTGAGCCATTACTCCTGGCCGGCCTGTGAGCAAACAGCTCCTGAGGAAGCTTTCCCCACTTCAGTCCCTGCTGCCTCCCTCCAGTAAAGTGGTCCACTGCTTTTTCTTTCTTTTTTTTTTCTTTCTTTCTTTCTTCCTTCCTTTTTTTTTTTTTTTTTTTTTTTTTTTTTTTTTTGTTTTGTTTGTTTGTTTGTTTTTCAAGGAAGGGTTTCGCTCTAGCCCAGGCTGACCTGGAATTCACTATGTAGTCTCAGGGTGGCCTTGAACTCACAGCGATCCGCCCACCTATGCCTCCTGAATGCTGGGATTAAAGGCATTCACTACCATGCCCAGATGGCCCTTCACTTTAAAAAAAAATTTTTATTTACTTAGTTGAAGGAGATAAAGAGAGAGAATGGGCGCGCCAGGACCCCTAGCCACTGCAAATGAACTTATGTGCCACCTTGTGGATCTGGCTTACGTGGGTCCTGGGAAATGGAACCTGGATCCTTAGGCTTTGCAGGCAAGCGCCTTAACCGCTAAGCCATCACTCCAGCCCACCTTTTTTTAATATTTTATTTTTATTTATTTATTTGACAGAGAAAGAGGGAGAGAGAGAGAGAGAGAGAATGGGCGCCCCAGGGCCTCCAGCCACTGCAAACAAACTCCAGACGTGTGCGCCTCCTCGTGCATCTGGCTAATGTGGGTCCTGGGGAATAGAACCTGGGTCCTTTGGCTTTGCAGGCAAACGCCTTAACCACTAAGCCATCCCTCCAGCCCCCACTTTTGTTTTTTTGTAGAACCAGACAGCAAATGTCTCAGGCTCACAGGGTTTCTCTCTCAGAGTAGTCATTGTCAATATTTTAAACAGGGCTGGAGGGATGGCTTAGCGGTTAAGGCACTTGCCTGCAAAGCCAAAGGACCCATATTCGATTTCCCAGGAACCACATAAGCCAGATGCACAAGGTGGCACATGTATCTGGAGTTTGTTTACAGTGGCTGGAGGCCCTGGGGCGCCCATTCTCTCTCTCTCTCTCAAATAAATAAATAAATAAATTTAAACAAATGTTCATAGTTCTGTGCCAATAAAACTTTATTTACAAAAATAAAAGTTGATGTCCAAACACTAGCCCTGAAAGAGTGCCCAAAGGGTCCACACTCAAGGAAAAGGCAGGTATGTCCCCGAAACAGCTTCCTCTACTCCCAGCATGGCAGGAATTCTTAGCTCAA
The DNA here is from genome assembly GCA_036346955.1 of Dipus sagitta. NCBI lineage: Eukaryota > Metazoa > Chordata > Mammalia > Rodentia > Dipodidae > Dipus > Dipus sagitta. Next base: position 111,726,219 of record CM070781.1, on the reverse strand, counting down.
ACTCGTTGTGCTCTTGACGGAGCTAATGTGTTAACTCCTATGTGCCTGTGAGGCGGATACCACCAACTCCAGTGGAGCTATGTGACGGCAGCTGCAATGTCTTGCCTGCCATGCTCTGCAAGAAGGGGAGAGACTCTGCAGTCCCTAATCTCTGCACTGCTCAAAAGCTGATGGCATGGGCTGGAAAGATGGCTTAGCAGTTAAGGTGTTTGCCTGCAAAGCCAAAAAATCCCGGTTTGATTCTCCAGGACCCACGTAAGCCAGATGCACAAGGGGGCGCACACATCTGGAGTTTGTTTGCAGTGGCTGGAGGCCCTGGCACACCCTTTCTCTCTCCCCCCCCCCACATCTTTCCCTCTCTCAAATAAATAAATAAAATAAAAATATTTTTTAAAAAGCTGATGGCAGAAATGTTTGGTGCCTATCCCCCAACACCATGCTATGCAGGGGCTTTGGGCCAGATGGTCCGAAAGAGCAGAGGGGGAAAGGAAGAGACAGCAGTGACACGTATGCACAGCTAGCACTCACCCCTACTTCTTCTGTGCCCCAAACTTGTGGCTACGAGGTATTTTATTTTTATTTATTTATTTATTTATTTATTTTTTATTTTTTTGGTTTTTCGAGGTAGGGTCTCACTCTAGCCCAGGCTGACCTGGAATTCACTATGGAGTCTCAGGGTGGCCTCGAACTCACGGCGATCCTCCTACCTCTGCCTCCCGAGTGCTGGGATTAAAGGCGTGCGCCACCACGCCCAGCTGCTACGAGGTATTTTAAATGTGGCTCATTTGACAACAGAAGCAAACTTTCAATAGTCTAAGGCTGCAGCTAGTGTCACTGAATGGACAGCACCACCCAGGTGAGAGGCCGCTGCATGGGACAGGGCAGGATTGCTGCAGGGAAGGAGACCCACCAATGGTAAGGCCACAAGCTAAGGATGCCAGGGGTTTTCCATCTGGGCCCTCTTGGTGGTCCCTGCAGGGAATAGGCCTGGTCTTCAAGTGGTACCTGCATCTTGGTCACCTCATGGTCCACCTTCTCGATGGTGTCCTTCTGGCTCTTCTGTAGGGTGCTGCAGGCCACTTGCCGGCCCTGTTCCTCTTGTCTCAACAAGCCGGTCAACTTGGCCAGCCTAGGGATTGGCAGGCATGGTCCCACCAGCTCAGCTGGGGAGCCATAATGAGGCTGGCATGCCATGGGACATTGAGTCCTTCTTGGCTTAGAGAACACACTCATCCGGGCAACGCATGGGAACAGAAACAAACCCTGGAGTCCCCAGGAAGGCTGAGACATTGAGGAGGGAGGGTGGAAGGATGGGCCCATAAAAGCCAGCAGCTAGCACCGAGCAAAGGGGGTAGTACCAGACACACAGGACAGGCGGGATCCCAGCCTTAGCCAGAGCTGAGTCTCCAGTGTGTGCGTATGCAGCATGGGTTTGGAGCCAGCCCAGGGAGGTGGCCCACCTGAGGCTGGTGTCTTGCTCCACACCTTTCCGCTCTGAGTCCTGTAGGGCCTGAGTCCTCCTGATCTGGGTCAAGGCTTCTCGGACCTCCACCAGCCTGACACAAGGAGCCACCTTGCCAGACCCAGGGCAACTGGGCAGCCTTTGCGTCTGCCACAAACATTTGGCCATGGGGCCCTGACACTGGCCTCCCGCTGCCTGTGAAGGCCACCCTGGTATGTGCAGACCCAGACATTTCTGAGATAGACCATTCCAAGAGAGATAATTAGGGAAATTGCAACCCAAAGCTGGTGCCCAAATGGGCTCTCATACCAGCCACTGCACAGAGGCCCAGGCCCTGTCCCTCCTGTTGAAGGCATGGGTGCATGTATGGGAAGGGGGTGGCAGGGGACTACCTTTTGTCCAGGGCCTGCATCTGGTTCTGACTCTGGGACCTGGGGAACTGCAAGAAGCAGGGAAGGAGGGCTGGGGAGGCCAAATCCCTTGCCTGTCAAATCCCTTCAGCACAGACCCACGGAGCACACAGGGGCTAGGGCTTGGGGTCTCTGGGGCCAAGCCAGGCTTAGGGTCCAGGAAGAAGCCACCTCGAGCTCTGGGAAAGGGGCAGCTGGCTTGTTTGGGGGACTGTGCTGCTCTACCCAGCAGCTCACCTCCAGTGCTTGTTCCTTCTCAGGATCCCAATGCACTTGCCGCACTGCCTGCCTCAGCTGCCTGAGCTCTGAGTCCTGCAGCTGCACGTGGGCACGAATCTGCAACAGTTCCCGCAGGAGACCCAGGGTGACATGCTCACAACGCTCCTTGTGTCCTCGCAGGCAAACCACCTCGGACTGCAACTCTGCCACCCTGGTCAGGAGCAGGGTGATCAGGGTCAGGTTGTGCCTGCCTTGGAGATGACCCCAGGGCGGTCTTCCCACCCTGCACCATGACGCTAACCACTGCTCCAGCTGCTTCTGGTGCTTGGAGGTGTCCTGCTCAGGGACAGAGGCGCTGGATGCTCGACCATTGCGCTCGTACCTCTCTGAGGTTTCCTCTAGACTCAAGGGCTCAGCGCTGGCCAGACCTTCTGCCAGGAGCTCCAGGTCCTCCGGCGAGACAGTGGTCTGCTGTGAAGGGGGCGACAGCCCTGGCGAGGAGCTGTCAGCCATCCCTGCAAAGAGGCACCTCAGGAGCTCATTCTCGGAGCCCTAGCGCCCTTTGGGGCTTCTGATGGGGACCCAAACCACATCCCATAGGCCGGCCAACACAGGGAGTTATAGGCCAGTGCTCTAGCAAGCTTCATCAGAGAGTCCAGAAGCAGGGCTGTCCTGTGTCCCTCTCTGCTCCTGCCAGCTCACCTGACATGGCTTCACCAGCAGCAAACACCTGCAGCTCTGGCCCTGTGATCAGTGCCCGTGACTGCCCAGAGCTGGACCCTAGGCCCGGGGGCGGGGGTGGGGGCTGAGAAACTGGCTGGAGGGAGGCAGGCCCCAGGGAGCAGCTGGAGGACAGGAGGGAAGGCTTCGGGCCACCGGAACGAAGATCAGGAGGGGAGGACAGGTTAAAGGCCGTGGAGAGATGAGTGTCAGAGGGGAGGCTGTGAGCTCAGGGGAGTGGGTGAGGGTCAGAAGAGAGACTGTGGACTTCAAGAAGCAAGCAAGGTAGGAGGCAGTGAGCTCCTTCCCTCACACCTTGCCTCCTCAGTGAATCCTGAGAGAGGCAGATATAGCCAGACTTTCTGGAACCTTTCCTTCCTGGAACCTTATGACTTCACAGACAACTGCCAGTGGAATCTGAGCTCTCACATGCCTGTCTTGCACCCTTCCCAACTGCCCGTCTCTCAAAGAACCTGGGGGGGGGGGGGCAGAGAAGCACAATCTCTTCTGGGTCAGGAGCCACAGGCCTGTCTGTGGCCAGGACAGGAAGGGAAGCAAGGACCCCGAGGGCAGGCGGCCAACCAGAGCCCTGCAGGGGTGCAAGCTACAAAAGGGTCTGCTTGGGACATTTCCCCAGTAGCTCCAGTGATAAAGTCAGAGAGACGAGTGAGTTTTGATTGTTTTATTTAACCTAATATATCCAAAATAGTATTTCAACATGTAACCAACACAGAACTGTGGACAGATTGCACATGCTTTTTGGTACTAAGTCTTTGAGGCCCTGTACAGTGTTCAGCCCCCAGGGGCCCAAGTCAGATGTGCCCCTGTCCCACCTAGATCTCTGCCCCCATCAGGGCCTAGTAGAGCAGGCAAGGTGAGTCTGGTCAAGCAGAGCCTCATGTGGACCCAGCGATCCTGTGAGAAGAGCCACCTGCCAGTGTCCTGCCATGCCCAGGCTCCCCAGTGAATCCCCGAAAGTAAGGCTGTGAGGACAGGGACAAGTTGGTCAGGGTCCTAGGTGAGGAGGCTACTTCTCCACACCTGCCTGTCTGTGCCTCCCCTTATGTGGGGCCCCATGGGTGGCTATGGTCTCAGGATCATCAGTCAGCAGCTACCGTCCAGGCAAGTGCAATGCACATGCCCGTTAGCCCTACACCCAGCGGCCATCCCCAGGCCTGGGGCTCAGGCAAACAGGTGAGGACAGCAGCCCTGGCTGTCTGGCACAGGTTCCTGGTTTCTCACAGCAGACAGCATGCTCAGCCTGGGTCTCCATGAAAGGCAGAGAGGGAGGGGGTCAATTCCTTGGAAGGACAACCAAGGGGCCACATCTGCAGGCCTTCATCACAGAAGGACCTGCATAAACAGACATGTGGCAGGGGCGCTGACACGGCTTCACCCAGCGTCCCACGGGAGGGGATCCTGTGACTGACTGAGGGCTAGCTTGGACAGGCGGAGGCAGCTCGGACAAGCTGTAGAGTGGGCAGGTAGAGTTCCTTGGTTCTAGGGCTCACAGGCCCATCCTACAGCTACCTTGGGCTAGCTGGGTCCTCAAGGCCAGCCATGCACACACTCTCGTCAGAAGTGAAAGTCACTGCTGATACCAGGGTCCCCAGTGCTGCAGTCAGACCCACCTTTCCTGTAGCATCCAAAGTGCAGAGAGCCCAGCCCCAGTGCTGATGTGCTGGACTCAGGAATCTGGCCCTTGGGTGATTCTCAGCTCTTGAGACACAAGCATAGAGCCAGTCTCTCCAGCCCATCTTCCAGGCAGACCCAGGGACAGGAGGCACTTTCCCCGGGCTGTGCAATCCATCAATCCCTTGCCACTGAGGCTCCTAGTAATGTGGGCAGTGTGGCTGCTGACTGGGCACCGTGGAAAGAGGAACAGAAGCCGTGACAGCGCAGCTCACTTGTCTCACATGCTGGCCCCTTGCAGCGAGCCACAGGAGGCACAGTAACACACATCTGATCCCTGAAGAAACCCAGGAGAGGGCAGTTTAAGGGGTGGAGGGACTGGGGCACAGGGGAAGTGCTGAGGATGTAAACCAACTGTGCACTGCAGGGCCAGGCCCACACGCTGGCCAGGCTCCAGAATGGAGGACACCTGCTCCTGCCACTGTGCTGCCCAGGAAGCGAGACTTTGGCTGAGACCAGGGACCCCAAGAGGAGGTGCAGAATGGCTGGGGTCCTCTGCCCAGGGGTGGGCCAGCCTCACGTCTGGGCCAGCGACAGCTCTTCTAGGCCTCCCTTCCCCAGGCGGTACCTGGCCAGGTCCTTCCTGGTCACCAGCCCGACCACCTGCAGGAACGACACCAGGTCACAGGGCTCTTACAGGATCCAATGAACCTCTATCCCATGCATGACTGGGGATGGGGGCCAAGGAGCTTTGGCATAGGTCCTGAGGTGGACATGTGGCTAGGGTGAGGGCTATAGCCTCTGTATCAGAGCCAATGTAGGATGCAGGGCCAGGTTGGGTAGGATCCAAGAGCCAGTGCCCACCTGAAACCTGGCAGGAAGGTGGGAAGCAGGACATAAGCACGGGAAGCAAAGCATGAACATGGGGAAGACCACCAGGCTCACCTGATTTTGGTTGTTCACTACCACCAAGTGCCTCAGGCCCAGAGCCCGGAACAGCTTGAACACGCGAGGGAGAGACGCCTCCTGCAAGGTGGCATGGCCTTCAGCCCACCCTGCCCCACCCTGGGAAAAGACCCTTCCACCCTAACTGGGTGGTGCCTCATGCTCCAGGACTATAGACATCCCCCCTGGCCCCCGCCGAGACTGACTGCACTCCAGCTCCAAGCCCCATGTGCTTGCTGCTGGTGGGCTCCTGAAACCCATTGCCAGTGATGCCATGCTCCCAGGAGACAGAGCCTTCTCTCAGACTTTCCCCGACCTTCTGGTCACATGGGCATCCCCAGATGTCCTAGACCACTCTCAACACGCTCTGCCTGCCAGTGGTTACTGCACGAGATTCCAGAAGGATCTTCCTCACTGGGAGGGCAATTACCCCCCAAACTTGTTCCCCAAACTCCTGTGTGCCCATGGGTACCTGAGGCACCGTGTAGGGGGAGGGGTTCATGAACTCAGACAGGTCCATGGTGCACTCGCGCTCATCCTGAGAGACGTGGATGGACTGGATTGGGGGGAAGCGTGGGTAGGCATCACGGAAGTCCTTCAGTCTCAGCCGCCGCTGCACCAGACCCATGTTGGACCTCTCCACAAACACCTGCAGGAAGTGGTCAGTCAGGGGCCTGCCCCTGTGAGGGATGGCTCCCAGGACACCCTTGCCCCCAGGCTGCCAACCTGACCTTGTGCTTCAAGAGAACGATGAGCTGGGAGCGCAGGATCAAGCCCTGGAGCCTAGCTGGCTGTGGAAGAGGCAAGGGTGAGAGGTTCTGCGACCATGCACTCGGTCCATCCTACTGGTCCATCGCTACTGTCTAATGGCTAGCTCTTAGCATAGGCCTCGCAGTGAGCATTTCTCACACACAACCCCACTAATCCCCAAAGGACCCAAGACGGAGCAACTGACCCTAACAGAAGATGGAATGAGGTACCGGTGGTGAGATGCAGCACAAGTGTCCCAAGTTCCTCCCAAACCGCCAGCACTCACGTCCACACGTCCCAGCGCGACAGGATCCAGGCAAGGGGAACAGCACTGCCTGGGCTCATGTCCCACCAGCACCTCACAGGTCACAGCCACCAATGCCCCAAGTGACCAGTTCGGTCTGGTCTGGAGCACATGACCTTAAGTTTGTGGGGACAGCCAATGTGTCCCTGTAGCTATGTGCAGGGTTTTCCTCACACAGTACATGATACACTTCCCCAACCCTACGCTCATGGACATCAAATGTGAAGGAGCCCAGGGTGTGGGGGAGGCTCTATGGTACCTGGGTATCACCTGTGTCCTCCACCACAGGGAATCCATTGTGACTGGACGCTGTGTTGCTGAGGACATCTACGATGATGCCAACCTTCTCTCTCCTCCTCAGACATGTCACTGGTGTGCTCATCACCTCCCTGTCAGAAAGACATATGAGGAGATGCTGTCATAGTGCCTCCTCAAGAACTTCTGTGCCACATGGATATGAAGCTGGCAGAGTAGGTAATGAGGGACCCCGGGACTCTCCCTCCAGGTATGCACTGTCATGTCTGCCCACCTCCCCACCAGAGACACCCAGCATAGTCCACACCACACACTGCCTGGACAGACTGCAGAGCAGTGACCTCACCTGGCCGTGAGCGAGTGTGAGGTGACGGGGGCCTCCCAGTGCAGGAAGGGCACACTCTGCAGCTGGATGTGCATGTCGTACAGGCCCTAGGAGCAGAGCAGGCTGCACAGTGCTGCTGGCAGTCTACTGCCATTACCCAGGGCCCCAGCACTGCCCCCACACGGTAACAGGGCCCAAACACCGCACTCCATTTCCCAGAGGGAGGACATTAGGGATGGCTTCACGAGGCCCCTGCCTCTACAGCTGCTACAAGGGACCCCACTCCATCCTGTGTGTCCCTAACCCAAGCTGTGCACCTCAATGAAGACATCGCCCACGATCTTGGCAGTCATCAACACCAGCATGATGGGGAAGCCGTAGGTCACATTGCTGGTGGCCTCCATCATGATGACGGTCAGGCTCAGGGTCATCCTCACGATCCCACCTACAGGGTAGTTGTGAGCTCCTATGCATCCTAATGTAGGCTTCTCAGCCTTGCTGTGTATCTGTGATCTTCGCACCCACCAGGCCCTCCAGATCCCACCTTCCAGGATGGTAACCGCTGCTGCCTGGCCATGTCACAAGGGATGACCACACCGGTCTCGGACCTACTTTATGTCTGCCTCAGGCAGAGCTCACCACAGGTGCGCCTGGTGAGGATGGTGCCCCTGAGCTTGTGGGCCCCACCACCAAACTGGGTGGGAGAAGGGGCTTACCGAGCTGGGCAGCTGCTCCCATCAGCGCGTATTTGCCAGGATCTGCCCAGATCTGCAGAAGGCAACATGGGGAGCTGTTAGGGGTAGTGGCAGCCTTCACCCAAACTTGCCGGGCACACTGATCTATACACAGAAGTGAATGCCATGGCTCACACACAGATGGGCCAGATTTTAAAAGTACCCTCTGCTACCACCAGTGTGGAAATGCCCTAGCAAGGTGCGCCTCTCACAGGAACCAGAGGCAGATACGCGGGAGCACCTACTGGGCCCAGACAGTGACCAAGTGTGTGAAGTGAGAGCAGCAGGCAGTGTACACGGCGCCTGTTCAAGCAGACACACTGGATCAGCAAAGGAACTACGCTAGTTGTGAAAAAGATTCCAGAAATGCTACAACACAGATGAGGCAAGCACACAGCACACTCGGTGGGAGATTCCAGAACATAGGAGGCAGCCTGCTGTGTGCCCTGTGGACAGGGAGGGTCTAGAACACATGACCCAAGCATACAGGGAAACCAGCGGCTGCCACAGCTAAGGGCAGGGAATGGGAGCAAGCGCTAACGGAGGCAGGGCTCCTTCCCAAGGGAAGACAATGGTCTAGAAATGGTGGATATGGGCGTGCAATGCTATGCATTTCTACATAAACTGGACTGCTCAAACTTAAGGTGAATTTTTAATTTTTTTTTTTTTTCCTGAGGCAACCTCTCTCTAGCCCAGGCTGACCTGGAACACATTCTGTAGCCCAGGTTGGTCTTGAACTCATGGTGACCCACCTTCCTTATCAAGTGCTGGGATTATAGGAGTGAGCCACATTCCCAGCTAAAGTGACCACCTTGATAGTATGTGCATCACATCTGAATGGGAAAGAGAAACCTGGGGAAGCTAAGCCTGAGGCCTGGAAGACACAGGTAGGGCAGGCAGCAGCCTTCCCGATGTGACTGCTCTGTAATTTGTCAATCTTTTTTTCAAGGCAGGGTCTCACTCTAATCCAGGCTGACCTGGAACTCACCCTGCGGCACCAGTCTGGTCTTGAACTAACGGCGATCCTACCACCTCAGCCTCCTGAGTGCTGGGACATCCCACTTGGCTTAATCTGTCCATCTTACTTGAATGACTGAAGTGAGAAAAACACTACAAGCTGAGTTCCCAGCAGAAACTGACAAGAAGAGTGTGGGAAGGGCTGGGGAGAGCGCCCTGCTTGACAGCTGGCCAGTCCACGTCAGCCTTGGACAAGCTGGGCTCTCCCACATTCGCTGTGATGGCCTCATGCACCTAACCCGGTGCCCTGCTCGTCTGCAGTGGCCCTGGACTCAAGTCACCGGAGTCCTCGAGCAGCAGCCTGGCCTGCACCTTCCTGCTGCTCCCCACTCACCGCTGCCCCTGTGAGGTAGGAGAGGGAGATGCCAAAAAGCCGGCCCCAGGCAGCACCAATGAGCAGGGATGGGATGAAGACGCCGGCAGACACGGTGAGCCCGTAGGTCCAGCAGGCCAGGAAGAAGTACACCAGTGTGAAGAGGCCCAGCGTCATGGGGTTGTAAGAGCCTAGAGGAGAGGAGAGCTGCTGGGCTGTGCCCTAGACTCACTCATGTACGGCTGCCCCGCCTGTCCACACGGTCCCATCCTGGGAGCCAGGCCACCTGAGCCCAGATCCCCAGTGATACCCTCAGAAGCGTCTGCAGGAAAAGGATAAGCCCTAAGACCTGGTGGGGAGGCTGTAGGGAGAAAGGGCAGTAGAGTGACCCCAAACTGACAGCATGAATGTCAGGGCCAGGGCTGTCTGGGACCCATATCAATGCCAGACTCCCCAGTGAATGTACCCTGCCCACTCTCCTATGAACAGGAACAGGTTCCAGCTCAGCTGGATTTGCCAAAAATGTGATCTCCACTCAGCCACTGGCAGTGGACTGCCTCCCTGAGCCTGAGAGTTACCCATGGCCTGTGAGAGTCAGTGGTCCAGCTGGTCACTGTGACTCAGTGGCCAAACTCCCGGAGGTATGCTCTTCCCAGACAAGGTGCTGAAGTTGTGTTTGTGGACATGAAACCAGGGAAATTGAGCAGGCATAGTGGCTCACTGGGAGTACTTGGGAATCTGGGGTAGGAAGATCACCCTGAGTTTCAGGCCAGCCTGATCTACAGAATGAGTTCAGTTTAGCCAGGACTAGTATGAGATCCTGCCTCAAAAAAAGAAAAAAGAAAAACCAGGGAAGTAAGTCTGAATGGGGAGGTCTACTGTGACCAATGGGAGGCAAGGGTGGAATGGGCCATCAGTCTGAGTGCTGAGAGGTCAGGCAGGAGCAGGCCAGTGAGGGCAGGGGTCCACACATGGAAAGCCACCCGCATATTCCATGCTAATCTTATTGGCTTTTACTAACCTGTCCCATGAGCAGACCTGAGGATAGCCAAGTCCTCAATGGCCTGTGACAGGAAACAGAAATAACTGTCCCAATAGGTCAGGTGGGAGAAAAGCTCAAGAGACAGGCCCCAAGGCTGTTCAGATGTGCTGCGGCCTGGTGTGAGGGGATCAGCCCTGGGGTGCTGTTTCTACATCAGGGGTGTGGCTAAGGTTAGCAGGGCCTGGGCATGAAGCCATGAGACTCTGATGAGACGAAGGTGGCCCAGATGGCTATCCACGGGAAGAAAGGAGGCAGAAGGGTGGGGAGCCTGTCCAGACCTGTCCCAGGTCCTTGGCCACCAAGGACCTCTGCAATCCATCACACCACGCCATGCTGGGGATGATCCCTCCTGCCTAGGGCAGCGATCTCTGGACCAAAAACTCACACCACCATCCCCAGCATGTCTCAGCCATGTGGCCCTCACACACCTGGTGGGTCATGGAAAAGGCTGACTACGCTCTTCTCGGGGGTGTTGAAGAAGGCTGCAGCCATAGAGTTGTACTCGCCGTCTGCACAGAAGAGCTGCAGGGGTTGGGAGACAGCACATAGCGGGGGGATGGTACTGGGGACGTGGACACAGGTGGTGGTGTGGAATGCTTAAGCCTGGGCCTGGAAAGTACCAGGCAGAAGTGCACATGCTGGGCTTGGGAGGATATGGGGCCTACACTAGTCAGCTTCAGTGGCATGTCCAGGGGTGATGGGGACCCAAGAACTCCAGGAGCACACCCTTGGAACCAGTGGCGGGACAGCAGTCCTGTGAGCAGGCAGGCTCGGCTCCCCCGGCTGGGTACTATCCACTGCACACTACATGAGGGGCACTTCTCCCATCTGCTAAGGAGACACACAGGCAGCTCTTGCTTTAGGGCTCTTATGAACCATCTGACAAGAGTATCCCTGTCTGGTTTCTATGCCGTACAAGTGTGTCTTCTGTTTACACCACCTTCTGAAGCCCTCTCCAGGAGCTGCCTGGGAAGAGAACCCCATACCACCAAGTTCCCCAAGTGCTTGGCCGATAGCCTCAGCCTACTCTAAGGACCCCTGGACAAGACCAAGCCCAGGGTCCACTGGCAGTCAGCCCAGGAGCACAGCTACCCCACAGCCTTCCCGCTGTGGGCCCTGAGCAGAGCTCCTGGGGGCTGGCCCTGTCCGCTGGGCTCATCTGTGCCTCAGGCCTACCTGAAGTGGGTAGGACATGGAGCTTCCCCGCAGGGGCTGGCAATCCCGGGAGGAGTAAATCAGCACAAAGGCAACCGTGGCCGTGACAGCAGCCACCAGCATGGCCTCGATCACCTGCAGGCAGGGCCTGTGGATGTACCTAGAGCCCAACGTCAGGAGAGCTCACTTCAGGCATGTCAGGAGCAGACCAGCTTGCCCTGCCCTCAGTGGTTGCCATGACAACCTGAGCCGGAGGCTGTGGCTATGAGGGTGACACCACAGGTTTAATGTTCAATCTGCCCAGACTCCAGGATGTACTGGGGGTTACCTTTCTCCCTGTGATTAGACTCCCTAGGAAGGACGCCCCCTGCTGCACCCCCTCAGCAGTTTAGACAAGTCCAAGACCCTGGAAGAAAGGCTAGGCCAGCCCAGAACTTCCCCAAAGGCTCTAGACTGGCTCAGTCTCTCAGTTCTTCTAACAAAAGGGCTGGCAGCCCCAGGTGAGGCTGGGTAGTGTCTAACCTGCCTAGAGCTTTCTCTGCATGCCAAGCTTATCTACTATCTCTCCTGATCTCCCCCATGTACACAAACCCTGGACCTGAGAAGAAGCCCTTCTCTTAGCCTAAGGCCTGCTTGCCCCCCAGGCCGCATGTCCTGAGCAGCTCCAATGAGCACAGATCTCCAGGGAAAGACCCCCATGTGCAAAGCCTAAATGTTTTGTCTACGTCCTGAGGCCCGGTGTGGCCATACTTGTCATTGTGGTACACAAAATGGAGCTCTTTCTCACCTGATTCGAAACATGGTCAGCCAGTAATTCAAGGCATTAAACACGGCTCCAAGAATGCCACCTGTGAGCAGCAAGAGGAAGAGGCTCATGTTAATTTCACAGTGATGATGGTGGGACCCTGGCTCCACAGGCTGCCAAGGAGCAGGAGGGCGGCGGGGGGCGGGGGCAACTGCAGACTTGCATATGCATCACTCTGCTGGTTCTGTCTTCCACTTTCCTTTTCTTTTTTTCTTTTTCTTTTTTGGCTTTCAAGGTAGGGTTTCACTCTAGCCCAGGCTGACTTGGAATTCACTATGCAGTCTCAGGGTGACCTCAAACTCATGCGATCCTCCTACCTCGGCCTCCCGAGTGCTGGGGTTAAAGGAGTAAAAGCCCTGCCACCACGCCCAGCAGTCTTCTGCTTCTTACAGAGCAATATGGGTTAATCAATTCCTTACCTGAAAACCCAAACCTCAAAACTTGGGAGAATGCATGCCACCCATGGTAAAAAATCACATACCCTGACCTCATACTATGGGTACAAGATGTACAGTACACAGATGTACTGGGCTTAGGCTTGGGTCCCTTCCCCAAGATCTCTCACTATGCATGTAAATGTTCCAAAATCTGGGGAAAAATTGCAAATCTGAACTACTACTGGTTCTGAGCATTTTGGATAAGGGACCCTTAGCAGACGTTGTCTTGTCTCCTCAGGACTTTGTCAAAGGAGAAATTAAGTTCTGGATCTTCCTGAGCTGCCCAGCCCCATATGTGACTGCGTAAGACCCCAGGCACCCTGACAAGGCAGTGTCTGGCAACAGGAAGGAGGGGGCCTCACCCTAGGCCACTGCAAAGCTCAGCAACAGAGTTGGGCCTGTACCCCCTGATAAAGGTTCACAGGGGTCCATGCTGTGAGGAGGGACCCTTACCGACCACGCCCATGGCGATGAAGACAGGAATCTCATGGATGGTGTAGGCCATTTTCTGTGCAGGGGAAGAAATTGAAGGCTGTGAGGGACTGTGTGTATCACTCCTTCTGCTTTAACTCCAAGACTGGATACATGTTCTGTCTACATGCGCAGAATTGACCTTCTAGCACTTTCATACAGGTCCAAAGAGATCCCACAGGCAGAAGAAATGGGTTCTCCTTATTGCCAGCATGGCCCCAGCCTTGGCAATCAAGCCATCTCTCACTGCAAATATGGGACACCCAATGCCCTACTTGGGCCCCTATGCACACTACCACAGAACCTCAGGGCCTAGAAGCCGACAAGCAAGAGTTCAACTTTATAGCCAAGAGCTAGGATTGTCCAAAGTCTAGTTCAAGTTGTGGCCTTAAGTCAAGAGGGTCCTGAGCTGGTACCAGAGTGAGGTGGGACAGGGAAGAAAGTTACCTCCGAGTCAAATCTTCCAAAATTGATGAGGCCGGGGCTTGACAGGTCCCACATGTTTCCATGGTAGATGCTCAAAACGAAGTTCAGCGTGAAGGTGGAAATCATGGATGCAAAGAACTGTGGCAGAGGCCAGAGTCTCAGAGCTGCACCTGGTCCACCAAGCACCCTCAGAGCCCTGCATGGCCTACCACCCAATGCCCTCAGAGTCACACCTGGCACATCTAGGCCCTCAGAGCTGTATCAGAGACCACCCATCTGAATGCTGGGTCCAAGCACAGAGACTAAAGCCTCCTGTTACTTAGGTGGCTAAGTCTGGAGATCCCACCCAAAAAACAGGAATGAGGGTCTGGGAGTCAGGTGGCTTGGCAAAGCTGGGGCCACAGCTTCGTAGACAAGCCAATGAAGACTATGAGAGAAGGGGGTGGGTCCCAGGAGCCACCCAGGGCTGGCAAGGACACCAGTGAGTGTGTGGAGCTGCTGGACCCAAGGGTAGGACAGGTTGAGCGTGACATGTTCACTCTGACCAGATGGCTGCTAGTGCTGCCTGATTTCATGGAAGGGGGACTCCCCTGTTGCAGGCACTTACGATCCTCCACGTCAGGAACTGGTTCCAGAAGGAGGCACCCTCCTCTAAGCTAAACAGGACTCCACCTGGAAGGCAGACAGCAGGGCTGAAGTGCCACCCAACGCCACAGGACAGCTACCCACTGCCAATGTACACATGAGTGCTCAGTGAACTATAAAGGGTATCAAAGGAAAGCTGTTGTATGGGGCCAGGCCCCTACCTACACCTTGACCAGGCACTCATCTGGAAATACCAGAACTGCTTCTGCAAGAAAGCAAGGAAAGCCCTGCTTCTTGAGCCTGGCCATGTATGGAGCCTCGCAGGGTGAAGCCACAGACCGGTTCTGACCCCTCCTCACCCACAGGTGCTCCAAACGCAGCCGATACTCCAGCTGCAGCTCCTGCTGAGACAAAGTCCCGCTTCTCCGTGTCTCTGCGGAAGTACTCAAAGATCTGGAAGAGGAAGACAGGGTGCTGTGGGCAGCTTTGCAGGGTCATGCTTCAGGAAGGAGGCTGGAGACAGGTTCCAAAATGGGACAGATTGAGAGACATGAGAGGGGCTGGAGAGATGGCTCAGAAGTTAAGAATAGTTCCTACACAAGCATGAGGGCCTGAGACCACCTGAGTTCCAGTCCCCAGAACCCACATTAAAGGGCTAGGCATGGCCTCTGTAACCCCAGCCCCATGAAGAACAGAGCCAGGAATTGCTGGAGCTCACAAAGAACAAGCTCCGGGGTCTGTAAGAGACTCTAGCTCAAGCAAGACTAAGTGAAAGAGCTCTGGAGGTCCCCAGATTCTGCTTGAGCACCACAAGTGAGTGCACCCCACCAAAAGCAACCACATGGGGCCCTGCAAGGGCATGTAAATAGGCATATGACTGCCCCCCCCTTACACATACACACAAACACACACACACACACAAAAAGAGAAAGACATGCACAGAGGGGTCTTCTTAAGAATCAAACCACTGCCTACTGGAGTTTTAGAGAGCAGCACCACAGGCAATGGCAGAACACAGGCTAGGAGCACCTGTCTGTGCATAGCCATGATCCCATCTGTGATGGAGACCTGACTTCTGCACCTTCAAGAAGATTGTTAGTGCAGGGTGTGGTGACGCATGCCTCTAACCCCAGCATTTGGGAGGCTGAGGTAGGAGTATCACTGTGAGTTCAAGGCTATCCTAAGACTACATAGTGAATTCCAGATCAGCCTGGACTAGAGCAAGACCTTATCTTGAAAAACCAAATAAATAAATAAAGATTGTTAGCACTTCTATCTAGTTTTACCCAGTGAGCTGAAGAAAATCCACTGAGTGGAAAATCTAAATTCATTCTTGACTCAAAAGCCAAGTGTGGTAATAAACACCTTAATACCAGCTCTCAGAAGGCTTGAGGCTGGATCATGAATTTGAGGGCAGCCTGGGCTACACAGTGAGACTCTGTCTCAAAAGGGGGGGGGGGAAGAGGAGTTAGGTTGCTACAGACATGTTAGCTGGCTCCAAATTCACCAAGAAATTTGGTGCAGTCTTTCAAAATGCTGATGACGCCGGGCGTGCTGGCGCATGCCTTTAATCCCAGCACTTAGGAGGATTGCTAGGAGGTCGAGGCCACCCTCAACATAGTGGATTCCAGATCATCCTAGGCTAGAGTGAAATCCTACCTCAAACATCAAAACAAACAAAAATTAAAGTTGGTAACTGTGGAGAAATAGGACAAAATTATCCCACCTGCCCCTTTGAGAAGCAGTGAGATCTACAGATCTTCTACACAGAAATGCACGTCCACACCCAACCTGCAGCCTGGCCACAGAGAAAAAACACGGGGCCTGAGTGAAGGAACTATGCTCACCTTGTCTTGGAGCAGGCCACACTGTCCCTTGTGGAAGGGCCAGTCCTGCCTAGAGGCACTGAGGAAGACCCTCAGGTCAAGTGAAGACTTGGCATGAGCATCAGCCCACTAAGAGACATTTATGTCCAACCATCCTAGTCCGCATGTGCATGGAGGAAGGCTCACCTTGAAATCCCGCTTGAGTGACGTCGACCGTCCCTGGGAAATGCCAGCAGCAATCACTGAACCAGAGTGGATCATCGGCCCTTCCTGGAAGCACAAACCCGTTATCACCCAGAAGCCTCTCTGGACCTTGAGGAAGACCTCCAGATAACAGAGACTCCAACTAGTTCAGTATCGCACACTCTTGTTACCTTTCCCACAGCCAGTCCCCCTACCACGGACAGAATCACGCCAGACACCTTGATCACCAGCGTCTAGAAACAGGGAAGATATACAAACTGGTAAACACATGGTCCAGGTATGAAGAACAAAGATGCACATAGTGATCCAAGCTATCTGAGCCACAAAGGCTGGTGCCCTGGAAGCGTCCTCAGGCAAGGCTTCCCACTACGCTTCCTCACTGCGCACAGCAGGACAGCAAGCACAGCTCCTGCTCTTCACCCCGCTGGGGATATGGAGCTCTGCTGCCATGGAGCCTCGTCTTACAGCCCGTACCACTGCCCTGGCCCAAGAGCAGCTGTACTTCGGAGGACGTATCTGCTGGCTGGAAGTGATGGCATGGTCCCCACCCCATAGCACAGAAGTGTTGCCACCTGGGACTTTCACCACTTACTCCATGATGCCCCTGTCCCAATGAGTCCTATCTGCATATCCCATCTGAGGATGTATGTACATTGTAAATTTCCCCAAGCCAAGCCATAAAAATGGAGGCTGTGGGATGGAGAGAGATGGCTTAGCGGACCCATGTTTAACTCTCCAGATCCCACATAACCCAGGCACACAATGTGATACAAGCGTGCAAGGCCACACATGCACACAAGATGGCACACCTGTCTGGAGTTCAACTGCAGTGGCTGGAGGCCCTGGCATGCCAGTTCTCTCTCTCTCTCTCTCTCTCTCTCTCTCTCTCATAAAAAAAAAAAAAAAAAAAAAAAACACTAAGAAAAACAAACGGAAGCTGAGGGCCGGGGAGATGACTCAGAGGTTAAGGTGCTTGCCAGCAAAGCCTAAAGGCCTGAGTTCAATTCCCCAGTACCTACATAGAACCAGATGCAGAGTGGCACATGCATCTGGAGTTCTTTTGCAGTGGCAGGAAGCCCTGATATACCCCTTCTCTCTTTGTCCCTGCTTGCAAATAAAATTTTTTTAAAAATGGAGCTGAAGCCAGGCGTGGTAACTCCCACCTTTAATCCCAGCACTCAGGAGATAGAAGTAGGAGTATCACTGTGAGTTTGAGGCCAGCCTGAGACTACATAGTGAATTCCATATGAGCCTGGACTAGAGTGAGACAGTACCTCGAAAACCCATTAAAAAAAAAAAAAAAAAAAAAAAAGAGGAGCCAGGCATGGTGGCACATGCCTTTAATCCCAGCACTCAGGAGGCAGAGGTAGGAGGATTGCCATGAGTTTGAGGCCACCCTGAGACTACACAGTGAATTGCAGGTCAGCCTGAGCTAGAGTGAAACCCTACCTCGAAAAACCAAAAAATTGAGGCTGAAGCCGGAAAAACCAAAATAAATAAATAAATAAATAAATAAAAGGAGGCTGACAGACGGTGACTCTTCTGAACTGCTTGAGGAAAACTTTCTAGAAGGTTCTAGCCAGCCCAGTATGAATAACCAATTAGCTTCTATATCCAGCAGTTGCAGGTCCACCTTATTCCACAGCAGGGCGAAGTACAAGTCTCTGCAGCTACTCACCAAGCTTCATCAGAGTGTGACCACACTGGCCCTCCTCAACCACAAAGCACATTCCCAGGAGCACTCCAGGGAAAGCCAATGCCTACCACCCTCCTGAGTCGGGGACAGGAAGCATCCCTGGGCTAGGAAGGCTGGTTGGACACAAAGAAATGGTAGCAGGTGGACTGCAGCGTGGACATAACCACAGCCCCTTTAGAGCTAGGCCACTACCAATATTAAGCATAATACGTATTTGGGGGAAAACTTTTTCTAAAAACAGAAAAAGAAAGGATAATTCCTACCCTAACTAAAGACTGCAGTCCTCAGCCACAGACACATAAAACACAGCTACAATCAAAACATACACACTGGCTAAGGCTTCCTGCACTGTGTAATACTCTCACAGATCAGTTTCTGCCACTTTCTGATGACAGCCTATTAGCATGTGCACACATCCCACTGCTCATGGCCTGGGGCAGACGTGCAGGGCAGGCAAAGATAGTTAAATCAACGAAGACCCTGTACCCTGCCTGGCCACTGCACACTCACCTTGAGCCGCACTACGTGGGGGATCTTCACCCCATTGAGGAAGCACTTGATCTGGGGGATGCCACTACCAGCAGCAACTGGCTAGAAAGAGAGAAGTGTCACTGAGCAGATGCAGAAGATGTGGAGCAAGGCCTGAGTAGCAGAGGCCTTCACACACCCCCACCGCAGAATGGAGCAAAGTCAGACAATAAACCTTGTGGGGACATGTGAGGGGCTACAAGATGAATCAGAAGGAGGACAAAGTGGGGGACAGTCCAGGATGGACAGGACACTCATTATGCACAAGGCATAATCAGGAGCTTCCTTGATTATTCATAAGATATGAAATAGCTGCTCCGCATCTGCATAGAAGGTTCTGGATGTTGTCTTTTCCTTCTTCCATCACCCCAAAACAAGGACAGGGAGAAAAGTGGAACCCATGAGAAGACACCTGAAGGGGTCATCCCTGTGGTGAGAGTATGGTCTCCCTGAGGAGGGACTGGTCCTATTCATTCCCTCCTCTGCTGCATGAGTTGGCCCCACTCCTGTAACTTTGTAGGCCCTGGGCAGATCTTGCTACATGTGAGCGTGGGGCAGGTATGGCAAGTCTGTGTGGAAGAGGGGTGTGGAGTGTGTGTGGCAGGGAGACAGGCAGGGAAAGTGAGCCTGTCCTGCTGGGTTGGGAGTTCCACCAAGAATCAGGCTGAGGATGTCCCAGTATGTTTTCTGCTCTTACTGAACATTTCCCATCTGTACCGCACTATGGTTCTCACTGGCAAAAAGCTGGGCCACAGGCAGACAAGGCCTATGGTGAGTAAGCTCAATGGCCCATCCATCCACTGAAACCCAGAGCCCAACCTTGTTCTGGAACACCAGGCTTCCCACCACAGCTGCTGTACCTCTACGAAGGCCACAATCACGGAGCCCACAAGCACAAAAGCAGAGTTCAGTGTGGCCCACAGCAGGAGGGAAAAGGACAGGCCACCCTTCTCTGTAAACTTGTCGATATCTAGGTGTTTGTCAAGGATAGACATTGCTGCCCTCAGGGTACACATCTGCCCTGCCTACCACATTTCTGCAGCCAACCTACCCGGCCCAGTGAGTCATGTCCTGGGCTAGCTGCAGCAGGCCATGGCACTAACTAGCCAGCTCAGAGACACCCTGTAGCCTGACTATACCACACACGTGCAGGGCCTGGGGAGCAGTTAAGTTCCTCCAGGACTGGCCCACTCTGCACTGCCTAGCCGTGAGGGCATACGCATAGGCTCCAGTGCTGAGCCACAACCCACGAGCTCCATGCTGGGCAGCTGTGAAGGATACTGTCCTTGATGACCCTGTACTTGAGCCCAGCCAGGTTTTCCACCACGATGTCAATGAAGCAGGCCACGAGGCCTGTGAGGATCCCGATGAGGGCACATATGACCCAGCGCTTGATCTCCACTGTCCGGAACGCCTGGGAGTGGGGGTGGGTTGCAGGGTGCAGTCAGAGGTGGGCCATCATGGTACACAGATGGTGGCACTTAGCCTAAGTCCTGCAAAGGGAGCCTCAGCCAATGCTTCAATGACAATGGAGGGCCATAGGGCCTGAGGAAACAGGGAGGTGAGTGACATTCCCAACAAATTTACAAATTGCTATTGACATTCTGGACATGGTCTGCCATCGCCTATCTACAGGAACTGCCTTCTTGGCCCTCCCTCTCACTGTTCCCAGTGTCTGGAGCCAGGTGTCACATGCTCCCCAAGACACAAACCAGGGGAGCAAACAGTGGCACCAGAACTCAGAGATGGGGGAAGATGGATGAACACCACCTGGCCAGTAGGACAGCACCCTGGCCGGTAGCCTCAGGCTCACCGTGTGGTTTATCCGTCTCTCCTCCTCCAGGAAGAGCTGGTTCTCACTGTTGTCATAGTCCAAGCTCTGCAAACCAAGGCACAGGGGCCACGGTCACTCGAAGTGTAGAGGGACATGGAGGAGGGCTAAAGGTGGCGGGGCCTGGGCCCAGGGCAGGAGGATAAGGGGACCCACCTCATACTTGAGAGACAGAAGCTTCTCATTGTGTGGGATCTCCTTGGGGAAGGTGTGTGGAGGGTCCACTTCCTGTGGAAGGAGAAGGCGTAGTATTGCGCTCTCTAGAAATAGGAGCAAGAACAGCGAAGTCCCAACTCAATCTATCTGCCTCTCTCTCTCTCAAATAAATAAATTTAAAAATTCCCCAGTGTCAATTAAAAAAAATTCCCCAGTGCATACATAAATCCAGATGCACAATGTGGTACAAGTGTTTAGAGTGAGTTTGTAGCAGTAGGAGGCACTAGGCACACTCATATTCTCTCTTTCTCTCTCTCTCTCTTCTCTCCCTTCTCAAATGAATAAGGAAGTATTTAAAAAAAATTTGACTGGAGGCCCTGGCGCACCCATTTTTCTCTTTCTTCTCTCTCTGCTTGTCAATAAATAAATAAAAATATTGAAAAAATTATTTGTCTGTGGTGCAAACATATAAGCACATGCACACGAGGGTCTCATACCGCTGCAAACAAATGCCAAATGTTTGCTCCACTTCTTTTTTTTCTTTTTGGTTTTTCCAGGTAAGGTTACACTCTAGCTCAGGCTGACCTGGAATTCACTATGTAGTCTCAGGGTGGCCTCGAGCTCATGGTGATCCTCCTACTTCTGCCTGGGATTAAAGGTGTGTGCCCCCCCCAAATTAAATAAATAAATGAAAGGCGTGTGCCACCACACCCGGCTTGGCTCCATTTTTTTAAAAATCTGCATGGGTGCTGGGGAATTGAACCCAAACTGACAGGCTTTGTAAGCAAGCACCTTTAACCTCTGAGCCATCTTTCCAACACTATTTATATATATATATATATATACACATATGTGTGTATATATATATATATATACATACATATATACATATACATATACACATACATACATATATACATATATACATATATACATATATATATATATGTATATATATATATGCTGGAGGGATGGCTTTGCGGTTAAGGCACTTGCCTGCAAAGCCAAAGGACCCAGGTTCAATTCTCCAGAACCCACGTTAGCCAGATGCACAAGCGGGCGCACGTGTCTGGAGTTCGTCTGCAGTGGCTGGAGGCCCTGGTACGCCCATTCTCTCACTCTCTCTCCCACTTTCTCTGTCAAATCAATAAAATATTTAACAAAATAGATAGATAGACAAGACAGACAGACAGATAAGATGCAAGCAGGGAAAGATAGAATGGGTACACTAGGGCCTCCAGCCATGACCATTTTCTTTCTCTCCCCCCCCCCAAATAAATAAAAAATATATTTTTAAATCTAGGCTGGGCATGGTGGTGCACGCTTTTAATCCCAGTACTTGGAAGAAGGATCACTATGAGTTTGAGACCAGCCTGAGAGCACAGAGTGAACTCCAGGTCAGTCTGGGCTAGAGTGAGACCCTCACAAAAAGTCACTCAAGGCCAGGAAGGGTCGTTTGCCAGTGGAGGCTGGTGGGAGACACTGGGTGAACCATTCACTCACTCTTCGGCCTAGTCATGTTTTGAGCCAGAGTCCCTTTTTTTTTCCTTTGTTTTTCTTTTTTTGGTTTTTCTAGGTAGGGTTTCACTCTAGCCCAGGCTGACCTGGAATTAATTCACTCTGTAGTCTCAGGTGGCCTTGAACTCACAGGGATGCTCTCACCTCTGCCTCCTAGGGCTGGGATTAAAGGTGTACGCCACCACACCCAGCCCAGAGGCTCCTTTTCACTAATTCCAGACCTTGTGGAGCTCCAAAATTTTGGGGTCTCTGGTTCCCAGTAGGACTGGGATTACAGGGGTGCAGTGCCAGCTCAGCTATTTTATGTGGGGTCTAGAGATTTGAACTCGGGTACTCTCATGCTCCCTCAGGCTCTCATGCTTGGAAGAAGCAGACTTAACTGCTCTCCACCCTTCAACTGACTTTTCAGTTCAGTAGAGCAAAGAAGCAGTCCACTTGGTCATCTACATGCAAGAGCATGAAGCTGGACCCTTGCCTCACACTGTATCCAAGAATCCATACAAAATGGGGTCAAGACTTAAAACAAACCCACTCAGAAAAAGATGGGTAAATCTTCATGACCTTGGAGCAAGGCATTTTTAACTTTGATATCAAAATCACAGCAATAACAAAAACAAAACAGGCAAATATGACTATTTTTTGAAATGTTATGCAAGAACACCATCAAGAAGGTGGGAAAACCAAAAAACTAGAAGAAAGGATTTTCAAATCATGACATATTTGTGTCCTGAATAAAGGACTCCTGTAGATCAATTATTAGAAACCAATGACTCAATTTCAAAATGGGTGTAGGACCTAAACAGGCACCTCTCCAAAGACAACATAAAGCCGGGTGTGGTGGTGCATGCTTTTAATCCCAGCACTCGGAAGGCAGAGGTAGGAGGACCACTGAGAGTTCGAGGCCACCCTGAGACTAATAGTGAATTCCAGGTCAGCCTGGACCAGAGTGAGACCCTACCTCGAAAAATAAACACAAAACAAAGACAACATAAACTGCTGACAGCACATGAGTCCTCAACATCACGATCCACGGGGACAAATTAGAACCACAGAACCATGGTAGATACAACCAATGATGAAACAAATTCCATTGGGAGGGGGTCAGAAATGATTTCCATGCTGAATAGAGCCCACCCAGCCCAGAGGCCAGAATTCATGCTGAAATCAGAGGACATGACCAAGTCTTCACACACTGCAGACTTTTGGCACCTCTGAGACTTGTGTGCTCAAGAACCCCTCCCAACCTGGCTTTCTTCACACAAGCTAAGCCTGCTTAAGACCTTTGTACTTCATACCTGTGTCTGCCACCTCTGTACATATGACCATGTCTTCCCTTTGTGCATGTCTCTGGAGCCCCCACTGTCTGTTGGTCATGTTGCCCAGGCTACTCCTGCAGCCCACTGCCCACCATCTTTTGGTGAAGCTCGCCATCTGCCCTCCACCAGGATCAGTGGGCAGAGAGGTGTGCTGTGCCACTCACCGGGTCCAGGAGCTCGTCGTCCAGCTCCACATTGTTCATCTGTCCAACTCGGGAAAATGCAGAGTGTGGTGACTGAAAGCAGAAGAAAGGCCAGATGAGGGGATACAGAGTGCAGCACATTCCCACTCCCAGCCCTTGTCCTGGCCTCTCTGCGTGCTGGAACCCAGGCCAGCTCCTGGCGCACACAGCCTATCCAGAGAGCATGGGACAGAAGGCCCAGCTTTCCTTGCCTAAGAACGGCCTCACAGCAGGGCCAAGGGCTGCAGGGTGCACTCAAATGAGCCAGTGTGCCCATTCCAGGACCTCCTCATTGCCACCGCCACAAGACCATGCCTGGCTGCTGCAGCTTCCCTGGGTCTATCCTTGCTTCAAGCAAGAACAGCTGGTCAGATGCACAGCTGAGTGGCTCTCCATAGGAGGTTGCTGTAGTGGTGTGGCTTTGGGCAGGTGCAGGGCGGCCAGCACCCTCTGTTGGGATGCTATCATCCTGTGAGCTGCCAGACCTCCTGGCTGAGCCCATACCTGCCCAGGAAGGCGGAGGGAGCCAGATAGGAGGAGACAGTACTGACGTTCAATTTCAACTATTTCCTGAGGGTTTTTTCTGAGTCTACAAAAATGCTGTGGGGAGGGGGAGAATCAGCTTTTCAGGTGGGAGAGAGCCTCAAGCAGGATCCTGTTGTCTATTTAGAAAGCAAAGAAACAGCACAGTCTGAGCTCCATGGTCAGCCCCAGCATCTGATGGACCCAATCCCTACAGCTGTCTCCCACCTGGGGACAGCAGCCAGCTGGACCCCAGTATATGCCAGTATCCTTCTCACTCCCAGGACAAGCCCTCCCTCACCAAGGCTCATCCAAAAACTCCACACTTCTTGTGGACACAACATTCAGCTGATGCACCACAGGCGGCCAGGTGAAGATGGCATAGGAACAAGGAGAGGCACAAGATCTCATTCCCCTCCCAGCCCTCACCCCACCCCACCCCATATAAGGACACAACTACAAACAGGAGAGGAGGGGCAAAAATAACAGAATGCACTCTCACAGTACTAGAAGACAGAACCCCAAAATCCACCTGTGGTGAGGCCTTGCTACCTCCACAGGCTCTGGTCTCTGCCTGTCCCAGCAGCCTTCCCTGTTGCTCTGTGGTTCTGTGTCCATTTCTCTCTTCAGAGACACCAGTTGTGCTTGGGGTCCTCCCTGCTCCAGGATGACCTCCTCTTAACCAAAGATACCTACAAAGACCCTGTTTCTACAGGAGGTCCCACTCACAAGTTTGGGGGTTCAGGTGTGGGAGGGAGGCCATGAACATCCCACAACACAAATGATTTCCAAGGTACAGTTCACATAACCACCACCAGGCCCCACTGCAGAACTGCATATGCAAATGTCACTATAACAAGTGACCAACCAGAATGCAGCCTTCTCACTAAAGAGACCCGCAGTGCCCCAAACTGCTGAGCCCAGGAGAAAGGTAGGCACACTCTACAGCCTGCTGGGTACTGTGTGGGCCTAGAACAGCCCAGGTCCACAAAAGAACTCTACCCTGGAAGGGCACTGCTACAGCCACCCATCAGTTTGTGAACAGAAGTGCATGTGATAGGCAGTGCGCCTGACCAAAGCCGAGTCCACAGGACCTTGGGGCACCGGCTACCATGAACCCAATGTGCCTCCCCAGGGAAATTCCCCCAGGTGTTAAGTGGCCAGGCACACAGAGCAGGGACAATGAGACAGGGATAAGGGGCACGGAACAGAGGGGCTGGAGAGATGGTTTAGCAGTGAAGGCACTTGCCTGTGAAGCCAAAGGACCCAGGTTCAATTGTCTAGGACCCACGTAAGGCAGATGCACAAGAGGGCACAATCATCTGAAGTTGATTTGCAGTAGCCAGATGCCATGGTGCACCCATACTCTCTCTCTCTACCTATCTCTCTCTCTCAAATAAATAAAAAACTTAGAGCCGGGCGTGGTGGCACACGCCTTTAATCCCAGCACTCGGGAGGCAGAGGTAGGAGGAGCACTGTGAGTTCGAGGCCACCCTGAGATTACAGAGTAAATTCCAGGTCAGCCTGAGCTAGAGTGAAACCCTATCTCAAAAAACCAAAAATAAATAAATAAATAAATAAATAACTTAAAAATATTAAAAAAAAAAAAAAAACAAAGAACAAAGCTGGGCATAGTGGCACACGCCTTTAATCCCAGCACCTGGGAGGCAGAGGTAGGAGGATCACCGTGAGTTGGAGGCCACCTGAGACTACATAGTGAATTCCATGTCAGCCTGAGCTAGTGAGACCCTACCTTGAAAAGCAGAGAAGGGCAGGCTGGCCATTTGTCTCACCTATTACCCATGGGAGTTGGATGAACTAAGGACCATCGACACGGCTCCTCTGCACCACAGGTGACCAGAGTCAGGCCCACAGACCTGGGATATTTTGGCAGGTTCCAAGAACCATTGCAGAGGTGCTGGCTATGGGTCATGAGCCACATGACAGCACTTGGTCACACGATTGGAGTCCTCAGTCCCAGGCCTGGGAGGATGCAAAGTGAGCTACCCAGAGTGTGGCAGCAGGGGCATGAGGAGGTGCAGGCTGACAGCAGTGTATGACAGCAGGGAGCTCAGGAAGACCCGCCCCTCTGTCGCCATCTCAGCACACATGCTTCGCCCTCTTTAGCAGAGAATAGGCTGAGGAGGGCTCAGGGTTGGGTGTGACTAAAGAGAAGGAACAAGGACATTCCCCAGGTGCATCTACACGTACCGTACTGCTGGCCAACTCCTGGCTCCAACACAGAGCTACATTACCTCAGATGCCTCCCTAGAGGACCTAGAGGAGGGGCACATGGGTCTTCTGAATACTAGCTGTACAACTCTCCTGGGAACCCATAATGATCTCAAAGTTCAGCAAACAAAAACTTCTGCACCTCAACAGAGTGAAAAGACAACTTCTAAAACAGAAGAGATGTGCAACTCACAGATAGGCAGTAAACATAAAGAGCCCCAACAATTCACCCACAAGAATAAGACAAGGGATACCTTCCAGTCAGTTGTGGCCAGGGAGGTCCCTGATGCCCCCAAAACATTATAGGCCATTGCCGAGGCCCTTGGTTTCCCACCAGGAATAGGTGGTAAGACCCTATTGCTGAAGACTCCACATACTTGGGCTGCAAGGCCACTGAGAAATCCTGCTGGAACTGAGCTGATAACCTCCTCCATGTAGACCAGCTGACAGAAAGCTGGGAAGAAGCCATTCTGCATGCAGTTCAGTGGGAGAGAGAGAAATCACCAGTGAAGATACTCAACAGTGGACACTGCAGGCCTTATATTTGGTCAGTCAGGCCAAATGAGCCAACAGGTACAATAGTGGCATGTCTGTAATGGTGGAAAACAACTGCCCTCTAATTGGACTGGAGGCCTGCTCCATGGGAGGGAATACATCCCTGATACTGAAAATTTAAAACAGGGGTAGTCATGAGCCCTAGGGGTGTAACGTCTCTGCTGTCTGGCTAAATGTATATACTATGCTCACTAAACTGCCAAGTAAGCACTTCTGTTAATGTTCATACCCATATATTAATGCTACTCTCACTTTTGATAGAGAACCTTCTCTTTTCAGATGGCAGTGACCTTGGGATGACTCAGAAGGCGTCATGGTGCTGGAAAGAAGTGACAGGAGTGCTCAGCACTGCAATATCTCAATCACACCTTCCAAGGCTCAGGGTCTATTGTGGAAGAGGTGGTGGAAAGAATGTAAGAGCCAAAGGAAGGGTAGGACTCCTTACAACGTGCTCCTCCAGACACAAAATGTCCTGGATATCCATGACCTCAAAGTGCCTGACACTACCTACACAAGACCATCATAATAGGAGGAAAAGATGATGACATCAAAATAAAAGAGTGACTGATTGAGAGGAGGAGGGGATATGATGGAGAATGGAGTTTCAAAGGGGAAAGTGAGGGGAGGGAGGGAATTACCATGGGATATTGTTTACAATCATGGAAGTTGTTAATAAAATTTGAAAAAAAATTGAAAAGAATAAAACAAACCAGCCAGGTGTACCCTGAGACTACATAGTGAATTCCAGGTCAGCCTGGACCAGAGTGAGACCCTACCTCGAAAAATAAACACAAAACAAAGACAACATAAACTGCTGACAGCACATGAGTCCTCAACATCACGATCCACGGGGACAAATTAGAACCACAGAACCATGGTAGATACAACCAATGATGAAACAAATTCATTGGGAGGGGGTCAGAAATGATTTCCATGCTGAATAGAGCCCACCCAGCCCAGAGGCCAGAATTCATGCTGAAATCAGAGGACATGACCAAGTCTTCACACACTGCAGACTTTTGGCACCTCTGAGACTTGTGTGCTCAAGAACCCCTCCCAACCTGGCTTTCTTCACACAAGCTAAGCCTGCTTAAGACCTTTGTACTTCATACCTGTGTCTGCCACCTCTGTACATATGACCATGTCTTCCCTTTGTGCATGTCTCTGGAGCCCCCACTGTCTGTTGGTCATGTTGCCCAGGCTACTCCTGCAGCCCACTGCCCACCATCTTTTGGTGAAGCTCGCCATCTGCCCTCCACCAGGATCAGTGGGCAGAGAGGTGTGCTGTGCCACTCACCGGGTCCAGGAGCTCGTCGTCCAGCTCCACATTGTTCATCTGTCCAACTCGGGAAAATGCAGAGTGTGGTGACTGAAAGCAGAAGAAAGGCCAGATGAGGGGATACAGAGTGCAGCACATTCCCACTCCCAGCCCTTGTCCTGGCCTCTCTGCGTGCTGGAACCCAGGCCAGCTCCTGGCGCACACAGCCTATCCAGAGAGCATGGGACAGAAGGCCAGCTTTCCTTGCCTAAGAACGGCCTCACAGCAGGGCCAAGGGCTGCAGGGTGCACTCAAATGAGCCAGTGTGCCCCATTCCAGGACCTCCTCATTGCCACCGCCACAAGACCATGCCTGGCTGCTGCAGCTTCCCTGGGTCTATCCTTGCTTCAAGCAAGAACAGCTGGTCAGATGCACAGCTGAGTGGCTCTCCATAGGAGGTTGCTGTAGTGGTGTGGCTTTGGGCAGGTGCAGGGCGGCCAGCACCCTCTGTTGGGATGCTATCATCCTGTGAGCTGCCAGACCTCCTGGCTGAGCCCATACCTGCCCAGGAAGGCGGAGGGAGCCAGATAGGAGGAGACAGTACTGACGTTCAATTTCAACTATTTCCTGAGGGTTTTTTCTGAGTCTACAAAAATGCTGTGGGGAGGGGGAGAATCAGCTTTTCAGGTGGGAGAGAGCCTCAAGCAGGATCCTGTTGTCTATTTAGAAAGCAAAGAAGCTGTAACAGAAACAGCACAGTCTGAGCTCCATGGTCAGCCCCAGCATCTGATGGACCCAATCCCTACAGCTGTCTCCCACCTGGGGACAGCAGCCAGCTGGACCCCAGTATATGCCAGTATCCTTCTCACTCCCAGGACAAGCCCTCCCTCACCAAGGCTCATCCAAAAACTCCACACTTCTTGTGGACACAACATTCAGCTGATGCACCACAGGCGGCCAGGTGAAGATGGCATAGGAACAAGGAGAGGCACAAGATCTCATTCCCCTCCCAGCCCTCACCCCACCCCACCCCATATAAGGACACAACTACAAACAGGAGAGGAGGGGCAAAAATAACAGAATGCACTCTCACAGTACTAGAAGACAGAACCCCAAAATCCACCTGTGGTGAGGCCTTGCTACCTCCACAGGCTCTGGTCTCTGCCTGTCCCAGCAGCCTTCCCTGTTGCTCTGTGGTTCTGTGTCCATTTCTCTCTTCAGAGACACCAGTTGTGCTTGGGGTCCTCCCTGCTCCAGGATGACCTCCTCTTAACCAAAGATACCTACAAAGACCCTGTTTCTACAGGAGGTCCCACTCACAAGTTTGGGGGTTCAGGTGTGGGAGGGAGGCCATGAACATCCCACAACACAAATGATTTCCAAGGTACAGTTCACATAACCACCACCAGGCCCCACTGCAGAACTGCATATGCAAATGTCACTATAACAAGTGACCAACCAGAATGCAGCCTTCTCACTAAAGAGACCCGCAGTGCCCCAAACTGCTGAGCCCAGGAGAAAGGTAGGCACACTCTACAGCCTGCTGGGTACTGTGTGGGCCTAGAACAGCCCAGGTCCACAAAAGAACTCTACCCTGGAAGGGCACTGCTACAGCCACCCATCAGTTTGTGAACAGAAGTGCATGTGATAGGCAGTGCGCCTGACCAAAGCCGAGTCCACAGGACCTTGGGGCACCGGCTACCATGAACCCAATGTGCCTCCCCAGGGAAATTCCCCCAGGTGTTAAGTGGCCAGGCACACAGAGCAGGGACAATGAGACAGGGATAAGGGGCACGGAACAGAGGGGCTGGAGAGATGGTTTAGCAGTGAAGGCACTTGCCTGTGAAGCCAAAGGACCCAGGTTCAATTGTCTAGGACCCACGTAAGGCAGATGCACAAGAGGGCACAATCATCTGAAGTTGATTTGCAGTAGCCAGATGCCATGGTGCACCCATACTCTCTCTCTCTACCTATCTCTCTCTCTCAAATAAATAAAAAACTTAGAGCCGGGCGTGGTGGCACACGCCTTTAATCCCAGCACTCGGGAGGCAGAGGTAGGAGGAGCACTGTGAGTTCGAGGCCACCCTGAGATTACAGAGTAAATTCCAGGTCAGCCTGAGCTAGAGTGAAACCCTATCTCAAAAAACCAAAAATAAATAAATAAATAAATAAATAACTTAAAAATATTAAAAAAAAAAAAAAAACAAAGAACAAAGCTGGGCATAGTGGCACACGCCTTTAATCCCAGCACCTGGGAGGCAGAGGTAGGAGGATCACCGTGAGTTGGAGGCCACCTGAGACTACATAGTGAATTCCATGTCAGCCTGAGCTAGTGAGACCCTACCTTGAAAAGCAGAGAAGGGCAGGCTGGCCATTTGTCTCACCTATTACCCATGGGAGTTGGATGAACTAAGGACCATCGACACGGCTCCTCTGCACCACAGGTGACCAGAGTCAGGCCCACAGACCTGGGATATTTTGGCAGGTTCCAAGAACCATTGCAGAGGTGCTGGCTATGGGTCATGAGCCACATGACAGCACTTGGTCACACGATTGGAGTCCTCAGTCCCAGGCCTGGGAGGATGCAAAGTGAGCTACCCAGAGTGTGGCAGCAGGGGCATGAGGAGGTGCAGGCTGACAGCAGTGTATGACAGCAGGGAGCTCAGGAAGACCCGCCCCTCTGTCGCCATCTCAGCACACATGCTTCGCCCTCTTTAGCAGAGAATAGGCTGAGGAGGGCTCAGGGTTGGGTGTGACTAAAGAGAAGGAACAAGGACATTCCCCAGGTGCATCTACACGTACCGTACTGCTGGCCAACTCCTGGCTCCAACACAGAGCTACATTACCTCAGATGCCTCCCTAGAGGACCTAGAGGAGGGGCACATGGGTCTTCTGAATACTAGCTGTACAACTCTCCTGGGAACCCATAATGATCTCAAAGTTCAGCAAACAAAAACTTCTGCACCTCAACAGAGTGAAAAGACAACTTCTAAAACAGAAGAGATGTGCAACTCACAGATAGGCAGTAAACATAAAGAGCCCCAACAATTCACCCACAAGAATAAGACAAGGGATACCTTCCAGTCAGTTGTGGCCAGGGAGGTCCCTGATGCCCCCAAAACATTATAGGCCATTGCCGAGGCCCTTGGTTTCCCACCAGGAATAGGTGGTAAGACCCTATTGCTGAAGACTCCACATACTTGGGCTGCAAGGCCACTGAGAAATCCTGCTGGAACTGAGCTGATAACCTCCTCCATGTAGACCAGCTGACAGAAAGCTGGGAAGAAGCCATTCTGCATGCAGTTCAGTGGGAGAGAGAGAAATCACCAGTGAAGATACTCAACAGTGGACACTGCAGGCCTTATATTTGGTCAGTCAGGCCAAATGAGCCAACAGGTACAATAGTGGCATGTCTGTAATGGTGGAAAACAACTGCCCTCTAATTGGACTGGAGGCCTGCTCCATGGGAGGGAATACATCCCTGATACTGAAAATTTAAAACAGGGGTAGTCATGAGCCCTAGGGGTGTAACGTCTCTGCTGTCTGGCTAAATGTATATACTATGCTCACTAAACTGCCAAGTAAGCACTTCTGTTAATGTTCATACCCATATATTAATGCTACTCTCACTTTTGATAGAGAACCTTCTCTTTTCAGATGGCAGTGACCTTGGGATGACTCAGAAGGCGTCATGGTGCTGGAAAGAAGTGACAGGAGTGCTCAGCACTGCAATATCTCAATCACACCTTCCAAGGCTCAGGGTCTATTGTGGAAGAGGTGGTGGAAAGAATGTAAGAGCCAAAGGAAGGGTAGGACTCCTTACAACGTGCTCCTCCAGACACAAAATGTCCTGGATATCCATGACCTCAAAGTGCCTGACACTACCTACACAAGACCATCATAATAGGAGGAAAAGATGATGACATCAAAATAAAAGAGTGACTGATTGAGAGGAGGAGGGGATATGATGGAGAATGGAGTTTCAAAGGGGAAAGTGAGGGGAGGGAGGGAATTACCATGGGATATTGTTTACAATCATGGAAGTTGTTAATAAAATTTGAAAAAAAATTGAAAAGAATAAAACAAACCAGCCAGGTGTACCCTGAGACTACATAGTGAATTCCAGGTCAGCCTGGGCTAGAGTGAGAGCCTACCTCAAAACCCCCCCCCAAAAAAAAAATAAAATAAAATAAAGCCGAGTGCACGCCTTTAATCCCAGCACTCAGAAGGCAGAAGTAGGAGGGCCGCCGTGAGTTCGAGGCCACCCTGAGACTACATAGTGACTTCTATCTAGGTCAGCCTGGGCCAGAGTGAGACCCTACCTCAAAAAACTAAACTAAACTAAACTAAAAACTAAACTAAACACTAAACTAAACTAAAATAAATCAAGCTGATTAAAACAAGAATGAAGGGCTGAAGAGGTGACTCAGTGGTTAAAGACACTTTTTTTTTTACAAAGCCTTATGGCCAGGATTCAACTGCCGAGTACCCACGTAAAGCCAGATGCACAAAGTGGTGCATGCGTCTGAGGTTCATTTGCAGTGGCAGGAGGCCCTGGCACACCCATATTCACACACTCTGTCTGTCTCTCTAGTAAATAAACAAATAGAATTAAATAAAATTTTTTTAAAGAGTGAAGACTTGAACTAACATTTTCCCTAAGAAGATCCAAAAATGACTGAGAAGCACCCATGGAGATGTTCAATAACCCAGTGAGGC
This sequence comes from Dipus sagitta, assembly GCA_036346955.1. Classification (NCBI taxonomy): domain Eukaryota; kingdom Metazoa; phylum Chordata; class Mammalia; order Rodentia; family Dipodidae; genus Dipus; species Dipus sagitta. The sequence goes on along the minus strand of CM070781.1, from coordinate 111,693,669 downwards.
CCTGCTCCTGCCCATGGGAAAAGCAGAACATAGTGCTGGCGATGTGGAGAGACTGAACCCTACACAAGGCTGCTCGGGGTGTGAGGAAGCACACCATCCTATGAGATATCCACCCACCACTGAAAACGGAGCACAAGGTAGACATTTCAACACCCACTATCTAGAGAGCTCAGTAGTTAAAAGTGCTTGCTTGAGGCCGGGTGTGGTGGTGCATGCCTTTAATCCCAGCACTTGGGAAGCAGAGGTAGGAGGATCACCATGAGTTCGAGGCCACCCTGAGACTACATAGTGAATTCCAGGGCAGCCTGGTGCTAAAGACCCTACCTCAAAAAACCAAAAAAAAAAAAAAAAAGTGCTTGCTTGAACAGCCATTACACCCACATTATTTGCAACAACTGAAATGTGAAGCAACCAGTGAGTGTCAACCGTGGATGGACAAACATGTGACCTACCCACACAATAGACCTTATTAGGACACACCACAGAACGAAGTAACAGCGTTGTCCTGCTACGATGTGGACAATCCTGCAGACCATGCACAAAATGAAGGCAGTCACAGAAAACAAATCCTAGTTGGCAGTGCCTGCCTAGAATGTACGAGGCCCGGGTTCGATTCTCAGCACTGCATAAACCAGGTACGGTGACAACATGCTTGTAATCCCAGTACTCGAGAGATGGAGGTGGGAGGATCACAAGTTCAGGTTCATCCTCATCTTCACAGAGAACACATGACACAGCAAGTTCAGGGCTAGCCTGGGCTATACAGACAAGGAAGAGGGGAAAAGGTACACTTTCAGTTTTGCAAGATGGGAAAATACTGAGATTGTTTGCACAATACTAACAACACACTACCTAGGCAAGCTGGTGCATACCTTGAAACCCAGATACGCTGAGGCTGGGGCTCCTTTTTGTGTTTTGTTTTCCAAGATAGGGTCTCACTCTAGCCCAGGCTGACCTGGAATTCACTCTGTATTCTCAGGGTGGCCTCAAACTCACGGTGCTCCTCCTACCTCTGCCTCCCAAGTGCTGGGATTAAATGCGTGCACCACCACACCTGGCTTCTTTTTTAATTTTTTAGATTCAATATTCAAAGCCTGGGCTAGAGAGATGGCCCAATGGTTGAAGGTACAAAGCGTGCTGGCCTGGGATCTGGAGTTCATCTACAGTGACAAGAGGCCTTGACTGTTGATTCTTCCCACCCCCTTTCTGTTTGCAAATAAATAAATAAAACATTAAAGGTAGGATCGCTGAGAGTTTGAGGCCACCCTGAGACTACATAGTGAATTCCAGGTCAGCCTAGGCTAGAAAGTGAGACCCTACTACGAAAAACCAAAATAAATAAATAAATAAAATAGTTTAATGGGCCGGGCATGGTGGCACACGCCTTTAATCCCAACACGCAGGAGGCAGAGGTTGGAGGATCACTGTGAGTCCCAGGTCAGCCTGGGCTAGCAGGAGACCCTAACTCAAAAGGCCAAAAAAAAGCTGGGTGTGGTGACAAACGTGGAAGGTGACTGAGTTCAAGGCCACCCTGAGACTACATAGTGAATTTCAGGTCAGCCTGAGCTAGAGTGAAACCCTACCTTGAAAAACCAAAACCAAACAAACAAATAAATAAAGGGGGTGGGGAATCATAGAATACTTGTGTAACACGCAGGAGTCCTGAGGTTCAATCCCTGGTACAAGGTGTGTATACCTTATGATGGTAAATTTTATGTTTTTATCACAATTTTTAAATATTTATTTATTTATTAGAGAGAGAGAAAGAGGGAGAGGGTACATAGGCTGCCAGGGCCTCCTGCCACTACAAACTCACTTCAGATGCATGTACCACTTTGTACATCTGGCTTTATGTGGGTACTGGGGAATCAAACCTGGGCCATTAGGCTTTGCAATTACGTGCCTTTAACTACTGGGCCATTTCTTCAGCCCTTACCATGATTATTTTTTCCTTATCACAATTTTTTTTCCCTGGGGTAGGGTCTCACTCTAGTTCAGGCTGACCTGGAATTTACTATGTAGTCTCAGGATGGCCCCAAACTCAGGGCGATCCTCCTACCTCTGGCTCTCAAGTGCTGGGATTAACGGCATGCCACCACTCCCGGCTTATCACAATTTTTTTTAAAGATTTTTATTTTCATTTTTATTTACTTGTTAGAGACAGAGAGAGGGAGAATGGGCACGCCAGGGCTCTAGCTACTGCAAACGAACTCCAGAAGCATGTGCCACCATGTGCATCTGGCTTACATGGGACCCGGAGAATCGAACCTGGGTCCTTTGGCTTCACAGGCAAGTGCCTTAACCACTAAGTCAGCTCTCTAGCCCTACAATTTTTTGTTTGTTTGTTTGTTTCTTTGTTTTTCAAGGTAGGGTCTCACTCTAGCCTGGGCTGACCTGTAATTCACTAAGTAGTCTCAGGGTGGCCTCGAACTCACGGCAATCCTCCTACCTCTGGCTCCCGAGTGCTAGGATTAAAGGTGTGCACCACCACACTCGGCTAGCCCTACAATTTTTAATGTATCTACACAGCTGTTGTTTCTTCGAGGCAAGGTCTCACTGTAACCCGGACTGACCAGGGACTCACTCCTACCTCAGTCTAAATATTCTTTTGAAAAATTTAATAAATGGGCAGGGGAGATGGCTTAATGGATAAAGTGCTTGCCACACAAGCTTGAATACAGAGTTCAGAACCCTAGATCCCATGTAAAAGCCAGAAGCTGTGTAAATGTCAAGATTGGAGGTGAATGGGGCTGGAGAGATGGCTCATTGGTTAAGCGCTTGCCTGTGAAGCCTAAGGACCCTGGTTCGAGGCTCAATTCCCAAGGACCCACATTAGCCAGATGCACAAGTGGGCACACACGTCTGGAGTTCATCTGCAGTGGCTGGAGACTCTGGTGCGCCCATTCTCTTTCTATCTGCCTCTTCCTCTCTGTCTGTTGCTCTCAAATAAATAAATAAAATAAACAAAACAAAAAAAAAGAAAGAAAGGAGGTGAAGACAGAATTTCTCAGAAACTCACAAAGGCTAGCCTTGTGAATCCAGCAGTGAACAACAAACAAGAGATTCTTGCCTAAAAATAAGGTGGAAGGCTAGGACTGACATCTAAAAATTGTCCTGTGACCTCCTCATGCATGATATGGTATGCACACTCCTGCATTCACACAGAACACACACATGACAGCAAATGTGTCACAGGCTACAGAGGACATCAGGGGGGCAGGTTTAGGCTGAGATCTAATCCAGAAAGGGAGAGGCCTGTGATGAGGAGAGCATCAAGAACAGAGAGGGTGGGGCAACAGGGGAACAGGCCTGGGATGAAGAGGGTCCCTGGAGCCTCACCTGGTGCACTGTGGCCTCTGCCCAGGTGCCTCCAGGACCCTAGTCCTTCAACTCTCTGAACCCTATGATGCCAAACTGTGTTGTGAGGGGTGGCACTGAGATCCACAGTGCTCACCAGAGAACAGCAGGGATCAAGGGCCTCTGGGAACACCCAGAGGACTTTTCCCACAGCCCCAAGTCTCTAGATGCCCCTAACAGCATCCTCAAACTGTGGCCTGTGGTGCCAAGTTACCATGGAGGACACAGTCCATACTCACCTGAGGTCCCTCCTCCGCTGGTGATGGGACAGCAGTGGTCTCTGGTGTCCCTTCGCAAAACAGGTCTGCAAGAATGTCCTGTGTTTGTGGACACTGCCACCCTCACTCACCACCATCTGTGCCCGGCTCAAACAAGTCTCCCTCACAAAGTTCTCAAAATGTTCCACTTCCATACACATGACCATGACTTGCTGGCTGACTTCATCTTCTCCTTGATCCCACTGTCACTCACACTTACCATAATGGACCCAAGAGCAAGGCCAGAGACTAACTAGGTGGCGAGGGGGAGAGAGAGAAGGAGAGAGAAGAGAAGAGAGGACAGACAGAGAGAGAATGGAAGTGCAGGGCCTGTAGCCACTGCAAACAAACTCCAGATGCATGTGGCCCTTGTGCATTTGGCTTATGGTGGATCCTAGGGAATTGAACCTGGGTCCTTTGGCTTCGTGGGCAAATGCCTTAACTTCTTAAGCCATCTCTCCAGGCCCCTAAATATTTTTTAATTTATGTATTTAGAGAGAGAGGAGAGACAGAAAGAGTATAGATGTGCCAGGGCCTCCTGCCACTGCAAACAAATCCAGACACGTGGGCCACTTAGTTGCATCTGGCTTTATGTGGGTACTGGAGAATCAAACCTGGGCCACCAGGCTTTGCAAGCAAATCCCTTTAACTGCTGAACCATCTCTCCAGCCCCATGCTGGAGATCAAACACTGGGCTTAGTACATGCTAAGGCAAGCATTCTAACCAAGTGAGCTATATCCCCCAGCCCCTTCCTGTTTTTCACACTGCTGGGAATGACCAGTATCCAGTATCTATAGATTTTCTGCTTTCTAAAAGGTGCGCTTGGCACTGTACATGCATTTAACTGCTCTTTTGTTTGCTTTTGTTTTTCAAGGTAGAGTCTCACTCTAGCCCAGGCTGACCTGGAATTTACTATGTAGTCTCAGGGTGGCCTCAAACTCACAGTGATCCTCCTGCCTTCAAGTGCTGGGAAGGATTGTAGGTCGTGCGCCACACACGCCCGGCCATGATTCTTAGGGAAAAAAAATCAACTTTCATTTCATTTCTTTTTCTTTTTTTTTTTTTTTTTTTGGTTTTTCAAGGTAGGGTCTCACTCTAGCCCAGGCTGACCTGGAATTCACTATGGAGTCTCAGGGTGGCCTCGAACTCACGGCAATCCTCCTACCTCTGCCTCCCGAGTGATGGGATTAAAGGCTTGCACCACCACACCGGCTCAAACTTCATTTCAAAAAAGGCCAACTTCTGTGCCTATTTGTGAAAAAAAGCAAGAAACCCACATCTATTCATTCCCAAAACAAGCCAAACTCTGGACTGGAGAGATGACTTAGTAGTTAAGGCACTTGCCTGCAAAGCCAAAGGACCCATGCCTGGCAAATAAATAAAAATTTTTTAAAGGCCAAATCAAGGCTGCCTTGAGAACCCCATCCTTTATCACCACCCTGAAACGGAGCACAAGTAGACTTAAGAGTCAGTAGTCTTGCTTGAGCGGGTGTGGTGGTCATGCCTTTAATCCCAGCACTTGGGAAGCAGAGGTAGGAGGATCACCATGAGTTCGAGGCCACCCTGAGACTACATAGTGAATTCAGGGCAGCCTGGTGCTAAAGACCCTACCTCAAAAAACCAAAAAAAAAAAAAAAAAGTGCTTGCTTGAACAGCCATTACACCCACATTATTTGCAACAACTGAAATGTGAAGCAACCAGTGAGTGTCAACCGTGGATGGACAAACATGTGACCTACCCACACAATAGACCTTATTAGGACACACCACAGAACGAAGTAACAGCGTTGTCCTGCTACGATGTGGACAATCCTGCAGACCATGCACAAAATGAAGGCAGTCACAGAAAACAAATCCTAGTTGGCAGTGCCTGCCTAGAATGTACGAGGCCCCGGGTTCGATTCTCAGCACTGCATAAACCAGGTACGGTGACAACATGCTTGTAATCCCAGTACTCGAGAGATGGAGGTGGGAGGATCACAAGTTCAGGTTCATCCTCATCTTCACAGAGAACACATGACACAGCAAGTTCAGGGCTAGCCTGGGCTATACAGACAAGGAAGAGGGGAAAAGGTACACTTTCAGTTTTGCAAGATGGGAAAATACTGAGATTGTTTGCACAATACTAACAACATACTACCTAGGCAAGCTGGTGCATACCTTGAAACCCAGATACGCTGAGGCTGGGGCTCCTTTTTGTGTTTTGTTTTCCAAGATAGGGTCTCACTCTAGCCCAGGCTGACCTGGAATTCACTCTGTATTCTCAGGGTGGCCTCAAACTCACGGTGCTCCTCCTACCTCTGCCTCCCAAGTGCTGGGATTAAATGCGTGCACCACCACACCTGGCTTCTTTTTTAATTTTTTAGATTCAATATTCAAAGCCTGGGCTAGAGAGATGGCCCAATGGTTGAAGGTACAAAGCGTGCTGGCCTGGGATCTGGAGTTCATCTACAGTGACAAGAGGCCTTGACTGTTGATTCTTCCCACCCCCTTTCTGTTTGCAAATAAATAAATAAAACATTAAAGGTAGGATCGCTGAGAGTTTGAGGCCACCCTGAGACTACATAGTGAATTCCAGGTCAGCCTAGGCTAGAAAGTGAGACCCTACTACGAAAAACCAAAATAAATAAATAAATAAAATAGTTTAATGGGCCGGGCATGGTGGCACACGCCTTTAATCCCAACACGCAGGAGGCAGAGGTTGGAGGATCACTGTGAGTCCCAGGTCAGCCTGGGCTAGCAGGAGACCCTAACTCAAAAGGCCAAAAAAAAGCTGGGTGTGGTGACAAACGTGGAAGGTGACTGAGTTCAAGGCCACCCTGAGACTACATAGTGAATTTCAGGTCAGCCTGAGCTAGAGTGAAACCCTACCTTGAAAAACCAAAACCAAACAAACAAATAAATAAAGGGGGTGGGGAATCATAGAATACTTGTGTAACACGCAGGAGTCCTGAGGTTCAATCCCTGGTACAAGGTGTGTATACCTTATGATGGTAAATTTTATGTTTTTATCACAATTTTTAAATATTTATTTATTTATTAGAGAGAGAGAAAGAGGGAGAGGGTACATAGGCTGCCAGGGCCTCCTGCCACTACAAACTCACTTCAGATGCATGTACCACTTTGTACATCTGGCTTTATGTGGGTACTGGGGAATCAAACCTGGGCCATTAGGCTTTGCAATTACGTGCCTTTAACTACTGGGCCATTTCTTCAGCCCTTACCATGATTATTTTTTCCTTATCACAATTTTTTTTCCCTGGGGTAGGGTCTCACTCTAGTTCAGGCTGACCTGGAATTTACTATGTAGTCTCAGGATGGCCCCAAACTCAGGGCGATCCTCCTACCTCTGGCTCTCAAGTGCTGGGATTAACGGCATGCCACCACTCCCGGCTTATCACAATTTTTTTTAAAGATTTTTATTTTCATTTTTATTTACTTGTTAGAGACAGAGAGAGGGAGAATGGGCACGCCAGGGCTCTAGCTACTGCAAACGAACTCCAGAAGCATGTGCCACCATGTGCATCTGGCTTACATGGGACCCGGAGAATCGAACCTGGGTCCTTTGGCTTCACAGGCAAGTGCCTTAACCACTAAGTCAGCTCTCTAGCCCTACAATTTTTTGTTTGTTTGTTTGTTTCTTTGTTTTTCAAGGTAGGGTCTCACTCTAGCCTGGGCTGACCTGTAATTCACTAAGTAGTCTCAGGGTGGCCTCGAACTCACGGCAATCCTCCTACCTCTGGCTCCCGAGTGCTAGGATTAAAGGTGTGCACCACCACACTCGGCTAGCCCTACAATTTTTAATGTATCTACACAGCTGTTGTTTCTTCGAGGCAAGGTCTCACTGTAACCCGGACTGACCAGGGACTCACTCCTACCTCAGTCTAAATATTCTTTTGAAAAATTTAATAAATGGGCAGGGGAGATGGCTTAATGGATAAAGTGCTTGCCACACAAGCTTGAATACAGAGTTCAGAACCCTAGATCCCATGTAAAAGCCAGAAGCTGTGTAAATGTCAAGATTGGAGGTGAATGGGGCTGGAGAGATGGCTCATTGGTTAAGCGCTTGCCTGTGAAGCCTAAGGACCCTGGTTCGAGGCTCAATTCCCAAGGACCCACATTAGCCAGATGCACAAGTGGGCACACACGTCTGGAGTTCATCTGCAGTGGCTGGAGACTCTGGTGCGCCCATTCTCTTTCTATCTGCCTCTTCCTCTCTGTCTGTTGCTCTCAAATAAATAAATAAAAATAAACAAAACAAAAAAAAAGAAAGAAAGGAGGTGAAGACAGAATTTCTCAGAAACTCACAAAGGCTAGCCTTGTGAATCCAGCAGTGAACAACAAACAAGAGATTCTTGCCTAAAAATAAGGTGGAAGGCTAGGACTGACATCTAAAAATTGTCCTGTGACCTCCTCATGCATGATATGGTATGCACACTCCTGCATTCACACAGAACACACACATGACAGCAAATGTGTCACAGGCTACAGAGGACATCAGGGGGCAGGTTTAGGCTGAGATCTAATCCAGAAAGGGAGAGGCCTGTGATGAGGAGAGCATCAAGAACAGAGAGGGTGGGCAACAGGGGAACAGGCCTGGGATGAAGAGGGTCCCTGGAGCCTCACCTGGTGCACTGTGGCCTCTGCCCAGGTGCCTCCAGGACCCTAGTCCTTCAACTCTCTGAACCCTATGATGCCAAACTGTGTTGTGAGGGGTGCACTGAGATCCACAGTGCTCACCAGAGAACAGCAGGGATCAAGGGCCTCTGGGAACACCCAGAGGACTTTTCCCACAGCCCCAAGTCTCTAGGATGCCCCTAACAGCATCCTCAAACTGTGGCCTGTGGTGCCAAGTTACCAGGGCAGGACACAGTCCATACTCACCTGAGGTCCCTCCTCCGCTGGTGATGGGACAGCAGTGGTCTCTGGTGTCCCTTCGCAAAACAGGTCTGCAAGAATGTCCTGTGTTTGTGGACACTGCCACCTCACTCACCACCATCTGTGCCCGGCTCAAACAAGTCTCCCTCACTAAGTTCTCAAAATGTTCCACTTCCCATACACATGACCATGACTTGCTGGCTGACTTCATCTTCTCCTTGACCCACTGTCACTCACACTTACCATAATGGACCCAAGAGCAAGGCCAGAGACTAACTAGGTGGCGAGGGGGAGAGAGAGAAGGAGAGAGAGAGAGAAGAGAGACAGACAGAGAGAGAATGGAAGTGCCAGGGCCTGTAGCCACTGCAAACAAACTCCAGATGCATGTGGCCCTTGTGCATTTGGCTTATGTGGATCCTAGGGAATTGAACCTGGGTCCTTTGGCTTCGTGGGCAAATGCCTTAACTTCTAAGCCATCTCTCCAGGCCCCTAAATATTTTTTATTTATGTATTTAAGAGAGAGAGGAGAGACAGAAAGAGTATAGATGTGCCAGGGCCTCCTGCCACTGCAAACAAATCCAGACACGTGGGCCACTTTGTGCATCTGGCTTTATGTGGGTACTGGAGAATCAAACCTGGGCCACCAGGCTTTGCAAGCAAATCCCTTTAACTGCTGAACCATCTCTCCAGCCCCATGCTGGAGATCAAACACTGGGCTTAGTACATGCTAAGCAAGCATTCTACCAAGTGAGCTATATCCCCAGCCCCTTCCTGTTTTTCACACTGCTGGGAATGACCAGTATCCAGTATCTATAGAATTTCTGCTTTCTAAAAGGTGCGCTTGGCACTGTACATGCATTTAACTGCTCTTTTGTTTGCTTTTGTTTTTCAAGGTAGAGTCTCACTCTAGCCCAGGCTGACCTGGAATTCACTATGTAATTTCAGGGTGGCCTCAAACTCACAGTGATCCTCCTGCCTTCAAGTGCTGGGATTGAAGGTGTGCGCCACCACGCCCGGCCATGATTCTTAAGGGAAAAAAATCAACTTTCATTTCATTTCTTTTTCTTTTTTTTTTTTTTTTTTTTTTTTTTTTGGTTTTTCGAGGTAGGGTCTCACTCTAGCCCAGGCTGACCTGGAATTCACTATGGAGTCTCAGGGTGGCCTCGAACTATGGCAATCCTCCTACCTCTGCCTCCCGAGTGATGGGATTAAAGGCATGCACCACCACACCCGGCTCAACCTTCATTTCAAAAAAGGCCAACTTCTGTGCCTATTTGTGAAAAAAAGCAAGAAACCCCACATCTATTCATTCCCAAAACAAGCCAAACTCTGGACTGGAGAGATGACTTAGTAGTTAAGGCACTTGCCTGCAAAGCCAAAGGACCCATGCCTGGCAAATAAATAAAAATTTTTAAAAGGCCAAACTCAACTTCCATTGAGGTTCCCAAACTCTTTTTCCCCCAGCCCTTAATGCCTGTTTTCTTCTGTCACATCAACTTTAGATAACCTTTTAAAATAATAGAAAAAGAAAAAAGCAAAACAAAACAGAAGTGTCCCATGAAGAAAAGAACGACTGATTCATGCCTTTAATCCCAGCACTTGGGAATCTGGGGTAGGAGGATCCTTGAGTTCAAGGCCAGCCTGGGGCTAGTGTGAGTTTCAAGTCAGCCTAGGCTAGAGTAAGACTCTGCCTTGAAAACACTAATAATAATATTAAGAAGAAGAAGAGGAAGAAGACGAAGAAGATTCATTATAGCCTCACAATTCTAGTCACTTCAGATCACTGCTGAGACCAATCTGCAAGCAATGTCACTTCAAAGGGGAGTTGAATGGCTTCTCAGCAGCAAGGACCAGGTTCTGACTCCCCTCACTATTTGATGCATCTTCAAAGGGTCTGGAAAAATCTGAATGAAAGTTCTATAGCAGCAGCCTCACCTCTGTGTCCTTCCTATGCTTGTAACGCAGTACAAATGTTTACCAGACAACTCTAAACCAGGGGAGAGGGTAAAGAATTATCACAAAAAGACTAAAGCCCCAAAAAACAAAAACAAACAAACAAACAAAAAAGACTAAAGACCAAGAATTAACACAAATTACTTACTACTCAACACAATACACACAGGCAGAGACCCAGGATTCTCAAACCCTAAAAGACATATATATCCTGACATTTCTGAGCTGAGCACCCTGCAGCCTCTCTGACTTGATGCTTACTGTGTTTGGCTACAAATTCCAAATCCAAGTGGTGAGATGGTCTCAAGTGCCTGGACTGTGCCCATTGAGAAAGCAGACACAGGACAGACACAGGTCAACAGCCACTCTCATAGAGAGCACAAACTGCCACATGAACTGCTAAAAGTCTCTGGGCACAATTAGCAGGCTCAGAGATCACTGAAGGAGGAACCCCAGATATACCAATCACTGACCTGGTCAAGAGGCCACCCCTAATCTAAAGACATGCTAAGGAGGTTAATGAGGTGGGAGGAATAATTATCCCCTTCATGAGATAATGTACTATACTCCCAGAAGCCCCTCCCTTGCACTTTCTCGCAGACATTCAATGCTGAGCTTGCCCACTTCCGAAGCTGTAACTCAGAAAGTGTAACCTTTCTTTTTCTCCTTCTTTCTCTTCTTTGGATGCCTGTGGAAATCCTAAGCATGCTGGCCCTGACACAATGGGGCTTTTCCTCCCTCTTCTCAGTCAATCTTTGTGTGTGTGTGTGTGTGTGTGTGTGTGTGTTCGCAAGAAAAAAGACTCAATGAAAATCCAACAATGGCCAGGATCTTCCAGAACTAGGGAGGCTGAGGCAGGCCCACGAGTTCAAGGACGGTCTGGGTTAAACAGTGCCTCTGTCTTGAAGCACCATGGGCCGGGAGTGTAAGTAGCTCAGTGATGCAACGCTTGCTTAGCAAGGGCAAGCTATGGGTTCTATCCTCACCACCAAAAGTTTAAAAAAAAAAAAAAACTAACTTACGAAATGTCCCGGGACTGAAAAAAAAAAAATCTTAAAAAGAGAAAGCAGAAGCCGGGCATGGTGGTGCACGCCTTTAATCCCAGCCCTCGGGAGGCAGAGGTAGGAGGATCACCGTGAGTTCGAGGCCACCCTGAGACTATAGTGAATTCCAGGTCACCTTGGGCTAGAGGTAGACCCTACCTTGAAAAACCAAATATATATATATATATATATATATATATATATATATATATATATATATATGTAACAACAATAAGAAGAAGAAGAGGAGGAGAAAGGAGAAAGCCACAGCCTCGGCCTGGCGCTCAAGTAAGACGGCGCGGCTGTCAGCGAGCAGCGGCCGTCGAGGAAGCGCCGGCCCCGGCCCCAGGCCGTGCGCCTCCCCGGAGCGCGCTCCAGCGCCCGCGACCTCACCTGGCGCGCGGCCGGCCCGGCCCCGTTCAGCAGCGGCGTGCCCTCGTCTAGACCTTCCGTCCTCCGCAGCAGCGGCGCCGCCTCCTCGTCGTCTCGGTCGCGGCCGGACCACGACACCTTCTTGGAGACGTTAGCCATGGCCCACAGTGGACCGACTGGCCGGGAAGCTTCAACAGCCACCGGCGGTGTTCTCGTGACCCGCGCTGGAGATCACATGATCCCCCTCCACACACCCCCAGAGCTCTCACGTGACCCGCGACGGTGGCCGGCGAAGGTCGTGCGCGCGCTAGGCTCCCTGGGAGTTGTGGTCCTCCTGCTTGACGACCCCCGATAGGGACTTGATTTCACAGCGCGATCGCTATGTCGCCGCGGACTGCAGGCTCCGGGCTGTGACGGCCTAGCTGTGGACAACAAGGGGACCACCCTACCCCCACCCCGAGTCCCGGAAGGACAAGCCCGAGGGTAACCCGAGCGAGCGACACATCCACCTGGCGAAGACTTAATCAGTGATGGTGACGGGAAGAAGCTTTGCTGCCAGAAATATGGAACACGCCCCCTCAGTCAAGGTGGCATCACGTGCGTCATGTCATGCGCCCGAAGGGGCAGCATCACTTCTGCAGTCCTGAGAAAACGCCTATCCTGAGACCCATGAAAAAGGGGCAAACTCAGGATCCCCTTCCACACTGTCTGAGTCATGAAAGACAAGCAAAGGCTGAGGATGGGATCTCAAAGGGTCCGGTGTTGGCTGGATTTCGGTTGCATTACACAACAGTGATATAGCAAGGTTAAGTCTCCCGTGTGTGGACATCGTATTGGAGTTGTGTCAACAAAGCTGCTTGCTCCTAGGAGATACATTCTGAAACATTTTAGAGGCATTTGATGTCAGCAACTTTATGGCTCAAAAACTAACCCTGGGCTGGGGAAATGATTTAGCGGTTAAGGCGTTTGCCTGTGAAGCCTAATGACCAGGGTTGGATTCCCCAGGTCCCACGTAAGCACAAGGGGGCGCATGTGTCTGGGGTTCGTTTGCAGCGACTGGAGGCCTGACGCGCCCATTCTCTTTCTATCTGCCTGTTCCTCTCTCTCTCTCTCTCTCTCTCTCTCTCAAATAAATAAATTAAATTAAAAAAGAAATAACCCATGGGCTGGAGAGATGGCTTAGCACTTAAGGTGTTTGCCTGCAAACCCAAAGGATCCCGGTTCAGCTCTCCAAGACCCAAGTAAGCCAGATGCACTGGGAGGGGAGCGCACGCGTCTGGAGTTCGTTCGCAGTGGCTGGAGGCCCTAGCGCACCCATTCTCTCTCTCCCTCTCTCCTCCTCTTCTCTCTCTCTCTCTCCCCCACCTCTCTCTCTGTCAAATAAGTAAGTAAAAATAAAGTTAAAAAAATAATGGTACAATGTTAACTGTCCTTGACTCTGAGCAGCACCACGGGCAGTTACTTTACAAAAGATGTCAGAAAGGGAACCAGGAAAAAAGAGGTCAATCCACTTTCTGAAGGCTATGCATACAATGTGAAAGCCATGTTCAACAGAGAACTATTGGAAAGGGTAGGCTTGTAGCCTGGGTATCAGGAAGGGTTTATCTCAAAATAATTATAAGGAGCCCACCTTTAATCCCAGCACTCGGGAAGCAGAGGCAGGAGGATCGCCGTAAATTCAAGGCCACACTGAGCCTACATAGTAAATTCCAGGTCAGCCTGGGCTAGAGTGAGACTCTACCTCAAAAAATAAAAACAATAATAATAATGATATTCAAACTTTTTTTTTTTTTTTGGTTTTTCGAGGTAGGGTGTCTAGCCATTGCAAACAAACTACAGATGCATGCACTACCTTGTACATCTAGCTTATGTGGGTCCTGGAGAGTCAAACCTGGACCCTTAGACTTCGCAGGCAAGCACCTTAACCGCTAAGCCCTCTCTCCAGCTCTATAATGAATTTATCCTGCAATTTTTTTAGGTTTGAAATTTTCTAAGTCAAGAAAGGTTTCTCTCCAGGCGTGGTGGTACACGCCTTTAATCCCAGTACTCAGGAGGCTGAGGTTGGAGGATTTCTGTGAGTACAAGGCCAGCGTGAGACTACATAGTGAATTTCAGACCAGCCTGGGCTAGAGTGAGAGAGAACCTACCTCAAAAAAAAAAAAAAAAAGTTTTCTCCAAACTTCTAAGGCTGAGAGGATAACATAAAACTTCCTTCCTCAGTACAATTCAAAACAAAACCAAAACTAAATAAAGAATAAGAGGAAGGAAGTCCAATGAGGGTTTGAATTTTCCCCATGACTACTCTGCAATATTTTGTGTGTGGAATACTAAAAATAACATTCCTTCTAAAAAGGTATTTGGAGATGTTTTGTTTTGTTTCCCATTGATGCACCCTAGCTTTGATGTTTTGTAGGATGGCGACCAGGACGTTGGAATCCTCCTTTACTGAGTTCTGAAGCTGGAAAGCGAAGCTGGCTTGTCAAAGGTTTCTATGAGCAGGTAGCCAGTGGAGCTGGGCCTGTTTAGTTTTGATTTTTTGTTTTTGTTTTTGTTTTTTTTCGAGGTAGGGTCTCAGTCTAGCCCAGGCTGACCTGGAATTCACTATGGAGTCTCAGGGTGGCCTCAAAGTCACTGGCGATCCTCCTACCTCTGCCTCCCAAGTGCTGGGATTAAAGGCGTGCACCACCACGCGTGGCCTGTTTAGTTTTCAAACACTTTGGTCTCAGTTGCTCTGTGACCAGGGCAGACAGCTAGGCCCTCAAGAGGTCCAGAGGCAGCACAGCCTCTCTCTCCTTTCTCTTCAAGGGTAGAAACCACTCCTCCTGACACACAGGTGAGTGCACACAGGCCAGAGTCTCACTGGATGAGTAGGGTTTGAGGGAAGTCGTGGGTTTGGCAGAAGATTACACAGAGTACAGGTGTGAGGTATAGCAGGGGACATGGGAGGGACCATAGGAAGAACAGCCCCAGGGTTAAGGGTCTTGCCTGGGAGAGTGTATGATCTCTGCGACCAAGCAGAGTGGAGCCATTTCCTAGAGAGTCCATAACAGATCAGGGCTCTCAACTTACTTGACCTTTTCTTTTCTTTTCTGGTAGGGTCTCTCTCTAGTGCATGCTGATCTGGAATTCACCATGTAGTCTCAGGGTGGCTTTGAACTCATGGCCATCCTCCTACCACTGCCTCCTGAGTGCTGGGAGTAAAGGTATGCGCCACCATGCCCGGCTAACCTCTTTTTATTGACTTTTTTTTGGGGGTAGAATTGGGATTGAACCCAGGGCCTTCAACATGCCTGGCAAGCACTCCACTGCCCGAGCTACACCCCAGTTCTTGTTAAAAGAGGAATGCGCATCAGTGGGCCAGGTGTAGGAGGGGAGAAACTGCTGTTCTTCAAGGCTCCTCTGAGCCTTTCATTTCCTATCTCAAAACCAGCAAAAAAAAAAAAAAAAAAGTACTTATGACCATTTGCTGACTGCACTGGGCTGGTGAGTCATGTAGACGCATAGTCATACTGTCCTTGGGCTCCTAACCTGCTGGATGCTGTTAACTGACCCCATCTAAACCATCCGGCTCGCCTGGAGTGACCTGATCTTACAAAGCATCCCCAGTACAGCAGACCACCCCCATTCACTGACCTTCCTGCTGAGCACTGAGGTGACCTCTTGGTCCCTGTAGTGAGATGGGAGAGGAGGCTCACCATGCCCCTGGCTGTGATTGGAGCAGGAAGCTCCACAAAGAAACCTACGATACCAACCTCAAACCTCGCAGCTGTCTGCCTGCACTCACTCCATACCTGAGCGCGTTGCTCACAGTCCGGGAGCAAGTGCCTTTCCTGGGTGATGGTTGCCACTTCAGGCTCCCCATCTTTTTCTTTTTCATCTTTTTTGAGGGGTGGTTAAGGTAGGGTCTAATCCAGACTGACCTGGCATTCACTCTGTAGTCCCAGGATGGCCTTGAACTCATGGCGATCCTATCTCTCTACCTCCCAAGTGCTGGGATTAAACGTGTGCATAACCACATCTGGCTCAGGTTGTTATATTTCCATGTAAATAAGTCCTCGTGTATTCCGTCTTTGCTGAGTGACCCACGAGGGCCTGGACCAGTTTCCTAGGACACAGCAAGCACCCCAAAACTGAGAAGGGGTGGAGCCAAACAATGCCCTCAACAGTCTTCTTGTCTTGGCTCTGGACCTATGTATGTGGGGGGGGGGGAGGTGGGGCACGGCGCTTCATGGTGTCTGTATCGTAACTGAGATGGAGAGCAAGAATTTTGCAATCAGGCCATAGGAGGTTCACTTTCTGCCTGCTCGTAGGGGTCTTGCACAGGGAAACTACACCAGGAACCAGGGAGTCCCTGTTCCTTCACAAATACTAGATTTAGTATAGTCTTTCCAAGAAAGATGTTGCTTTCAGTCTCCTCTGGTGCAGAGTGGCCATTCAAAGGATCCAACAGCACTCCCTATCAACCCGCCTGCAGTTTGTCATCTCAGAGGGAGCGAACAAGATGGCTGCTGTGAGACCCTTAGAACACAAAGGCTCCTACGTTGGCCAGGGCCCAAGGCAAGCTGATTTATGGCCTTATACTCTAGTTAGCACCTTTCTGACTCCTAATACAAAACCAACCCAGACATATATCACTTCAGAGCCCCTTCCCCTTTAGAAATTTATATAAGGCAAGAATTTTTAAAAATATATTTTATTTATTTATTTGAGAAAGAGGTAGAGAGAGGGAGAGAATAGGAGCACCAGGGCCTCCAGCCACTGCAAACAAACTCCAGATGTGTGTGCCCACCCCCCGTGCATCTGGCTTACGTTGGTCCTGGAGAATCGAACCGGGATCTTTTGGCTTTGCAGGCAAAGGCCTTAACCGCTAAGCCGTCTTTCCAGCCCCTCCCCCCCAGGAGTTTACTTCTAACTATTCTATCTCTGCTGGTATGCTCCTGATAGGCATTATTAAAAGATACTTTAGGGGAGCTGGAGAGATGGCTTAGCAGTTAAGGCACTTGCTGGCAAAGCCAAAGGACCAAGGTTCGATTCCTTAGTACCTATATAAAACCAATGCACAAGGTGGTACATGCTTCTGGAGTTCCTTTGCAGCAGCTAGAGGCCCTGGTGCACCCATTCTCTCCCTCTCTCTCTCTCTCTCTCTCTTCATCTCTCTTTCTCAAATAAATAAATAAATATTTTAAAAAAGATACTTTAGGGCTGAAGAGATGGCTTAGCAGTTAAGCCACTTGCCTGCATTGCAGAGGCTAAAGGCCCTGGTGTGCCCATTTTCTCTGTCTCTCTCTCTCTACTTGCTTCTTTCTTTCTCTTTCTCTCTCATAAATAAAATAAATGTTTTAAAAGATATTTTAGAGCTGGGCATGGTGGCACACTTCTTTAATCTCAGCACTTGGGAGGCAGAGGTAGGAGGATCGCCATGAGTTCAAGGCCACCCTGAGACTACATAGTAAATTCTAGGTCAGCCTCTGCTAGAGTGAGACCCTACCTTGAAAAAAAATTTTTTTTTGGAGAAAGATTCTGGTCTGGTTTGATAGAGAGGCACTGAAACAGATTCCAGGTGATACCACAAACAAACAAACAAACAAAACAGGCCAAAAAAAAGGAGAGAGAGAGAGGAGCAAGCACAGCTGTACACCAGTTGGAGGGGCCTAGGGAAGCAGAAGCCATTGAGTGACTCAGGCATACATCACGCGGCATGCACGGGGGTTTCCAGTTCTAAATACCTCCCTGGCCTGCTGTGACTCAGGAGCAGGTGATGCTGTGGAGGCCAGAGACCTGAGCTAAAGGCCTGGAGCACTGGGCGCACCGGGATTCCAGAGGTGCTCTTAGGAGACTCCAGGGACTGAGCTAGGGTACCGCTGCTGCTTTCTCTTGGCTGAGGGAGGACCAATGGCCAGCCAGCCACTGCAGAGCTGCAACCACACATGCACGGGAGGCAGAAGCCCTCAGGGTCTGCGTTCTGCTCCCCAGGCTTAGTCCATCTCCAGTCTGCTTTCTCACTATTGAAGTGGAGAGGAGTATGGTAGTGCAGGCTGAAATCTCAGTACTCAAGAAGCTGAGGAAGGAGGATGGAAAGTTTGATGCCCCAGTCTGGGCTACACAGTAAAACTGTCTAAAAAAAAAAATTAGATGGGCGTGGTGGCGCACACCTTTAATCCCAGCACTCTGTGAGGCAGAGGTAGGAGGATTGCCTGTGAGTTCAAGGCCACCCTGAGACTACATACTGAATTCCAGGGTCAACCTGAGCTAAAGTGAAACCCTACCTTAAAAAAACAAAAAACAAACAACAACAACAACAAAAATCATCTGGGTGTGGTGACGCGTGTCTGTAATACCAGCACTGAGAGGCAGACGTAGGAGGTAATGCAAGACCACAACAACACACCAACAATATGTACAATACTTGTTCTGGTTGTCAATGCATTCATTTTTTTTTTTTTTAGATTTTTTAAAATATATTTTTTAAAATTTTTTGTGGTTATTTTTATTTATTTATTTGAGAGTGACAGACAGAGAGAGAAAGAGGCAGAGAGAGATAGAGATAGAGATAGAGAGAATGGGCGCACCAGGGCCTCCAGCCACTGCAAACGAATTCCAGATGCGTGCACCCCCTTGTGCATCTGGCTAACGTGGGTCCTGGGCCCGAGCCTAAAACCGGGGTCCTTAGGCTTCACAAGCAAGGGCTTAGCTGTTAAGCCATCTCTCCAGCCCTTAAAAATATTTTTATTTATTTATTTGCAAACAGAGACAGAAGGGACAGCTACCTTGTGCATCTAGCTTTTATGTGGGATCTGAAGAATTGAACCCAGGTCATTAGGCTTTGCAGGGAAGTGCCTTAACTGCTGAGCCATCTCTCCAGCCCCTACTTTTTTAGTTTTTTGAGATAGGATCTTGCTCTGGCCCAGGCTGATCTGGAATTCACTAAGTAGTCACAGGCTGGCCTGGAACTTCTGCCTCCCAAGTGCTGGGATTAAAGGTGTGCACCACCATGCCCGGCTAATGCGTGATTTTTTTTTTTTTTTTGATTTTGTGAGGTAGGGTCTCAATGTAGCCCAGGCTGACCTGGAATTCACTATGGAGTCTCAGGGTGGCCTTGAACTCACGGCGATCCTCCTACCTCTGCTTCCTGAGTACTGGGATTAAAGGCGTGCGCCACCACACCCGGCTTAATGCATGAATTTTTATCTAAAAAAAAAAAAAAAGGTTAACAAAATAGACATCAAGTTTTTTGTTTTGTTTGTTTCTGGTTTTTTTAAGTCTTTTTAATTTTTTTGTTTAATTTTTATTTATTTAAAAACAACAGAGAGAGAGAGAGAGAGAGAGAGAGAGCGCGAGCATGTCAGGGCCTCCACCCACTGCAAACGAACTCTAGATGCATGTGCCCCCATGTGCCTCTGGCTAACGTGGGTCCTGGGGAGTCAAGCCTCAAACCAGGGTCCTTAGGCTTCACAGGCAAGCGCCTAACTGCTAAGCCATCTCTCCAGCCCTTATTTCTGGTTTTTCAAGGTAGGGTTTCACTCTAGCCCAGGCTGACCTATAATTCACTATGTAGTCTCAGGGTGGCCTTGAACTCACGGTGATCCTCCTACCTCTACCTCTCCAGTGATGGGAGTAAAGGTGTGCACCACCATGCCTGGCAACATCAAGTTTTTGAGGATGTCAAAGATGTTGGAAAATAAAAACTTGGGGCTAAGGAGTTGCGTAGATAAAGCATGAGGACCTGAGTTCAGATCCCCAGACCTACATAAAGCTGGATGCAGTCGTACACATCTGTAATCCTAGTGCTCCTAGGGCAAAATTGGAGGTAGAGGTAAAAGAACCCTCTAAAGGTAGAGGGCCAGCTGGAGTGGCTCAAGCAACAGTGAGCAATAAGAGACTGCCTCAGGGCTGGAGGGATGGCTGAGCAGTTAAGGCGTTTGCTTGCAAAGCCAAAGGACCCACGGTTTGATTTCCCAGGACCCACATAAGCCAGATGTACAAGGGGCACATGTGTCTGGAGTTCGTTTGCAGTGGCTGGAGGCCCTGGTGTGCCAATTCTCTCTCTCTCTCTCTCTTCTATCTCTTCTGCTTGCAAATAAATAAATAATTTTTTTTTAAAAGCCAGGCGTAGTGGTGCACGTCTTTAATCCCAGCACTCTGGAGACAGAGGTAGGAAGATCAGCATGAGTTTGAGGGCACCCTGAGACTACAAAGTGAATTCCAGGTCAGCCTGAGCTAGAATGAGACCCTACCTCGAAAAGACTGCCTCAAACAAGGTGGAATATAAGGATAGCTGAGCTTGTCCTCTGACCTCCCTCCACGTGTGCACCATGACACACACGTGCCCCAACCCCTCCACACACTCCATATACACAGATAAAAACATGGAAAACTTCACATATGCCTGGTGGAGCAGCAATATGAACTTACCACATAACCCAGACAATCATGTTTTTTTTTTTTTGGCCAGGAAAATAAAAGCCTATTCTTTAAAGGTTTGTATGAAAATTCTAAAAGCAGCTTTATTTGCAACAAAAACTGAAACAAGCATCCCACACTGATGAATGGATAAACTGAATGTGGTCCGTCCATGCAGTAGAATACTATTCAGCCACAGAAAAGGAAGGAAGTGGGCTGGAGGGATGACTTAGCAGTTAAGGTACTTGCATGATAAGCCAAAGGACCCAGTTTTGATTCCCCAGGACCCATGTAAGCCAGATGCACAAGAGGGCACATGGGTCTGGAGTTCATTTGCAGTGGTTGGAGGCCCTGGCAGTGCCCATTCTCTCTCCCTCCCTTTCTCTCTGTCAAATAAATAAATAAAAATAAAATGTATATATAAAAAAAGCCAGATATGATGGTGCACACCTTTAATCCTAGCACTCACTCGGAAGGCAGGGGTAGGAGGATGCCATGAGTTCAAGGCCACTCTGAAACTACAAAGTGAATTCCAGGTCAACCTGAGCTAGAGTGAGACAACATGGATGAAAATGGAAAACATTATGCTAGAAGACAGACGCCAGACGCAGACAAGCACGTAGTGTATGATTCTGTTTATTTGGAATGTCCAGGACAGAAAGCGCATTGGAATTGTTAAGGGTGGGGGCAGGCATGATCACTAACAGGCACGACGTGTGTGCGCGCGGGGCGGGTTGTCAGCTGAAATACTCTAGAATGAGACTGGGACGACTGTACAACTAAGCACATGGGCTAGAAACCTTTGAACTGGGCACTTAAAAAGCATACATGTTATGATCTGAAAATTATGGCCCGTAAAGCTGATTTAAGGGTGTGGCCAGTGTGTCATTATGATGACCCCGACAGCTTTGATGGCCACCACAGGACAACTAAACAGGACTGACTGGCTGACCTGAATGGAAGTCCGAGGGTTCCTGGAAAAAGAAGCTGTCATTGTGAAGGCCAGGAAGAAGAATTTTAAGCCTTTTTTTTTTTTTTTTTTAACCAAAGCTATTAGAGCAGCCATCAACCAGAGGAAACTTCAGTAAGTCTCCTTGGGAGGAGGCGATGACAGTACAAACTGCCACTTCTGTAGGTTAAGGAAAGTGCGGGTGGGGTGAGGGACAGTGTCCCCGGAACTAGCCTCTGATTCACCTGCTTTTTATGGTGGCAAAGGCACTTCAGAAGACAGGCCCTGACCAAGCCCAGCTCTTCTGTCCACTGGCTCAGCCAGGGTGAAATAACATTGCACTGCAAAGAATGGTGACCACGCTGTGACGCAGCCAGCAAGAGCCTCAGGGCGACAGCCAGGCGTCTGTGATCCCTGTACTTGGGAGGTTGGAGGACAGTGAATTCAAGACCAGCTTGGGTTACACAGTGAGACCCTAAAAAAAAGACTGTCACAGGGATGAGAAGATACAATCTGTGGCCTCCCCGCCCCCATTGCATGCCCTCCCCCCAGCGTCTGCTTCCACATCCATGCTGCAGGAGTGTTCCCTACATGAGATCGCTGGGGCCTATCACAGAGTGTGCCGGGGTGGAGGCTTGGCCCAGAGTGGAGAGTTCTCTATGTGTCGTGGCTTCAGGGACATTGCTCTAGGCAGGTGCAGGCAGGCCTCTGAATGAACCTGCCTACAGTCACAGCATTGGCCAGCGTCAGGATGGCACCTGTTGGGAGCTCTCTACCAGTGGCAAGCTTGGCGACTTCTCGAGAAACCAGTGTCCGGTTCCAGATGGCCAAGCCAGATATGCTCCCCACAAAGGCCTCAGAGCTGTCAAACCCACCCCCCACAGTGTCTTGCTCCTGGCCCAGCACCAGGGACCCCCCAGGAGGAATCTCATAGCCTTCCCTGAAGCGGGAGCCAGTGGCCACTAGCCTACGGTCCACATGGAGCCAGTACCTGCCTTCGATGGACGTCCAGATGATACAAATGTGGTGCCACTGACCATCCAGGAGCTGCTGCAGGGACAGCTCCCTGAAGGCTGGGTCCCCAATCACAAAATGGATGGAGCCTGGGACCATGGAGTCTCGGCCGTGCAGCACCAGCTTGTTGTCATTGTCTTGAGTCGCATAGGAGAGGAGTGTGCCCAGGTAGCCGGAGGTGGTGCGTACCCAGCTGCAGATGGACAGGGCTCTTAGGGCTGTAAGGAAGCCGGGGCCGAGCAAGATGGCGTTCTCGGTGGAGGCATTGGGGAAAACCAGCACAGGGCCCACGCTTGCAAACTGGAAACAAGAGAGGGAGAGTCAGCCCCCCCCCCCCCACAGCAGCCCAGGAGCAAGCTGGGGTGGGCCAGTTCCTGCTGCGGGAGGCATGGAGCTGCCACTCCAGTAGCTGACTTCCCCTGTGCCCGTATTGCTCCGGCTCAGCCCAGGGCTTGACTTGCAGTTTTGTCCTGACAATTCTGTCGCCCTGTGTCCTGGGCAGGAACTGAAGACAGCTTTCCAGAAAGGAGGTGAGTCCCTGTGTGAGCCCGAGCTGTCGCTGTACAAAGCTCCTCACGGCCACAGAGCCTCTGTCTGAGCTCTTCTGCAACATATCACCACCAGTTTAGTGGTTTAAACTACTCCAGGATTCCTTTTCTTTTCTTTTTTTTTTTTCCCCCGAGATAGGGTCTCGCTCTAGCCCAGGCTGACCTGGAATTTATTATGTAGTCTCAGGGTGGCCTCAAACTCATGGCCATCCTTCTATCTCTGCCTCCCGAGTGCTGGGATTAAAGGCATGTGCCACCACACCTGGCCTTTTTTTTTTTTTTAAATAGTTTATTTATTTATTAATTATTTGAGAGCAAAAGAATGAGGCAGAGAGAGAGAGGAAGAGAGATAGAGAATGGGTGTACCAGGGCCTCCAGCCACTGCAAACGAGCTCCAGATGCATGCGCCCCCTTGTGCATCTGGCTTATGTGGATCCTGGGGAATCAAACCGGGGTCCTTTGGATTTGCAGGCAAACGCCTTAACTGCTAAGCCATCCCTCCAGCCTAATATTTTATTTTTATTTATTTGTTTATTAGAGAGAGACAGAGAGAGAGAAAATGTGTGCACACTAGGGCCTCTAGCCACTGCAAACAAACTCCAGATGCATGTGCCACCATGTGCATCTGGCTTACGTGGGACCTGGAGAATTGAACCTGGGTCCCTTAGGCTTCACATGCATGCACCCTAACTGCTAAGCCAGCTCTCCAGCCCAAATTCCAGGATTCTTATCTTGTGTTTCTGGAGGTCTGAAGCCTGAACTGGGTCTCACAGGGCTCATGACACGATGTCACAGAACCAGTTTCTTCCGGAGTTTCCAGAAGAAAAGCCACCTCTTGGCCTTCTTTTTTTTTTAAGTTATGTATTTATTTATTTATTCTTATGAGAGAGAGAGAGACCAAGCGAGCAAGAGAGACAGAGAGAGTGAGAGAATTGGCACACCAGGGCCTCCAGCCACTGCAATCAAACCCCAGATGCAGGTGCCACCTTATGTGCATGTGTGACCTTGCGTGCTTGTGTCACCTGTGCGCCTGGCTTACATGGGACCTGGAGATTCGAACTGGGGTCCTTAGGCTTCACAGGCAAGTGCTTTAACTGCTAAGCCATCTCTCCAACCCCTCTGCTCTTCTTGACCAGAGGAGCCCGCAGGCCTTTGCTCTTGGCCATCCTTGGTCTCCAGAGTGCATTCCTCCAGCTTCTCTCTCTACCCTCATGTGTCTTCTGGCTCTCTGTGTCCCTTTCTGCCCCTTTGTGACTATATGGGACACAGCCAGATAATCTGGGATTGTTCCTTATCTTGAGACCCCTGATTTAACCACCTCAACAGTGGCTCTTCTGTCACCTGAGAAATGTAGAGGACCTGACCTCCTAGGAACTGCAGATAGGCTGTAACCTGCAAATGGCAAAGTCAAGCTGTCCCATCTTTGTCTCCCTCCCGTGTGTGTGTGTGTGAGTGGTCTTTTTGTGGTAGGGTCTCACTTTAGGCCAGGCTGATCTGGAACTCACTCTGTAATCCCAGGCTGGCCGCGAACTCACAGCTCCTCCTATCTCTGCTTCCTGAGTGCTGGGATTAAAGGTGTGTGCCGCCACACCTGGCAATATTCCCTCTTCTGGGGGCCGAGTATAAGGAATGCAGAGCCAGGGTCCTCCCTTCATGGCTTCCGGGGAGAAAGCTTCTGGGTGTAATAGTAGGATGAGACTATAACCTTAGAGGGAAACCTGAAATTCTATGGGGAGGGGACACACCATGTCACTTACTCTTTCCTGATCCCTGGTGGGTCCATGCTGGGTGTGGAGCATCCTCCGAGGCTGCCTGATGGCTGCCTGGGGCTTGGACCTTCCATGTTCCATGGAGGTGGGCAGTGAAGTCCTGGGAGGAGCTCCCAAGCTGAGGTGAAGGCCTGAGAGCCTGGCTGTCTCTCTGCAGCTGCAGTGAGGTGGATCCTGGCTGTACAAGCTGTGCTGGGGTCAGCTCTGGAGTGGCACTATCAGGGTTGGCCGTCTGCAGCTGCCCCTCAAGAGCAGCCAGCCTGGCACCTTGGCTTTGGACTTGCTGAGCCAGCCTGGCCAGTGAATCCTGCAGGGCCTGCACATGTGGGGCTAGGCTCGCAGCAGCCTCCTTCTGCGCCCTCTGCTCCTTCCTCTCCTGTCCCCACTGCCTGCTCTTCTCACTCAGGGCGACGCCCAAGGCCTGAACCCGCGCGTCCACCTTCGACTCCTGCGCTGGGTCTTCCTCATCCAGCTTTTCAGGTGGGCCATGTCCCCCTGCACAAGGGCCTGTGACTGGTTCACAGCCATCGCCATAGCTTGCATTTCTTCTGCCAGGCTCTGGAAGCGGGCATCCACATGGTAGGACACATTGTAGTTTTTGGCAATGTCCTGCAGGTGTGTTAATGTCACCTCTTGTAACCTCCGAAACTGCAATGAGAACACAGCCATCATGGGCACGGGGCAAGGCCTTCCTGCTCACACTTCAGAAGCACCTGGTGTGTGCCAAGCTCATGGGTAGCACTGCACTGCATATAGACTGGTCAATTTTTTTTTTTTTTTTTTTTTTTTTTTGGTTTTACGAGGTAGGGTTTCACTCTGGCCCAGGCTGACCTGGAATTCACTATGTAGTCTCAGGGTGGCCTCTAACTCACAGCGATCCTCCTACCTCTATCTGCTGAGTGCTGGGATTAAAGCCATGCACCACCACACCTGGCTAATTTTTTTAAATTTTTATAATTTTATTTTAGAGAGACAGAGAGAGAGATAGAGAGAATTGATGCACCAGGGCCTTAGCCATTGCAATTGAACTCCAGAGACTTGTACCACCTAGTGGGCATGTTTGACCTCTTGATTGCCTCACCTTTGTGTGTCTAGCTAACGTGGGATCTGGAGAGTAAATTATGGGTCCTTAGGCTTCACAGGCAAGTGCCTAAACTGCTAAGCCATCTCTCCAGCCCTAGCTTGATCAATTTTATCCTTGCCACCATGCTAAGAGACACGGGAAGAGTGCCATGACTACGTCCTGACAAAGGGGGTTACTGTTCTTGGGTTCCACAGCTGCATGGCATGGAACATGGCATCCAGCCCATGGTCCCGCCTTTGATCCCCCCATGTCCCACACCCTGGAGGACTTCATTGCTTTAGTCCTCAGGGTCAGCCCTGTGAGTAGAGGGGCCAGAAGGATGGCTTGTGTGTACAAAAGAACAGGATTTTTTTTTGTTTGTTTTTTGAGGTAGGGTCTCACACTAGTCCAGGCTGACCTGCAACTCACTATGTGGTCTCAGTGTGGCCTCAAACTCATGGCAATCCTCCTATCTCTGCCTCTTGGGATTAAAGGTGTGCGACAGCACGCCTGGCTCATTTTTTAAATTTAAATTTAACTTTAACTTTTAATTTTTTACAGTGCTAGAGATTGACTACAGGGCCCTGTGTA
Source organism: Dipus sagitta (assembly GCA_036346955.1). Classification (NCBI taxonomy): domain Eukaryota; kingdom Metazoa; phylum Chordata; class Mammalia; order Rodentia; family Dipodidae; genus Dipus; species Dipus sagitta. The sequence goes on along the minus strand of CM070781.1, from coordinate 111,667,474 downwards.
TGCTAGGCAAGCATGCTACCACTGGACTATGACCCCAGCTCTTCCTTCTCTCTTCCTTCCCCTCCCTCCCTCCTTTCTTCCCTTCCTTCCTTCCTTGTCTTGTTTTTGTGTTGTTTTGTTTTGGTTCTTTCAAGGTAGTGTCTCACTCTATCTAGCCCAGGCTAACCTGGAACTCATTCTGTAGCCCTGGCCTCCGGAGTGCTGGGATTAAAGGTGTGTACCATCAAATCTGGAGTCTATCTAGTTTTCTTTCATTCATTTGTTCTTTCTTTCCTCTTTTTTTTTTTTTTTTTTTGGTTCTTGAGGTACAGTCTCACTCTAGCCCAGGCTGACCTGGAATTCACTATGTAGTCTTAGGGTGGCCTTGAACTCATGGCGATCCTCCTACCTCTGCCTCCTGAGTGCTGGGATTAAAGGTGTGCTGTGTGTCACCATACCCTGCCCTTGCTTTCTTTTTGAGACAGGATCTTGCTCTGTAGCCCAAATTGGCTTGGAACTCACTGTGTTATCCAGGCTGGCCTCACACTCACAGCAATCCTCCTGCCACAGTCTCCTGACTACTGGGATTACAGGTATATGCTACCACGCCTGGTTTCAGGACCAAATCAGGAAGCAGCTGGGTTCGGGAACGATTACAGACTTCATGCAGGATTCTCTGGACTGGGCACAGCTCTCCTGCTTTGAAGAGAACTAGTGCCCTCACTGCTCCTGCCCGTGGGGACACTACTCTGTACCACTGTCCCCAGGCCCCTCTGACTGTGCTCCTTGGGGGCTCTCAGAGGCCCCCTGCAGTCTTCTGTATCCCCATCTGCATATCATCTGGTGTGACTTCAGAGCACAGTCCAGCACGCGTTTCCTGTTTCCCAGTGATAGGTGCAAAAACCATGAGCTGCCGGCAAGGACCACAGAGAGAGTGTCTGTGTCCACTGAGAACCAAGGCCTGCAGCTGCTGCTGTAACAGCCATCCTTCCTCTAGGGCCAACTTTCAAATGTACTTTATTTTTATTTATTTATCTTAGAAAGAGAGGGAGGTTAGAGAGAGAGAAAGAGGCAGAGAGAGAATGGGCGCCATCAGGGCCTCCAGCCACTGCAAACAATTTCAGATACATGTGCCACCTTGTGCATCTGGCTTACGTGGGGCCTGGGGAGTTGAACCTGTGTTGGCTTTGCAGGCAAGTGCCTTAACTGCTAAGCCATCTCTCCAGGCCTAGGGCCAACTTTAAACAGAAAGGTTTTTAAGTTTAGAGACACAGAGAGGGAGAGAGAGAGAGAGAGAATGGTTGCGCCAGGGCCTCTAGCCACTGCAAACAAACTCCAGACCCATGTGCATCTGGCTTACATAGGATTTGGAGAATCGAACTTGGGTCCTTAGCTTCACAGGCATGTACCTTAACTGCTAAGCCATCTCTCCAACCCCAGGTCCAACTTTGTAAAACCAACCACTTACCTGCTCTTCTAGTCTGCGGAGCCTCTCGAAAAACGGTTTTCTTTGCCCTGCTGAGCCCACTTCCTGCACTGGAGCGCCACGCACATATATGGACACAAAGCCCAGGAGGAAACACAGGACCTTCTTCCCCAAGCAACCCATGCTGGAAGACCTGGGCCCCGGTGACCTCGCAGACAAAGGAGCTTGGTCCCACACGTCAGCCTCGTCTGTCTCCTGCTTCCTGCAGCTCGCCACTTGATCAGTTTTCCTTCTTCAGCCCTGGCAGAGAGTCAGGCTCTCCTTGCCACCTTAATGAAAGGCATCTGTCTTCAAGCCAATGGCCTCTGAGAACCCAAGGTTCCCAGGGAAACAAGCTTCAAACAGGCACAAACAGTTTCTTTGGAAAATCGTTTTAATGGGTGAGTAGAAGGCTTTGTCTGGTTGGCTCAGAGGTAGATGGGAGCTGATGGCTCTAACAGAAGCACATGGACTTGAGTTCCCACCAAGAAGTCAAAGCAGGACAGTGAATTGACTGGGGCCAGGAAGTCATTGAGCCAGATCTTCTCTAGTGCCCAGTATCCTGGTCATGCACAGCCATGTCCTGCAATTCCTCATCTGTCTCCTTGGGAAAGGGAATCAAAATATCATTGGAAGTTATTTTAATTAATTTTTCCAAGATTCGATAAGTTATTTGTATTTTTAAAATTTTTTTCTGAGCCAGAGTCGTATGTTGCTCAGGCTGGACTTGAAGGCTTTTTTCTTTTTCTTTCTTTTTTTTTCAAGTTAGGGTCTCACTCTAGCCCAGGCTGACCTGGAATTCACTCTCAGGGTGGCCTTGATCTCATGGCGATCCTCCTACCTTTGCCTTCTGAGTGCTGGGATTAAAGATGTGTGCTACCAAGCCCGGCCCCAAGGCTCTTTTTGTTAGGCATCAGAACACCTCAGAGCCTGAGAAGATCACAAAAAAAAAAAAAAAAAAAAAAAAAAAAAAAACATGCGGGAGAAGAATCTCGTTTGTGTAAGGGACGGAGACAATCTCCAGAGAACAGATGAACTTCTCAGTGGCATGCCGGTGCCAAAGGCAGGAGCAGCCCGTACATCCACCTTTCATGTTCTGCTTCCACGGCTGGTCTGGAGCTCTGAGGAAGAGCTCTGGGTTTAGCATGTGCCTGGGTTTGATTCCTCATGCTGCAAAATGACTAAAAAACACTCTTCCCAAAAACCCCACAAAAATAAAATAGTGCATTCAGCTTGTGTGAATAGACAGAACAGAGAGTAAAGGCCTTTTCAGATACGCAAAGGCATGAGAAATTCATCATCTGCCCCTCACCTCCACGTTTTGCTGGGAAGTTACTGGAAGGTGAGCTTCAGGAAAATAAGGGGATATAGGAAGAATGAATCCCAGTTGGGGATGGAATCCCAGGAAGGTGTCATCCTGGGTCCTGCCACATCCCACCTCTGGCTTAGTCTGCAGACACCAGCCGCCAGCCTCCCAACTCCCATTCTGTCCCAAGCCTGTCCTGACAACCATGCCAGCAACACCCCCTACTGGCTGTTCTTCCAACTGCACATACTGCTGACCTTTTAAGTGAAGGTTGGACTTTCTGACAGACAAGGGGCACCCGCCTCTCCTGGGGGGCACTGGCAGGTGTTAAGCACCATTAAAATATGTTAAAATACAAAGCCTGGTGTGCTAGTGCACACCTTTAATCCAAGCACTGGGGAGGCAGAGGTAGGAGGATCGCCATGAGTTCAAGGCCACCCTGAGACTACCGAGTGGAAAGAAAAATGCTAAAATATGTATTAATGTCTATAAGCTTTCCTTCTTCTTCTCCTTCTCCTCTTCCTCTTCCTCCTCCTCCTTCTTCTTTGTTTTTCAAGGTAGGGTCTCACTCTAGCTCAGGCTGACCTGGAATTCACTTGGTTGTCTAAGGGTGGCCTTGAACTCACAGAGATCGTTCTACCCTTGCCTCTCGAGCGCTGGGATTAAAGGCATGTGCCACCATGCCCGGCTTTATTAACTCTCTTTCTGATGCTCATTTTCCTGTAAATAAGCAAAAACACTGAGGCTAAGGCAACATGACTCCCTAATTAGCAGCTGTTGGAACGTTCCCTTGCTGATAGGGCTGCCTTAGTCAAACAGGCAGCTGAGCTAACCCTATGCAAGCACTGACCATACTGACCACTCCATGGACACCTTGAGACAAGCTACGTGATTACAGCTGATTGCCCTGGCTCCTAGGCTGTCAGAAACAGTTTGTACTAGACTCTGCTATTACAGCCTGCATGGACTCCAGCTAACCCTGCAACCATGTCCACCTAGGCCAGAGGGGAAAGCACTTGCCCCTGTGGTCTGGTTGTGACTGACACTAGGAGGGAAGCTGTGGTTGGACCAAACACTCATTTCCGGCAACATAAGCCTGCTGTTTAGGCTTACTTAGGAGTGGGCAGGGAGACACTCACTCTCCTGTGCTGCCTCCTTGGTGTGGCATCGTTAGACCCAACAAAAGGCTCCCGGGGGCTGGAGAGATGGTTCAAAAGTTAAAAGCACTTCCCTGCAAAGCCTGCCAACCTGGGTTCAATTCCTCATAGCCATGTAAAAGCCAGATGCACAAAATGGCACATGCATCATTTGCAGTGGCAAGCCCATTCTGTCTCTCTCTCTCTCTCCTTGCAAATAAATAGGCTAAGTAAATAAATATATATGTATTTGTTTGTTTTTCCGAGGTAGGGCCTCACTCTAGTCCAGGCTGGCCTGGACTATGTAGTCTCTATGTAGTCTCAGGGTGGCCTCAAACTCATGGCAACCCTCCTACCTCTGTCTCCCAAGTGCTGGGATTAAAGGCGTGAGCCACCATGTCCGGCGGTAAAAATATTTTAAAAAATATTTATTTATTTATTTTTATTTTTTGGTTTTTCCCAGGTAGGGTTTCACTCTAGCTCAGGCTGACCTGGAATTCATTATGTAGTCTTAGGGTGGCCTTGAACTCACAGTGATCCTCTGCCTCCCGCCTGGCAAAAATATTAATTAATTTATTTACTTGAGAAAGAGAGAGGCAGAGAGAGAGAGAGAGGGGAGAGAATGGCCACTGTAAACAAACTCCAGGTGAATGTGGCCCCTTGTGCACCCGGATTACGTGGGTCCTGGAGAATTGAACTGGGACCCTTTGGCTTTGTAGGCAAATGCCTTAGTCGCTAAGCCATCTCTCCAGCCCGGTAAAAATATTTTTAAAGGACCCTAAAAGGCTTCAGTCAAATGGTCTTTCGCCTGCCCCCTCTGTCATGTGGGCTGAGCTGGGAATATGGGGAAATGCAGCAGAGCAGCAGAGTGGCAGCGGCCACAAGAGCTGAGCAGTTGGCAGGCCCAGCTGCAAAAGGGGCAAGGCAGCCGGAGGTGTGATCCTGACGTAGCAGTAGCTGAGTGCGAGGGCGGAGCTGCGACTGAGGAAGAATAAGTGACTGTAAATGTCAAACAGATGGCCCTGGCGCGCCCATTCTCACTCAAATAAATAAATAAAAATACAACCAGGTAAGGGAAGTGGGGCTGGGCCTTGGGGTAGGGCGATTATGAAGCAGATGGCACAGAGTCCGTTGCCACGGAGAGCTTCCTCCCGGAGGGCCCGGTCTGGACCAAACTTTCCTGGTGCAGATGGAGCCCCGCCCGTCAGCCCCGCCCACAAGATCCATCAGACCGCGCCCATCGCCCTCAGATCACGCCCCCGCCACCCGCCGGCCACGCCCACTCGACTCGCAGCCCGCGCTCACTGCAACCTCTGTTAGGCGCAGGCGCAGGCGCTGGCGCAGGCGCAGATGCAGCGGCTGCCAGGAGTCCGCAGATTCGTCCGGCGCGGCGGCTGAGTTGTGGCCGCAGAGACGCTGAACCCTTCCGAGCTCCACGCGCGCTCGGGCGTTCGCGCTCACGGCCGCACGTGGCCGAGACGGAGACTGGTTGCCGGCGCCGTGGCGAATCGGCGGAGCGCCCGGCAGGCACTCCGGAGCCGGTGCGGGGTAGATCCCGCTGGAGGTCCCCTGCGGCGTCAGGTCGGCCGTGGTGGCGCCTAGCAAGGCAGCCTGCTCCAGTGCCCACCGAGGGGGCAGCCTGCTCCAGTGCCCACCGAGGGGTCAGACTGCTCCAGTGCCCACCGAGGGGTCAGCCTGCTCCAGTGCCCACCGAGGGACAACCTGGTCCCGTGCCCACCGAGGGGGCAGCCTGCTCCCAGTGCTCACCGAGCGGTAGGTCTCACTGGGGGCTGCAGCCTCTGGGGTTAGGGTTGTGGGGAGCGCCTTGGCATCTTAGGGTTACTCCAGCCATGCTGGTCCACCCTCGCGCCCAGGAGGCCATCCACAGGGGTACGGGGGCGCGGTGGATACGCCCTTGGCCGGTGTAACCGGATGGCTCCCTGTGGGACTGACCCTCGAGGGAGGCAGGGGACAGAATTCTTTGCCTTCCCACAGGTGTTTTCGGGGACCCTGAGTCCTGCCCTGCAGGATGGACCCAGCGCCGTCTGCCGTCCGACTCCTCGTCCAAGAAGCCATTCACACCCTTTCGTCCTCAGAGGATGCTGGTCACATCCTGTCCACGCTGGGGTCGGTGAGGCGGTATCTGGGTGAAGCTGAGGACCCAGCCCTGGCTGGGGAGAAGAAGGAGTTTGCCACCGTCCACTTCTCAGCCTTTCTCAGATGTCTGGTCAGCAAGCTTAGCCAGGACTGGCTGGAGCTGTCCCCTGACGGCCAGCTGGAGCAGCTGTGGGAGAGCTTCTTCCTGGAGGGCCCTGCGGACCAGGCTTTCCTGGTGCTGATGGAGGGAGTGGAGGGCAGCGCTGGGTGAGCAGCACTTCCTCTGCAGCTCTGAGACCTGAATGTCCTTCTTCTACCTGGCTCTGCAAGTGGAGAGACCTTTCTCTTTCTTTTCTTTTTTGTTTATTTTTATTTATTTATTTGAAAGCGACCAACAGAGAGAGAAAGAGGCAGATAGAAAGAGAGAGAGAGAGAGAGAGAGAGAGAATGGGTGCCCCTGGGCCTCTAGCCACTGCAAACTCCAGATGCATGCGCCCCTTGTGCATCTGGCTAACGTCGGTCCTGGGGAATCGAGCCTCGAACCTGGGTCCTTAGGCTTCACAGGCAAGCGCTTAACCGCTAAGCCATCTCTCCAGCCTGGAGAGACCTTTCTTAGGTTCACATCAGACAGTGAGTCAGCCCCTTAGGGAGCCTCCCTGATCCCCCATAGGCACTTTCAGTGCAGTTGCCACTTGCTCTCTTCCTCTGGCCCTGTCCTTCAGGTTTTCAGGGGAAGCACAGCCTAGCTATCATGTGCCACTGTGGACACCCACCTAGTTCTAGGCAGGTTCCTCATGAAATCACATGGCAGTCCTTGGAAGGATGCCATACCTTTGAGAGGCTGGTTTAAATTTTTTGTTGTTGTTTTTTTGAGGTAGGGTCTCACTACTCACTATGTAGTCTCAGGGTGGCCTTGAACTCACTGTGTTCCACCTACCTCTGCCTCCCAAGTGCTGGGATTAAAGGCGTGCGCCACCACACTTGGCTTGGTTTAAATTTTTATTTATTTATTTATTTATTTTTCGAGGTAGGGTCTCACTCTAGCTCACGCTGACCTGGAATTCACTATGTAGTCTCAGGTTGGCCTCAAACTCATGGTGATCCTCCTACCTCTGCCTCCCGAGTGTTGGGATTAAAGGCATGTGCTACCATGCCCAGCTTGGTTTAAATTTTTTTTTAAAAAAATATATTTTTATTTATTTGAGAGAGAGAAAGAGAGAGAGAGAGAGAAAGAATAGGCGTGCCAGGGCCTCCAGCCATTGCAAAGGAACTCCAGATGCATGCACCACCCTGTGCATCTGGCTTATGTGGGTCCTGGGGAATTGAACCTGGGTCCTTTGGCTTTGCAGGCAAGTGCCTTCACAACTAAGCCACCTCCCCAGCCTGAGGCTGGGCTTTGAGAAGTTGCTGTGATAAAATGTGGCTGCGAGGTGGAACAGGGAAGAGGCAGCAGTGCCTGGCTGTTAGGGCCCAGTGGCACTAGCATCCACTGTAACTGGTTATTTAGGAAAGCATTTTCTTTCAGCTGATCAGTTAGGATACAAGTAATTAACCACATTGAGACTGATTTTTTTCTAGAAGAGGATATTGGAATGAAAGAAATTTGGGGCTTCTGCCCGGTACACCCTACTGTTCTTCAGCCCTAGCTTTCGTTTGATGAGGATGGCTCAGCTGCTGGCGACATTTCTGAGCAAGGGCAGGATGGCAGCGCTGATGGAGGAACAGTGTCGTCCACAGACGAAAGCTGGCTTCCCTCTGCTTCAGGAGACGCTGCTCAGCAAGGTGGTGGGCTTACCTGACCACCTTGGCAACCGTCTGCAGCATGACAACCTGGCCCAGTTTTTCCCCCAGAATTATTTCCCTCTGCTTGGCAAGGAGATTCTGCAGGCACTACAGGTGGTGGTCAACTCTCTTCGAGGTGAGCACCTCACTTAAATATCGCTCCTTTTTTTTTTTTTTTTTTTTTCCAATTTTCGGTTTTTCGAGCTAGGGTCTCTCTCTAGCTCAGGCTGACCTGGAATTCACTATGTAGTCCCAGGGTGGCCTTGAACTCATGGCAGTCCTCCTACCCCGAGTGCTGGGATTAAAGGCGTGCGCCACCATGCCCGGCTCTCAGGGACCTCTTTTACAGTTAGGATTTATTTTCTGTCCTAGGTGGCCTAGACTGCTCTGTCTCCTTTGTGTCTCGAGTCCTGGGGAAGGTCTGCATCCAAGGGAGGCAGAGTGAGTAGTACCTGCCTGGAGGGGGGGAGCGCCTCCTCCCTCTCTTTGCCATTCTTTCCCCACGGCAGCCCTGCAGGTCCCTCTGGGGGAGGGCGAGAAGTGTCGCACATCCCCCACACCAACAGGCAAGCTGACGCTGGCCCTCAGTAGGGTCCCCTCACTTGGGCTTGGCCCTGGGGCTTTTTTTGTTTGTTTGTTTTTCGAGGTAGGGTCTCACTGTAGCCCAGGCTGACCTGGAATTCACTACGAAGTCTCAGGGTGGCCTCGAACTCTCAGCGATCCTCCTACCTCTGCCTCCCAAATGCTGGGATTAAAGGTGTGTGCCACCATGCCTGGCTTTTTTTTTCTTTAAATATTTTATTTATTTGACAGAGAAAGAGGGGGACACAGAGAGAGAATGGACGAGCCAGGGCCCATTCAAACTCCAGATGCTTGTGCCCCCTTGTGCATCTGACTAATGTGGGTCCTGGGGAATCAAACCTGGGTCCTTTGAGCTTTGCAGGCAAATGCCTTAACCGCTAAGCCATCCATCCCTCCAGCCCTTTTTTTTTTTCTTAGGTAGGGTTTCACTCTAGCCCAGGCTGACCTAGAATTCACTGTGTAGTCTCAGGGTGCCCTCAAACTCTCAGCGATCCTCCTACCTTTGCCTCCTGAGTGCTGGGATTAAAGGCGTGGGATTCCAAGCCTGGATTTTTGACCCTGAGACTTTTTTTTTTCTTGAGGTAGGGTTTCACTGTAGCCCAGGCTGACCTGGAACTCTGTAGCCCCAGGCTGGCTTCGAACTCATAGCAAGTGATCCTCCTACCTCAACCTCCTAAATGCTGGGATTAGGGTGCACCACCATGCCTGGATCACTGCTTGTTTTGTTTTATTTTATTTATTTATTTTATTTATTTGAGAGAGAGAGAGGATGGGCACGCCAGGGCCTGTAGACACTGCAAGCAAACTCCAGATGCATGCACTACCATGTGCATCTGGGAAACTGAACCTGGGCCCTTAGGCTTTGCAGGCAAATGCCTTAACCATTAAGCCATCTCTCCAGCCCGACCCTGGGACTTTTGATGTTGTCTCTGGCCTGACCCATGTTCTCTGGTGAGCCCATGGGCCTGTGGGTGCTGACTACATCTGAGGCTCAGGGCCTGTGTGTCTTCTCAGAGGAGATCCTGAGCATGCTGGTGCCCCAACTCACAGTGCTCACCCAGGACAGCGGCCTGTGGCAGCGCGTGTGCTGGCGCCTGGCGGAGCACGTGCCAGACCAGGCGATGGAGGCTGTGTTGACCGGACTCGTGGAGGCCGCTTCCGGGTGAGCGGCTAGGTGCTCCTTCCTTCCAGCCAGCACTTCCCAGGGGTGGTGTAGAGTCTAACATGTCCGGTGTGGGTGGCCTGCCCTCCAGTACCATTGTTTCAGACTGGCCTCGTGTCTGTGCCTGCTGTCCTTTCTTCACGATGGCCTTGCTGTACCTTAGTGCATGTCCAGCTTCATCTTTGGTACTGAGGGGCTTCCTAGCCTGTGTGTGACCATCAAGCCATGGCTGGGTTTGTCTCTGACAGCACCCTGACCGCTCCCCTCTGCTCATGTATATGTGTTCATGGAGGCAAATCTGTAGATTGCATTGCTGGAAGCAAGCCTTGTGGGTTCAGAGCTCTGCGTGAGCACCTTGCTTACCTGCCTTTAAGCAGGCCTGTCCTGGAGTCTGTTTCTGCACATAATGGTACCTTGATATGGAGTTTGCATTTCTTTTTTTTTTTTTTTTTTTTTGGTCTTTCAAGGTAGGGTCTCACTCTAGCCCAGGCTGACCTGGAATTCACTATGGAGTCTCAGGGTGGCCTCGAAGTCACAGCAATTCTCCTACCTCTGCCTCTTGAGTGCTGGGATTAAAGGTGTGTGCCACCACGCCCGCCTTAATTTTTTTTTTTATTGACCACTTCCATGATTGTAAACAATATTCTATGGTAATTCCCTCCCTCACCCCACTTTCCCCTTTGAAACTCCGCTCTCCATCGTATCTCCTCCCCCTCTCAACCAGTCTCTTTTATTTTAATGTCATGATCTTTTCTTCCTGTTGTGATGGTCTTGTGTACGTAGTGTCAGGCACTGTGAGATCATGGCTATCCAGGCCATTTTGTGTCTGGAGGGAGCATGTTGTATGGAGTCCTACCCTTCTTTTGGCTCTTTCATTCTTTCTGCCACTTTTTCCTCAATGGACCCTGAACCTTGGAAGGTGTGATAGAGATATTGCAGTGCTGAGCACTCCTCTGTCACCATGGTGCCTTGTGAGTCATCCCAAGGTCACTGACATCTGAAAAGAGAAGCTTCTCTAACCAAAAGTGAGAGTAGCATTAATATAAGGGTATGAACATTAAGAGAAGTGCTTACTGGCCAGTTTGATGAGCATAGTATATACATTTAGCCAGACATCAGCAGACGTTACACTCCTAGGGCTCATGACTACCCCTGTTGTAGGTTTTCAGTATCAGGGATGTATTCCCTCCCATGGCGCGGGCCTCCAGTCCAATTAGAGGGCAGTTGGTTTCCTCCATAACAGACATGCCACTATTGTACGTGTTGGCTCATTTGGCCTGGCTGGCCAAATTTAAGGCTTGCAGTGTCCACTGTTGAGTATCTTCACTGGTGATTTTTCTCTCTCCCATTGAACTGCATGCAGAATGGCTTCTTCCAGCTTTCTGTCAGCTGGTCTGCATGGAGGAGGTTATCAGCTCAGTTCCAGCATGATTTCTCAGTGACCTTGCAGCCCAAGTATGTGGAGTCTTCAGCAATAGGGTCTTACCATCTATTCCTGGTGGGAAACCAAGGGCCTCGGCAATGACCTGTAATGCTTTGGGGGCATCAGGGACCTCCCTGGCCAACAACTCACTGGAAGGTATCCCATCCCTGGCACTGAAAATTTTCTAGTAACAATCTATGGCTCCTGAGTGTGCCATTGTCCAAAAAAGTAGGTTTCCATATGATTTATTTGTATCCTCTTAGATTTTGATTAGCCTTCCCTACACATTTCCTTGACTCAATCTCTTCCCCTGACGTCACTTAGGCCTTTTCACCCCCATTAATCTGTTCTTCCACCTACATATGTACAATACCATCCTATTAACAGTCCCCCTCTCGCTTCGTTTCTTTCCCTTTATATCTCTGTTACATCTCAATTTTTTAAAAGGTGGTTTTCTCTTTTCTTTTTTTAAATATTTCATTTATTTGGGAGAGGCAGACAGACAGAGTAAGTATGGGCACATCAGGACCTCCTGCCACTGCAAATGAACTCCGGATGCGTGTGCCACTTTTTGTATCTAGCTTTATGTGGGTACTAAGAATTTTTTTTTCTTTTAAAGAGGTAGGGTCTCACTGTAGCCGAGGCTGACCTGGAACTTGCTATGTAGTTCTAGCCTGGTTTTGAACTCACAGCAATCCTCATACCTCTACCTCCTGAGTGCTGAGATTAAAGGAGTGCACCACCACACCCAGCTTGGTATTTACCCATTTGGCTATGGCTATTTAATTTAATTTAATTTTTTTTCTTTATTCAAGGTAGGGTCTTGTTCTAACTCAGGCTGACCTGGAATTCACTATGTAGTCTCAGAGTGGCCTCAAACTCATGGCGATCCTCCTACCTCTGCCTCCTGAGTGCTGGGATTAAAGGCATGCGCCACCACACCCAGCTTATTTAATTTTTAATTTTCTTGGTTTTTCATGGTAAGGTTTCACTCTAGCCCAGGCTTACCTGGATTCACTATGTAGCCTCAGGGTGGCCTCGAACTCATAGTGATCCTTCTACCTCTGCCTCCTTAGTGCTGCATTTAAAGGTGTATGCCACCACGCCGGGCTGGTGCTGGTGGTTTTATTTTTTTTGTTTGTTTGTTTTGTTTTTTACTTATTTGAGAATGACAAGAGAGTGAAAGAGGCAGAGAGAGAGAGAGAGAGAGAGGATGGGCACATTAGGGCCTCCAGCCACTGCAAACGAACTCCAGATGCATGCACCCCCTTGTGCATCTGGCTTACACAGGTCCTGGGGAATCAAGCCCTTATCCAGGATCCTTAGGCTTCACAGGCAAGCATTTAACCCCTAAGCCATCTCTCCAGCCCCCCCAGGCTGGTGTTTTATTTTATTTATTTATTTATTTTTTTCCCAAGGTGGGGTCTCACTCTAGTTCATGTTGACCTGGAATTCACTATAGAGTCTCAGGGTGGCCTCGAACTCACAGCAGTCCTCCTACCTCTGCTTCCTGAGTGCTGGGATTAAAGGCGTACGCCACTACACCTGGCTTATTTTTTAAAATTATTTTTGTTTATTTATTTGTAAGCAGAGAGAGAGATAGAAGAGAGACGGAGAGAATGGTTATGCCAGGGTCTCCAGCTACTGCAAATGAATCCCAGATACATGTGCCACCTTGTGCATCTGGCTTTATGTGGGCACTGGGGAATCAAATCAGGATCCTTAGGCATTGTAGACAAATGCCTTAGCCGCTGAGCCATCTCTCCAGCCCCTTTTTGTTTTTTTCAAGGCAGGGTCTCACTCTAGCCCAGGTTGACCTGGAGCTCACTCTGTAGTCCCAGGCTGGGCTTGAACTCACAGTGATCTACCTCCAGTGCTGGGATTAAAGTCATGCACCACCATACCTGGCCTAGAATATTTTTATTTATTGTTTGCTTGCGAGTGGGGGGCTATAGGGGAGAGAAGTACCACTGTAACCAAACTCCAGATGCATGTTCCACTCTGTGCATCTGGCTTTATGTGGGTGCCGAGGAATCGAACTCAGGTTGTCAGCTCTTAGAAACAAGCACCCTTAGCCAGTGAGCCAGCTCTCTAGCTCCCTCTATGGCTGTTTCAACCACAGCCTCAGAGTTGAGGGTTACTTTGGAGAGTGGTCAGTCAGCCTAAGACATGCATGCTCTGACCCTTACAGCAAAGGTGTTCTTTCCTGTTCAAGAGAAGCTTGCATCCTTGGACTTGGAAGAACAGGGCAAGACTCCATCTGTCTTGTGTTAATCACCTCAGTTTGGACGTGGGGCCTAGGTGCTCCCTGGGTTCCCTGTTTACATCTGGGAGGAGGGCGGGATGAGCACCGACTTTTGGTTGTTGACGGGCTCAGCCATGCTCCACAGTAAGCAGTAGCTGGGCTCAGGCCCCAGAGCACACTTTTCCCTCTCTCCTTTAGGCCAACTTGTGACTTAGGCCTCTCTTGCTCCTGCCCCACAGACCTGCAGTTCTGTCACGACTATTGGGGAACCTGGTGGTGAAGAATAAGAAAGCCCAATTTGTGATGACCCAGAAGTTTCTGTTCTTGCAGTACCGACTCACGGTGAGAATACCGGGGTAAGGGCTATAGGCGTCCCCAAGTCTTAGGAAGAATTGTCATTAAAAATGGAATAATAGGAGGATCACCAGAGTTGGAGGCTACTCTGAGTGTACATAGTGAATTCCAGGTCAGCTTGGGCTAATAGTGAGACCCTACCTCCAAAAACAAAAACAAAAAAAGAAAAAAAAAAGGAATAATGGAAGTCGGGCGTGATGGTGCAGCACTCAGGAGGCAGAGGTAGGAGGATCACCATGAGTTCAAGGCCACCTTGAGACTACAGAGTGAATTCCAGGTCAGCCTGGTTTAGAGTGAGACCCTATCTTGAGAAACAAAACAAAACAAAACCAAAAAAAAAAAGGAATCATGGGGGCTGAGGAGATGGCTAAGCAGTTAAAGGAGCTTGCTTGCAAAGCCTGCCAGCGTGGCTTCCATTCCCTAATACCCATGGTAATCCAGATGCACAGTGTTGGATACATGCCTCTGCGGTTTTTTTTTTTTTTTTTTTTTTTTTTTTTGCAGTAGCAGCTAGAATCCTTGGCATTCCCTTGAGAGCGCTCTCTCTCTCTCTTTCTCTCTCTCTCTCTCTCTCTCTGTCTCTCTCTGTCACACACACAAACACTAACCTGGCAAAAGTTGAAATCCAAAATGTGAGGTTCAGTTTTTTTTTGTTTGTTTTTTGAGGTAGGATCTCGCTGTAGCCCAGGCTGACCTGGAATTCACTATGCAGTCTCAGGCTGGCCTGGAGCTCATGGTGATCCTCTTATGTCTGCCTCCCGAGTGCTGGGATTAAAGGTGTGTGCCACCATACTTGGCTTTATAAATGTTATCATTTTATACACACAAACTCTTTTTTTTTTTTTTTTGGTTTTCCGAGGTAGGGTCTCACTCTAGCCCAGGCTGACCTGGAATTTACTATGTAGTCTCAGGGTGGGCTCGAACTCATAGCGATCCTCCTACCTCTGCCTCCCAGTGCTGGGATTAAAGGCGTGTGCCACCACGCCCGGCTACACACAAACTCTTGACAAAAGACCCTGTGAGGATTGCTGTGAGTTTGAGGCCATGGGACTACAGAGTGAGTTCCAGGCCTGGGCCACATGGTACTATGGTTGAAAAAGATTAAAAAAGCAATGAAATTGGGGGGGGGGTAGTGATACGAGTGTCTAGGAGATAAGTTTCAGTGGAAGAGCACATGCTTAGCATGCGTAAGGGCCCTAGTTTTCATCCCCAGCACCACAGGATAAAATGAAATGTATAGTTAGAGGACAGACATTGACCAGGAAATGCCAGTGGGCCCTCCTGCCTACTGATGGGCCTTGCTGTGATCCAGGCACCAAATGAATCTCTCACATGTCCATGGACCCTCCTTGCCACCAGGGCGGTGCCTTCACCAGCTCCATTTTGTGTATAAAGGGGTGTCCTTGAAAAAGTAGAGGCCGTGTGCCTCCAGACACACAACGGCCACGTCACCGCAGCCTGCAGCTCAGGCTCTGGCTCAGGACCAGCCAGCAGGCCAGGGAAAGGGATTATGAGGAGCAGCCCAGTGCAGGTGGTAGAGGAACGGGGGTAGTAGGGCTTACAGCTGCCTTCTGGCGTGCTCGCCTTTTCATTCGCCATGTTTCGTGGATACTGCCTGTGGCCTGAGCTCTGTCGTGGTACCTGATCATCCACTCTGGGCAGAAGAGCCCTGTCCCTGCTTGTAAAGTTCATGTTATAGTCCAGTTAATATATGGTGTGAGTGCCAGCTGATGACAGGGCCAGGAGGTAGGCAAGGCAGGGGTGTGGCCCCGAGGAGGAAGCCTGGCCAGGAGTGTGTGGGAGACCTCTCTGAGCTCTGGGGTAGCCAGTGAGGCCAGTTGGCCGCCTGTCTGAGAGGGTGGTGGAGTCCCCCTAGTGGCCAGAGAGCGGGAGGACGGAGGGCGAGGCCCTGCTGGTTAGGGAGCCCCTGTGGGGATGGGCAGCCGGACTGGTGGTGTTCTCTACCTGGTAGGCAGAATGCTGACTTTCGTTGCAGACACCCATGCTGAAGAGCCTGCTGGGGTACCTGGCCATGGACAGCCAGCGGCGACCACTCCTCATACAGGTTAAGTGCTGCTTGGCCCTCCATCCCCTGGGGTGGTCTTAGGAGAAGGACAGTGGAGAGTGGAGAGGCCATTTTCTGGGGGGAAGGGAGGGGTCTAGCTTTGGGGTGGCTGTGGGCACTGGTGAGGACAGCCTGAGCTGGGAGCTGTGCTGGTGCTGGGCTGTGGCAGAGCTGCTGCCTGCCTGACTGGGCTGGGGCTGCGCTGCTTGACAGGCGCTGAGGGAGCTGCTGGAGACATGGGGCAGCAGCAGCTCCGTCCGACACGCTGACTGGGCTGGGGCTGCGCTGCTTGACAGGCGCTGAGGGAGCTGCTGGAGACATGGGGCAGCAGCAGCTCCGTCCGACACGCTGACTGGGCTGGGGCTGCGCTGCTTGACAGGCGCTGAGGGAGCTGCTGGAGACATGGGGCAGCAGCAGCTCCGTCCGACACGCTGACTGCGCTGGGGCTGCGCTGCTTGACAGGCGCTGAGGGAGCTGCTGGAGACATGGGGCAGCAGCAGCTCCGTCCGACACGCTGACTGGGCTGGGGCTGCGCTGCTTGACAGGCGCTGAGGGAGCTGCTGGAGACATGGGGCAGCAGCAGCTCTGTCCGACACGCTCCCCTGGCACAACAGCGCTACATCAGCACAGCCATTCTCATCTGCCTGGTGCACTTGGGGGAGCCAGAGCTCCAGGACATCCGGGATGGTGAGCAGGCTGTGGTACGGGTACGGGTACACCTGCCCCTGGTACCCTGAGGAGTCCTCAGGGTGCATGTCTGGTGCTTCTAGAACTGCTGGCTGGCATGATGGAGGGTGTGAAGTGCCACCTTGACAGCAGCCTGACTCCTGTACGTCACCTGGGCATGATTGTGGCCGAGGTCATTAGCTCCCGGATCCATCCCGAGGGGCCTCCCCTGAAATTCCAGGTGAGCAGGCTGTCCGCCCTCTGTATGTCCTCTCCTCCATGTGACAGGACTCTAGGTCTCACTGGCTGAGCAACAGTACCAGTGCCACCTTACTGCCCTGGGGCCCAGACCCAAGCAGTGTCCCACGTCGGCCTTGGTGAGGGGCAGGTGTGATCTCAGCTCCCGGATATGGGGCATTAGCACCCAAGGCTGCCAGATCCTGGAGGAGGAGGTGGAGCCTGGGTTCAGGATTCTGAAATCAGCCTGGGGTGGAATGTGGAAGTGCTTTAGAAAAAGCACCTAGCGGGCTGGAGAGATGGCCTAGCGGTTAAGTGCTTGCGTGTGAAGCCTAAGGACCTCGGTTCGAGGCTCGATTCCCCAGGACCCACGTAAGCCAGATGCACAAGGGGGCGCATGTGTCTGGAGTTCGTTTGCAGTGGCTGGAGGCCCTGATGCACCCATTCTCTCTCCCTGTCTGCCTCTTTCTCTCTCTCTCTCTTGCTCTCAAATAAATAAAAATAAAACATAAAAAAAGAAAAAGGTTGCTAAATGAGATGGGGCTGGTTGGCTGTCCTTCCATGGTGAGGTGGCGTGTGCACCTGTGGGCTTCGCCAGCTCCGTCGTGTTTGCCTTTGTAGTACGAAGACAGTGAGCTGAGCCATGAGATGCTGGCCTTAGTCACACCGGCGCCTGAGGGCGACTGTTCCTCAGAAGAAGGGTGAGCATTTCCACATGCCCAGTCCCTACCCTGAACCCTCTGGGACAGAAGTCAGGGCAGCTGTGGGTGCGATGGCCCTGAAGGCACTGCTACTACTGTTCCCTAGGGGTCCACCCCTGGCTCCTGCTGTGACCGAGGCCCCTGCTGAGACGAGTGTGCATGGTGGCGTCTCAGCTCAGCCGCCAGGCTCGGACTCAGAGCTGGACAGGTAGGGCAGGGCTCCTTCGGCCTCTGGGGGCCCAAAGGGCAGCTGAGGGTAACACCGTGGCCCGCACTAGGGGTGAAATACCTGTGCAGGAGGTGGCACACCCTGCCAAGGCGCCAGTCTGTGGTAGATGCCCTGGGCTTTGTTGCACTGCCACCTTCCCACATGGCTTTTCCTGCCAGCATCAAGATGTTGGGAATGAACTTGAGCATTTTTGGGTCTTGACCTTGAGGAGGCAAACGTGAAGGAGCTGGGTGGTTCTGGTGTCTGTTCTGTCCTGTTACAGTGATGATGAGTTCATCCCATATGACATGTCAGGGGACACAGAGCTGAAGAGCAGCAAGGCACCACTGTACATCCGGGACTGCATGGAAGGTGGGCATTGCTGGGGTCCTGCCATGGGCTTACCCACAACTGGTTACTCTGAGGGACACCTGGGCCTGACACTCTGGGCCCACTGGGGTCAAAGTCAGTGCTGAGACTGACGGAGGTCCGTCTGGGTTCTGTGCAGCCCTGACGGTCTCTGAGGACGTGCAGCGCTGGGAGGCAGCCCTGCAGGCCCTTGAGGGTCTGGTCTACAGGAACCCCGAGAGCACTCGGGAGGTGAGCAGGAAGACGGTGTGTTGGGGGGCAAGGGTGGCATTTGGGAAGTCCTTGGATGGCAGATCTGACGACATCTCTTCTGGGTCTTGGTGTGTGGCACTGTCTTGGGGTGCAGCAGCTGGGGCTGAAGGCACCCTGATCCTTGGCCCCTGTGTAGGTGAGTGTGGAGCTGGTGAAAATACTGCTGCATCTGGAAGACAGGACCTCGTTGGCAAGATTTGGGGCATTACGCCAGAGAGCCCTGGTGGCTGTCACAGTCACAGACCCAGCCCGGGTGAGTCTCAGCCCTTGTGGCTCCATTTTGTGCCTGGGTTGACTCTGGTGTCTGGAGGTCAGGCCTCCAGGTGGCCTTGGCGCCCTGGCATAGTGACCTCTTTGCCTGCTCAGGTGGCTGAATATCTGACCTCACAGTTCTATGCCCTCAACTACAGTCTACAGCAGCGCATGGACATTTTGGATGTAAGTGCCCTGGACCCCTGTCCCCATCACACCCAAGCTGCCCTAAGGTGGGGAGGTCACAGGTCTTAATGGACATGACCAAGACCCCTTTGTGTGTCTTTGGTGGGGACCCTAGAGCTGAAGTACTTTTCTATGATGTCCACTTGTTCACCAGTGTGGTTTAAAAATGTCTTATTTTTATCTATTTACTTGCAAGTAAAGAGAGAGTGTGGGGAGAGAATTGGCACACCAGGGCCTCCTGCAACTGCAAACTCTAGACACATGTGCCACTTTATGAATCTAGCTTTATGTGGGTACTGGGGAATTGAACCTGGGCAGCAGGGTTTGCAAGCAAGCACCTTTAACACTGAGCCATTTCTCCAGCCCTGTTTGCGTGTTTTTTGTAATTTTCTTTCTTTCCTTCTTTCTCTTTCTCTCTCTCTCTCTCTTTCTTTCTTTTAATGAGAGAGAAAGAACAAGAGGGAGGGAGAGAATTGGTGCACCAGGGCCTCCAGCCACTGCAATTGAACTCCAGACATGCACGCTACCTTGTGCACATGTGCAGCCTTGTGTGTTTGTATCACCTTGTGCGTTTGGCGTACGTGGGATCTGGAGAGTCGAACATGGGTCCTTAGGCTTTGTAGGCAAGTACCTTAACCACTAAGCCATCTCTCCAGCCCTGTTTGTGTGTTTTAAATAGCTTGCTGATGTTTTTAGACATCCTAAAAATATACCATTTAATGTAAGGTGTTGGGGAGATGGTTCAGTGGTTAGAGAACTTGCTACGCAAGCATGAGAACCAGAGTTTGATCTCCAACACCTGCGTAACAAGCCCGGCATGGCAGTGCATGCCTGTCGCTGCTACCTGAGGAGGGTAGACAGGAGGATTGCTGGGGCCCACTGGCCAGCCAGTCTAACCAAAAAGTGGGGAGCTCTAGTTGTAGTGAAACCCTGTCTCAAGGAAATAACGCCAAAGAAGACACTCAGCGTTCTCCTCTGTCCTGTGCACATGGGTGCCCGTAACTACACACATATATGCACACACCATATGCATATACACATACCATACTACACACACAAGAAAGAAAGAGAGAGAAGAAAGAAAAGAAAGAAAGAAAGAAAATGTGACCTTCCCATGGCTGAGTATCATTTAACCAAGAAAATTCATGGAGTTCTGACATGCTGCAGCATGGATGAGCCTCAAAACCTCATGTGGCCGGGTGTGGTGGCGCATGCCTTTAATCCTAGCCCTTGGGAAGCAGAGGTAGGCTATGAGTTCAAGGCCACCCTGAGAATACATAGTGAATTCCAGGTTAGCCTGGGCTAGAGTGAGACCCTATCTCGAAAAACCAAAACAACAACAAAACCCAAGAAAATATTTTTGTGGTCTTTGGGATTGACTACAGACTTTCATGTGTTAGACAAGCTCTTTCCCACTGAGCTATACTCCTAGCTCGCTCTCTCTCTTTTTATTTTTTTGTTTGTTTTTTGGGGTAGGGTCTTACTATAACTCAGGCTGATCTGGAATTCATTATGGAGTCTCAGGGTGGCCTTGTACCATGAGGTGATCCTCCTACCTCTGCCTCCTGAGTGCTGGGATTAAAGGCGTGCGCCACCAGGCCTGGCTTCCTAGCTCTTTTGATAGTTTTGTTTTGAGGCAGAATCTTTCTGTAGCCCAGGCTGGCCCTGAGCTTCTGATCCTTCTGCCTCAGGCACCTAAGTAACTAGGATTGCAGATCTGCACCACCAGGCCTGCCTGAGAGTGCCTGTGCTCCCAGAACTTGGGAGCAGGGTGATTGCCATGAGTCTGAGGTCAGCCTAGACTATATTGTAAGACTTTGTCTCAAAAACAAAATGTGGGGCATGGGGAGATGGCTCAGGGGTTAAAGCACTTGTTTGCAAATTGCCGCAAGCCAGGGTTCAATTCCCCACTTCCCATGTAAAGTTAGATGCACAAAGTGGCACATGTGCCTGGAGTTTATTTGCAGAGACAACAGGCCCTGGTGCATGCATGCGTGTGAACTCACTGTGATCCCCATGCCTCTGGTGGGACTAAAGGCTTGCGCCACCACGCCTGGCTATGACTGGCTTTCTCTGCTGAGCATGGCATCTAGTATTTCCACATTCCAGACTTCTTTGTCTTTTTTAAAAATTTCATTTGATGTTCTGTGTGACTGAGTTTCTGGGGGAAGGGAGAGAGGTCAGGGGTGGCAGAACAGGGTGGGTTTTGCAAATAGTGGTACACTGGCCCAGGAGCTCGCAAAGAAGTATACACGCATGTGTCCTTTGCCTCCCAGGACAGTGCAGAGATTCAGAGATACTTGGAGGTGACCCTCGGTGGCTCCCAGGACGTGCTGGGCACTGTTGCTGGGCTGAGCCTTTGCCAGGAACTTGGCTGGCGACGCTTTTAGAGCAGTGTCTCTTCCCCAGAGCCATGCACTGCCTCGCCCCTCCTCTCCTCTAGGTTCTGACTCTGGCTGCCCAGGAGCTGTCTCGGCCAGGACGCCTCCGGAGGCCTTCCCAGCATGGCTCCCCGGGTTCTGGCAACCAGTGCTCACTGACACAGGCTGTCTCTCAGCCTGGCAATGCAACGGCTCCCGACTGGCGGGTGGTCGTCGAGGAGCGGATCAAAAGCAAGACCCGGAGATTCTCTAAGGTCAGCCAGGACCAGTCTGTTCAGGCCCGTGCGGGGGTGGAGTTCTTTGGGAGGCAGGACAAGAAGATGGGTTCTTCCAGGGCTGTCTGCGCCGACTCAGGCTAATCTGGAACTCAGTCTGTAGTCCCAGGCTGGTCTCAAACTCAACAGCAATCCTCCTACCTCAGCCTCCCCAGTGCTGGGATTAAAGGTGAGCCACCATGCCTGGCAACCGGTGTGATATTAAAGCACAAATATGAATGTGGCAGTGAGACAGTCCCAGGAAGCCATGTCAGAAGTGAAGGATCTGCTTGGTGGCTGGGAATTCTCAACCAGGGCTGTCTGGCCCAACTCTGGGAATATGGTGATGCCTGGAGACAGACTGAGTTATTACAGCAGCAGGGATAGAGAGAGGCCGAGCTGCTCAGTGTATCACAGTGGACAGGCCTTCCCACCATGAAGACTAGCCATGAGTAGTACGTAGGGTCAGGACTCTACCCAGGCCACAGCAGCCTGAGCCTGAATGTCCTCCACACAGTCTTGCAGCCAGGGGAGCCAAAGCCCAAGGGCTCCCCAGCTTCCTGGCCCGGCACCCTGCGCAGGGTGGCTTTGCCCCTGGGTGAGTGTGGGTGTGTTTGGCAGGGCCTTCCCCAGCGGGAGCTGTCAAGCAGCCCTAATGCGTTCAGCTCTGTGGCCGGCCACTTCTTCTTCCCCCTCACTCGGCACTTTGACAGGTGAGTCTTGGAGTTCCAAACACACCTCTACGGACATAAGTTGTTGTAGGGCGGGCTCCCAGGTGGGGCTTTGGGGAGAAATGCCTCGTTTTGGAAGCTTGTTTTTAAACGACATGGACTGTTCTCGAAGGTCCTTTTGTCATTGCCATTGAGTTCTGTGGTATGTTGGTTATCACTGTCTCTGTGCCTGCATCTTGGGTTTACGGAGGGGCTGGTGACGCCTCTGACGCTTCCTAGCCTGCTGTCCTCCAATTGCTCGTCCCTTCCTCCCTTGGTAGAGCTAGGCTAGGCCTCATGCCCAGTCTGTAAGATCTTGGAGACTGTACAGGCTGTGCTCCTGATTCAGGGCCTGGCTTATGCCACAGTGGCCTGCAGCATGCTGGGACATCTGGAAACGCTTCCCCTATGGCATCCTATGCGCTGTTGGGTCAGGTTGGCGAGGGCAGGCGGAGGGCTTGTCAGCCTCCTGGAATCTGGTTATTCAGCTGGCGCTAAGATGCCAGGGTTGCACCATTTACTTAGTCTTGTGTTTCAGGCCTGTGGTGACATTTGACCTCTTGGGAGACGACCAGTTGGTTCTTGGAAGACTGACCCACACTTTAGCGTCCTTGATGTACCTGGCTGTTAACACCACTGTGAGTTGGGACACGGGAACTGAACTACCACATTTCCCCAGAGTGGCAGTGCCGGAATTGCCTCCGGTGTGCACAGGACAGGGCCCGAGCTTTGTGCAGGCTTGTCCCCCCGCCCCCCAGGGGCAGGACAGGATGGGCAAGGTCATGGGCGTGGGCACTGCGTTCTCCTGAGCGCACCCTCCCCTCCCCTTGGCACTGGAGTAAGGCTTTGCAAGTGAGCTGTGCCCTTGCTAGCCGGCAGCAGAAGCTCACCTTTGTGACCCTCGTATTGGAAACACAGACCTTGACCACTTTTCCCTCTGCTGGCGTCCAGGTAGCTGTGCCTATGGGCAAGGCGCTGATGGAGTTCATTTGGGTCCTTCGCTTCCATGCTGACACGTGAGTGGCCCATAGGGCTGAAGGCCGCGGGGGGGGGGGGGGTCTCTGAGGCAGCATGACCTGGCACTTCCCAAACAAGAAGTGGGCCAGCAGGCTCGTGCAGGGCTGGAACGAGCGTCACTGCGTGTGGTCTGCTGTACTCGAGGAGCGTGTGCCGGGGTGCCCACCTGCAGTCTAGCTTGGGGCTCCATCCGCAAAGCCACGCTTCACCCTTCTCCCCTGCTCCTTAGCTATGTGCGCCGGGGCTTGCTGTCTGCCGTCTCCTCCGTCCTCCTGAGCGTACCTGCAGAGCGGCTGCTGGGGGACCTGCCAGATGAGCTTCTGGAAGCCAGGTCCTGGCTGGCAGGTGAGTGTCCCAGCCTAGCTGTGTCAGCCAGGTGGGCAGAACGTCCCTCAGCTCTGTGGAGCAGATGGAGGAGCCCAGGCAGAGCAGCTGTTCTGACTGGGTTTGCCCTTGCCCACTCTGAGAAGTGTGGCGACACCAGTATGGGAACAAGGATGCAGTCAGCATCCGTGTCGCATTGGGGAATCCTACAGGGGTCATGTCAGAAGGTACCCTCACATAGGAGCTGTGCCTTCAGGACCTCAAATCTACACACAGGCTATGCCAAGATAGTGAATATTGGGAACCTTCAGCCAAACTCACCCATGCAGCCTTTTGCTACCCTTCCTCCTTTATTTGGACCCCATGACTTCACCCCATGCTCTGGGGACTCACCCTGGGAACCACCTGCATGGAACATACGGCTTCCTGCGTGGGCCCCAGTCCAGTGGTGAGCTGAGGCTCCCACATGGCCGCAGTTGCCTGCCTCTGCCCTGGCGGGTGTGGGTCCCTGCTGTCTTTTGTTGCCTTGCTGTTTCTGAGGGCTCACAGAGGACCCCCCTCATTATTCCCCAAGTTCCCTCTACTGAGCAAGACCAAGTCCTCAAGGGGGGCGTGCTGCAGCCCCCAGGTAGAGAAAGCTACTTCTCCCATGGTGACGGCCCGGGCAGTGTTAAGTTTCTCCTGGCCATGGCCTTCCCAGCCACCATGGTGCCTGGTGCCTGCCACTGGGCATAGTCCTGGCTGGAATGGGCTTTGGCAAAGAAAGTGAAGCAGATGGAGCACTGGGTGCAGGGAATGGGTAGAGGGCAGGGTGATGGACATGGGACTTGTCCCCACGGGTACCTGGCTGCTTGTGTCTGGGGGAAGCAGGTGGCTCTGGGGGCTTTGTGGGCACGTCTCTTCCTCAGAGGGTGTGAGGGGGTCCAGAGTGCCTGTCCCCTCCTTCCCCTCTGCTCTCACTCGGGGTCACCTTTGCGTTGCTGGGACAAAACACCTGACCAAAAGCAGCTGATGGGGGGAAGGGTTTTATCTGGCTGCCAGTCTCAAGGGGAAGCTCCACGACAGGGAAAACAAGGCTGGACATCACCTCAGCTATAGTAGGAGAGTGAGCCAAACTCTAGCAAGGGGGAGCTGCTGACACCCTTAATTTCACCAACAACACGCCTCCTCCAGCAAGGCTTCACCTCCCAAATTGCCATCAGCTGGGAACCAAGCATTCAACGCACACAAGTTTATGGGGGACACCTGAATCAAACCACCACATTCCACCCCTGGCCTCCATAAACTGATGCATTCAGTCCAACTTTAAAAGTCCCCAAAGTTTTTATTTTTAATCTTGTAATTTTTTTTTTTAATTTGGTTTTTCAAGGTAGGGTCTTGCTGTAGCCCAGACTGACCTGAAATTCACTATGTAGTCTCAGGGTGGCCTTGAACTAGCAGCGATCCTCCTACCTCTGCCCTCCCGAGTGCTGGGATTAAAGGCGTGCGCCACCACACCTGGCAACTCTGCACATGCTCTCAGGGTACAAGAAGAATGCAGTAAGCCTCCCACACAAATTGCCTGTAGTCCAGTCTACACAAAATTCTTCCCCTCATAAGCCAAGCCTGCATAGTCCACAGTTCTTTCTGCATTTAGGTCTCTGAACTCTGACCAGAATGGTCCATCACACTCTGCTTACAGCACTGCAAAGTGCTTCTCAGCCCAAGATTTCAAATCCTTGTACATTCTTTCTGCAAATTGGTTTGAAAAGGGGAAAAACCCTACAGTTAGGTTTCTAGTAGAAACAACCCCACTCCACTGGTACCAAGACTGTGTTGTAGTTAGCTGCTGCTTTTTTTTTTTTAAGATTTATTTTTATTTATTTATTAGAGACAGAGAGAGGGAGAGAGAGATAGGAGAGTGAGACTGGGTGTGCCAGGGCCTCTGTCTACTGCAAACGAACTCCAGACTCAAGCGCTGCCATGTGCATCTGGCTTACATGGGCCTTACGTTGAACCTGGGTCCTTTGGCTTTGCAGGCATGGGCCTTAACTGCTAAGCCATCTCTCCAGCCCCCTGTAGTTACCTTCTTGCTGCTAGGCTAATGCACTTGAATAAAGGCAGCTGATGTAAGGAAAGTTTTTATTTTGGCTCACAGTCTTGGGAGAAAGTTCCATGATGGTAGGGGACAGCATGGCATGAGCAGAGGCTGGACATCACTTCTGCCACAGCAGATGGAAAACAGCAGCAGGAGAGACAAATTCTAGCAAGAGGGAGCTGGCTAGAACACCCCTAAGCCCATCCCCCCCAAAAAAAACAATACACCTCCAGCAAGGCTTCACCTCCCAAATTGCCATCAGCTGGGCACCAAGCATTCAACACACACAAGTTCATGGGGGATCAAACCACCGCTGCATCCCAGGAGGAACGCTTCCCTCCCCACAGAGTGGGCAGCCAATGGCATCAGGGCTGAGTGGCCATCCTGCTTCTAGTCTCCTGGCTTCCTATTTTGCTGAGACTCACGTTGTGCTCCTCTGGGAATGTGGAGGGGAGAGGCATCAGGACCATGGGAACCCTGGCCCTCAGCTGACCAGTCACTGGGGGTGTACAGGGATTGTAGGCAGAGCAGCCTCATGCCCATGTGTTTAAGGGCAGTGTAGGGCTGGGTTCAGGACACGCTTGGACGGACTCCCCTCAGGATTTTTGTCCCTAACGCTTCCTGACTGCCCCGAGGAGGGGTCTTAGTTTGACCTCTGCTAGCAGAGCTTCCCTGGGGCTCCTGGGGTGTCAGCGGGACCGTGTGTAGTTTCCTCATGGCACTGTGGTCGGGACGTGGCCCCATCCGAGGGACAGAGGAGCTCATGATTCTAGGTCCTGTGACTCTCTCCCGTCTCCTCCCAAGGAGAGTGGCACCTCTGACCCTTTGGCAGCAGGCAGCCCCTTATAACCACCTAGGCGGGGTCTCCTTTGTGGCCACACCCACAGCCTGCAAAGGGTGTAGGACATAGATTTGTGGCAGGTGGGGGTCCTAGCTGTTTCCTCACATGGGTCTGCTGGACTGCAGGGGGGCTTGTCTGTTCCTGCTGGTTTCCTCCGAGGTTGGTAGCAGGGTTGCTGGGCTGTGTGCCTGACCACAGCCTGCTCCCCCTAGTGGAGGTGTCCCATCACCTGGCCCTATGGAGGTAAAGTTCTCTTTGCTGGGTGTCCAGGTGAGGCCTCCAAGGGTCAAGCAGGCAGCTCCTTGGGGAAACAGCAGGAGGAGGGGGGCTGGTCGGCACGTTGCTCACCTGCTGTGTCTCCCCTCGGCAGACGTGGCAGAGAAGGATGCAGATGATGGCTGCAGGGAGCTGGCAGTGAAGGCTCTGCTGCTGCTGGAAAGAATCAGAGGGAGACTCCTCCCTAGTTCCTGACCTTCGCCACAGGAGGTGCAGCCACACCCTGGGCCGCCTCCTCCGGGAGGAGGGAGAAGACCCGAGGAGCGCACGGTATTGGGCTTGTGCGGCAGCCAGGTCTGGAGGGGCCGCGTGGCCCGGTGTGCGTGAAGGACGCCTTCGCCAACGCTGGCCCTGTTGTTACAGCCTGGCAAGGCTGAGTGCTCAGCTAAGGACACGGGAAGGCCTGCACTGCCCCTACAGGTCAGAGGCCTCATGCTGACCAGAGCTGGACCTGGACGTACCAGGCCCAGCAGTCAGTTCCTGCTGACTTCAGAACTATAGGCTCTTCTCTGGGCCTCAGGAGGGAGGAAGAGCTCCTGATCCTTCACTGTGCCCCTGTGGGGATGCAATGGCGACCGAGCATGGATGGTCCTCTGAGCCCCCCAGGCTGTGTCTCCAGAAGAATAAACAGGGAGGGAAACAGGTGTCACAGTCTTCCTTTGTGGGTCTCACCGGACGGACGGACAGGAACTTTACTTCTGTAGACGTTCATGAGGGGAGCATGGAAACAGAGCAGGAAGGGGCCTAGGCCTCGGAGAAAATAGACTTTATTGTTGTAGTCACAGGAGTGTGGTGGGTAGAGCCTGCTGTCTCTGTCCCCACCATGGGCACAAGAGCAGTCACCAGAGCTGGCCCCGACTGTGGCCTCAGGAGCACCGGGCCCTGCTGGCAACTACTGAGTAGCCAACGATGAGCATAGTTAGCAGTACCAGGTGTCCTCGAATACCAAATGTAGCCCCAGTCCAGAAAGCTCTAGAAGTTTCTCAGGCTCCATGGTCTGTACTTGGGAAAATACAGGAAAGATTCATCTAACTCCCTTTAAAAGCAGCTAACCCAAAAATCCACAAGAACAGCCCAGAACCCAGAGACACATGCTGATGGAGTCTTCCTTCTAAATGTGGAAAGGAGGCTGACCCAGAACAGTGAGTTCCTGCTGGACAGCGGCTGCTGGGCTCCGTGTGCCACCTCCCCGCTCACATGCAACTATAGAGAAACAGGGTTGGTTCTTGTTTTTCCTACCAAAACTGCCCTTCCTGAACTAGAAGATTGCAGATGATTTCCTAGCAGCAGGGCACTGGCCAGCCGGAGCCCGAGGCATGTCAGGGCTGGTTTTCTACTTCTTCCTCCACCTCCTCATACATCTCCTTCTGATCTTCCATGCTGTTGTGGCGGATCCGCTCGGGCAGGACGCGCGTCAGAGGGAGACCCAGGCCCTGGTGCACGGCGTCCACAGTGCGCTGGTCCACGTAGTAGGACATGTTGGCAGAAGGCAGTCTCTTCCGCATCTCCTCGAGATACTTGTAGGCCTAGGGCAGAGTTAGTAGTGTCAACTGTAGATCTAGTGGAGGTGTTTGGCTCACATGAGGGTGCCATTTTCATCTGTCATGGTAATGAAGCTTCCCAGACAGGAGGTACCCAGATCTCTCCCCTCAGGGCAAGGGGAAGCATCTCTGCTGGGGGGGGGGGGGGCTCTCAGGGGTCACTTGTCTGGGGCTTCCCAGCCTTTGCAAGGGGGCAGTTGTATGGGAGGCCATCATGTGTTTCAGGCACTAAATGGCTTATACCAAAGCTTTCACTGGTATGAAAGCCAGAACTCGAGTCCGCTGGCAGCTAGGACCCAAGGATCTGGTTGGAGTGTTAGAGCTACCTTCTCCCTTAAACCCACCTGCTTTTGGACACTTGCCAAGGGGAGGGCGGCTGTATGGTTTTCACACATTTTGGGGCACGTGCTTGCCAGAACAGAGGGCAGGCAGCAACAATAATGGCTTGTTACTTCTAAATGCCAAGTTTACCCCAGTTCACTGGGTCTATGATTAAGTTGTTTCCTGATGGTCCTTGATTCTAGGCCAGTGGACTACAGAATCTCTAGCACAGCAGTGGATCTCAGGGCAGCTTGGAGTGGAGAGCCTGGGTAGGCTAGGCTCAGCTTGTGGGCACCGTGCCTGCTCTGCTTACCCATGCCCATCCACAGGGAGGATCCTGCACAAACATAGGGGATCTTCTGTGGCTTCTAGGGCTTATCCCCAAGCTACACACCAGCTCAGAGTGTGACCCAGATTTCTGGCAGATGTTAAAATTTTCCAAATGAGTAATTATTAGATGTTAGTATTTCTAGAATTTTTTTAAAAAATAAGGTAAGCCTTTCTTTTTTTAAAAAAGTATACATAATTTTTACTTATTAGAGAAAGAAGCAGATAGAGAAAGGGCATGCCAGGGCCTTTAGCTGCTGCAAACAAATTCCAGATGTGTGTGCCACCTTGTGCATCTGGCTTATGTGGGTCCTGGGGAATTGAACTTGGATCTTTTGGCTCTGCAGGCAAGAGCCTTACCTGCTAAGCCATCTCTCCAGACCTGATGGCTTAATGGTTAAGGCGTTTGCCTGGGAAGCTATTCAGTGTGGAAGATGCCAAGTCAGACTCAGACATGAAGATGACAAACTGATGAAAGGTTTGGGTGGGCTAAGTCTCAGAGTAGACACCACAGAAAGACTAAGCTTGGGGCTGGAAAGATGGCTCAGCAGTTAAGGTGATTGCCTGCAAAGCCTAAGGACCCAGGTTCTATTCCCCAGTGCCCACATAAGCCAGATGCATGAGGGGGCACAAGCGTCTGGAGTTCATTTACAGTGGCTAGAGGCTCAGGCACACTCATTGTCTTTCTCTATTTGTTTCCTTCTCTGTCAAATTTATTAAAACAACAACAACAAAAAAGAAAAACCCAAAAATCAAGCAAAACTAAGCTTGAAGCAACAGTAACAGCAGCTGACAAGAGGAAGCACATATGTGGTCATGGAAAACACCGCAGATGTTAGAGGTCTGAAAGTGAGACAGATGCACTCTGCTGGGGTTCTTGAAGGAAAGGAGAGAAGGGGCACCAGCACGCCTGCTCTCAGTCTGGGCGGAAATACTCACAAACCTTGTCTGCTACAGGAGGTGCATCTAAAAGACGGAAAGAACCCAGCTCAAGA
Source organism: Dipus sagitta (assembly GCA_036346955.1). NCBI lineage: Eukaryota > Metazoa > Chordata > Mammalia > Rodentia > Dipodidae > Dipus > Dipus sagitta. The sequence goes on along the minus strand of CM070781.1, from coordinate 111,637,943 downwards.
CAACCACCTCCCAAAGTGACGGGAAAGGCTGAAGCATCACAAGAGACAAGCGTAGAGAAGCGTGTGAGAAGATGCTTGGCATCGCTACTGTTAAAATGCCATAAAGCCACAAGGAGGTGCTACTACGCCCCATGGGGGTGACCAGTGCAACGTGAGCAAACAAATGCTGGCAACGAAGAACAGGAGGGAGAGAGATGCGCGAGTGTAATGTGCAGGCGAGCTCTGGGAGCATCGACCTGGGCAGGAGGAAGCCTCACCATTTGATACTCCTCCATCTGCACGTGGTGCTCCACCAGGAAGCCATAGACGTCCCCGATGCGGATGGTGCTGTCCAGGTCTGGCTCCTCCAGGAGCAGCTCACATTGCCTGATGGACTCCTTGGGGTCTTCTGTGTAGGTCCTGCTAGGGGATAGAGAAGGCCTGAGCCCAACCCAAAATCCTGCATGCCCGAGGCCAATGCGGGCACCTGTCCTGTCGGAGCAACTATCCGGAATGGAACCTTTTTTTTTTTTTTTTTTTTTTGAGGTAGGCACTTCTTCAGCCCAGGCTGACCTGGAGCTCACTCTGCAGTCTCAGGTGGCCTTGAACTCAGTGATCCTCCTACCTCTGCTTCTAGAGTGCTGTGATTAAAGGTGTGAGCCACCACGTCCACCTCACTTTTTTTCTTAAATGTGAAAGTAATTCCCACGAATTAAGTGAATTAATTATTTATTTGTAAGTAGAGAGAAAGAGAATGGGCATGTCATGTCAGGGCCCCTAGCCACTGCAAAGGAACTCAGATGCATGTGCCACTTTGTGCATCTGGCTTTATGTGGGTACTGAGGAATTGAACCTGGGTCATTAGGATTTGCAGGAAAGAACCTTAACTGCTGAGCCATCTCTTTAGTCCTTAAGTGAATTTTTTAAATGATTTTATTTTTATTTATTTATTAGAGATAGAGAGAGCGAGAATGGGCGCACCAGGGCCTCTAGCCACGGCAAACACACTCCAGATGCATGTGCCTCCATGTGCATCTGGCTTATGTGGGTCCTGGAGAATCTAACCTGGATCCTTAATCTTTAGAGGCAAGCACCTTAACTGCTAAGCTATCTCTCCAGCCCCTTAAGTGAATTTTAAAAAAAATTAAAAAATTTTATTTACTTGAGAGAGGTAGAGAGAGAGGGAGAGAATAGGCACACCAGCTTTTAGCTATTGCAAACAAACTCCAGATGCATGCGTCACCTTGTGCATCTGGCCTATGTGGGTCCTGGGGAATTGAACCCATGTCCTTAGGCTTTGCAGGCAAGTGCCTTAACTGCTAAGCCATCACTTACGTGAATTCTTAATGTGTTTATTCACAAATTCATCTATTCCACAAAATAATGAACACTTGCAGTGCTGGGTTCTGTGTTTGGACACCAAGATAAAAGGTTTCTTTTTTTTTTTTAAGATTTCATTTTTTTTTATTTATTAGGGAGACAGGAAGAATGGGTGTGCCAGGGCATCTAGCCACTGCGAACGAACTCCAGATGCATGTGCTACCATGTGCATCTGGCTTATGTGGGGTCTGGAGAATTGAACCTGGGTCCTTAGGCTTCACAGGCATGCTCCTTAACCACTAAGCCATCTCTCCAGCCCAAGATCAAAGATTTCTAATTCTAGTTCCTGCCCAGGGAATGTTCAGGGACATACAGAGTAAAACATGTGGGAAAAGGTATGCCATTTTGTCCAAGGCAGTGAGGAAGAATCTTTATTTTTAATAACTTATTGGGCTGGAGAAATGGCTTAGCAGTTAAGGCACTTGACTGTGAAGCCTAAGGACCCAGGTTTGATTCTCCAGGTCCCATGTAAGCCAGATGCACAAGGCAATGCATGTGCACAGGTGGCACATGCGTCTGGAATTTGTTTGCAGTGGCTAAGGCCCTGAGGCACCAGTTCTCTCTCATAAAAAATTTTTAAAAATTATTAGAAAAATTATTAAATTATTTTAAAAAATATCAGAAAGAGAGAATGGGCACACCAGGGCCTCTAGGCACTGCAAACAAACTCCAGATGCATGTGTCACTGTGTGCAAAGTGGTTATAGTGGTTACTTAGGCAAGAATAGCCTGCATATGCAACCTGGTTCATGGCAAGAGACTGTGAAGGTTTATGGCTGTTTCCAGAGGGTCAGGGCCCTTCTGGCCTTGCTGGTTTGGTTCTGCAGACAGGTGTGCCTAGCCCTCCCTCTGACCTGCACACGGCTCTGCACCATGCCCTCACACCTTCCCTCCTGTCCACATGCTTTACCCAATGGCTGATGACCACTGCCTGCCACGTCCACCACCCGCCTCCTGCAGCCCAGGCTGGGCACTGTCAGATACAGACTCTGGGCTCCATCTGGCCAGATGAATGATGCCTTTTTAAGGAGATCAGTGTATATAACATTATTTAAGATGCTTTTTAAACTCCAAAAACCTTCTCACATGAGGACCCCATTTCTGGTAGTTGGGCAGTAGTTGAGTCCTGGGTATATGGATGTTTGTTTATATTATGATGACCACACTCACACTAGGCTCTTTTTCTAAGACAGGGTCTCCCTGTAGCCCAGGCTGATCTGGAACTCACTCTGTAGTCCCAAGCTGGCCTTGAACTCAGGTTGAGCCTATTACCTCAGCCTACTGAATGCTAGGACTAGAGGTGTGTGTGTGCCACCATACACTTTTAAAAGCTGAATACTGGGCTGGAGATGGCTTAGTGGTTAAGGCACTTGCCTACAAAGCCAAAGGACCTAGGTTCGATTCCCCAGGACCCACATAAGCCAGGTGGACAAGGTGGCACATGAGTTTGGAGTTTGTTTACAGTGGCTGAAAGCCCTGGTACTCCCATTCTCTCCCTCCCTCTCAATCTCTCAAATAAAATATTTTTAAAAAGTTGAATATGTACTAATAAGTAAATTAAAAAAAAAAAAAACTAGGGCTGGAGATACAGCTCAGCGGTTAAGGCACTTGGCTGCAAAGCCTACTGACGAAGGTTTGATTCCCCAGTACTCACATAAAGCCAGATGCACAAAGTGGCACATGCATCTGGAGTTCGTTTGCAGTGGCAGGAGGCCCTGGGACATTAACCTTTCTCTCTCTTTGGTTGCAGATAAAATAATAAATAAAGCTTGGACTGGTATCTCAAGTCAGTCTGAGCTTTCCTGACAGCCTGGGGGCACGGGGCCCCTCCCCCGCTAGCCTGCCATCCCTTCCTGCTTGCTGCTCCTCTGGAGGACACACCTGCGGGCCTGAATGAACCTCTTCACCAGAGTCATCTTGCTCTGAAGCTGAGCCAGCTTCGCCTCCTGGTCCAGGGGACTCTTGGCCTTGGCTTTGGACAGGCACTTGTAGGCCTCAGTCAGCGCCCCGTGGGCCTTGTCATAGTTCTGGTATTCATCAATCTCCACCTGTGCCAAGGAGAGCCGTCAGAATGAGACCCACAGAGCTGCCCTGAGCTCTGCCAGGGCCCCTCAGAGGGCTGTACCTGGGCGCAGGCATCGTAGAAGCCAGCCAGGAGGTCCAGGGCCCGCCCCTTGGTGTAGAAGCTGATAATGTTTTTCATGATCTCCGGCTCCTTCCGCCAGTCCAGGGATTGCAGGTAGTTGGCCGCCATGATGTAGATTTCTTTCTGCCTCGAGACACCCGCGAAGAACACAATTTTCTCCGTGTCTCCTGACTTGAGCAGTGCTCTCATGGCCTAGGTGGAGAAGGGTGGGGCTCAGCTGGGCGGGTCTAGGCGCAGGGGACCACCAGGGCTGTGAGTCCACTGCCGGAAGGCCAGGCAGCTCTTCAACACCCTGGCTGGGAAGGCTGTGCACGTGGGAATGGCCCGCACATGGCTGGCTAGAACACGGAGCAGCTTGGGCAGACTCACCTTCAGCTTGTCCCCAGCCTGGGTATACTTCTTGGTGGCCAGGTGGTAGTTGCCCTGGCGCATGCAGCAGTTGGCAATCTGCTCCAGCAGCTCCCGCCGAGACTCCTCAGACAGGTCCTTGGAGTCCTTGGACACAGTCATTTTCTCTGCCATCTCCTCAGTGATGGTCATGTTCTGGTCCAGGCACAGCCGCAGAGCCTCGTGATACTGTGCAGTGCCAAAGAAACCGAGCAGGCCTGTGACTGAGCTGGCCGAGGCCCGGGGCCCTTCACAGCCACCACCACCCTTCTTCAGAGGAAGCCGGCCACTACCTGTGGCTGAGTCAGAGGTGGAAAGGACAAAAATGTTTCACAGCACCCTAAAGGACACCGACTAACTCATGTTACTTTCCCTCATGCTACTAACAGTCTAGAATTCAAAAGAATAATATATTTGCTGTAGGAAAAGAAACAATAATCTAAGCCAGGTATGGTGATGCACACCTATAATCCTACCACTCGGGAGACAAAGGTAGGAGGATTGCCGTGAGTTCAAGGCCACCCTGACATTACATAGTAAATTCCAGGTCCGCCTGAGCTAGAGTGAGACCCTACCTTGAAAAAAGGGACTTGGCATGGTGGCGCATGCCTTTAATCCCAGCACTTGGGAGGCAGAAGTAGGAGGATTGCTTTGAGTTCGAGGCCAGTGTGGACTACATAGTGATTCCAGGTCAGCCTGGGCAACCTCAAAAAAAAAAAAAAAAAAAAAAAAAAGAGAGAGAGAGAAACAATAATGTATGTACTTCAAAGCCAGGTATGGTAATCCATGCCTCCAGTCCCAGCACTTACAAGGCTGAGGCAAATGAAATGTGAGGCCAGTCTGAGCTACACAGTGAGTTCAAGGCCAGCTTGGACTACGTAGATAGGCCTTGCCTTTAAAACAAACAAAAACAAAAAAAAACCTACATACACAGAAAAAAAGCCCATGTTGGGCATGGTAACACATGCCTGTGGAATTAACTATTTAAGAGGCTGAGGCAGGAGGATCACTTGAGCCCAGGAATTTGAGGTCAGTTTGGGAAGTCTGGTGGTTTGATTCAGGTGTCCTCCATAACCTTATATAATACATTCAGGTATTCTGAATGCTAGTCTTCCTAGCTGATGGTAATTGGAAATTAAAGCCTCCTGGAGGTGGTGCATTGTTGGGGGCAGGCTTGTGGGTGTTATAGCCAGTTCTGCCATGCCATTGTTGCTATTGTCCACTTTATATTGGCTAGGGGGTGATGTCCACCCTCTGCTCATGCCATCATTTTCCCCTGCCATCATGGAGCTTCCTCTCAAGCCTATTAGCCAAAATAAACCCTTTTTTCCCAAAAGCTGCTCTTGGTTGGGTGATTTCTTCCAGTAATGTGTACCTGACTGCAACAGTAATGTTGGTACCAGAAATGGGGTTGCTGCTAGACACCTGACCATGTGACTTTGGCCTTTTGGAGCTGATTTTCAAGAGGAACATGGAAGGATTTGAAACCTTATCCTAAGAAATGCCTTGCAGTGCTGTAAGTACAGCTTAATGGACTATTCTGGTCAGAGTTGAAAGACCTGAATGCAGTAAGAACTATGGACTGTGAGGTTTGGCTTATGAGGGTGAGAAAGAGCTTTGCCTGGACTGAGCCTAGAAGCCGTTTGTGGGAGAGGCTTGCTGTTATGGCTATGTCCTGGGAACTTGTGCAGAGCTGCACTGCATAGAGATGGACTGGTGTGAGCAGAGGGATATGGCACAGAAAAAATGAAATCTTTGGACCTAAACTGCTGTCCTTTCACCGGCACTTGTTTGACAGATTACAACCTTTGAGATTGAGCCAGCTGACCTGCACTGGGGCAACAGAAAGAATGTGGACTCTTTTGAAGGGTCTCTTTTGAATGCTCAAGGAGTGTCCTGTTCTTCAAAGTTTAACAAATTGGGACCCTATCTGGTATTGTGGAGTATAAGAAATACAGGAAAGAGAGAGTCATTGAGTTTGCAACACGGTCTTGTGTTTTGGAAATGGCCATGGGCAGTGTGAAGCAGGTTTGCTGGATTCCTACATGAGACCCCATGAGGCCATGAAGATGAACCACGGGTTGCAGTGGAAACCCAGTGGAGATGCTGGGACCACGATATAGCTGCTAAGGAAAGCTGCCAGCCCCAGGTGAAGTTTTCCAGGACTGTGAGTAGCCTAGCTGGAGGGGTGGAATTGGAATTCCAGAGACTTGTTGCTGGTTAGAATTATTGGACTTTGACATTTGTCACTGACTGGAGTGTTGTTGGACTTGGAACTATGGAGTTTGATGTTTGCCCTGTTTAAATCTTGTATTGGTTGAATATTCCTTTGCTATGCCCAATGCCATCTTTTGCAATGTGTTTATTCTGTGCCATTATGTTTTTTGGGGGGATTTTTTTTTTTTTGTATTATGGCTCAGTTAAAAGACCTTGGATTATGGGGATGCTTGAACATCATTAGGACTGATAAAAATTATGAGGACTCTTAAAGTTGTACTGAATGCATTGTATTTTTTTTTTTTTTCAAGGCAGGGTCTTGCTCTAGCCCAGGCTGACCTGGAAATCACTATGTAGTCTCAGGGTGGCCTCAAAGTCACAGTGATTTTCCTTCCTCTGCCTCCCAAGTGCTGGGATTAAAGGTGTGTGCCACTCTGCCCAGCTGAATGCATTGTATTTTATATCATGTATTGATATCAGTTTATGGGGGCCAGGGGCGGAATGTGGTGGTTTGCTTCAGGTGTCCCTCATAAACTTAGGTATTCTGAATGCTAGTCTCCCCAGCTGGTAGCAAGTGGAAATTAAAGCCTCCTGGAGGCAGTGTATTGTTGGGGGCGGGCTTCTGGGTGTTATAGCCAGTCTCCCCTTGCCAGTGTTTGGCACACTCTCCTGTTGCTACTTTCCACTTTATATGGGCCAGAGGGTGATGTCCACCCTCTACTCATGCCATCGTTTTCCCTGCCATCATAGAGCTTCCTCTTGAGCCTGTAAACCAAAATAAACCATTTTTTTCCCCAAAAGCTGCTCTTGGTTGGGTGATTTCTGCCAGCAATGCGAACCTGACTGCTACAGTCTCTTCTCAAAAAAAAAAAAAAAAAAAAAAAAAAAAGCAGATAGTACATTTCATTCTGGGTGCATTGCACACTTATCAACACATACACACACACACCAACTCCCTCACTGGATATGAAGCCCTATGGGGTGGGTTGTAAGGTTGCCCTCAAGCTGTGTATGGTGGCACATGTCTTTAATCTCAGCACTTGGGAGGCTGAGGTAGGAGGAGCACTGTGAGTTTGTGGCCATCTTGGGCTAGAGTGAGTTGTAGGTCAGCCTGGGCTACAGTGAGACCCTGATCATTTTTGTTTATTTTTATTTTAGAGACAAAGAGACAGACACACACAGAGGGAGAGAGAGAGAATTGGTGTGCCAGGGTCTCAGCAACTGCAATTGAACTCTAGAAGCTTGTTCCACCTCATGGTCATGGGTGACTTTGTGCTTGTCTCACCTTTGTGCATCTGGCTAACATGGGATTTGGAGAGTTGAACAAATTGATAAAAATTATGAGGACTCTTAAAGTCGTACTGAATGCATTTTTTTTGAGGTAGGGTCTTGCCTGCTTTGCTTTGCAGGCAAGCACCTTAACCGCAGAGCCACCTTTCCAACCCCCTGCTCACTTTCAAAGGCTGCCCTCATAGCAGCAGTCCCAGTGCACTGTGCAGGGTTAACATCTGGGAGCCATTCACTTCCAGGATAGGATGTAGCCATGGCTTTTCCTTTTGAGAATCTTATGTGTGGTCGGGCATGGTAGTGCATGCCCTTAATCCCAGCACTCAGGAGGCAGAGGTAGGAGGATCGCCGAGAGTTTGAGGCCACCCTGAGACTACATAGTGAATTCCAGGTCAGCCTGGGCTAGAGTGAGAGCCTACCTCAAAAGACCAAAAAAAAAAAAAAAAAGATAAAAGAATAATAAAATCTAAACTAGGTGTGGTGGCGCCTTTAATCCCAGGACTCTGGAGGCAGAGGTAGGAGGATTGCCATGAGTTCAAGGCCACCCTGAGACTACATAGTGGCTACATAGTGAATTCCAGGTCAGCCTGGACTACCGTGAGACTCTACCTCGAAAAACCAAAATAAATAAATAAATAAAAATTAAAAAGTAAAGTCTTGTGTGTGTGTGTGTGTGCGTGCACACGTGTGTACATTCATGCTATGGTCTCCAGACACATGCTCCACTTTGAATCCAGCTTTATGTGGTTGCTGGGGAATTGAACCCAAGCCAATAGGCTTTGCAAGCAAAAACCTTTATCTGCAAGCTCCCCTCCATAGTCTCAGCCCAGTTTTTCTTGAGAAATCACAACAAAGAGAGACAGCAGAATTTTCCCCGCCCTGGGGCTCCCACAAGTACTGCACCTTCTTGGCAGCCAGCAGAAGCTCCACGGCCTTCTCAAACTGCTTGTGCTCGATGCAGAAGTCTGAGCAGCGGGCCAGAAGGGCGGGGTCGGACTTCTCGTTTAGGTCCTCTGCTATGAGCTGAAGGGCGGCAAACTGCTGGGTAGCGAAGGCCAGTTCCAAAGCCTTGGAGAAGTGGCCTGCCTGTGGACAATGGTGGAGCCTGAGCTGTCATTTGAGTCCAAGTTCCCGAGAACTTGCTCAGTCAGGTCTCCTGCAGCCTCACGAAGGTAAGCATCACTAGTGTCTGCAGGGTGCTGGTGCCCTCTGCCCCACGGCTACTAGCACAAGCCATCTATCTGCAGATTCCCAACTGGGGCCCGGCCCTCACCTTGTGGTACAGCATGACCGCCCTGTCCATCTGCTCCCCCTTCTCCTCGTAGTAGCGGGCTGCCTCGAGCATGTCTTTTGGTGAGCTCAACAGGGCCAGGTTCATGAGCTGGTCATCTAAGCCGTTCTCCTGCAGGGAGGAAGGCAGGGCTCGGTGGGCAGTTCCCAAGACCTCGGTTTGTGAACGTGGCTGTGGGGGTGTGAGCACACCTCCCTTCAGTTTTGGTGTCACCAGGGGATCCGTGCCAGTGTGCTTTTTTTATTTAGGTTTATTTTTTATTTATATTTATTTATTTATTTGACAGAGAGATAGGGCGCGCTAGGGCCTCCAGCCACTGCAAACAAACTCTAAATGCATGCGCCCCCTAGTGCATCTGGCTAACGTGGGTCCTGGGAAACCGAACCTGGGTCCTTTGGCTTTGTAGGCAAACGCCTTCACTACTAAGCCATCCCTCTAGCCCTAAAGATTTGTTTTTTAAAAATTATTTATTTATCTATTTTATTTATTTATTTGAGAGCGACAGAGAAAGAGGCAGATAGAGAGAAACAGAGAAAATGGGCGCACCAGGGCCTCCAGCCACTGCACATGAACTCCAGACGCATGCGCCCCCTGGTGTATCTGGCTAACATGGGTCCTGGGGAATTAAGCCTTGAACCTGAGTCCTTAGGCTTCATAGGCAAGCGCTTAACCACTAAGCCATCTCTTCAGCCCAAGATTTATTTTCATCAATTTATTTATTAGAGATAGATAGAGAGAATGGGAGTGTCAGGACCTCTAGCCACTACATTCGTGGGACCTGGGGAATCGAACCTAGGTCCTTTGGCTTTGTGGGCAAGTTCCTTAACCACTAAGCCATCTCTACAGCCCAATATTCAGCTTTTAAAAGTGTATGGTAGCACACACACATCTTCAGTGGGTCATTAGCTTCTCAGGCATGTGCCTTAGCTGCTAAGCCATCTCTCCAGCCCGCCAATGTGCTTTTTAAGGAGCACCAAGCCTTACTGGGTCTGTCTGTGTACTAGGGCTTTCTGATGCTTTTTCTAGTTTATAGACTACTGCAAGACATACTTGAGGATGGTTTCAGAAATTAAACCTGGGTGGAGGCATTCATAAAAATGTCCAACAGCTGTCAGTGATCTACCTATTTGCAAAGCTGTAACCGTGAATCAGCCTACTACTGGCTCAGGGACAATTTAGTGTTTCGCCAACACTGCCAGACGAAGGAGACAGGGAAGAGAGGAGGGCAGGGACAGTCAGAGGGGAGTATGGAAACCAGCAGTGGGTTGACCATTTTCAATGTAATTCTCTCAACCTTTGAGTTTAATGAAACCTTGGAAACAGCAACGGAAGAGAGCCTGCCCCTCGCCCAGGTGGAACCACGTACCTTGCACAGGCGGATGGCATTGTTGAAGGCCTGTGCCCGTGTGTAGAAGTGTACTGCCTGCCTCACATCCTCACACCTCTCATACTGCCGGGCAAGGTGGTAGGATGCGGCCCAGTTTCCAGTCTCGTTGGCTATTTCAGCAGCCTAGAAAGACCAAAAACAAAGAATCGGTCATGGTGGCGCACACCTTTAATCCCAGCACTGGGGAGGCACAGGGAAGAGAATCATTGTGAGTTCAAGGCCACCCTGAGACTACAGAGTGAACTCCAGTTCAGCCTGGGCTAGAGCAAGACCCTACCTCAAAAAACCGAAACAAACTAAAAGACCCAGAACAACCAGAACATCGAATAGCCTTACTCCCTATCAATGAGCTATCTCCTATAGGGCACACTCACCTTTGTTTGTTTGTTTAATAAAGACTTTATTTATTGAGGTAGGGTCTCACTCTAGCTCAGGCTGACCTGGAATTCACTATGTGGTCTCAGGGTGGCCTCGAACTCACAGTGATCTTTCTACCTCTGCCTCCCGAGTGCTGGGATTAAAGGCGTGCGCCACAACGCCCGGCTAAAATCACATGTATTTTCCCCTCACCTGTACCACTGAGCTGCACTCAGCCTGTGCTCACCTTCTGCATGTTGCCCTGGAAGCAGTGAACGCGGACCACAGAGAGGTAGTCCTGTGCCAGCTCGTAGTAGTGCAGGGCCGAGTCCATCTCGGCTTGACTCTCCAGGTACTGCGCCCACCACCTCCACAGTGTCCTACAGGGTGGAGGTAATGCTCTAACGCCCACTGGAAGCGGATACCACCACCCACCGCCATCCTTGGGCCAGCATGGGAGATGCTGTATCTAGAAAAAATAAGCCCTTGGGGTTGGAAAGATGGTTCAGTGGTTAAAGCGCTTGCTGTTTCTTTTTTGTTGTTGTTTTTTCAGGTTAGGGAGTTGCTCTAGCCCAGGCTGACCTGGAATTCACTATGTGGTCTCAGGGTGGCCTCAAACTCACAGCAATCTTCCTACCTCTGCTTCCCTAGTGCTGAGATTAAAGGCGTGCGCCACCACGCCTGGCTAAGTTGCTTGTTTGCAATGCCTGGTGGCCTGGGTTCAATTCCCCAGTACCCATGTAAAGCCAGAAGCACAAAGTGGCACATGCATCTGAAGTTAGTTTTCAGGGGCTAGAGGTCCTGGCATACCTGTTTTTCTGTCTTTCTTTCTTTCTTTCCCTCTCTCTCTCTCTCTTTCTTTCTTTCCTTCTTTCTCTCTCTCTCTCTCAGTGTTTGGAAATAAATAAATAAACATTAAAAAAAAGAAAGGACATGGGCTGGAAGAATGGTTTAGCAGTTAAGGCGTCTGCCTGCAAAGCCAAAGGACCAAGGTTAGATTCCCCAGGACCCACGTTAACCAGATACACAAGGGGGTACACGTGTCTGGAGTTCGTTTGCAGTGGCTGGAGGCCCTCTCACACCTCTTCTCTCTCCCCCCTCTTTCTCTATCAAATAAATAAATAAATAAATATTTAAAAATATTAAAAAAAGAAAGGACAGCCAGGCATGGTGGTATATGCCTTTAATCCCAGCACTCGGGAGGCAGAGGTAGGAGGATTGCCGTGAGTTCGAATAGAGTGAATTCCAAGTCAGCCTGGGCTAGAGTGAGACCCTACCTCGAAAAACCAAAAATAAAAATAAATAAATAAGTAAAGAAAGAAAGAAAGGAAGAAAGGAAGGAAGGAAGGAAGGAAGGACAAGCCAGGGTCCTAATGGGTTTTCCAGGTCCCAGGACCAGCACTGGGGATGAGGAAGATGACCCCCATGCCCACATGGAAGCAGCAAGGACCAGGCACCATGGCAGAGCAGGGCAACGGGAAAGTGCCGTTCCATTAGGGCCACTTACTTGTCTTTCATCCTATTGACATAAGGCTCCAGGGACACCGGGTCTTCTGAGAGCATCCTGGGCACCTCGAAGCGGTGGGTGTCTGATTTCTCGTAGCTGTGGAGGGAGACCAAAGGACCTTGTTTCCCCCCTTGTGATCAGAGGCTGTGCCACGGCATGGCGGCTGTGGTCTGTGTGCTGTCCCAGGGCCTATGTACTATTGTTTTAAAATATTTTGTTTTTATTCATTTGACAGAGAAAGAGGGAGGGAGGGAGAGAGAGAGAGAGAGAGAATGAGAATATGGGTGCACCAGGGCCTCCAGCCACTGCAAACGAACTCCAGATGCCTGTGCCACCTTGTGCATCTGGCTAATGTGGGTCCTGGGGAACTGAACCTGGGTCCTCTGGCTTTGCAGGCAAACGCCTTAACCGCTAAGCCATCTCTCCAGCCCCTTATGCACTATTAAGTGTTCTGTGTTGTGTGTCTTAGGATGCCGGTCATACCTCAGGGCTCCTCGTGAGAATTCCAGATCATGGGAATGTATCTAAGCATAGCTCTTGCTCTAGAAAGGGAGCCAGGTCCTCAGAGGTGGCATATTGATTTCCAGGGGACCCCAAGCCTGATGTGTGCCATGGTGACTGACATACATACTATACCACGGAACTCAGACCCCTCAACAGTTTTCATGGAAGAGTACAGAGACCTTCCTGGGGCAGGTCCCTCGGAGAGCGTCCGGGGCCGTAGCACTGAGGCAGTGACAGCCAGGGCCTGCCCCGTCCCGGCCTACTCACTAGCTGAGGGCCAGGCCGCAGTCCGCGCTGGCCTCCAAGTGCTTGGCGTAGTTGTAGTAAGTGGTGCGCAGGTGGACGCGGTCGTGGAGCTCGGCCATTTCCATAGCCTTCTGCCACTGATCTGAAGCCTGGTAGAACTTGTTCAGCAGGTCATAGCGCTTGCACTTCTTGTACAGCTGCTCAGCATCCTCCTGAAGAGTGAAGGGCAGTGCTGATGCTCTGGTAGACAAGGCGACGGTGACCAGCGGCCGTCACAGGGGCACTGTGCTGTGAAGCACACTGCACAGGAGAGGGCACACAGCATAACGGCTGCCCCTACAAGCTCATGAGACAGATGCCTCACACTCCTCAAAAGACACACACTTCAGATGCAGGTGGACACCACGCACAGACTGATAAATTCAAGACAAGCACCACACATCCAAGAGACAGTCTAAGTGACCCACTGGAGAAGCCCTGCTAAGGGAAAGTCTAACTCTGTCACAGCCCAGCCAGCCTTGGGGGGGGGGGGGGCTTGCAGAACTTCTGAGCTCCTCTACAGTCAAGGAAGCCCTCTAGAGGTGCTCCTGTCACAAAGCCCATGTGTGGGTAAGTCACCTGCCTGCCAGATCCTTTCTCAGAGGTCTGTTCTCCACAACCACATGCACACTGAGTCTTCTGGTGCAGTGGCCTCTTCTGGGAGGGGCCAGTGTCTTTAGACCACTTGGAGAGAGCAGGTATTCATGCTGAGAGTGCAGTAGAGGGCAGTGGTCCCAACAGAGACCAGACACCGTAGGGTCACCCCAGAGACCTACCCTGCTGGTTTAGGCAGATTTGAGGGGCTTGTACTTTCAATGTGAACACCTGACAAGCCTACCTACTGCCTCCCTTCTGCAGGTCACAGGCTCCCAAGACACCCAGCAGTCAGGTTCTCTGCCTACCTGTTAACCTCTCTGGATCTCCCAGGTCCCTGCACCATACTCCAGCTAAGCAAGGTCCATGGTTAGTAACTCCTGCCCTTTATTGCAGGCAGCTTGGTAGTGTGTCTGTCCCTAGATGTATCTGTCCAGGAGGCCGGGCCCACTCACCAGCATGCCTAGCTGGATGGCCAGCATGGCCACTCTGGCCTCCAGCTCGGGCTCCCGCTCAGCCTCTCGCAGTGCTCGGGCTCCACGAGCATGACCCATGTTTCCTAGGCACACCTTGGCAACGTCCAGCCGCTGGGTCTTCACACACATGCGTGCCATGTTCTCCCAAACGGTCTTGCTGCAGACAGAAGACAGGAGGTCCTGTTACCAGCTTCTAGCTCAGTGCTCAGGCTACCTACCAGCCCTTCCTCAGCAATCGGTCAGCGCACGTGGGACCTTCACAGTACCGTGGCCTGCCTGCACAGTAAGTCTGCAGACCAGGCACTGTACACCCTCACCCAAAACGAAGGTGAGATGTGTCTTGAGTCTAACAGCTGGAGTGTCTTGTATGACCTCCCTGACCTCAGAGGCCTCCGGGGCTCATGAAGGAGAAAGATGGTATTCTGTGACACTACTTCCCTGTGCTGCTGACAGACAGTGGCTTCTTCTTATTAACAGCACACAGAATCAGGTCAAAGACAGAAGTACTTGCTCGCAATTGAGCTATGGACTCCACAGAACTTCTCCTGAATTACCCCCAGTGTTGGGGACCCTGCAGGACAAAGGGGCTGTGATGGACTCACCACCCCTCAGTGGCTGGATGGCAGTGTCTGGGTGGACAAGGTGGGGAGGTCCACACCCCAACTCAACCCAGGAGCCTGGAGCAAGGTTGGCTAGGAGAGGCTGGCCAGTGAGCCTCATCTTGAGGTGTCCACTGTGTGCCTGGCCTTCCTCAGAGAGCCCCTAGGGCTCTGGGCCTGTCTTCAGATATGGACAGTGGGCTGAGGCCTTAGACAGAGAGGCCCTTTGTAAACAACTTGGGGCAAACACTGAACAAGAAAGGTCGAGGGAACACAAGTTGACTCTTGGCACGGTCTCGTCTTTACCCCACACGGTTCTTCCCATTCTCGTTCCAGGAAGAAGGGGGCTGGTGCTCTCAGCCCTGGTCCCGCTGTGGGCAGAACTTCAGCAAACTAATGACTTATGTCTTAGGTTCCCTGACTTGAACAGAAGTGGAGGGCTTTGCAGCTTTCATGACGCAAACACCAGTGGAGTTAGTTCAGGTGTGGGCCTGGGTGGGATGGACATTACTGGGTGTCGAGGGATCTATGGTTGAAATGGTACGTATCCAGGTGCCGTTTGCTGAAGGCCAGCATATACCATGCACTTTTGTATGTGTAGTGGGGGACTGAACCCAAGGCCTGTGTCTGCCAGGCAAGCACTCTGCCCCGAGCTGCAGCCCCAGCCCACATGGTTTGCACTTGCCTGGGCCCGGTGAGAACGCTGACTTGACAGACACGTGCCATGAGCAACGAGGGCACGAGGGACACATGTGTTAGAACAGCAACACCCCTTGTGGCCACGGCCTGTAGGTGAGGCCTAACCCGAGTTACGTGGCAGCATGGGGACAAGGTGCCGAGCTGGAAGCAAAGCAAGCACGTGCAGTCACAGTTCAGCTCAGGGCCAGCCTGCTGGGGAAGCCATCCCTCAGCCCAGGTCCCTTGGCTCTTCGTGCCTCTCCTGGGGCCTCTTGCCTGCAGGACAGTGGAGAACTCCTCTGGAGAAGGTGATACACTGGCCGCACTGGGGAGCTCCTGGAGGCGCCCACTGGGCAGTGCTCGCCTAGTGTTTCTCAGGGGTGGACACGATGTCCTCATCTTCTGGTTTCAGAATTCAAATGACTCATGTAGCCATGAGGCAGCAAATACGGCAATACCCCACTCAGTGTCACAAGGCCACGGCCCAGGGCTTTTTCTCTGTGGAGCCTCTGCACGATGCACACTGATGTCCAGAAGCTGGTTATCTGAGGACTTCAGGCAATAAAGCACTCTTAGCATTTAAACTACCCCCACACTCATTTTTGGCAGTTTCTCACAAGGGGGCCCTAGGCGCCACCCCAGGACCATGCAACACTTGTCAACTCTATGGACAAAGGGCTCTCCAAGTCACTAGTGGCCTTAGAGATGTCAGCTTAGACTGAGGCACAGCAGTAGCCTGGAATCTCAGAAGGAAACACTGGGTTCTGCCGGCACTGCTCCAGTTCTAGAGTTGTCAGAACAGCACAGCCTTGTCCAGCGTCCTCCCAGGCCTGCTGTGCCAGCAGAGTGTGAGGCAGGGAACGGCCATTGCCAATGGCAGGATGGTAGTTAGGCATGAGATTTTCTTTACCGTTCTTTTCTAAACAATTGCACGTGGCTGGAACATTTTTCAAGTATTATTTACTCTGTCTGCTGAGCCAGGGCATCAGGGCTAGACGGAAGGGACATGGCCTTTTAGCTGCCCCTACCTGCCTGGGTAGCTGGCTCCCTTTCTTCTGTGTGGTCTGGAAAGCAAGTGGTTGTGTATGCATACAGACATGGTGAAACTATTCAAATACGTGCAGTGACTGGCCCTGGACAGAGTTGGCTGCCTGTGCCCCTGGGCTCCTCTCTCTCCCACCAGCAGGTTGTGCCCAAAACAGAGTCTGGTCCTTTTGCTAGGTGAGAAACAGAGGCCCTGGGGACTTGACTTAGTATCACTGTGCTTCCTTGGCCCTGCCCATGACAAAGACCTGCTGCTGTCATTGAAATGCCAGCCAGTTCCACTCAGGGCTCTTCCTGGGAATGAAGCTTCCATCCCACAGGGCTCTGAAGAGCACACAGTGGAAGATGGCCCACTGCCAAGCAGATTGAAGCTGGGGCCCTTGAAGGCCAGCACAGGCCCTCTCCTGCTGGGGACAGAGGACTCCCAGCTGCAGAGAGTCTGGTCCCAGGGAGATGCCAACTTGCTCCACAGACGCAGGCTGCACTCTCTGTGGTGGCCTCCCAGCCCCCACACCGTTCCTGCCCTTCTCTGTGCATACTGCTCGCTGACAACTCCACTCCCCGACCATGGGAAAGCTCTGACTCCAGAGTAGGGTCTGGGATTTGTGCATCTGGCATAAATTCCAAGAAGTAAACACCCGCCCAGCCCTGTCCAAGTCTTGAGAATTTCCTGTTGTCCAAGCTAGACTGTGGAGAGGGATCACAGCTGCACTTCATAGCCCCCGGGCGCCGGCAATGAGAAGCAGATGTGGCCGGGAAGGGCGCTCACGCTGCCATGGCTCCGATTTCAGAGAGGACCCATGCTCTGCAGAAGCTCAGCTGGACCAGTGCACAGGACAGTGGGCAACTAGAGGACCACAGGCTGATCTGCACAGGCATGTTCATCAAGTCTTGAGGTGGTTTTTCTGCTCTGTGCTGCGCTCCCTCCTTGTCCAAGTGCGGAAGGGGCAGATACGCGTATGAGAGCAGCATTCAGACGGAGCAATGGCCTACGAAGGCAGACTGAGGGAGCTCAGGAAGGATCTTTCTCCTGACTTGGCATTCGGTCGAGGGCGGGGGGCCTTCCCACCAGTCACACACGAATGCCTGGCATCCTCTGAGGACAGAGTCAAATCCCAGGAGAGGTCCCTTCTCACTCCTGTTCTCCCTTGCCTACTTGCCTGCACAGCCATGCAGATTGCTGAGGTACAAGGGCTGCTTGAGCCTGGGAGTTTGAGGCCAGCCTGGGCAACACTGAGAGATCTGTCTTAAAAAAATTAAAAAGTTCTCTAGGTTTGAAAGTGCCCACTTACTTCCTTCTGGAAATCTCCCAGTTCAAGACTAAAGGCAACTGACTTGGAGATGGAGGCCTACTAATGGAGATTTGGGAAACATTCACTTCAAGGGCGCTTGCTGTAGCTTGTGCTTAGGAATGCTGAGCACTGAAGATGCTGCACGCCAGTCCTGCCTTGGTGGGAACCACATGCAGGACGGGTCACAGGGTCCCACCTGCACGCCGGTCCTGCCTTGGTGGGAACCACATGCAGGACGGGTCACAGGGTCCCACCTGCACGCCAGTCCTGCCTTGGTGGGAACCACATGCAGGACGGGTCACAGGGTCCCACCTGCACGCCGGTCCTGCCTTGGTGGGAACCACATGCAGGACGGGTCACAGGGTCCCACCTGCATTCCAGTCCTGCCTTGGTGGGAACCACATGCAGGACTGGTCACAGGGTCCCACCTGCATTCTGGTCCTGCCTTGGTGGGAACCACATGCAGGACGGGTCACAGGGTCCCACCTGCATGCCGGTCCTGCCTTGGTGGGAACCACATGCAGGACCGGTCACAGGGTCCCACCTGCATTCCAGTCCTGCCTTGGTGGGAACCACATGCAGGACGGGTCACAGGGTCCCACCTGCACGCCGGTCCTGCCTTGGTGGGAACCACATGCAGGACCGGTCACAGGGTTCCACCTGCATGCCGGTCCTGCCTTGGTGGGAACCACATGCAGGACGGGTCACAGGGTCCCACCTGCACGCCGGTCCTGCCTTGGTGGGAACCACATGCAGGACGGGTCACAGCGGTCCCACCTGCATTCCGGTCCTGCCTTGGTGGGAACCACATGCAGGACCAGTCACAGGGTCCCACCTGCATTCCGGTCCTGCCTTGGTGGGAACCCCATGCAGGACGGGTCACAGGGTCCCACCTGCACGCCGGTCCTGCCTTGGTGGGAACCACATGCAGGACGGGTCACAGGGTCCCACCTGCACGCCGGTCCTGCCTTGGTGGGAACCACATGCAGGACCGGTCACAGGGTCCCACCTGCACGCCGGTCCTGCCTTGGTGGGAACCACATGCAGGACGGGTCACAGGGTCCCACCTGCACGCCGGTCCTGCCTTGGTGGGAACCACATGCAGGACCGGTCACAGGGTCCCACCTGCATTCCGGTCCTGCCTTGGTGGGAACCACATGCAGGACCGGTCACAGGGTCCCACCTGCATGCCGGTCCTGCCTTGGTGGGAACCACATGCAGGACGGGTCACAGGGTCCCACCTGCATTCCGGTCCTGCCTTGGTGGGAACCACATGCAGGACGGGTCACAGGGTCTCACCTGCACGCCGGTCCTGCCTTGGTGGGAACCACATGCAGGACGGGTCACAGCGGTCCCACCTGCATTCCGGTCCTGCCTTGGTGGGAACCACATGCAGGACCGGTCACAGGGTCCCACCTGCATTCCGGTCCTGCCTTGGTGGGAACCACATGCAGGACGGGTCACAGGGTCCCACCTGCACGCCGGTCCTGCCTTGGTGGGAACCACATGCAGGACCGGTCACAGGGTCCCACCTGCACGCCGGTCCTGCCTTGGTGGGAACCACATGCAGGACGGGTCACAGGGTCCCACCTGCACGCCGGTCCTGCCTTGGTGGGAACCACATGCAGGACCGGTCACAGGGTCCCACCTGCATTCCGGTCCTGCCTTGGTGGGAACCACATGCAGGACCGGTCACAGGGTCCCACCTGCACGCCGGTCCTGCCTTGGTGGGAACCACATGCAGGACGGGTCACAGGGTCACCTGCATTCCGGTCCTGCCTTGGTGGGAACCACATGCAGGACGGGTCACAGGGTCTCACCTGCACGCCGGTCCTGCCTTGGTGGGAACCACATGCAGGACGGGTCACAGCGGTCCCACCTGCATTCCGGTCCTGCCTTGGTGGGAACCACATGCAGGACCGGTCACAGGGTCCCACCTGCATTCCGGTCCTGCCTTGGTGGGAACCACATGCAGGACGGGTCACAGGGTCCCACCTGCACGCCAGTCCTGCCTTGGTGGGAACCACATGCAGGACGGGTCACAGGGTCCCACCTGCACGCCGGTCCTGCCTTGGTGGGAACCACATGCAGGACCGGTCACAGGGTCCCACCTGCACGCCGGTCCTGCCTTGGTGGGAACCACATGCAGGACGGGTCACAGGGTCCCACCTGCACGCCGGTCCTGCCTTGGTGGGAACCACATGCAGGACCGGTCACAGGGTCCCACCTGCATTCCGGTCCTGCCTTGGTGGGAACCACATGCAGGACCGGTCACAGGGTCCCACCTGCACGCCGGTCCTGCCTTGGTGGGAACCACATGCAGGACGGGTCACAGGGTCCCACCTGCACGCCGGTCCTGCCTTGGTGGGAACCACATGCAGGAGCAGTCACAGGGTCCCACCTGCACGCCCGGTCACAGGGTCCCACCTGCACGCCCGGTCACAGGGTCCCACCTGCACGCCGGTCCTGCCTTGGTGGGAACCACATGCAGGACTGGTCACAGGGTCCCACCTGCACGCCGGTCCTGCCTTGGTGGGAACCACATGCAGGACTGGTCACAGGGTCCCACCTGCACGCCGGTCCTGCCTTGGTGGGAACCACATGCAGGAGTGGTCACAGAGTCCCACCTGCACGCCGGTCCTGCCTTGGTGGGAACCACATGCAGGACTGGTCACAGGGTCCCACCTGCACGCCGGTCCTGCCTTGGTGGGAACCACATGGAGGACGGGTCACAGGGTCCCACCTGCATTCCGGTCCTGCCTTGGTGGGAACCACATGCAGGACGGGTCACAGGGTCCCACCTGCACGCCGGTCCTGCCTTGGTGGGAACCACATGCAGGATGGGTCACAGGGTCCCACCTGAGTGTCTTTTAAGCCACGGTACGAGCAGAGGACAGGCAGCTCCAGTGCACTCCTTGTCAAGTCCCTGGGAGGACAAGATGGCCACAGACAGGCTCGATGCTGAGACCAAGAACGAAGAACAACTTTCCCTCTGGCCCTTGCCCAGGCCCACACAAGGCAGAGGGACAGGGGAGAAGGCTTTCATTAACACTGGCTATAAACTTCAGTGGGGGAGCCTAAGGCAGGTAAGCCCTTCAGGGAACTCACAACTATTTCTTAGGACTAGTGTTGGCCAAAGGCTGGTCAGAGACAACAGCTCCTTGTCATTTGGGAGTGTGAACTTGCTGGGTACTGCGAGCCTGACTTGCATATATAAACATGGGATTGAAGTTACCTGGCATGGTGGTCCATGAAGACAGGAAAAGGCTGTGCTACCACACAAAAAAGGTTTGTGTTATCACTTGGAGCACTAGCTGGCACCAGAACTCTTTGTGTTCAAATATTGTCCTGGGTGAAGGTGTTCAAAAATATTTTAGGTGACAAATGATACCTGTATCCTCGTATTCATTCATACAGCTTCGAGGCCCAGGTGGGTGGGATCCCTGATCTGGGTGGTCTGGGCTCCGGAGAGATGGGACAGAGAGACTCAGACTGGGTTGTGCTTACACACCAGAGCTAAAGGGTCATGACAGAACAGAGTCACTGCTTTGCTCCTCACCTGGCCTCAGGGGAGGGACTGTCACACCAGCAGTAAGCAGAGGTGGCCAGAAATAACAATGGCTCTGTCTCAGCTCCCCAGGATGCCCTGAAGCCCTCTAACCCAGACTCCTACCCCTTCTTGTGACTCTAAGGATACCCCTGTCAGAGACTCTCCACATGGGGCCCCTGACCCATTAGGTCTGGACACATTTGCTACCTTGAGGGTTGTGGGTCTCTGGAGGCTGATGATGGTGATCTTGGATGCCTCTCCACCCCACTGTAACTCCCAGCACTTTCGTCCACATTTGGCAACACAGTTACTGTGGGGGGTCAGGTTCTGGCACATCAGGGGCTTGTGGGACCCACTGTGCAGCAGGCACATGGGTGTCTGGGCACCTAGTCCCTTTAGGACTTTGCTCTTCTGTGGTGGTTGCAGTGTCCCCAGATCCTAAGCTCATCACAGCTGGCCAAGCTCAGAAGCAACAGGTGAAACATTAGTGTCCTGGCCTGCATCCCTGGCTACTCCTATGGGACAGGAAGGTGGGGAAGGGCAGCTGGGGGTGGAGGGGATGGGGGGGGGGGGGTGGGGGGGTGGGCTGGAGCAGGACTCAGAAGTCTCCCCAGCCTTTCCCATCAGGAAACGCATCCTGTTAGTGTCTGGCTCGGTGGCAGAGCTGCTATTTGTTGCAGTTGGTTACGCCCTCTTGCTCACCAAAACCAGCCTCAAAAACAACCATTTCCTCTCCGCGGAGAGGCGGGTAGGCTGGAGCTCACACGCGCGCATATGCCTGACTCTTCCTTGCAGCAGACGTCCTGCTTTCCAGGAGCTGCCGTTTGTGGCGGAGGCATCAGGACCGGGGCCCAGGCAGCAGGAAGGCAGCCGAGCGCACCCTGCTTCCACGGCCTGCTCTTTTGCTCCAAGTAGCCCCCACAGCTGGCTTTACGGAGTGTGCCCCAGGAATTCCCACGCACGCCTCTTGAGTTGCTTTGTTTTCCACTGCTGCAGGCAAGAAGAGGTGCTGTGAACGCAGCCCCTCCGGCCCCTGGCTCCCAGGAAGACGGCCCACTCACAACTCTGGATTCTCGCCAGTGCCCCAGATTCCTCCCTGGGATGGGCCTCGCAGCGACCAGCTTCAGCACAGGCCTGTCCCTGCTTCAGGTGCAGGAGGGGGGATAAGGCAGGGCCGTGAGTGGCTCACCTGGATCCGGCCCATGGGCCTCTTCCCGCGTCTCCACCAGCCCCATGTGCCTGGCTGGAGCAGCCGCCCAGCCTCTGAGGATGAGCGGTGATGTTCTCTAGTCCCCTCAGCAGCATCTCGGCTCTCCCTGCATGCACAGCAGCTGACTAGGGCTTGGGATTTTCTCCGAGATAAACAGCGTCGGCAGTCCGTTATGACTGTCCAGAAACTTGTGGCCACCGCCGTGCTGGTGGCTCTTGTCTCCCTCATCCTGAATAACGCGGCAGCCTTCACCCCTAACTGGGTGTACCAGACGCTAGAGGACGGGCGCAAGCGGAGTGTAGGACTGTGGAAGTCCTGCTGGCTGGTGGACAGGGGCCGGGCCGGCCGAGCTGGGCAGGTGGACACACAGGACTGTGAGGCACTAGGCTGGGGCTCTGAGTCTGCAGGTTTCCAGGAGTCTCGAGGCACCGTCAAATGTAAGTCTGATTGTTTTTCTGTCACCTTCCGGGGCTGAGTGAGGGGAAGCAGTGGCTAGACCCTCAGATGGAATGGGGAAGCTAGGCCTGGTGCTCACTTTACAGAGCGACATTATACAAACTCCTCTCCTGTGTCCAGACCCTGTTCTGGCTTCTTTCACAGGAAAGTCACCTCATGCAGCTGAATGCTTTCTCTCTGCTACTATGCAAGGCTGGAGGGTGGACATGCAAATAACCAAGGGATACATTTTCTCTGGTTTGAAAAGAAATACTACTAAGCAATAAAATAAAAGTGAAGAGTGAGAACCTGTGGTTGAGTTCTGACTTCATTCCCAAGGTGGTCAGGGCCATGTGGAAGGAGACGGGGAAGGCTGTGTGGTAGAGCAGAGTGGACGCTCAGGGAGCCTCTCCCCAGTCCTTCCCCTTCTAGCTGTCTTGTTTTAGGGACGAGTTATTGACTTAGAAGTTGAGAACTTGACTTTAGAAGGGCAGTCATGTCATGTTTGAAGGTGCAGGGAGAAAAGGTTGCGAACATATGAAGACACTTGCTACAATGCTAGCTAAAATACACTAGGTCTGCTGAACATGCCAACCTGAGTTCTGATTCACAAACACCCAATCTCTATTGCAGACTGTCAGGGAGGCTCAAAGGCAGATTGCTCCTATTCTGAAGGTGACATCAGTGTTTAGGAAAGCACGAGGCTTAGGTGGGTGTCTGCTCGGGGCTCCTTAGAAGACTTCCTGGAAGTCCTGAGTGCCATTCGACCACCAGCTCTCAGCTCTGTCTCTGTCCAGTTGAGGACTTGGAACCCAGGCAGGGGAACATCATTCCTACCTCAGAGGCAGAGACACTGTAGCTTGCAATGTTCAACTTCCTCCTTCTGCCTGGACAGGCAGGGAGTGACAGTCTTTTTCTCTCTCCTTCCTTTCCTCTTCCTTCCCTTCCTCTTCTTTCCCTCTCTCCCGTCTTTCCTTTTTCTTTCTCTCAACAGCCTTTTCTTGTGAAAAAATCAGTACAGGAACACTTCCGAACTTTCCATGAGCTCTCAGAGTTCTGCATCTTGTGGGAAGTCAAGAGTTGAACTTGAGTCTTTGTGTGGTGACTTGGTAGTGAGCTCTCCATCTGCATTCACTCTCTGACCGTTTGGATACGCAGGAAAGCTAGTAACCTTGAACCTCCACCAAGCTTCTCACGTGGGCTGCAGCTCTGCTCAGCCCTGGAGGCCTCTGGCCTTGCAGAACGTGGGGCCAGATGCAGGCAGACACTCCGGCTCCATGCCTCTCCCTAAACTCTAGAACCAGCACCGGACAGCCCCCAGCTCCTGTCCTGGACCTTAAGGCATCCGACAGCCCAGGTGTCTCTGGAGGCTGCCACTGCCCTCTCTTACCTGCGTGCTCCCGCAGTCCTGGGGCATTTGCCAGGCGTCCTGTTCTCCCCACTGCCTGCCTGACGAGGCCTGTCTCCTCAGGCCACGGTTCTCACAGGGCCCTGTAGACTCCTCCCTGCCTGCATCTGTGTGGTGACACGGTGCCTTCGGCTGCTCCTGCCACACATCTGCCTCCCACCTGAATGTCCACAAGTTTCCACCTGTGTGAGTCTGCTATGCCGCCTGCGTCTCCTGGTTCCTCCATGGACAGTTTAAAAAGACCCTACCAAACGGACTGATGACCCGTGGGCTTAATCTCAACACTGGGGAGACCGAAGCAGAATGACCAGTGTAAGTTCCAGGCCAGCTGGGAGTTTAATAAAATAAATAAATAAGGAAAGGAAGAAAGAAAGAACCCTTCTAGCAGAGTTGGTGATATACACCTGTAATTTTATCACCTAGGAGCTCAAGTAGGAGGATCAGGAGATTGAGGCCAGTCTGGGGCGACATAGTTAAGACCCTGTCTCAAAACAGAAGGAAAAAACCCTCCTGCAAATTAAGTGGCACAGGTAGGTAGGTGGATACAACTCAAGGAATCTGAGCAGAAACAGAAGGCCACCAAGAAACTTTTCAGGAATGAATGACGGGATGAAGTTTGGGGAAAGGCTATACATATACAGGCAGTTTTTGGTTGCTAACAAATTCTAACACACACTGAGACCGAAACACAAAAGGAAAAAAGCAGCCATAAGTCAGCATTTCCTGAGAGGAAGCTGGTTCCTAACCCCCTGGCTCTGAACATGGGCGGTGTGGCTCTGTGCCCGGTGGCCTGGAGGTGGAGATGATGATGTTGGTCTCTTCCTCCTATCTTCTCCCCTCCATGAGGTTTGCTCCCACCAAATGCCAATCACTCCAAATCAGCTTGCACACTGTTCTTTCTTCATGGCCAGTGATACTTGCTGCCCAACCCTTAGGCACCTGCACCCCACTCCCCCTAAGATGAATCTGCCACCTGCTGTCACTTTAAGCCAGACATCTGACCAGCCCTAAAAGCCTTACCATTCAACCCATGTGGACCCAGAATCAGCCCTCTGGCAGGGCCATCTCCTGCCAGCCCTATGCCTCGAGCTCTTCCTGCAAAGCATGTGGAGTAAGAATCAGTCAGTGTTTGTTGAGTACAAAAATCTGAGGGACCTACCTAAGAGGTGAGGAACAAGAAAGTGGGACACACCAGGGTATTCTGAACTCTGGTTGAAGGCTCTGTACTACAGGGTGTCCTGAGCACACTGCATGGGGCTGTGGTTGCCCGGGTCCCCAGGCCCTCTCTGTATCACACTAGGTCCTCCCAGGGAGGGTCATGGTGACTTTCTTACCAGCTGCCTCTTTCCCCCTGTGGTGCCTAGAAACATTATTACTGACCAGGAACTTTCTTCCCTCTCAGGAACTGAAGGCCACAGGCCTGAGGCCTGCCTGACTCCAGGGTCGGCCTCACTTTTTCTTATTTATTCTTCTTTCCATGGCTTATGCACTTGGTCAGAGGCCAATACATTCTCTTTTTTTTTTCTTTCTGAACTTTCTGCATACGAACAATGAACATGAAAATTAAATCTTGGAAGTCGGGCACATGTCTTTATTCCCACCACTCAGGAGGTAGAGGTAGGAGGATCGTCATGAGTGTGAGGCCATCCTAAGACTACATAGTGAATTCCAGGTCAGCCTGGGCTAGAGTGAGACCCTACCATGAAAAACAAAAAATAAAATAAAATAAACTTTGGTGCAGAGCAGCAGGACCTCATTGCTGGTAGGGTTGTTCGGGGGTCAGTGATCCATGGGGTCAGTGACCTCACAGTCTACCATGGAGTATGGAGAGCACTGAATGGTCTAGGGCCAAGAGCCAGGTGAGGAGGAAGACAATGGGCAAGCAGGCAGACAGCAGAGAAGGACAGGACAGCAGGTGTCTATGGGGTCTATGGGGTCTCCTGGCCTCACTGCACTTACATGCACACTCTAAGTCAAGTCAGTTGGGATACTCCTCCAGACCAGCACCATCGCTGGCTCAGATCTTTCTAGGCCTTCAGAGGGAGCTTAGAATACCTGCTTGGCTGTTCCTGTATTGTTAGCACTCAACATCACATTTTACATTTCAACACCTTCCCAATTGTATCATCTTTAACTTTTTAATTTCATTTAGTTATTTGAGAGAGACAGAGAGAGAATGGGCACTCTAGTGCCTCCTGCTGCTGTAAATGAACTCCAGATGCATGCGCCACTTTGTATCTGGCTTTATGTGGGTACTGGGGAGTCTAACCTGGGCTATCAGGCTTTGAAAGCAAGTGCCTTTAACCACTGAGCAACCTCTCCAGCCCAGGCTGACCTGAAATTCACTATGTAGTCTCAGGGTAGCCTCAAACTCATGGTGATCTCCTACCTCCGCCTCTCAAGTGCTGGGATTAAAGGCGTGCGCCACCATGCCCAACTCCTGTGTCATCTTTTAGAGTAGCAGAGTATTTGCATGATTACACAAGTCACAGCTTCTTAAACTGTCAGTTATGACTCCATATGGGGCTGCATGATTGAATGTGAGAATCACAAAAATTCTGGTAAAGCTGGGCATGGTGGTGTTCACCTTTATTCCTAGCACTGGGGACGCAGAGATTGAAGGACTGTTGTGAGTTTGAGACCTGAGTTCCAGGTCAGCCTGGGCTGGAGTGAGACCCTGCTTCAAAAAAACCCACAATCTCAGACAGAGTTCATAACTGAGTCACCACAGGACAAACTCTGACTAGATATCTGCATAGCTGAAAAGGGCATCTGCCTTTAAGCAGGGACACTGAACATTACAGAAAACAATGGGCTTATCCTATTTAGAGAGAACAGGGGGGATTTAGGAAAAAAATCTTTGGTCTTGGAGGATGGCTCAGCAGTTAAGACGCTTGCCTGCAAAGACTGCTGGTCTGGGTTCAACTCCCCAGTATCCATATAAAGCCAGATGTGGTAGTGAATTCCAGATTAGCCTGGGCTAGACTGAGACCCTACCTAGGAAAAAAAAAAAATGCAAAACCTTATTTTATTTGCAAAATATCAACAAAATAATACATTTACTTGCATTAGCAATGTATTGTGATAGTTTTGTTGGTGGCTTCTTCCTTTCTTCGTTCCGTCTTTCCTTTTTTTTTTTTTTTTTTTCCTGAGACAGTCTCACAAAGCCCAGACTGGCCTTGAACTCCTGACCCTCCTGTCTTTACTGCTCCAGTGTGGCACCATGCTCAGCTTGTCATATTTAATTCTACCATAAAAAAATAAAAAATAAAGCCAGATGCGGAACGTGGTGTTTACCTGCAACATCAAGAGGCCCTGGTGCACCCCAATACTCTTCTCTCTCACACACAAATAAATTCAAAACAAAAGAAGCTTTGCCAATATCACACATGGATTTGGCAAGGTGCTGCCTGGCTGGTTAGGCAGCTGAAATGTCATCTTAAAGAGAACAGAATAGAATGGATAGAAAGCAGCACACAAAATTAATGAAGAGTATCTATTCCTGGAAATTAGAACTGTGCCAGGAAGGCATGTATGGTATGGAATAGATTAAAAGTTCAACTTTATACCCCAACAGGTTGTATTTGTTAAACTGTTTGATTTTAAAAATCACTGTTTAGTGCTAGAGCAATGGCTCAGCAGTTAAGGCACTTGCCTGCAGACCTAATGACCCTGGTTTGATTCCCCAGTACCCATGTTAAGCTGGATGCTCAAAGTGGCGCATGCGTCTATAGTTTGTTTGCAGTGGCTGGAGGTCCTGGCGCGCCCATTCTCCCCCATAATCTCTGCTTGCAAATAAAAATATTTTTAAAAAATCATTGTTTCAAATTGTTGACTTAGTTTCATAAAAAATTTATCAAATGAGGGCTGCAGAGATCACTCAGTGGTTAAGGTGCTTGCCTACAAAGCCTAACAACCTGAGTTCAATTCCCCAGTAGCCATGTAAAGCCAGGTGCACAAAGTGCTGTATGCACCTGGAGATCGTTTGCAGTGGCTAGAAGCGCTGGCACATCTATTCTCATTCTCTCTCTCTTTACAAATAAATAAAAAATAAATATCAAAAAATAAATTTTAAAAATTGGCAAATGAATTTTGACTTGGGATTAGGACAGAATTTCCAGCAATTTCTGAAATAGCCCTAAATATATTTCTGCCATCTTGTACTACATATTTATGTGAAGCAGTGTTCTCAGAACTGACAATTATAAAATCAAAACATGGGTCAACTCTGAAAATACTGAAGGTGCTCTACATCCAGAAATATCAAATATTCAGCCAAATGTTTTTCTTGTAGGTGTGTGTGTGCGCACGCGTCTATGAGTATGTATGTATGAGTGTGTGCACACGCGCGTCTATGTGTATGTATGTGTGTGTGTGCATGCACGCGTATCTATGTGCATGTGTGTATGTGCATACGTGTGCATCTATGTGTACCTGTGTATGTGCGTAGGCCAGAGGACCTCAGGTACTATTCTTCAGGCACACTGTTGACCTTTTTGAGCTAGCACCTCCCGTTGTCTCTGGCTCCTCAGGGTTGGGATTATAGGCAGCTACCCAAGCTCCCTGCATTTGCATAGATGCTGGGGACTGAGTTCAGGTCCCCATGTTTGTGAGACAAGCACTTCACTGACTGAGTTATCTTGACTGAATTTCTTTCTTTGGTTTTTCAAGGTAGGGTCTTGCTCTAGCTCTGGCTGACCTGGAATTCACTACGTAGTCTTAGGCTAGCCTCAATCTCACAGGGATCCTACCTCAGCCTCCTGAGTGCTGGGATTAAAGGCATGCACCACGACACCTGGCCTAGATTTAATTCTTTTCTTTTCTTTTTTTTTTTTTTTCAAGGTAGGGTCTCACTCTAGCTCAGGCTGTTTCAGGGTGGCCTTGAATTTATGGCAGTCCTCCTACCTCTGCCTCCTGAGTGCTGGGATTAAAGGTGTGCGCCACCACGCCCAGCTTAGATTTGATTCTTTAAGAAAATATTTATTATTTATTTAGGAGGAGAGAGAGGGAGACATTGGGTGTACCAAGACCTCTTGCCACTGCAAACAAACTCCAGATACATACACTGCTTTGTCCATTTGGTTTAAATGGGTAATTGGGAATTGAACCTGGGCCAATAGGTGGGAACACTGAGCCATCTCCCCAACTCAAGATTTAATTCTTTTTTGAAAAAAAAATTATTTAGGGCTGGAAAGATGGCTTAGCGGTTAAGGCGTTTGCTTGCAAAGCCAAAGTATCCCGGTTCTGTTCTCCAGGACCCACGTAAACCAGATGCACAAGGGGGCGCATGTGTCTGGAGTTCCTTTGCAGTGGCTAGAGGCCCTGACATGCCCATTCTCTCTCTCTCTATCTCTCTCTCTCTCTCTCTCACATAATAAATAAATAAATTAATTAATTAATGAAAAAATAGAAAAAAAATTAAAAATTTATTTATCTGACAGACAGAAAACAAAGAGGGGGAGGAAGGGAGAGAGAGAGATAGAGAGAGAGAATGGGCACGAATTCTTTTTTGTTTGTTTTTGAGGTAGGGTCTCTTGCTCTAGCCCAGGCTAACCTGGAATTCACTATGCAGTCTCAGGGTGGCCTTGAACTCACGGTGATCCTCCTACCTCTGCCTCCCGAGTGCTGGGATTAAAGGTTTGCATCACCATGCCTGGCTAAAATTTAATCCTTTATTTTAAAATAAACAAGCACATTTATCTCATTAGTATGCAAATTTTCTTTTCTTTTTTTTTTTTTCTTTGAGGCAGGGTTTCACTCTAGCTCAGGCTGACCTGGAATTCATTATGTAGTCTTAGGGTGGCATCAAACTCCTGACGATCCTCCTATCTCTGCCTTCCAAGTGCTGGGATTAAAGGTGTGCGCCACCATGCCTGGCTTTTTTTTTGTTTTTGTTTTTTTGAGGTAGGGTCTCTTGCTCTAGCCCAGGCTGACCTGGAATTCACTATATAGTCTCAAGGTGGCCTCAAACTCATGGCGATCCACCTACCTCTACCTCTCAAGTGCTGGGATTAAAGGTATGTGCCACCATGCCTGGCTTGATGTTGTTTTATTTTATTTCATTTCATTTTATTTTATTTTGAGGTAGGGTCTCATTCTGGTCCAGGCGGACCTGGAATTAACTATGTAGTCTCAGGCTGGCCTCGAACTCACAGAGATCCTCTTACCTCTGCCTCCCAGGTGTTGGGATTAAAGGCGTGCGCCACCACGCCTGGCTGCTTGATGTTTTTATTTTTTTGATGTTTTATTTTCATACCATTTTATATACCTATTTATCTGAGGCAGTATAAAAATTTCTTAGGCAAAAAATTGGTATATGAGTGGGAAAAGTTTAAGAAGCCCTGACCTAAGTGGTAAGAATAGCAAGAGTCTGGTCTATAGACGACAGAGAATTAGGAAGAATGTCACTATCCGCAGACAAAGATGCCGTTTCTGATCATAGCTGAAAGAACCTTCTGCAACACACACTCCTGCTGTGTGGACAGGGCATCCCGCAGACGCACACAAAATGGACTCAGCCTCTACACAGCGTGTGGTCATTAGTCAGGCTGACTATGAAGGCAGGGGGAGCAGCTGGCCAATCAACAGAGGTAGCCATCAGCCTGATCTCCAGCCAGTGCTAACTTCACCACCGGTCTTGGCCACTTCAGCTGTGGAAGCGACAGCATGTAGGCCCTGGTTCCCCACACTCTGGGGCTCAAGCAGTCAGTACTGCCATGAAGCCCACGCCACAGTGTAAGGGGCGTTTCTGCTGCCTCTGCTGCTCTCTGCTCCTCTCTATATCTGTGATCACACCCACTCACTCCGACCTGTCTCAACCTTCAAGGACGCACCTGCTTGACTGCTTTATGCCAGGGTCCCTCGACTACCAGGCCTTCTTTTTATTTAAAGCATCACCCTTGTGCGTCAGGGTCTCTAATGATGAGTTCTGCTTTGTGGTCACTCCGAGGATTAAGAACATGAGCGCCCTGTCACCAGCAGCGAGGCACGCTGGAGGCCATTTGCTTTGCTCTGAGAAAAGCAGGAGAGAAGCAGCTGCCAAGGGCCAGCACGGGGCCAGGGCCAGTCAGAGATGACTGCTGTCCACCTCCAGTAGCATGTGTCTTTGGTGCAGTGCTTGTTGGGTCACCATGCACACAGGCTGCTTGGAGCATCCAGGAGCCTGTGACCCTGTGCACCTGAGGTGCCCTTCAGAGGGACAGCCTGTGACCCAGTGCACCTGCGGTGCCCTTCAGAGGGACAGCCTGTGACCCTGTGCACCTGCGGTGCCCTTCAGAGGGACAGCCTGTGACCCTGTGCACCTGCGGTGCCCTTCAGAGGGACAGCTGTGACCTGTGCACTGGGACAGCTGTGACCCTGTGCACCTGCGGTGCTCTTCAGAGGGACACCTGTGACCCTGTGCACCTGCGGTGCTCTTCAGAGGGACAGCCTGTGACCCTGTGCACCTGCGGTGCTCTTCAGAGGGACACCTGTGACCCTGTGCACCTGCGGTGCTCTTCAGAGGGACAGCCTGTGCACAGGATCCCTGGCTTTAGGGCTGCTTGTGCCACCCCCAAGTTGACGTGGGCAAGTTGGAAAAGCCTTGGGATTTGGGAAGGGTCCCTCAAGCTCCAAATGACAGAAGGGTTCACCACAGAGGAAACAGCTCACAACACAATGGACAGGAGACAGGCTGACCCTTGGTGGAGGGAAGTGGCACAACCCCCTGGAAGACTATGTGACCCCACAGCCTAAATACAGACACGACCTGCATGAATCGCAGACCCACCCTGTCCGAAGACGGACCCTGGGCAGAGGTGGTGGTCAAATGGCATGGCACCTAAGAGAAAGTGTGTGTTCTGCTCAAGATGGCGTCCCTCATGCCACATTAATGATCTGATCAAAGCCTGTAGGAAAGGGGGCCTCACTTCATAATGGATGGTGTGGGTCTAAAAAAATATATTATTTATTTATTTATTCAAGACAGAAAGAGGCAGATGGAGAGAGAGAGAGGAAATGGGCATGCCAGGGCCTCTAGCCACTGGAAATGAACTCCAGACGCATGTGCCACCTTATACATCTGGCTTTACATGGGTACTGGGGAACTGAACGTGGGTCCTTTGGCTTTGCAGGCAAGTGCCTTTACTGCTAAGCATTCTCTTTGGTGCTGGTATGGGGTTTTAAGTAAGTGCTCAGAATCACCCAAACTCCTGCCAGCTCAGCACATGGGGAAGTCATTTCTCATCCAGGGTCACTCCATCGACACTGCTACTCACCCGTCACCCACTGAACACAGTGGCCACTGAACACAGTCAACTCCAAAGAGTAGTCGGGAGCCAGGAAGTGCATAGCAGTCTCTGGCCATTTGGAGGTCGGTAAACACTAACCTCTAGGCCTGTGTGTCTTCATTAGCTTTACCCACCTAGTCAGTCACCCACCAGCCTGGGTCACGTGTGGGGGTGGCAGAAGGGGGCCTGGGCAGCCTTTGATGTATGGTGAAGGGAGCCAGGGAGGGTAGACTATAGGAACGGGATGGATGGTAGAGGTACAGAGACAGTGAGAGAGTGATGGATGCCACAGGTCTAGAGCAGAGGTACCCATCATGTGCTCAGGGTACAGAGCCAGCATGAGTTGGAGAGGCAGGTGCTAAGCCCAGAAGTTTCAAGCCATTCTGTGGATCCAATCTGCCTTTCGATAAGCACTTAGGTCAGGCTAAATGAAATTGCCGATATTGGACTACACTGATTTAAAGCAACCTACTAGGGCTGGAGAGATGGCTTAGTGGTTAAGGCACTTGCCTGCAAAGCCAAAGGACCCAGATTCGATTCCCCAGAACCCACATAAGCCAGATGCACAAGGTGGTGCATGCGTCTGGAGTTTGTTTGCAGGAGATGAATGCCCTGGCACGCCCATTTTCTGTCTCTCTAGTCCCCCAAAATAAATAAATAAATTAGACAAAAATATTTACAAGTAGCCGACTGTGGTGGCGCACGCCTTTAATCCCAGCACTCGGGAGGCAGAGGTAGGAGGATCGCTGTGAGTTCGAGGCCACCCTGAGACTCCATAGTGAATTCCAGGTCAGCCTGGGCTAGAGTGAAACCCTACCTCAAAAAATCAAAAAAAAATTTTTTTTTAAGTAACCTACTAGCCATTTAAAAGCCCACAAAGGTGCAGCAGCCTTCCCCCTCCATACGCACGCTGCCTTCCCATCTAAGTTTCCTGAGGAGCCTTACTTGCTGGCTCCTCTCGCTCATACCAAGAGGCCCGTATGCTGTCCTAGTCCCCATCTTGGAATAGAAGATGACAGTGTAGCCCAGAAGTCAGGTCCTTCAGGGACCTTGGAAGGCTGTGCTCTCATGTTTATGAATAACACTTTTTTTTCAAAATATTTGTATTTATTTGCAGGGGGGAGAGAAGGAGGGAGAAAATATGATGAGAATGGGTGTGGCAGGGCCTCTTGCTACTGCAAACAAACTCCAGACACATGCACCACTTTGGGCTTTACATGGTACTGGGGAACTTCATGAACCCTCTCAGCCTTTGCAAGCAAGTACCTTTAATCGCTGAGCCATCTCTCCAGCCCCAATCATTAACATTTTCTGTAACCCAATTCTGAAACTCAATGTTTCAAGCTCTGGGAAGAGTACCTTAGTCTTTAAGTCCTGCCCTGGCTTGAGCATTTAATATTTTATTTTCATTTATTTATTTGAGAGAGAAAGGTAGAGAGAGAGAGAGAGAATGGGCATGCCAGGGCTTCCAGCCACTGCAAACAAACTCCAGATGCACATGCCACCTTGTGCATCTGGCTTACATGAGTCCTGAGGCATTGAATCAAGGTCCTTCTGCTAAGCGACCTCCTGCCTCAGCTTCTGAGTACTGAGATACTAAGACTAAAGGTGTGCACACCTTTAATCTCTCTGGGGCAGGATCTTGCTCTAGCTCAGGCTGACCTGGAATTCACTATGTAGTCTCAGGTTGGCCTTGAACTCACGGCAATCCTCCTACCTCAGTCTTCCAAGTGCTAGGATTAAAGAAAGGCATGCAATACCACGCCTGGCTTTTAAAAAAAGTAATTTCATTTATTTATTTGCAAGCAGAGAAGAAGGGGGATGAGAAGAGAGGAAACGGGCATGCCAGGGACTCACTCTTGGCATTGCAAGCGAACTCAAGATGCACGCACCACTTTATGTATCTGGCTTTATGCAGGTACTGGGGAAATGACCCTGCTGTCAGGCTTTGCAAGCAAGTGCCTTTAACCACTGAGAACTCTCTTCAGCCCCTAGCCCCTTGTTTCTAACTGTACTCACAGACAGGTTCGCTGTCCATCTAGAATAACCTGGAGCCTAGAAATATCAGTATGCTGGTGTCACCCACTGCTGCTCTGCCTTCTCTGTCCCCTCTTGGGAGCAGGATGTAAGGAAGGGAGACAAGCACGAGGCTGGTCACTACTCTGGCTGGTGGCAGAGGGATATGGGGCCTTGGAGGTGGGCAAAGTTGGGTGGGAGCCTGGGTTCAGCAGACTCAGGTTTGGTTCTTGCTGTCTCTTGCTTGTGGTTAGAGACCCAGACAAGTAATTTCATGCCATGGGCCCAAGTCTCTTGCCCACAGCAGGGCCAGGTAACTGCTGAGTTCTCAACAGACAACCTGAGGGACAACAGCTGAGAAAGGTGGGGCCCTCTGGGGTCCACTGAGCAGGATACCCTGCACTATGGTATAGACGTGCCTTCCAGCTTCATCCACAACATAAGAGATTTTGTGGAAGAGGAATGCGCATCCCAACAAGAACCAGGGCAGGGCCCAGCCCAGGTACCACGACTACCGCAGCCAGGGCCGCATGTGTGAGGAATCTTCAGTGGCTGGGGCAGTGTGCAGGCTACAGGGTGGGTAAAATGCTTCCAAGTTTTTCTCACAGAAAGCACTGGTTGTTCCTACTGCTTTTCAAAGGCTTAAAGGAGGCCTGGAAAGGGAGCAGTTACCATGGAGGTGAGTGTGGCTAGGACGGCCTGATCTGACTGCCCCCCAGCGCTAACTATGCTGACCACCCGCCTTCCCTCTCTCTTGGCCCACAGTACAGTTTGACATGATGCGTGCTTGCAACCTGGTGGCCACAGCTGCCCTTGCCGTGGGTCAGCTCACCTTTGTCCTAGGACTGACCGGCCTGCCTCTGATGTCACCAGAGTCCCAGTGCTGGGAGGAGGCCATGGCTGCTGCATTCCAGCTGGCGAGTAAGTACCCAGGATGGGCAGAACGGCTGTGCTGTGGCCTGTCGGGTCAGCTGGCATTCGGAGGGTTCTGATTTGTGGGGTGGGGAGGGGTGCCCCAGGGCTTTGGGTGGCCCGACGGAGGCGGTAGGTTGCATCTTTGCCCATGGCCTCAGGGGGCTCCTGTGGTTATTTCCTCACCACTAGGAGCAAAGGCAAGACAGAAACCTGCATTCTGGACTGAGGGTTGAGCACTTAACTATGTGGCTTTTTAACTGCCATACCCTTTTTCATGTTAAATGTGGCACACACGCTGAGGTGAAGTGCTATGCTTTTCTAAGTCTGTGGGACCTGTGCCTGCCTTGCCCAAGTTGAGGTGGTTAGTTTTCATGCTCCTGTTGCAAAGCTGAGGCATATGGGGAGGAGTCAGGGCAGAGGCAAGAGGGACAGCCCCAGCCTCCCCAGCTAACAGCTCCAACAGGAGGTCAGAGCCTCGCCTGGAGTGGGCACAAGACAAGATACGTGGTACCAGACACTCTGAGGAGCACATGCTGGCATGTTACACATGGCCTGAATGGACATGCCATGAACATGCTCCTACCATAGATCTAACAGAGATATACACCATCGCCTGGCCTCCTTAAGCTACCATGTGTGTCAGGGAGGAGAGTCCTGGAGGAAGGCCAGGACGCCCGGTTGTGTGTGGTGATGTCAGAGAGCAGAGTCACTGGACCGACCATCCACCGACTGGTCTAGGGCTGCCGTGTACAAGATGGGGCATGGTAGGAGAAACTCATCTGTTTTTAAAGTGCGAAAGTGGTGGCATTATCAGAAATGCTCCATAGCCAGTTCTGGGAGGCTCAGGACGAAGGGAGGAAGCCATGCATCTGCTCAGTGATTCCCTCAGTGACCAGGGGCTCTCAGCGCTCTAAGCTGTGCTCAGGCTTTATGGACCACAGCCAAGTGAGTGAAGGTCAAGTTTCCTGAGGTTCACTGAGGATACACTCAGCTTTGTGGTCTGGACAGAGAGCAGCGAGGGCCGCAGTGTACAGGACCAGGGTGTGGGGCACTTTTAGCTGACTCTCCTGCCATTCCTTCTGGGTGCAGAACAGCAGCCATTCCTAGTGTCTGAGTAGACTTTCAACAGAGGAAACGGCAGGAAGTCTGAAGTGAATCACTCTAGGAATAATGGACCCTGGGCCTTTATCTTTCTTGAGAAACAGTTTCCAGAATAAGGCCGACAGGTATTTATGTGCTGGAAAGTGCCTGGTGGGAATCAGGAAACACGGCTATCCTGACTGCTAAGAATAGTGTGGCGGCATGGTCCTGGGAAAGTCACTTCCCTGCGGCTGGGTCAGAAGCAGGAAGGGGGCTGGGCAGTGAAGTCCAGTGGGAAGACACAGAGCTCAGTGGCAGGACAGCTAGGCTTGTATCGGGGTTCCATCGCCACTGACATGAATGCTGGCCACTCACTGAGCCAGCTGCTGCTCCATCAGCCGCAGCCCAGAGGCTCATGTCTGTCCCTCTCCTTGGGTATGATAAGGACTGCGCAGGTAAATCGTCACAGGAATCAATCTGCCTCCTTTCCACTCTGCCACTGAGGTGAAACATGGCAGGCAAAGCATGTATTAGGAAGGTCACCCACTTTACCCTCTACTGCCCAGAAACACAAAGTGGTGCATGCATTTGTTCATTGGCAGTGGCTGAAGGCCCTGGTGTGCCCATTCTCTCTTTTTCTGTATGTCTCTCTTCTCTCACTCTATGCAAACAAACAAACAAATGAATAATCAGGGACCTCTCACCATGAACCAGAGAAACAGCTCTCCCCTTACTGACTGTGGGCCTCGAGCAAGGGGCAATGACATGAAATTCCATCCCTTCAAGAAGGAATATTTTTAAAACATGGTGGGAAAACCTGGGTTAAAAAAATAGACATGCTAGTGGCAAAAACAGAAAAGCAATAGTTCTTGTCTCTGGAAATAACTCCTGGCTGTCTTTCCTACTAAATAGCCCCGAGACTCATGAATCATTAAGAGGGGGAAGCCAGGCATGGTGGCACACACCTTTAATTCCAGCATTTAGGAGGCAGAGGTAGGAGAATTGCTGTGAGTTTGAGGCCACCCTCAGACTTCATACTGAATTCTGGGTCAGCCTGAGCTAGAGTGAGAACCTACATCGGAAGAGAGAGAGAGAGAGAGAGAGAGAGAGAGAACCAGAGGATTGGAAAGATGGCTTAGTGATCAAGGTGCTTGCCTATAAAGCCTAAGGACCCAGGTTCAATTCTCCAGGACCCATGTAAGCCAGATGCACCAGGTGGTGCATGCATCTGGAGTTCATTTGCAATGGCTAGAGGCTCTGGCATGCCCATTCTCTCTCTATTTGCCTCCTCTTTCTCTCTCTCAAATAAATAAATAATATTTTTTTTAAAAAAAGAGAACCAGGGTGCGTGTGTGTTCACGTGAGTGAGTGTGGGCATGCGTGTGCCATGGTGCACATGTGGAGGTCAGAGGATGACATTTGTGTTGGTCCACACCTTCCAAGTTGTTTGAGGCAGAGTTTCTCATTGTTCACTGCTCCATTCATGAGCTTCTGGAAGAGGCTCCTGTTTCTATTTCCCTTTTTGGCATCAGCACACTGGCATTACTGAAGCCACCAAAGCTTCTGGCTTTCATGTGTGGTCTGGGGTCTGAACTCAGGTACTCAGAGTTGCATGGCAAGCTCCTTATCCACTGAGCCATCTCCCAGCCCACCAATACTA
Organism: Dipus sagitta; assembly: GCA_036346955.1. Taxonomy (NCBI): domain Eukaryota; kingdom Metazoa; phylum Chordata; class Mammalia; order Rodentia; family Dipodidae; genus Dipus; species Dipus sagitta. Next base: position 111,599,993 of record CM070781.1, on the reverse strand, counting down.
CATTCACAAAACCAAATTAAAGCTGGGGGTGGTGGTGCATGCCTTTAATCCCAGCACTCGGGAGGCAGAGGCAGGAGGATCACTGTGAGTTCGAGGCCACCCTGAGAATACAGAGTGAATTCCAGGTCAGCCTGGGATAGAGTGAGACCCTACCTCAAAACACAACAACAAGGGCTGGAGAGATGGCTTAGTGGCTAAGCGCTTGTCTGTGAAGCCTAAGAACCCCGGTTTGAGGCTCGATTCCCCAGGACCCACGTTAGCCAGATGCACAAGGGGGCGCATGCATCTGGAGTTCATTTGCAGTGGCTGGAGGCCCTGGCGTGCCCATTCTCTCTCTCTCTCTTCCTCTCTATCTGCTTCTTTCTCTCTCTGTCTGTTGCTCTCAAATAAACAAAGTAAACAAAAAATAAAAATAAAAAAAACAACAAAAATAAAAAATAAAAAAAAAACCACCCCAATCAGGGGGTGGAGAGATAGCTCAGTTGCCTGCAAAGCCTAACAACCTGGGTTCGAATCCCCAGTACCCATGTAAAGCCAGATGCACAAAGTGGTGCATGCATTTGGGGTTCATTTGCAGTGGCTGAGGGCCCTGGCATGCCCATTCTCTCTTTTTTTTCTGTATGTCTCTCTTCTGTCGCTCTATGCAAACAAACAAACAATCAGGGCCCTCTCACCATTAAACTAAATCTTGTCTTGCAAGAGTCCTGGGGAGATGAGCCAAGGGCCTCTCATGGGGGATGGGGACAGTATTTCCAGGCCAGAATCACCTTTGGAGGTGGCGCTCGCTCCTATGTTTAATGACCCGCAGATAACTGCCGGCCAGAGGAAAAGGCCGAGCAGTGGGTGTGGCTTCCCATGCTTCCCAAGCTGCCTCGCGCCCCGCTGGCATCCGACCATCATGGGCCTGTTTTGCCCAAAATGGAAATGTATTTGGCCTGTTTAGACACGTTTCATTGACAAACAGTACAGAGAGCAGCTAGTGCCTTTCTTCTATCATGCTGCTAATTTTAGCACTGGGTTTTTTCCTGTGCTTGGGTCTGTTTTAAAGCCACGGAGAGACTGTGGGGCGCCAGGATGTCCTGTCACAGGACAAGGAAACGCCTGCCATTACCTGTTGTCCAGTGAACCTCGAGTCCCAGCACTGGGGTGAGGCAGGTGGGCAGGGAGAAAGAAGATGGTAATGAAAAGAGGAAAGGAAAGGAAAGTACGCAGAACTGAGAAGCAGCAGATGAAAGGGAAGGCTCCCCCTTCCCCGATGGGGATGTGGGGCCGTGCCTTTGCTGGCTCTTCACCCCACACCCATCGTGAGGCACCAGCACCACAGGTCAGCCCCACCCTGGATGATGCTCTGAGGAGCCTTCCGTGCTAATGCTAGGAGAGCCATGTAAGCTGCTGTTATAAACTGTGATAAACGCATGAGACGGCTCAGCCTAACATATTCCACCTGGCGTACAGGCAATGGAGTTTCCAGTGTCTTCTAAGGACTTTCCATGTCTAATTTTGTTTTACCTTAAAGCTGGAAAAATTCCTTCCTATTACTCTATGTGCCTGCCCACGCCCACTGAAGGCTCCTGTGGAACCCCACTTTCCCTGTGAAGAGGGCACGCCGTGTGTCTATCAGGGAGGCGGGTCCTGAGACATGGAGCTCAGCTCAGGAGTGCTTGCCAGTCGTGGGGAGACAGGCAGGATGGCGGCTCCGGCAGCGTTTTAGCTGCCATGATGCAGCTCCACGAGGATCACCCTCACTTTTTACCGTCTCTCTTTAATTCTCCTCCTTTTTAAAAAAATGACTCTTTCTGTGGTAACTGGCACCCTTATAGGTAAAACATGCCAAAGTTTTCCCAATCTCCCTTCCTAAGGCCCACTTAGGGTACTGGTCTGTCACTCAATTGTCAGTCCACAAAGACACACCAACAGTGCCCACAGTACTAGGTGTGATGCCAGGCCTGTGGGCTCATAAGCCCAGCGGAAGGGTCTGTAAGGAGGGGCTGTGAGAGTCTGGGGGCTAGCTCCTTCCTCACTGCTCCGGAGCCCTCAGCTCAGACCCTCAGGCCTGAGTGCTGCTCCCCGGCCTCTGCCTGGTGGAAGACAGTGCAGCTACAGGGACAGCGTGCAGCGCAGGCCTGTCTGCCCTCTGCTCTCCCTCTCTGTCGTCTCTTGGCTTCATCACTCATGGTCTATGGTCTTGAGTTTTTGCAGCATTTAACATTGAACCTAGGGGCCTAGTGTACGCTAGGCAAGCACTTTATCAGTGAGCTACATCCCAAGCCATTGGACATTGTGTGTGTGCATGCAAGTCTGCACAGTTATGTTTATGTGCATGTCTGAGTGTGCGTCTGTGCATGTGTGTGCGCACACGTGTGTGTGTGTAAGTATAGCGGCCAGAGATTGATTATTCTCCATTTTACTCTTTAAATTTTATTTTATTTTTTGAGGTACGTCTTGCTCTAGCCCAGGCTGGCCTGGGATTCAGAACTATGTAGTCTCAAGGAGGCCTCGAGCTCATGGAGATCCCTCTACCCTATGTCCAGATCCCCAGGTTACTATAAAAAAATATTTTATTAGCCCGGTGTGGTGACACACGCCTTTAATCCCGGCATGGAGGAGACAGAAGTAGGAGGATCACTAGGAGTTTGAGGCCATCCTGAGACTATATAGAGAATTCCAGGTCAGCCTGGGCTATATTAAGACCCTACCTCGAAAAACCAAAAAATAAAAATAAAAAAATATTATTTATTTGAGAGAGAGAGAGAGAGATGAGGGGGCAGATAGACAGAATGGGCATGCCAGGGCCTCCAGCCCACTGCAAATGAACTCCAGACGCATGCGCCACTTAGTGCATCTGGCTTTGCATGGGTACTGGGCTACTGAACCTGGATCCTTAGGCGTTGCAGGCAAGTACCTTAACTGCTGAGCCATTTCTTCAGTCCCCCATATTGCTTTTTTTCCCCCGAAGTAGGGTCTCACTATAGCTCAGGTCAGGGTGGCCTCAAAATCACAGTGATCCTTCTACCTCTGCCTCCTAAGTGCTGGGATTAGAGGCATGCGCCACCACACCTGACTCCCATGTTGCTTTTTGAGACAAGTTCTCTCACTGAACTCAACTAACCTGTGAGGCTAGACCAGCCAGCCAGCAAGTCCTAGGGATCCTCTTGTCTCTGCCTCTTCCGTGCTGGGATTACAGGAGCATGCCACCACACTTGGCATTTTTATGTGGGTATTAGGGATCCAAACTGAGTTTCCTATGTGTGTGGAGCAAGTACTTTACCCACTGAGCCATCTCCCCAGCTCATTAAAAAAATTTTATACCCAGCATTTGGGAGGCAGAGGTAGGAGGATCACCATGAGTTCAAGGCCACCCTGAGACTACATAGTGAATTCCAGGTCAGCCTGAGCTAGAATGAGACCCTATCTCGAAAAACCAAAAAAAAGAAAAAGAAAAAAATTTACAGAAAAAAAAATTACAGACAGAGACATGACGGGGCGGTGGGAGGGAGGGAGAATGGGTGTGCCAGTGCCTGTAGCCACTGCATACTAACTCCAGATGCATGTGCCACTTAGTGCATCTGGCTTTATGTGGGTGCTGGGGAATCAGACCCAAGCCTGCCGGTTTTGCAAGCAAGTTCCTTCAACCACTAAGTCACCTCCCCAGCCCTCATTTTTTGTTCTTTGAGACAAAGTCTTGTTATGTATCCCAGACTGACCCGGAACTTGCTGGGAAGCACAGACAGAAAAGGAAGGCAGAAGAGAATGGGTCAGAGCGAGTGGGCTATGAGCAGAGCAAGCTCAGGTGGCCTCTGAGTGGAGCAGCGTCGGGAGCTGGGTAGATTTGCACCTCCCCCAGGAAGTCTCCTCAGGGCTGGAGAGATGGCTTCGTTGGTGAAGGCACTTGCCTGCAAAGGTTAACAACCGGGGTTCAGTTCCCCATACCCACGTAAAGCCAGTGCACAAAATGGCACATGCATCTGGAGGCCCCAGTGCACCCATTCTCTCTGTCTGTCTCTCTTCTCTGTGTCCCTCTCTGCTTGCAAATAAATAAAAAAATATATTTTTAAGAAGTCTCCTCAGCTCCCCATGGCTTCTGAAGACGTCCATATTCTCCCAGCCACGTCCGCTGGAGCGCTGGCGCTGGCTCTGGCTCTGTCACTGCACCATGAGTCCCTGTGTGGGTCCTTCCATTCTGTGCCTCTGCATGTGCAGTGAGTGCATGACCTTTGACTCACAAGCGTACTGTCTTCAGGACATCACCAGTCCTGTCACTCCAAGGCTCCCCTGAAGTCCTGTGGTGACACCCACACTGAGGAGTTACCACTCCCAAGGTGTATTCTCTGTGCCCTTGAGTGCAGAAGCTGGGCTTTGCCGCCACACAACTGGGTCAGACAGCTGTCCTTATTTCCAGAACTCTTGTCAACTCTGAGCCCCTGGAGGCCCTCCTGCCTACTCCTCTGGCGCTTACAGAGGTTCTCTGATCTTGCCCTCTGCTACCCGGGTCTCGCCAGTTCAGGCAGTTGGGTGGTGCAATTCAGTGGCTACACGGAGCTCTCAGGTTTCACCTTCAAAGGGCAACCCCTCAGCCATCACTGCAAGTTCTAGAACAGCCTCATCACTTGATGGAGTCCAGTCCACGGATTCTGTGGCCACGTACTGAGGTCATCACTATCCCCTATGAGGCATTCACTCTCAGCCCATGGTAGGACCTGGGGCATCCTCCCTATTGAATGGGTCTCAGCAGGTGACACGGAATGTGTGACCTTGACGGCCAGGCTTCTCCCTTGCTGCCTCCTTTGAAAGCTGCTCTTTTATCCCCATCTCCAAACTCATTGTGGAAAGTGGTGGTATGCAGCCAAAAAAGTCCCAAGCATGACATGAAGCAATTATCTCTCTTCAAGCTGCCCAAGAAGAGCATCCTGAGGAAAGACAGCTTGTGGAAGTTGATTATTTCACACTCAGTCAGAGCTTCCTTCGTGGTGGCATCTACATGTTTCTCTTATTCAACAATCATTTGTTTTCTTGTGGATCTGGGGATTGAACCAGGAGCTTTGTGCACGGTAGGCAAGTACTTTACCACTAAGCTATATATCTCCAGCCATTTAAAAAATTTATTTTATTTTAACTGTTTGTTTTCAGACAGAATCTTATGAGACCAAGGCTGGTCTAAGACCTATCAGGCTGGCCTGAAATTCACTCTATAGTCCAGACTGCCCTTGAACTCAATTTTTTCCAGCCTTCTACTTCCCAAGTGTTGGGATTACAGGCATGCACCACTGGGCCCAACTTTAGCTGTTGGTTTGCTGAGACAAGATCTAAGTAATTCAGGTTGGCTTTTCACTTACTATGAAGCTCAAGTTGGCAAACTCACAAAACTCTTGTGTCTACCTTTTACTTCTTTTTTTATTATCTTATTTTTTGAGAGATAGACAGTGAGAGAGAAAGAGGGAGGGAGGGGGAGAGAGGGAGAGGGAGAGAATGGGCACTCCAGGGCCTTTTAGCCGCCGTGAACAAATCCCAGATGTGTGCGCTCCCTTGTGCTGCACGTGCGACACTGCATGCTTGTGTCACTGTGTGGATCACATGGGACCTGGACATTTGAACATGCATTTTTAGGCTCTGCAGGCAAGAGCCTTAACCACTAAGCTATCTCTTCAGCTCCTGTGTTTACCTCTTAAGTGATGAATTGGAGGCATATTCCATAATACATGGCTAAAAAAATCTCCTTTTTTCTTCGAGGTAGGGCCTTGCTCTAGCCCAGGCTGACCTGTAATTCGCTATGTCTCAGGCTGGTCTGGAACCACAGTGATCCTTCTATCTCTGCCTTCCAAGTGGTGGGATTAAAGGCATGCACCACCACGCCTGGCTTAAACCTCCTTTTATGAACGTTAACCAACAGGTCTAGGCCTTGTGTGGTACACAGGTTTGTTTCTCCCGAGTCAGTGAACTTAACAGTTGTCCATTTATGACTGCATGTAACTTGACTTCTGCAGCTTGACCCTCGCAGAGCACTTTATAAATTCGTGTGTTTTACTGATGGATGTTGACATTCACCACAGCCACTTCCAACACTGTATTCTGGGTTTCTCTCTCTGGGTCTGTCTCTGTCTCTCTCAGCTCAGCCAGCACAGAACCTAGTCAAAAGCTGCTAGAGCCTTTCCCAGCATCAGGCATGCTGGTTTTCTTTCTTCTCTTCTGGAAATTGTAAGGTCGGTCTCTCTCTCTTTGTTTTTTTTTTTGCGAGGTAGGGTCTCACTCTAGCCCAGGCTGACCTGGAATTCACTATAGTCTCAGGGTGGCCTTGAACTCACAGCGATCCTCTTACCTCTGTCTACTAAGTGCTGGGATTAAAGGCGTGCGCCACCATGCCCGGTTCGAACTCACGGCAATCCTTCAACCTCTCAAAAACTGGGATTAAAAGCATGAACCACCATGCCTGGCTCATTCTCTCTCTCTCTCTCTCTCTTTTGGTGAGGTAGAGTCTTACTGTAGCCCAGGATGACCTGACACTCACTCTGTAGTCTCAGGCTAGCCTCAAACTCATGGCAATCCTCCTACCTCAGCCTCCAAAGTGTTGGGATTAAAGCATGTGCTACCACGCCTTGCTGTAAGGGCTCTTGGTACAATGGCAAAACCTGTGCATACACCCAGAGCTGCTTAGCTTGGTCCTCTGAAGGGGCTGATGTTACCAGTCCTCACACTGGTCAGGGTGACTGAACTGGCATCTTGAAAGCTGGTGTGGAACTTGCTGTCTTCTTAGACTCAGGGACCTTGTCATGGGAAGTAATTTTTGCTTAGACTTTGCTGGTCTGAATACTTGACCTCTTCTGTCTGTCTGTCTGTCTGTCTCCACTCTCACCTTCACACCCCCTCCCTTATTCAGCTAAGCTACGTGGTACCGTGTTGCCCCAGAGCCTTCCTCAATAGACAACCACGTGGATCAAAACCAGCCCTGTACCATGTACTGCTGGGTCTCCAGCACAGGCGTTTAAGACTAGTGATGAGCGGTCTGACTTGATCATTTTTCGTTGCTGCACATACAAGTGGGATACATCAACCCCAGCTGCATTTGTTTTAAACAGTTTGGGTTTTTTTTTTTTTGTTTTTTTTTTTTGTCATTATTCTCTTCAGAAGTCAATCACATTCCAGCTAAGTCCTGCTCGTTTGCAGCCACATGAGGGGCACCAGGGGTCAGCTCCAGCGTCTTTCCTCTGATGCCACCTGTGTGGATGTTTGATAGTCATTCCAAAAGGAAGGCCTTGTGACAGAAGCCTGGGCCCCAGGAAGCAGGCAGGACGGAAGAAAGAGAGGAAAAGGACGCGCTGCTGCGCTGCGCTGGAGTTCACGCGCCCGCGGCCGGCGGCCGGCGCACAGGAAGACGTTGTTTGCTTTGGCAACACAGCTTTATGGAGATGGAACTGATCCCATGTGCAGAACACAGGGCTTGCCGAAGAGCTTCCCTTTGCTTGGTTTCTGGACAGACTGATTACATCACTGAGGCTTTGGGGGAGAAGTCTTCAGGGGAAAGGACACCGAGGAGAAAGAGAGCTTTACTTTAGGAGCGGTGACAGACATAGACTTCTGAATGGAAGGCCAGCCTCGGCTCACTGGTCCATCTCCTTCTAGCCCTTCCTACCTTTCCCAAGCAGAGGGTCCTGTGAATAAAAGCTGGTTCCGAGTGCAGTGCCGAGCCAGCTACTCTAGGCGCCTTTTCACTGAGGAAAATCAGGTAGCAGTGTACTGAGCGCGTCTCTGCTTTCTGTGTTTCCTTTGGTCTTTATTGATCACACGTCTAACAGTCCACACTACCTCCTCTGTCAGCTCAGGGCAGGGTTTGGAAGATGAAGGCGCAATGCTCTCTAATGGCTGTGCCTGTTACTCAGGACAGTCTCCTCTCTGGAGGGCATGTGGCCCTGGGCTGGCCACGTCGCACCCAGCTCCTGTGCTCAGGACTCCCACAGGACTCCCCGTGCTGGGCTGGGAATGGACAGACTACTGTAGGCCCTTTCCCCATCTCTACGTGGTCTCAGTTGAGGCACACCAGAAAAGAGGCTCACCCTGGTCTTCTCATAGAATGAGGGATCTATGAAACTACCCTCCCTCCCTCCTCCTTTTCTTTCTTGGGAGAGGGTCTATGTAGCCCAGGTTGGCCTTGAACCTGAGGTCCTCCTTCCTCTGCTTCACAAGTGCTGGGACTGCAGGCTCATGCCACCAAACCAGGCTCCAGTGCAACTTCAGTGACCCTTTTCCACAGGGCATGACCTAGACTTTCCTTTCTACTTATTTTCTACATTATTTTAGAGAGGGGGGAGAATTGGTGCACCAGGGCCTCAGCTGCTGAAATCAAACTCCAGATGCTTGCACCACCTAGTGGGCATGCGTGACCTTGTAACTGCCTCATCTTTGTGTGTCTGGCTTATGTGGGATCTGGAGAGAGATCAAACATGGGTCCCTTAGGCTTCCCAGAAAAGTGCCTTAATCACTAAGCCATCTCTCCAGCTTCTACTTTTTTGAGGAAAAAGCAAATAAGGTTCAGCCTCTTAATTGCCCTCCAGTGAAAGAAGCAAGCAACCTGGAATTTGCCCATTTCCACCTCACACAGCTTACTGCTAGATTTCCAAAAGACAGTTTTCAGGGTTAGTGTTAAAAGAGGTAGAGACTGGGTCTGTTCACTTTTCCTTTGTGAACAGTGTCCATCTGTCAGGGTTCGCATTACATAGTCTATCATTTTTTTTGTTTGTTTTTGTTTTTTGAGGTAGGGTCTCACTCTAGCCCAGGCTGACCTGTAATTCACTATGTAGTCTCAGGCTGGCCTCAAACTCACAGTGATCCTCCTACCTCTGCCTCCTGAGTACTAGGATTAAAGGTGTGCACCACCACGCCCGGCTGAGTCTACCATTTTTATCACAGTCCAACTTGCATTTCTAGGACATATGCGGTGATACTAGGTGATTTATATGTATGGGTTTACATTTCTCTAATCAATTTGTCAAAACATTTGCATGCTCTTACATCTTAAATGACATTCTTAGAAGCAGATACATGATCTGCAATCTCAGTCTGCATATAAGACAAAGTAACATACCTAGTCACAGGACAGGGAACAATAGTTTACAATGGTTTAAATAACCTACATACTTTCAAAAATATACTATGCTGATGATGAGAGAAGAAAGGAAGGGGGTTGGATAGATGGCTCAGCAGTTAAGGCGCTTGCCTGCAAAGCCTGATGGCTGGGGATCTATTCCCCAGTACCCACATAAAGCCAGATGGACAAAGTGGAGCATGCATTTGGAGTTTGTTTACAGAGGCTAGAGGCCCTGGCATGCCCATTCTCTCTCTATGTCTCTCTTTGCTTGCAAATAAATAAAGGAAAAAAGAAAGAAAGAAAGGAAGAAAGAAAGAGAGAGAAAGAAAAGGAAGGGCTGAGGATGGTGCTCAGTGAAGAACATTGCGTGACACACACAAGGTCTGGTTAGATTCCCAGAACTCAAAGGAGTCACAGTGAAGAAAATAATCAATCTGTGATACTGTGATATACGGTAGCTGCTCTCCTGTCCTGCAGCCTGCCTTGTGGTCAGGCCTCTACCAGTGGGTTCCTGAGGGACATCTCCCTGTCAAGGTTTTTTGTTTGTTTTTTGAGGAAGGGTCTCGCTGTAGCCCAGGCTGACCTGGAACTTACTATGTAGTCTCAGGGTGGCCTTGAACTCATGGCAATCTTCCTACCTCTGCCTCCCAAGTGCCACCATGCCCAGCTCTGTTGCGGTTTTGACATTTTTGGATCTTATGCTGCCAGTGGAAACAGCCCTGCAGAGAGCTGCCACAGGGCTAGGAGGCTGGACGACTACTCTGCACTGCCTCTGCCTTTTTTCTGGGTAGTTTTATCTGCCAGGTTCTTCTGAAATGTGGTTTCTTGAGCTGAGCCTGTTTGAACTGTGCAGGGGTTCCATGCCGTGTGCCCTCACGATGCCCACCACGTTTGAGACTGTGCTGCACTGCTCACCTGTCTACCATGTGTCACTTCTCCTTGCTGAGCTGCAGTCACTGCTGTGCTGTCCTGTCCACCATGGAGCAATTTTGGAGGAGGCTGAGTTGGGGTCATGACTACACAAGAGTAGAATCGAGGGTCCCAGGACCACACCATGCCATTTCTTGTTTTAAATATTTTACTTCCTTAATTAATTTATTTATTTTGAGAGAGAAAGAAGGTGGGGGAGGGAGGAGAATAGGCATGCCAGAGCTCCTAGCCACTGCAATAGAATTTCAGATGCATGTGTCACTTTGTGCATCTGGATTTATGTGGCTCCTGAAGAACTGAACACAGGTCCTTAGACTGCAGGCAAGCACCTTAACTGCTGAGCTATCTTTCCAGCCCCACTATACCATTTCTTTCTTTTCATGAGAGAGAGAGAGAGAATTGGCGCCTACAGCCACTGCAATCAAACTCCAGATGCATGTGCCACCTTGTGCATCCCGCTTACATGGGATCTGGGGAATCAAACATGGGTCCTTAGTCTTTGCAGGCAAGTACCTTCAGTGCTAAGCCATCTCTCCAGCCCCATTTCTGTCTTTTTTTAAAAAAAATATTTTATTGATTTATTTATTTTAGAGAGAGAGAAAGTAGAAGATAGATAGATAGAGAAAGAGAGAGAGAGAGAGAGAGAATGGACCCACCATGGCCTCCAGCCACTGCAAATGAAATCCAGATGCATGCATCACCTTGTGCGTGTGGCTTATGTGGGTACTGGGGGAATCGAACCTGGGTCCTTAGGCTTTGAAGGCAAGTGCCTTAACCACTAAGCCATCACTCCAACCCCATTTCTTTCTTTTCTTTTCTTTTTCTTTTTTTTTTTTTTGAGGTAGGGTTTCGTTCTAGCCCAGGCTGACCTGGAATTCACTATGTAGTCTCAGAGTGGCCTCGAACTCACGGCGATCCTCCTACCTCTGCCTCCCAAGTGCTAGGATTAAAGGCATGTGCCACCATGTCCGGCTATCTTTCTTTTCTTTCTTTTCTTTTTTTTTTTTTAAAGATCTTTATTTATTGATTTGTAAGCAGAGAGACACGGGGGGGGGGGAAGAGAGAGAGTGTGTGTGTGTATGGGCACACACCAGGGCCTTAAGCCACTGCAGATGAAATCTGGATGCATATGCCACCAATTAGGTACTAGGGAATCGAAGCTGGGTTGTCAGGCTTTGCAGGCAAGCACCTTAACCACTGAGCCATCTATCTAGCCTGCACCATACCATTCCTGTGAGGCCTTACTGGGGAGGGCAGGTCCTCTCTGCTTTGCACATGCCAATGCTTGGTCCCTTTCTAACTTTCTCAGTCCTATAAGTGCACCTGAGTCTTTTCCAGAAGGTTCTGGTGAGTCAGGTATTTTAATTACCTGGAACCACATTGTTCGATTTTTTTGGGGGGGGGTTGAGGTAGGGTTTCACTCTAGTCCAGGCTGACCTGGAATTCACTATGTAGTCTCAGGGTGGCCTTGAACTCTCGAACTCCTATCTCCCATCTCTGTCTCTCGAGTGTTGGAATTAAAGGTGTGCGCCACCACACCCGACTTATTTTGCTGCTCTTGAGGTGCAGTCTCTCACTCACAGTATCCCAGGCTGGCTGTGAACTCACAATGATCCTCCCAAGTGCTGGGATTAAGTGCTTGAGGTACAATCCCTGGCTTTTTTGTTTTGATTTTGGAGAGGAGTACAGGTAGCTCAGTCAGACTTCAAACTCAGAAAGTAGCTGAAGCTAGCTTTGAACTCATGAAGCTCCAGACTCCATTTGAAAAAAAAAATATTTATTTATTTGTGAGCAAAGAGAGGGAGAAAGGGACACAGACAGAAACTGGTATATGCGCGCACACACAAAATAAAAGAGAGAGAGAGAATGAGAATGGGCATGCCAGGGCCTCTTGCCACTGAAAATTAACTCTAGATGCATATGCCACTTTGTGCATCTGGCTTTATGTGGTTACCGGGGAATTGAACCTGGGCCATCAGGCTTTGCAATAAAGTGCCTTTAACCATTGCACTATTTCTCCAGCCCTGTTCCACTTTGAATAAGGGATTCTGTGGCCACAGAACACACTTAAAAAATGTTGCTGGAGCAGGCCCAGACCACAGTGAAAGGGAGGAAAAGGACACTTAGTAGGGCCTGTCTGGTCCTCATTGGGCAAAGCCCTTCCAACTCTGCTGGCATTTCTCTCTGCTCCATTTTGGCTCTGCGGCCGTCACATCTGCCTTGCTTATTACCTGTTATCTCAGAAAATACAAGCTGGTCCCCTGTGTACCCAGCTTGCCTCAATTCCACCTTTTCTGGGTCTTGAAACAAGAATAACAAACTCTCTTGGCTGGCAAAACATCTCCCAAACATCTATAAAAATGAGAGAACAGGCTGGGTTGTGGTGGCACATGCCTTTAATTGTAGCACTCAGAAGGCAGAGGCAGGAGGATCACTGTGAATTTGATGCCATCCTGGGACTACAGAGTGAGTGCCAGGTCAGCAGTGGCTATAGTGAGACTACCTTGAAAACAACAACAAAATGAGGGAACATTTACTGAAGTTATTTTTACTTTTATGACACAAGCACTGGCTCTGAATGCTTCACCTCACCAACGCTAATGTCCACACACAAGCCGCAGGCAGAGCCCTCACTCTTTACCATGACTGGCAGAGGTACAGAGTTGCCTCTAGTCAGCTCCGCGGGCAGCACAGTGTGGGTATGAGCTGCCGCCATTGTTTAGGAGAAGACGAGTTAGGCTTCTTCTAGAAAGCTCGGGTCTGTTACTCCTTCTCTCCTGCGCTCTGTCACTGTCTCTTTGTCGCTGTGTGTGTCTTTGTCCCTCTTGCTGTTGCTGCTTGCTTAGGTGCCTCACAGCACCATGCATAGCCTAGTTTCTAAAGAAAGCTGGGGAACATTAGGAATTGGAAGGACTAGATGAGCAGGCATATAGATGTCGAGGTGCTGGGCAGTGGGGAGGGGACGGCAGCAGGGGTCCTCCTTGGCTAGAGCCCAGTAAAGTGGTATGAATGAGCCTGAGGGTTAGAAGAGTCCAGGTGATGAAGAGTTTGGTACTTGTGGCCTAAGCTGCACCCAGGCACCTGGCTAGTTGGAGAGGTGCTGCTGAGGAAACGGGGATGCTCTAGAGCAGGTGGTAGCAAGGGGCCTCCTGCCCCTTCCTTTATGCCTCTGCTTCTGCCCTGCCCTCCTCATTCTAGTCCTGCTGCTGTGGGGGGTTGAGATGGGTCCCACAGCCTTCTAGGCCATCTCTGGGTGAGTCCCAGCAGCTTCAGGAAAGGGGTACCCTTGCCCCAGCCCTTAGGCAGCAGCATGAGAATCAAGACCTGCAAGTCTCCCAGTGCTACCTTCTCCGTCAAGCAGCAGCGACACCGTGCCCTAGCAGACACTGGACAGAGAACTCTCACTTTCCTATCGTCGGAGCTAACAAGTTCAGGGCACTAGCACTCTTTAAGAAAGCCGCAGAAGTCAGTGAGAGTCAGGCATGGAGGCATAGCAACTGAAAGGCTGAGGCAGGGAAAGCGGAGTTGGAGGCCAGCCTGGGCTACACACTGAGCCCCTGTCTCACAACATGAGCACGCAAGCGGACACACAAGCAGAAAGCAGCACAGTGCTATCAATTCCGGACTGGCCATGTGCCCGTTTTAGCCAGTTGGCAGCTCCTGACCCACCTCTCCTGCTGTGATGTTGGGGGGAGGGGAGGGAAGGCACAGAAGGAAAGACATCAGCAGAGGGGAGGCGGTGGGGCATGGAAGCAAGAAGGGATTCTGAACCTGGACACGTCACCCCAGAAGTGAAAAGAAACCAGACACTCCAAAACCAGGTCTGGATCAGGCCTCAGCTGGCTCAGCCTGCCCTGGGCGTAGGCGCCAGGCCACCTTGATCAGAGAGGAAATCTCCACTTCCTCTGAAAGCAAAGCCATGGGTATGGAAACTCACCAACAGGAATTTGAACCAAGTGAGATGCCAGTCTGTTTCTAGATAAGACTTAGGAAATATCTGTGTTTGGTTTGGCTTTGAAGTAATTAAGCACTTATAAAAGCCAGAGTAGACTGAACAGTTTAATAAAACGATGACTGGGTCTACGTGGGGCTGGGAAGACTGCTGAGCGCTGGTGCTCCAGGATAATAGGACAGAACTCTGCACTGGGCCCCCCCGTCCCCCCTCCCCCCATTAGCTAGCAAGGTTTTTTTTTTTTTTTTTTTTTTGGTTTTTCGAGGTAGGGTCTCACTCTAGCCCAGGCTGACCTGGAATTCACTATATAGTCTTAGGGTGGCCTCGAACTCATGGTGATCCTCCTACCTCTGCCTCCTGAGTGCTGGGATTAAAGGCGTGCACCACCATGCCTGGCTAGCAAGTTTTTTAAAAGATATATTTTAAAAAATATTTTATTTTTATTTATTTGACAGAGAAAGAGGGAGAGAGAGAGGGGGGGGGGAGAGAATGGGCACACCAGGGCCTCCAGCCACTGGAAATGAACTCCAGACGCATGCGCCACCTTGTGCATCTGGCTAACATGGGTCCTGGGGAATTGAACCTGGGTCCTTTGGCTTTGCAGACAAACGCCTTAACTGCTAAGCCATCCCTCCAGCTCTAGCAAGTTTATTTCCTGGCCTCAACTCCCAGGTCCAAAGGCTGTACGAGTCAGTACAAAGTGGCTTGGCCCCACCCTAGGACAGGGCTGAGGAAAAAGGTACAGCTTGCCCTCTGGGGCTCTGGACAGAGCTCCTGCTCTGGTACAGGCTTCCTGACCACTTCTCTTCTCTTTACAGGCTTCGTGCTGGTCATTGGGCTGGTGACCTTCTACAGAATTGGCCCTTACACCAACCTATCCTGGTCTTGCTACCTGAACATTGGTGCCTGCCTTCTGGCCACCCTGGCGGCTGCCATGCTCATCTGGAACATTCTTCACCGGAGGGAGGATTGTATGGCACCCCGGGTAATTGTCATCAGTCGTTCACTGACAGCACGGTTCCGTCGTGGCTTGGACAATGACTACGTGGAGTCTCCATGCTGAGACCACCTGTCTTGGGGCCACACCTCTGAATAGCCACTGTAACACCATAGTCTAGAGACTGAGGGACTGTATGGGACAAATCTGGGTTACCTATATATACATACGTACGATTATCATGTACATTTATTATGTTATATATGAATATATTAAGTGTTCATGTGCACCACCCTACTTCAGACACACTCTTCCTCAGCCAGTACATCACGCACACTTCAAAGGGAGAGTCTACAAGCTGAGGCAGAGGAGGAGGCAGTGTGGGCACCCTGCACTCCACCTCCATTTGGGGTTAATTTATTCTGCACCTGCTACGATGGTGTCTTGGTTACATTTTACTTTCATAAAGCAGAACGTCCAGTAAGCTTTTTTCTTGAGAGGTCCATGATATTCCCTGAATGAATCAAAACTTATAACCAGATGGTAACAGCTTCATGCCAGTCAGGTTAGTAGTGTACATTTTGCTCCTGATTATGTGTTTAAGTTAAAATAAACTCAAGTCTCTGAACTCTTTCTAAAATTTGTGTTTTATCCACCCATACTGCCATAATTTTCCTATGACTTCTGTGGGATGACACTAAGAGAAGGGCTGACAGGACCTCACTGAAAACCTGGAGCAAGTGCACACCCTCACCCATGGTTCTGTACAATCTGAAGCCACATCTCCAAAGTCCACATACCCTGAAGACTCGGAAACCTGTAGTCGGCGATGGCAGGTTAACAAGGAGAGCAGGAGGGATGAAGTCTGCACAGTCCCCCCTCCCCCCCCCCGGGAAAATAGCTAGCCTCTCTCTTTTTTATAATTAATTTATTTATTTTACTTTATAATTTTTAAAAAAAATTTTATTAATTAGTTTTGTACTCAGCGAATATAGTCAGTTTGGTACCATTATTAGGCTCATCCGTGACCTACCCCCTCCTCTTGGCCCTTCCTTGTTGAGGTATATGGGTCATGCATTCTGGAGTTAGCAGCTAGCCTCTCTTGAGCCTAGCACTGGGTGGGCTGTCAGATGCCTCCAGAGGAGTCTGCTTCCAGATAGGTCAGGCTCCCTCAGTCTAGTTCCCAGGGTAGGCAGACAACTTCTAAGATATGGACCTCTGGGGTCAAAAGAGGCCCACAGAACCTAAGGCTGCCTAACTGTGTCTGCAACCATGGTCCTGGTGGTCCCAGGACGATGCTGATGGGAACTATCTATACTGCTTGACTGGCCATTGGGAGGGAGAAGTCACTGGTGGCAACCCCCTGCTCCCCACCGCCAACACGAGAGGAAGTGGGTACTACCAGAAAGTGCCAAGCCAAGAGTAAGATGGGCCATCTGCTGCCCCTCCTTCTAATAAGCATCAAACCTTGCTTGCTTTCAGTCTTCTAGCGGCCCTAAGGCAATCAGTTTAGATTCTGAAGCCCATATTGTGCTGGGACTTTGCCTTTAGTTAAAACAGTGAAATGGGTTTATGCCTTAAAAATATAAAGTGACTCTCAATGACAGAAAAGCATTTATGGACTGACAACAAGTGACACACTTGGCAAGCTGTGTAGGAATGTGCAGATGTGTGTCCACTGCGCACCGGCACAAACATTTAATATCAACTCTTCCCACAAGGGACTTATTTCTGTGTTAACAGTAATTGTTAGTATCATGTATATGACTATATAGAAGTACACTTAAGTTTAAAGTTAGCCATGCTATTAGCTTCTATCTGTGACCATGTTCCTGTTAAGTGAAAGTAATCCAAGAGAGGCTGGGCCATGCCATTCAGCCTCTAAGGTCACTGCCCAGTCAAAGGTCCTCTTGTCTACATGGCCGGTGTGGGACAACTTCCAACGGCAGTAGGGCCTGGCCTGCTTAGTTTTCATAGATAGTAGATAGGAATCCCATACTATCTTGAAAAGTCCCGTCTGTGTTACAAAGTCATAACTGCAGATAATGCTTGCCAGGCACTTCTCGCTTTGCTTTTCTCGTAGTATTGCTCTTCTGTAATTTTCCTACCTATTTGAAACTAAAATCTGTTAAAAATACTAGCTAAGAATTTCATCAGGAAATTCTCCATTCTTCAGGAATGGAGAGGAAGATGTGTGCTGATGGCCCTTGGCAGGTAGTAATTTTATAGTAATTTTAACTGCATTTCACTGTTCAGGTATTTACCCACTAACACTTCTTAGCAATATTTAGCACATTAAGAACTTTTTTTTTGAGACAGGGTCTCTCTCACTCTAGCACAGGCTGATCTGTAACTCACTCTGTTAGTGATCTTCCTACCTCTGCCTCTCCAGTGCTGGGATTAAAGGCATGCACCACAATGCCCAGCTCCCATGAAGAACTTTAGACTAGGAAGTTTTCTTAGTACTTTAAAATCAATTAAAACTGGGTTGGGGAGATGGCTTAGTGGGCAAGAGTGCTTAATGCTCAACGCACAGGGCACCTGTATGAGAAGCTGGGTGTGGCCATGAACAGCTATAACCCCAGTCCCTCAGTGGTGGAGAGCAGAGAGTCGCTGGGGCTTGCAACAGTGGGTCTGGAATGAAGGCGGCTCAGTCTCAAAGGTGAGTGACGAGCGACACAGCAGAACACCCGAGCTCCCTGCGGGCCTTTGCATCCATGTGCATGCGGTCCATGCATCCGCACACACGTGCACAGGCCACACATACCTCACGTCACACACCAAACCACATATGCTTTACAGACACACGGGGAAATATGAAAACCAGGGTCCTGGCACCACAGATAGACAGAGCCAGGCTCTCCTGCTGCACCAATGCACGCATGCACTGGGCATGTCCTACGTCTTTGAGCTTGGTGGCACCTCCCTGAATGGAAAGACCGTTTACTATGGCAGAATGCAGTCGCAGAAGAGCTGCTGACTTAGAATCGGACTGACTAGGAAGGCATATAAAAAGAATAAAGGTTCCAAGAGGTGTGTGTCATCTCCTGACACCGCTGCGAGTAGACGTCTTACCTCTTGATGAGTTTGATGGACTTGAAAGCCTCATCCATGTCTCCGGCAGTGACGAAGTAGCTGAAGTCGAGCATGGCATCCCGAGTGGGCTTGTCGCAGTCCTCCAGCCCCACGAAGTCTCGCAGGGGTTTCTTGGCCACCATCTGGGGGATGTGCTGATGCCCAGAATCTCCCCTGTCTTCCTTGTTTGCTTCTCCAGGCTAAGGGATAAAGGCCCCGTTTGCTTGTCAGGTCACAGGGAATGGCAGTGTCTATACCCAGCCACCTCCTCCAGAGTCAAGGCAGTCATGGGGATCTACCTGCATGAAGGTGCAGGCACCCAGCCACAGACCTCGAAGCCCCCTAGGGTCCTAGAAAACTTCAAGTGAACTGGAAATGACCAGAGCTTCATTTTATTTTTTGATTTACCTTGTTCAGATAACAGGCAAACAGAAGCTGGGCAGGTATGGACTTGTCAGCCTCCAGCTTACTAATGTCACTGCTGCCATCTCCTGGGTGTGCTTCAGCCACCACGGACATCTTTTCTGGTTCTAAGTCAAATCAAATACATGCGCTTCTCTGTGGGGTCTCTTAAAATGGAAGAATGGCAGCTGACTTCATATTCCTGCCTCTGCCATGACTCTGCTGCCCTCAGCCTCTGCCCCTGCAAACAACCCCTTCTCCAGGAGGAGGCACTTCTCGCTCTAGGTCATCCCTCTGCCATGAACACACACTCCCTATGCAAAGGGGACACCCTCTTTGGACCAAGCTTCCCTTGCAAACCTTGTGACTTCCTACACAGTAACTTCAGCCACTTCCTTTCAGCTCAGCTCTCATGAGCTTCTTGGTTTCACTGCTCCTCTTGAGGCTGACCTGCTGGCAGCCCCACTGGGCAGGTGCCATGGCCTGGACACACTAGTGGGGTTTGCCAAGCCCTCTTGTGGCTGAGAGGTCCTTCCAGGCACACTAAATGACAGGGAATAAGCAAGGGCCTTGAGGTAGCATGGTGCAGGGGAGTCTGAATTTAGGTTCCCTGATGTATATAATGGGGTCATACCAGACAGGCAACTAAAGAGTATTGGGCCAACATCAGGTAATGTACATGAAAACATGGAATTCCTGGATGCTCTGGTTTAATAAACTGAAAAGAGAAGCCAGACTTCCTACTAATTAACACCATCAGCCTTGACATGGGCCTAATGAGAACCCGGTTTGCTGTGTGAACACCTGGGGAATCGTTCCTGTTCCCTGTTTACTTGTCACAACACTCAATTTAGGTCTTCGTAACTACTCTGTGAGGCAGGAACTACTGTCTACAGTCATACCACCTAGAACATATCTGATCTTGTTTCATCTTGGTAGTCACGCAGGGTCTGGACCTGGCTAGTATTTAGATGGGAGATAGGGACTGTTCATCCTGTGTCAGGAGTAGACCGGAGCAACCTGACAGTCACATGTGCTAGGGACCAACAGTGCTGGGTTTGCCTCACCATTCTGGAATGCGTAGTTGCTGGAGCACGGAGGGAAAGGAGACGGAAGAACTGCACATAGGCAAATAGAAGGAAGGCAGCCTTTAAAAGAGGAAAATGCCTCTTGGGAGCACTTTACAGAGGAGCCCTGCTGTCTAGCCAAGCACGGTACATATGTGAGCACGGCAGACAGGCAGTGTTGGTGCACATACAACTGAGCCGTAAGTACAGATGCAAGGGTTCTTGGGGAAATGACAAAATCCAGGTGGCAAAACACTGACTTGAGGCTTTATACTTACAACTGCAGCATATATGCCTCTTCTGTGGAACAACAACTATGAGTGCAAGTACAGAAAGGAGGACAAAAATGAGAGAGAAGAGGGAAGACGTGTAAGTGTAGAAGAAACAAAAACCAACAATAAGAAAAAACAAACAAACAAACAAAACCAATAATATGCAATTAGTGAAGAAAACTCAATAGAAAGATTAATTTTTTTATTTTAGAGAGAGAGAGAGAGAGAGGAGAGAGAGAATTGGCACACCAGGGCCTCAGCCACTGTATTTGAATTCAAGATGTTTGCGCCACCTTGTGGTCATGTGCGACCTTGCGCTTGCCTCACCTTTGTGCATCTGGCTTATGTGGGATCTGGAGAGTCCAACATGGGTCCTTAGGCTTTGCAGGCAAGTGCCTTAACCGCTAAGCAATCTTTCCAGCTCTTTGTTTGTTTTGAGGTAGGGTCTCCCTCTAGCCCATGCTAACCTGGAATTCACTATGTAGTCTTATGCTGGCCTTGAACTCACAGCGATCCTCCCAAGTGTTGGGATTAAAAGCACATAAGGAACATAAAATAAGAATGAAGAGTGACAACACACACAAACATTATGTGGTGATATCTATTTAAAATAAAGGTAATTAAAGACATCTGCACTGACAGAGCAAGGGACTTCCTGAATTTGGCAAACCAGGCGACTGTGTTTCTAGTCTTCACAAAGATCAACTCCATTTTAAGCCATGGGAAAGTGTAATATATAGGCTGCTCCCACGCCAACTTCTAGAGGCTGTACCATACTGTTCCACATGGCGACTGGAACACTGGAACCGATGGTCTCAGTTTCATTCTTATTCGGAATGTACACATTACTATACATGTGCGCCTGTGGATTCCAGAACAAGGCTCCACGAGCCTGGTCACTAACCTGTCACAAGTCGAGGGACAGCGTTTCCTTCCACACCACCCTCTGTGGCGCTCCACTGTTGTATAAGGATATGGGTGTAGCTCAGTGTGGCAAAGCACTTGTGTAGTATGTGTGTGGTCCTGGGTTTGATCCCTAGCACTGGGGGGAGGGGACCCCTCAGGTGACAAGGGAGCCCAAAACTTAAGAACCAGCAAGTGGTGAAATGAATGCAACTAGTCACTCCATGCTGGAGAATGCCCATCTGGACTCAGGATGTGACTTCTCTGTGGATGTGTCACTTCAGAACCAGAACCTGACTAGATCTCAGGACACCAAGGCCCTTCAACTTGAGGAGACTATGTCCAAGAGAAGAATTCATACAAAATAACTAGTTATGGTGTGTATTTTTTTGTTTTGTTTTGTTTTGTTTTTGGAGGTAGGGTTTCACTCTAGTCCAGGCTAACCTGGAATTCACTATGTAGTTTCCTGCTGGCCTTGAACTCATGGTGATTCTCCTACCTCTGCCTCCCTTGTGCTGGGATTAAAGTTGTGTGCCACCACACCTGGCAATGGTGTGTATTTTTTCAAAAAAAATTATTTGTTTGCGGGGGGGCGGGGAGAGGGAAAAGAAAAGAGAGAGTGGGAATGGGTAATACCCAGGGCCTCTTGACACTGCACATGAACTCCATATGCATGAGCCACTTCATGCATCTGAGTTTATGTGGCTACTGGGGAATTGGATCCAGGCCCTCAGGCTTTTCAAGCAAGCCTTAACTGCTAAGCCATCTCTCTAGCCCCTATGGTTTGTATCTTTGTGTGCTTAAAATGTCCCCATTCTTAAAGTTTATAAACAACTGTGTGATGTGATTAATTTACTCCCAGGTACGGGAACCTGAGTGGCAGTACCAGTTGTCTCACAGTGACCATTACTTGTTTGTACTTCCGAAATTCTTCATAGTGAATATATGAATATATACAATGTGTGTGTGGGCAGAGGCCAGAGGACAACCTCAAGCGTTATCCTGAGGAATGCTGTGCACCTCCTTTGAGGCAGGGTCTCTCACTAGCCTGGAGCTCACCAAGCAGGCTAGAATGGCTCCTGTGAGCCCCAAGGTCCTTCTGTCTCCAACCCTGAGCACTAGGATTGCAGACATGTACTACCACGCCTGGTGTTATGTGGGTTCTGAGGACAGAGCTGAGGTTCTCATGCTTGCAAGGCAAGCCCTGTGCTACCGCCTCAGCCCCAGTGATCTGAATTAAACAAGCAGCTAGAAAAGAGAGAAGAGACAACAAATGAAAGCCGTGCCTTCAGTGGAAACGCCGAGGAGCGGCAGGGGGTCAGGCCAGGTCACATCCGAGAACCACTGGAGAGCAAAGCCACTTCCTATACAGGAGGACGTGGTGCTCTCTGAGCGTCACTTGACAAGTCACAGCTGATGGCTAAGCTGGGGAACAACCTATGCCTCAGTGTGCTGGAGAAACATGTAAGAATCCAGCGAGGCAAGGGGTGGGAAGGAAAATACCCAAGCAGGTCTCATGGGCTCTCACCTTTTTGGTGAAGTAGTAATGAGGCACTTCCATCCCCAGCAGGGTCTGGCAGGCGGGCGGCTGGGGGAAGCAGTCGTAAAGCAGGAAGCCATGCTCTTCCGAAGCGAAGAACGACAGGATCAAAATATCTTCCTGGAACACAAGGAACAAAAGCTGTTCTTTTGTTTGTTTGTTTGTTGTTTTTTGTCTTTTGTTTTCCGAGGTAGGGTTTCACTCTAGCTCAGGCTGACCTGGAATTCACTATGTAGTCTCAGGGTGGCCTCGAACTCTTGGTGCCACCATGCCCAGCTCTAATTTCCATTTTCACTGCGGGACAGCCACTTAACCCAAAGTGGCGCACACATCTGACAGACTGGATTAACCTTCAGGGTGTGTGGCCCCCACACTATTCATCTCTGCCAGTGTTTCTTAGCCACTTATCTACCTCCTTTGGAAGAACCAAGGCATCTTCAGGAGACTGCACCCCACCTAGTCTGTGACCAACAGGCCCTGGAGGTGACTCACCATGACCAAAGGAGTCGGTGACGGAAATTTGAGAGTTCTTGTGCTTTTAAAGCTCCCTTTGGGCTTCTTTACTCTGATTTACATCAGCAATGACAGTGATGACAAAAGGCTCTCTACTCTGCGTTCAATGAACAGTGAGTACACAAGACAGCACAGATGATCTCTTGGACTCTGCGGTATGTGGTCTGTTGGATGCCGTTCCATGTGAGCAGAACAAGCCACAACACCACGATGGTCTTCCCAGTTGCTATTTCTTTGTGTGTGTGTGTGGAGGGGCACGTGTGCATGTGGAGGCCAGAGGTCAATGTTGGATATCTTCCTCAATCACTCTCCACCTCATTCTTTGAGGCAGATCTTGCTTAACCTGAAGCTCACTGACTGGGCTTGTCTAGCTAGCCAGGGAGCTAAAGGGATTCATTATTTCCACCTCCACAGTGCTGGGACTGCAGGCACATGCCACTATGCCAGCATTCTTTCGTGGGTGCTGGGGCTCCAAACTCAGGCCCTCACGCCTGCACAGCAAATGCTTCACCAGCGCCTCAGCCCGGCACTGCTGCTTCACAGCAGTGTGCACGGCTAGGGGAGTGCGCGGCCCTTCCTCACTCCTGTGCTATGAACTCGGACACGCACGTCACCACCACAAGGGACGAATGGTCAGGAGACAACCTTCCCGTAGACATGCCTCCACCTGTCACCAGCGATCCCTTGCTGTTCTCATTGCTCTCTGCAGTTGCCACCTTGCCCTCTATGTAGAAGAAAAGCCCTCCAGCAATTCTTTGTCTTCTTCACTCCAGTGACAGAGAAACCACCCAGATCCCTTTTACTGCGGGTGTTTTAGGGTCACTGACAGGACTTGCTTCTGAGATTCTTGGGGCACTGACACTGACTGCAGTTGGTCTGAGGGGCAGACTCTCAACATTCTTGACAGGGGAATGCTTCTGGCACGGAGACAGGCCTTGAAGCTGGAGGGCGGGCCACCTGATGCTAACTCACTTGGTGAGAACCCTGCATACTGATTCCCCTGAGAGTGAGGTTAGCAGAAGCCTTGAGTCCCAGCCCCTAGGATGCTGTTCTGAGGCTCAAAGCTCATTTACATAGAGGTGGGCTCCACAGACATGGAGGGGGGCAGAAAGCTGTCCAGGGTGGAACCTGCCTTGTTGGGGAGCAGTGGAATACGGGGATACTTCACTTACTTGGAAGCCTGATGTGGCCCCTCTCTCCACATGACCTTGACTAGTAATGATCCCATGAGCCATGTACATGTGTGTGAACAGCTAGAACACAGCTAAGTGGTAGGTACCATGTGGCAGGCGCTGTCCTCCACGTAGGGCTGCTTGTCTACAGCTTGTGGCTGGGCTCCCGGCACCACCAGCAAGGCCTCACACACGAAGAGCCTGGGCTCGCTCTGATCCCAGAAATGGCCCACAGGAATATAATTTGTCAGTCTCTCATCTGCAAATATGTGGTTCCTAAAATAGAAAGAAAGACCTGTCCCCCACTTCGAGAAGAGAGGAGCATTTCTGTCACCACTGCCCACACACACTCAGGATCGTCTCAGTCACTGTCCCCGGTCACAGGGCTCCTGTGCGAGCCCTGACTTCTGGAATGCTCTGTGCTGCACACCACCACACACCCTGAAACTGGACTGAAGGGTCTCGGCGAAGTCTGCTTTGAGAGATGTGGAGCATGATGCTGTGTTTGGTTGGAGGTCTTGGAGAGGGTCCAGAACTCTTGTAAGAGGTGACCCGGAACTCTGTTGACATTCCCAACTTTACCTTTTTCTCTCTCATCTCTAAAGTTCATGCTTTATGGTCTGGTACACCACGAAGTACTATGGGGAGAGCAAATGAACTTCTGGCAAAGAATGGGTAAGATCTCAAAAGAATTTGGGTGTGGTGGTGCATCAGTTCGTGGCCGGGCTGAGCAATACTTTGAAAGCCTGCATTGAAAATAAAACAAAAATGCAAAGGAAACACCCAGCAGTGGTGAAGGAGACAGTGAGCCTTACGTGCTACCCTCAAAGGAGTGTGGCAGAGGGTGGGATGGACTCAATGGCCACTGGTGGCTGTGTAGGAGGGCAGGACCTGATTCTATAGAAAACACACATCCGGGGCTGGAGAGATGACTTAGTGGTTAAGGTGCTTGCCTGCAAAGCCAAAGGACCCAGGTTTGACTCCCCAGGACCCACAGAAGCCAGATGCACAAGGGGGCACACATATTTGGAGTTCGTTTGCAGTGGCTAGAGGCCCTGGCACACCCATTCTCATTCTCTCTCTCTCTCTCTCTACCTGCCTGTTTCTGTATACCTCTCTCTCTCAAATAAATAAATAAATAAAAATAAAATGTTCAAAAAAGAAAAAAGAAAACACACGTCCCTCATGGAAGCACCAGCACTGGTGTGTGCCCACAGACCACGGCCTGCTCAGCTCTGCAGGCCAGGCAAAATAAACACAGGATTCTATATGGAGTGTGTATCAAGTGTCCACAGAGGACTGGCAACAAGGTGACTCCTCTGAAGTGGGACTGGCTGAGTGAGGTAAGGGAGCGCACGCAAGTACTGCTGCTTATTCCGGAAAGAGAAGCCATGTGTATCAGAAGCGTGCAGATAAAAGCATACGTCTTTAAGTCCAGCACTCGGAGGCAGACATAGGAGGATCACTGTGAGTTCAAGGCCACCCTAAAGATGACATGGTGAATTCCAGGTTAGCCTGAGCTACAGCCAGACCGTATCTTGGAAAAACAAATCAAAACAAACAAAAAAAGCACAAATTAAAAGATATTGAACAAAAGGGTCACAGGCAGTAGGTAGCAAAGGAAAGGTTAGTTCTAAAGATTGACCTGGAAGAGAGAAGCCAGGACCTGAGCTGGGCAGGTCGCTCTGTCAGTGAAGCGCTTGCTGGGCCAGCATGGGAGCCGAGCGCAGACCGCCAGCACCCACCTTCGTGCCAGGCAGATGTTGCAGTCCACTTGCAGTTCCAGTGCTCAAGAGGCAGAGTCAGGGGATCCCTGGAGCAAGCTGGCTCCTCGACTAGCTTAACTGGCGAGCTCTGGGCTCAGGTGGGAGACTATGCCTAAATAAATCAGATGCAGCCAGGCTTGATGACACAGGCCTTTAATCCCAGCACTCGGGAGGCAGATGTGAATTGCAGGCCAGCCTGAGACTACACAGTAAATTCCTGGTCAGTCTGGGCTGGAGTGAGACCCTACCTCAAATAGCAAAAAAAAAAAAAAAAAAAAAAGATGGAGAACAATCAAGGAAGACATCTGAGGTCAATCACTGCTCATGACCTTCCACATGAATACATACCTGGACACACACGTGCACCCACACAGGTGTTAACATATACATGTGCATCCACACACATGTGAACACACATACACTTGCAGAAAACAAAAGACAACCACATCCAAGGACTCTGGGAGTTGTGGCTGTGTCCACCTTAGGGAGAGAGGTTCAGGGGCTTGTGTCCCAAAGCAAGAGAAATGGGGCAGTCAGCTGGGAAGCAAAGACAGGGGTGGTGAGTTGGGGCATCAACAGAGGTACAAAGCCAAGCGCACCATGTAGAGGAAGGTGTCAGCGGAGGGTCTGATGAGGCAGGCAGTATTCAGCATTCAGGGAGAAGCAGGGAGGATTCAGGGCAAATTGGACAAGAGGAGGTGAGTCAGCTAGGAGGGACCTGCTGGAGCTCGCAAAAGTGGGGCTGGATTCAGGCTGTGCTTCAGTGGCAGAGCACCTGCTTAGCATGTGCCAGGGTCTGGTTTGATCTCTAGTATCACAAACCAGCAAACAAACAAACAAACAAACAAAAAACTTAGTAAAATACCAAAAAAGGACAACAGAAAAAAAATAAGCCAATGAATGTGACGCTCAATTCCCTGCTTTGGAAGTTGCTGAGCAGAGCACGAAAGTTTCCAGTTTATTCTATGCGCTGTGCTTACTTCACTGACCCAGCACCCTGCTGCTCAGGGCGGGCTTTCTGCCTCACCTCACGCAGCATGAAACATGGGCGCCAGTGAAGTAGGGGAGCACTTTCAGGCTCATGATCACATTACCACTGCAGAAGGAACACCACGCATATGTTACATTAACCTCCTGAAGGAAGGTGATTGTTTTCTCCAGAAAAACATTCTCTGCAGACAAGTGCCCTCTCCCCTGTCAGTGGCCAACAGGTCTGAGGCTGCTCTGTTCTGTGATTCCTGAGACATTTCTACAAATGCTTTGGCCACAGTCCTTCCAAAGTCTGAGTTTCTACTCATTTTCAGAACCTTAACCTTCAGAGACCAAAGACTCAAATCCACCCCAACTGCCCCAATGTCTGTTGAGCTTCTGCTTTCACTACTAGTAACTGCTGTGAGGTCTTCTGAAGTTTGAAACACAACTTAACAACAATGTTCCTAGAAGTTGGACAGTCAGAAAATATTGCTTTCAACAAAATCCCCCAGCAACAATCTTACTTAGTCTCTTGGTCATTAGAGTGCAGTGTTTCCATCTGATCAATCTGCCCAGTCTTGAAGTCTAAGATGGTCACTGTATCCATTTCAACATCAAAGAAGCAGATTCTGGAATCGGGGCAATTGTCAGCCTAGGAGAGAGAAGGGAGGACAGCTCAAGGCGTGACCTGGGCCAGCACCCTGTGGCCTGTGCCTGCTGGGCCTACACAGCGTGTGCTTGAGGTGCCACCAGCCATCTCAGCTTCCAGAACGGCATGCTGTCAGAATTCATAATTTGAACATCAACTTTAGCCCACTGTAATAATTTTTGAGTTACTACTTTATGATTACAAGAAAATTTAAAACAAATTCTAAAAATTCTGAGCTGCACTCAGTTATTTTAAAATATGTATTCATTTACTTATTCATTCATTTGTGTTAGTGCCCACTGCAAACAAACACCAGACACATGCACCACTTCGCATCTATCATTCCATGGGTACTGGGGAACTGAACCTGGGCTGGAAGGCTTTGCAAGCAAGTGCTTTAATCAGTGAGCGATCTCCCCATTTCTTTTTTAAAGTTTTTATTTTTATTTATTTATTAGAGAAAGACAGAGGAGGGAGAGAGACAGAGATTAAGAGAGAGAAAAAAATGGGTGCACCATGGCCTCTAGCCACTGCAAACAAACTCTAGATGCATGCACCACTTTGTGTGTTTGGCTTTATGTGGGTGCTGGGGGATCAAACCTGGGTCCTTAAGCTTTGCAAGCAAGCTCCTTAACTGCTGAGCCATCTATCCAGTACCCCATCTCTCCATTTCTGATGTCAGGGTTTTTTCTTTTTTTTTTTTTTTTTTTTGGTTTATCAAGATAGGGTCTCACTCTGGCTCAGGCTGACCTGGGATCACTATGTAGTCTCAGGGTGGCCTCTAACTCACTGCGACCCTTCTGCCTCTGCCTCTCAAGTGCTGGGATTAAAGGCATGTGCCACCAGGCCCAACCCAGAGCTCCTATTAAAAAAAAAATTATTTATGTATAAGCAGAGAGAGATAGAAGAGACAGAGAAAGTGAGCATACCAAGGACTCCAGCCACTACAAATGAACTTCAGAGGCATGTGCCAATTTTTGCATCTGGCTTTATGTGGGCACTGGGGAACTGAACTTGGGTCATTGAGCTTCACAGGCAAGTGCAAGAGGAGGGGTGTGTGTGTGTGAGTGCAATAGCCACTCCTGCCACTATAAACAAATTCCAGATGCACGCGCCACTTTGTGCATTTGGCTTGACATGGGTTCTAGAGAACTGAACCTGAGCCATGATGCTTTGCTAGCAGCCACCTTTAACTGCTGAGCCATTTATAAAGCTTCTAGATACCCTATTTTAAGAAAAAGAAATTTCAGCTGGGCGTGGTGGTGCATGCCTTTAGTCCCAGAACTGGGGAGGCAGAGGTAGGAGGATTGCCATGAGTTCAAGGCCACCCTGAGATCACATAGTGAGTTCTAGGTCAGCCTGGGCTAGAGCGAGACCCTACCTTGAAGAAAGAAATAAAAATAAAGAAATTTCAGTTCTCCTAAAAGGAGTCTTGGGACTATAAACAGCCACTGAAGTATTACTTCATGGTAAGGAAGGAGGCAGAACACCCTGACCCACACCCTAGCCAGCTCACCCAAGGGTCCTTCACACACCAATCTTGAAAAACAGCACCTAGACCTCACCCTTCACATGGGAAGTGCTCAGTAAGCAACAGAAAATATGTGGGTCCCAGTTGTCACCTTGGGCTCAGGCTTAGCTGCTCTGGGTGGTCTGGACTCAACAGCAGGCAAGCTGTCACAGTGATTCTGGCTGAGCCGCTCCCCTTATGATGACACTGAGGGCTCCCGAGGGCCGTGGCTCCCCTCTCCTCAGGGTTCCAATGCTCTCCAATGAGTCAGCAGGGCCGCTCCTTCCAGGCCGCATGCTGCTGCCTGATGACTTATAACCGCAGCGCATCCTTACGTTCTTTTGTATTCGCTCGGCACCACCACAGGGCTCTTCACTTTCTCCCCTTGCTCTAGTAAAGGGGCCGATGGGGCCAGCCTGAGAGAACCAGTCTGGGCTGCAGCATGCCATGGCTGGTGCTCAGTCCTCCACGAGGACTGGGGAAACGGAGCCCGCAAACGGACTGCACTGTTCTGGCTGCAGTCACAGCTCAGCGCTCTGCACGTCCTTCACTTTAGTCCTTGCACTATTGTGTGCATACGCACACAAGAGATACCTAGGGGAGGGAAGCAGCTAGGATCTGCTCTCCTTCCTCAGTGCCCACCAGTGTCTGGCTGGGTCCTGGAGTTCATCAACATCGGTTTTAGACAACTCCGTGGGCTCAATTTGGAAGGAAGGCAGCTTCGGATTTCTCATGCCCATAAAGCAGAACTGGTAGTACACACGTCCAGAACTCTAGGAGGCCATGGAAAACTCGATTCTAACAGGTATTAAAACGGTAAATTGGTTATAAGTCCTTCAAAAAGGAATAGCAAGAAGACAAATATTTTCCAAATGTTTAGCAAAAGAAGATATTGTAGCCTTAACAGTTGTGGAAAGAAATGACAAAGCAGAATTCTTTTTTTTTTTTTTTCCTAGGTAGAGTCTCACTCTAGCTCTGGCTGACCTGGAATTCACTATGTAGTCTCACGGTGGCCTCAAACTCACAGTGATCCTCCTACTCCTGCCTCCCAAGTGCTGGGATTAAAGGTGTGCGCCACCACGCCTGACTCCAAAGTGGAACTTTTTTTGTTGTTTTGTTTTTTTTGGTAGAGTCTCACTCTAGCCCAGGCTGACCTGAAAGTCACTATGTAGTCTCAGGATGGCCTTGAACTCATGGGGATCCTCCTACCACTGCCTCCCAAGTGCTGGGAATAAAGACATGTGCCACCACTTATTTATTTACTTATTTGACAGAGAAAGAGGGAGAGAGAGAGAGAGACATAGAGATATATAGAGACAAAGACATAGAGATAGACAGATAGAGATAGAGAGAGACATAGAGAGAGAGAGAGAGACATAGAGATAGACAGAGAGAGAGAGAGAGAGAATGGGCGCGCCAGGGCCTCCAGCCACTGCAAACAAACTCCAGATGCATGCGCCCCCTTGTGCATCTGGCTAACGTGGGTCCTGGGGAATTGAACCTGGGTCCTTTGGCTTTGCAGGCAAACACCTTAACGGCCAAGCCATCCCTCTAGCCCCAAAGTAGAATTCTTAATAGGTTCTTTTATCTTTTTTTTTTTTTTTTTGAAATTTGTGTGGATGTGTATGTATGGGCACATGCACGCTACTGGAGAAAGAAAGCACATGAGGAAGCCAGTGAACCACCTCAGGGTGCTGGCCCTCTCCTTCCACCTTGTCTGAGCCAGGGTCTCTCTCTTTTTTTTTGCCACTGGGAAAGCCAGGCTAGCTGGCCCATGAGCTTCAGGATTCTCCTCACTTCATCTCCCAAGGCAATAGGTGTGTTGGGATCACAGATGCGTGTGCTGCTTGCGCCTGGCTTTACGCAGGTGCTAGGGATACGATGTCCAGTCCACAGCTTGTGTAGCAGGTGCCTTTCGTCTTGAGCCATCTCTTTATTCCCTGCCTGTCTGATTTTTTTTTTTTTTTAAAGACAGGGTCTTGGGCTGGAGAGATGGCTCTGTGACTAAAGGTGCTTGCTTGCAAAGTCTACCGGCCCAAGTTCAATTCTCCAGTACCCATCTAAAACCATATGTACAAAGTGGCACATGTGTTTGGAATTCGTTTGTACTGGTAGAGGTCTTGGAGTCCCCATTTTCTCTGTCTCTCTCTCCCCTTGCAAATAAGCAAATCAATAAAAGGTAATAAAAAAAAAATAAAGACAGGGTGTCACCCTCCTGCCTCAGCCTCCCTAGTGCTGGCATTACAGGTGAGCCTCACCATGCTGGATCATCAATAGGTTTGACTACATGAGATGTTTGACATCTTTACTAACATCATAAGCAAAATATAGAACAGACAACTGGGAGAAACACCTGCAGCAAACAGGATGGCTCAAGAGCTCCTTCTAATCATTCAGTGCTCCTGTTCAAGGCAGAGCCTGCTGTGGCCTGGGCTCCTTCAGTCTGTGTGGGCCCTGTCTCACGCTGCCTTCTGTCTAGGACCACAGAGGACAAGGCTTTTTCCTGGCCACTTTTCCTAGCCAGAAGCCCCCCACTGGTGGCTGCCACAGGGGACATCAGTGGAGTTGGGAAGCTCTTTTTCACTGTAAACTTCTTTACTCTAGTTGTTCCTTTGTTTTGTTCCCATGGATGTGGTATTTACGTGAGAGGAGGAGGCAGGCCAGTTTTTGCTTACTCCCATCTTTCCACCCCCAGAATGTTCCCACTGTCCTCATCTGCACTTCCTAGCAGAATTAACCTTCCTCAGTCTCCACTCTCGAAGCTATTCATGCTCTTTTGGAACAGCACTGTACAGTGTGCCAAGCCACAGGCCTTCCATGCCATTCTAATGGCCTCGCTGTTTCTGTCCAGGCACAGCGTGCACCTTCAGCTCCTGAAGGGATGTCAGGGACTCTCCGCCTCTGCTGAACTGCGGCTGCCCACTTCTCAGCAGCACCCACCTCCCTGGCTGCAGCTGCACACGACTTCCTCAGGGCTGCGCTGGGTTCTGGAGACTGGCAGTAGCCACTCTTTTCCTTCCTGAAGGTTCTGCCTGGGCGACATTGCCCATTCCACCCCTTTATCCCATCTCAGGTAATGCTCTCATATGAGACCCCAGCTGGCATCAGTGGGTGTAGAACTATCCATCTGCTGCTCCAATTCAACAGCCTACGTCCCTGATTACCCAGCTGCCCGTAGCCCCATTCTATAGCCCAACTCAACAGTCCACCTCCTGCCTGTGGCCCAATTCAATATGCTTACCTGACCCTCAAAAGCTACGAGGACTGAAAATGGGGGCAGTCTTCCAAGTAGAACAAGCAGTCAGTGTGGCGTGAGGCTGCCACGCCCCCACATGACCGACACCTTCAGGAAAGTCACTGCGACAGTATATTGAGGCAGAGAGGGGGACGGGCACAGACCTTCGTGCCTACCTGGTCTCTGAATATTTCAGAAACCATACACTAAAAAGAGAATATTGACATTACCCTCTCTGTGACGAGGCTGCACCAAGACCGGCCTGCAAACCATGGAGCTTCATCCTTCCTTTCCACCACTGAGGCAGATGTGAGGGGAGGCCAGGCTCTCCCGCCACACCCTCATCTACGACTCCTGCCCTGTATCTTGGCTCCATGACAGCCTCCACAGGAACCTTCCCGATCTCCCCCTCAGTACACTCACTGATGCTCTACCCTCTCCCTACATGGCACACTCTTCCATGATAGCTCTCCCCAGGTTATGAGAAATCACTGGCTGCCTGCCTTGGAGACTGATGCCTGCTAACCCCAAGGCAGGTCCTGTCTGGTAGTTTAACTGATAACCTCTATCTGCAGGACCTCACTGGGCAGCTGACACTCCAAGAACAACCAGCAAGCACCTCATGAAGCATCCCACCAACACTGGTGGGTGGAGGGAACCAAGTAAGTCCACAATGGGCCACAATGCCACCCTCCACCTTCTCCACTGGCTGCCAAGGACTGCCCTTCACATCACAGTTAACTGTTCAGCAAGCTTAAAGGTATACCTGGCCACAGTCCTCATCACTTCTTCTTGTGCCCAAGAAGAGTTCAGCTGGGTGACAGAGGAAACAGACAGGAGAGAAGGGGTAACAGCTACCTGAGGAAGACACACTGTGTCTAAAAGAAAAGAAAACCAGGAAAATATGGAAGGTGTAAGCAGGTGGGGTGAAAGAACAGAGAGTGTGCAAGACAGAAGTACCCAGAGATGACTGGGGAGAAGGCAGGAGATGAAGCAAGGAGGAACTGGCCAGAGGCTTGGTCTCAAAGACCCAGAAGACTCCCTGAGCAGAGTGCAGTCAGAATAGAGGTCATGGGCCACCGCAGAGCTGGAGAAAGCAAGCCACGGGGATGTTGGCCTCACCTTGCTGAGGAGGATGCTGATCTTGTTCCCGTTGGTGTTGCACCTGAGAGAAGCAATGCCGCCCACCCCAGGGACCAGTTCGGCTAAGTTCTTGCAGCTGCAGTGCACCTTCGCCTCCCTGTGAGAAAAGGAGAGGGAGACCTCAGTGCCATGCAGAGGCCCTCCCCAGTGCCCAGCTGCTGCCCATCGGCCCTCGGCAGGTCACAGAAAGGGCCAGTTTCTCTGGCTGCTGAAAGCTCAGTTGGCAGTGAGCTCTGCTCAGACTGCGCTTCTTACCCTGGGCACATGAGCCTCAACACAGGAAAAAATAAAACAAACAAAAGAGAAGACCACTCCTAAATTGAAAACAAAAAACAAAAACAAAAACAAACAAACCAGGAGGCATATGAATATTGAGATGAGAACCTAAGATTTCTGGTTTTGTTCCCACTTTCTTCCCATCATATTGTCTCCTAATTAAAAAAATGCAATACTTCTATTTGGATGAGAACTGTACCTTCGGGAAAGATCAAAGCTTTTAAAGTGAGCCAAATCTGTCCCTACGACCAGGAAAGTCCCACAGATGTCCAAGAAACAGGGGCTCCCTTCGGTCTCCGAGAACAGCAGGAGTTGTTTGACAGTACCCTGGGGAATGAACAAGAAGTTTAGGATTGTTTTTCCATGACTCTCTGTTTCTGTTTTGTTGTTTCAAGGCAGAGTCTCACTCTAGCCCAGGCTGACCTGGAATTCACTATGTAGTCTCAGGGTGGCCTTGAACTCCTGCCAATCCTCCTACCTCTGCCTCCTGAGTGCTGGGATTAAAGGCATGTGCCACCATGCCCGGCCGCTGGTTTCTGTTACTGAATGCTATGCATGTTCACTCTAGTGCACGTTTACTGATGTGTGAGCATGCACCACGCACTGTGCTATGGTTAGTGTCACAGGAAGATGGGGACCTGCCCTCAGAATAGCCTTGGTGTTGCAGGCCTGGAGGTAGTAGTCAGATCAGTAAGTAAAGACACAAAGGATTGTCAGCTGAGAAGTGTTCTGTGGACACACATAGATGCTGGAAATAGCACAGGTTAGTTTTTTTTTTTTGGGGGGGGTTCTTTCTGCAGAAGGCACTGTGTAAAGCCCCAGTGACATTTTTTGTGCTGTCAACGTCAGCTGCACGGTCACCTGGGCGGGGAGGTGGAGGTGAGGAGAGGAGGTGCTGCCACATTCTGATCACATCTGTTTGTGAAAGGGAATCCACAGAGCTGCACACTTACTCCAGCACGTTCCATGTTTTCTGTCACGTACTTCCTGCTCTACTGCAGTTCCCAGTCCACACGCACTGCAGCAGTCTGCGTCTACACAGGGAGCACCCCACTTCTCCCGCTTGCAGCCTTTCTCACTTATGACCCGCGGCCTGAACCAGATCTTCAAAGCTTAGGGCCCCACCCTCTTTCACCAGCTACCCAGGCTTCCTTATACACTGGCACAGAAGTTATATTCTATGGAAAACCATAAAGAAGCAAAACAAAATGTACCCTACTCTATCTGGTTTCAGTCCCTCACTGTCTTCAGTTGTGTCCCTCACAACTGGCCCATCAGCGTCCTGCCTCATTTCCCATCCACTCAGGCCCTGGCTTTAGGCTTGACCACGTGGCCCACACCACAGCCCCCTCCTTGGTACTTTGCCTGTGCAGGAGAGTGAAAAGCAGGCAGGGTAACAATGCAGAGATCTAGCACACATAGCATTTTTGTTTGTTTGTTTGTTTGTTTGTTTGTTTGTTTGTTTGTTTGAGGTAGGGTCTCACTCCAGCCAAGGTTGATCTGGAATTCACTACATAGTCTCAGGCTGGCCTCGAACTCAGTGTCCTCCTACCTCTGCCTACCGAGTGCTGGCATTAAAGGCATGTGTCACCACGCCAGGCAGGCACAGCATTTGAAGGCACCTTATCACTGACACAGATACTAAAAGAGCCATGCATATCTGCCTCCCGAGGGAGAAGGGCCTGGAAGGGCATGCCAGGCACTCAACGAGAAATGAGAGACATCAACAGTATTTCCAATAGTATTTCTTCACTGGTCACAACCAATAACATGCTTTCTGTAACTTAAAAGATTGGTATATGGCTGGGCATGGTGGAGCATGTCTTTAATCCCAGCACTTGGGAGACAGAGGTAGGAGGATTGCAGAGAGTTAGAGGCCATCATAAGACTATAGAGTGAATTCCAGGTCAGCCTGGGCTACAGTGAGACCCTACCTTGGAAAACAATAAATAAATAAATAAATTAAATTAAATTAAAATAGCACTTTAGGGCTGGGGAGATGGTTTAGCAATTAAGTCCTTGCCTGCAAAGCCAAAGGATCTAGGTTTGATTCCCCATAACCCACGTAAGCCAGATGCCCAAAGGTGGCGCAGGCATCTGGAGTTTGTTTGCAGTGGCTGGAGGCCCTGGCATGGCCATTCTCTCTCTCTCAAATAATAAATAAATAAATAAATAATTTGAAACTAGCGCTTTGAATTCAGCTGTCTCTTTCTTTATCATCACAGTCCACTCACTGCATAGCAGCCACTTACCTGCCAGGTCCGAACCTGAACTCGGTTTGGCTCCACTGTATAAACACTTTCCTCGTGCATTGCTAACACTGGGGACTCACACAGGAAGGTTCCTGAAATGAAAGATGAGAATCAGAACAGCAGCAGTGGATGCTCCCTCGTCAGCTTGGTGGCTCTGTAAAGGTGTATTATGTACATACATATATATATTTTTTTTTGGGGGGGGGATTTTCAAGGTAGGGTCTCACTGTAGCCCAGACTGACCTGGAATTTACCATGTAGTATCAGGCTGGCTCACAGTGACCCTCCTAACTCTGCCTCCCAAGTGCTGGGATTAAAGGTGTGCAACGCTTGGCCTCTTACCTGAATTTTTCTGATGAGCAAAATGCAATATCAGAATAAAAGAGAAAAAATAAAACAGCACAAAATACTAATAAAATGTAAAACTGCAGGGCATGGTGGTACATGCCTTTAATCCCAGTACTTGAGAGTCAGAGGTAGGTGGAATGCCATGAGTTCGAGGCCACCCTGAGACTACATAGTGAATTCCAGGTCAGCCTGGGCTAGAGTGAGACCCTACCTCGGAAAAAAAAAAAAAAAAAGATAAATTAAAGGAAAGGCAGCTTTGAGCACAGGGAACTGGGCTGGTGCCAGTGCTCCTGCCCACCCTGTTCTCTCCTCGAGCCTCCTGTCCTTCCAGCCAGTGGTGGCTTGCTCAGCAGCACAGCATTTTGATAGCATGGCCTTCGGACAAGTGCCCACCACGTTACAAGAACTTTGGAGGCTCCATGCCCTGACCAAGGGGGCTAATGAGCTTAGTAGTCAAGGCATGATGAGGCACGTGAAACAGACAACATCGCAGCACTCACTGTGTTGTTATGGGGACAAGTGCCCTCGGGATTCACACAAGAAGGGGAGGAGATACGTGAATGACTGCACAGGACGGACGGGCAGAGTGTGATAAACGTCATGGAGCAGAGAATTTCACACAATGTGTGAAGGAAGAAAGAAAGGAGTGGGTGGAAAAATATGAGTGAGGCGATGACTGGCGGAAACATCCCGGAGTGGTAAAACAGTCCAGGAGGGGGCCATCCTTGGGACAGCATAACGGCCAGTCTCCTCAGAGCTAAGAGAACTCAGAGGTGAGGATAAGTGAGGAGTGGGACTAGGAATTGTGGTAGGGTTAGGACGGTGGCTGAAGACCCATACTCCAAACCCTAAGGGCTTGGCAGCTTTCCCGTACATGACAGTGGCTGCTGAGGTCTCAATGGAAAGGGTTCCCTGCACTGTCCTGGCAGACCGTAAAAGCAGTCACAAGTGTCACTGTGAGAAAGAGGTTTCAAATAGGGTCAGCGTGACACAGAACCAAAGACTGGAGCTCTGTGACCACAGGCCAAGGGCTATGGCATCAAGCAGAAGTTGAAAGAATCAAGGAATGGACTTTTCCCTTGAAGACTCATGGGAAATGTGGCCCTGCTCAATGGAGTTTAGATTTCTGGTTTTAAAAACTGTGAAATATGCTTGGAGAGAGGGCTTAGCAGTTAAGGCACTTGCCTGCGAAGCCTGAGGACCCAGGTTCATTTCCCCAGTTCCCACATAAGCCAGATGCACAAGGTGGTGCATGTGTCTGAAGTTTATTTGCAGTGGCTAGAGGCCCTGGCATGCCCTCTCTATATATCTGTCTCGTTCTTTCTCTCAAATAAAACAAATAAATTAATAAAATACCTTTTAAAAACCTGTGAGATAAATTTATTTTTTTAAATTATTTTATTTATTTATTTATTTGAGAGTGACAGACACAGAGAAAGAGGCAGAGAGAGAGAGAGAGAGAGAGAGAGAATGGGCATGCCAGGGCCTCCAGCCACTGCAAACGAACTCCAGATGCGTGCGGCCCCTTGTGCACATGGCTAACGTGGGTCCTGGGGAATCGAGCCTCAAACCAGGGTCCTTATGCTTCACAGGCAAGCGTTTAACTGCTAATCCATCTCTCCAGCCCTTTATTTTTAATTTTTTTTTTTTTTACTTTTATTTGCAAGGAGGGAGGGAGGGAGAGAGAGAATGGGAGCGCCAAGTCAAACAAACAAACTTCCGATGCATGTGCCAATCTGTGTATCTGGCTTTATGTGGGTCCTGGGGAATCTAACCCAGTCAGACTTCACAAGCAAGTGCCTTACCTACTGAGCCATCGCTGCAGCCCTTAAATTTTTTTTCTAATTTTATTTATTTATTTGAGGTAGGGTCTCACTTTAGCTCAGGCTGACCTGGAATTCACTATGTAGTTTCAGGGTGGCCTTGAACTCACAGTGATCCTCCTACCTTTGTTTCCTGAGTGCTGGGATTAAAGGTGTGTGCCACCACGCCTGGCTGTTATGTTTTTTTTGTTGTTGTTGTTGTTTTGAAGGAAGGTTTCACTGTAGCCTAGGCTGGCTTCAAACTCAAAATTAACCTCTTACCTCAATCTCTCTCGCAAATGCTGGGAGTAAAGGCCTGTGCCACCATACCCAGTCAATTTCTGTTGTTCTTAAGCACCAAGTATGTGGCAGTTTCTTATAGCAGCTCCAGGAAATTCAGATAGGCATATGAGGAGTGGAGGATGAAGATACTAAATTTGGAGAGATCAACGAGGTGTAGAGATTGATGGGTTATCAGAACAGATCCACCTGAGACCCTCAGAGGCTGGCCCTGGGCACCTGGGACTAGAATAATTTCAGAGGATGGGTGTGCAGCAGCCACCTTCCGTGAAAGGAGCCTAGTTGCTTGTGTTCCTGCAGCCTTGTTTCTGAGCCATTTAGGAGCCTGGAAGCTCAAGAGACCCAGGGTCTCACCACACTGCTCAACCACCTTGACCACTTCATAAGATGCCGTCCAGGAGGGCTTGTGGACTCAGGATCTCCATTCACTTCTCAACTACCTTGACTGTCTCCTAGGATGGGGTCGGAGCTAAAGCACTGGCTCTGGACAAGAGCCACTGGGCTGACATGGGTGGCTTGCTAGCCCTGTGCCAGGAGGTGAGGCAACAGAGGGGCTATGAAACCCATGTGGGCGTGAAAAGACTCCAACCTGCATTCCTTAAGATGGATCCTGAAGGCTCAAAGATCGCCACCTGCTTTCCATTCCAGACAGCCACAGCATCCTAAAATAAACATGGATATCCAAAAGCAAAAGTCAGGAAGAATGATACAGACTGTACACCCACCACACACTCCCAAAGCCTGCTCTCAAGTAGGTTGATAGATAGATAGATAGATAGATAGATAGATAGATAGATAGATCGATCAATCTCAAACCCTGCTGTCTTCCTTCATCACTGAGTATTGTCCAACACTAGGTCACTGAGTCCTCCGTGGGTGCAAGTTAGGACTGCTTTGCATGTTATGTGAAATGCCTGTGAGTTTTCATTTGTCTTAAGATTAGGACACATGGACATGCAGGAAGTAAGATAAGGAGGATGAAGATGAGAGTGGCCCAAGCTGCTGTCCAGACCCCTTGCTGTCTGAATTATCCCAACAAATGAGCAGATCTTTCATCTGACCCCACAGGTTGTGCTTAGCAGTCACCTTGGTGACGAACACTCCACTGATGTGCATGTCTGTGCGCAGGCTGTGTGTGCCCCCCGTGGACAGGAAGGACACATTGACTAAGCTTGGGGAGATCTGCACAGCGGCCACCTGCTGGTACAAGTGCGATGACATGGCTTGCTCACTGAGGATGGACACGGAGCTGATGCTGCGCACTGCCAAGAGGTTCTTCCTGGAGCCCCACTTCAGTCCCGCATGGGGAAGAGTCAAATGCAAAAATAAAACGGATATAGTCAGGGATCATAGACATACATGTTTCATGTGAAAGGTAGAAACCATTTCCGAAGATCATTTCTTAGTACTTAACATTTTAAAATTATTTTTTTTACTTGTATGTGTGTGTGGGGGTGTCAGGGCCTCTTGTCACTGCAAATGAGTGTGAAACACATGTGCCACTTTTAACATCTGCGGATATGTGGGTTCTGGAGATCTGAACTCAGGCCAGTAGGCTTTGTAAGCAATAACCTTTAACCACTGGGCTATCTTCCCAGTTCTAAAAATTTTTTAAATTATTTATAAAAGTCAAAACGTACATGAGACAGTGAATTAAACTTCAGACATATCTGCCACTTTGTGCATTTGGCTTTACATGGATTCTGGGGAACTGAACCTGGGCCAGCAGACTTGGCAAGCAAGCTAACCACTGACTGAGTCATCTCCCCAGCTCCCTAATTTTTTTAATTTAATTTTTAAAATTTATTTATTTCCTGGGTGTGGTGGTGCACGCCTTTAATCCCAGCACTCGGGAAGCAGAGGTAGTAGGATTGCCGTGAGTTTAAGGGCCCCCTGAAACTACATAGTGAATTAGATGTCATTCTCAGAAAACAAAAACAAAAACAAAAACAAAACAAAATATATATATATATTTGAGAGAGAGAGAATGGGTGTGCCAGAACCTCCAGCCACTGCAAACAAACTCCATGTGACATCTTGTGCATTTGGCTTTACATGAATCCTGGGGAATCGAACCTGGGTCCTTTGGTTTTGCTGGCAAGCACCTTAACTGCTAAGCCATCTCTCCAGCCTCTATTTTTTTTTTTTTTTTGGTTTTTAGAGGTAGGGTTTCACTGTAGCTCAGGCTGTCCTGGAATTAACTATGTAGTCTCAGGGTGGCCTTGAAATCACGGCAATTCTACCTCTGCCTCCCAGAGTGCTGGGATTAAAGGCATGCACCACCACGCCCGGCTTTTTTTTTTTTTTTGGTTTTTCGAGGTAGGGTCCAGTCTAGCCCAGGCTGACCTGGAATTCACTATGTATTCTCAGGGTGGCCTTGAACTCATGGCAATCCTCCTGTGCTGGGATTAGAGGCATGCGCCATCACACCCGGCTAAAAGCTTTTTTTTTTTTTCGAGGTAGGGTTTCACTCTAGCTCAGGCTGACCTGGAATTCACTATGTAGTCTCAGGGTGGCCTGGAACTCACGGCGATCCTCCTACCCCTGCCTCCTGAGTGCTGGGATTAAAGGCATGTGCCACCACGCCTGGCTAAAAGCATTTTTTTTGAGGCATGCCAAACAGACTGGCCTTTTTTTTTTTTAATGTGAGAGAG
Organism: Dipus sagitta; assembly: GCA_036346955.1. Taxonomy (NCBI): domain Eukaryota; kingdom Metazoa; phylum Chordata; class Mammalia; order Rodentia; family Dipodidae; genus Dipus; species Dipus sagitta. Next base: position 111,559,247 of record CM070781.1, on the reverse strand, counting down.
ACAGAGAAGACAGAATTGGTGCGCCAGGGCATCAAGCCACTGTAATCTAACTCCAGATGTGTGCGCCACCTTGTGCACTTGCGTCACCTGGTGCGTCTGGCTTACGTGGAACCCAGAGAGTTGAACATGGATCCTTAGGCTTCACAGGCAAGTGCCTTAACTGCTAAGCCATCCTTCTAGCCCCAAAAGCTGTTTTTAATATATTTACATATGTATACATGTATGGGGGAGAGACAGAAGAACGAGTAGGTGGGTATATATTAATACCTTATCTACAGTACTAAAATTCAAAAGATATTTAAAATTACTTATTTATTGTTTTTTTGAGGTAGTCTCCCTCTAGCCCAGGCTGACCTGGAACTCACTCTGTAGTCTCAAGGTGTCCTCAAACTCATGGCAGCGATCCTCTACCTTAGCCGTGCTAGGATTAAAGGTGCGTGTCACCACGCTCAGCTCGAAATTATTTTGTTTTTGTTTCTAGACAGGATCTTGCTGTGCAGTCCAAGCTGGTCTGATCTCAAGCTTCTCCTGCCTCAGGTTCATGAGTGCTGAATTTACAGGGATGTGCCACCATATGTGTCCTTAAAATTTTTCATTATTGTCACTTTTATCACCGTTAAGTATTTTTCTCCATTTTGTACAGCAGATGAGAGCATCAAATGCCCCGCAGAGTTACTTGCCATACCTGTATTTGTGTGATGTTTCCTTCAAGCTCGGTAGGTGTTTGAAGGGCCCACATGTCCTTGCCCTCCACCCACTGGTTGCTGGGGGAACCTGGCACTTTTTTCCACATGGCTACTCGCCCTTTACTGGTACCAGCTGCTAGGAGACCTGCACATGAAAAGCATGCAAATTGAGTTGAAAAGTGGATTTAAGGGGTGGTTGGTACTGTTTTTCCGTTGCCTTCCTCAGTGCAAGCTTCCCTAGTGCTGCCCTGGTGCTGAGCTCTCAGCAGGTGCCGTCTCAGTGTCACCTGTCCCACTGCTAAGCCCCTATCCTTGGTGTGTGTCTGTATGCATGTGCACACACCTGCATTCATGTATTTTCCCTCATGCACACAGCACACATGCCATCTCACGAGGCTTCAGAAGGATGCAGGCATCAGTGTGCATACAGTTTGTCACTTGTGACCAAATCTTCCCACTATTATGTGGAGTATCAAAGCTTTATTGTCACTTGCTCAGACTTGACTGGCTGTAATGACTGACATTAGTTACAATGTATCATTTTTTTTGAATAAGCTCTAAATTTCACTACGATTATTTTTTCTTTGTTTGTGGACATAATGCTTAAAGTTGGTTCTATTACTTTCATGTCAAGCCAAGAATCTCACCTTTGGCTTTACAGAAACAAACACAGTTTATATTCTCTCCTTTTTCAAAGCCAAACTTCTCCTGTGGACTCAGTATATAATTCTCTCCTCGTTCCAGGTCCCAGAATCTGCAATGGAAGGAGGAAAGCCCCACGAAGGGCTGCGTTAGTGCCCTTCTTTGCTTGGTGGCTGTGTCAAGCCTGTGCAGCAAGCCCTCAAGACAGGAAAGAGACATGCTCTTTAGATTCCTGGTACAAGAAAAGAAAGCAGTGTTAAGCTCAGGCACTGCTTCATACCTTTTATAATGAGAACAGTTGTCAAGACAGTTCATATATGACAGTAGGGATGAAAGGGACATAGGAACATCAACCACATATGGCAACACAAAGAAGGCATGTACCATGTTTAGCTGAAGTGGCCAAAAAAGACCAAAAGGTCTGGTTCTATCTATGCCAATCTCAAAAACTACACAGAGGTAGGTATAGTAGTGAACACCTATGGTCCTAGTTACTTGGGAGACTGAGGCAGGAACACTGCTTGACCCAGGAGTTGGAGACGAGTCAGGGCAACAACCACATCCCAAGAAAAAAACAACAAAACAACTCCCAGCCCCCAAACCAGGCAAAGTGAATAGGTATTGGAATAGATATTGTGGTTATGCTACCTGTGACAGGAGTGGGAAGTACAGGGAGGTAGGGAGGATATGTCTAACATAAGGAAGATTATCATAATTTTGCATTTTCACATTTCATAATGTGAATTTCCCAGGGGTCTGCTTTTGAGGACAAGCTCTCACCTGAGTACTGCTTCTCCTATTGCTGTCACAAGAAGGCAGTCCTCAATCAAAGCAATGTCTGCCCGGCGACCCGTTTTCCCGCTCAGCTTTACCTGTGTGAGGAAAAACCAACTTGAAAGAAGCATGTGACTCTCTGAGACACCCACTGCAGATATTGTCAGCCTGGCATCCGGTCTTCAGGGATAGCATGGTGACTCACCCAGTGAGGCCATGCAGGACAAACACTGGAAATGAAGGGTGAGCTCCTTCTCAAGGTGCACAGTAGACGCAAACCGCAACTTAGGCACATGACGGGCACTTCTGGAGTGAATGCTAAGCAAACTGGGTGCTCCCAGCTGCATCATGTCTGTGCCCGTGGGCAGGTCTCCATGTCCCCACTTTGTAGAGACCCATGAGCCACTGAGGGAGCAGCTGAGTGGGTTCGTGAAGCCAGGTGCTGTGGGCTAACCGCATCGCCTCAGATCCACATGGCGAAGCACCTTCAGCTATGTGACTGTGCAGATAGGCCTTTAGGAGGTGATTAAGAGGAAGGAGGGCCTTGGCTTAACAGGACCCTGGCCTTATGAGAAGGTACGTAGAGAGCTCATCTCAAAGCTCCTGTGTGTTCCCTCTCCCTCCTGTCTGCATCCATGTGAGGGCCCAGAGAAAGGGCAGCTCTCTATAAACCAGGAAGGGGGCTGGAGAGATGACTTAGTGGTTAATGCACTGGCCTGTGAAGCCTCAGTACCCACGTTTGAGTCCCCAGTCCCGTGTAAGCCAATGCATGCATCTAGAGTTTGTTTGTAGTGGCTAAAGACTCTGGCATGCCCATTCTCTTTCTTATAACTAACTAACTAAACAAACAAATAAATAGCTGCGAGTGGTGGTGCAAGCTTTCTTTAAAAAATATTTATTTTTATTTATTTATTTGAGAGCAACAGACAGAGAAAGAGGGAGAGAGAAAAAGAATGGGTGCGCCAGGGCCTCCAGCCACTGCAAATGAACTCCAGATGTGTATGCCCCCTTGTGCATCTGGCTAACATAGGGTCCTGGGGAATCAAGCCTCGAACTGGGGTCCTTAGGCTTCACAGGCAAGTGCTTAACCACTAAGCCATGTCTCCAGCCCATGGTGCAAGCTTTTAATCCCGGCACTCAGGAGGCAGAGGTAGGTGGATTGCTGTGAGTTCGAGGCCAGCCTGAGACAACATACTGAATTCCATGTCAGCCTGAGCTAGGGTGAGACTCTACCTCAAAAGACCAATAAATAAATAAATAAAATAGGGCTGGAGAGATTGCTTAGTGGTTAAGACACTTTCTGGCAAAGCCAAATGACACCCAGGTTAGACTCCCTAGTACCCACATAAAGCCAGATGCACAAGGTGACACATGTGTCTGGAGTTTGTTTGCAGTGGCTAGAGGTCCTGGCACACCCATTCTCTGTCTCTCTATCACTCAAATAAATAAATAAAATATTTAAAAAAATATAAGTCAGGCTGGGCATGGTGGCACACGCATTTAATCCCAGCACTTGGGAGGCAGAGATAGAAGGATCACTGTGAGTTCGAGACCACCCTGAGAATGCAGAGTGAATTCCAGGTCAGCTTGGGCTAGAGTGAGACCTTACCTCAAAAAACCAAAACAAAACAAAACAAAAATATTTAAGTTAGGAAGAGAACCTCTGCCATAAAATGAATTGGCTGCAGCTCTGATCTGGGACTTCCAGTCTCAAGAACTGTGAGTAAGAAACATGTATGACTATTTGTTAAGGTGGCCCAAGCTAAGTCAGACACCAGGACCACATGACTCTGTTGCTACTTAATAACCATTGCTTCTATAAGATACAATAAATTCTGTAACTTACAGCATTCTCTGAGGAGTGGCTCATTGGTCTAGGGGCATGATTTGTCACTTAGGATGCATGAGAGTTCAGCATCTCCAAGAATCAGAAATTTCTAAAAATCAAGAGACCAGTTGGAGCCAGCATGGTGGTGTGTGCTTTTTAATTTTTTTTATTTATTATTACTTTAGAGGTAGGATCTCACTCTAGCTCAGGCTGACCTGGAATTCACTATGTAATCTCAGGGTAGGCTCAAACTCACAGTGATCCTCCTACTTCTGCCTCCTGAGTGCTGGGATTAAAGGTGTGTGCCACCACGCCCGGCTGGTGCATGCTTTTAATACCAGTACTTGGAAGGTTGAGGTGGGAGGAGATCAAGGACAGCCTGGGACTACACAGTGAATTCCAGGTCAGCCTGGGTCAGAGTGAGACCCTACCTTGGAAAAACAGAAACAAGTTCAAGACCAGCCTAGGCTGCACAGGGTGTTCTCTCATCCAGGAGTATGTGGCACCTGATGTCTTTATAGTGGACCTCTCATCCACGTGGATGGTGCCAGAGACACAGCACAGTTCTGTCCTTCATGGACATGGAGTCTTAGAACACTGCAATTCAAGCAGGGTAATGAACATACCCATTGTGTAAAACAAAGTGCACACACCTGGGGAGACAGCAGCTGTGAGAGACATGATATGGAAGGCCCTTGCAGTGGATTCTGGGTGACCTTACCCCAGCTTTGGGACAGCCAACCCTTAGAGCCCTCTCCCTGCACATACCTAGAAAATGGGGTGATTTAGCTGTCCCATCTAGCTATATTGTGGACTTCCAATGACATGCTGCAAGTGAGTGGTATTCTTTTGTCCGAGCTCAAGCTCACTAGCTGACAGAGCACAGCCTGGGGGGCATGGGCAGGCTCCCCTGGCCCTCTCCACAACTGCCCAGACACACTGGAAAATCTTTTGGTTCCTCACCTGTGCAGTGGCCTATAGTGAGAAGCAATACTGAGCTGAGGTAGCCCGGGGTTACAGGTCAGCCTCAGCTAAAGCTAAACCGCACCTCGGGAACAAATAATAACAACAACACAAAGTGATATGGAACTGCCAGCCAGTCTCACTGCTCTGGAGCCCAAGTGACAGCAGTTACTCTTAGAGAGAGAGAGAGAGAGAGAGAGAGAGAGAGAGAGAGAGATAGCGCAGCATGGCAGGGGAGCCTGGAAGCCGCGCTGGCCCACAGCCTTGTTCTCCTGCCTACCTTCATCACTTCTTCAGCTCCCCCCCCAGGGGCCACCAGATGCAGGGACAGCAGCAGGTTCTCTGTGACCACCACCAGTGCCTCTCTCTTCTCAATGTAGAACAGAGTCTGGATGGCGCTGTCTGCGGATGCCACCTGGGCGGTCTTGCCTTTTTCATTCACATAGTGCACCGTCCCTGGGGACAGAGGGAGGTCACTATGCTGGGGCTCCTGGTTTGTCTGTGTTTCCATGACACCCATGAGCAGCTTTTTCTATCTACTTAAGGATGTTTCCAAAATAAATCACCTTCATTATAAGAACTTAGAATATTTACCATAATGTTTCGTGGGCTCCTGTCTCTGAAATAATGTCTGACTGGCTAGGTCAGCCTTGGCTTAGCTGTCTATGTATTCCTTATCCACTGCACCCTGAAGCACATCAGTTAGCATCCAGCCCATCGGATTCTTAGCCTCAGAACTCTTCCATCATTTCTGCTAACTTTAGGCACGACTAGATCCTCTTTACAATGAGCCCCTCGATGATGACCTTTCTCTTTGCCCCCCAGTCCCTGTGTTGTTGGTGAGTCATCTGCCAGCCCACCTGGCTCTCTCTGTCCATCCCTCTTTTGTCTTCCCTAGCTCCTCGGCTTCTAAATTGTAGGCACCAGCAGGATCACAGAGGCCCTTGTCCTCACCTGAACACCACCTCTTCCTGCCTGCCCTGAGCTGCTGCTCCAACACTGGTCAGCAAGTCTGCCTCCTCTGTTCCTTAAGCGTCTCTGAGTGATGGGTAAGGTCCCTGTGAGTTCCCAGGATTCTCTGGCTCTGTCTGCACCTCTGCAGGATCCTCCTCAGGGGGCCCTCGTGTCCTCTTGTTTCATCTCATTCTGAATCAATAACTAGAGCTCTCATTAAATTCAAGGTTATCTAGGCTAACTGTAACAATAATTAATATTTAATAAGCACATGTTATGTGGCAGGCTCAAGTTTAAGTAGTTTTCCAGGCAACAACATTGCAGACACTCCTTTAAACCTGGATATTCCACACAGGAAAACTGAAGTCCATAAAGCCCATGGCTTCGGTGACAGGCAGAGATCTGCAACCCTCCCTAGAGCTGAGACTCCGCCACAGCTCTGCATATCCCTTCTTTCAGGCTACCAGTGTCCTTCCCTCCATGTGCCTCATCTCACTCCATGTCAGCAATCTTCCCAAGGCGTCCTCACATCCCCATCACCTCTGGGACTTCTTCCTGAATTCCCTCCTTCATTGGTTCTCTCTCTCAAGAGAGAGAGAGAATTGGCACACCAGGGCCTCCAGCCATTGCAATCGAACTCCAGACATGTGCGCCATCTTGTGCACATGTGAGGCCTTGCATGTTGCGTCACATTGTACGTCTGGCTTATGTGGGATCTGGACAGTCGAACATGGGTCCTTAGGCTCGCAGGCAAGTGCCTCGCCTGCCAAGCCATCTCTCCAACCCGGTTCTATCTCTCTGCATCCTAAAAGGAAAGGTTTCACCTATTCAAAACTACAAACCCCACAATTCATCAGAGCAGGCTGCTTGGCACCGCCATCGGCAGCAGCCTCCCTCCTTCTCAAGCCCAGCCGCTTCCTTCAGCTCTCCTCTGCTGTCTCTGCCAGACACGTGACTGTCAAAGGCTCTTTCCCTTGAACGTCACAGTACATCTGTTTCAGCCTTGGCTAGGATGCATGTTTCCTGCTTACAATGAGCAGCACTGGCATTTACACCAACAGACAGGAGCTGAGCACAGTGGTGCCTGTGACCCCAGCCCTCAGGAAGCTGAGGCAGGAGGACTGCCATGAATTTTAGGTTAGCCTGAGCTCACAACCCCACAAAAATCAGTAGGTGGTACTTAGCCCAGACTGCATGGACGTGACTGCAGCTTGCAAGTGCAAACCGTTCCCGTCCTTCCATGTTTCATTACTGGAGATGGCATATAGCAGGTGCCTGATAATTATGCAAACTGAGTAATGGGGAGCCACAAAAGAATCTTTTAGAACCCCCTCCACTGTGTCTGGTGATACGTAGTGACAGTGGAATTCCTGACTAAAAGCTTCCTCATGAGCCTGGGTATGGCTGCACATGCCTATAATCCCAGCACTTAAGAGGTTGAGGCAGGAGACTCATCAGTTCCAGGCCAGCCTGGGCTACATACTGAATCCTTATTTTTTACAAAAAGGCAAAAAAGAAAATAATTTTCTTTTCTTTTCTTTTTTGTTTGTCTTTTGAGGTATGGTCTTGCTCTAGTCCAGGCTGACCTGGAATCCACTATGTTGTCTCAGGATGGCCTTGAACTCAGGATGGCCTTGAACTCACGGCAATCCTCCTACCTCTGCCTCCCAAGTTCTGGGAGTAAAGGAGTGTGCCACCACCTCCAGCCGAAATAATTTCTTTAGAACTCTTTCACAAAACTGAAAGTGGCCTCACTTCTGCCATAGCAGATCCAAGCACAGCACTGTCCACATACAAAAACACTTGCAGAGAACCCAGGACCTGAAAGTGCTCGCGTAATTACTGTCTCAATTTTACATGGAAGCACTACTGCCAGCCTAAGATCCTGGCCAGAACCCCTCACACGCTGACTTCTAGAGTCCTGTCTCAAATTCCTTACCGTCCACCAGGCTGACAAAGAATGACAGTCCCTCTTGAGACCCCGTCTTCAGGAAGCTCCCAGAGCTGCTTTTCCTCCAGTTAAACATGTCCAGGGCTTTCTCATCCCCACTCACTGCCGCCTTTGCCAACTGCACCAGATCTCTGAGAGCAAAGACACAACAGTCAGGGTTCATGGAATGATCAGGGGCTGGGCCCACTTGGGTCATGAAACAACCTCCTCCCACAAGTAAAGCAAGACAGGCCAGAACACCGGGGTCACACACTTACTCTCCAGGAGGGGGAAGCCGGAAGATGCAGTGGGTAAGGTGTTTCCCATACTCGTGTTTCAAGAGGGGTGTTCCCTGCACACGGCCTCGTTGGTCCAACCTCCATAGGAGCAGGACCCCAAGCTGTAAGAGGCCAACAGCATGTGTGAGCAAACATCCTGACAGGAGCACTGGTGAAAGGTGAATGATACTAGGCATTCCTCAAGAAGAACTGTGGCACTGCAACAGACCCATGGGAAGTCCAAACCATTCAGAAGTTTTCACCTCCCCTTCATCACTCCCTAAAGATAGGAGCTCACTTGTTCAGTTCCTCACAACAAACTGATACTTGGCATGGACTAATTTACAGAAAGACTGCAAAGATGACACAGAGTTCCTGTACATGACATCCCAGCCCTCAGGACGCAGGGATAGCCATGAGTTCAAGGCCAGCCTGAGGCTACATAGTGAATTCCAGGTCAACTTGGGCTAGAGTGAGACCTTACCTTGAAAAACAAAAACAAACAGATGTTTCCTGTCAGCTTTCTGCCTGTTGAGTAGGAATGTGAACCCGAGGTAAACGGCTTAGGAACTAAATTGGAGATGCCTCTGCCTCATTTTTGCCACCTTCCGGCTTGGTATCCCAAATGATGTATGTTGAACCGCCCTAGGGCCCAGGCCTGGAAGTTTTCGCCACATCTTAATCCTCCTAAAGGCTAAAACCTAAAGGTGGCCCCATCGCTTGGGGCCTGTGGTGGCATAGACACCGTAGCAGGCGCACACGCCATGCCCATGAGGATTCAAAGTCTCGCCAATTCCATGGGAGTTCCTGTGATCAAGGCTGTCTCCACGTTCAACTTTTCTTAATTTATTTCATGCAACATAACTAGTTATAGCGAGCCTATAAGAAGTACTGCCCCTGAGGTGAAACCAGCCTTATTTGTGAATGTGAACAGGCAGTGAGTGTTCCGGTAGCGTTTTGGTGGCATGTTACTATGCCAAAATATGAGTTAAATGCTGAGTGCCCTAATAACGCATCACTGAGAGAGAAGTCTGGCTAAAGACTGGTTTGTTGGGCTGGAGAAATGGCTTAGTGGTTAAGGCACTTGCCTGTGAAGCCTAAGGCCCCAGATTTGCTTCCCCAGGACCCACATAAGCCAGATGTACCAGATGGCACATGTGTCTGGAGTTCGTTTGCAGTGGCTAGAGGCCCTGGCGTGCCCATTCTCTCTCGCTCAAATTAAAAAAAAATTTTAAAAATATTTAAGCTGGGTGTGGTGGTGCACACCTTTAGTCCCAGCACTCGGGAGGCAGAGATAGGAGGATTGCTGTGAGTTCGAGGCCACCCTGAGACTACATAGTAAATTCTAGGTCAGCCTGGGCTACAGCAAGACCATGCCTTGAAACCCCCCGCACAAAAAAAAAAAAAAAAAAAAAAAAAAGACTGGTTTGTCACCTGTTGGGATGGAGGTTTACTTGATCCTTATATGGTGCTCTGTAAGAGACACCAGGAAGGGATGATGGCCTGAACTCCGTAACATCCTACCTTCATCTCTATCAACAGGACTTCACTAGTGGGAACCCTGGTAAGTGTCCACTTCTAGGGACAGTCACCTTCTCAGGTACTGCTGACTGGCATATATGGGTGAGTTGGTCTACAAAATCCCTCCCCTGAGTCTAGACTTGGACCAAAATCATTCTGAATCCAGCTGTGCTCTTTTTTTTTTTTTTTTTTTTTTTTTTTTTTTTTGGTTTTTCAAGGTAGGGTCTCACTCTAGCCCAGGCTGAGCTGGAATTCACTATGGAGTCTCAGGGTGGCCTCGAACTCATGGTGATGCTCCTACCTCTGCCTCCCGAGTGCTGGGATTAAAGGCGTGCGCCACCACGCCCGGCTCCAGATGTGCTCTTGTTTAAAACTACAGGACAGCCTGGTGGCTTCAGACTGACTAAGTGCAGCTTCTTGCTTCGGCCGGTCTGGCTTGGTTCTACTGGTGAGTACAGCAGGGCCTCTGGTGGACCACGGAGAAGCCCAATGCCACTCCTCATGAGGGAAGCTTGCTCATCCTTTTTTTTTTTTTTGGTTTTTCGAGGTAGGGTCTCACTGTAGCTCAGGCTGACCTGGAATTCACTATGGAGTCTCAGTGTGGCCTCGAACTCACAGCAATCCTCCTACCTCTGCCTCCCGAGTGCTGGGATTAAAGGCATGTGCCACCACGCCCAGCTGGTGTGCTCATTCTTTATACTTCTCTTCTGCTCCAGCTCATAATTAAATTAGTTCTAGCACAGTATTAGATTGTCTGAGAAGGATTATGTATTTCTTAAACATTTTTACTCAAGAGACTTAGCTCACACCTGGGTTTCATTTTATGCCTGAGTAATCTATTTTGTTAGTGTTTCTTAATTTTGTCAAGATGAGAATGATGAAATGCAATAATCTTGAATTATTCTATTTCAGACAAGGATTATCAGATTGTTCCTCAGCAGGAAGGTGGGAATGATTACCAAGGAAGTGGGAATCTGGGGGTCAGGACAATGCCATTAGGTAGGAACTAAACAGCAACACAAAAGAAAACTCACCTAGAAAAAAAGGAATAACCCCATAGAAACATGGCAAATGACATGAAAGTAAAAAGAAACACAAATGGTCACTGGATGCACATTATTGTGCTGTTGAGACATAATGACACTTCTTCCTTATTCTCTTGTACTTGGGGTTTTCATATTGCTATTTATTTATATGAGAGGGGCCCAAGTAAATATGGATGCCTCAGGGCCTCTTGCCGCTGCAAACAAACTTCAGACACATATGTCACCTTGTACATCTGGAACTGAACCCAGGATGTCAGCTTTGCAAGCAAGCACCTTTAACTGCTAAGCCATCTCTCCAGGCCTTGCTTTTTAACTATATGAAAATACAACTTATTTACCCAGCTGATAAACATTTCAATGGTTTCCAGTCTTATTCTGTGTACAGATGAAGGCACCTTGTATCATTTTGCATGTGCTTATAATAGAAATGCAAGGGGAAAGACAAAAAAATGCAAGGGGACTGGTCTGTCTGTCTCTCTCAAATAAATAAATAAAAATATTAAAAAACGAAATGCTAGGTGAGCCAACAGGGCTCAGGATCTATGTCCTTATGGGGTGTGTTTTGTTTTGTTAAGGTGCTGGGGATTGAATTCAGCATTCTGCCACTGAGCCAGTGCCTAATCCCATACCCCCACTCTTGTGGTTGGATGCATATCACCCAAAACACCGACTGTGGGCTTGTACCAATTAACAGCTGGTCACAGTGTACGTGTTTCCCCACAGAGGAAATGTTAGATATGAGAGCTCAGCTTAGAAAAGTAGCATCTTGTGCTGGAAAGAAGGCTCTGTGGTTAAGGTGTTTGTTCATAAAGCCTAATGGCTGGGTTTGATTCCCCAGCACCCACGTAAAGCCAGATGTACAAAGAGACACATGCATCTGGAGTTTGTTTGCAGTGGTTGTTGGTCTTGGCATGACCATTCTCTCTCTCTACTTGCAAATAAATAAATAAAAATATTAAAAGAAAGAAAAGTAGCATCTCTTGGAAGCTAGTGATGTAGTCAGTAGAGTGCTTGCCTAAAATGACTATAGAGAAATCTCCATGGTACAGAATAAAATGACGACAGCAAGAAACAGTGTGTCTATCAAGCCATAGCTTATTTTATTTATTTAGACACTGAGAGAGTAAGAGTAAGCATAGGTGCACCAGGGTCTCCTGCTATTGCAAACAAACTCGAGACAATGCACAGCTTTGTATATCTAGTTTTACCTGGGTACTGGGGAATTGAACCTGGGCCATTAGGCTTTGCAAGCAAGTGTTTTTAACTACTGAGCCATCTCTGCAGCCCGAGTTCTATATTTTAAAATGAAGCAGGGGGCTGGAGGGACTGATTAGTGGTTAAGGCACTTGCCTGCAAAGCCAAAGGACCCAGGTTTGATTCCCAGGACCCACATACGCCAGATGCACAAGGTGGTGCATGCGTCTGAAGTTTGTTTGCAGTAGCTGAAGGCCCTGGTGTGCCCATTTTCCCTCTCTATCTGCCTCTTTCTCTCACTCAAGTAAATAAAGTAAAATAAGATAAAAGTTATTTAAAATTAAGCAGGGCTGGAGAGATGGCTCAGTGGTTAAGGCACTTGCCTGCGAAACCAAACAACCCAGGTTTGATTCCCTGGTTAACCACATAAAGCCAGATGCACAAAGTGGTGCATGTGTCTGAAGTTTGTTTGCAGAGGCTAGAGGCACTGGCACACCCATTCTCTTTCTGCTTGAAAATAAATACAAAATGTTTAAAATAGGACATGGTGGCATTTGCCTTTAAGTTTGGACTCAAAGTGTCAATGTCATGAAAGACAAGAAAAAGCAAGGGAGGGGGAGGGAGGGAGAGAAAGGAAAGACCAAGAAATTGGTCTTGGCTAAAATGTGAAAGAGAATGACAGATACTGAAGACAACAGGAGAAACTTTAATATGTAGTATTGTGTTTAGTTTCCTGAATGTGACAAATAATTTGTGGTTATGTAAACAATGTACTAGCTTTTGGGTGATTGACACCTACATGTTGGGAGTGAAGGATCATGATGTCAGTGATGAATGTGCAAACATTCAGGAACAAGCACACACAAGAAGAGAGGCAGCAGATGTGGCAGTGAGTCCGTGTGAAGGACAGCTTGGCATTCCTCCCACTTGCCTCTCAACTTCTCCCAAGGCTTGAAAAGTGTGTGTCTGTGTCCCTGACAAAGAAGCCGGAGAGATCCTACACAGCCATGTGTGCTGAAGGGTAAGCTGGAGGGTCTTTCACTCTATAAGCCTTTTATAAGTTGTCATCTTTGACATACACCAATGTGTTACCTTCAGTTAAAATAAACAAACACATTGTAAGATTCCTGCTGTACATGAGTCAAACCAGGGTTTCTCAGCCTCATTCTTCCTCTTCAGTTATGATTAAAGAAAAAAGTCTCCTAACACTGCAAAATGTCCCCCTGATTAATAAGCCCTGCCTGTGATAGACACAGCACTCTTGGGTAACAAGGAATGTGTTTATTGACATGGATGATTCCGGAGTGCCATAAAGGTGATGGTATATTGGGCACTCACCCCATTACTACTGATGCAATTTCCTAGCAAAATTTACTTTTAAATTATAGACCTACCTACCTTTGCCATACAATGGTATCAGAATAAATATATCAAAGCTTGCTTCAATTATAAAATAAAATCTGTAATAACACCTAAAAGGATGAGTTGAACCTGGGAAGCATGCATTGTAAATAACGTGGTCTTTAGCACCCTTCAATATATGCACTCTAAAACATGCTGGGGTGGAGAGTCACTGGGCACTTACCCTGTCTCCAGACACCAGGCAGCTCCCACTGGTGCTCCAGCTGAGGATGGCGATGTCAGCAGTGTGTGTCAGGGGCATTGTGTGCTGCTCCTTGTCCTGCTTGTTAAACATTATTACTTCTCCAGTCTCCCAGCCAATAGCTAGGACCAGCCGTGTTGGGTGCCAACATAGGGAAGTGACCTGGAAGGACCTCTCAATGTGGGTTTCAGGCACAGCTTCTCCCTGGGCAGGACAGGAGGTAAAAATCCCACACTGTCAACAGTGGCAGTACTTTAACACATCAGCCAGAAGATCAGAACAGCTACTTAGTAAGGAAATGTAATGATTAATTTTAAAAAATTACTTTCTCAGCTGAGCATGGTGGTGCACGCCTGTAATCCCAGCACTTGGGAGGCAGAGGTAGGAGGATCGCCGTGAGTTCGAGGCCACCCTGAGACTACATAGTTATTTCCAGGTCAGCCTGAACCAGAGTGAGACCCTACCTTGAAAAACCAAAAAAATATATATATATATTTTCTCTCTCTCTCTCTATATATATATGTATATATATGTTTTTAATAAATACTTTTTATTTTTATTTTTTAAAAACATTTTTATTGTTATTCATTTATTTATTTGAGAGAGAGAGAGAGAATGGATGTACCAGGGCCTCCAGCCACTGCAAACAAACTCCAGATGCATGCACCACCTTGTGCATCTGGCTTAAGTGGGTACTGGGGAATTGAACCTGATTCCTTAGTCTTCACAGACAAGTGCCTTAACCACTAACCCATCTTTTCAGCTCTATTTTATTTATTTTTTGGTTTTTCGAGGTAGGGTCTCACTCTAGCCCAGGTTGACGTGGAATTCACAAACAAAAAAATTTAAAAAAGAAAAAAAAGAAAAAAATAAATTGTTGCATGTTTTAAGTTTTCTAAATTAAAAAAAATTGTTTGCTTTTCTCTTCTCTTCTTTTCTTTGGTTTTTCTTTTTCTTTTTGTTTGTTTATTTATTTGAGAGCGACAGAGAGAAGGAGGCAGAGAGAGAGAGAGAGAGAGAGAGAGAGAGAAAGAGAGAGAGAGAGAATGGGTGCGCCAGAGCTTCCAGCCTCTGTAAACGAACTCCAGATGCGTGCGCCCCCTTGTGCATCTGGCTAACATGGGTCCTGGGGAATTGAGCCTCGAACTGGGGTCCTTAGGCTTCACAGGCAAGTGCTTAACCACTAAGCCATCTCTCCAGCCCTTCTTTGGTTTTTCAAGGTAGGGTCTCACTCTAGCTCAAGGTGATCTGGAATTCACTCTGTAGTCCCAGAGTGGCCTTGAACTCATGGTGATCCTCCTACCTCTGCTGTGAATTCCAGGTTAGCCTGGGCTAGATAGAGACTCTACCTTGAAAAAAATAAAAATAAATAAATAAATAGAGGTGGAGAATGACTGAGGAAGAAATCCAATGTCAACCTCTGGCCTGCACACATACAAACATGCATGCATACCTGCAAAAAAAAAAAATTTATCTTGCTGGGTGTGGTGGGGCATGCCTTTAATCCCAGCATTTGGGAGGCGGCAGGAGGATTGCCCTGAGTTCGAGACCACCCTGAGACTACATAGTGAATTCCAGGTCAGCCTGGGGCTAGAGTGAGACCCTACCTCGAAAAACCAAAAAAAAAAAAAAGACGCTCACAACCAATTTCCTTTTCTGGGCAACACTGAGGCAGTGGATGCAAGCGTGAGGCAGAGTAGGGAAATTTCAGTTCTATTTTGGATTTGTGGTGTTTTAGGTCTCTACATGCAAGATGAGTTACACAGGCAGCTGGTCTCCTACATCTGCACCTTGGGGGTGCCTTCTGGACAGAAGATACATGTTTGCAAGTCATCTACTGATGGAGGGTCACTGGGGAGGCCAAGATCACAGAAGAGAGATCAAAGGCTGTAAAGTAACTTTGAACACTGTTATGATTTGGAACGAAAAAGCTGACAAAGCCCACTGAGAGGCTGTGGAGAAAAGGCCTGTGGAGGTTTGAATCAGGTGTCCCCCATCAACTTAGGTGTTCTGGACGCTAGGTTCCCCAGCTGATGGCAATTGGAAATTAAAGCCTCCTGGAGGCGGTGTATTGTTGGGGGCGGGCTTATGGGTGTTACAGCCAGTTTCCCCATGCCATTGTTTGGCACGCTCTCCTGTTCCTGTTGTCTGCCTTATGTGGGCCAGGGGTTGATGTCCACCCTCTGCTCATGACATCGTTTTCCCTGCCATCGTGGAGCTTCCCCCTCGAGCCTTGAAGCCAAAATAAACCTCTTTTATCCCACAAGCTGCTCTTGGTTGGGTGATTTCTACCAGCAATATGAACCTGACTGCAACAGTAAAGTGGTACCGAGGAGTGGGATTGCTGCTAGATACCTGACTATGTGGCTTTGGCCTTTTGGAGCCAATTTTCAAGAGGAATGTGGAAAGATTTGAAACCTTGGCCTAAGACACACCTTGCAGTGCTGTAAGTACATCTTGATGGACTATTTTGGTCAGAGTTGAAAGACCTGAATGCAGTAGGAACTATGGACTGTGAGGTTTGGCTTTTGAGGGTGAGAAAGAACTTTGCTTGGACTGGGCCAGCAGTTGGTGTGAGATGCTTGGTCTTATGCCTGTGTCCTGAGAAGTTGTGCAGGGTTGCTTTGCGTAGAAATAAACTGGTGTGAGCAGAGGGATATGGCACAGAAAAAAAAATCTCTGGGTGAACTGCTGCCCGCTCAGCTGCAAGTGAGAGATTACAACCTTTGAGATTGGGCCAGCTGACCTGCACTGGGGCAACAAGAAGAATGTAGACTCTTTTGGAGGGGCCTGAGTGCTCAAGGAGTGTCTTGTTCTTCAAATTCTGCTTTATTCCCCCCTGGATTAACAAACTGGCACCCTACCTGGTACTGTGGAGTATAAGAAATGCAGGAAAGAGAGGGTCGTTGAGTTTGTAACACAGTCTTGTGTTTTGGAAATGGCCATGGGCAGTGTGAAGCAGGTTTGCTGGATGCCTGCATGGATTGCAGTGGAGATGCCAGGACCATGAGATGGCTGCTGAGGACAGCTGCCAGCCCTGATGAAGTTTTCCAGGACTGTGAGTAGCTTAGCTGGAGGGGCAAAATTGGAACTCCAAAGAATTGTCACTGGCTAGAGTTGTTGGACTTGGAGCTATAGAGTTTGGTGTTTGCCCTGTTTAAATCATGTATTGCTTGAGTATTTCTTTGCTATGTCCCATGCCATCTTTTGCAATGTGAATATTTATTCTGTGCCATTATATTTTTTTAGGGGGGTGGATTTTTTGGTACTATGGCTCAGTTAAAAGATCTTGGACTATGGGGATGTATGAACATCATTGGAATTGATAAAAAAAAAAAAACAAACTATGAGGACTTAAAGTTGGATGAATGCATTGCATTTTACATGATGTATGGTTACCAGTTTATGGGGGCGAGGGGTGGAATGTGGTGGTTTGAGTCAGGTGTCCCCCATCAACTTAGGTGTTCTGGATGCTAGGTTCCCCAGCTGATGGCAATTGGAAATTAAAGCCTCCAGGAGGCAGTGTATTGTTGGGGGCGGGCTTATGGATGTTACAGCCAGTTTCTCCTTGTGAGTGTTTGGCACACTCTCCTGTTCCTGTTGTCTGCCTTATGTGGGCCAGGGGGTGATGTCCACCCTCTGCTCATGCCATCATTTCCCCTGCCATTGTGGAGCATCCCCTCGAGCCTGTAGGCACCCCTCCCGCCCCCCGCCAAATCCTCTTTTCCCCACAAGCTGCTCTTGGTTGGGTGATTTCTACCAGCAATGCGAACCTGACTGCAACACAGCCCTACCTTTTCCAGCCTGCTTCCCAGAGGTCTTCCCGGGAATGTGCAGCTGGGAAGATGAGCTACCCAAACACTCAGGAGGTACACACGAAAGTCGATGATGACTGCAGCTGCTTGGGTGGCATTAAGGTGGCAAAAGGAAGATTATAAAGGGTTGGGGAATGAGAGAGAGAGGGGAAATTCAATTTCACTTGTGAAATAGGAAGTGTGTTGTGCATTGAGAATGATGGGGAAACTCTGGAATTTTGAGGAGGTTGTAGACAGTTTATGTTATGGCTTGAATCATGGGCCTTGCCCTGGCATCTGTGATGTGTCTTTCTTTGGAAGTAAGGTTTCTGTAGATGTCAGCAAGTTAAGCTGAGGTCATCTGATGAGCCATAACCAA
Source organism: Dipus sagitta (assembly GCA_036346955.1). NCBI lineage: Eukaryota > Metazoa > Chordata > Mammalia > Rodentia > Dipodidae > Dipus > Dipus sagitta. The sequence continues at coordinate 111,541,655 of CM070781.1, read as the reverse complement.
ACAGCAGTGTCTTTTTTTATTAGTATCTTTATATATATTTATTTGTGAGACAAAGAGGCAGATAAGAGAGAGAGAGAGAGAGAGAGAGAGAGAGAGAGAGAATGGGTGTGCCAGGACCTCTAAGCACTGAAAGCGAACTCTAGATGCATGTGCCACTATGTGCATCTGGCTTATGTGGGTACTGGGCAACTGAACCTGGATCCTTAGGCTTTGTAGGCAAGCGCCTTAACCACTAAGCCATCTCTTTAGCCCCAGAAATGTCTTTTTAAAATGTTTTAAATATTTTATTTTTATTTATATTTGAGAGAGAAAGAGGCATATATAGAGAGAATGGGCATAGCAGGGTCTTCAGCTGCTGCAAACAAACTCCAGAAGCATGTGCCACCTTGTACATCTGGCTTACGTGGGTCCTGGGGAATTAAGCCTGAGTCCTTTCGTTTTGCTGGCAACTGCCTTAAGTGCTCAGCTCCCAAAGTCCTGGACTGGCTCCATGGAGTCTACCACTTGCTACAGGCAGAAATAATTTCCAGAGGAACTTGATTCTCAATTTGGGACTCTGCTGTGGGAGTTTGGCCAGGAACTTGAGTGACACTGACTCTATGGTACCTCAGCCCAGGTGTTGCCTAACAGATAGAATTTCTGTGCTATACCCAAACTTTCCAAAACTGCCTGTAGTCTGTGATAGCTCCAAGACAATGCTTAGGTGCTGGCTGATGTTTGGACAGATGCCGCCTTCTTCCTGGACCCTAGCCGACCTCCACTCCATGGTCACCATCAGCTTCAGGTAGCGTTGCCTTTGTTCTGCAAAGTCCTGTCCCTAGTTTCTACAGGCATAATCTTTGCTCTGGTACTAATGTCAAGGTGTTTCAACAAACATTTGAAGTAAAGACTGTACACAGGGGAGAAAAAAACAGCCTAGACCGGGGAGGTCATAACTCCTAGTGGGGAAACTACTACTGTCTGGCTACATGCATATATTATGCCGACCAAACCATCCTCTAAATACTTATGTTTATGCCCACATTATTAACCATAATAATGGTAGTCTCACTTTGTATTAGACAAGCTTCTCTTTTCAGATGGTAGTGCTCATTGGGGAGACTCGAAACTCAGCAGAGTGCTGAGAGAAGTGACAGTGGAGTGCTTAGCAGTGAATGAGACACCTCTATCACACCCTCCAAGGTTCAGGGACCATTGCAAAAGAGGTGGTGGAAAGAATGAGCGAAAGGAAGCGGGGGTGGGGGGAGTGCTTACAGTACTGTCTTCCAGACACAAGAGTGGCCATGGCATTCATAACCCCACATGGTTGAAGCTACTTATACAAGACATGCATAACAGAAGGGAAAAATTATAGTATCAAAATGGGAGAGTAGTTAGAAGGGATTCAGTAGAGGGGTTCCTGGGGGCAGGAGGGGACTATTGTCACATATTATCTATATGTATGAGAGTTAAAAAAATGGGTCGTGGAGTGCTTTCCCAGAATGAGGCCCTGGGTTCAAACCTCAATACTACAACAGACAGACAGACAGGAAGCAAGGAAGGACACACACACACAGACCAGAAGACCATATGATACCAGCAAGAGAGATAGGAGTGGTCAATCAACACACCAAGCAGCACCAGAGTCTGCTGGCAACAGAAGCCAGGACGAGGTCATGGGACAGATTTCAGAGAGAGCATGGCCCTGCCCACACCTTCATTCTAGACTTTTGGCCTCTGTAACTGTGAGAAAACATACTGTTTGTGGTAATTTGTTACAGCAGCCAAGGAAACTACTACAGTTTCAAATGGCCAATGTGAAGAGTCAGAGGGTGCTGACAGAACAAGGGGTTAGAACCCCATATATCCTGGGCTGGAGAAATCGCTTAGTGGTTAAGGCATTTGCCTGCGAAGCCAAAGGACCCAGCTTTGGTTCCCCAAGACCCATGTAAGCCAGATGCACAAGCGGCACATGCATCTGGAGTTCGTTTTCACTGGCTAGAGGCCCTGGCATGCCCATTCTCTCTTTCTCTCTCTGCTTGCAAATAAATAAAATTATAAAAAATAATAAACCCTTTTGAAAAAGTAGCATTTTATTTCTAAGCAAGCATTTACTTTTTAAAAAAAAGTCTAAAATCTTTACAAGGCCTGTAATTGTTATATCATTGTTTATCTGTTGAATTTATATAATATACAAATCTATAAATTAAAAAAAATAACCCATACATCCTGACCATGCGTTGACAGGGGAACCTGTCATAAGCATTCCTAAATATGCACCCCTAAGCGGCACAGCAAGGGTAAAAGAGCTGCTTTGATAATGGCAATCTGGACCTCAGCATGAACTGACGAGGAAAAGCTGATCTCAGATTTCCCCCTTCATTCCCCCATCTTGATCACAGACACACACAATGACAACAACAAAACACCCTCAAGAACATAAGGGCCAGAAGCTGCTCAGAGGACTCACTTGTTCCAGGTAGACGGCTACGCTGCATCCAGAAGACGAGCTTACAGAAGCAACTGCCAGGAAGGGATAAACAGGGTGCCAAGCAAAGTGAGTGGGAGAGCTGGCTGTATCCGCGGCTTTGATTTGGTAGTCATAATAGAGGGCCATGGTGACACACGAACCTGCTGGGGAGAAAATCCCACCAAGAATAACTACCTGTGGAATTCTGAAGAGAAGCAAACCAGCAATCAAAACCTGACAACTCAACATGCTCTATAGACTAATGAGGCAATTTTGTTGGGATATTAGGCTTACTCTTAACCAAAAGGCCAAGAAGCAATGACAATTTTATTTAGGAGAAATCTTTATAAGGAAAAAAAATAAGATCCAAAGCAAAAATGGGACTTGGAGTAATCCAAGGCATGCTTCATTGCCAAAGAAAACAGAAGATGAGAATAAGGAAGCACAGGAGCCTAAGCCATGAACACAGTTCTTAACAAAGTTCACTCCAGAGACAAGAAAAAGACTTGAATTTCTAATCTCTGAAGGGACTTTCAAAGAGAAACACTGAAAATAAAAGCAAACCTCCCATTAAGACAATAAGTATGTGTGTGTCTGTGTGTGTGTGTACACACAGCACTTGACTTCAGAAACACCAGAGATGTCAAGAATGGCATGGAATTCTGATTCCTTGTTGGAGAGTCGGGATCAAAGCAAACAGCCACTGTGAGAAGCTGAACTTGATCTGTTACATGAACTTAACAAATGAATTGTTTTTATTTTCTTTTGTTTTTTTTTTTTCTTTTTTTTTTTTGTTTTTTTGAGGTGGGGTCTCACTCTAGCCCAGGCTGACCTGGAATTCACTATGGAGTCTCAGGGTGGCCTTGAACTCACAGCAATCCTCCTACCTCTGCCTCCGGAGTGCTGGGATTAAAGGCGTGGGCCACCACACCCGGTAGGTTTTTGTTTGTTTGTTTGTTTGTTTGTAGGTAGGGTCTCACTGTAGCCCAGGCTGACTTGGAACTCACTTGGGAGCTCAGACAGTACTCAAACTTACAGATATCCTCCTACCTCAGCCTCCTGAGTCCTGGGATTAAAGGCATGTGCCTCCACGCCCGGCTTCCAATTAACATTTAAATTAAACCAGTTAATTTAGTCTCTTTTTTCTTGTTCCTTTAAGACCTGGAAAAGAACCACATATGTTAGTTACTTTGAAGAACGGCGGGATGCAATGAGCTGACTACCACCTGCCTTTTAAACCCCCCCCGCATGAGTTAGGGGAAGGCAACTGGCAGAGAAGGGACTACGTGGAGGGCTGGTTTGCCATCACTTAAAATTACTCAGGTTTTCAGCCAGGCATCACAGCACATTCCTGTAATCCTAGCATTTAGGAAGCAGAGGCAGGGGGATCAGGAGTTTAAGGCTGGCCTCAGCTACGTAGTGAGTTAGAGGTCCCCTCCCCAAAAAATAAATCCTCCAACCTTTCATCCACTGTGACAGCTGCTATCACAGCAACAGAAACCAGTGAGTGTTGGTAAGCAGGTGGAGAAACTGGATCCTGGTGCACTGCTTGTGGGAAGGGAACATAGTACAGTGATTGATGTGGATTAAATGAGTACCCTCTTTTATGGTGAGCAAATATTCTATTACTGAGCTATACTATGTTTCCTGCCCAAATGGTAAACCTTGTATTATTCCTATTGAACCACAATAAAAAGTGTTCAAAAAAAAGGGGGGGTTGGAGAAATGGCTTAGCAGTTAAGGTACTTGCCTGCGAAGCCAAAGGACCCAGGTTCGATGTCTCAGTACCCATGTAAGCCAGATACACAAAGTGGCACAGGTGTCTGGGGTTTGTTTGCAATGGCTAGAGGCCCTAGTGTGCCCATATTCTCTCTCTGTATATATCTGCCTCTCTCTCTCGCCAACAAATAAATAAACAAAATATTTAAAAAATTAAAGACTTGGGCTGGGAAGATTGACCAGTGGTCAAAGGTGTTTGCTTGCAAAGCCTACTGGCTCAGGTTTGAGTCCCCAGTGTCCATATAAAGCCAGATGCACAATATGACACATATATCTGAAGTTGGCATGTAGTAGCAAGAAGCCCTAGTGCACTCATTCTCACAAATAAATAAAGAAGCAAGGCATGGTGGCACACACCTTTAATCCCAGCACTCGGGAGGCAGAGGTAGGAGAACTGCTGTGAGTTCAAGGCCACCCTGAGACTACAAAGTGAATTCCAGGTCAGCCTGGGCTAGAGTGAAACCCTGCCTCAAAAAACCAAAAATAAATAAATAAATAATAATTTTAAAAATTAAAGGCTTCAAAGTTCTGTCAGGGGAGTATAGAGACTGAGTTCCTGTTTGCTTTTAGTAAAAAGCAGCTGTGTAAGAACAGTCTGGAAGGCTCAGTTTGTATCTTGAGGAGGAAAAGTTCATTAACAAGAAGGATGAATAAAACAGTACATTGTATAAAAATGGGTCCCTTTAGGCTGACCTATATACCCTGCAACAAAACATGAACACCATTGCTCCTTGTTAGTAAACCTCTTCATTTGAGTCTCTGATGTCTGTTCTGTGTCTAGCTCGTGCCCCATGGGTGTGCATGCCAGCCAGAGGAGAAAGGTCAGAGGAAGCAGGATCCCAAGTTTCCAGCAGACATTGTCACTTGGGGGACATTTACACTGGTCAGGACCCTGGTTCCTTGAGTAATGTCCTTAAGCAAACCTTGAGGCAAGACTGTTAAAAATGAAAACAAGGGGTGGAGATATAGCCATGGCAGAGCACTTCCCTAGCATGTGTAAGACCCTAGGTTCAATCTCTAGTACTGCCCAGGCAAAGCAAAGCAAACTCCTGCATCAGACAAAACATTGGTAACTTAAAATAGAAAACAAAATATTTTAGTATGAATATTTATTTATTTATTTTTAATTTTTTGGTTCATTTTTATTTATTTATTTGAGAATGACAGAGACAGAAAGAGGCAGATAGAGAGCTGGGCGTGGTGGCGCACGCCTTTAATCCCAGCACTCGGGAGGCAGAGGTAGGAGGATCACTGTGAGTTCGAGGCCACCCTGAGACTACATAGTTAATTCCAGGTCAGCCTGGACTAGAGTGAAACCCTACCTCTAAAAACCAAAATCAAACAAACAAACAAACAAACAAAAACAGAAAGAGGCAGATAGAGAGAGAGAGAATGGGCACACCAGGGCTTCCAGCCATTGCAAACGAACTCCAAACGCATGTGCCCCCTTGTGCATCTGGCTAACGTGGGTTCTGGAGAATCAAGCCTTGAACCAGGGTCCTTAGGCTCCACAGGCAAGCACTTAACTGCTAAGCCATCTTTCCAGCCCTTAGTATGAATTTTTAAATGTATTTTTATTTATGTACTTATGAGAGAGAGAAAGAGACAGAATGGGCACACCAGGGCCTCTAGCCATTGCAAATGAACTCCAGATGCATGCACCCCCTGTGCATCTGGCTTACATGGGTTCTGGGAAATCGAACCATGGTCCTTAGGCTTCACAGGCAAATGCCTGGTCTAAGCCCTGGGTATGCAAAATTTATGTTTAACAAGTTCATGAAAACATTTTTTTTTCCTAAAAAATGAGTAACATGAGGCTGAAGATATAGTTCAGTCAGTAAAGTGCTTAAGCATGAGGACCTGAATTTGCTCCTCAGTACACATGTAAAATGCCACACATGGTGGCATGTGTCTATAATCTCAGCACTGCGGGAGGCAGAGACAGAAGGATCACAAGGGTCCACTTGGCCAGTCTGGCTAGTTAGTTGTCTAGTCCAACTTGTGAGCTCCAGGTCAGTGAGAAACCCTATCTTAATAGAGGTGTCCAGTGTTCCAGATGACATCTGAGGTTGTCCTCTGGCCTCCACATGTACACACGCACCCACACATACACACGCACTTGCACACAGATGAACATGCACAAACATACACAAAAAATGAGTAATATGTTAATTTTGCCTGTTAATCATGAAGAATTACCTTGTCACTTGAAGCTGGGAGTAATTGCACATTTCTGTAATCCATGCACTCAACAGGCTGAGGCAGGAGAATCACAAGTTACAGGCCAGCTTAATCTAAAAGTAAGATCCTAAAAAAATTACAATTTCATTTCATATATTACAATTTTTTTGCATTTTATTTTTTAAATTTTATTTAATTTGAGAGAGAGAAAGTGGCAAAGAGAATGGGCATGGCAGGGCCTCTAGCCACTGTAAATGAACTCCAGACACATGCACCACCTTGTGCATCTGGCTTTACATGGGTCCTGGGGAATTGAATCTGGGTTCCTTTGGCTTTGCTGGCAAGCGTTTTAATTGCTAAACCATCTCTCCAGCCCTGTTTTTGGTTTTTGAGGTAGGGTCTTGCTCTTACCCAGGCTGACCTGGAATTCACTATATAGTCTCCGGGTAGCCTCAAATTCATGGCAATCCTCCTATCTCAGCCTCCCAAGTGCTGGGACTATAGGGTGCACCACCATACCTGGCCTCATTTTCTTCTTCTGTTTTTTTTTTAAACAATATTAATAATCTGTGTGTGCACACAGGCATGTGCATGTGGACCATGGCTTGCATGTGGAGGTTGCAGCACAACTTTTGGGTGGTCCTTGACTGTCCATTTAACTTAAGGCAGGGTTTCTCTGCTATTCTTTGTTGTGCTCTTCTGGAAAATTCTCTCCCTCCCATCTTGTCATCACAGTTAGTGTGCTGGGATTATAGAAGCCTGCCATGGCTTCCAGCTTTTTATGTGTGGCCTTGGGATTGAACTTGGATACTCCAGCCTGAATAGTGAGCACTTTATGCACTGAGCCATCTCTCCCGCCCCAGCAATTGTGGGTATTTATTTGTTTTGTTGAGGTAGGGTCTCACTCTAGTCCAGGCTGACCTGAAATTCACTATGTAGTCTCAGGCTGGTCTTGAACTCACAATGATATAAAGTGATACTGAAAATAAAAAAATATAGCGGCTGGCCATACATATCTGGAATCCCAGTCCTGGAGGGTGGAGAAAAGAGAACTGCTGGGCTTACTGAACAGCAGCTTTGGGTTGAGGAACAGACTCTATTCCAAGGAAAGAGATACATGGATGAGTAAAAACAGTACACCCAGCATTCTCCTCTGGCGGCATGCACACCCATGGGGCACGAGCTAGACACAGAACAGACATCAGAGACTCTCAAATGAAGAAGTTTACTAACAAGGAGCAATGGTGTTCATGTTTTGTTGCAGGGTATATAGGTCAGCCTAAAGGGACCCATTTTTATACAATGTACTGTTTTATTCATCCTTCTTGTCACTAGCATCTAGAGAATTTTCCAGAAGAGCACAGCAAAGAACAGCAGAGAAACCCTGCCTTAAATGAGATGGACAGTCAAGGATCACCCAAAAGTTGTACTCCAACGTCCACATGCAAGCCATGGTCCACATGCACATGCCTGTGCACACACACAAATTATTAACAAGTTCCTAAATGAAGTAATTAAAAAGTTACCAAGGTATGGGCTGAGGATATAGCTCAGCAGTTAAAGATGCTTGTTTGCAACACCTGCTGACTGAGGTTCGATTCCCCAGGCACCCATGTAAAGCCGGTGGGCATTTGTTTGCAGCAGCAAAGACCTTGAATACTCATACACACACACTCACTCACTCATGTGTATTAATGCAAATAAATAAAATATAAATTATACTGAAAGTTACCAAAGTAGGGCTGGAGAAATTGCTTAGCTGTTGCCTACAAAACCTGAGGACCTGGGTTCAATTCCCCAGGACCCACATAAGCCAGATGCACAAGGTGATGCATTCTTCTGGCGTTCCTTTACAGTGGCTGGCGTGCCCATTCTCTCCCCCCTCCCTCCTGTCTCTCAAATAAATAAATTAAAAAAAGAATTGAAAGTTACCAAACTCCAGGAGGCAGATGTCTAACAATAAAATAGTTACTTAATGACCATCTGTAAACAGCCCTTCCCTGGGACGTCCTGGGCACGGGCCCCCGTTCGCGTCGCGTGGCGCTCGGGGAGTGAATCAGACCGTGCCAACCGGCTGTGCGCACCGCAGCCGGCGTCAGATCTGTGTGCGCCTGTGTGTGTGTGTGGGGGGGGTAACGATTGTACGAGTTATGCTATTTTTTTTCAAACATATTTTTATTTATTTATTTAAGAGATAGAATGGGCACGCGAGGACCTCCAGCCACTGCAATGCGCCACCTTGTGCATCTGGCTTACGTGGGTCCTGGAGAATCGAACCTGGTTCCTTTGGCTTTACAGGCAAATGGCTCAATTGCTAAGGCATCTCTCTAGCACGGTATGCTATTTTTCAAACACCGTTTAAGATTTTTATTATTTATTCATTTATTATTAGAGACGGAGTGAGAATGGGCGCGCCAGGGCCGCTAGCCGCTGCAAACGAACTCCAGATGCATCTGCCACCCTGTGCATCTGGCTTACTTGGGACCTGGAGAATCGAACCTGGGTCCTTAAGCATCGCCTTAACCGCTAAGCCATCCCTCCAGCCCAAACACTGCAGTTTAAAACACACTCGTCGCCATGAGGAGGAAAAGTAACAGAACCCGGTGCGCTTTGTTTCCCTTAGACGCGGGCTGTCCTGCTCGTTCCCACACCAGTCCGTCCGCGATTCAAGACGCGGCGCTGGAGCGTGGATTTCTTCTCACGCGTTCGTCAACACCGCCTCAGCCAATCATAGCTAGGACCCCGAGCCCATTGGCTGTTGCTTGGCCAATCCGGAGAGACGCACGGCCCAGCGTGGGCGCGAGGCCGCCGTCACAACACGCCTCGCGCCGCCGGCCCGCCCCCTCCGGCCGCTGCGTGCGTGCGCGCGCACCCGCATCTGGCCAATGGCAGTGCTGCTGGTGAGGTGCGCCCCCAGGAAAGCCGAGGCGTGCTCGTCTCCGCGTGCGACGCCCGCCCCGCCCCGCCCCGGCGCGGTGTCCGCGTTCCCGGCGGCCGCTGTAACCGGAACTGAGCAGAGCGCGGCGGGCTGGGCTTCGGAGGCGGACTGGCGGCAGCAGCGGCGCCCTGAGCTCCGTCAGCCGCGCGCCCAGCCCTCGGAGGAGAACGCTGCCGGGGCGGGGGGGCGCCTCGTATCCGAAGCGCGACCACCAGCCCGGCCTCCCCGGCTTGGTTCTACGGGCTCTTGCGGGAGGCCCGGGAATCCGGGAGCCAAGCTGCCGACAATCGTGGATGAAAAAGGTGAGCGCACGCTGCGCTCGGGAGTCCTCCGTTCCTGCGCCCGGGGCTCGGCAGGCTGGAAAAGGAAGGCGCCGCTTGCAGCCCCGACCGTCAGCCCAGTCCCGGAACTGCTCGCACCCGACCCGGGACAAAGGGTGTGGAGCCGGGATGGGGCCCGACGTCGCCGGGCGCCTTCCACGGTCAGGAAGTGACGGGTTTTGGTGACGGACTCGTGTGGCGTCCGTCGCCGCTAGCGAACGGCCCCGAACGCGCGCCTGCGGGACTCGGTCCCGCGCCCGACACTGGGTTCCGCCGGACCGCTGCGCTTTGCCGGGCGGCGATGGAAGGGCTGGTCCTGGGTGTGGACTAAGCTCCCCGGCCCGGGGACCGGCCATGAAATCTTTGGTGCGTGCCTCGGGGAAGTTCTTTGGCAGGGTTTCTCTAAAGCCAGCGTTCCGACGGATGAAGACTACTGCACACCATTTGTGCCAGCACCATTTTGTGGGGTACTCTTCACGAGTTTGACCCACGTTCCCGTCTTTGCGGGAGGTCCATGTCCCCGTGCCGTCTCCTTGCTCAGTGGTGATGGCTTGCTCTGGTTTGACTGTGTCCCATGGGGACGTTCTCTGCACCTGCGTGAAGCCCAGTGTCAGCTCTGCCGAGGAATGCAATGTTTCTCTTTTTGCTTCATCATGTCCCCGGCCCTGGTCGTATGTGTGCTTAAGATATTTGGCAGGTACCCGGATCCTTACAGACTGAGTGGCCGTGCCTCTGGGCTGCAAAACACTGATAGTCTTTGCTTTCTGTCGGTAGGCGTTTTTACCATGATAGTTGAGTAGCAGCTAATGGAAGAATTTTTATTGTTACCAAGATTGTTTACGTAATTCTTTCCCGATTCTTGCCATCGGACCGGAACCTAACTGCTCGCTGTCACTTTTGTGGGTGCCCCCAACCGTTTCACGCAACAGGCTCTTTGTTGCACTGGCGTTGCATATCCGCGTCTCCTGCCCGGCCACGTTCCCGCAGCGCCAGAGCCTGTCGCTTTTGCATGCCAGCTCCGGGGGGTGCGGCGGCCTCTGCCCGGGGAGCTCCCGGGACTCCGCGGCCAGCGCGGGCCGTTGCGCGGGGCAGGTGCGCGATCCGGATCGCGCGCGTCTCGGGCTTGGCGAGGACGAGGCCGAGGGCGGTGCGGGAGCGAGGCAGGCCGGGGGCCGTGAGCCGTGGCCCCGCGGGGTGGGTGGCGGGACCGGGCCACCCGCGGGGCTGAGGCCGGGCAAGGCCGCGGTGTCTCCTGCGGCTCTGGCGCCGCGTCGGCGGGTCTGGGCCGGGGGGCGTCCCGGGGCGGGCAGGCCCGGCGGGGCGGGGTGGGGCGGGGTCCCGGTCCAGTCGGGCCCAACGCGGGTGCGGGCGGGCGGGCGGGCGGCGCTGGAACAAACAACGGCCGCCATGTTGGGAGGCCGGCGGTAAACTTCTGCCCGCCGCCCCTCACCGCGCCCGCTTCTCCCGCCGCAGGATGACAGTGAAGTTGGGTGACGCCGGCAGCGGGGAGGAAGGGCTCAAGAAGCTGGGCAAGCGAACGGCCGATGAGGAGTCGCTGGACGGAGAAGGGCCGGGCGGCGCGGACGCGGCCGAGGACGGCAGCAGCACAAAGAGGGACGGGCCGACCCCGCGGGCCTCCGGGGCTCCCGCTCCGCCCGGAGCGCCGCCCGCGCCGTCCCCGCCGCAGGGCAGTCCCCAGGACCAGCACCACTTCCTCAGGTCCAGCGTGCGGCCGCAGAGCAAGAGACCCAGGAAGGACGCACCCTGCGCCCTGAGCAACGGTGGCAGCAGCGGCTCTGGGCCCCGCGGAAAAGGTAGGCGAACCCCCCAACCCCGAGGCCGCTTGCTGCTGGGACCCGTCCTGTGTGTGGCACTTTGCAGGGAGGAACACGTGTCCCCCTCTCCTCCTGGGAGGCTGTTACTTTCCCATTTGCAGAGGGGCAGTGGGCAGTGAGCGTCCTTTCTTTCGGCAAGTAAAATAAATTAGATTCCTTAGAGGATCCCCGATGACTTTCCATGGATGGCCATTTTCTGCTGTGGACAATAGCTTGAGGAATGGCCAGAGAAGAAATACCTGGTCTCTTTTCCCCACCTCAAGTGGTGGGAAAATGACAAAGGAAGTAGCCCTTGAAACTCAGCAGAGGAAGATTGGTAAATCTAAAATGAATGATCAGTGAGGGCAGGGGCCGACTTTAGCTCATTGTCTTCCACTTCACTATTCTTGGCTTGAAAGTATGAAGGACATAGAGATGGGGGGACCCTTGGAGTTTCAGCTAATTTATACCTGTTTAACACAAGGGTACCCCTTGTGTTACAGGTGATGAAAACAGTTGTGGCCTGATACCAAAGAGCAGCACTGTGCTGCTGTCCTTGGCGCTAGTGAGGCCCCTACTAAAGTGAGAAGAAAACCTGTCGTTTTGGTTCTTCATGTGCTTTTTCTTAACTGCAAGTGGTTTATGCTTACATTCGTTTCTTCTCAGACCAAGTTTGCAGCACTTTTTCTTTTTGAGACGGAATCTGTTATGTAGCTCAGGTTGGCCTTAAATTTATGGCAGTCCTTCTGCCTCAGCCTCCTGAATTGTGGGATTGTAGGTTTAAGCCAGTGTGCCAGGCTTGCAGTACTTTAAAAATTCCAAAATCAGAATCAATTTCCAGTGAGTTCTGCTTGGGAAAAATATCTTTCACTTACATCGTGCTAACTTGGAGTATTACAATTTTTCTTTTCACTTCCTTGGAATCTACTACTTTATTAAGAGCCCTGGTAATTAAAAAACAAACAAACAATTTCAAGTGCTAGCAAAGAACCCACTTTGAAGATCTGTCCCAAATGCGTGTGTTAAACTCACTTCCGCCTCATTCTCAACTGAACAGAGCTGGCCTCTGGATTTGTGGCCTTACTAATTGATAAAGAATTTTGATGTAAGTATATCTAAAGATCTAAGTATGGTGTAACTTCGAATACTTCCGAAATTAAAAGTTGCCTCATGAAAGCTTGTTTTGGTGGGGAAATTGCTGATTGGTTAGGAAAATAAGAATTTGCAAAACTTGCTTGTTTTGTAAAAGTAGCTTTTCAATGGGAAATAACAGGTGTGCTCAAGCTCACTGGGTCTACGTGTAAACTTGAGTGAGTTCCTTGACTGCCTTTTGCTTGTTGGTCCTAGACCCCAATATTCCTGGCCCTCTCCATTCTTCACTTGACTTCTCCACTTCGCTTTCCCGTCAAAGAGGCATCCCCTCTGCACTTGTGAAAGAAGGAACAGCAGCTGCTGCTGGGAAGAAGCGTGTTGGTGCAAAGGCACTAATCTGTATGCAGCTTCCTGTGTGTAGATGGTGTCCAGGGGCTGTGAATTGAGGGGAGGAGGCTTACTTTTGATCACATAGGTGGAAGAGGTTTCCTGGATAACCTTTTCCTCAGATCATTGGTGCTTCTGGTCCTGATTCGTAACCCGGTGTGTGGCTTAGAACAGAGATTGACAATTTTTATCTTTTTTTTTTTTTTTTCCTTTTTGAGGTAGGGGTTCACTATAGCCCAGGCTGACCTGGAATTCACTATGTAGTCTCAGGGTGGCCTCAAACTCATGGTGATCCTCCTACCTCTGCCTCCTGAGTTCCGGAATTAAAGGCGTGCACCACCACACCCAGGTTCATTTTGTTTTACTATTAGTAAAATGCAGAATCGTTAGCGTTTGTGCTGCTCATGACTTCTCCATTTTCACGTTAGCAAGCACATACTTCCTTAAGTAACAGAGCTAATCTGTGGCAGCGCTTCCCGGAGGGGAATGGAGTCTGTTTCCTTTGCATTCACAACTTCCCTGGCATCCTCCTCTGCCTTTCTGCTGAGGCCTCCTGGCAGCTGCCCAGGCTTTGGACTCACTTCACCATGCCTGCCCTGGACAATCATCCCCCATTGCGCTTTGGAGAATCCTCTGCTCAGTCATCGCCTCAGTCCACTGCCAGGAGAGAAGGTCAGGTGTGATTGCACACCCGTGCACGTTATCCAGCCAGCTGGATCTCTGGAGAAACATTTCCCATACACATTGGAAATCTCCATCTTGCCTGGCCAGCATGGGTCAGTAGGAAATGAGCAACTCCTGCATTTTTCAGCTTTTCAGTTGGAAAAAAAAATACAACCTTTGTGTGTAAGAAAAGCTCACAGCTGAGCTGGAGGCAGCTCCTTTGCATGCTGACTTCCCATCCTGCCAAGGCTTGTCCTGATGAGAGTGTGGAGAGAATGGTGTCTGAAAGAGGGAGGTCCTCCTCGTCTCACTTTCTACACTGTTCTGCTTTCTTTCTGTGAGGCTAGTAGAGATTTGTTGACTTCAGTGAAAAGTAATTTTTTTGTCATACATATCCACATTCTTTTTGAGTTGATAAAGGGAGAGAAGACCTACTGCCCATGCACCAGACATTTTTTACTTATATGCAATTAGAGAAGGGGAGAGAGAGAAAGAATGGGCACACCAGGGCCTCTAGCCACTGCAGACAAACTCCAGATGCATGTGCCACTTTGTGCATCTGGCTTTATGTGGGTACTGGGGATTTGAACCCAGGCCATCAGGCTTTGCAAGCAAGAGCCTTTGACCTTTGAGTCATCTCTCCAGTCACCTTTGTTTTTGTTTTTGTTTTTTCTTTTTGGGCTTTTCAAGGTAGGATCTCACTCTAGCCCAGGTTGACCTGTATTAAGAGAGACAGAGACTGAGAAAGTATGTATGTGCTATGGCCCCTTGCTACTGCAAACGAATTCCAAAAGCATGTACTACTTTGCATCTGGTTCTACGTAGGTACTGGGGAATTGAACACAGGCTGACAGGCTTTGCAAGCCAGTGTCTTTAACTGCTGAGCCATCTCTCTAGCCCTAAAAAAAATTATATATATATATATATATTTATTTATTTATTTATTTATTTATTTGCAAGGAGAGACAGTATGGGTGTACCAGGGCCTCTTGCCACTGCAAATGAACTCTGGACAAGCCACTTTGTTTATCTAGCTTTATATGGACACTTGGGAATTGAACTCAGACAGGCAGGCAGGCAGGCTTTGCAAGCAAGTGTCTTTAACTGCTGAGCCGTCTCCCCAGCTGCCTTTGATTTTTTTTTTTTTTTTTTTTTTTTTTTTTTTTTTTTTTTTTTTGGTTTTTCGAGGTAGGGTCTCACTCTAGTCCAGGCTGACCTGGAATTCACTATGGAGTCTCAGGGTGGCCTCGAACTCACAGCGATCCTCCTACCTCTGCCTCCCGAGTGCTGGGATTAAAGGCGTGCGCCACCACGCCCGGCGTGCCTTTGATTTTTGAATGGGTGCAGAGACTAAAATTTGTTAGCGTATCCAGAAATTAGTAGGTGTATTTGATTGATTATTCAAATCCTGCCACACTGCTAGCGAGTCAAGGATCCTTTTATGACTGAAACCTCATTTCTGAGACTCTGTCCATAAGAACCTGGGTTGGTATCCAGAGCCCTCTGATGCCTACCCTTGTGTGACCAGTTCCTGATTTGGCTGACTTCAGGGTAAACCATTTCATCTCTGAGAGTCTTTTTTTTTTTTTTTTAATATACCGTAAAAGATATAAGGTGTTTTTAAAAAATACCTTTTATGCATCTCATCTGCTACAGTCAGCTTTCTGTGTTGAAAATGGGTTTGACCTAGCAGTCAAGTCAGAGGCCAAGTTTCTACTCCATAGCTGCTCAGTGTCCAGTGCACATGTGTGACAGAAGAAGTTACTTATGCCCAAGCTCTAGATTCCTTACTTTTTTTTTCTTTTCTCAATTTTTATTAACATTTTCCATGATTATAAAAAATATCCCATGGTAATACCCTCCCTCTCCCCACTTTCCCCTTTGAAATTCCATTCTCCATCATATCCCCTCCCCATCTCAATCAGTCTCTCTTTTATTTTGATGTCATGATCTTTTCCTCTTATGATGGTCTTGTGTAGGTAGTGTCAGGCACTGTGAGGTCATGGATATCCAGGCCATTTTGTGTCTGGGGGGAGCATGTTGTAAGGAGTCCTACCCTTCCTTTGGCTCTTACATTCTTTCCACCACCTCTTTTGCATTAGACCCTGAGCCTTGAAAGGTGTGATTGAGATATTACAGTACTGAACACTGCGGTCCCTTCTTTACAGCACCATGATACCTTCTGAGTCGTCACAAGGTCACTGCCAACTGAAAAGAGTAGATTCTGTACCAAAAGTGAGAGTAGCATTAAGATAAGGGTATGAACATTAAGAGAAGTGCTTACTGGGCAGTTTGATAAGCATAGTATATACATTTAGCCAGATAGCAGCAGACGTTACACCCCTAGGACTCATGACTACCCCTGTTTTAAGTTTTCAGTATCAAGGTTGTATTCCCTCCCATGGAGCCGGCCTGCAGTCCAATTAGAGGGCAGTTGGTTTCCACCATGACAGACGTGCCACTATTGCACCCGTTGGCTCATTTGGCCTGGCTGGCCAAATATAAGGCTTGCAGTGTCCACTGTGGAGTATCTTCACTGGTGATTTCTCACTCCCATTGAATTGCATGCAAAATGGCTTCTTCCAGCTTTCTGTCAGCTGGCGTACCTGGAGGAGGTTATCAGCTCAGTTCTAGCAGAATTTCTCAGTCGCCTTGCAGCCCAAGTAAGTATGTGGAGTCTTCAGCAATAGGGTCTTACCATCTATTCCTGGTGGGAAACCAAGGGCCTCGGCAATGGCCTATAATGTTTTGGGGGCATCAGGGACCTCCCTGGCCAACAACTCAGTGGAAGTTATGCCATCCCTGGCACAGAAAATTTTCAAGCAACAATCTATGGCTCCTGAGTGTTTCATTGTCCAAAAAAGTAGGTTTCCATATGATTTATTTATGTCCTCTTAGATTTTGATTAGCCCTCCCTCCACCTTTCCTTTACTCAATCTCTTCCCCTGACCTCACTTGGGCCTTTTCACCCCCATTAATCTATTCTTCTACTTACATAGGTTCCTTACTTTTAAAAAGTGATTTGGGTGAGCCATAGCTAAGAGCTGCATTTATTTTTTTTACCATTCAGTGTTGAAGGATTCAGCTGTGTAGAAGGGTCTTGGATCTCATGTGTTCTCAAGAGTATTTTCTGGAAGGTAGATTTGTTGAAGTCAACATACTGTTCTACAGAAGGTGGGCCAGTGTTTAGCCGTTGTTTCTGGGAAGCTGCAGGCAGGAAATAATCAAAGTGTTGCCTTCCTCCATACAGACAGGGAGCTATGCATGTAGTCGGGCACTGCCGCACTGCACCTCTATACTATGGTCACTGTTCATGTGGCGTTTGTGTGCAGTTCTGTGCTGGTTATCCAGGTACAGTGATGTGTGTCATCAGGCCTCATGTTCGCACTCTCCAGATGAGAGACATGGCAGATCATCCAAAGACCATGATTTGGAACACAGCACTGTGGTTCCTCTGCCCAGTCTAATCTGGCAAATGATGTTCATCAAACTTCAACACAGGATAAGTTGGGTGTGGTTTTGTGTGGACAGTAACCATCAGTACCAAGACCCCTGAGATCAAGGGAGAAGAGGATGAGGAACTCTGCCGTACTTCCAGCCACATGCCCTGTAATGCCCAGTACAGTGGTGGATGATATGCATATGTGGTCCCTCTTCTTAACACAGAATCTGTTGATCAAGAGAGCTGAGGCCCATGTTACCTCAGAGACCATACAGAGGAAAATATACAGTTTCTTTTTTGTTGTTTAATTTTTTTTTTAATGCAAGGTCTCGCTGAATAGCTAAGGTTGGCCTTGAAAATGTAGTGATCCTGCTGCCTTAGCTTTCTGAGTGCTGGGATTGCAAATCTGCTGCACAAAGGTTCTTGATGAAGTAGGAAGGTTACCATTGTGTACAGTTGCTTCTGCTTCATGTTAAAAGAGGTTGAGGGCTGGAGGGATGTCTTAACGGTTAAGGTGCTTGCTTGCGAAGCCTATGGACCCAGGTTTAATTCCCCAGTGTCTATTTAAGCTAGATGTATAAAGTGGCACATGTTTTTGGAGTTCATTTACAATGAATGACCCTGGCATGCCCATTCTGTCTCTTCTCTCCCTCTGCTTATAAATAAATAAATTTCTTAAAATAAAACAAATTTTTCTTAAAATAAAAATTGAAAAATTTCTTTAAAAAAAAAAGAGGTTGATTTGGCTGAAGAGATGGCTTAGCGGTTAAGCGCTTGCCTGTGAAGCCTAAGGACCCCGGTTCGAGGCTCAATTCCCCAGGACCCACATTAGCCAGATGCACAAGGGGGCCCACGCATCTGGAGTTCGTTTACAGAGGCTGGAAGCTCTGGCACATCCATTCTCTCTCTCTCTCTCTCTCCCTGCCTCCTTCTCTCTGTTGCTCTCAAATAAATAAAGAAGCAAACAAAAAAATTTAAAAAAAATTTTAAAAAAGAGGTTGAGGGCTGGAGAGATGGTTTAGCGGTTAGGGCGCTTGCCTGCAAAGCCTAAGAACTCATATTTGAATCTCCAGGTCCCACATAAGCCCGACACACAATGATGCAAGCATGCAATGTTGCACATGTGCACAAAGGGGTACACGTCTCTGGAGTTCATTCATAGTGCTGAAGGTCCTCTCTCTGCCTCTCTAAAAATAAAAATTAGGGCTGGAGAGATGGTTTAGCAGTTAAGGCGCTTGTCTGCAAAGCCAAAGGACCTTGGTTTGATTCCCCAGGACCCATGTAAGCCAGATGCACAAGGTGGAACATGCATCTGGAGTTCTTTGTAGTGGCTAGAGGGACTGACTTGCCCATTCTCTCTCTGTCTCTGCCTCTTTCCCTCTCTCGCTCTCTCAAATAAATTAATTTTAAAAAAATAAGAATTTTTTAAGAAGTTGATCTGTAACTAACATTGGACTACTGGCTTAAAAGCTGAGCTAATTTTGAAATTATGTGTGTCTGTTGCTGGCGATTAATTAAACCCAGGGTCTTGTGCCTGGTAGGCAAGTACTTTACTATTAAGGTATATGCCTAGCACTTTGTTTTATTTCTTTTTAAATTTTTATTGTTTTGCAAGTAAGAGAGAAGGAAAGAATAAAAATGGGAGCTGCCAGGCTTCTTGCCACTGCAAACAAACTCCAGACACATGCACCACCTAGCACCTGGCTTTACATGGGTACTGGGGAATCGAACCCCATCAGGCTTTGTAAGAAAGTGCCTTTAACCACTGAGCCATCTCCTTAGCCCTCATTTTCTTTTAATGTTGAAATGAATGTAGTTTTTCATGCTTTAGGTATGTGATTTTGGATAACAGGGATTATTTCAGTTAATAAAGTCACAAATTGAAATTCACTATTGCCCTATATGCCATTTGTGGTGTATGGAAGCTTTGCGTGATAACTGAATGACCATAATGTTCTTGGCACTAAGGAACGATAAGTGCCTAAAAAGGAACATCCCCAAGGGTTTATGGTCACTTTGGGATAACAAGAGTTACTTGTAGAAGAAAATCCCCACAGTATTTTATGAGAAGGGCATACTTCTTTATGGAAACAGTGGGATTTCATTGGGCTTTCCTCTGAGTGAGGGATGGGAGAACCTTTGAGGAAGGACACTGGGCCTTGAAGGCATTCTCTGTTGAGGTGACACTGTGAGGACCCCAGAGATGAGAGCCAAGGCTCATCTTCATTGTGTGGGGGAGGATGTATCAGATATCAGAGGCTGATGACACTGGATGGCTCTCTCCCAGGATGAATGGAGCATATGAATGGCAGGAACTGATTAAATGACAAGCTTTGGGGGGCCGGGGGTTGCTGGCCGCCTCCCATGTGATCTTAGGGCTCTTAGAGCAAAGCTGCTTGAACAAGCTCCTGACATGAATATCCAGTGCTGGGAGAGGTACAGAACCCAAGAGAGACCTTGGATTCTTGACTCCTGCCTCAACTGTATGGGTTGTAAGCTACGGTGGCCTTAGTGGTGTGTGCCATCCTTGGCCCCTGTGAAGTGTCCCTTGCCTTTGCATGCTGCAGACAAGGGCCACAGGTTGCTTCCCTGTGCCATGTTTGAGAGTGGACAAGCCTGGAGACACACATCTGAATTGATTTTTGAAAATGGCTCTTTGAAAAGAGACCAAGTGACCAGGAGGCTGATGGGTCACCTGACAGTCACTGTGTCCTTTGCACTTAGCTGTCTGCCGTTTTGGGTTGCATGTACCTAGTCCTTGGAGGACAGTCACAACCACAGAGCGAACTGACAGTAGTGAGCTAATGTTCATTTAAAATATGATACATTGCCATGGTGTCTTCCATAAGTTGCCAAAATGAGTCACGAAGGGCATGCTGGGCAAGCAGTGTGACCACGGAATTACACCCCCAGTCACGATTTTGTTGTTGTTGTTGGTTTAAGAGGCAGGACTCCTCCAAAGTCCTAATTATTGCTATTTATTAGCCATGTAGCTTTGGGCAGATCATTTAACCTCAATTTCCTCATCTTGTACAAACTAATGAAGGGACCGCAAGGTCAAGTTTTCTCCATCCCAGAACCTTAATTTCTATAGCTTTGTATGTGACAAAAACCACAGCCGCATGATGTGCTGTCCAGAGGAGAGCAGTTGTGATTCCTCGACGTGGAGGTGTGTGCAGTGTGCAGTGGGGACAGCATTGAGCTCAGACTTGGTGCTCACTGCCTGGCAGGTGGCCTTGGAGCTCTCATGCTTTTGCAGTCCCAGCTTCCCTGCTTCTAAAATAGGGATGGCACACATCGTGAAGACGTGGAGTTGTATATTTGCATGTATTTTGAAATTGTGTTACTCCTGGGCCTGCTGGGTACTGAGCAGCTGCATGGTACTGAGGAGCTACTCCATCTGTGCCTTAGCTTCCCGACTTGAAAGGCAGGTAACTTTGTCTTCCTGAGTGAGGTACGAGCCATGGAATAGCAGAACAAGACCCTGTGGCTGCATCCCTTAGATACATGCTTTGGAGAGTGGCCCGTGTAGGGTGGTGGCTAGGATGAACAGAGAGGAGGTTGTTGGAGGCTGGCGGGAAGAAGCCCAGTGGTGAGGAAGCTGGAGGATTGTGGCACTGATGGGGGAGAGAGCGGTGGGTTCAGTGGTGGAGGCATCAGATGTCCAGAGCCTGGGATGTGCTGGTATGGGGCTGGTGAGGAGCTGAAGTCCAGGGAGATCAGTGTATCTGCCACACCAACGAGCCTCTTGTCTGTCTCCTGTGCCCCGAGCTGTCACCGAGCATCTTCCATGTGAGGCCTGATCTGGGCTTGGGAGAGCAGAGTAAGTGTGCTTGTTTTCTCCCTCAGGGAGCCTGCTACAGACTGGTTCCTTTCAGGTTTCTTGGGTGCTGACTTCTCATGCAGACTGTTAAACCTCTTTGTAGTCCCCAAGTACCCTGCCTTTGGCCTCTCACCGACTCCCTGATCCTGGAGAAGCTCCCTGGCTGCACAGTTTTTCTGGAGGTTCTTACCATCTCTGCATATATATATATATATATATATATATATATATATTTTTTTTTTCCGTTTTTCAAGATAGGGTCTTGCTCTAGCCCAAGCTGACTTGGAATTCACTAGGTAGTCTGAGGGTGGCGTCGAACTCACGGTGATTCTGCTACCTTTGCCTCCTGAGTGCTGGAATTAAAGGTGTGCACCACCACGCCCCATTCTAAGGAGAGCAGTTTAAAATGACCCTTATGACTTGCTCTTCAGACCACATCAAAAATGTCTCCCAGTCAGGCATGATGGTTTACACCTTTAATCCCAGTACTAGAGAGGTAGAGCTAGGAGGATTGTTGTGAGTTTGAGGTCACCCTGAGACTACCTAGTGAATTCCAGGTGAGTTTGGGCTAAAAAGCAAGACCCTACCTCAAACAAACAAACAAACAAACAAATCTCCCAACTTCCTAGAAGTGTTATGACACTGACGCTGCCCTGCCCACAGTTAATAGGGAAGCCCAGGGTTTGGTCTAGTGAGGAAAGGACAGTCCGAGGATGAGTGCAGCACTTCTTGCTCCCAGGGTAGCCTGAGGATTGCTGAGCTGTGTTGCTGGTGTAGATGCAGCGTGGACAGTGGGCTGTGAGCTTGTCTCATCCTGTAGGTATGTTTAGAACAGTAAATGCTAAACATCAAATACAGTGCTGTCTGGTAGCACTTACTACAGTAACAAAATATTTTAAATTGTCTGCGAGGGTGACCATGAGCCATGAGAGGCTGTTGATTATTGGAAATAACAGCTAATGAAACTGAGGAACTGTTTTCCTTTTTTGGGAACAGGGCCTCGTGTATCTCTTGCTGGCCTTGAGTTCACTGTGTGGCGGAAGATAACCTTGATTATTCTGATCCTCCAGTATGGGATTAACAAGCGTTTCCTGCCACATCTGGCTTGTTGCAGTACTGAGGATCGAAGGGCTTGGTGCATGCTAGGCAAGCACTCTTCCAACCTACGTCCCTAGCCCAGAACTGGGTTCTTTTACCTTTTTTTTTTTTTTTTTTTCTGAGATAGGGTCTCATTCTAGCCCAGGCTGGAATTCACTATGTAGTCTCAGGGTGGCCTCTAACTCACAGCGATCCTCCTACCTCTGCCTCCCGAGTGCTGGGATTAAAGGCCTGCACCACAACACCCATCTTTTTTGCATTTTTAAAGCTTAATTACTATTTAAGAAGTCTTTTGTTATTGGTTAGGGGCTGTGTCTCTGTGGATGAGAGTGTTACCTCATGAAGTGAGCCCACATCTTTCTTAAAAAGGCCTGACCTGTTCCATGTAGCGCTGTGAACAGCATCTTTTGCAAGTGTGTAAACATTTCTCATTTCTTTCTTTCTTTAATTCTTTCTCTCTTTTTTTGTTTATTTTTTTTTTTTCCTAGGTAGGGTCTCACTGTAGCCCCGGCTGACCTCAAACTCACAGTGATCCTCCTACTTCTGCCTCCCGAGTGCTGGAGTGCTGGGATTAAAGGCGTGCACCATCATGCACAGTAGCATTTCTCATTTCTGATAATCAAATTAGTATTTGTTTTGTTTTTTTTGAGGTAGGGCTAAGCTCTAGTCCAGGGGGCCCTTGAACTCATGGCAATCCTCCTACCTCTGCCTCCCGAGTGCTGGGATTAAAGGTGTGTGCCACCACGCCCGGCTTTGAATGATGTTTTTAAGTATTCTGCTTTGAAGT
Source organism: Dipus sagitta (assembly GCA_036346955.1). Lineage (NCBI taxonomy): Eukaryota > Metazoa > Chordata > Mammalia > Rodentia > Dipodidae > Dipus > Dipus sagitta. Next base: position 111,518,882 of record CM070781.1, on the reverse strand, counting down.
ACAGATGCTTCCTAGGGTGAGGATATTACTAAGTTGGAAGGCTGTGTAATAAACCTAAGTTGTCACCATCCAAGCTTAGCAACACAGCCCACTGTAGAGACTTGTCTCATGGCTGTCTGGGCGCTGCAGCTCCATGCTGCTGCCCAGAATATAGAGAATATCGTATTGCACGTTGCCAGCCTGGGAAGAGATCAATTGCAGTTCACACCCTACCAGCATAAAGTTGAAGAATCCTAAACTGAACCATCATAAGTTGAGGGCTAGATAAGGTGCCACACTCTCCACAGCCCTACTGCACACGCCCTGTGCATTTTCTCACCTTGTGTTCAAAAATGGCCCTTGCAAGGATATATGGATTAATAGACTCCTACTTTCTCATTATCTTTCACGATATTGTAGAAGCTGCTTTGGAGAGAAACCCTGAGGGAGGAGGAGTCCTGAGGCTGACCAGGACCTCACATAGGAAAGCCCTCGATTGTCTCATTAGGAAAGCATTTTCATAAATTTCTGAGCCGGTGTGGTGCAGCATGTCTGTAATTCCAACACTTGTGCGGCTGAGGCAGAGGATTGCTACAAGTTCAAGGCCAGCCTGGGGTACAGGGGGAGACCCTGTCAAAAAATAAAAACCGGGGCTGGAGGGATGGCTTAGCAGTTAAGGTGTTTGCCTCAAAGCCAAAAGGACCCAGGTTTGATTCCCTAGGACCCACATTAGCCAGATGCACAAGGGGGCGCACACATCTGTAGTTTGTTTGCAGTGGCTGGAGGCCCTGGCGCGCCTCTTTCTCTATCAAATAAATACATAAATAAAATAGTTAACACAGGGTGTGCTGTGAATTTGTGTCTGCTCTCAAAGAAGGAATAAGGTGGGCAGGGAACTGGGTTAGGTCATACAAGTTCTTCATCTGTGACCTCGTTCTTGCCTCCAAGGCTAAAGGTTTTCTGCCTTGCATTTTTGGCAAGACATTGAGGGACTCTGCTGGAGATTGGGACTGATGTTGCAGGTAGTGGCACATTAGAACCCCAGATAGAATGTTGACACAGACCAAAGGTAAGGGGTCTTGGGACTTGGACAGGCAGCTCAGGGATAGAGTGCTTGCCTAGCTTTCACCAGGCCCTGGGCTCCATCCTCAGAACTGGAAGAAGAAAAAGAAAGAAAAAAGTAAGGGGTCTTCAGACTATGGCTTCTCGGGGGTACATATTCTGCAGTACCCACTCTGTTGAGGCAGGAGCCATATTTTACAGACATAAACGTCCTCTTTCCTTTGAAGTACAGGTTTGTTTGTTTTGCAAAGATAGTGAGAGAGCATTTCAGCTGAAGAATGAATACTGTTGAGCAAGTGAATCATATGTGATGTGGGGCTTTACTGAGTTTAGTGTGGACGGGGTGTTAAATGCTCAGCATCAGTGCGCTCTCCTCACCGTAAAACCATTTTGGAGTCATCCAGTCAGCTCAGGTGTTCTGGACTAGGTGATTCCTGGGTGTGGGTTCACTCACCGGCATTGCCAAATTGAGTAGCTGGAGTAGGGTGAAGTGATGGGCCCTTGCTGCCTTCTGCTCTCCCTCCCCTCCCCCAGCTTTCCCTCAGGAACCAGGTCACTGTATAACCCTTTCTTTCCAAGGAGCTGACAGCGGTGCGTCATCATCTGGGAATGTGTCTGCTGTTGCTCCTGCCAACCCTGCAGGAGGCTCGCGTTCCTCCTCCCGGAACTTAGGGTCTTCAGGTGGCGAGAAGGAAGAAGGCAAGAAGGTCCGCCGGCAGTGGGAGTCCTGGAGCACAGAGGACAAGAACACCTTCTTTGAGGGGCTCTATGAGGTGAGTTGAGGATGGGAGACGGGCCGCAAACAGCTGTCTTCCTGAGTTCTGCTGCTGCCTGGCGTGTTCCTGTTCGTTCGCCTCATGGCCGCAGGATGGACAGGTTCCTTCAAGGAGCCCAAGTGATTGAGGCAGTTGTTCTCTCCCAGAGAAGGGCTGTGAACGTGCATTCTTGCTTCCCAGGCTCTCTCCCTTGTCTTGCAGTTTCTGCTTTACTGTGACCTTCCTCCATAGGGCCTTCCCTTGTCTATGCGGTGGCTGATTTTAGGGGTATCTCTGAGCACAGAGGGACAAGCAGACACCTGCCTAGTCAGTAGGAGTTAAGTCCCAGAGATACTGCAACTGACCCAGAGCCAAATGGAAAGTTCTTCCAGTAGAGGAACCACTGCCCAGACCTGCTGCCAGTGAAGTGACTGCGCTCCACCAGCTGCCTTTACTTAGGAGTTTGTTCCTCATAGCCTGTGCTTAGGATGAGCATACTTTCCCATCACAGTTCATATTAATGTGTAATGCAATTCATGGGGCCTTACAGTTCCTTTGCTTCGTTTTTTGTTTGTTTGCTTGCTTTTGTTATTGTTTTTTTTGGAGGTAGGGTCTCACTTTAGCCTAGAATGACTTGGAAGTTACTCTGTAGCTCTAGGCTGCCCTTGAAGTCATAGCAAACTTTCTACCTCTGCCTCCTGAGTGCTGGGATTAAAGGTATTTGCCATCCGCCCAGCTAATTTTTGTTTTTGTTTTGTGTTTTGTTTTCTTTTTCATTCATTCTTTTTTATTTTTATTTTTCCCAAGGTAGGACTCACTCTAGCCCAGGCTGACCTGGAATTCACTATGTAGTCTCAGGGTGGCCTCAAACTCACAGTGACGCTCCTACCTTTGCCTCCCAAGTGCTGGGATTAAAGGCGTGCGCCACCACGCCCAGCAAAATGTTTTGGTTTTTGTTTTTGTTTTTTGAGGTAGGGTCTCGCTCTAGCTCAGGCTGACCTGGAATTCACTATATAATCTCAGGGTGGCCTCAAACTCGTGGTGATCCTCCTACCTCTGCCTCCTAAGTGCTGGGATTAAAGGCGTGCACCACCATGTCCAGCCAGAATGTTTTGTATTTAATGCCTGTAAATATTCTGCTTCAGATGTAGACAAACTAGACTATGTGCGCTTTCTGTTTTTATTTGGAAGGAGAGTTTTATTGCCATTTTATTTTATTTTATTCTTATTACCATTCCTCTTCCTTTAAGCGCTCTTTAACCACTGAGCCATCTCCTAGCTCCAGTCCTTGCACATTTAGCCTTTTTTTAAAATTCTATTTATTTATTTATGAGAGAGAGAGAGAGAATGAGAATGGGTGTGCTAGGGCCTTCAGCCACTGCAAATGAACTCCAGACGCATGCACCCCCTTGTGCATCTGGCTTACGTGGGTCCTGGGGAATCGAACCTGGGTCCTTCAGCTTTGCAGGCAAACGCCTTAACCGCTAAGCCATCCGTCTATCCCCCCCCCCTTTTTTTTTGAGGGAGGCAATTCTAGGGATGGAACTTAAGACCTTGCGCATACTAGGCAAGTGATCTCCCACTAAACTATACTCCCAGCCTCCATAGGCATTCCTGTTTTGTGGATCATTGTGGTTCTGTCATGAGCTCTGCCGCAGTGAGCACGCTCATGTGTGCTGTGCATCATGGGTGACGTCTTGGCATGTTGACTTGGTCAGCCAGCTTGTCCCCTTAGCAGCCAGCTCACTGGGATGATGGGAGAGTTTTGCCAAGTCTAGGAAGGAGAAGCTTAACACAGGAATGAAGCCTTGGAATTTAAACCAAATTGTGTTTACAGAAGATTAGAGGAGACACTGCAGTATGTGGGCAGCAGACCTTGTTTCATTATATTCTGGTGGCTGGTATTGCCCACTCCTGGGACTGACGGCTAGGTTCTGCCCATCCCAGGTGGATGCAAAGGACAAGTCAGTGTGGCTTGACTCTCATTCATCCACGGAGAGAGTGAAGTGTGCACACCAGGCTTATTCGAGTAGATGTGAAATCCTCCAAACAAATGTGAAAGTGTTGTTTTCTTTCCGAGTTAGACTAAAGCACAGAGGCCCAATCATGCCCCTTAAAGTTGTTTTTAGGCATAGAAGACTTGTGCTTCTTGCATTGCTATCAAAATGTGCAAATGTTGCCAAGTCTTACCCCAAACTACAATTACTACAGTGTTCCCCTTTCTTCCTGAAGACTGGGCTACCTGGCTGTGGGGAGTGTAGTATGAGATATGGTTTTGGGTAAAGGCGGTGGGGAAAGGTTTCCTTGTTAGGTCCACCCTCTGCCATTCCTCAGGTGTGCAGACTGTTTCCGTCTTGCTGCCTTGCTGGGCTAGCATTCTCATTCTCATTTTCTTTTTATTTGCAAGTAGAGAGGGAAAGAGAGTGAATGAGTGGGCACGCCAGGGGCTCTAGCTGCTACAAATGGAACTCCAGATGCATGCACCACTTTGTGCATCTGGCTTTACACAGGTACTGGGGACTCAATTTTGGGTCATTAGGTTTTGAAGGCAAGTGCCGTAACCGCAGAGTGTCTCTCCAGCCTGGCTTACGCTTTTAATCCCAGTATTTGGGAAGCTGAGGTAGGTGGGTTACCATGAGTTCAAGGCTAGCCTGGGGCCACAGAATGAATTCCTGGTCAGCATGGCCTACAATGAGGCCCTGAATCTAAAAAACCAAAGCAAAATAAATTTCTGTGAAGAATTCCATGGCAGTGACAGGCCTTTGGTGTACCTGGCCCAGAGGTGCGTGATAAGATATGTGACAGCTGTGATCCCAATCACTGTTCAGGTGGCACACTCCGAGCCATTCTGTTTTGCTTTGAGATTATGTAAATACCCTATTTCTCATCTTTCTTGCATGAATTTGAGCAACGTGGTTGCTTGCCTGACACAGTGATCCCTGGGAAATTTGCCTAGTGCCAGTCTTGTGTGTATCTGCTGGTTAGAAATCCCATTCAAATCAGGGAATGCCTTTCCATTCTTCCTGTCGGTGTTTCTCGGAGATGCACGTTTATATGCATGTGGATTCATGGGGTCTAGTTTTTGTTTTCTGTGGGTCATGATTCGTTTGTGTTGCTGTTGGTTTTGTTTGTTGCCCACATGGCTCAGGTGTCAGTCCTTGAGTGAGTTCTCATTTAGGACACATCCAGGTAGTTCATATTCTGGCACTCTCCTGGTCTCGGCCCTGGAATCAGCTATTTCCTCAGGATGCCCTCTTCCCTTTGGAGAAATGATACTTACAAAGTAAGATGTGGCAGGATGTCGTGGCACATGACTTTAATCCCAGGTAGGTAGATCGCCATGAGTTCCAGGTCAGCTTGGACTAGGAAACCCTACCTTAAAAGATTAAAAAAAACCCAACAACCTAAGATCTGGACACAGGGGTGCTATTGCTATGGGGCCCTTCTAAGTACTTCTTTTATTTTTATTTTTATTTATTTTATTTTATTTTATTTTACTTATGTTGAGGTAAGGTCTTGTTCTAGCCCAGGCTGACCTGGAATTCACTGTGTAGTCTCAGGCTGGCCTCAAACTCACTGCAATCCTTCTACCTCAGATTTCCAAGTGCTGTTTATTTAGGGACACACACACACAGAGAGAGAGAGAGAACGAGAGCGTGTGCCAGCCAGCCAGCGACGATATGCATGGATGTGTCAGAATCTCCTTGCCACTACAAACAAACTCCAGATGCATTGTATCTTACTTTACATACTAGGGAATTGAACCTATGCCGTCAGGGTTTGTAAACAAGTGTCTTTAAGCACTGAGCCAACTTTCTAGCCCCTTATTTCAAATTTTTAAAACATTTTTATTTGTTCATTTGCAAGCAGAGAAGGGGCGGGAGGGAGAGAGAATGAGCACCAGTGCCCTGTGCCACTGCAAATGAACTCCAAATGTTTGTGCCATGTTGTCCGTCTGACATTATGTGGGTATTGGAGATTTGAGCCCAGGCTGTCAGGCTTTGCAAGCAAGTGTCTTTAACTGCTGAGCCATCTCTTCAATCCCACAGTCCTCCCCCAGTACTTTAACTGCTGAGCCATCTCTCCAGTCCCTCAGTCCTCCCCCAGTACTTCTTAACCAGATGATTTTGATGAGATTGCCAGCAGTGGGTCAGTGCTGAGATTAAAGGTATGTGCCACCACACCGGCTTCTTTCTTTCTTTCCTTCTTTCTTTCTTTCTTTCTTTCTTTCTTTCTTTCTCCTTCCTTCCTTCCTTCCTTCCTTCCTTCCTTCCTTCCTTCCTTCCTTTCTTTCTGTATTTATTTATTTATTTTTGCAAGCAGAGAGAGATAGAAGAGATACAGAGAGAGAGAGAGAGAATGGGCACACTAGGGTCTCCAGCTGCTGCAAAGGAACTCCAGATGCGTGTGCCACTGCATCTGACTTCACATTAAGCCAGCTAAGCCACCTTTCCAGCCTGAAGGACCCATTCTTTAATTCTGCAAATGCTCTACCCCTGAGCTATACCCCCACATTCTTTTATTCTAAGATGCCATGTGGTGATACTCTAGGCTTTCCAGAGTGGTATCCTGCTTGTCAAGGTCTCATTTATGGTCCATAATGGTCTCCAGATACAATCTTGCAAGAGGAGGAGTGCTGTGTTTCACCATGGTATAAGGCAGAAGGGCAAGCTAGCCTGGTGCCTTTTGAGCCTCTTATGAGGGCCATACTGCCGTCATGAGGGAGGAATCCTCATAGCCTACACATGCCTCTTAATTTGATTGATCATAGTGACATCACTTAAATTTTGAGGACACACTTCAGAAATGATGAGCCCTTGTCTCTGGACAATGTTCATGGACCATGATAGCTCAGTCCCTAAGTTCTGTTGCTTTATTCTAATTCAAACCTGAGATTCGTCACTTTTCTTCAGCATGGGAAAGATTTTGAAGCAATTCAGAACAACATCGCTCTGAAGTACAAGAAGAAGGGCAAGCCTGCGAGCATGGTGAAGAACAAAGAGCAGGTCCGCCATTTCTACTACCGCACCTGGCACAAGATTACCAAGTACATCGACTTCGACAATGGTGAGTGCTCTGTGGACCCAGCCTTGGGGAAGCCCCAGGCGGACTTGGCTTCTGCTCAGGAGTGCAGTTTCCACCAGTGCCATAGTAAACTCTTGGTAACACTTGACCCAGGTTTGCTCTCTGGTGCTTTGGTTGGTGGCATGTGCGGTACCTTTTCATTGAACTTAGTTGTGAGGAAGCTGCTTGTATCTCTGCTACAGGGTCTCACGCTGGTCCAGGCTGACCTGGAATTAACTATGTAGTCTCAGGGTGGCCTTGAACTCACGCGATCCTCCTACCTCTAGGATTAAAGTGCTAGGATTAAAGGTGTGCACCACTACTCCTGGTTATTTGTATATCTTAGTACTGGTCCTGTCTCCTGAGTTCCAGAGCTGTCTTGGTCATGTCAGGTTACAGTGAAGTATTTGTGCCTTCTGGAGACATTGTGTGAATGTCTTTTCATTTTTCTTTTCTTTTCTTTTTTTTTTTTTTTTTTTGGTTTTTTGAGGCAGGGTCTCACTCTAGCCTAGGCTGACCTGGAATTCACTATGGAGTCTCAGGGTGGCCTCGAACTCACAGCGATCCTCCTACCTCTGCCTCCTGAGTGCTGGGATTAAAGGCGTGCGCCACCACACCTGGCTTTCATTTTTCTTTTCTTATTGGAGCTCTTAACAAGTCTGAAATCAGTCTGAGATAGAGGGGTCCACTCTAGCTGCTCCTGAAAAGCTCTTCTCCAATGAGAAGGTGACCAGTGAGTAGAGTTAGGAGACTGTCATGGATAAAGTGTTGAGCAAGAAAGACCAGAATTCTGTGTGTAATGACTGCACGCATCTGTTTGTTCACAGAGCCCACCTTCAGGATTGGTGGATAATACAGACTTGGATCCCATCTATGGCTCTGAGGCACAGATGCTCCGGCAAGGGGCCTGTTAAATCTGTTTTTATCCCCCCTGTCAGTATCACTAAATATGCAAAGCAAATATTTATTTTCTGTCACCCTTCCTTGCTGAACCCCATGCTAAGCTTAGTCCCCCGTGGTGCCGTGCCATTTGTCTTCCTCTTCTGTCCACCGGGGGTGAGAGAGAGAGGATCCTGCATACTCAGGATCAGAGCAGACTGTCCTTTTCGAGTGCTGGTTTCACTTCCCTCTGCACACTGGCCCCATGTGCAAGCCTGCTTTATGTTGCGCTCATGGCTCTCTAGAGGTTCTGGCCATTTTCTGTGGCTGTCTTCACCCCTGGGGAGTCCTATTGAGAGCCTCAGATTGGGGTCAGCAGTGTGCTCCAAAACGACTGGGTCCTTCCTCACAGGCTCCTTGTTTGCTGTTAGGTTGCATCATACAGAGCAGCAGTGTCCTTGGTGGTCTTTTGAGTTTGCAGAGAACGCATTCCATGTGTGGATCGTCATAGGTTTGTTTGTATGACTCCTTAAGCCTAGTAAGAACCAAAGCAGGGTAACCAAGAAGGGCATGTGCCGGGTCCTGGAGTCGAGGGTAGCTGGGAGTGGTCCAGACTTGCTAAGGTCTTGTCCTCACTAGGAGCATAACTCCCTCCATCACTGTTCAGCGCTGTGTGCTTCATCTGAGATTTCAGTCATGCGATAGTCCTGCTTCATTTCCATGCAGAAAATGGGTCTTCAGTGGCTGCCATGCCAGTGTTTCTGGAAAGAGTACCATCTTTGCTTGCCCACTGTTGGGTGTAAGTAGTCCTTCCCCAGACTTGACATTCTAAAACAAGTTTTGTTCACCCTGCTCTGGACCTGGAACAGTAGGCAGGAACAACGGCAGTCCTCATGGCAAAGTGCAGGTGGCATGAGAGGCACCTTAGAACCTGGGTTCTGGTCTCTGGATCCCTCATACAGGCTCTCTTCAGTCTTTCTGCACTTTCTAATTCAACACTGTTTTATCCTCTTTCTGGATTGTGGTCGGTTTTCCTTTTGGTATTTCAAATAGTGAGCTTTTTTCAAGATGATTTTTATTGAGCTTTAGTCCACATACCATAAAATGCACACTTAAAAGGTGTGTAGTCCAATGGCTTTTGGTGTACTCACAGTGTTCTGCAGCCACTATTTGTGTATAGTTACAAATACTTCCTTTACCCTAGAAAGACCTGTGTTCATTACATTAGTCCTCCTCCCATTGTCCTCCCAGCCACTACAGCCAGCCCCTGCTCTGTCTGGATTTGCCTTTTCTGGACATTTCATGCCAATGAACTCATAGCATAGGTGATCTTTTGTGTCTGGCTTCTTTCACTGAGCAGTTTTACAGTTCATCCACCTTGTGTGTCAGAACTAGTTTCATAACTCAGTAACCTTCTGTAGTATGGACAGGGACCACATTTTTGTTACCCACTGAGATTTTAGGGTCCTTTTGTGTGTTTGAAGATGTCTTGTCAGGAAAACCTTGAGAATCAACAGCCCTGGGATGTTAGAGGGACAGATCCTTTGAGCTGACCCAAAGCCCAGCACCCTGGTTTTAGGTTGTGTCTTCTAAAACATTGCCATTTACTAGTAAATGCTTTTTTTCCCTCCCCTGTTGTACACAGCTGCATGTTGTGGCATTGAGGGGTCTCTGAGGACAGAACCAGAGAGAGAACAGTTGAGCGAGCATGCATGGGGCAGGGAACCTTTGTCCGTGGTTCATGAAATGACCAGGCAGGCCTGACCATTGCTGCTCGACTCCCATGTCACATACTGGAACATGTTCACATAGCAGTGACTAGCGCAGCAGGTCACTCTCCTGCCTAGTACATGTTGTGGGCTTGGGGACTGCGCAAGGTACAGGCCCTCTGCACTCCGCCCCTTCCCTTCTCCAGTGTGCTGCTGGAGTCCAGGTCGCTCCAGGCAACGGCACTTAAGGGACGAGGCATGAGGTGGGTGAGCAAACGCATAGCTCCTGCCCACCTCCGCTGTGTGTTGGCATGCACATGAAATGTGTGTGTGAGGTGTATTGGCGGGGGGGAGACGTGTGGTAGATGCACATGTATGTGCCTCTGCAGCACCCCGTATGCTTGCCAGTGGTGACCAGAGGGCAACATCTGGTGTCCTGTCCTCTGTCATCTTTTCCGCTCCCCATCCCTGCCCTTCCCTGTACTATTTGAGCCGCAGTCTCTTACTGATCCTGGAGCTTGCCACTTCTTTTCCACAAGCCCTGGGAATTCTCTGGTCTCTGCTCCCCTACAGGATGGGGTTGGGGTCACAGACGTTGCATGGCCATACCCAGCTATTTATGTGACAGATCCTGGGGTTTGAATTCAGGTATTTGCTTGGGCCTCCTCAAGCTCTCATGCTTGCACAGGAAGTGTTCTTAACCGCTGAACCATCTCTCCACCCCCTACCTCAGCTTTTAAAAAAAATATTTTTATTAACAACTTCCATGATTATAAAAAATATCCCATGGTAATACCCTCCCTCCCCCACTTACCCCTTTGAAACTCCAGTCTCCATCATACCCCCTCCCCATCTCAATCAGTCTCTCTTTTACTTTTGATGTCTTGATCTTCCTCCTGTTATGAAGGTCTTGTGTAGGTAGTGTCAGGCACTGTGAGGCCATGGATATCTAGGCCATTTTGTGTCTGGAGGGAGCATGTTGTATGGAGTCCTACCCTTCCTTTGGCTCTTACATTCTTTCCACCACCTCTTCCACATTAGACCCTGAGCCTTGGAAGGTGTGATACAGATATTGCAGTACTGAGCACTGCGGTCATTTCTTTCCATCACTATGATACCTTCTGAGTCGTCACAAGGTCACTGCCATCTGAAAAGAGAAGATTCTCAACCAAAAGTGAGAGTAGCATTAATATAAAGGTGTGAGCATTAACAGAAGTGCTTACTGGGCAGTTTGATAAGCATAGTATATACATTTGGCCAGACAACAGCAGACGTTACACCCCTAGGGCTCATGACTACCCCTGTTGTAAGTTTTCAGTATCAGGGATGTATTCCCTTCCCATGGAGCGGGCCTCCAGTCCAATTAGAGGGCAGTTGGTTTCCCCCATAACAGACATGCCACTGTTGCACCCATTGGCTCATTTGGCCTGGTTGGCCAATTATAAGGCTTGCAGTGTCCACTGATGAGTATCTTCACTGGTGATTTCTCTTTCTCCCATTGAACTACATGTAGAATGGCTTCTTCCAGCTTTCTCTCAGCTGGTCTACATGGAGGAGGCTATCAGCTCAGTTCCAGCAAGATTTCTCAGTGGCCTTGCCGCCCAAGTATGTGGAGTCTTCAGCAACAGGGTCTTACCATCTATTCCTGGTGGGAAACCAAGGGCCTCGGCATTGGCCTATAATCTTTTGGGGGCATCAGGGATCTCCCTGGCCAATAACTCAGTGGAAGATATCCCATCCCTGGCACTGAAAATTTTCTAGCAGTAATCCATGGTTTCTGAGTGTTCCATTGTCCAAAAAGTAGGATTACATATGTTTTATTTATATCCTCTTAGATTTTGATTAGCTGTCCCTCCACCTTTCCTTTACTCCATCTCTTCCCCAGACCTCATTTTGGGCCTTTTCACCCCCATTAATCTATTCTTCTACTTACATATATACAATACCATCCTATTAAGTACCCCCGCCCTTCCTTTCTCTTCCCTTTCTATCTCTTTTGTAGCTTACTGGCCTCTGCTACTGAGTTATTTCCTTCTCACACAGAAGCCCAATCATCTGTAGCTAGGATCCACATATGAGAGAGAACATGTGGTGCTTGGCTTTCTGGGCCTGGGTTACCTCACTTAGTATAATCCTTTCCAGATCCATCCATTTTCCTATGAATTTCATAACTTCATTTTTCTTTACCACTGAGTAGAACTCCATTGTATAAATGTGTCGTATCTTCATTATCCATTCATCAGTTGAGGGACATCTAGGCTGGTTCCGTTTCCCAGCTATTGTGAATTGAGCAGCAATAAACATGGTAGAGCATGTACTTCTAAGGAAATGAGATGAGTCCTTGGGATATATGCCTAGGAGTGCTACAGCTGGGTCATATGGTAGATCAATTTTTAGCTGTCTTAGGAACCTCCACACTGATTTCCACAATGGCTGGACCAGATTGCATTCCCACCAATAGTGTAGAAGGGTTCCTCTTTTTCCTCATCCTCACCAGCATTTATAGTCATTTGTTTTCATGATGCCTACCTCAGCTTTTTTAAAGAAGCCTGTGGACTCTCCACAGCACTTGGCTCACACCACAGCTCATTGGTGCCATGTCCCTGCCTGTTTGCTTCCTAAATAAAGCTGGTGCCTGTAACTGAGGTGGGAGGGTTGGATATTGGGAGGGGCTTGGTGGCATGGGAACTGATAGGCAGATGGGAAGGTGAATTCTTAGGGTCCTGGTTGTTGGCTCGCTTGCACTGGCAGAATTCTGCTGATAGGCTGAATTAACAGGTGTGATGGTGTTGTCATCCAGCTTCTCCCCTCCTGAGAACCTACCTTCTTATCAAGCCATTTCTCCTCTAGGAGTCATTTTCTCTGCCTATCAGGAGTAATTCAAACCTTACTCCTCATTTTTGTTCCGAGGTTTTACTTTGAATGTGGTACAGACGACACTGTGTGTACTCTTTACCAGGTTCTCCTAAGGTTAGAACCAGCATGCCCAAGTTCTCCTGATGGACTCATGATCAGCCAGAGCCTCATGGGAGCGCTCCATTAGGGTCAAGCTTTCACACACAGGCGTGTACCGTGCAGTGTCTGTGCCCACTGCCTAAGTGCTGTCCTTTCATTTTCCAGTGTTCTCTCGAGGGCTGAAGAAATCATCCCAGGAGCTGTATGGCCTCATCTGCTATGGCGAGCTACGCAAGAAGATCGGGGGCTGTGAGTACTGCTGTCTGCTTGTAGGTCCTCTAGTGGACTGTTGTCCTTGTCACCACTGATCTTTAGTGCCCAGAAATGCCTCTGCTTTCTTCCCAACTTGTAACTTTTTGTTTGTTTGTTTTTTTGAGGTAGGGTCTCTCGCTAGCCCAGGCTGACCTAGAATTCACTGTGTAGTTCAGGTGTCCTTGAACTCATGGCGATCCTCCTATTTCTCCCTCCCAAGTGCTGGGATTAAAGGCGTGCGCCACCACACCCAGCTTTTTTTTTTTTAATATAGTCTCATTCCTCAGGCTAGTCTTACTTGGTTTATAGCTGAGGATGACCTTGGACTTCAGATCTCCCTGCCTCTATTTCCCAAGTGCTGGGATTGTAGGCATGTGCCGCTATACTGGGTTTATGTGGTGATGGGGATCAAACTTAGTGCCTTGTCCATGCTAGTCAAGCACCATTCCACTGAGCTGCATCCCCAGTCTCCAACTTATCCTGAAACCATTTTCATAACAGAAAGGCTGGAAATATGTTGACCATGCCTTCCCATGGCTTACCATTTGTTACTGTTGCCCGTACTTATTCACACTGCACACACACCATGCACATGTGCATAGACACATGCATGTTTTTCCCACTCTGCCATTTGACTGCAGGACTTCATGCCACACCTTAAAGACCTCAGCTCTGTCCCCTATAGCACTGCTTTCCTGGTTGTGGAATAATTTCACACCTGTCAAAAGGTGCAGTTATCTGTTAGCTTCCTGCCTGCATTCAAATCCCTTAGAAATCCCCAAGTGGCAGTCAGGTTCCTGCCCAGGGCCACTGCCCTGCATGCAAGGCCATCTGTGCATCAAGTGGTCCCATTGCTGTATTCCCACCATGACTGCCCACTCAAGTAGCACTTGACAGGAGCCTTGTGCCCTTGTCTGAGCCCACCTCAGAGCTGCTTGTCCTCGTCTCAGCCTATGGCGCCAACCCTGCTGGAGACAGCTGCATGGGCGGGGGGGGGGGGTCCTCTGCTGCTGCTTTGCCTGCGCATCTCACCTCACGTGAGCCTGTCTGCCCTCAAGTCCTGCTTCCCTGTGTGGACTGGGCATGCAGGTGCTTCATGGCCGTTTCCCCACTCTGTCCTTCCTTTGAGTCTTTGCTTCCCCTGGCCTCTTGCTTTGTATGGTTACACACTTGACAGAGGTGGGCCTCCTGGGCGCGACCTGCCTCTCATCTCTGCTTCCTCCACTCGTTCTCTTGTCCCTTCCCGGAGTGGCGCTGGGTCATGGCAGCACACTGATGCCGTTCATTCTTAGGTGGGATGTTGCTGCCTTTTGGATTAGATGTGACTCTTTGGACTCACCCTCCTGTCTGGTCCTACTCTAACTTTGGGTGACTTTCTGTTGCTTCCAGAACAAAACTGGCCTTCCAAACCAATAAACTGCACAAGCTTCAGGCTTGTCTTCCTGGCCACAGTGGACAACCCCTAGGATCATAGTGGACTTCTCCCTGGCTCTGGGGCTGAGCTTGAGTGGCCCCAGTTCCTCTAGGTTCACCAGTTGGTCCTTTCTGGCCTGGCTGCACATCACAGTCGATGTGTGCTCATTCACATGGTTGAGCACCTCTGTGGGGCACATGGGGTTCTTAGCACATGAAGTGGTCAGAGTCTCTCACCTTGTGGAGATTTGGCCCATCTGAACCCTTCCAGTACTACCCCGTCTGTTTGTCACACAGAGGCCCTGTAGGTCCATCACTTTTTACAGAGTCTTGGGTGTAGCCCAGGTTGACCTGGAGTTTGCAATCCTCTCGCAGCCCCCAAAGTGCTATGATTACGGTTGGGTGTCCCATTCCACACCTGATTGGCTGTAATGTTTTGTTGTGTCCTTTTGGGAGACTATTAGCATTTTCCAAGGTGCCTGCTCGTGAGCCACTCTTTGGGCAGTCTGGAAAATAGTAGTCTGAGAGCTAGTGATGACAGCAAGCTTTTGAAGTGGCTTTTTTTGTGTGGAGTCTCAGACTTAGGGTCTGTACCTTGTCCTGCAGTATCCACATGTTGATTGTGTCAGTTATCCTATAGATTCTCCAGGTGCTGAGTCACCAATTAAAAATGATGTGCAGAGTTACGGGGGCACAGGCCTGTAATCAATCACAGGTGCTTGGAAGATTGAGGTAGGACTATCAGAAGTTTAAGGCCAGTTTAGTGATGGGAACCCAGCCTAGTGATGAGTACTTAACCTAACATGGGTGAAGAGCCCCAGGCTTAATTCCTAGTACTGCTTTAAGAAAAAAAAAAGCACTTCAACTTGAAGGTAGCAAGTGATGTGGTGATAGCCTTGTGTTAAACAGGTGGCAGGTTTTCTTTTACTGAGGGAGAAGGGTACACAGCTCCTTGGTGCTATGCTTTGCATGGTTGTGCCTGAGGCCATTTCTCCAGTCATCTTGAGCAAATTGGTTATGTGCCAAGGTCTCTTAGTTGGTACCTGGCCCAATGGCAGCCCACAGGCTAGAGGTGGATTCCAGGACGGGTCCACGGAGGCACAGTTACACTGGCTCCACCCTGGTTCTTTCCTAAGAGAGTATTTGAGTTTGGGGAGCTGCCAGTCATAGAAGAGTAGATGGACTTTTCTCCTCCCAACCTTCCCTTCTCCCTTCCCTGCTTCCTGTTCCTCCCAGGATTACGGCAGAAAGTTGCTCGTGGCTGAGAAGGCCCTATGATGATGGTTTGGGCTCTACTGAGGTGCCACGCCCCAGCCCCTTGTCTGTATAACTTGCCAGGACTGTAGGACTTTGCACCTGCCCCAGCTTCCCTCTCCGCTGACCTGTCTCCTCCCCAAGATCTAAGCTTCAGTGTTTCTGAGCCCACACCAAACTGTCTTCTTCTCCTGACCTCTGGCACACACCATACCCTCTCTGTGCTTGTGGTGGCACAGGGAGAGAGGCAGATGGTGCCTGTCTGAGGGCAGCAGTGTGTCTGGCTCTTGCAGGGGCATGCCTGTACATGTCCTTTCCAGTGCTCTTCACCCCTTCTCGAAGACCCATTTCCACCTGGGTCATTCCCTTCAGGCTGGGAGTTTCTTTGATGTAGCCACACCAGTTGTGAACCCCTTTCAGTGACTTGATCTGACTGAAAGGCCTTCGTTTGGTATCATTCTGAAAAGAAATTTTTGCCGAATGTAAAATCACGACTGACAAGTTCCTTCTTTCACCTGCCTGTGCTGTCTGGTAACGTCAGCAGTCCTCGAGGCCTTCTGAGGTGTACTGTGGCCCTTACTTGCCTTTTCACTTCATCTTGTCTGTGGTACTCAGCCTGGTCACATGTGTGTGGTCCCCTTACTCCTCAGAAGGGCTTGTTAAGGATTTCACAGTGACAGCCTAGCACACCACTGAAGTCCTGTCCTAGCTTCTTACCACCCTGCTTGCCTGCACATTGTGAAAACAGCAGTGAGTTCAGAGGCTGTAGTAAGCCCTGACAGTGTCAAGGTCATCATTTAGCAGGCTCTGGGGTCCTGGGGATTCCAAACTACATGCCTGAGGGTCCATTTACAGCCAGCAAACAAACTGGGCCCATGGCCCAGTGTGGTACCTGGAAGAAAGAGTCTCAGAATGGGGCCAGCAGCGTGTGTCAGTGTCAGGGCTCAAGGAGCATTCTTGGGAAAAGTGGCTAGCTCGGCAGTAAGCATGCTGATACTTGAAAACGTGGCTGGAAGAGGCTGTGGGAGCCAAGGTACTAGTCAGCTTTAGGAGGAATGGCCACGGCAGAGGCTTGATCGTGAAGATGTGGCACGTGCCATAGCAGGGTTTGGAGTCTGCAGAGGGCACTGCTCTGGGAATGACAATGGTTTTGCTCTTTACTGTCTTTTCTTCTCACTTCAAGGTATGGATGACAAGAATGCAACGAAGCTGAATGAACTCATCCAGGCAGGGTAAGTGTGAGTCACTGTGTGCTCTTGCATTTATCTTCAGAAGTACAGAAGTTGAAATAAGTGCCATTTTCTTCTGTTCGCTCCCTGAGTACCTGTTAAAACTTCTTACTGTCCTCTTAGGAATGCATTTTTTGTTCCTATAAAAAGTGTCATCTGGGACTAGAGAGATGGCTTAGTGGTTAAGGCACTTGATTGCAAAACCTAAGGACTCATGTTCAACTCTCCAGGTTCCACCATAAGCAGGACACACAAAGTGACATAAACGCGCAAGGTCACACATGTGCACAAGGGGGGGTGCACACATCTAGAGATGGATTGCAGTAGCTGGAGACCCTGGTGCGCCAATCCCTCTCCTCTCCCCTCCCCTCCCCCGGCATAAAACAAAGTGTCATCTGCACCTTTAATGTGAACACCATCTGGGGTTCATGTCTTTCTGTTCTGGGGCGTTTTCATGTACTGCCCTGGGCTGCTTAGGACAGCCTCTCCTGCCCTCTTGGCTTTCCTGGTTCTCCACTGCTGGCTTTGCAGAACACACCTGTTCTCACAGTGCCCAGACGGCCAGGGCTTGCTTAGTCCACTGTTTGTGGCCTTCTCTTCTCCAGTTACCACCCGCTCCAGGGTTGTCATGTGGATATAGCCCACCTGCATGGTCCTCAAGTTTTCCCCGTACACTGCTGCTGTGGCCCATTGACCTGGACACTGTAATTAGCTTTCAAGTTCTGTGTGTGTGTGTGTGTGTGTGTGTGTGTGTTTCAAGGTAGGGTTTCACTCTAGCCCAGGCTGACCTGGAATTCACTCTGTAGTCTCAGGGTGGCCTCGATCTCACATCGATCTTCCTACCTCGGCCTCCCAAATGCTTGGATTAAAGACGTGCACCACCATGCCAGGCTAACCTTTGAGTTCTCTTTGAGTCCTTTTATGTTCTTCCATCCCTGGAGAGGTGCCCTGTGCAGTGAGGTGTCAGTATCCTGACTTTTTTTCCAGGCCCATACCTGCTCTGTGGTCTCCCCTTGCTACCCCGGCACACTGTTGTGGCTGCTTCGTTTCTTCTTTGTGGCCTCTGGCACCCTTGGGGGCCACACTTGCTGCTAACCCTTGAGAACGTGGCTAGGAAGAGGCTGTGCAGGATAGCCAAAGCACTGATCAAATTTCGGAGGGTCCGTAGATACTGCAGAAGATGTAGAATATTCAGTAATAAGAGTTGGAGTCCACGGAACGCAGGTACATGGGCCTCACTGCAAAGCTCGCTCCTGCCCATGCCTGCTGTACAGCTGGGGTTCTGTGTGTGTATAAGTTTCTTGCTTGGTTTGGGGCTCTCTTGGCGGCTGCTCTGATTCTCACCTATCACCTCACAACTGCGCTCCCCCACACCCCAATCACCTCTCTGACTCTTCCCTGTACCCTGGACATCCATGTGGTCTGTTTTCTCACCTGACCCTTCTGGTTATTGTGGAACTAAGTTTCTCCCACTTTGGCCTCCCTGAGGCTTTGACTCCCAAGTGTGGTGCCTATTGGGTAAGCGCTTAGGGTTCAGCTGCGTGACTTTTCTGAGACTCAGTTCTGAGCCTGTATTTGCATGAATGGCCCAAGTGGAAGTAAGAGCTAGCAGAACTAAACTGGACCACTGCTGTGGAGGAGAGCCGCGACCTGCCTGGCCATCAGGTGACCTAAAAGCCAGCGGGACTTCGGGAGTGGAAGCAGTCTCAGCTACACTCAAAGGCAGTCAGGAGGCCGCCAGCGGTCCCCTAGGGGATGGGCTGGGATTGCCTGCTCCATGTCCTCACCTTGGTCCCAGAGTTCTCTTGACTTCCCCTCATACCTGCTCCTTCTGCCACGCTGAGCAATTGCCTCATCTGAGGAGCCTCTTGGGCAGTTTGAAGCTTCTGGAATGAAGTGGTTTCCAGAGTAACATTCTTAGTAATATTTGAGAGGTGTCCTGTAAGGGACAGCATTGCCTCTGTGATGCTATCTGGGGCAAATCTCATTGGTTTTATTTCAGAATTCATTAGAGTGAAACCCTTTGCTTTGTCTCAAGAACACAGCATGAGACAGGGTATGTGGAAAGGCAGACTCAGGGCCAGAGGTCGGCCAGTGGAGTACCTTTGCCAGTATTAGAGTGGTATGTTCAGCAGCCTCCAGGAGACCTCTGAGCAGCAGATGCCATCCTACTATGTGCAATGATCATAACCACACCAAGCAGCTCTCTTTGGAGGCAGAGATAAGATACCTGACAAACAAATGCTGGGAGCAAGAAACAAGAGTCTGGGGTGTAGTGCAGCAGTGGAGAGCTTGTCTAGTACCTGAGATCCTGGCTTTGATCCCTAGCGCTGGCGAGGGTGGGGTGGGGTGGTGAGAAAGTGTTGTAGGGCTAAGTGGCCAGGGTAACTTTGGGCTGAGTGCATGAGAGAAGTGTTTCTCAGTGTTGCCTTTCCAAGGTGACTGTGGTTCTGAAAGACTGAAAACTCATGCAGAAGCCAGGCGTGGTGGCACATGCCTTTAATCCCAGCACTGGGGAGGCAGAGGTTGGAGGATCACTGTGAGTTCGAGGCCACCCTGAGACTACATAGTGAATTCCAGGTCAGCCTGGGCCAGAGTGAGACCTTACCTCAAAAAAAGAAAAAGAACAAAAGCAGAAATGTTTTGGGGTTTTCTGGTCTGACAGTAACTTGCAGGGGATTCAGCTTAATCTCTGGTCAAGGATGGCCCTTGGCCTATGGGTGGTCCTGAGCTTGTGTATATCTGAGGTGGGGACTGCCTTGTACGTGTAGACAGTAAGTAGATGGACGAGTGGACAACAGGGTTGGAAAGTGTCAGGTGTCAGGCACCACCTTTGGTGCTGCGTTATAGATGTGCACCCCCAGTTCTGTGAGACGAGAATGAGGAATGGGAACGGCAGTGAAGCCTGCCCTGCTTCCTGCGTCCTGTGCAGCTTGTGTGCCTGTGCTGTGGGGCAGGCGACAGTCTCTGAGGAGACGGCGTTGAGTCAAAGGCACAGACTGTGCCAGAGAGGGAATTGAGGCAGTTACAGACAGGGTGGGTGAGGACCCCCAAGGCTGGTGGGTAGGACCAGATTCTGCTCTATAACATTTGGATTTGGGTTGGTCTTGCCTTTTCCCTTTCCCATTTCCTTTCTCTCTCTCCTTTTCTTTCTTTCTTGTTCTTTGTCAAGACCAGGGTCTTACTCTATCTAGCCCAGGCCTGCCTGGAGTTCACTCTGTAGCCTCAAACTTACAGTCACTTTCTTATCTTAGCCTCCCAAGTACTGAGGTCAAAGGCATGTACTACCATGCCCAGCTTGGTTATCCTTTGTTTTGAGAGAGAGAGGAGAATGAGGATGGGTGCATCAGAACCTCCAGACGCATGCGCCAGCTTGTGCATCAGGCTTACATGGGCACTGGGGAATCGAGCCTGGGTCCTTAGGCTTCTCTGGTAAATGCCTTAACTGCTAAGCCATCACTTCAGCCCTCATCCTTTGTCTTAATGAGGCCAGTATCAATGACGTGCCCCTGGCTCTTCTATAGCACCACCTAGAACAGGTTGAAAAGGTGGCTACAGAAGACCACGAGTGCCAGTAGTAGTCTTGTGTAAGCATGGGCTGCAGCATGCAGCAGGGAGAAGCAGCGTGCACTCTTGGCCACTATCCTGGTGAGACCCTGGGAAGCATGTGAGTAGCACTGGGGAGCCTGGCAGCACCTCCTGCTCTTAATGTGGGCAGGGCTCACCTGACTTTCTGGTTCCAGTGCCTCACTTGGCTCATTACTGTCCCTAAGAGAAGTGCTGACAGCACAGTAGCCCACAGTGGTAAGATGACTTGTACAACAGAGGATTTTTTTTTTTTTTTTTTTTTTTTTTGGTTTTTCGAGGTAGGGTCTTGCTCTGGTCCAGGCTGACCAGCAATTCACCATGTAGTCTCAGGGTGGCCTTGAACTCACAGTGACCCTCCTGTGTCTGCCTCCCGAGTGCTGGGATTAAAGGCGCCACCACGCCCACAGAGAATTCCAAACGTAACCCTGAGTAAGTGGAGGCAGGACTGAGCACAGTGTGTTTATCAATTGGCACTTTCTTTGTGCCTCTGCCAGCATGGGGAAGTGTGTTGGGGGTATAATGGAAGCTGCCACGGCAGGTGCATGTCTGTCCAGTGGGTGACCTTTTTTCTACATGAATGTGTAGACACAGTAACCTGGGGTGAACATTATGATGAATGGGTGGGGTACTGTACATAACAGGATAGGAACCTGCCTTGACCGCCTCGAGGTGGCTTTCTGAGGAAGGCGACGTTCAAGGTAAGGGCACAGGCTGGGGTAACAGTAGTGATTACAGGGGAGGGTGAGGCCCTGGGGCTGCTGGGTTGGCCTCGACTCTGCCCTGCTGCGTCCAGGGCTTCAGTAGTGGTGTCTCGTTGTCCAAGGAAGCCTGAAGAGGCCAGATAGCAGAGTCCCTCATGCCGAGGAAACCATTCCACTGACTCCCTGTGGAGAGTTAAGCTTGAGGTGTGTGTTAGGAGGTGTTTGTACTGACAGTCATTTGTTGTTTTAATGTTTTGCATATTTTTACTTTTTGGTTTCTAGTTCCACAAGTTTGACACTTTGGGCTTTATGTTGTTCGACTGAGTTTGGTACTTTTAAATTTTTGCTGTCTGGGCTGATGGCGCAGTGGCTAAAGGTGCTTGCTTGCAAAGCCTGCCAGCTTAGGCTAGCCCAGGGTTCTGTTTCCCAGTACCCACGTAAAGCCAGATGCACATAGTGGTGCATACATCTGCAGTTCGTATGTGATGGCAAGAGGCCTTGGTGTGCCTGTTCATGCATTTTTTTTTTTCCTCTCTCTCCCCTTGCAAATAAATAAAATGTTTTATCTTATGTTTTGTTCTTTGAGGTAGGGTCTTGTTCTAGCCCAGGCTGACCTGGAATTCACTCTGTAGTCTCAGGGTGGCCTTGAACTCATAGCGATCCTCCTACCTCTGTCCCCTGAGTGTTGGGATTAAAAGCGTGCACCACCACACCTGGCTAGATTTTATTGTTTATGGTAGTTTTGGTTTAACTTAAAAATTGTGTATATAAGGGCTGGGAATCCTGCTCAAGTCCTTAGTGGGTTCCATCCCTAACAACACCAAAGTCACCTTTTTTAAATCGATGAACCTCAACCAGGCCTATTGACCTGCCCCTGAATCCCAGCATCCGGAGGCTGAGGCAAGAAGGTTGTGAGTTCAAGGCTAGCCTGAGTTACACAGTGAGATACTCATTACCTCACCAAAAACAAAAGGGGAGAGAGAGAGAGTTGTGGAAACTCTGTGGACATGTCCTCACTGTGACTTTACATTAGGGCTTTTGATGTCAGACATTTGGCAAGGGTGTACTTGGGGTGTAATTATGTCTCCACCATTTACAGTCACCTCAGAGTACTTTCCCTGCCATCTCCCTGACTCTCACTTACCCTGAGCCTTTACTGCGTCCGCGTTTCACCTTCCCCGGTGCATCATCAGCTTGGAATTAACCAGCATTTTACACCGGCTCTTTGGATTGGTGTCTCCCATTTTGGCTTGGAGTTAAAGCCAAAGCCGAGCAGTCCAGCACCATATGTCCAGCCCCACCATGGTACTGCTCTGTACACTGGGCCTGGCTTTTTCAGACAATCATCTAGAACCTCATGTAACCTTTGAGGTCATCCTCACCCATCAGGTGGTGTTCACTGGAGGTGCTCGGGTGATTGCACATGGAGCCCACACCTCATTAGCCCTTTTCTCCTCAATAGGGTAGTGATACGGACCTGCCTGGGCTGTTGATCTGTCCCTTGTAGAGCCACACTGGATTTTTAGTGCAGATGAAGAACCAACTCTGGCTATACCAGGAGGCTCGAATTCATATTTCATCTGGGCACCCTGTTGTGACTGTAATTGTTATGTTCCTGATGACCTGTGACATTGAAATTTTTTCATAAGCTTATTTGTTAACATCTATATATCTTCATGAAGTGCCTGTTCAGATCGTGTGTGCATTTTCTTACTATTGAGTGTAGAAGGTTGTTATAATTGTATGCATGTCTGTCTGTGTATCTGATGGCGCACATGTGGGGTCAAAGAACAACTTTGAGGTATCTGTGCTCCACTTTTGAGACAGGGTCTTTTGCCACTGTACACGAATTGCCAGACTGCAAACAAATTCACACTAGCTGGCTATGGTTTCAGATTCTCTTGGCTCTGTCTCCCATTGTAAGCAGGTTGGAATTACAGATGTTTGTGCCACTTTATATCTGGCTTTACATAAGTGCTGGGGAATTGCTCTCACTGAATCTAGAGCTGCTGTTTTTCTCAGTCAGACTACCTGAACAGGGAGCCCCAACAATTCTTCAGTCTCCAGTCCCCACAGGACTGAAGTTACAAATGTGCAGTGCCATGCCCCCGCTATTCGCATGGGTGCCGGGGAATCGAGCTCAGGGCAAATCAGGCCCCCATTGCTTGCATGGCAAGCACTTTCATCTGCTGAGCCAGTTTCCCAGCCCTGTGGATCTGTTCTTACCTGACAGACTTGAGTTGGTTTTTGTTTGTTTGTGTTGGAGTTGTGGGAATTAACCATAAGACCTCATGCAGGCTAAGATTAGTGCACTCAGTTTCCTTTTAGGAAATTTAAAAAGGAGTTGGTAAAGTAGCAGTGCAAAGGAAACTGGTTGTTGTAAACAAAGATAGCACATGAGGGCTGGGGGGATGGCTTAGCGGTTAATGCGTTTTCCTGCAAATCAAAGGACTCTGGTTCGATTCCCCAGAACCCACATTAGCCAGATGCACAAGGAGGGGGCACATGTGCCTGGAGTTCATTTGCAGTGGCTGGAGACCCTGGCGCACCCTTTCCCTCTCTTTCAAATAAATAAATAGTTTGAAAAAAAAAAAAGATGGAGTACCCATGTTCAATCCCTAGGCCCCACGTAAAAAGCCAGAAGCCATGGTGGCCTTCTGTAACCCCAACACTCTGAAGCTGACAGCAAGATGGGAGGTAGAGATGGGATAATTTCCTGGAAATTCATGGCAAATATAGCAAAAAACTGCAAAGAACAACAGCAAATGGAGAAGCCAGAGCAAGAAATTCTCCCTCAAATGAGGTGGGAAGGCAGAGAACTGACCTGAAAGTTGTCCTCTGACTTTCTTTTTTAAAGTTTTTATTTATTTACTTACGAGTTGAGAGAGAGAATGGGCATTCCAGGGCCTCCAGCCACTGTAAATGAACTCCAGGTGCATGCGCCACCTTGTGCATCTGGCTTATGTGGGTCTTGGGGAATTGAACCTGAGTAGGCTTCACAGGCAAGTGCCTTAACCACTAAGCCATCTGCCCAGCCCGTCATCTGAGTCTTCATGTATGCTGTGGTACTCACGTGCACATGCACACACACAGTAAATGTTTTTCAAAGGATGCACAGAAATAGGGCAAGTGGAGCAGGGCAGCTCTTTACCCAGCTCTAGAGAGCAGTAGGCTTAGTGAAATACAATATTTAGTAGCTGGGTCTTGAGCACAGTGCATTTCTATAGACAGCAGTAGTCTCCTGACCAAAAAAGTAGCAGACATCCAGAGGCCCTGCCAGTGTCCATGATCCAGGGTGGGCATGTGGTGTTGGGTGGGCACAATATGGGGCTGGATGTTCACCAGGCCTAACAGCTTAGCACATTTCAGACCTGCTAGCCCTTTGTTTCTTCAGTCCCTCCAGAGGCCTTAGCCTGCTTCTGAATTCTTTTCCCAGGGCCACCACAGTACGTTACAAAGGGAGAAACCTGCGGATCAAAGCACCCATGTGCCGAGCCTTGAAGAAGCTTTGTGATCCAGATGGTAGGTGGCCAGATGAAGAGGGGTACCTGTATGTTTGTACTCCACACCATCAGTTTGTTCCTTGCCATGATGGGCTGGCTGAGGTCACTGTGATTAACTTTGTAGTGTAAATAGACAGTTCTTGAATTTGAAATGTGCCAGTGAAGTCATGTGTCTAGTCCACCAAGAAGCCATGCAGCATGCTGACAGATGAGCCAGCACAGCACTGTCAGGGGTGAGGCTCATGGCCCCTTGGTGGCCCGTCTGTGGTCCTGCCTTTGCAAGTGTGCAGTTTACTAAGTTGAGTGTCACCCTTGCTGGGGTTCCTTTCCCTTCCTTCTAATCACAAGGCAGTCTCCCTTGGCTCTTTGTTCTGCTTGGGTTTCTGACAAAGCCCTTTGCCTTCTGCTTTGAGGTCTGTCAACACTGGATTTACCTGGTCTCTCTTCCGCAGGCCTGAGTGATGAAGAGGACCAGAAGCCAGTGCGTCTGCCCCTGAAAGTCCCTGTAGAGCTGCAACCCCGGAACAACCACGCATGGGCCCGAGTACAGAGCTTGGCCCAGAACCCACGCCTCAGGTGACGTGACCTTTAGCGGGGCTTGAGGCGGGAAGAGTTTCTTTCAGGGAATTCTAGTGAGAAGTCGGTTTGCCCACTGCAGGGGTCTTGGGATGAGTAATAGGACATCACTGTAAGAAGGCCATATGCCTGGATGCCCCTCTTCTCTTCCCCTAAAGCTCTTACCACCCTTTCTCTCTGATTCCTTGGAGATTTGTGTCTATAATTTACACACAGGACACCACCAGGAATGTGGACCATTTTCCATTTATATGGTTTGTTGAGCTGAGGTAAAATTCACTCAGCATAAAATGAAACGTCAGCCACTTGAAAGTTTACAGTTGTGGCATTTTGTACTTTTTAAAAAATATATTTTATTTTATTTTTTTTGGTTTTTTAAGGTAGGGTTTCAGACTGGCCCAGGCTGACCTGGAATTCACTATGTAGGCTCAGGGTGGCCTCGAGCATTTTGTATTTTTAGAGTGTGGTACAACCACCATCTTGGTCTATTTCCAGAATATATTCATTGTCCCAGAACCATCTACCTGTCACTCTTCAATGCTTCCCTCTTCCTCAGCAGCTTTTTGTCTCAGTAGATTTGCCTCTCGGGGACATTTCATGTCAGTGGGCACACACAGCAGCCTGTTCTGTCTGGCTTCTCTCACAGGCTCATTGTTGACAACAATATTCCTCCACATTGTAGCACTTGTCAGTACCTCTTCCCCCCATGTGTGGAGTTTATTTCCTTAGGGCCGAGTAGGGCTGGCTACCGCCGTCCTTGAACTCAGAATGTACTCATATAACTTGTAGTAATGCTTCTGTTGTCCGCATTCGCACTGAGTGGTTTGCTGGAAAGGGTCCCCACAGCTCTCTTACTTCTTACAGCCCGTGTGCGTCAGCTAGGATCTCAGCTGGCAGGTTTGATAGATAGGAGAAGGAGCTGAAGGTCCTGTGGATTCTTCTCCCAGTGGTCATCTCTCTGGTGTATGGTTTCGGCCCAGGCAGCCCTTAGGGCCCTACAAAGGTAGTCCCCTGCTGTAACAGCCTTCCTCTGTCTGTCACCTCATAGGATGATTGTGGAGCTGCATCGAAAAGTCTCCAGCCTTATTGAGTTCTTGAAGCAGAAGTGGGCCCTCCATGAAGTGCGAATTGTATCTTTTTCCAACTACAGCAGACCTTCCCAACTTGGCAGATAGGCCTGCTTGGGGATGGGGTCTTGATTACTCATGTCACTGCTGTGGGATTGTATGGAGTTCTTTCAGCAGTACTTAGTCCCATCCATATCTCTGTACTGTGAGCTGCGAGCCATCTATCTATCCTGTGGGGTGTGGCCAAGGTGCCCTCTTTTTTTTTTTTTTTTTTTTTTTCGTTTTTCAAGGTAGGGTCTCACTCTAGTCCAGGCTGACCTGGAACTCACTAATTAGTCTCAGGATGGCCTTGAACTCATGGCGAACCTCCTACCTCTGCCTCCCAAGTGCTGGGATTCAAGGTGTGCGCCACCACGCCCTGCTCAGGGTATCTTTTTAAGCAAATTGAATAGCCTGTTCCAGGCACAGTACAGCCTTTGTGGTGTTGGCTGGCTGCTCTGCCTGCCGCTCCCCTGGTAAGTATCCATCATCAAGTGTGAGTTTTCTGAACACACTAAATGCCCAGGCCAGCATTGTTTGGTAGTAGTTTGAGAACGTCCTTAGGAGCAGATCTGAGCCCCCAGCATATCCAGCACTGAGGGTGGTTCCCAGGGAAGAGCCCAGCCCGCCTGCAGCTCTACACTGAACAGGTCTGCTCTCAGTGCAGCTGCTGGGATTGCTCCTTGACAGTATGTCCAGCGGAAGACACTTGAAGAGAGGCAGTTGCAGGGCTCAAGCACAGCGCAGACACAGGAGAAGGTGGCGTTGCATCTGTTTCCAAGCGAGAACTGCACACTGACACCGCTGCCAGGTGTGGCCCGTGTGGTGCACTCCAAAGCCTTTTGCACCGTGCACTGGCAGGAGGGGGGCCGGTGCAAGCAGGGCACCAAGGACAACCACTCACTGCCTCCAGCCCAGATCCTGGGCATCCAGAGTGGGCAAGGCACAGCCCGGGGCCAGGTAAAGTGCCTGAGGGCTGGCACCGAGGGCAAGATTGGGGGACGCCCCCCACCCACTGCTGATGCATCACAGAGCTCTGGAGAGAGTTCCCCTGAGAGTGCCACTGGAGAGGGGACAGCCCCAAGTCTGAGCAGTCCAGATGCTCCCGACAGGCCTCCCCACGTGCTCCAGGACTTGGGGCCACGTCTTGAGAAGACCCCTGCCGCGACCTCTGCAGAGGACACGGACAGTCCCTCCCAGGAAGCAGGGGCCTTGCCATGTGCCTGCAGCCAGCCTCCAGACCTGGAGGACGACCTCTCACTCCTTGACCCCTTTCCCCGATACCTGAAGTCCTGTCAGGACCTTATCATCCCGGAGCAGTGCCACTGTGCAGACACACGCCCGGGGAGAGAACACCCTCCCGGCAGGGCAGCCTCTCCAGAGACCCTCACCCCTAGCAGCAGAGAGACCGTTGACTTTGGCCCCCCTGGCCCAGACTCTCAGTCCGGCCCCAGGCTCCCACTGGATGTTTGTAATAAAGACCTGGCAGGTACACCTGCAGAAGAACCCTTAGAGAAGGGGAACCCTTCAGAACCTCTGCTGCCTCAGGGACAGCCTGCTGTTCGGCCTCCAAAGGAGGTCCCTGCAAGCCGACAGGCCCAGCAGCTGCGTGAAGAAGGTTGGAGCTTGCAGAGCTCTGAGAGCCTCACTCTGGCCGAAGTCTACCTCATGATGGGCAAGCCTAGCAAGCTGCAGCTGGAGTATGACTGGCTGGCTGTGCTGGGCCCTGAGAGCCAGGCACCTGCAGGGCAGGACCAGGCCACCCTTCCCCGTTCCCCACCCTCCAGCCTCCACCAGCAGCGCCTCCTCAACTGTCTCCTGAGGCTTATTTCCACTGAGGTCCACGCGAAGTTGGTAAGTGGGTGAAGGTCAGCCGAGGTCAGTGAACAGGTTGGGTTAGGGTTAGTTCAGGCCAGTGAGCAGGTTAGGGTAACCCTCTACAAGCCCAAGGGAAACAAGGGTGACCAGTGCTAGGGCTCAAGGTACCCCAAGTCCAGGGCTGAAAATTAAGGAAGCCACAGCCCTTAGCGGTATAGAAGTGACCTGGATGGGCTCAGTGATGGGGCTATTGGAGTTAACAAGCTGTGACCAGATCAGGGACAGGCCTAAATAACTTTAGGTTTGGCCATTAGTGAAAACATGAAATGTGGGCAAATGCATGAGGGGCGGAGGCCAGAGCAAGGCCTGAGCCAGCGGGAGGTCCTAGCCTTGGCCTCAAATAGGAGAGAAACAGGACAGTTTAGAACAGTATTGGGGAGAATGGTGAGCTAGAAGCCCAGCCAAGGCATCCAGAATCAGGGTCCCTGGAGCCTTAGCACCACTGTCAGGGAACTTGTTTGAAATGAGTTTCCAGGGCTCACCATCATCCTCCTCCCACCCCACCATTCTGGAGGCTGAAACAGGAGTACCATGAGTAAAAACGTGAGGAAGGTGGGAGGTGGAGAGGGGGGAAGAGGCCAAGAGCAGGAGTATGGGGAAGGCCTGCAAACTCTACTTGAGCCCTCAGGTGATTTGATGAGACTGGAGATCTTGGGTCAAAGGCAGGCCCCCTGTCCTGTATTTTTCCCCTATTGCTGTCACTTCTGCCTGGCAGAGCTGTGACAAACAAGTACCCCAGAGTTTTGGCTCCGGAGGCCTTCCTGCTCCCTGAAATGCGCTGTCAGAGGCAAGAGAGGTGGGAGAGCCAGGCGTGGTGGCGCACGCCTTTAATCCCAGCACTCGGGAGGCAGAGGTAGGAGGATTGCCATGAGTTCGAGGCCACCATGAGAATTCACCATAGTGAATTCCAGGTCAGCCAGGTAGAGTGAGACCCTACCTCGAAAAAACAAAAAAAAACAAAACAAAAAAAGAGGTGGGAGGGGAAGGTGGCAGGTGGGGTGGGGTAGCTATGACAGGCACATGGGCTGCTGGCAAGCAGGTGAGGCCACACTGAGGGTCTGGTTGCTCTGTATAGGCTTTGTATGAGGTGACCCAGTGAAACATGGGAAGGTGGTAGGGGCAGTGACAAGGGGGAAAGCTCAGAGGGCATCTGACCAGGTCTCCCTGAGGGCAGTGAGGCCACCACCATGGGCACAGTGATGAGATTTTCAGAGCAGCATGTCTCTGCAGGACTTACTGCCATCTGTATGGTGTCAGGTATCAAGCTTGAAGACCAGACAAAGGACTTTTTTAAAAAAAATTTATTTATTATTTGTAAACCGGGTGGGGGGGAGAGGGAATGAATGAATATGGGTGGCCTAGAGCCTCTTGCCACCCCAAATGAACTTCAGAGGCATGCAGCACTTTGTGCATCTGGCTTATGTGGGTCCTGGGGATTCGAACCTGGGCTGTCAGGCTTGCAAGCAAGTGCCTCAACCACTAAGCCATCTTTTCAGCCCCCTTTTAAAACTTTTTTGGGAGTAAATTTCTTTTTAAAAAATTTTATTTATTTATTTGAGAGAGAGAGAAAGATTGGATGCACTAGGGCCTTCAGCCTCTCAGACGAACTCCAGACACATGTACCACCTTGGGCATCTGGCTTTTGTGGGTCCTGGGGAATTGAACCTGGGTCCTTTGGTTTTGCAAGCAACTGCCTTAACTGCTAAGCCATCTCCAACCCCCTATTTTTTTGTTTGTTTTTTGTTTTTCTGAGGTGGGGTTTTGTTCTAGCTAGGCTGACCTGGAATTCACTATGTAGTCTCATACTATCATGAAACTCACAGTCATCCTCCTACCTCTGCCTCCTGAGTGCTGGGCTTTTGTTTATTCTTTTTGATAGTAGCAGAGGCTATGACAGTTGTCTTACTGTGTCTGTTTTAAAAGGCAAACTGTTATCACTTACCATCCAGAACCTCCTCCCTGCACCACAAGCTCTGCACAGAGTGGGTGAAACCAGGCTGTGTAGGGCCCTATCCCCTCCATGTGCCTTAGAACTGTGTGTCCGCCCTGCCCTGACTACCATACCCACCCAGACTTTCCACTGAAATCAAACTCCAGACAGATGCGCCACCTAGCGGGCATTTGCGACATTGCACGTTCCTCACCTTTGTGTCTGGCTAACGTGAGATCTGGAGAACAGAGCCTGGGTCCTTAGGCTTCACAGGCAAGCGCCTTAGCCACTAAACCACCTCAAGCCACCCCTCATTTTTTTGATTTGAGAGTGAGAGAATGGCATGCCAGGGCCTATGGCCACTGCTTCGAACTCCAGGCATGTGCGCCATTTTGTGTGAGGCCTGCAAAGTCCAGGGACTCCTGTTCGAATCCTCCAGATCCCACGAGCCAGATGCAACAGTGACGCAAGTGTGCAGTGTTGCACATGCCCACAAGTGGCTGCACGTGTCTGAGTTCGTCCACAGCAGCTGAAAGGCCTTGGCACACCCATTCTCTCTCTCTGCCTCCTCTCTCTCTCTCTCGCTCTCGCTCTCGCTCAAAAAAAAAAAAAAAAAAAACAAATTAAAAATAAAATAAAGGGCTGGAGAGATGGCTTAGCATTTAAGTGCTTGCCTGTGAAGCCTAAGGACCCTGGTTCGAGGCTCAATTCCCCAGGACCCACGTTAGCCAGATGCACAAGGGGGCGCACGTGTCTGGAGTTCGTTTGCAGTGGCTGGAAGCCCTGGCGTGCCCATTCTCTCTCTCTCTCTCTCTCTCTCTCTCTCTGCCTCTTCCTCTCTCTGTCACTCTCAAATAAAATAAATAAAAATGAACAAAAAAATTTTTAATAAAATAAAATATTTAAAAGTCCAGTCTGTTGGGTTTGCCTCAAAAAAAAAAAAAAAATAGTGTTGATCTAGCCAGGTGTGGTGAATAACTGCTGTCATCCCAACCTTCTGGAGGTTGAGATAGGAAGATCACTAGGATTTTTGAGACAGGCTAGGCTTCTTAGGTCTAGGCCAGACAGGATTACAATTTTATTGTCTTTTGGGTTAGAGAGAGGGCTTAGCAGTTAAGGCACTTGCCTGAGGAGCCTGAGGACCCAGGTTCAATTCCCTAGTACCCATGTAAGCACAAAGTGGCACATATATCTGAAGTTTGTTTGCAGTGGCTGTAGGCTCTGGCACCCTCTCTGTCTCTCTCTCTTTCTCTCTCTCTCTGCTTCTGTCTCTCTCAAAATAAAAATAAAACAGAAAAAAAACAATTTTATTGTCTCAAAATATTAAGGACTGGGGAGTTGACTCAGAGGTTAAAGGCACTTGTTTGCAAGCCTGCCAGTCTAGGTGGGTTTCCTACCCACCCCATGAAAAGCCAGGCCAATACTCATCTATAGTGGCAAGAGACCCTTGTATTCATATACATATGCCCATACATGCAAATAAATTTAAGAACAGGAAAATACCAAAATCTAAAATTTGCAGTCTGCCAAGTGACTCTGGGACATATCAGGTGTCCTTGACCCCTGACCTTTTCCACTGTGGTAATCAGCTGTGAGCTTAGCACAGTGGTCTTTGTTCTTGCAGTTGTTCTCACATCTCCAGGTGCTTATATTAGAGACATGTTTCTTACACTGAGTCTGCATTTCATGGCTGGTGTCTGTCTGTCCAGGCTCTGGAAGCAAACACAGCATCCTCAGCCTCAGTGAGGCCCATCCAGGAGGAGCAGTCCACAACACCTCCAGGAAAGGTGGTGACCATCAGCTCTCGGAGCCCCCGCTGCCCTCGCAACCAAGCTGCCCTCCGTGGCAACAAGACCTTCCCACCTGGCTCTGTACCTTGTTCTCCAGGTAAGGCTTGGGATGTCTTCACAGACTTCAGAGCTGTGCTGGAGCTAACTTCATGGCCCTGCTGTCCAGTTACCCAGGTTTAGTGGATGGGGTGGAGGCACAGAATCACCTTGCTCAGGGGAGAGGGGGCTACTACTGACCTGTCATCAAGGCCCTGGTCATGTGAGAAGCAGAGGGTTGAGTGGCCTTTACTGCTCTGGTCACTTTGGGCTCTTGTATCATGTGGCCAGCAGCAGAAGCCTCTGTAACATACTGAGTCAGTGGCTTAAAGCCTCTGAGATGTATTGGTTCTTACCTGGGGCAACTGTTTCTTTGCATCCAGAATATTAGAATAAAATAATCTTCCATTAAGGTACACACCTGCAGTTTAACATGTTTGTCAGTGTATCCTTCAGTTGTACCTGGGAAGTGTGGAACCCAGGGCATTATGTATGCTAGGCAAGTGTTCTACCACTGAGCTATCACCTACACCCCTAGATAACCTGTCATGGGGTGCATAAAACCTCAAGGTAGGCATGATTTACTTCCTTTAGTGTCAGTTTTGTTTGCTTTGCGCCTTGAGTATTTTTATAATGAAATATGCTCACTATTAGAGTGGTGAATTTTAGGGTAGACAAGAAGCTCAGAATTCTCTACAGCTTTCCCCGTGTGCCTTCACTGATCACTCTGGAGCTGTGGCCTGTCTTCAGGACAATTGTGGGCCAGACAGCTCTTCACAGGACTGAGTTACTAGAATACGAGTGGCCAGGGAAGCAAGGGCAGCTAGTACTAAGGACCAGAGTGCTCCTGCTCTGTCCTGTGCCCCTAAGGCCACCTCTCACCTTGGCAAGAAATATTTTGTCCCAGGTATCATAGTGGATGTCTGCCTCTGTCCTGAAGGAGGCCACCTCCTACTAGGCAAGACTGAGGCCTACATGACTATACCAAAGGTACAGCAATTTGGCTAAACATTGTTTTCTGATGAGTTAATAGTTCTCTAAGATTATTTTCTGTTCAGGGAGTATAGTTGGCTTTATGATTTCTCTAACTTCCTGCTTTGAGAATGGCTTGCCCATTAAATGCTGTTTGTTTGAGAGTCCTTCCAGTGGCCTATGAGGTGCTCAGGGCTGTGTTACACCAGGGGCACAACCTCTTGCATTTGGTGGTTTTCTGTTCCTGCTTCTTCTTTTCTCCAGAGGCTGCCACAGAAAGCAGGCCTGAGCCTCTGGTTCCTGCAGTTGAAGGCTGTTGTATGCTGATGGGGCCAGCTGGCAGCTTGTATTGGCTCTCCTGCCTTAGAGGCCCAGGGGCCTGCACCCCTGATGTCTGTACCACGCACCACCCAACCATGAACTGTGAAGGTGCTTTGCAGCAGCACCTACCCCAATAAACAACTGAGCCCTTAAAAGAATCATTCAGAAATATTTTCTATCCTTCTATTTCTGGGTTTTCTCTTTTAGGTTTGAGAAACCCCCCGAGGCCCCTTTTGGTGGCTGCTCCCTCCAGCACAGGAAGTGGTGACTCAGATGGAGGCCTCTTTGCTGTCCCAACAACTTTGCCACCCAACAGCAGACATGGGAAGCTCTTTTCTCCCAGTAAGGAAGCGGAGCTGACTTTCCGGCAGCACTTGGATTCTATCAGTGTGAGTGCAGGGAGTGGTGGGTCGGTGTGGCCATGGTGTGTCAAGAAGATGGAGGGCTTATCCCCAGGGCTCCCACGTTTTCTCTCATAGATGCAGTCGGACTTTTTCTCACCAAAGCCCAAAAAGTTGCGGAAACGGCACCTGCGCAAGCCGCTGGTGGTCCAGGTGAGGGAATATTGCTAGTGTCTGTCCTATCTGGTCTCTGTCCCCGACCCCCCACCAGCTAAGCTGGCCAGGAATCAATTTTCTACCATATTTTCAGTTTTCAGAATGTAGAATGGAGGAAGTCTTTGTCCCATTCTTTTGATCAGTAGGAAGAATAAAAATAAAGACTGGATTTATTTATTTCTTTATTGGTTTTTCGAGGTAGGGTCTCGTTTCACTCTAGCCCAGGCTGACCTGGAATTCACTATGTAGTCTCAGAGTGACCTCGAACTCACGGTGATCCTATCTCTGCCTCCCGAGTGTTGGGATTAAAGGTGTGTGCCACCACACCTGGCAAAACTAGTATTTAATGGTACCCTTAAGTAAAGATAGTATGATCAGTATTGAAAAATGCTTGCAGAAAATTCTGGGGTTCTGGGACCCAGGAGCATCCAGACTGAGTTCTGCTAAGGGCTGTTGGCACATGGACTAGTGCACATTCATTCAAGAGGCAAGGGCTTGGGCTGGCGGAGGGAGGGTCTGGTAAGTGATGGGAGACCCACAGATGCCTTCCACAAACCATGGTGCAGTCAGGCTGCTAGAAGCACTGAGGAAGAAGACCATGGCATTTCAGAAAGACAGGGAAATGAGTCTGCATATTGCAAAGAATTACGACACTAAAATTTGTGAATGTATATTTTTGGGAGAGATTAGTGAGCCAGGTTTTATTGTTGTTGTTTGTTTTTTGAGTTAAGGTCTCACTGTAGCTCAGGCTGACCTGGAATTCACTATGTAGTCTCAGGGTGGCCTCGAAATCACAGTGATCCTCCTACCTCTGCCTCCTGAGTGCTGGGATTAAAGGCGTGCACCACCACGCCCAGCTCTTTCTGTTAAGACTAGTTTATCAAGAAATGAGAAGTGCACTGGGCATGTTGGCTCACAACTGGAATCCTGGTAGCACTCATGAGGCTCCAGCAGGAGCATTTTCAGGAGATCAACCTCAGCCTGAACCATAGAGTGAGATTATGTCAAAAAATAAAAAGAATGGGCTGGGGAGATGGTTTAGTGGTTAAAGCACTTGCCTTCAAAGCCAATGGACCCAGGTTTGATTCCCCAGGACCTACGTAAGCTGATGCACAAAGGGGAGCGTGTGTCTGGAGTTCATTTGCAGCGGCTAGAGGCCCTGGCGCACCCACTCTTCCTGCCTCTTTCTCTCTCTCTCAAATCAATAAAAATAAAATATAAAAAAATAAAAATAAGGTAGGTGTTATGGCACACACCTTTAATCTCCTAGCACTTGGGAAGCAGAGGTAGGATTGCTGTGAGTTCTAGGCCAGACTGGAACTAGAGTGAGTTCCAGGTCAGCCTGGGCTACCTCAAAAAAAAAAAAAAAAAAAAAAAAAAAAAACACATAACATAAGCCGGGCGTGGCGGCGCACGCCTTTAACCCCAGCACTTGCGAGGCAGAGGTAGGAGGATCACCATGAGTTCGAGGCCACCCTGAAGCTACATAGTGAATTCCAGGTCAGCCTGGGCCAGAGTGAGACCCTACCTCGAAAAACAAAAACAAACAAACAAACAAAAAAAAAAACCACAAAAAAATAAATAAATAAAATAAAAACAAACCACACACACACAAAAGAGAGAGCTACATGAGTAGTCCCAGGAAAAATACACATTTTTTTGTTTTGTTTTGGTCATGCTCCCTTAGTGTATTTAACTTCAGTTTATTTATTCCTTTGCCCGTAGCGGTGGGGGAACACTTCCTGGCCATGTGCAGGGTCCACCGCCATTGAGTCCAGGGTGTAAGAATAAACTATATGGTCCAAACCCACCCTGTTGTCTTTAATTGTGTAAAATAACTTATTTATATATATTTCCCATTCCATAAAGCTAATCTACTTAAAGTGCAATTTAGGGTGTTATCCTTACAGTCTCTTCTCCGTATGTCATTGCATCAGCCTTTTGACGAGGCAAGGTGGGCACAGAGAGTTAAAGAATAGATCCCACTTCTGTCTTTTGTAGCACCTCCCCTTAGGGTTCTATTGAACTCAGCTCCCTTTGGAGCACTCAGATGAAGAGAGGTTTCAAGCTACCCCAAGCACACCAGGATTTCACTGCTCGCATACAGAAGACCTTGGAAGGAGTATCTTTTGCCTTTCATTACTTCTTATCACAAGCAATCCCCTCATTTTCTGCATTCTGCCCACCAGGATGCCCAGCATTGGGCCCTCTCAGTCTACCCCATGGCAGTGAACCTGTGCATGTCCCCAGTCAAGTTCAAAAGAACACTGTGGATTTGAATGAGAACATTTTGATGTTCTTCAAATTTTCTCTGTAAAAGAGCTGATTCTCGGGACCCCTTTCAGAAAGGTCCCAGTGTTCTGGGGCCCACAGAGTAGAATAGCTCAGACTGACCCAGGCATACTTGTGTTGTTGATTCTAGAGGAAGCTCCTTCACCTCTTAAACTTTGTTCCCTCTTCTGGAGGATTCCTTCTCACCCACTTTCTGGAATGATTGGTTTCGGTTCTGGAATCTTACGACCTTGACTCCTTTGCATTTTCTCCTTACAGAGAACACTACTCCCTAGACCGTCTGAAAACCAGTCCCACAACGTGTGCTCCTTCTCCATCCTGTCTAACTCTCCCATAGCTGGTAAGTCTAGGCATCCCTGGGCTAGCTTTCCCTCCTTACCTGAGTTTGTTTTGCCTTGTGACTGCAGATGTTGGTTTCATGGCTGTTTCACATTTCCAGCATGCCTGTGTCCATTCTGACTAGCAAATAAGATGCCCTCTGTGATGGGTCCAGCGGCAACAGTGAGCAAGGCTTTGCCAGGTGACTGTGGCCTCAGAGCTTGGCTCTGTTGTCCTCACTTGGCCACACCACTGAGCTCAGTTCAGTGCAGTACTCTTCACCTTCTGTCCATAGAGTCACGTCAGGTACTTTATGAAGTAGACAGTTCTTGAGTTGTAGAGATCACACTATTCTACTTAAACTCAGGCCCTGGTTCTTTAAAATAAGCTTCAGAAAGTGTGAGTTCTTTAGTGAGACTACTTGGCTATTTGACTTGACCAGTTTTCTTATTTTTTCCTTCTCATGGTTATGGGGCTCATATTCAGGAACTTGCACATGGAGGGCAAGTGCTGTACCACTGAGCTGTTTCTGGCCCTCACCAGTCGTCCTGATGTTCACATTTCACATGTACTTGCAAGACCACCTGCTGTCAGTTGCTTTTCTCATGCTTAGTTTTCAACGCAGAACACCTAGCAGGAGGAAACTCAGTTGTGGTGGCAGTCTTTCTATTTTAACCCAAAGTCTAATGCAGTGGCTGCTTCCAGGAGTCTGTACCTCATGGGGTGTGTGTGTGGAGGGGCTCGTTGCCCTGAAAGGGCCACTTCTCAGGAAGTCCAGTGTTGACTGCAGCCGTTCATTAGCTGCTGGGAGACAGTGGTACCATCATGGCAGACCCTAGAGCTCCTCTGCCTGCTGGATTCCTTGCAGTATGACATCTGAATCCCAAGATTAGCAAGTTTTGGGAGTGTTGAGTGGCTTGCCTACAACCCCAGCTGTGTCTGAAGGATACCCTCCACAGTCCTATCACAAACTGTAGGGCCTGAATGAGAAGGCTGACATGGCTGCCTTTGTTTCTCTGTCACAGGAAGAGGCTGGTTCCGGCCCATCCAGTCTTCGTTGACCAAAGCAGCTCTATCTCGACCAATTGTACCCAAGGTCCTCCCGTCCCAGACTACCAGTCACCTGGCTAGTAAGTCTTACCTGCACAGTGATGACCACTGTGTGAGGCTCCTTAGTGACTTTTTGTCAAAGTGTTTGTAATGTCTCATTACCTTCCAAAGATACTGTCAGTCTCTTTGGCTTGTCACTGGAGTGGGGTGTGAGGGTGATACTGTTTCTGAGCTCTCTAGACACATAGCATGAGTTGTCATGGAGCATTAGTTTGACATATCACTACTGTTATCAGGTGCCATCGACTTAGCAGCTCAAAGTGCTGGTATCATTCCTGGAAGTCCCTTGCCAGTTATGGACACAGATAGATCATCTGGCATCTCTCCACTGTCTTCAGAAGAGGCGACCACTTTGGGCTCCTCTGGCATCTCTCCATTGGCTTCAGAGGAGGTAACTACCATCTCTGGGCAAGATGCCACTGGACCCCACCAAAATGGAGACCCCATGCCTGTTGTAGGGGTGAGTACATTTACTGGTTTCTGGGGGTGCTTCTGGTGCCAGGTCATGACACCAGGGTTATACTGTAGCAAGGCCAAGGTATGAACATGTACATAGAGCTCAGAGTGGAAGGGGACATGCTCATGGTGTGACACTGAAGAATCCAGACCTATGAGCTGCATGGTTGTGTAGCTGTGAACCACAGCTCAGTAACTGATATTAGCCCATGAGTCCTGCTCAGTTATCACTGAGTTCTTTGTACACCTGGATGGAGAATGCTCTGGTCTTGACCACTCTGCTCAAGTGCTCTGGTTTCTTCACCTGCCTGAGAGGTGGATAGATGGGCTGGCCTCGCGAGACTCCAGGTCCTGAGATTATAAGGCCATCTTTTACTCAGCCTTGAGTTCACTCTTGGAAGCAATGAAAGATTTTTTCCCCTCCTTGGGGTAGGGTCTCACTCTAGCCCAGGCTGACCTGGAACTCACTATGTACTCTCAGGGTGGCCTTGATCTCTTGGCAGTCCTCCTACCTCTGCCTCCCAAGTGATGGGATTAAAGATGTGGGCCACCACACCCAGCTGCAGTAAAAGATTTTAAGTGCAGAGTCCACACACTATAAAAAATGACTGACTGGCATTTCTAGCCTAGAACATACCTTGTTTCTGAACCTCTGCCTGTGAGGAGGTCAGGGCAACTGAGAACAGCTTTGCTGTGTGGCACTTAGCCAGATGAGTGCTTGAACATCATTCCAGCTTGTTGTGTGTGATCCACTCACTGGCATTCCTGCATTTCTTCCAGGGCACAAGTGACCCATTTATCAGCATGCCACCAAGAGCAGAGCAGGAGCCAGTGGCAGATAGTTTCCAGGTAGAGTGCGCTTTGCAGCTGCAGTGTCCACCGTCCTCGGGCACGTACACCGTGGTGCTCGTCGCCTTTGTTGTCCGCCCCACCTTCCTGTTGAATGAGCGAATCTGTCCTCCCTGGGCCAGGTTCTTTCTGGGATAAACAACAAGAGGCTATCAGCTGCTGATTCTCTCGGCATTGCTGTCCACTGGGCTGCCACCAGTGAAAGCCTTTGACCTGGCTTTCTTCTGGAGAAGTGGCTCCCTGAGTATGTTCCTTCCTTGCACTTAGTGGAGAGCTCTCGTGTCCCTTGTTGCTGCTGAGCTGGAGATGGGCCCTTCTCATTATTTCAGGTGCTGATTGGCACTTTGTGTCTGAATAGTGTTTGTCACCTTCTTGGCAGGGGTCATCTGTACTCTCCTTACCCGAGCCGCCCAAACCACCTCTCCAAAATGGCCTTTCTACACCTCTACCCTCGTCAGAGAGCTCCAGCACCCGGCTGTCCCCACCCAATGTTTCCGCACTGCTGGACATATCCCTGCCTGGCCCACCTGAAGACGTGCTCTCACAAGGAGAACCTGCCACACAGATCAGTGACTCCATCATTGAGATTGCCATTAGCTCTGGCCAATACGGTAAGTGCTGGTGGCTTGTACACCCTTCCTGCAACCAGGTTTACAACAGGATGGGACAAACAGATTTGTCCTAAGGGGACCTCATTTGCCTGAGTATATGTCAGCTGCTCCAGGAAAGCTCCAGTAGAGTTGTCATTTTTGAGCATTGACTGTCTACCACCATAAGGGGGGGGCTGCCAGTATTCTGGCTGGATTGACCTGAGCTTGAGATAAGAACAAGTTGGCTCACAAGGACCTTTGTAGTCTGGGGACCACTCTTGTGCTTTTGTAGCTAGCAGACTTGCAGCACTTGGGAAATAGTTATATAGATTGCCATCAAGGCTTTGTCCAGTTCACTGTGATTGTGCTCATAGTGGCAGTAGTGTGGCTGTTGCTTGCTGGTGACTCAGGCTGTGAACTCCTGTGAGACAGACCTGAATTTGCAGCCTTTTATTATGGCCTTGAATAGGCTTCTGTTGTATTTGAGCTTTACTTTTCACAGCAGCAGATTTGGAACAATGTGTACCCAACAGGGCCGGTACAAGTACCATGGAGGTGGTTTGCATGGCACCCTGGGCACAGGACCTGGCCTTGCCAGGGATGGGTCCTGCAGCATTGTATTCTGTGTCATGTCCTCCCTGTAGCATGAAGCTCCCTGAAAGCCCTGAGGTCCTGATCTGCAAACTGTTGCTCTCTCTCTGATATGGACCCAGGGGGCCCTAGGTCTCCTGCGTTCAATAGTGCATAGCCCTGCCTCTGCTGCTTTCTCTCTGGGAGTTTGGGGAAGCTGCTTTGACCTGGGATTTTGGTTAACAGGTGAAGGAGTCCCTCTTTCTCCAGCAAAACTGAATGGCAGCGACAGCTCCAAGAGTCTTCCCTCTCCATCCAGCAGCCCCCAGCCCAACTGGATCGCCTCTCCCACTCATGACCCCCAGTGGTATCCCAGTGACTCCACAGACTCCTCGCTGAGCAGTTTGTTTGGTGAGTGTCTGGGGAGGGATTCCCTTTCCATGGCCAGTAGGGAGGAATATGGAGGATACTATACTCAATGTGCTCTGGCCAGGCATCTGCTAAGATTGCTGCTTATTTTTTCTCAAGTAAATATTTCTGAATTAGCTTTTTAGGTATAACTTACATATAGGAAATGGCACAGAATGACAAGCTTGTAGAGTTTGGGAGCCCACAACCCAATGGAGACAGAGCACTGGAGCCACCGGCATGTTCTTGTTGCCCTCTCCAGTTTATCCAGCTAGCACAACCCCTCCCACCGTCTTTACGTGCTGGTCAGGATAGAAGATGCAGGCAACTTCTTTTCTGTAGTCAGTGAGATTCTGACATGGGTGTTGTAGCTGTGTTGTGGTATATTTTCAATACAAATGGGAGAGTCCTAGTGTGTCTGTCGTCCCTCTACCTGTTCACTCTTTCATTCTGGGTGTTAGTGTGAGGAAAGTGGTATGTTAGAAAAGTACACAGTGTCTGAGGTTGCTTACATAGGAAGAATTCCCATTGGCATGTCGAGCATTTGGTCCCTGGAGCTTTTAGAGGGTGGTGACCCTATGGGGTTGGTCATTGTGACAGGCAGCACAGGCAGCTTCATAAAAAAGTGTTCTGGCCAGGCGTGGTGGCTCACACCTTTAACTCCAGCACTCAAAAGGCAGAGGTAGGAGGATCACCGAGCATTCTATTAGCCTGGGCTAGAGCGAGCCCCTGCCTTGAAAAACAAAACAAATCTCTCTCTCTCTCTCTCTCTCTCTCTCTCTCTCTCACACACACACACACACACACACACACTATTCTGTGAACTTGTAAACTTCCTGGGCAGAAAAAAAGATATTTTATTTTTATTTATTTATTTAAAAAATACTTCTATTTGCAAGCAGAGAGGAGGAGAGAGAGGGAGAGAGAATGGTCATGCCAAGGCCTCCTGCCACTGCAAATGAACTCTAGATGCATGTGTCACCTTGTGTATCTGGCTTTGCATGGGTACTGGGGAATTGAACCAGAGTCCTTAGGCTTTTCAGGCAAGCATCTTAACCACTGAGCCATCTCTCCAGTCCCAGAAAAGATATTTTAAAGACACATGTATCATCAGACTATCAAAACAGTGGGCACAAAGAAATTGAAAGATCCCCTCCACAATCTCTCTCAGGGGAAAGAAAGGCTACTGACAGCCAGAGGAGAAACCTAATCTGCCAGGAAGAGTTTTCACACACTTCTGAAAACTTACTCAGAACTCCTTGCGTAATACACTGGAGCTGAGACAATGATAGGTCAGTGATGGGCAGGACCACTCATTGGCCAGGACTGCATAGCATGGCAGACCTTTTACCTCATGTCAGTATCTTGAAGATGGACCTCTATTAGTTCCTGTTCCCAGTATGGTCACAGTGAACAAATCTCCTTTTTTCTAATTTTAAGAATTTTCTCTTTAATTGGTTTATTGTGAACAGTTAGCCGAGCTTAGTTTCTTAGGGCTGTCAGAGCTCAGGCTTTGACTGTAAAATTCTGGTAATAAATTTGATCATCCTCTATAACGGGTGTCATGCCTAGTGGTCCAGGAGGACTGTAACAAGTAGGAAGTAAGTGGAGGGAGCCAGCTCCCCTCCAGTGATTCTGTCATCACAAGTACAGTGCAGACACATTTCTCCTGCATATCCTAAGAGGTAAGAGACAGTTTAGGACCCATCAGAGGGACTTGCCACAGAAATTGTGTAACACTGTCAGACAACAGGAAGAAAGTCAGTCACAGCACAGTGATGCTGTCCATGGCCCTGGTCCAGATGTAAAGATGGAGCTCTGAAGGGGCCCACCTGTGCTGTCATCGAGGTCCAGACCATAGGACCCTTGTGTCTGACTCTACCATTTCTCTGCAGCCAGCTTCATCTCCCCAGAGAAGAGCCGGAAGATGTTGCCAACTACTGTTGGGGCCAACAGTGGCACTTCCTTGCTTGGCCCCAGCTTGTTGGATGGAAACTCGCGGGACTCTTTTGTGTCCAGGTCCCTGGCTGATGTTGCAGAAGTAAGTTGGCATGTATCTGAACTTAATTTCCCATCCCATTTTGGAGGATATAGGGTCCCACCTGCGACAAGTGGGTCTTGAGAATCACTCAATAGGAGGGGGTGTCAGGAGAGACACAGAGGCCTCTGATCTCAGATCTGACAGCATTGGGTCAGCTGATAGTCCCTGAAGGCCTCAGAATCTAGGAAGCCAGGAGTCAGGGTGGAAAGGCAGGTCTCCTGAGGCAGGCAGAGTGTGGTTGGATCTCGCCATGTCCTTCCCTGGCTGTGTGTCCTTGGCTGCTTTGGTTTCCTGTGGTGTGGGTGCATTGCCATTTGGAGGTCAGGAGCCATTGTGTCATCACTTTTCCTGCTCTGGCTGCAGGGACCTTTGAGTAGCATATCCCTGTGCTGTGTTGTGGCTGTGGCCAAGTGGAGCTTGGGAAACAGGTTCTGCAGAATAGCACTGTCCTTCCTCTGCCTGTATCTTCCCCGTGTTTGCGCCGAGACAGCGAGTGTCACTTTCTTGCAGGTACCTAATGCTATTATGCTACTTCTCTTGTCCTTGGCTAGGCTGTCTCCCTGCAGCCTTCGGAGTCCTCACATTGTTCAGGATTGGGGGTGGTTAGTTAGGCACGCAGAAGCAGTGCTGGTGGGAGGAGAGAGGGCAGCTGTGGTGCGACGTGCAAAGCCACAGGTGCCAGGGTAGAGATTTGTCAAAACACATAACTACAAGGGGAGGACCCTGGAGCAGAATCTCCCAAACTGGTGTCCTGGGATGCTGACGCCTTGGTAATTATCCCATGAGCATGTTGTCAATTAAGGAATAGCAGGGGTTTAAAAAATAAAAACAGCTATTTTCACCAGGCATGTTGGTACATACCCATAATCCCAGTCCTTGGAAGGCTGAGGCAGGAGGATTGATTTGGGTCTGCCTAGACTACAGAGAGACGAGTGCCAGGCCAGCTTTGGCTCAAAAACCAAAACGCCAAAAACTAAACAGTAACAAGGAAAGTACTGCTGTTTGACTCAGGCCCCTCAGTTCCTCAATATTCTAATGTGGATCTTTAAAACATATATATATATAGTATATATATATATATGTATATATATATATATATATATTTTTTTTTTTTTTTTTTTTCTTGAGGAGAGAGAACAGATACTTCAGGGCCTCGAACCATTGCAAACAAACTGCAGACGCATGCTCCCTTTTATACATCTGGCTTTATATGGGTACTAGTGAATCAAACCAGGCCATCAGGCTTTGCAGGCAAGCACCTTTAACTGCTGAGACATCTCCCCAGTCCCCTAATGTGTATCTTGAGATGATGGGTTTAAGAAAGGCTATGGTGAGTTGTGTCAAACCATGGCATGCCACTTTGTGCATCTGGCTTTATATGGGTACTGAGGAATTGAACTTGTGCCTGGGTTGTCAGGCTTTGCAAGCAAGGACCTTTAACCATTAAGCCATCTGTCCAACCCTTGTTTTACTTTTTTTTTTTTTTTTTTTTTTTGAGACAGTCTCTCTTTAATAATCCAGGCTGACCTGAAACTCACTCTGTACCCAAGCTAGCCTCCAACTCATTAAGATCTTCCTCCATCAGCTTTCTGAGTGCTGGGATTATAGGAACGAGCCACTATGCCCGTCTTGATGACTTTCTGGTTCGTTACTTCCTTCACCATCTATACCGGAATGTTAGTGGTCCCAGTCTTGCGCAGGTCTTATGCAGGTAGTGACAGCTGCTGTGAGGTCCTGAACGCAGCTATTGCTTCATGTCTGGAAGACCGCCTGCCAGAGCACTCCTCCCCGTCCCCTGGCTCTTCCGTTCTTTCTGCCTCCTCTTCCACAAATAGTCCCTGAGCTTTAGCAGTGTGATAAAAATAGTTTACATTAGCACTTCACACTCAACAGTCATTTATTTCTCTTTTGCTCTACTTTGTGAGACCAAGTTTCAATTTATTCAAATTTCTATAATAATAAGTGTAAGATTCATTTCTGCCAGGGTCTGCTCCTGGATCTCCAAAGGCTTATTGCAGTACTGTGTCGTGTAGCTCACTGATAAATGTTCATTCAGGGTCCACCATGTGGCCAGTGCTGCCACAGTTGCTGTGGACAAAGCAAAGCCCCTGTCCTCATTAGGC
Source organism: Dipus sagitta (assembly GCA_036346955.1). Classification (NCBI taxonomy): domain Eukaryota; kingdom Metazoa; phylum Chordata; class Mammalia; order Rodentia; family Dipodidae; genus Dipus; species Dipus sagitta. The sequence continues at coordinate 111,474,616 of CM070781.1, read as the reverse complement.
TTTCACCCCGGTAAGCCAGTCAGCAGTAAGGACTGACCAGTCCATGTACTTGTCCCCAGGATAATCCTAACACCTGAGACTGCACAGCCCTGTGTTCCTCCCAGTTGACCTCTGTCTGCCTTGTTCTCTGAGTCCTCTTTTTCTTTTTTGGTTTTTCGAGGTAGGGTCTTGCTCTAGCCCAGGCTGGCCTGGAATTCACTATGTAGTCTCAGGGTGGTGGTCCTCCTACCTCTGCCTCTGGAGTGCTGGGATTAAAGGCGTGAGCCACCACACCTGGCATCTTTTTTGTTTTTTTCGAGGCAGGGTCTCATTCTTGCTCCTGCTGTCCCAGAACTCACTCTGTAGTCCAGGCTGGCTTTGAATGCATGGTGATCATCCTACCTGTGGCTCCTGAGTGCTAGAACTAAAGGCAGTGGCCACCATGGTCAGCTTGCAGCTGCTTTTGATGTGCTTCTTTTCTCACATGTTCATGTGCATTGCCCCTTTGTTGTCAGATCCTCATCCCTTGGAGACTGTCCTCTGGCTCCACCTGCCTGGCAAACTCTAGTTTCCTTCAGGGTCCTCTTTGATTGATCTCTTGTAACTGTTGGCCTCTGTGGACCATCTCCTCCATGAGACTAACCCAAGTAGCCAGACTGAGAGTTCTCCGTGAATATGTGCAGTGTTCAGACCACAGAGGATTTCTGAAGTATTCTGCAGAGTACTGGGCTCCTTCCATTGACATCCTGGCCTTGGAGGCCAGGCGCTTCCACTCTGCATGGCAGGCCAGCCTACAACTGAGCCACTGACATGGTCTTCTTGTCCCCTGTCCTACAGGTTGTGGATTCCCAGCTGGTGTGCATGATGAATGAGAACAGCATCGACTACATATCTCGATTCAATGACCTGGCCCAGGAGCTTTCCATCAGTGAGCCTGGCCGCCGGGAAGTTCTGTTCGACAGTGGTGGAGGTGGCCCCCCTGTTGGTGACCTATCCCAGTGACCGACCATTCCTCATGATGGGGGCATCCTGGAAACTACAGAGGGCTATGGGGCGGGGTCACGAACCCCTCTTCAAAGTAGAGCGAGACAAGCGCAGTCTCCAGATGCGGCAGTGAGCAGGGTATCTCTGCCAGGCAGGATGTGCAGTCCCTGTGCATGACTGGTCACAGGCCTTCACCTCCCAGGAGCCCAGGACAGAGTCTTAGGTCGCTGTGGTGCCGAGTCCTTCCTTGCCATGCCGGCCTGCATGGCACTCCACCTGTGCATTCACGTGGTAGGCCTTCCACAGGGTCTCCTTCCTGCAGAAGACAGGATGGGCAGTTGCTTCCTGTGCGCAGGGAGGCCACAGCCACTGCTGCTGTCTTTGTGATGTCCCCCAACTCCAGCTGCTCTGTCTGTGACGATGTTCCTGCCTGGTGGCATCTACAGTCGAGTCTGAACACTTTCCTGGACGCCCTGTCCATGAGGCACAGAAGGTTCCAGGGCAGTGTAACCAGTGCCATCTCTCCTGACCCTCACCTAGTGCTTCCCCCATGCAGAGGTTGTATTCTGACTGGCATGTAAGGGGGAAAGAAATCATGTCTTACACAGGTTGCATGGACATTTTATGCTCTGCAAAGCTGGTGGGGTTTTGTGTTTTAAGAACTCAAGACACGGAAAAGGAAAAGCAAGACTCCTGCTTTGCTGGCTTCCTCCCGTCTTGCTGCCCTTTCTTCTAGGTGACCTGAGATGTTGCTTTTGTCTGCTGGGCTAACCCCAACCACTGCTTTGGCCACAGATAGGGCTTCCCAGTGATGTTCTTGACTTTTTTACATGTTACAGCTAATGTCCGAGGCAGACCTGCCTTCACAAGGAAGGCTTCCTCTTCAGAGCCTGCTCTCCCTATATTAGCACCCCCCAACTAGCCATGCCTGGTTAGTCCCTTGAAAATATTTTGCCCCAGGCTGCCTGTCTTCTTGTTCCTGGACCCAAGTAGGGCTCAAGTATCAGGATGTGGGCAGAACACACCCATTTTGTGGCCTTCTGGTGGCTCCTGGCTGGAGCCACAGTGGCCAGCAGTCACAACCACGGGTGTTCCATTTTCCCAGAATGCTGCAAGTGAGGGCTTGTTCCACCTCCTTTGACCTCAGCTGTTCCAAGCACAGTCACCTGCCAGGAGCCCTCCTGTGGTGCCAGGACAGCGGGTGACATTTGCATCATTTCCACTGTGCACTCCCACCTAGCAGCTAGTACTGGCCCGTTATTCCTGACCCCTGAACATGGTGTCTTCTTTGCTTTCCACTTCTCTGCTATATAGCCAGCCCTGGCCTTCCACTGGCTTCTCCCATTTTTCAATGTAGAAGTGGGAGGAAAGGCCTCTGGTGAGACACTGGACCTCCTTGTCTCAATGGCTGCTGCAAACCCTACAGATTAAAGGCTCCAGCAGAGGAGTGGACAGGATGGTGGCTCTGGGTACCAGCATCCTGGCACTGTTGCCTTTAAGGAAACTTCAGTCCCAGATCCTGACACAGTCTGAGCACAGACCGTGGGACTGGCAAAAGTCCCAAAGCTCTGGAGGGCTGAAAAGAGTAGCACATACTGCTGTCGGGATAGACTGCAGTGTGGGAGCCAGGGTGTGTCCGCCCAGCACACACTTTGAGCCTTGCGATGCTGAGCTGAAGATAATGCAGATCGTGGGTGTGCAACAGGTTAGGACACCAGGCTGAGCTGGGGCCATGGGTAACTGCCTTCCAGGGTCAGGAAGGGAGGCCTGCAACAGTAAGCATGGACGCTTGCCACATCCTGTGGCCTTGTACACCATGCCTGGCAGTCAGCTGATGTCTATCAGGTGACACCTTTTGGCATCCATTACCCTATGACCTCTGAAAGGAACTGAACTATGGAGATCTGGGTTCTTGGTATGTCAACATCCCTGCCCCCTGCAGACTGCTCCGCGGAGCACAGAGTGCAGTCATTGTCACCCAGCAGCAGGCAGATCAGGGGATAGTGGACTGACTCATCTCTCTTGGAGTGAAGCTGACAGGATTCCAGAGGATTCCTCAACTGCTCTAACAGACAGATACTACACAGTTGTTCACCATGTTAAGAGTTAGCCGAGTTGGTGGATGCCACCCCTCTCGGCTTAATCAAACATGCAGAAGCAGGAAACTAATTTCAGAAGACCCACCATCAAAGCCTCCCAGGCCCTGCGTCTTCCTTCGCCTTTCTAGTGCAGCTGTAATGTCTCTTGTGCGCATGGGCTTCCTTCATGCGTGGAAGCCTGGTGTGATTGTGTTGAGACTTCTTAGAAAAAACCTTTCCTAATCCCGTCAGTCTTTTTTGCTGATTCATCTTTTCAAAAGATTGGTGCTTGGCCTGCATTCTTGATTGTGAACTTGCAGTAAGAGCATTCCATCCTGTGGAAGGCGCTCAGGCCAGGTGAAGTTCATATATCCTGTAGGAGCAGGGTACTTGCTCAGGGAGTGGGGTCTTTGAGGGCATTTCATCTGTCGTTCAGTCTGCTTTCCCCACACTGTTCTTTTTCATTCCTTGTGGCCTTGCTGCTGAGGGAGGCCCCGTTTAATACCATTTGTGACTAGACCACACTACTAGAATTGGTAGAAACAAGTGAGGAGGGAAACATTTAAACAAGTCTGTGAAGTATTCTTGAGGAAATACCGCACTTTGTCTTAAGGAAAGAAAGGAAAGGCTGGGCTTAGTGGTGCATACCTTCAACCCCAGCACTGAGGAGGTGGCTGAGGTAAGGATCACCATGAGTTCCAAGCCATACTGGAGCTACGGAGCCAGTTCCAGGTCAGTCTAGGCTAAAGTGAGACTCTGCCTTGGGGGGAGGGGGGAGGAGGGAGGATTAAAGGTTTTTTTTGTTTGTTTGTTTTTTTAAGAAAGCCCACAGTATACCTTTCCCAGCCTCCAGAGCTCACCTGATCTCCCAGTAACTCAACCCTTGGGAGCTCTTCCCAATTTGGAAGCACTGCACCAGCCCATCCTCATGGCTAATGGGATCACAGGCTGGGGCTTACAGCAGCAGAACTCCGTGCTGTTTGCTTTGATAATCGTTAAGCCATATCATCTAAGGTTTCCGGCTTGAGATGTGAATTTGTTTTATAAACTATAAATATACAATGTATGTATAAAGCAGAATGCCCGTCCTTCTGATTATTTTTTGTACCATATGTAAATTATATTATTTATTCTTTACCAATTTTGGGAATAAAAGGTGTTTTGGTTATTTAATAAACAAAAGCTGTTAAACTTCTGTTTAAATTTCCAGTTCAACTTGTAAATGTTTTTATTGTGCATAAATACATACTAATACTTGATCTAATGGTTGTCCTTTGTGCCTGCTTTTAATGCCAATGTGCTAGGGCCAGACAGCGGGGCTAGTGCGCAGCCCGCGGGTTCAGCGAGTGTTGGGGACAGACGGGTGGGGTTCGATGACCCTGGGGCAGACTGGGGCAAGCCCGCGGTTTCTATCCTGGCTGAGGGCGAAAAGGTGAGTCTGACTAGCCCGCTTCAGTCGTGGGCGCGGCCTGCGCCTCGCCGAGCTCGGGCTTCCTTTTGGGGGCGCAGGAGGGCCCGGGGCCTTGGTCGGCTACGAGCGCGGGTCGTCCTGCGGGCCGCGCCCCGTTACGGAGGCTGGACGCCTGCGGGCCAATGATGGCGCCGTCGGTCGTGAGAGGCGGCTGCGACGGCCAATAGGCTGCGAGCGCGACGCCGGCCGATCTAAACCCCGCCCTCCATCGGGGGGCGGAGCCGCCCGCGGGATAAGCCGCAGGGCTGTGATTGGCGTGGGCGGTGTCCAATGGGCGCGGGCGAGTGTGGTACCTGCGCGGGCGGGGCCGAGCGGGAACGTCTGCGCGGAGACCGAGGAGGCCCGGGGCCGCGGCCGACATGTTCCAGGGCGCGGACGGCGAGGCTGGCCGCGGGAGCTGCAGGTGCGCGGGTCGAGGCCGGGGTCCGGGCGGGTGCGGGGCCGCGGCCACGTGGCGGGAAGCGCCCAGGCGAGCCCGTCCACCGGGTGTGTCGCCCGCGGCTCCTGTCCTCTCAGGTGTCCCGCGAAGGCGGAGGGGTGCCGGGGCGGGGACGCGCGTCCTCCCCACACGGCGCCGCATGGCCCTCCGGACGGGCGCGGCGCGGACGCCAGTGAGCCCCGTGCTCGAGCCGCCTCCGGTCGGGCGCGATGACTCGAATGTGGTTGACTGGAGGCGGCTGCAGTCCCCCTGCTGACCCGTCCTCTTGGGTGGACCCGTACCAGCGGGGGTGGGGGGCGCTGGCCCTGCTTGGGACCCCTCCCGCCTGGCTGGAGGCCCCCCAACACTGCCTCTTACGGTCCATTAATTACTTTACTCAGCTGGGTTGAGCGATCAATAGTGAGACTGATGGATGTTCGGTTGACTTTCTGAGCTACCGAAGTTAGCTGCCGAATAGGCGTCCTCGGAAGGGGATATTAGTAAAAGGAGGAAATCCTTTGGATATCATAAAAGTGAAACAACAACAACGACAAAAAAGACTTAATTGAATGATGAAGCGTAACTGGAAGGCTCTGCCCGGGCCGCCCCTGGAAGCTGTGATTTGAATGGCACCTTGTGGAGTTGGAGGTTAGATAGCAGCAACCTTACCACACTGATGCCTTGATTTTGCCTGCAGCTTTAATACTCCTGTGGGTTTTTCTCTCTTGTGACCGTACATCTTTTGTTTCCTTGTTGAGAGTATCTTGTGCTGAGTGGTTTTGACCTGTAAAAGAATTATGCTGTCACCCATCCAAAAGTTCTTAAACGGGGGCTTAGCGGTTAAGACTTTGCCTGTAAAGCCAAAGGGCTCAGGTTCAATTCCCCAGGTCCCACGTAAGCCGGATGCTCAAAGTGGAGCATGCCTCTGGAGTTTGCGTTTGCAGCAACTGAAGGCCCTGGCGCGCCCATTTCTCCCCCCCCCCTCAAATAAATAAAATACGAAAAAAATTAAAAGTTCTTAAACTGTAAAATTGAACCTTGTGAATAGCCCAACTCATTTTCTCATAGCTTCCTTCCCAAGCTGGACAGTCCACAAAAGTTTTTCTGAAACAGGACCACGGGCGTTGAGACGCTCCAGGTGACTGTGGCTTTTGTTTCCTCTGCCTGTCCAGTGCCACAGTCCACTTGAGCTGTGTGGGCTTCTCTTTTCTTGGTGCGTGCTTCTTATATTCTCTTGTACCTTCTGAATATCTTCACTGAAAAAATATTTAAGGGGTACTATAAAAGCAAAGAATTGGAATGTACCCCACATTGATAATACTAACCCTAACCCCAAGATTCTGAGTTGGCTAATACCCTCCCCCCCCCCTCCTGTTGGTGCCATTGTGATAACTGCTGCTTGTTTCCAGAAGGCCACACTGTGCCATTGTTGTGGGCCCTATTTTTATTGAAAGGCCTATTGAACTCAATCTTAATTGTGAGACCCTGCTTAGGCAGCCTTTGAGACTTGAATGTCTGTTGCCTGCCTATGAACCCATTGTCTTTTTAAAAAAAATTTTTTTAAATTTATTTGCAAGCAGGGAGAGAGAAAGAGAGAGAGGGAAATAATGGGTGTGCCAGAGTCTCTTGCCACTGCATGTGACAATTTGTGCATCTGGCTTGTGTGGGTTCTGGGGAATCAAACCCTGGCTGGCTTATCAGGCTTTTCAAGTAAGTGCCTTTAACTGCTGAGCTTTCTCTCCAGCCCCATTGTCTTTATAACGAAGATAGCCACAGCTCCTGCTAAAAGGGCCCAGGCTTCAGTACCATTCCCTGTGCCCAAACACACGGGGTGCCACTTTCTTGTCTGTACTTGTTTTCAAATGAAATTCAGAAATACACACAAAACTTTTTTTGTTGTTGATTTATTTATTTGAGGGGGGTTAGATAGATGACAGAGAGAGAATGGGTGCACCAGGGCCTCCAGCTACTACAAACAAACTGCAGACACATGCACCACCTTGTGCATCTGGCTTATGTGGGTCCTGCGGAATCAAACCTGAGTCCTTAGGCTTCACAGGCAAGCACCTTAACCACTAAGCCATGTCTTCAGCCCACAAAACACTTTTAAATTCATCATTACAACCCCACATTAACATTTAATTTCTAATAACTACCAGTTACTTTCTGTGTGTCCACCACAAACTCAGTGTGGACCACACCTTCTCCAGAGACAATGCTCCTCTCACATTACTTTCCTGGAGCGCACAAGCCACGGGCACACAGATCTGGCTTTCCTGTTAGATCTGGAGACGCGGCAAAGCATTTGCTCCTGTTCATCTTTTTGTCTACGGGATCTAATGTAGAGTTGACATTGGGGGCTCAGGAAGTGTATGTGAGGTAAACTGGGAAAATAAAAGTATAGAATGAGGGTCTGCTAAACACTTGATGTGATGAAGATTTGAAAGACAAAGCTATACATCAAATAAATTGAAAATGAGTAAAATAAAGCCATGCATATGCATACTTGTAATCCCAGCACTTGGGAGGTGGAGAAAGGAGAATTAGGAGTTCAAGCCCATCCCTGTTCATACAGTTCAAGGGCAGCCTGTGCTACCTGACTCAACCTTCCTTCTCCTGAAAAAGAAAAGAAAATGAGTAAAATAGGAATTTTAACTCATGAAACTTGATGATGAGTTCCATTCCATTCTAAACATTGCAGATCTTTTTTTCCAAGAAAACTATAGGAATGACCATAGCTATGTAGTTGGAAAATGGCCACTGAAATCAGACAGCATTATTATTATTATTATTATTATTATTATTATTAATTTCAAGGTAGGATCTCACTAGCTCAGGCTGACCTGGAATTCACTATGTAGTCTCAGGGTGGCCTCAAACTCACAGTGATCCTTCTACCTCTGCCTCCCGAGAGCTGGGATTAAAAGGGTGCACCACCACTCCTAGCAGACAGTCTTATTTTGCCTCACAATTTACCTGACCTAAGACCTTCTTTTTTTTTTTTTTTTTTTTCTTTTCTAGGTGGGGTCTCACTTTAACCTCAGCTGACCTGGAACTCACTTTATAGTCCCAGGCTGGCCTTGAACTCACATCTACTGGTGCTAGATTTAAAGGTGTGCACCACCACGCCTAGCTCCTGACTTAAGATCTTCTTCAGCCCTTTTCTTTTTTCTTTTTTCTTTTTCTTTTTTTTTTTTTGGTTTTTCGAGGTAGGGTCTCACTCTAGCTCAGGCTGACCTGGAATTCACTCTGTAGTCTCAGGGTGGCCTCGAACTCTCAGCGATCCTCCTACCTCTGCCTCCCGAGTGCTGGGATTAAAGGCGTGCGCCACCACGCCCGGCTCTCTTCAGCCCTTTTCTAACATAAGCTGGCTATTGGTAATTCAGACTCCCCCTGCCCCCCCAACAGACTGTTTCCCCCTTCATAGGACGCAGGATTGTTAACTGCTGACTAAGCAGGACTGGCACATCTGCTTTCCCCTTCCTTCCTCTTAAGCACACAGACTTGGCCCTAGTTCACAAGTCTGCCAATATGTGCCTGGCATCTATGGCTCTCTTTCACCTTACTGTTTTTTTGTTTTGTTTTGAGGCAGGGTTTCACTCTAGACCAGGTGTGGTCCCTCTTTGAAGTGTCTTTTATTTTATTCCTGAGACAGAATCTCGTGTAGCTCAGACTGGTCTTGGTCTTGATACATAGCTGAGAATGACCTTTGAATGCTTGATTCTCTTGCCTCTACCTCCCAAATGCTGGGGGTCAGGTGTGCTCCACTATACCTGCTGAATTGCATTTTAAAAGTCTAGCCAGAGCCGGGTGTAGTGGCGCACGCCTTTAATCCCAGCACTTGGGAGGCAGAGGTAGGTAGATGGCTGAGAGTTCGAGGCCACCCTGAGATTACATAGTGAATTCCAGGTCAGCCTGGGCTAGAGTGAGACCCTACCTCGAAAAACCAAAAAAAAAAAAAAAAAAAAAAAGAGGTCAGGGGGGCTGGAGAGATTGCTCAGTGGTTAAGGCACTTGCATCCAAACCTAACCACCCAGGTTCAATTCCCCAGTACCACATAAAGCCATAACACATGGCACATCTAGATTTCATTTGCAGTGGCTGGAGGCCCTGGAATGCCCATATTCTCCCACCCCCTTGAAAATAAATAAAGAGTTTACCAAAGAGAGAGAGAGAAAAGCTGGGCGTGGTGGTGCATGCCTTTAATCCCAGCATTGGAGAGGCAGAGGTAGATGGATCGCTGTGAGTTTGAGAGTACACAGTCCCGAGGTAGGGTCTCATGCTAGCTCAGGCTGACCTGGAATTCACTATGTAGTCTCAGGGTGGCCTCGAACTCATGGCAGTCCTCCTACCTCTGCCTCTCCAGTGCTGGGATTAAAGGTGTGCACCACCACACCCAGCATAAATAAAAGTCTAGCCAGGGGGCTGGAGAGATGGCTTAGCTGTTAAGGCACTTGCTTGAGAAGCCTAAGGACCTAGGTTAGATTCCCCACTTTCCATGTAAGCCAGATGCACATGCATCTGGAGTTTGTTTGCAGTGGCTAGAGGTCCTGGCATGCCCATTCTCTCTCCAATAAATAAGTTAAAAAAAAAAATTGTAGGGGGCTGGAGAGATGGCTTAGCAGTTAAGGTGTTTGCCTCGCAAAGCCAAAGGATCCCAGTTTGATCCTCCAGGACCCACGTAAGCCAGATGCACAAGGGGCGCATGCATCTGGAGTTTGTTTGCAGTGGCTGGAGGCCCTGGCGCGCCCATTCTCTATCTCTCTCTTAAATAAGTAAAATAAAAATAAAAATATTTTTTAAAAATTGTTTTTAGTTTAACCAAGTGTCTGAAAAGTTGCATATGAATTCAGTGTTTTACCGTGCTCTGGATGTCAGGGCAGAGCTATGTGGTAATTCATGGGTCTTCAGCTGTTGTAGTAAAAACTAGCCATGGAACTGGAGAGCTGGCTTAGCCACTAAGGTGCTTGCTTATAAAACCTAGTGACCCAAGTTTGATTCTCTAGCACCATGTAAAGCCAGAAGCACAAAGTGGTGCATGTATCTGAAGTTCATTTGCAGTGGCTAGAGGCCCTGGTACTCCCATTCTCTCTCTCCCAAATAAATAAATAAAATATAAAAGTCAGGCCTGGAGAGGTGGCTTAGCAGTTAAGGTGCTTGCCTATGAAGCCTCAGGACCCAAGTTCCATTCTCCAGGACCCAAATAAGCCAGATGCACAAGGTGACACATGGGTCTGGAGCTCATTTGAGTGGCTGGAGGCCCTGGTGTGCCCATTCTCTCACTTCTTCTCTTGCTCTCTCCCTCTCTCTGCTTGCAAATAAATAAATAAATATTTTAAAATGTATATAAAAGTCACATGTTCTCTCATGTGGATCCTAACGTTTAATGTTTGTGTGTATGTAAATAAGGAGAAATGAGAGTGAGTATAAGATATTTGATTTGAGATCAAAAAGCAAGAGAAGGAAACACAGCTGAGAAGGAGAAGACAAAAAATGTATAGCATGAAAGCAGAAAGGAGCTTATGTAAGGGACTGGGAGACAGCTCAGCAGTTAAAGATGAACAACTAAACAAAAACTAATTTCTTTTTTTTCGGGGTGGGGGGGACGCTTGTATCTCAGGGTGGCCTCGAACTCACAGCAGTCCTCCTACCTCTGCCTCCCAAGTGCTGGGATTAAAGGCGTGCACCACCACGCCCAGCTCTAAAATACTAATTCCTCATCTTTATATGATGTGACTTCTAGAAGACATAAAGTTCCTCATGTGATCCATCCCCTCCCCTTCTCTCCTTGTCTCTGTCTTTTCCTCTCTCTCTCTTTCTGTGTGATAGACAGGGCGTTGTTGTGATGCCCAAGCTGGCTTTGAACTGAAGCCCCAGCCTCCCAAGTGCTGGGATTCTAGGTGTGTGCCATGATGCCCAGCTGTGGCTTTCATTTCTGCTCTTTGGGATTAGCCCTAGAGCATGAGAAAGACCAACACCAATTCTCATGGGCCCGGGAGCCTGTTGTCAGCCTTCAGTAACTCATGTTTGCTCGGTAATTGTAGGTCCATGAAGCCCCCCGGTGGAGAATCGAGCAATCTTTTCGGAAGTGCAGAAGAAGCTGTTCCTTCGAGCAAGCCCAACAGGATGGCGTCTAATATTTTTGGACCAACTGAAGAACCTCAGAACATACCCAAGAGGACAAATCCCCCAGGTATGGGCCTTCCTCCCCTCCACACTGTTCTTTAGAACTTGCCCTGCTGTCTTAGTGGTGAAAGGGGAGAGTCTTTGAACAGGCTTGTTTAGCTGGGCATGGTGGCATGTCTAGTCTTAGCACTCGAGAAGCTGAGATGGGAAAAATCTGGAGTTTAGAGTCCAACCTGGACACTGTGGCAAGCAAAAAGGTGAAGAGTCTTCATTTGGGTGACAGACTGTCCTGTTGACCAGCCACACAGTATCTTCTCTGTGTATCCATGAGAGGAAAGTGAAATTTGATCCATCCTTGAAAGATCTGAAGGGTTATATATCTTGTTCTAGTATTCTAGAACAAGAGCAAGGCCTACCCCCTACCTCATGCCATTTCTTTTCAAGTATAGATGAATAAAACAGGTAGATGCAGCCAGGCATGGTGATGCACACCTTTAATCCCAGCACTCAGGAGGCAGAGGTGGGAGGATCACCGAGAGTTCAAGGCCACCCTGAGACTACATAGTGAATTCAGTCAGCCTGAGCTAGAGTGAGAATGGACCTCGAAAAAAAAAAGAAAAGAAAACGACAAAAAAAAAAAAGGTAGATGCAAAGGCTAGATTTTGTTTGTTTAATTGGGTCATGGGCTGGGGTTGCAGGAAAGCTCATGGTTCCAATTAAGTGGTTGTATCCAGCGTGGGTTAGGACCAGGAGTAGCCAGCCCTGTACAGCCTTCATGCTAGTGACAGCAGAGCAGTCTGGGTGCAAGGTAGATTCAAACCCAGCTCACTTGGCCCTCCCTCAGCAGACTGTTTCCGGAGTTGTCTTTAGACTAACCCCCACAGCAGGTTGAGTTCTCTGGAAAGCATGGCATGCCACTGAGCCTCATGCATGCTCTAAGGCACAATGGGGTCTGGATGCCTTGACTTTCTTGCTGCCATGACCAGGTTCTGTTTCCCCTGATGTTGGAGCTTGTTTTCTGTCCGACCAGGGCTCTTGGAAAACAGTCCCCGCTAGTTCTGTCCACTCCCCAAGAGCCTTGGGCTCAGTCACTCAAACAGCCCTGCAGCCCTGCAGTCTGAGAGCCTGGCTGAGAGCAGTGTGCAGAGGCGACTTTCGTAGGTGTGCGGATAACCTGCCGGGCGAGCACAGGGAAGCTTCGCTGGAGACTGCCGTCCATTGTCTTCGTCTTTGTGCTCCTTGCTAGCTCTCGTCTGGGATCTTCACAGGTTTTCCCATTTACCTGACAAGGATAATTTGTGTTTATGGCCTGCTTAGTATCCAGTGAGTGTGCTGAGTGCCTTGCATATGCTTTTACATGTCACCCTCACCACACCCTAGAAGGTAGAGAGCTACTCTGACAACAGTAGAAACAGGCTTGAGGGAGTTCTCTGGTGTGTCTGAGCCCACAGATAGTTTCTGGCAGAATTGGCCTTTGGATCTGGGTTTTCTTGCTGCATATTGACCTGAAACTAGTCCTGGTGGCACATAGCTCAGGAGCTCAAGGCCAGCCTGTGACCTTGTCTAAAAAAGCAGAACAAATAAATAAATGAACCAACCTGAATATATCCATTGGGCTATATTTAATTTCTGTGTGCAGAATTGCTGGATAAGTGGGTGCATGAATTTAAAATACTTTCAAATAGTCTCTAAAGAGGTGGACAACTGTTTACCTATAATGCATGTTTATGCTGTTTCTGCCAATGCACTATTTCATTTGGCTTCTTAAAACATATCTTAAATTTTTTCTTCAATTCCCAGTGGATTGAGGCATTTTTTCTTTCTTCTAAGCTATATAAAGATATATGGTGTGATTACTCCTCTATATAGTTAAGAGACAACTCTTATTCAGGATGGGGCAAAAGGTAACTTGGATGTCTTAGATACTCCAATGCTTCCTGCATGTGCAGCTGGAGCAGGATTGCATACACCAGCAGTGGTGCAGGAGGGAGAGTGGCCGGAATACCAGATGTCCTGCCATCTCCTCCGCTGAGGAAACTGGTCAACAGGACCCTCTTACGAGGCTCTGGTTAAGATGGTCATGGTTGTATTATAGACCCAGAGGAGTATGCATCACAGCCTACAGAAAGCACAGCTGACCTTCATTCAGTGTTCACGTGTCAGGCATTGTCCCAGGCATTTGACCTAGGTGCTATAGCAACTACGGAATCCTCGTACAAGCCTAGGGGGTGGCTCTTTTGTCCTTCCTGTGCAGATGAGGAATTGTGGGCAGAAAGGCCAAGTAACCTAGCAGCACAGCTAGACAGCAAAGCACATTGTCTTTCCTTTTGTAGATAGTAACTCTTCGGTGCACTAGGGACATCACTTTGACAAAGCCTGTGTTGCAGTTACCTTTTCCTCCAAAAGCAGCTTATAGGAGGACAGGGTTTGTTTCAGGCTTAGAGATTCCAGGGGAAGGTTCATCCTGGTGGAAGAAGCTGGCTCCCTTCAGCTTCACAGCTAAGACAGGAAAGGCCAACATACAAGCGCAAACAGCCAGAGCTGAAACCGGCTCTTGACACACCCAGTGACACAACTCTTCCGGCAGGTTGCTGGAGACTTGAGTAGGAAGCTTAATCTTAATCAAAACTGCCCCACACTATGGGGAACATACATTTACGTCCAAACACCACAGCCTGCCTCCGTTAACATAGGGCTTTGTGGACAGTAGGTACCTGGTGTCTGATGAGTGAAGACATCAGTTGGTACTGCATAAGGCAGCTGTCTTCTTGCCTGTGAGGTATCTGGACATCGTTGTGGCATGCCCTGGCTTCAGCTCACACAAAGCTCCACCTGAGATGCTCACTTCCATCTGACTTAGCAGCTCACAGCTGGCAGCAAGGATGTCGCATGTTTAAGTTGCTGATCTAGTTATCAGTAGACATTCCAGCAAGAATGAAGTCAGAATGACTAATGTTTTCCAGATTACAGGTTCACCATGAATAGGGCCAAACTCTGTGGGAACTAAACATTTAGCTGTTTGAACTGGGGATGGGTATATGGCTCAATTAGTAGAGTGCTTACCTAGCATTCACAAACTAACACCATGTAAAAATCAGTACTGGGGAGGTGGAGGCAGTAAGATCAGAAGTTCAAGACCATCCTTGGTTACATAATGAGTCTGAGGCCAGTCTGGACTACATAAGACTCTGTCTCAAAAAAAAAAAAAAAAAAAAAAAAAATCCTGCCTTTAATCCTAGCACTTGTGAGGCAGAGGTAGGAGGATCACTTTGAGTTTGAGGCTAGCCTGAGACTACATAGTGAATTCCAGGTTAACCTGGGCTAAAAATGAGACCCTACCTCAAAAAAATTTAATCTACTAAAGAACTGTTCCTGGGTTTAATAAAGGAGACCCTTCAACAGGAAAGCTTGCACTGCTCAGCATCAAGAAAACTCTAGAGGAAAAAGGTACTATTTTATTCTTTCTTTCTTTTAGGGGCCACCCAGGTCAGCTTGAGCCTACTTGTGAAGGCTTCAGCAGGCCCCAAGTAAAGGGCTGACTGAGATGTAGGGCTTCAGGCATTTAGACGCATGTGCCACTACCCTGTCTGCCTGAGACTTGAAGCTGGCACGTCTTTAGTGGGGAAGAAACAGGGTGTCGGGTGTTTATTGTTCTGTGGTTGTTTCTGTAGGAGGGAAAGGAAGTGGTATCTTTGACGAATCAACTCCTGTGCAGACTCGACAACGTCTGAACCCACCTGGTGGGAAGACCAGTGACATTTTTGGGTCCCCAGTCACTGCCACTGCACCTTTGGCACACCCAAACAAGCCCAAGGTAAGGACAGCATTAAGGTAGCAGAGGGAAAAGAAAAACAAAGTTTGAGCCAAGTTCTCTTAAACAGGCTTCAGGCAGGTGTGATGTGCTATTAGGAAGAGGCAGGCACTTGATGTGGTGTTCCTGGGAATGGTTATTCATCACTGGGTTTGGAAGCTCCTCTGAGTCACCCAAGAAACATGTTCTGACTTCATGATGAGCCACCACACCTGGTTTAGCACTATTTCTTAACTGTTCTCTTTTCCACCTTCCTACCTCAAGCCAGGTGTGATGGCTCATACCTGTAGACCAGGCACATATGTTTGGAGGTAGGAGGGTCAGGAGTTCAAGGTCGTCCTCAGCTACATAGTGAATTTGAGGGTGGCCTGCTCTTGTCTCTAAAAAAAAAAAGGAAAGGAAAAAAAAAAGAGGAAGACAAGGAGGAAGAACAAGAACTATTTGTCTTAAAATTCTAGCCATGTCTGGTATTACTTTTATTTATTTATTATTTTTATTTATTTTATTTTTTTCATTTTTCGAGGTAGGGTCTCACTCTAGCCCAGGCTGGAATTCACTATGTAGTGTCAGGGTGTCCTCAAACTCAGTGATCCTCCTACCTCTGCCTCCCAAGTGCTGGGTAAAGGCCACTCCCAGCTGGTATTACTTTTAGAAAATCATTACATTATTGTTGGTCACATTCCAGAAAAGCGCCCATTACAGAATTGAAATGGAAATGAAACAAGGAGAAAAAAACAGATGGGAGAGCATTTGCCGTGGCCAGCTCAGTTGAATTGCCTTACATATCTGCTGGTTTTACTGCAGTGACCTCTCCGCAATTGGGAATCTTAGGAGGCAGGCATGAGCCCCCAATGAGCACTAGGCAGCAGTGCTAACTCCAAAGGAAATGTTGTGGTGTGGGGATTCTGTTGTGCTCTAGCTGGGTCAGAAGTTAGATTAGCTGAGCCCGAAGAAGAAGCTTTGGATTCACGTGTTCCAGTGAACATGGAATGAGTGAAGTAATGTGGTCCCATAATTCTTCTGGACACAGAGCAGGAGGACCCAGGCTGGGGAGACGGCTCAGTGGTCAGAGGGAAACCTGCCAGCTCAGGTTCAGTTCTGCAGTACCCCTGTAAACCCAGAAGCAAGAAGTGGCACAAGTTTTACTTGTAAGGACAAGAGGTCCTGGGTTGCCTCCCCCTCACACACACATATGCAAATAAGAGGCATTAGCCATGAGAAGGTGCAAAACCACATTAGTTTTTAAGCAAGGGAAACTTAATCATAAACATTTTGTGAGTATGAGAGACAAGTGGCATACTAGGGCCTCTAGTTGCTGCAATTGAACTCCAGAGGCATGTGCCACTTTGTGCATCTGGCTTACGTGGGTTCTGGGGAATTGAACCTGGGTCCCTAGGCTTTGTAGACAAGAGCCTTAAGCCATCTTTCTGACCCTAAATATAATTTTTTTTTCAAGGTAGAGCCTCACTGTGGCCCAGGCTGACCTGGAATTCTCTATGTAGTCTCAGGGTGGCCTCGAACTCACAGAAATCCTACCTCTGCCTCCCAAGTGCTGGGATTAAAGGCGTGTGCCACCATGCCAGGCTTAATTTTTTTTTTTTATTTTGGTTTTTCAAGGTAGGGTTTCACTGTAGCTTAGGCTGACTTGGAATTCACTATGTAGTCTCATGGTGGCCTCAAACTCATGGCGATCCTCGTACCTGTGCTTCCCAAGTGCTGGGATTAAAGACATGAGCCCCCACGCCCAGCTCTAAATACAAATTTTTTAACAAGTGTTGACAAGTAGGGAAATAGACTGTGTTGCTGGTGGGAATGCAAGAAGGTGCCACAGCTGAGGTCAGTTTGACAGTCCCTCAAAAAGTTAAGCAGGGGGCTGCCAAGATGGTTCAGTGGTTAAAGGTGCTTGTTTGCAAAGCCTGCTGGCCCAGGTGTGCTTCCCTAGGACCCACATAAAGCCATATGCACAAAGTGGCACATGCATCTAGAGTACATTTGTAGTGTCAAGAAGCCCTGATGTGTCCATTCATTCCCTCTCTCCTCACAAATAAATAAAAAAATATATATTTTTAAAGTTAAGCATATCCAGGTGTGGCAGCACACCTGTATTCCTACATACCCACACCTTGTGGCTCACACTTCTAGCACTTGAGTGGTGGAGGCAAAGGTGGCCAGCCTAGGTTACATAACAAGAACTTGTCTCAAAAAAATAAAACAGGACTGGAGAGATGGCTTAACAGTTAAGGTGCTTGCATGCAAAGCCTAAGGACCCAGGTTCAATTCCCTAATACCCAGGTAAGCCAGATGCATAAGGTAGTGCATGCTTCTGGAGTTTGTTTGCAGTGGCTAGAGGCCCTGGAACACCCATTCTCTCTCTGTCTGCCTCTTTCTCTCTTTCTTTCTCAAATAAATAAATAGAATATGCGCCATGTGTATCTGGGTTACATGGGTACTGGGTCCTTAGGCTTTGCAGGCAAAAATGCCTTAACTGCTAAACCATCTCTCCAGCCCAATAAATTTACTTACTTACTTAATTTTTTAATAGGAAGAGAGAGAGAATGGGCGCGCCAGGGCCTCCAGCCACTGCAGATGAACTCCAGATGCGTGTATTCCCTAATGCATCTGGCTAACATGGGTCCTGGGGAATTGAACCTGGGTCCTTTGGCTTTGCAGGCAAACACCTTAACTGCTAAGCCATCCCTCCAGCCCAATTTATTTATTTTTTTTAAGGAGGAGGGCATGTGTAGGCAAGGTAGCTAGAGAGATAGTTCAATCCGTAATGTGCTTGTGTCTCAGCATAAGGATCCCAAATTTGATTCCCAGCACCCACATTAAAAAATGCTAGGCAAAAAAAAAAAAAAGATGCTGGGCAAAGCTGGTCATGGTGGCGCACGCCTTTAATCCCAGCACTTGGGAGGCAGAGGTTAGGAGGCCAAGTTCAAGGCCACCCGGAGGCTACATAGTGAATTCCAGGTCAGCCTGGGCTACAGTGAGATCCTACCTCAAAAAAAAAAAAAAAAAAAAAAAAAAGCTGGACATAATGGCAGTTACATCTAATCCCAGTGTTGGTAAGGCAGAGACAGGTGGGTCTTTGGGATTAACTGGTCAGCCAATAGTCTAGACTAGTTGATGAGCTCCAGACCAATGAGAAACCCTGTCTCAAAAAGGGTGGACAGTGTCCCTGAGGACGATACCCAAGGTTGTCCTTAGGCCTCAACATGTGCAACCATATGCACCCACACACGCATGCACAGCACAGATGTGCCAAATAAAAAACAGTCCAGTTCATTATTTAGGACTTGACTTAAATGACTTGAAAACAGATACGTTTCATAGAAGTGCTATTCAAATAGCCAAAGGTGGAAGAAACTCCTGTTCAAGAGTGGATAACTAGGTAAATAAGATGTACTCTCAGCTGGGCATGGTGGCGCACGCCTTTAGTCCCAGCACTGGGGAGCCAGAGGTAGGAGGATCACTGTAAGTTTAAAGACACCTTGAGACTACGTGGTGAATTCCAGGTCAGCCTGGACTACAGCGAGACCCTACCTCAAAAAAAAAAAAAAAAAAAAAAAATGGATGTAGTCTGACTGGCTACACAATCAAATGCTACCAAAAAAATAAAAAGGAAGTTCTGATGCATGTACAGTGTGGATGAACTAGAAAACATGCCACCTAGCTTTTAAGAAATCATTTTATTTTAATTAATTAATTTATTTATCTTGGTTTTTCGAGGTAGGGTCTCACTCTAGTCCATACTGACCTGGAACTCACTATGTAGTCTCAGGGTAGCCTCGAACTCACTATGATCCTCCTTCCTGTGCCTCCCGAGTGCTGGGATTAAAGGCGTGCGCCCCCACAACCGGCTCATCTTATTATTTTTTATGGGTAGATAGAATAGTTGGGATTTGCTTCAGGATACTATCAAGAGGCCCAGTTTAGGAGAATATAATTGAGACAGGGATGTCATTGCAGCAGTATAGCAGAGTGTGTGGGGCTGCTTTTGTTTTTTTTCTGTGTGATGCTGGCGATCAAACCCAGAAGCTATTACATGCTAGGCAAACAACCACTGAGCTGCACCTCACCCATCTACTTTGTTTATTTTAGAATTGTCCTTCATAAAACCATGTTTTGAAAGTTAAGAATAAATATTTCTGGTGGTGTAGGCCTTTGATTCCAAATACTCAAGAAGCTGATGGTGAATCACAAGTTCAATGTGTGCCTGGCCTACAGAATAAGTTCAAGGCTAGCCTTTGTTAACTTAATGAGACCTGTCTCAAAAAGGAAAAGTGAAAAGAGGATTGGAGATGTAAGCTCAGTGGTAGTGTACTTACAATGTACAAGGCCCTAGACTGAAACCCTAGTACTACCAAAAAGAATATCAAAATAGACTGAAGTCATCCGTGGCCTGGTTTTTGTTGTCCACCTGGCTGAGCACTGACCTCATAGTTTGTCTTGTTACAGGATCATGTTTTACTGTGTGAAGGAGAAGACTCTAGATGTGACCTCAAAGGTAAGTGAACTTGTTTGCTGCTCCCTCTGCATGGCTTCAGCCTGCTGATGTGCTGGCAAAACCAAAGCATCCATCTAAACAAACACAGGGGCATGTGTTGCTAAGGGGGGTTAGTTAGTATTTGAAGAAGTCTGGGGACATGATCCTAGTTACCTCCGATAATAACCTTTAGATTTTCTTTCTTCCTTTTCATTGCTAGTGAGCCTATACATGAGACCAAGGTGTTGTCTCCTAAAAGCTCATTTGAGCCAGCATAAAGGGCAAGGATCTAGAACTTTTGACCAAGGCCAGAGCTGGTAGACCTTGGAAGAACATAAGTAGAAAAGGGGAGGGGTGAAGCCGGACATGGTGGTGCACGCCTTTAATCCCAGCACTCGGGAGGCAGAGGTAGGAGGATTGCTGTGAGTTCGAGGCCACCCTGAGACTCCATAGTGAATTCCAGGTCATCCTGGGCTAGAGTGAAACCCTAACTCGAAAAACCAAAAACAAAACAAAAAAAAAAAAAAAAAAGAAAAGGAGGGGTGAGACCTGAGTGTGGCAGGGAGGACTGGAGCATTCCCTATTCAGTCTCTTGGGTCAGCTGCCATGCCATTGGTCTGACCTCAGACTGGGAAACACAGTTCTGTGAAATGACTGGTCACCATTTCCTGCAGCTTACTCAGATACCTGTGAGTTAATTCATCCTTCCTTCAAAATATCTTGAGCAGTGAGGTCAGGAGCCTTGTTAGGCCCTCAGTTAAGGTATGTTCCTTGCTCTAAGAAAGTTTGTTTATTATGCTTGAGACAAGAGAAGTGAATGGAGTGTAATGTGTTATAAAGAAATAACTCACCGGGTGCGGTGGTGCATGCCTTTAATCCCAGCACTCAGGAGGCAGAGGTAGGAGGATTGCTGTGAGTTTGAGGCCACCTTGAGATGACAGTGAATTCCAGGTCCGCCTGGGCTACAGTGAGACTCCACCTGGAAAAATATAATAAAATAAAAAAACGAAGAAGAAGAAGAAATAACTTAGCCAGGCATGGAGATGCACACATGAATTCATGGCCAGCTTGGGCACAGAGTGAGTTCAGTCAGACTGAGCTATAGTGAGACCCTACTCAAAAAAAAAAAAAAAAAAAAAGCCGGGCGTGGTAGCGCACGCCTTTAATCCCAGCATTCGGAAGGCAGAGGTAGGAGGAGCGCCATGAGTTCGAGGCCACCCTGAGACTACATAGTATATCTCGGGTCAGGCTGGGCTAGAACAAGACCCTGCCTCGAAAAAACAAACAAAAAAATTAAAAACAAAGGTAAGTAACATTGAGGGAAGACATCAGAGAGTGTTTAGAGCAGCCAGCCCCAACTCAGTGCTTTGTTTCTGAAGCACATCTGCCTCTCACACCAAGTTCTCTTGGTGCAAGAGAACCTGACCTTATTATCTCTTTTAAATTTACCGTATTGTAGTCTGACTAACCGCTTTGTGACACCAACTTCCTTCTCTGCTGCTTCCCTGGAAGGGTGGTGTCTGCCTTTCTCTAACGGTCACTGTGCTTTGTCCCACAGCTGTAACAAGCTCTCTGCCCCGGGAAGAACAGGGTGAGAAGGGCAGCTCACAAGAAGCGGACCATGCCAAAGCTCCTGAACCCACGCCCACAGTGGACAGCCATGAGCCCAGGCTGGGTCCACGGCCTCGCTCCCACAACAAGGTCCTGAATCCACCCGGAGGCAAATCCAGCATCTCCTTCTATTGAGAAGCTCCTGTTTTGACTGTAGCGGGCTGGACACTCAGTGATAGGGTATTGAATGTTAGTGTTTCCTTTAACCAAATAAGCAAGGGTGGGAGATGGTTTGTCACACAGGTGGGATTGGCTGCCCATAGGCCCTGTTGCCATCACAAGGAATGCAGAGGACAGCACCTTCCAGACTGCCGGGATACACATCTGGGGGGATAAAATGGGACTCTGTTCGTTAGTTGCTCAGTTTGGAGCAAAACTAAGGTGGGGGAGGGCAGAGGAGATGGTGCTGGGTAGCAGGAGGGATGGTAAGGTCTTCTATCTGCCACTTTGTAATGGAGGAGGGAGGCATAAGTAGAAGCAAGAAGGGTGGAGTCTGCATTAAACACCCCCCTTCTGGGAATGCCTGTCCCCAAAATGGCTTCCATTTCTCAGATTACCTCTGAACCTCAACGTCTCCTTGTTTTATCCCCAATGTGTTCTACAGTCTTGAAACATCTTGATTGCTTTTTATTGGTAGCAGTCAACAGAAACCAAAGTTATCCTCAGTCTTGTCCTGTGAGAGGTTTTTATATTGATTCTACGTTCTTGGTTCCTGCACCTAAAGCCACGGCCAGGTCTCAAGTAGCCACCTGTCTTCCCTTCTAAGAGCTGGCTCTGTTCTTGGCATGCCAGGCTCACTTGTGGATTCTTCCCTTTGTTTCTGTCATCAGTCTCAAGTCTAGGTCTGTGTTCCTAACCTGTGATGTGGAGCTAACTGCTAACGCATGCTTCTTCCTGTTCGTGAGGTCCCTGGCCTCAGTGGGGCTTAAAACCTGCTCAGACATGCCCAGGTACTGGGCATGTTCCCATTCTTTCTTGTTCTTTTCCTGTAGTTGGTGGGAAGATCTTCTGACAAACCTTGGATTTTTAAGTTGGCTTCTTTAACATCCAAAGGCTAAAAGTATCTGCTGTTCATAAATACCTGTGGACTCCATTTCTAACACCTTCCAGAAAAATGACATTACTCAGGCACATTAGATGAAGAGGAAAAGCTTTACCCTCTTGACCATGTTCACAAGCAATGCTCCGTAGGCCTTCACAGTCACAACTGCTAGCTGGTACAGTTGTCTTTCTTCATCAGACAAAGGTTCCTCCTCCCCAGCCCAGAAGGGCTCCACTCCAGCCTTAGACTCATGCTCCTCCTTGGTGGGCATGTTAGAAAAGGTTCTGGATGTTGTGCCCAATCTCTGAGTGCCTAGAAAGCTCACACCAGGTGCCAGAAATACCCTCTTTATTAAAGTCTGGAGACAACTCTGCAGTTATCCTTAGCTTGACCTGGCTGCTTAAGTGCCTGCAGGAGTCACCTGCCAAGCTTCACTTCCTCAGTGCCATCTGTCCAGGGGTCTGCATGTGGCTTTGTCAACTGAAGAGTTTTGCCCAAACATAACCTTGATGTGATTGTGTAAGGACTCAAGTAGGCTGTGGTTCAGAGTCATTTATGGGGATGTCATTTGTCAAGGTATTTTTCCCCATTTAAAAATGTCACTTAAAAAGTCATAAATGATGGGTAGCTTTTTAAGCCTAGACACTAACTTGTTTAAGATACGAGGAAATAGTCTTAATGTTAGAAATGAACCACTTTTGTAACTTTTTTGTTTGTTTTGTTTTTGTTTTGTTTTTTGAGGTAGGGTCTCACTCTAGCTCAGGCTGGCCTGGAATTTACTATGTAGTCTCAGGGTGGCCTGGAACTCATGGCAATCCTTCTACCTCTGCCTTTCGAGTGCTGGTATTAAAGGCGTGCGCCACCACGCCCTGCGTAACTATTTTCTTAAGGAGAACATGATTTGTGAGCCAGGCATGGTTGTGTATACCTTTAATCCTTTAATCCAGAAATAGGAGGATTGCCATGAGTTCCAGGGAATCCTGAGAATACAGAGTGAATTCTAGGTCAGCCTGGGCTAGAGTGAGACCCTACCTTGAAAAGTCGGAAAAAAAAAAATGATTTGTGAATTCAATTGGATTGTTAAGGAAAAATATGACATCCCGTGCTGGCCCTAGTATTAGCTCAGTTAGAGGAGTTCTAGCTCCACCCATTGGCCTAAATGGCTGGGTGGAGGTGGGGCCTACAGCAGCTGATTTAGGCATCTTCCCATCTCCTGAGCTGGGCTCCGAGCTTGAGTTGTCCGCTTACTGCGGGGAGCAGAGGAGGGTATGCCCAGCTGAGTGGAGGGGTGTGAGGTCATCACTTGCATTTGGAATGTGCTACGTGTGTCGAAGATGCCTGTGTGTGAACACATCCTGTTCTGATCCTCCAGGCTGCACAGGGGAATTACTAGTCTTTATTCTTATTAAGCCTTAAAACTTTCAAGTGCATTTGGTGCCAACATTTTTCTATAGCTGTATCAGAACAAGAAACCTATCTTCACATCACAATGTAATTTTGATAGGAACATTTTGTTATTTTTATGAGGCAGAATTGGGTATAACAGTTGAATTAAACTTAGTAATCATACATTCTTAGCCTTTGCCTGTTTGTTTGTGTGTGTGTTTGCTTTCTTCCAGTGTGTGGTCTGCAAAAAACAGCTTGAACACTACAACTCTTTCCAATAGCTTTTTATTGGAAAAGGAATGTCTCACCCCACCCCTTATCCAGAGGATGCCCTAGTTAACCTTCTCAAAACTTTGTACAGAGTTAGTGGCGAAGGTGCCTAAGTTATTCATAACTTAACGTTTGTCTATCTTAAGCATATTTTCTCTAGGGTAAGTGATATTATGGCAACTTAATCTGCTCTACCTTGGCTCTGAACTGCCCCAGTGACCCAGTAAGCAAGCCTTGTAATAAGTAGGTGAGGTGTCAGCTATTAGTTTTGTCAGGTTGCAGTCCTGAAGAGAAAGCACAGGCCTTCCTTTATATCACATTTTTCACTTGCACAGTATCCTCGTGTGGATTTGGGGGCATAACCCTTCTCAGACTGCCTGCCTAGAAGAGCCTTTAGAGGGTTCTGACTGTTGGACCCAGGCTTCGCATGAAAACCAAAGGGTCTCAAAGAAAGGCAACATGGGTTATCTGGAACCCTCCACACTTGCTTGCCCACACATAACTGGAAGTGAGGAGAGTTTTATGAACTGACTTCGGCACTGACAATACGTTACATGGTAGCAACTGCTCCAGCACCAGGCAAACCCTGAAATCCCAGACATAGCATGTGGACCCTGGTGGCTCCTCTTGTGTTAGCAGGAAGGAGTGAAATGGTTGTAGTTGCCACCTGAAGTCACATTCCTAGTTCCAAAAATAACGCTGGCTCTTTCGACATGGACTCTTGTCATGACATACCATAGGTATTCGAGTCTTGTCGATTTGTAGCTCCCCAAGGGTCCCCTCCTTCCTTCTGAACTGACCTTTGTGTGTGCATGTACACACTTGCAGAGGCCAGAGGAGGGCATCCAGGGGTTTGGTTTTGTCTTGATTTTTTGAAGTAAAGTCTCGCTCTAGCCCAGGCTGACCTGGAATTCACTGTGTAGTGTCAGGATGGCCTCGAACTCATGGCAATCCTCCTACCTCTGCCTCCTGAGTGCTAAGATTAAAGGCTGTGCGCCATCACGCCCAGCTTATCCAGTCTTTTTTATAATCACTCATCTTACTTCCTTGAGATAGTCTCTCTGACCTTGGAGCATTTTTTAGTGAGGCTACCTGGCCAGAGAGCCCCAGTGATCTTGCTGTCTGCCCACCCTCAGCACTGGAGTTACAGGTGCGCACTCGTACCCAGATTTTGATGCAGAAGCAGGGGATCAAACTTGGGTCCTCATTCTTGAACAGCACCACACATCTGTCCCGCCCCTGGCTGGCTGGCTGGCTGTCTTTTTTAATCCTTAACATTCTGGGAGCTCACTAGTGAAATACTCTTAGGTGTAACCATAAAGTGCTATCTGAAATATAAATTGTGAAGAAACAAGAGGGACAGAACAGGGATCTCTGTGACTTTGGCAGGCATTAGGGACTTGGAAATTAAAAGGACTTTGAGATGTTTGTGCCCATTTTTGACCTTAAGGCCTTTTAATGAGGGTGAAGTATTCTAAATCTGAAAGTGGTAATTCAGCTTCCAACTTGGAGGAGCTGACCGATGATACTATTCAGTAGCATGTGGGGCTGGCAAGGTGGCTGAGCAGCTCAAGGCACTCGCTTGCAAAGCCTGCCAGCCTGGGTCCAATTCTCAAGCTTACCCTACATACAAAAGAAAAAAGTGGTCCAGGGCTGAAGAGATGGCTTAGAGGTTAAGGCGCTTGCCACTAAAGCCAAAGGAACCAGATTCAATTCCTCAGTACCCACATAAAGCCAGATGCCTTGTGGTGGTGCCTGCATCTGGAGTTTGTTTGCAGTGGCTAGAAGCCCTGGCATGCCCATTCTCTCTCAAAGTAGCCCAAGTGTTTGATGTGCCTTTGCAGAAGCAAAGTGCCCAGATGTACCCACACACACAAATAGAATTATCTAATGTCATTTTGTTAAAATTTGTTTTGCTTTGACCAATATTAAACAACAAATCTGCCTATTGTGTTTATAACATTTTTTTCAATAATAAATGAATAAAGAATGTCCAAGTCAGTTTGTTTCTCCCTGTGGTAGAGGTAGGTGACCCACTGGGGTGTACTACTTCAGGAATTAACAGGGGTCAATTGTTGAGGAATGCCTAAAGCAGAATCCTAAAAACTTATCAGGAAGAATTAGTCATGTCACCCATTTGTTCTGACTTGTATATTTGAAAATAGAAAACATGACTAACATTTCAAACACAAACCAATAGGTCATGCTCTAGTTCACTTTCCTAACAGTTTTGTTGTCGTTGTTGTTTTGTTTTTTAATATTTATTTGAGAGAGAAAGAGGCAGAGAGAGAGAATGGGTGCATCAAGGCCTCCAGCCACAGCAAACAGACTCCAGACGCATGCACCCCTTGCGCATCTGGCTTACATGGGGAATTGAACTGGGGACCTTAGGCTTGCAGACAAACACCTTAACCACAAAACCATTTCCCCAGCCCCCTAACAGGTTTTTATGTCAGCTCAGCTTTACAGGCTTGGAAGATTGTCACTTAGTATCAAAAATCAGGCAACCCAAAACAGTACTTAAGATCAATGGTGCAAGTGTGAATGAAGAGCTGTCTACATAGCAAATTATGTTGGTCGGGGGCAGGAGTGTGAACCATACTGTCTGGCCCGTCATCAGCCACTGATTTTGGTACCATTAAAGAGTAGGATTGGGGGCTGGAGAGATGGCTTAGCGGTTAAGGCGCTTGCCTGCGAAGCCTAAGGATTCAAGTTCTATTCTCCAGGTCCCACATAAACCAGATGCACAAGATGGCTCATGCGCCGGGCGTGGTGGCGCATGCCTTTAATCCCAGCACTCGGGAGGCAGAGGTAGAAGGATCGCATTGAGTTTGAGGCCACCCTGAGACTACATAGTGAATTCCAGGTCAGCCTGAGCTAGAGTGAGACCCTGCCTCAAAAAACAAAACAAAAAGGGTGGCACATGAGTCTGGAGTTCATTTGCAGCAGCTGGAGGCCCTGGCGCACCTATTCTCTGTGTCTTTCTGTCTCTCTCAAAATAAACAAATGGATTTTTTTTTAAAGCAGGATTGGGGTGTGGTGTGTGGCAGAGGTAAGAGGATCGCTGTTAGTTCGAGGCCACTCTTGAGACTACATAGTGAATTCCAGGTCATCCTGGGCTAGAATGAGAACCTACCTCGGGGGGGGGGGGAAAAAAAAAAAAACTTTAAAAAAAAAAAGTTGGATGGGATCTGAGCAGACCAGGAAACCTTTCAGGTGGAGACAGGAATTAGAAACCATCTGAGCCAGGTGTGGTGGCGCACATCTTTTGGGAAAGAGAGGAGGAGCACCATGAGTTTGAGTCCATCCTGAGACTACATAGTGAATTCTAGATTAGCCTGGGTTACAGGGAGACCCTACTTTGGATTAAAAAAAAAAAAGGAAGAAAAAGAAATAATCTCTGGACTGGAGAGATGGTTAGCGGTTAAGGCACTTGCCTGCAGAGCCTAAGAACCCAGGGTCGATTTCCCGGACCCAAGTAAACCAGATGCATAAGGTGGCACATGCGTCTGGAGTTCGTTTGCAATAGCTAGAGACCCTAGCACACCCATTCTGTCTTCTCTCTCAAATATATAAATATATCTTTAAAAATCATCTCTCTGAGCTGGCGAAAGTCACTTAGCGGTTAAGGCATTTGCCTGCGAAGCCTAAGGACCCAGGTTCGATTCTCCAGGACCCACGTAAACCAGACGCAAAAGGTGGCGCATGCATCTGCAGTTTGTTTGCAAGTGCTGGAGGCCCTGGAGCGCCCATTCTCTCTCTGTCCCTCAAATAAGTAAAAACCGTTCGTTAGCCTGAAATCAAAGTTCTAGGTTCTTGGTGTCCGCAGCGAAATCCCCTGGCCCGCCATCCGAGTGGGGGAGCTCTGGGCCGGCTGCTCAGCAAGCCGCGGATTAGGAACGTGGAGGCTGCGGTCCACGCGGAGCGGAGCCGGGCGCGCCCGTGGCGGACGTCGCGCGAGCCCCTGTGCTGCCCGAGTAGACGAGACGGGGTTGGGAAGAAACGATAACGAGGGGCGGGCGAGGGAGCTGAGGCGGTGCGGAGCCAGCGGCCGTGCAAAACTGTCCCAAAGCCCCGGGCGGCGAGGCCGGAAGCGCCGTCGCCCCGCTTCCGGTGACGTCTCTGCGTGCGGGGCGGGGCGAGGCGCGCAGCACTTCCGGCGAGCGGGTGACGGGCGCGGCCCGGGCGGCGGCGGCGGCGGCGGCGGCGGCGGGGCCTGAGGCGGGCAGGGCGGCCCTGAGGCGACAGCGGCCTGCGGAGCCCCCGGGAGGACGGGCGGGCGGGCCGCGCTGGCGGCCGCGGCCGCGATGATGGAGATCCAGATGGACGAGGGCGGCGGCGTGGTGGTGTATCAGGACGACTACTGCTCCGGCTCGGTGATGTCGGAGCGCGTGTCGGGCCTGGCGGGCTCCATCTACCGCGAGTTCGAGCGCCTCATCCACTGCTACGACGAGGAGGTGGTGAAGGAGCTCATGCCGCTCGTGGTGAACGTGCTGGAGAACCTGGACTCGGTGCTGAGCGAGAACCAGGAGCACGAGGTGGAGCTGGAGCTGCTGCGCGAGGACAACGAGCAGCTGCTCACGCAGTACGAGCGCGAGAAGGCGCTGCGCAAGCAGGCCGAGGAGGTGCGTGGGCCCCGCCGGCGGCCGCCCCTCCGCGGGTCCCCGAGCCGCGGCCTGTGCAGAGTTCGGGGGCCGTGCGCTCCCCCATCCCTGCTAGCCGGTGACCTTGGCCGCCGCCTTCCCGCTCTGCGATGCTCACTTCCCCGCTGTCCTCCTTTGAGCTAGTTGCCTAGATGATCTCGAAGCCCAGAAATTCTGCTATTCTGGGAGTAGGCGATGCTCTTCCCGTTGATGATAGTAGGAAGGTATCTTCGCAAATGCGGGTTTTTAAGCTCGGTTTCCGTGGAGTTGCTTGTTGAAGTTATAAACTATTTTGGTACATTGGCTGCTTCTCAAACTAGAGTGGTCTGTGCCCAGGGTGGCCTAAAAGCGTGTTTGTCTTGAATCACTTCTACGGACTCGGGTTTGCTTTTCTTGTCACTCACGTGTATGTTGTTGAGACGCTGTTGTCTATCCATTGAGATGCTCAAGTGCCACAGACTGGCTTCTTCAGGCTCCCACCATAAAGAGGTTGTAAGCTTTCCTGGGACTTGAGAGCTCAGGGTGACCTCAGACATTTTTACTGAAGAAGGAACTGGCCCCAGGTGGTGGAGGGGCTGGACCAAGGTCACACCCCCCCCCACACACACACACAAAGGGACAGGCCAGGATGCAGAGTGGTTTGGTCTGGGCTCTTCCTTGGGTAGCAATGCTTCATGGTGGTGTCACGGAGAAGTCTGGAGTGTAAGGTAACCCCCTGACCCAGCTGTGGAGTTGTGACTTGTACCGGACGCCACCCTCCATTGTTGTGAACTTTCCAGGGCTTTTTGATGCCTTACAGAGGATGTGAGAGGGTTTCTCTCTTTGGTTCTGTTTCTGTGGTCAAGATGAGAAAGAATCAAAAGGAGAAAATGAAGATACAGATGAACAGCCTTAAGGCTTGGTTGTAACCTTGTAACTGCCTGGAATAGGCACCCTGCTCTGTGCCTTCCACTTACAGGCTGGACTGAGGGTTGTGTGTGTGTGTTTGTGTGTTTGGGGAGGGGGGATTGCAGAGTGCAGTAATGCCAAAACCCACCATCGCCCCTGCTATTTAGAGAATTTGTACCAAGAACTCTGAGCAGACTAAGCAGCAAACATGCCAGGCTGGTCAGGTAGAGGCTGTGGCTAGGTGCTTGTAGTAGGTGTGCCCTTGGAGAGACCTCAGATGAGGTTACAACTAAGGAGAGGGGCTAAATACTAAACAGCTAGCATTGTAACTCCTTTATGGAATCAAGTAGATGTTTATTTTCAATTTTGTGGCAGAGATGACCGCACTAGTGGCCAGCTTCTTTTTCTAGCAGAGACTTGTGATCAGATGTGTGCCATAGCCCAGGAGCTAGACATCTCTGGCTGCAGGCGTGGAGTGGTGCAGAGGAGCTGGGAGAGCTGTCAGTGGATGCTCTTGCGGGCGCTCTGCTCTTATTGGTCCGAGGTGGGTAACCTGAGCTGTCCCTAGCTGTCTGAGCAGACCGAATTTGCCAAGCAAACATCCCTGCCTTCTACTTCTTGCCCTTTAGTAACTGCAGCAAGAGATGTGTTCTGGTACCACATGGCTGGTTCTCTGGGACTAGGGTCCTAGGGGAGAAGGACCTAGCTGTGAAGTGTGCAGGTGCCAGCCTGGCCATCAGGCCTGTCCTCAGAGACCACACCCCTCCCCCATCCAGCCCCTCCTCTTCTCTCTCAGAGGGCATGGCTGGCTGTAAAGAGAGTGGCTTGCCAGAAGTGGTGAATCAGTTCGATCTCAAGTGCCTTACCTTAGTGTCGTTGTTGACCATTGGTTACCTGGAGAATTACAGCAAGGTGGACTTAGCAATCAGGGCAGAGCCCTCTGTGAGTCTTGGAGCAGCCTTGGATGGCCAGGCTTGGACCTTGTGGACTGTCTGGTGGTTTTCGACTGGGCAGGAATTTGTTGTTGGATTTTAAAGCTTTAAAGCAGGGTCTCATTCTAACCCAGACTGACCTGGAACTCACTCTGTGTAACCCGGGCTGGCCTTAAACTCACAGCAGACCTACCTCAGCTTCCTGGGTGCTGGGATTAAAGGCATGTGCCACCATGCCTGGCTGATTTGGCATGTTTTAGTAGAAAGCGTTTTTAGTCCCTCTGTTCTTTCCGACTGGAAGAGAAGAGGATTGGAAAGAGGCAGGGCTGACTGTAGGGCTGAGAGGATCTGGCAAGATCTCGGAGGCCTGAGCAGAGTGGCTGCATTTGCAGGGCCTTTTTTCTTGCAGTGATCAAGCACAGATCAGAAGAGGAAAAATAATGTTTGAGAGACAATGACTGTTAGTAGTCATGATTGCCTTAAAATCTTACCTTAGGGCCAGGCATGGTGGTGCATGTCTTTAATCCCAGCACTCAAGAGGCAGAGGTAGGAGGATGGATGTGAATTCAAGGCCACTCCGAGACTACATAGTGAATTTCAAGTCAGCCTGGGCCAGGGTGAGACCCTACCTCAAACCCTCCCCCCGCCAAAACAAAAATCTTACCCTAGGGCTGGAGAGATGGCTTAGTGGTTAAGGTGTTTGCCTACAAAGCCTGAGGACCCATGTTTGATTTGCCAGTACCCACATAAGCCAGATGCATAAGGTGGTGCATGGGTCTGGAATTTGTCTGCAGTGGCTGGAGGTCCTGGCACTTCGTCCCTCCCTTCCCTCCGCCCCCTTTTCTCTCCCCCCCCTAAAATAAATGAATAAATAAAATTTGAAAAAAATCTTACCCTAAAAGAATCTGCTAGAAGCATCCCTTAGCTCATCTCAAGCAACTCTGGCAGGTTCTTGGCCACAAATGTGGATTTAGTCATTTGCTGATAATGTAGCATTTGATGCTACACAAAGAAAGTATCCAAACAGAGTAGACTTTGATCCAAGACTTTTCTTCTAGTTAAACAAAGATAATCATTCATAGAAGAACATTTGGGTAGGATTAAGCTGCGGGGGGGGGGGGGTGCCCAAACACCATACTCCTACTTAATAAATATAACTTTGAATAACTGATTAATATCTTGAATCAGAATTCTTGCTTTTGTTCTCCTATTGAAAATAATCAGTACGCCATTGCTTGGACAGAGAGTGCAGTTTCTTGCACCACATTAAGAGGAGTTTATTTCCCAAGGTATTAAGGGTCAAATCCAGGACTCCCTCATGCTAGATAACCACTCTACTGCTCAGCTACACCCCAGCCCTTAAGAGCAGTTTTAAACATTGATTTTTCTGGATGACACTGTTAAGATGATGGTCCAGTATAGTAGTACTAGAGTTACTAAGAAGAAAATAATCAATATCCTCCGCCCCCACAGTGCTAGGGTTGGAACCTAAGGCGTCATGCATGCTAGGTAAGTGCTCTACCCTCTGGGCCACTGTGGCAGCAGAGAGATAGCAGAGCTAAGTACCAGAAAAAGTAATTTCCTGCCCAGCGTGGTGATGCACACCTTTAATCACAGCACTCAGGAGGCTGAGATAGGAGGATCACCATGAGTTTGAGGCCACTCTGAGACTACATAGTGAATTCCAGGTCAGCCTGGAACAAAAAAAGTAGTTTCCTCCAAATATCCAGATTTCAAAAGTAATTTGTTTTTTTAAAAAAACTTTGTTTGAAATAATATGCAAAATTTATACTGGAGGGGCTGGAGAAATGACTCAGTGGTTAAAGATGCTTGCTTGCTTGCAACGCCTGATAGCCCAGAGTTTTGATTCCCCAGTATTCATGTAAAGCCAGATGCACAAAGTGGCACATGCACCTGGAGTTTATTTGCAGTAGCAGGAGGCCCTGCCATGCCCATTCATACTCTCTCTTTTCCCCTTTGTCTCCCTCTCTACTTGCAAATAAATATTAAGTAGCTGAAATTGTAGGCAAAAATAATATTCCTCACCCAAGTCCCAAACTTCTCTCACACTCTGCTAAGGCCTCCCTTAGGAGTCCTGCAGTGTTCTTGCAAGTCTCCATGTATTTGGAACGATTCCTCATTTGTGACCTTGATACATGACAGCTCAGGTCTGTCACCTTACAGGCTGTACCCTGGTCTGGCCTTCAGTTGATCTGGGGTCTACACTTACCTTCTGCAGGAAAAAGCTGGGGCTGTTGAGGCTCTGACATCCTTATCTTGTGAAAGATGGGTGTCTGGAAGGGGCACATGACCCAGATGGCTTAGTATGGGAAGAGGCCTGTTCTTCACTCTGCCCTCTCCCTTTCCCCCAAGTGCTGGTCATTGCCCAGCCCCGGCACTTCCTATCCATCTGACTCTGAGCATCTGGCAGTGCAGTGGAGAGAGTATGAATGCTTCCCATTACACGCCTTCCATCCCTGAGGGGGTTGCTCCCTCTGGTCAGAGCTGCACCCTGACGAGATGCTAGCGCTGTGCCATGAGAAGGAAAGCTAATTTTATCCCTCTGTGTGCTTCTCTCCACACTGAGGCCCAAGAAGTCGCTTTGGAGCAAGCCATTCTGTCCAGGAAACTTATGTCGATGGGCATGCTCTGTTTTGTGCTGCCCAGTTCATTAGCCACTGGCTACAGGACCCTTGAGCACTTCCAGTGTGGCTCATGGACTGAGGAACTGGAATTTTACTGGTTTTCCTTTTTGATGCTGGGGATGGGACTCAGGGCCTCACCCATGCTAGGCAAGTGCTCTGCCACTAAGCTACACCCTCAGCCTATTTTTTCCCTTTCCTTTTGAGTTGAAATAGCCACATGTGGCCTGGACAGTCCTACTAGACTGTGTCTGTGAGCGGTCTGGCTGAGTCCGCCTTCATATAAGAGCAGATGACAAATATTTCTAAGTTAACTGTGGACAAGGAAGGTGCTTAAAAAGTAGGTTTGTATTTTTCAGTGAACATTTTCTAGAAAGAGGGATCTCCCCAGATCCATGATAAAGGAGACCAGGTGGAAGAAAATAACTGTGGGAGGAAAGGCGCCAGCTCTCCAGGAAACAGCTAGGAGGTGATAAATTCTCCCAGGGCCTGGAAGAGGGCCTCTGGGAAATCCCTAACCTGGAAATTGACTGCTGATTAAACACGGGGTTTCTGGGCTCAATGTCTTTTAGTCTTTTTTTGTGAGGAGGGGTTAACAATTTTATTGAGGTGCCGTTGGCATATACTGACTGCACATGCTTAATGTCCAGTACGATGAGTTTCAACACTCATATAAGCCCCAACCATTTAGTTCCCCTTTGTGATTTAAAAAAAGAAAAAAAAAGAAAATTAAGCTGGGCATTGTGGCACACACCTTTAATCCCAGCAGTCAGTAGGCAGAGGTGGGAGGATTGCTGTGAGTTTGAGGCCAGCCTGGGACTACAGAGTGAGTTCCAGTTCTGCCTGGGCTAGAATGAGACCCTACCTTGAAAAATCCAAACAAGAAATTGTTTATTTATTTATTTATGAGAGAGAGTAGCAGTATGGGCGCATCAGGGCCTCCTGCTGCTATAAGCTCCAGGCGCGTGCACCACTTTGTGTCTGGCTTTATGTGGGCACTGGGGAATCAGCTGAACCAGGGCTGTCAAGCTTTGCAAGCAAGCTCATTAGCCCCTAAGCCATCTACCCAGCCACCTTCTGTGATTTTTGTTTGTTTGTTTTGTTTTGCTTTTGTTTTTCAAGGTAGGGTCTCACTCTGGCTCAGGTTGACCAGGAATTCACTCTGTAGTCTCAGGGTAGCCTTGAACTCACAGCGATCCTCCTACCTCTGCCTCCTAAGTGCTGGGACTAAAGGCGGTGCCACCATGCCCAGCTTCTTTTGTGATTTTTTTTTCCTTTGACTTTCCCTGATTCCTCATCCATAGGTGACTGCTTAAGTCTTTCTGCTACTGTGGACTAACCTGCATTTTCTAGAACTTTATATCAATAGAATTATGCAGCATATACTCCTTGTCTGGCTTCTTTCACTGAGCATAGTGGTTTGAGGCTCATCCCGGTGGTTGCGTGTGTCTTCTTCGTGGCTGTGCAGTGTCTCATCGTGTGGCTCTTTGACCACCTGCCTGTGAGTGGAATGGGGGACCTCCCTGTTACATGTATCAGTTGCTCCCTTGTGGAATCTTGACTGCAGGAGCAGGCTTCCTCATGCTGTCGGCTACACTGTGAACAAGAGCAAGACTCTGGAGTAAGCCAGAAAACCCAAGAGGCCAGAGTCCATTTCTGACCTGATGCCAGGAGCAGCCTATCCTAAGAGTGCTTCCCAGTTGGTGGAGGAAGTGTCACCTCAGGAAGCGAGTGGTTATTCAGACATCTGGAGCCCATGTGGCCATTCACCACTCTTTCAACACCTGTTATGGACAGAACATTGGGTAACATATGACAGGCCTCACTCAAGGACGTCCTTCCGCTTTGGTGGTGGTCTGAGACAAGGATCAGGAAACGACAGGTTCACAGCAGTGCCTGTTATGAAAATGTTTGGGGTGCCCCTTCTTCCCAGGCTGCTTAGGTTTCCTTTAGTTTTTTGAGTATTTCTGCATTCTCTAGTTGTTTGCGGGTCCTGTTCTCTGACCTTCCCCCGTCTTCTCCTTGCTCCTCGGCAAGTACCCAGAAAAGCACACATTCTCACATGTGCGGCCTAAGCTGTGGCTCTGCCTGGCTCCCATTTAGAAGGCTCTTTTCTTGAGAGCAGGAGCTCCTGATGACTGAGGCTTCCATCCTAGCATCTTCCTGCTAGGTCAACAGGACAGGGGTGAAGCTGGATCACCTCAGGAAGCTTAAGAAACCAGTGCAGACTCAGAAGGATAAAGTCGACTTGAAAAGATTTTTACCCCCTCAGGGAGGATTTTCCAAGATGAGACATTTACATTATGTTTTGTCTTCATTTTCCTTCTCTTTCCTTTTTTTTCTGGGGGGGGGGTTGTGGAAGGTGGGGCTAGGAGGATGAGTTTGAGAGAATCTTTTCCTTTTTTCAAATATTTTATTTTTATTCATTTATTAGAGAGAGCTGATGGACACACCAGGGCCTCCAGCCGCTGCAAAGGAGCTCCAGACATAAGTGCCACCTTGTGCATCTAGCTGACGTGGGTAATAGGGAATCAAACCTCAGTCCTTAGACTTGGCAAACGCCTTTACTGCTAAGCCATTGAGAGAGTCTTTTTCTGTAGCCCAGGCTGGCTTTGTACTCAGAGCACTCTTGCCTCATTCAGACACAAGCCACCATGCTTGGCTTAAAAAAAAATGGTTTTTTTTTTTTGTTGTTGTTGTTCATTTTTATTTATTTGTTTGAGAGCAACAGACAGAGAGAAAGAGACAGAGAGAGAGAGAGAGAGAGAGAGAGAGAGAGAGAGAGAGAAAGAGAGAATGGGCGCGCCAGGGCTTCCAGCCACTGCAAACGGATCTCCAGATGCGTAAGCCCCCTTGTACATCTGGCTAATGTGGGTACTGAGGAATTGAGCCTCGAACTGGGGTCCTTAGGCTTCACAGGCAAGCGCTTAACCGCTAAGCCATCTCTCTAGCCCTCTTTTTTAATGTATATGTGGGGGGGGGGGTAGGGCCTCTTGCCACTGCAAATGAATGCCAGATGTTTGGCACCACTTTCTGAGTCCAACTCTACTTGGGTGGCCTAGGAATTGAACCATGAGTTCAATGGCTTTGCAAGCAAGTGCCGTTAACTGCTGAGCCATCTTCCAAGCTCCACACTTGGCTTATTGGTACTGTTTTGAGACAGGTCTCATATAGCCCAGGCTGCCCTCAAACCCTGTTCTCCCTTCCTTCACCTCCTGTTGCAGTCAGCTTTAGGTTGTTTGGATGAACTTTTAAACCAGGTACAACTATGGAGGAAGGGGTTTATTGAAGCTTACAGATAGAGGGGAAGTTTTATAATGGCAGAAGATGTCCCCCTTTCACGGCTCCATGCTGAGACAGAAAAGCAACCGCCACCAGCACAGGCAAGTGCACTGCAGGAACCCCAGGCCCAACTCAGGCACTTGATACATCTTAGGCTGGAATTTAGGTCCGCCCCAGTAACACTTCTCCCAGCTAAGTTACAAGCTGGAATAAAACTCCTAAATCTATTGGGGGACATCCATTTAAACCATCACATTTTGTCTCTGGCCCCCAATAGAGTTATAACCATCTATAATGTAAATTGTATGTAGCCCAACTTGAAAGGTCTCCATAGTCTTTACCAACTTAAGCTGGTTCTAAAGTCCTAAACCTAATCTGATTGTCTCTTAGCTGTGAGTCTTGTAAAAATCAAACAAGTTATATATTTTTTTAAAAATATATTTATTTATTTATTTATTTAAGAGTGAGAGAGAGAATAGGTGCACCAGGGGTTCTAGCCATTGCGAACGAACTCCAGACACATGCGCCACCTTGTACATCTGGCTTACGTGGGCCCTAGGGAATTGAGTCTGGGTCCTTTGGTTTGCAGGCACCACTAAGCCATCTCCCCAGCCCATTACATACTTTTAATATAAAGGCACAGAGTAAACATTTTTTAACTGTTCTAAGGCATAACAAAGAGAGTCTAGAACAATGCAAAATCAATAGCCATTAAGCACACATCAGACATCTGTAGTTTAAGTCCGATATCAGAACCAGTGACCACTGAGGAATCTTTGGAATCTTTTAATTCCGCCCCTCCAGCTGGGCCAAATAGCCATGGAACAGTTTTATCCCAAACCAACAGTATTCTGTGGTAGCCCTTGTGCAGTCCTGGTATATTTAAAACATCTTTGGGTCTCTGTGTAAACCACAGTCCCATCTTTTAGTGGCTTTACCAGCCTCTCAGGTCATCATGCCCCATCTCCTTGTCATGTCTCAGCAGCAGCTTTGGGAACATGTGTGTACTTCATGACCCACTCCTATTTTTTGTTTCCAAAACCATTGCTAGGTGTGTAGGACCAGCCATATTTTTATTTAGGGATGAAAATAAAACATGAGCTTGAAAAGCAGGTCCCTTTTTTTAGTTATCTTCCTTTAAAAGAGTTTGTATTCCTATCATTTAGGCATTTTTTTTTTATTGTTTCAAGGTTAAGCAGTTGGTTTTCTTCCTTCCGAATATTAATGTATTTGGCAATAGCAGCTTCAGCAGCCAGTTTCAGTGTCTGTAATTTTAAACTTGAGTTTTTTTAACTTTAAATCTTAAATCTCCATTATCTTTAGCCAAGGACATCAGTCAGTTCTAAATTTAACCTTGATCAAACTTTCTGAGCAGAATGTAGCCAGTCCTTATGCCAGTAGCCCAGTTCCAACAGAGTCTTCTATAGTCTTTCCTTCCCCTTAGAAAGTTCATAAGCCGCTGGGCATGGTGGCACACACCTTTAATCCTAGCACTCGAGAGGCAGAGGTAGGAGGATTGTCGTGAGTTTGAGGCCACCCTGAGACTACAGAGTCAATTCCAGGTCAGCCTGGGCTAGAGTGAAACCCTACCTCAAAAAACCAAAGAAAAAAAGAAAGTTCATAAGCGAAGCCTCCAAATACAATTTTCTCTGTACTTACCATTTTTTAACTTTCATCAGAATGGTCCATAGTACTTGGCTTATGACTCCAGAAGTTGTTTTCAGGTGTAAGCACCAAGTTTTCCAGTCTTCTAGCACACAAGTTCTAAAAAACCAAAATCCACATGGTCAGATACATCTCAGCAGTACCACATTTCTGGTACTAATTCTGTCTCAGTCAGTTTAGTTTCAGGTTGTTGGGATGAACTTTTAAACCAGGCACAGTTATGAAGGGAATTATTGAAGCTTGCAGATAGAGGGGAAGTTCCTTAATGGCAGAATAATGTGGCCCCCTTTCATAGGTCCATGCTGAGAGAAAAACAACCACCACCAGCACAGGGAGCGCACCACAGGAACCCCAAACCACACTCAGGCAGTTTGCATGCTTTAGGGTGGAATTTAGATCCACCCCCAGTAACACCTCTTCCAGCCAAATTACAAGCTTAAATAAAACTCCTGAATCTATTGGGGGACATCCATTCAGACCATCACACCTCCCAAGTGCTGGAATTAGAGGTATGTGCTGCCAGACCTGACAGTTTTTATCTTTTTTTTTTTTTCCCCCAAGGTAGGGTCTTGCTGTACCCAGGCTGACCTGGAATTCACTATGGAGTCTCAGGGTAGCCTTGAACTCACGGCAATCCTCCTACCTCTGCCTCCCAAACGTTGGGATTAAAGGCATATACCACCATGCCTGGCTCAATTATTATTATTATCTTTTTTTTTGGGGGGGGGGTTTCAAGGTAGGGTCTCACTCTAGCCCAGGCTGACCTGGAACTCACTATGTAATCTCAGGGTGGCCTCGAACTCACGGCGATCCACCTACCTCTGCCTCCCAAGTGCTGGGATTAAAGGTGTGCGCCACCATACCCGGCTGGCTCAATTATTTTTATCTTTTTGATTACTAGTCTTAACAATCAGTGTTCATTAAACCAGTTGTGGCATTTCAGGCAGCCACTGGGTGGATCAGTTGTTCCCCTTAAAATAAATGTAAGGAACATTTGCTATACTCCTGAGCTATGGCCAGATCTTTGACCCATGGCTACTATTTGAATATTAAAATTCCCCTGCCTCTGCTCATGTGCTACCCAGTTGGAGACAGTGTCTGTAATTCCAACACCCGCACCCCAGACCTGTGCTTCTGCATTTCAGACCTACCTAGGTAGTTTACAGAGTGGTGGGATGTGCAGAGTTTGCTCTAAAGAAACATCCGTGGTTTGGGTTCTCTGCCCCAACCAACCCTGGGTAAATGCCACATGGTGATGGGTCCCATGGTCAGACCTAGTAGCCATGGCATCTTGTCTGTGCTCAGAAACCCACGTTATCCCCCAGCTCTCTACCTCTCTGCCTGCCTAAGACAAAAAACTAAAACATGCATTTTTCTTTTGGAAATTCACTCCCTTTCTTCTTCCTCATCAATAATGCAAAGGAACAAGACCTTTGATTCCTTTTGGCATTCTCTTCTAACAAACCAGCCAGCTTAGATAAATTCCTATGGGTGTGAGAGAGTGTTCAATGGAAAGTGTTAGTTACCTTGCCAGTAAGTCATGCTTGGCTTGGGAAAGCTACAAAAGTCTCATGAGTCCATTGTGAGAGTTTGCTTGGCCAGCGCTCTGCAACCTGGGAGTCATGAATGCTACTTCCTTTGTCTAGATTTTACATTTGTCAAGAAAACTCAGCTTTACTTTTTACATGTGAAATAGAAAGGATGCTCTCGTTCCATAGAATTCTAAGAAAAGCTGACTTGGGTTACTTGATTTTTGGAAGAACTTGTGCTGTCAAGTTTTTTAATAATGTTCATCCTGAAATACACCAGAAAGCAAGTTCTACAAACAAAAGTGGATCTTATATCTTATTTTATTTTCTAAGCAAGATTCCATTCTAGCCCAAGCTGTCCTTCAACTCTGTGATCCTCCTACCTCAGCCTAATTAAGACTAATAAATCTTGGAGACATGGCTTAGTGGTTATGGTATTTATTTGCAAAGCCAAAGGACCCAAGTTTGATTCCCCAGGACCCACATAAGCCAGATGTGGCCTAACATGCAGAAGTTCCATCCCCAGCACCACATAGAGCTGAGCGTAGTGGCACAGGCCTGTAATCTTAACACTTGGGAGGTTGAGACAGGAGTATCAGTAGTTCACGATCATCAGTAGGGAGTTGCATGACAGCCTGAAGCTTCATGAAATCCTGTCTCAAAAAAAAAAAAGAAAAGAAAACAAACTTGTCAGCAGTGGCTTTACATGTTTTTGTGTTGCCATGTGCCATGTGACATCAGAATTAAACTTGGTTGAATTAGATAGCAATTTCAAATAAGCTCCAAATTGTGGTACACCTGACGTGTACACACAGAAAGTCTTTTAGCCTGGGGCTTCTGTAGGGTTTGGTTTTTTTACCTTCTGGTTTGGAAATCTTTCACTGGGCTGCCAAAGATGAAATGCAGGTGTTGTGATGACGTATAGCTGAAAAGTTCCAGCAAGAGACACTGTCACAGAGCACCCTGCTTGCCTGAAACCTTGTACAGCTCAGAGCTGGGACAGTGAGTAGCTTAAAGACAGGAAGATAAGGGCCGGAGAGATGGCTTAATGGTTAAGACGCTTGCCTGTGAAGCCTAAGGATCCATGTTCTACTCTCCAGATCCAACATTAATCAGATGCACAAAGGTGAGGCAAGCACAAGGTTGCATGTGCCCACTAGGTGGCACAAGCATCTGGATTTGGATTTCAGTGGCTGAGGCCCTGGCACACCAATTTTCTCTCTCCCTCCCTCCCTCTCTAAAAAATAAAAAAGGAACTAAGATAAAATGAGCCAGGCGTGGTGGCACACACCTTTAATCCCGGCACTTGGGAGGCAGAGGTAGGAGGATCGCCATGGGTTCAAGGCAACCCTGAGACTACATAATGAATTCCAGGTCAGCCTGGGCTACCTGAGACCCTGCCTCACATGGCACCACACACCAGTAAACCCAACACCCAGGAGACTCATAAATTCAAGACCAGCCTGGGCTACAAAATGGGATCTTGTCTTAAAAAAAAAAAAAGGAGACACATGCAAACTTGGATCTGTCATAAGTTTTAACAGACTCTAAATGGTAGGACTATGGACTTTTTAAAAAATGCTCATTTGAGGGACTAGGAAAATGGCTCAACAGTTAAAGCCTGCTGGTCCAGGTTCAATTCCTAAGCCACCTATGTAAGCACAAGGGTCTGGTATTGATTTGCAACAGCCAGAGGCCTCTGGTGTACTCATACTCACACGCACATGCACACGCACACACGTGCAAAGAAATAAATGTATTCACCTTTTAACACTTCATCGGGTCTTTCTAATTTGTTTTTTTTTTTTAATAGTAAAAATTAACATTATGCAGTTTAAAATTTTTTGGTCTGAGGTTACAGCTCAGCAGCAGAGCACATGCTTAATTTTCCAGTACACGAAGCAGTCTTCAGTACCTCCTGCCTATCGTGCACAAACTAATGTTAGTTAATAGCATTTACCTATTCTTCATACAGTGCTTGTGTCTACAATTAACTCAAAATCACTATGGTTTTGTGTTTTTTTTTTTTTTTTTTTTTTTTTTTCTAGGTAGGGTCTCACTCTAGCTCAGGCTGACCTGGAACTCACTGTGTAGTCTCAGGGTGGCCTCAAATTCACGGCGATCTTCCTACCTCTGCCTCCCAAGTGCTGGGATTAAAGACATGCGCCACCCTCATAGCTGCACAAAAAGGTGCATTTTGCCAGCAGTGGGGTGATTTTTCTTTACTCGTGTGCAGTGTTTGTAATCTGATGCGGTCTTTCTGCCTACTGCAGCCTCTCCTCTGTCAGCCCTTCTGCCCTTCCTCTGGGCTTTTCCACCCTCCCTGGCTGCACAGGATGAGTCATCCTCCATCCAGTGCTTTCAGCACAAAGGCCTGGCGCAGCTGCTGTGGGGCAGGGCCAGGTGGGTCATTACAGGAAGCACAGCACTGGCCAGATACCCAGACCTGAAGTCCACTATGTTGCAGTCAGGTTTGCATTACTGGTAGAAATCTCCCAACCAAGAGCAGCTTGTGGGAAAAGGAGGTTTATTTTGGCTTACAGGCTCGAGGGGAAGTTCCACGATGGCAGGGGAAAACCATAGCATGAGCAGAGGGTGGACATCTCCCCCTGGCCCACATAAAGTGGACCATAGCAACAGGAGTGTGTGCCAAACACTAGCAAGGGGGAGCTGGCTATAACATCCATAAGCCCAACCCCAACAATACACCACCTCCAGGAGGCATTAATTCCCAAATCTCCATCAGCTGGGAACCTAACATTCAGAACACCTAAGTTTATGAGGGACACCTGAATCAAACCACCACCACACTAAATTTTTTTGTTTGGTTGGTGTTTTTTTTTTTTCAAGGTAGGGTCTCACTCTAGCCCAGGCTGACCTGGAATTCACTATGGAGTCTCAGGATGGCCTGGAACTCACGGCGATCCTCCTTCCTCTGCCTCCCGAGTGCTGGGATTAAAGGTGTGCACCACCACGCCTGCCTTGTCCACTATAAGTTTTATATTCTGAGAAGTTCCTTCTGCCCTCAGAGCCCACATAGTATTTGGTTCTTACAAATGAAATTTCTTTATCATGTTCCAGTTTCCTGCTCAGTACACTGAGGTACTGGCACTCCCACAACCCCCACTGCTGGAGGAATCAGAACCTGGTGGCACTGTGTCACCCACCTGGCATGTGTCTCTGCAGTGGCTGGTTATACACCCAGGCTTCCTTCCACCACCACTCCTCTGGCCTGTCAAGAGCATCTTTCATTTTGTAAGCAGTTTCTTTCTACTTGGTTTGGT
Source organism: Dipus sagitta (assembly GCA_036346955.1). Taxonomy (NCBI): domain Eukaryota; kingdom Metazoa; phylum Chordata; class Mammalia; order Rodentia; family Dipodidae; genus Dipus; species Dipus sagitta. The sequence continues at coordinate 111,432,089 of CM070781.1, read as the reverse complement.
GATCATTTTGCCCAGAAACTCTAGTTCTAGTCCTCGATCAAGGACTGAGTGCTGCCTGTGTTCGTAGTCCAGTAATGATGACCTGTGATTGAAGGCAGTTTAAGGAAAACGGAGCCTTGCCCTCATTTAAAAGTGTAGTACTAACAGAACTGTTCTAGTATTATAAACAGGACATCATTTGTGGAGTCCTGTGCTCAGAAATTACTAAACCTTTCAAGGTGGCAGCAGCAGACCATTAGCTGAGCCTAGGCTTTCCTACACATGGGGTCCTGGGTGATGTCCTGTGTCACACTGGTACATAAAGGCAGAATTCATAGCTCATTAAGAATGATGCTGGGGCCGGGCGTGGTGGTGCACGCCTTCAATCCCAGCACTCAGGAGGCAGAGATAGGAGGATCACTGTGAGTTCAAGGCCACCCTGAGATGCTTGCTGGTGAAGCCTAATGACTTATGTTCGACTCTCCAGGTCCCTTGTAAGCCAGACGTATAAGGTGACGCAAGCATGCAAGGTTGCACATGTGTACAAGGTGGTGCACGCATCACATCTGGAGTTCTATTGCAGTGGCTGGAGGCCCTTGCATGCCAATTCATTCCCTCTTCCTGAAAATCTCTCTCTCATAAAAGGAGGGGGAAAAAAAGATTGACACTAGGGGCTAGAGAGATGGCTAGGCAGTTAAGGCTCTTGCCTGCAAGGCCTAGGGACCCAGGTTCGATTCCCTGGAACCCACGTAAGCCAGACACACATGGTGGCACTGTGTCTGGAGTTTGCAGTGGCTAGAGGCCCTGGTGTGCCCATTCTCTCTCCCCAATCTCTCTCTAACATATATATATATATATATAGTTTGTTTTTTTGAGGTAGGTTTCATTGTAGCTCAGGCTGACCTGGAATTCACTATGTAGTCTCAGGGTAGCCTCAAACTCACAGCGATCCTCCTACTTCTGCCTCCTGAGTGCTGGTATTAAAGGCGTGCACCACCATGTCCAAGCTCAAAAATAGAATATTTTTTTAAAAATTAGCCAGGCATGGTGGCACGTGCCTTTTAGCCCAGCACTCAGGGGACAGAGGTAGGAGGATTATCATGAGTTTGGGGCCACCCTGAGTCTACATAGTGAATTCCAAGTCAGATTCCAGGTCAGCTTGGGCTAGAGAGAGACCCTACCTCGAAAAATCAAATAAATAAATAAAAAGAATGACGGGGCTGGAGGGATGGCTTAGCGGTTAAGGAGTTTGCCTGCAAAGCCAAAGGACCCCCGGTTCAATTCCCCAGGACCCACATAAGCCAGATGCACAAGGTGGCACATGCGTCTGGAGTTCGTTTGCAGCAGCTGGCACACCCATTCTTTCTCTCTCAAATAAGTAAATAAGAAAAAAAAAAAGTAAATTCATAAAGAAAGAATGATACCTGGCATGGTGGCACATGACTTAGATCCCAACACTCGGGAGGCAGAGGTAGAAGAATTGCTGGGAGTTCGAGGCCACCCTGGGACTACATAATGAATTCCAGGTCAGCCTGGGCTAGAGTGAAACCCTACCCCACCCCACCCCCCAAAAAAAAGAAAAGAGAAGAAGGAAGGAGAAGGGAAGAGAAGAATGACATTAGCATTTGGTTCTAGTCATTCAGTCTTGGAATATTCTTCTTGCCTGTCCTCAGAGCGGTCTGTGAGGCGTGCCTGCACAGAGGGACAGGTACTGAGAATGAGTGGGGAGACTCCACTCTGGCCCCGCAACTGAGTGGCTTGCAGTCTCTGAGGTGTCTCTGGCCTCTTGGGTCCTTGAAGCCTCTTCCTGTGAAGGGCTGATGTCACGTTTGTAGCACACAGTCACCATGGCTACTTTTTTCTTTTGTATGCATAGAAATTCATTGAATTTGAAGATGCCTTGGAACAAGAGAAGAAGGAGCTCCAAATCCAGGTGGAACACTATGAGTTTCAGACACGTCAGCTAGAACTGAAGGCCAAAAACTATGCAGATCAAAGTAAGTGGCTCGGAAGCAGTTGCAATTGAGTGTTTTGAGACCTGTCCAGCTTGGGAGGAACATAGAGCCTTTGATAAAAGGGATTAGAGGAGCTGGAGGACAGTGCCACCCAAAGCCCAGGACATGCCAGTTTCACATGACCTTCCTCTGCCTTGCCAGTCTTGACTTGATAGTGCCACAAGAACAATGAAGGCAGTGGCATGATGGCCCCGTTGGTGGGATGCAGGAACAGATTGCCTGGGTAACCATTGCCAGTTAGCCTGTTGGGCACCTGTGCTGCTTGGACAGGTACTTGCTGGACCAGAGGGGACCATTCTGAGTGTTGCCAGGAACCACCAACTTAGAAAGCCTAGCTGGCAGCCTCAAGGGGACAGTCAAGACATGGTCCTGCTAGCTCATGACATGTGTAGGGGACACTGTGGGTCATTTCATCACACACTTCTGTCATTGTCTACCTTTAACATGTCTTCATTTGAATTCTGTCTCTTTCCACTTTCCATGAGTTTCTCAGTCATAAAAAAAAAAAAAAAAAAAAAAAAATTGGCCAGGAGTAGTGGCGCATGCCTTCAATCCCCTCTTGGGAGGCAGAGGTAGGAGGATCACCATGAGTTTTGAGGCCACCCTGAGACTACATAGTGAATTCTAGGTCAGCCTGGGCTAGAGTGAGACCCTACCTCAGGGTTGGGGGGGGGGGGATTTATATAATGCTAGGGCTGGGACCCAGGACCTTGTGTCTGCTAGGCAAGCATTCTGTCTCTGGCCACACCCCACCCTCACTCACTTCTTCTGTACCCTGGCACATGCTAAGAGTTTTAGACTGTTTTGGAAGCTCCTGACTGTCCTGAGCGGAAGCACCCTTAGGAGTTCTCCCTGTTCTGGTTTCACTGACAGCGGAATCAAATCACACATTCTCATGTGTGGCACCCACTAAATAAATGCCACATAGACCAGCCAGTCTCCTCCTGGCAGGTACAACCCCTCTGAGCACAAGGTGCTGCCCGCGTTCACCCAAGTGCCAGAGTCTGGCTACAGCCCGGGAGCAGGTACCACGTCGTGCAGGGTGGGTTACCCAGCTGACAGCAGTTTTGTTTTCATAGTCTCGCGACTGGAAGAGCGGGAGTCGGAGATGAAGAAGGAGTACAATGCCCTGCACCAGCGGCACACAGAGGTGGGTGCTGGTGGGAGCTTACCTGAGGCAAGCAGGGAGACGTTACTAAGGCCTACAACTGCTGTTTTTCTGTTTTGTTTTGTTTTTATTTTTTTAGTATTTATTTATTTGCAAGCAGAGAGAGAGAGGAGGGTGCTCTGCAGCCCCTAGCCACTGCAAACAGACTAAAGAAGTGTGCGCTACCATGTACATCTGGCTTACGTGGGACCTGGGGGATCAAACTTGGGTCCTGGCCTGGAGGGATGGCTTAGCAGTTAAGGCACTTGCCTTCAAAGCCAAAAGACCCAGGTTCAATTCCCCAGGACCCGTGTAAGTCAGATGTACATGGTGGCACATGCATCTGGAGTTCATTGGCAGTGGCCAGGGTCCCTAGAGCACCCATTCTGTCTGTCTGTCTCTCTCTTTCTATCTGCCTTTTTCCCTTTCCTCCCTCCCTCCCTCCCTCCCTCTCTCTCTCTCTCTCTCTCTCTCTGTGTGTGTGTGTCAAGTAAATAGATAAAAATAAAATATTTTAACAAAAAGAACATCATGAATTAAAAAAAAAGTCCTGGGTCCTTAGGCTTCGTAGGCCTTATCCACTAGGCCATCCCTCCAGCACTCAACTGCTATTTTTACTGCTGACCTTTGGTTACCTCTTCCAGTTCTGTTGCCCAGGAGAAAGATGCTACTCCTGCTACTTAAGCCCCATATCCCCTGAACATGACTGCTTCCATACAAGCACAGTGCTTCTGAACCAGTGTTGGGGACTCAGTGCGCATCACTAACTAGAGCCCTGTTTTGGCAGATGATTCAGACCTACGTGGAGCACATCGAAAGGTCCAAGATGCAACAGGTTGGGGGGAGTGGCCAGACAGAGAGCAGCCTGCCAGGGCGGAGGTAGGTGGCCTGGGTGGGCGGGGCCAGATGGGCTGGAGGAGGGAGTGGCAGGGGCGCTGGGCAGGATTGTGCATGGAAGTGGCTGTGGTGCATGTTCTGAGGAGCACAAAGTGTAGGCCTGTGTCTTCTGCTCAGTCTCGGGTCCGTGTATAAGGTCAGCCCTTGCTGTTCTTTGATCCCATATTTGAAATTTTGCCTACTTGCTAAAATACATTTGAAGCCTAACAATCAGTGCTGTCATGGCCATGTAGAAGCTGTGCAGGGGATTTGTATCAATGAGCAGGCTCTTGACCAACACAGAAGCCAGCAATGTCCTGCATCCCCGTGTGACTTCCTACCAAGGTGTCACTTGGGGCACTGGAAGGGACTGGACAGCACTTGATAGAAGCACATGGAAGTCTTGGCCTGATGAGGCAGCATTGAAGCCAGCCTGGCACCTGATAATGGGAGCTTTAACCAGTCACCCAGCATTTCTAGCCTCATATCTGAATCTTTGCTTGGATTTGGAGCTGGATCTACTCAAGCAGCAGGGAGAAGCCTGCTGAGGCTGAGCCCCTCCCCACTGTCTGTGTGATCCCAGACCCCAGGCAGCAAGTGTCAGCAGTCCCATCTAGGCTATTGCCAGCTCAAGGGGGTGAGTAGGAGATTAGAAGGGGTAACCATTGGGTGAGGAGAAGGGTTAGAAACCAGAAACCCCAGAACCACAAATTGAAGCAGGCAAGCACCTTCATTGTCCTGGGATCGCTGGCTCCTGAAGCCATGCCTTTGAGGCTGCCTTCTGGCTCACAGAAAGCTTCTGGTCACATCACATAGGGTCTCTTGGCTGCATTTTCACTCCTGCTTGGCTGTTCTGCGCATTAAATCTATAAAGAAGATTCACGATGTAGAGCTCTGGGCTTCATTAGCCACTTCCTAGGTGACTGCCAAAGACATCCTCTTCTAGAGTCGGTAGAGACTGGCAGCATGCTTTCAGACATGGTGCCGCTGCTTCCTGCAAGCAGAAGTCAGTGGCACCCTGCCTCCCCATCTGTCTGAGCCCCTACCAGGGCCCTTACAGTCAGGGCTGGGTCCTAGACAGGAAACAGGTAGCTTGGTCCCAAATGCTGTAAGTTAGCAAGGTGATATGGGTGAAACTTTGGCAAGCTATAATCCTGTCGGTTTATTAGACCTGGAAGGTAGAGGTGCTGAATTGCAAGCTGCCGTTGCTGACTGGGGAAGACCCCTCTGTTCACTGTGACATCCTGACATCTGACCCATGGTGATGACCAGGATGACCCTGAGGGTGTTTAACTTAACAGGCTCAAAATCTAATCTGGAATCAGGGATCTTTGGGAGGCTTTTGCTGGGACCTAGCAGAACAGTCTGAGCCAGGCAGGGATAGGGAGGTTTGGTAACTTCCTGACTTGTCACTTGCCAGTGTATCCTTAGAGCCAAGAATGATGGCTCATACCTGTAGTTCAGCACAGGAGCTGGTGCAGGAAGATCGCCCCATGTCCAAGTCCAGCTTGAGTTTCAGACAGTCTAGGCTCCCAAAGGAGACCCTGCCTCAAAAAAATAAACAAAAGTTAATACTTTGGAAGTCTGTGTGATAAGACTGTTCTGGAATGCATACCCAGTTTATCACAGAAGCCCCTGAACCAGGATTGGCAAGGCATTAGTATCCAGAGTCCTATGTCGCAGAAGCCAGTAACCCAGGACCCTGATGGTTCAGATCATCACCATAGGACAAGCTATATCAAGCCACAGCCTTTAGGTAGGGTGGGCTTTATTGTAGATGTCTGCTTGGTGAGGCAAGGAGCCCCCCTGCATGCAGGACCCTGCTGCCACAGTACCCCTGTGGAACCCATGGTCCCAGGCAGTCTTCACTGCACTCGCAAGCAATGTTTGCAGCCCTACTCTCTCCCTGGTACTAAGAGCCCAGTTTTATGTCCATGGCAGGCAAGCTGTGGACAGCTCGCTTTCCCCCTCAGAGAAGTGCAGGGCTCCAGGGCTGTTGATGCCTCCCGTAAGGATTTCTGGATGCACACAGCTTGATGCTAGGACTCCTCCACAGCTCTGCAGCAGCCCATCCCCTCCCACATGGACCCAGCATGCCCTCGACCTGTTTCATGAAGGGCGGGTCTATGAGTTTCCTGTGGCTACAACTGTCTGTATCCCCTGGTCAGTGCAGTGCCTGTGGTGTTGGAGAAGAGGGTGACACCTATGCCATGTAGTTGCTAGGGAGGGCCTTCTCCAAAGCCTGTGGAAGCCTCATGGCCTTTCCTGAGACCTGACAAATGAGACCCTCCAGCTCCAGCCTATCCAGAAGAGGGCTGAGTGTCTGTTCACTCTGAGTCAGAAGTCCTTGGGTATCTGATCTGCCCGCAAGGCTTCCTGAGGCTGAGGAGTGGGCAGCCATGTGCCAGCCTCCCAAACTAAGCTCCACGGCACAGGAGAATGATACCTGTCTATGGAAGGGCATATGCTCCCAGGCTTGTGGAAATTGGGAGGAAGAAGGGCTGGTCCCTCAGCTCTGGGCTGTGCTCATCATCCTGCCTAGTGCCAGTGAAATTCTTCAACAGCCCACAAATTCTGTTTCCCCTACAGTTTTTTGTTTGTTTTTGTTTCGCTCTTCAAGGCAGGGTCTCACTCTAGCTCAGGCTGATCTGGAATTCACTATGTAGTCTCAGGGTGGCCTCCATCTCACGGTGCTCCTCCTACCTCTGCTGGGATTAAAGGTGTGTGCCACCACGCCTGGCTTTCTTCCCTGCAGTTTTTGAGAAGTCAGTCACAAAGAGCTTCCCTGTCCTGTAGCCTAAACCGCAGCTGACAGCAGCATAGTGCTGCAGCCACCTTGACCTGACATCCCGAGGGAGTGGCTAGTTGAGGTGAAGAAAACCCCGCCTCCGTCCCGAGAGTGTGAACTCTCACAGGTGGAGACCATCCTTTAGCATTACTGGCCACTCTGTCCATATGCTAAGGTGGAAGGATGCTCCCAGCCTGCCTCACCAGAAGCCTGCACACGCTTCTGTGGCATTGATGCTCCCATCACAGCCTCTGTCCTGGGGCAGATGTCTAAGTCTATCCTCTTTGAGCTCAGACTCCTCCCAATCCCCATTGAGGACTCCACAAGGCCTCTACTCCTGAGTCTGAGCTGCTTATGAGGCATGTGGCCTTTTCCTGCACTCCTGGCGTGCTTTTCAGAGGCTGCATGTCTGTGGAGTGAACTTAGGGGAAATTCAAACACACTGTGTTTGAAATATTGCTGTAGACATGGGCAGGACCCCATGTGTTTCTGTGTGCCCTCACTTTTGTCTACATATGTGTGCCAGGTGCTTGTGATGGGCCCTGTGTCCATTCCATCTTCCATCTGAAGGCCTCTTGTCAAAACCAAGAGGTTTTGTGCCTCCCTTGTGTGTCCTTGCAGATATTGTGTGTAACCATTGTTGTTTGTGTAGAGGGTTCCCGAGTGTCTCACCATCATTGTCCACGCACTTTCCCTATGAGTGTGTGTACAGATGGGAGCTGGCCTGACCTTCGCTCTCTAATGTGGTCTTCTTGTCCTGCCCTTTGTGCTGTCGCTGCCGTGTACTGGCCATTGTGTGTGTTGCTGCCCGCAGTCCTCGCCAGTCATGGAGGAAAAGGTAAAGCCTGCTAGTCCTCATCCCCCGCGGTGCTGGGGTCTGTGGGACGTGGGGTCGTCAGAGCCGGGAGACAGGCAGTGATGGTTTCCATGGCAAGCGCATGCTTCCTTGATCGCCAGCAAGCTTCCTTCTGCAGCCGCTGCTGGGGCTCAGAAGTGCTTGCCAAGTGCATTCACAAGACGACTGAGGAGGCGGCAGACTGGTTAGGTACCCTAGCGCAACCATAAAGTAGGGTGGCCAGGCAAGGGTTCCTGAGATGTCCAGGCCCCGCTTAAGTGCATCCCCATGCTCAGGAAACACCTGCCCTTGTCACAGATGAAATCATGCCATTGACTCCTACCACGGAGCACGTGGAGGTGTTGGACAGATGGGTACATCTTGTTCCCTCCGCTTCAGGTGGTTCTGGACTAACAGCCCAGTGCTGCCACTTCCCAACCTTGCACTCAGAATGGGCGGTCCCACTGACCCCTGTAGGCAGCATGGTTCCCTACAGGTAGTGGTCTCATGTCACCCTGAGAGCTGTGCATTCCCTTGTACACAGAGGCCTGGCCAAGCGTGGAGTAGAGTCAGTAGTATGTAGCATGTATGTCCCCCTATCCTGTGAGACAAGGGCCATCTCTACTGCTGTCATCTTTTAGTGTCTGGTGGAAGCTAGGTTAGCATTGTTCATTTAGAAACATATGATCTGCTTGTCAACTAGGGTTATCAGTAGGAGTGCTTATAGGGGTTACAGCTGGGTCCCGGAGTGTTCCCTATACTAGATTTGGGAGGCCAGGGGAGGTAAAGTGTGGGCAAGGAGGTTGGAGCAGGCAGGACTGTGGAGCCCCCCTCCCTCTAGCCAGGGTTTTGCTGCTTTCACAGTGGCCCAGAGACCTTGAGAGCTCTCGTCAGAGCAGCTCAGTGTGGCTGAGCCAGGGAGATTCTGATCTCTCCAGCTCTACTGTGGCTTAGGAGCTGAGTTCCTTCTACTTAGTAGTGACAGGCCCAGCGTGTCCTATATGAAGGAGTGCACCTTCTAGAGAAGCCTCTACCCCATTGCACAGACCTTCATGGGCCCCTTAACCCTCTGGTTCTGTCCTTGCCATGAATAGCCTTCACAGCAAAGCCAGGGCCTGCTCACCACAGGAGGCAGTGCTGCTTTGAACTGGACAGACTAGCTCACTGGCCCCCAGGACTGCATGCGATCTCTACCAAGAGACCCCTGCCTAATCCCACCAGTAGCCTCCCCCCAGCCCCGAGTGTGCTGCTGCCCCTGCCCCTCTGCCCACCTCTTTGTCCTCTTGTTGTCTAGACACAGAGAGAACCCACATCAAAGCATGCATGCTGGCCTCATGGCCCAGCACCTCGGGACCCCTAGGAAAGCCTGTGATGCATCTCTTGGAGCTGAGCACTGAGCATCAGAGGCTGGATCAAGAATATCTCTGAACAGGGTGAACAGTCACCCCTAGGGGAGTGCTGGATGGGCTCCTGAGCCTTTGGCAGAGAAGGGCTCAGAGCAAGGATGTGATCTCTGTCCCTGCTGCTGTTTGCTAATTACGGCCCGTGGAAGCCTTCCTGGGCCTGGACGCACACGCATGCTTTGAACTTCACCCTTCAACTCCAGCCTACTGGAGTCTCGATCTGTTAGGGACCCTCCAAGGGACCAGCCTTCTGTCAGCAATGACGGTGAGGGAGAGAAGATTCTGTCCCTCAAAGGCTGCAGCAGTCACGTGGTGGCACTCTTTGCTCTGGACCTGACCTCAAGTATTCACAGTGAAAAGCTCCGGAAAGTTCCAGTGGACTGGAGGGGGATCTAGGAGCAAAGGGCAGGATGATTGGGTCCTTTGCTGGCCCAGGACGTGGAGGCAAGGCTGGTGACCATGGTCATAAGGAGCCATGCCTGAGCTTAATCTTCCTAAAAGTCACCATTCAAGGCCACTGGTCAGTGGTGACCTAACACCAAAGGTCTCATGCATAGTTGAGGAATTGCTAGCACTAACACAGAGTGTGTGTGTGTGTGTGTGTTTAAAACTGAAATAAACAAAAACGGTTTATCATTGTGATGGAAAGGAAAGGGTACACAGGTCTGGATTACAGGGCAAATGGCCACTTAACAGCTAACTGGTCGCAGGATGCCGCCTGGAGCAGCTCTGTCCACCAGACGGCATCTCTGCTGAGCAGGGTTTGCGCTCTCCTCCAGCACATCTCACCGTCACCTTCCTTTCCTCCCCTCCTACTGCAGCAGGAAGGAGCGCCCCACCTCTCTGAATGTCTTCCCCCTGGCTGACGGCATGGTACGTGCACAGATGGGGGGCAAGTTCGTGCCTTCGGGGGACCACTGGCACCTGAGTGACCTCGGCCAGCTGCAGTCCAGCTCCAGCTACCAGGTTTTGTAGCCGTTCGTGGAGTGAAGGTCTCCCAACTGCTGGCATCCCGTGTTTATCCAGGGGACCCGGGCTTTCTCTACTCTTTCCTAGAGCCAGTTCACACTTCTCAACCTGGGACAGGCACCGAGAAACTGAGGGGGGGTGTTGGGCATAGTGGACCCTTTACTACCCTGTGTGGCCTCTAACTGGCACTTGCTAGTCCAGACTAGCCCTCTGTTTCTTATACAAACCTCTCTGCTGCCAGAGAAGCCACGTCTGTTAGGACTGAACTTAGCTACCACTGCCAAAACATACCCAAAAATACATGCTTCCCTCAGAGCAGAGCCCTGCCGTGACGCCTGGGCCTCCTGAGACTGGCTCTGCTTTCACAGACATTCAGTCTTTTGTCTGAGGCTTCTGAAGGCAGGAGGCACAGGCAAGGAATGGTTCTCTCTTGGGCCCTTCTCCACTTATCCCTGGTCACAGCTCCCCGGCCATGAGCCCAGAAGGCAGACCCTCCCCTCTCAGGTATGCATCACAAACATGGGGCCCAGAGAAGGCCAGGTCTCTCGTTCCGGGCTCCACGTCACTCACTGCACATGAGGTCTGTGTGCTTGGGCTGCCTGGAAGGCACCTGCGGCACATTGCCAGGTAAGGGCGGATGCCTTCCTGGGGTGGAGTAGGTGACCGTGGATCTAGGGGGTTCCCTTCAGTGACATCAGAGGACACATTCAGAGGTCAGGTCCCTGGGCTTCTGGACTTGGTGGGGCTGGTAGATTTGGGGTTCATGGCTTCTGAAGTGTTGCTGCTGTTGCTCTTGGCCAACTGTCGTCCTGCCTGTGTCCAGCTTGCCCGCAGGGCCATGTGCTGCTGGCTCTGTCAGAGCGACCTGCTGCTGCTGCTTGCATTCCAGGCAATGAGTGTGTCCAAGACACAGCTGCCCGCCGTGGGGACATGGCTGTCCCTGGCCGTCTAAGCACAGCTCTGCTCTTCTCACCAGCTTTTCACACCCACTCGCTTGCTCTCCCTGGGCCTGTGGGAGGGCTGCTTATAAGCACTGGCTAGTGCCATAGTGACCTCTGAAGGCCACACAGAGCCTGGTCCTTCCTGCCTCTCCCTCCTGGGTGCCTGCTCAGGCCCAAGCTTGATCAGCTTCTCGTCTCACCGTGTCTTGTTTTTCTCTACTAAATCACCTGAAATTGTTCTCCCCATAAACCATAATGTTTTATGTTTTAGTTTGTTGTGTGTTTTATTGGACTTTTCTTATCTTCAAAAATAATACATTTTAAGTTCTCTTTATTTTATGTTTCAGGTTTTAAGGTTTTTCTAATTTCTTAATTTTTGCTTTTGTTTTTGTTTTTTTTGTTTGTTTGTTTGTTTTTTTGTTTTGTTTTTCTGTTTTTGTGTACTGTAGTGTTTTAACCAAACAGTTGTGGCTACTCATGGTGAGGAATGACCGCTAAGAGTGTGGGTTCTTTGCAATACATTTGGAGGTCACTGCTCCCCGTTGATGTTAGGAGGTTGAGAGGTTTGCCCTAGGTAAGTGGTAGCCAGGGGGCATGTCCCCTGGGTAAGTGGCCCTGTAGGATACCAGAGCCAGGGCACTGGGGGCGGCATGACCAAAGGGGAGAGCACCCAGTCATGACCACAGGGTCACTGTGGGTTGGGAAACATGGCCATTAAGGAATGTTTTCTAGAAACATGTTTGATGCAGCCCTGGCTTCTGTCTGGCCTGTGTGAATTTCCCTGGTTGCCCTTTGCTGGATGGCAGCAGAGGCACACATCTGGCAGGCACTTGGGTGCCTCTGATGTGGGGCAGGCATGGATCTCTGAGAGCCACACCCCAAAACCTCAGTGTGAGCAGATCTCAGTTTTTTGGCACTCATAGGGCTGTTGAGAGGATGAGTTTCTTCTTTGTCTTGTCACATGGGCCATAAACTGGATCTAAAGCCAGATCCAAAATGTTAATACAGAGCCATTTCCAAGAAGTCTTGACTGTGCTAGCGTAAGGTCCCACCACCTCACACTGTTGGCTGGGCCTATCAGGGCACCATAGGATGCTGGGCCATGGCTGTCACTCACTTGATGCCAAGAGCACCCCTTCTGTAGTTGTCATAAAACTGTCCCCTATCTTTGCCAAGCAATCCCTGGAGGCACAATTGATAAGAAGATGTGGAATTTTGAGATTCCTCTATAAATTCAGGATCCTAGTAGATGAAGCCAGAACCCTGTCCCCTGAAGACATGGCTGTGCTCAGTGCTAGGAGACCTGAGCCAGGGCCTGACAGGAATCACGAAGCTCAAGCAAGGGTATCCGTAGAATGGCTCTGACCCCTGGCACCCAGGTGTGCACTTCTGAGTTCACATTCCTGCATTCCCCACCTCTAGACAGGGCTACCACCACCCACTCCCTTGTGAAGTGGGCATCCTTCTCAGCAGAGCACTGCTCTGAACGGATGTCCCCCAGAAGACTGGGTACCCTACTAAAGTACCTGCCTCAGGTGCACTGTGGCCTCCTTGGTCTTTCTGAGCTGTTCTTGCACCACAGGGGGTAGGGAGAAAAACAAGTGGACACAAAGACCTGCTGCTGCCCAGGCTGCTTGATTGGAGTAGCCAAGACTGCTCGGGACCAATGTGTTACGTGTGGTTGCCAATATTAGTTAATAAAGGAGGGCCGTTTTTATTGAAATTACCCAGTATTTTTTTTTAATCAGTAAAGACTATAGGTAAAGAATGTTTCCTGTTCTGTACCCTTCAATAGAATGCCCTTTTGGATTTTGTTTGGTTGAGGGGTTTTTGTTTGTTTTGTGTGTTTTTTTCTAGGTAGGGTCTCACTCTAGCCCAAGCTGACCTAGAATTCTGTAGCCCCAGGCTGGCCTTGAACTCTCTGTGTTCCTTCTACCTCAGCGTCCTTTCCGGAATGCTGAGATTAAAGGCATGTGCCACCACACCTGGCTCTGTGTTTGTTTTGGGGTGTTTTTTTATTTTTAGTTTTAGTCTCACTCTAGCTCAGGCTGACCTGGAAGTCTCAGGGTGGGCCTCAAACTCACACCCTCCTACCTGTGGGATTAAAGTGGTGGAATTAAAGGCATGGGCCACCATGCCTTTGTTTTTGTTTTCAAGGCAGAGTCCCACTCTAGCCTAGGTTTACCTGAAACTCACTCTGTAACTCAGGCTGGCCTTGAACTCACAGTGATCTTCTTACCTAAGCCTCCTGAGTGCTGGAATTACAGATGTGAACCACCACACCTGGCTCTAGAATGCCTTCTCTCCTCACATGTCGTAAGGTTAAAAGCTGACAGCAGTAAGGGTCCACGCTTCCCACAGAACACCTGGCAGTGAGTGTCCCATTCTAAGGGAATGAAATTTGCATTGCTATTAAGGTCCAGGTAGGGTTGGGGAAGCATTGAGCATTTGCTTAACAGAGGCCCGAGCTGCAGAGTCAGGAAAACTATGGCCCCTTCCCGTCGCCGACCTCCAGCTAGACCCCGCATGTGTGTTCTAGAGGAGGTGGCAGGGACAGAGGTGGAAGCAGCCCTGTATGGAGCACAGATAGGTCAGCACATGCCAGATGCCAACTTTCTGGTCCCCAGGTAGAGTCCTTTGTCCCATGCCGGGTGCCACCAGTTTCTGATCAATTCCCAAATGCGAACTTTACCTCTGAAGTCCTCTGTGTAGCATCTCACCATCCATCCCTCACTGCGCTGGGCTGCCCCATGTCTCCCACAGAAGGTGCAAGCTGGAAGCCTGTTTCCAACTGTTCATAGAGGTGCCAGCTGCTTCTAGGAAGCCAGAGGCAGCTATGGGTGAGAAGCATCAATTAGGAGTGACTAGGCTGGAGGGGGCTCCTGCCCCCAATAGGTGGGCACAGTGTTACTTTATTATAGCCAAGGGGCAGAGTTGCTGAGCCCTGGGGCCTCGGTGGGCGCCCCTGAAACTACAGTGCCATAGCCGGCTATGACGAGCTTCCTCCTTCCTGTGCTTGGCCTGTAGTGTCCAAACGATGAGATGTCAGAGTCGGGCCAGTCCTCAGCAGCTGCCACACCCAGCACCACAGGTACCAAATCTAACACACCCACATCCTCTGTGCCCTCGGCTGCTGTCACTCCACTCAATGAGAGCCTGCAGCCCCTGGGGGACTATGGTGGTGGCACAAAGAACATCAAGCGAGCCCGGGAGAAGCGCAACAGCCGCAACATGGAGGTCCAGGTCACTCAGGAGATGCGAAACGTCAGCATAGGTATGCGGGCTGTTGCATGCATTGGCCCATCCCCAGTTTTGGAGGGAGGCCATGCTCCTGCTGCCTGCCACCACCTCCCTGCCCACACCAGCAAGATGTTGCTCGCTGTATTCTCTTTGTATTTATGTTTATGTTTATGTATTTATTTATTGGTTTTTTGAAGTAGAATCTCACTCTAGGGCAGGCTGGCCTTGAACTCATGGTGATCCTCCTACCTTTGCCTGCCAAGTGCTGGGAGGCCAGCTTTCTCTTTGTATTTTAATTTGGACAAATGTAATAAGTCAGTTTAGGGTTTCGTAGAAGTACAACGGATGGGAGATTTAAACAGCAGCAGTGTATATTCTTATTGTGTTGTAGACAAGTGCGGGTCCCATCTAAGGCCTCCCTCCTTGGCTTGCAGATAGCCACCTCCCTGTGTCCTCACACATCCACCTTTCTGTCTGTGTCTTAATCTTATCTTAAAGTATTTTACATACCCAGACTCCCAAGTGCTATCACGCAAGGGAGGGTCTCTAGGGAGTGCATCCCTGGAGAAAAGGAAATTTAGCTTATTCCATGTGATCACAAGGGAGGCCCAAGTTGGGACCTGCAAAGACTTTGAATTTCATGGGGATGGCCCACTGGGTATGTCTGCTGTGACCTGCCAAGACATTAGATTTCATGGGGACAGCCACTGGGTGTGTTACTATGACCTGCCAAGACATTAGATTTCATGGGTCAGCCCACTGGGTATGCCTGCTGTGGGCCTTCTTCCCTAGACTCCCATAGTACTGAGGTTTCCATCGACCTGGCCAATAAGGGGAGGGCCATTTTTTTAACAGTCGTGCCTGGTGGGAGCTAGTATGAGGTCTACAGGCACAGGCCAGGGGTCCTCTGTGCGTAGGGTGGGAGTTGCCAATGCTGTCCCCTGACCTCAGGTTTCCTATGTTTTCTGCTAGGCATGGGCAGCAGTGATGAGTGGTCTGATGTTCAGGACATTATCGACTCTACCCCAGAGCTGGACGTGTGTCCAGAGACCCGTCTGGACCGCACCGGAAGCAGGTGCTCACTCAACTAGGCCCTGGGTCGGGCTCAGTCATTATGAGTTGGTACCTTTAGTGGCAGTGTCATATCCCAGTCGTGTCTGCACCTACAGTGCAGGTTGGCACCAGGTAGCTGTGTCAGTCAACCTTATATCTTTACAACAAAATATCAGAGATAACTTAAAAACAGGAAAGATAGAGCTGGAGAGCTGGCTTTGCGGTTAAGGTGCTTGCCTGCAAAGCCAGAGGACCCCGGTTCGATTCCCCAGTACCCACGTAAGCCAGATGCACAAGGTGGTGCATGCAACTGGAGTTCGTTTGCAGTGGCTGGAAGCCCTGGTGTGCCCATTCTGTCTCTCACTCTGCCTCTTTCCCTCTCTCAAATAAATAAGTAAAAATAAAAATAAAAAACCAGGAAAGATAGCCTGTAGTTGTGGCTCATGCCTTTAATCCCAGCATTTGAGAGTGAAGTAAAATGGCCATGAGTATGAGGCCAGCCTGAGCTAAAGTGAGGCTCTGCCTCTATAGAGGAAAGGTTTGTTTTGGCTCACAGTTTCAGGGGTTTCAGTCTGTGAGTGTTTGACCCCATGGCTTTAGATGTATGATAATGGGGGAGTCCAGGGTGCAGGAGGTTTCTTGCTTCATGGAGTCCAGGAAACAGGGAGGAAGGGTTTGGACCTTACTGTTCCCTAAAAAAGAACACCATCAGTAACCTCACTGCCTCTTAGTGGGCCCCGCTTCCCAAAGATTGCACAGCAGGCTAAGGACCAAGCCTTTATCACCAGGGCCTTTGGGGACATCAGATGCAAACCCAAAGCACAACAGGTGTATGCTGCCCCTGACTGCCCTTTCCATCTGTTTCCCAACAGCCCAACCCAGGGGATTGTGAACAAAGCTTTTGGCATCAACACCGACTCCCTGTACCATGAGCTATCCACAGCAGGGTCCGAGGTCATCGGGGATGTGGACGAGGGGGCTGACCTTCTAGGTAAAAACAGCAGTGTATGGCTCTATGACAGTTTGGACTCTATTGGTCGTTTTGTCTGTGATAAATGGAAAGTTCCATGGTCGCATGGGCTCTATAAGTTACTGTAGTAAATTCCTCATTATATAGTTCTGTCGTCATATAAGTTTCTGTGATCATTGTTACCTTGTGATTAAGGCAGCTTCCCCCCAGATGTCATTTCCATGCAGAATCTCATGAAGAGTGGTGGGGAGCAGAGGATGGAAGCAGTGCATGTTATAGTTACTTTCTCGTTGCTGGGACAAAACACCAGACCAAAAACCACTGATGGGAGGAAAGCGTTTATTTTGGCTTACAATCTTAAAGGGATAGTTCACCATAGCAGGGAAATGATGGTAGAGAAGAGGCCGGACATCACATCTTTCCACAGCAGCTGGAAGAAAGCAGCAAGAGTGAGCTGAGCTCTGGCAAGGAGGAAGCTGGGCTCTACCACCCCAGAGCCTGCCCCCAGCAACACACCTGCTCCAGAAGGCTCCACCTCCCAAACTGCCACCTGTGGGACATTGAGTATTCAAAACACATGAAGCTGTGGGTACATCCCACATGCAAACTACCACCGTGCGCTTGTGAGGCTTCCCTGGAGGCCAGCACCGCAGCCAGACAGCAGGGCTACAGGAGGGGAGCTGCCTGGTAGCACCTCTTCATAGAAAGCTCCATAGGCTGTTGAGGGAACTGGGCATCAGACACGTATTCTGCCGTAGCCGTAACCGTAACCGTGATGGGGTATTTGTGAATAGCGCTGCACATTGGCATCTCTACTGCTGTACTCTTTTTTGTTTTTTCTTTTTCTCTTTTGAGGTAGGGTCTCACTCTAGCCCAGGCTGACCTGGAATTCACTATGTAGTCTCAAGGTGGCCTCAAAATCATGACAATCCTCCTATTTCTGCCTCCCGAGTGTTGGGATTAAAGGCGTGCACTGCCATGCCCAGCTTTACTGCTGTACTCTCTAGAATAATGGCCACCCTATGTTCTGGTTGCCATGAGACCTACTTTTAGGGTCAGTGGGTGTTCTGGAGTGTTTGTTTATGTGGATGTGAAAGTTGGTGGCCCTGGGGAGCTCCAGCGGGACTGACTACTGCGTTTACTGAAACAGGAGCCTGCCCTAGCCACCAGTTTACAGGAATGAGCTGCCCCCTGCCTAGTCACTGACCCAGAGGCCACTTTAGTCTGTGCTGTTACGGTGGTGAATCCCACAAGGTCCATAAGGGCCTCAGGCTGCAGAGACGCTGTAAACCCACAAACACAGATGCTGTGAGCACCTAGGTGAGTGTGAGGGTTCCTTCAAGTTAGCCTCACCCACTGAGGTGGCAGTGGTGAGCCCTTGCCCTAGGAACCTTACTCTCAGTCCCCTGCATCTCGGCATTGGACGACGTAAGAGAACTCTGGCCTGGTATACATTGTATCCATCAAACAAAAGGTATCAGCAATCTAACACACACTATCTTCGGAAAAGTGCTATAAGTCAACCTGTTAACATGCCAGTGATCATCTGAGGATCCCCTGTTCCTCCTCTTCCTGTAGCTTCAGAAATGTGAAGAAAATACACATTTCAGAATAGATGTTTTGGGGACAGCAAGTGCCGTGCTAGCCTCTGCCTTTGCTGTCACAGTATGCACCCTAAGGAGATGGTTGTTCCCATGTACAGTTGGGGAGAGTTAGGCTCAGAGAAGTCAGGCAGTTTACCCTGCATGTTTATTGGTATCTCAGTTCTGATTCATGCCAATTTGCCATGCAATGCTTAGGTACATTTCTTCCATGGCAGACCATGCCCATGTAGTGACCAGCCCTGATAGTTCAGAAATTACCATCTTTAGGCTGGAGTGATGGCTCAACTGTTAAGGAACTTGCCTGCAAAGGGTAATGAACCAAGTTCAATTCCTCAATACCTACAGAAAGCCAAATGTACAAAGTGGTATATGCATCTGGAGTTCGTTTGCAGTGGCTAGAGACCTTAGCAAGCCCATTATCTCTTCCTTCCCCCTCACCCCCCGCCTTGCAAATAAAAAAATATATATTTTAAAAGAAAGAAATAGCCAGGTGTGGCAGTGTATACCATTAATCCCAGCAACAGGGAAGCAGAGATAGGAAGATCACTGCAAGTTCAAGGCCAGCCTGAGACTACATAGTGAATTCCAGGTCAGCCTGGGCTAGAGTAAGACCCTACCTCAAAAAAGAGAGAGCCAGGTGTGACACACACCTTTAATCCCAGCACTTGGGAGGCAGAGGTAGGAGGATCGCCCTGAGTTCAAGGCCACCCTGAGACCACAGAATGAGTTCCAGGTCAGTCTGGACCAGAGTAAGATCCTACCTCGAAAAACAACAAAAAAGCCGTCTTCGAGAAGTAGACACACGTAAGATGATGGATCAGAGCTGTTGGACAAACATGAACTTGACCTCATATTGTGCTATGATGTGGGTCTGATATGCTAAAAAAGAAGTGGTTTGTAGGTGGATCAAAGGTCTAAACATAAAAATGTAAGAGAAGAAGAAAAATAAAATTTCAACAGGTAAAATTGAAAACTAAGAATATAGATATGTGAGCTGGGGGCACAGCTCAGTAGATCATGTGCTTGATAGGACCAAGGCCCTGGGTTTGATCCCCAGGACCCAGGAAAAAATAAAAACCACAAGAAAAATGCATACATGTGTGTATGTATGCTCTTTACCACCATTCAAGCAAATCAAGAACAACAGAAAACAAGCAGAAGATAAAAAGGAAATTATAGACAGTACCTCAAATGCATGCGGAAATGTTCAACTTCAAGACAGATTGACAAACATGATAATGGAGACTGTTGCTTGGGGAGCAGGCAGAAGACTGGGGCTTTCACACACGGGGATCCACTAGCGGCGTGTTGCAGCAGGGCCAGGAAGGACTACAGGTTCACAGATGGATCTGCCCCAAGATGTCCTGGGTGATCACGCAGAATTAGGAGTGTCTTGTCTGTTAGAATAAGCAGTGATGCAAAGTGCCTGGGGTGTTTGGAGTCCCATGATACTGAGTTCCTTGCCTCAGAGAAGAGACATTTATGTAGAGTCATGAGAAGGATGAGGCCAGATGCCAGAGAAAGTAGGCAGTAGTGAGATGGGATGCCACTTTTGAACTGGTGTTCTTTTAGCACTTGAATTCCTATAACATACTTTGGTTTAAATGCTGCTTGTCTTCCTTGGGAAAGTGGACAAGAAATATGTTATGTCCTCAAATATGTTGGAGAAAGAAGTATTTTCCCGCTCCTGCCTGGCTTTTCCCAGCAGTGTGCACCCGGGGTCTGCACTAACCACGGACCACCAGTGCGTCTGTGTGCCCCGGGCCCTCTCGTGCCTGTGCTTTACTCCTCATTCCCCACAGTAGAGTCCTTCTTCCCTCTTAGCCTCCACTTGGCCCTTACTCACGATCTTGCTCCTCCCCATACCTGCTGGGCTGACCAGGAAAGCCCCCAAGTCCAGCTGGCAATGCAACAGGGCTTCCCATGTGTGCCAGCCAGCGCAGCTTATTCTCTCTGAAGAGCCTTCTTTGAGGGTGGGCCCCCTTGGTACCCAGCTGTTCCCCAACACCTACACACACTCCTCTCTCTATAGGCTTTAATCATTGGGGTCTGCAGAGAGCTGGCCTAATGCTGAGTAGACTACAGACTCTTGGCATACCAGAGAAAGAAATGTGCTCTGGGCCCATCAGGAACCGAGGGACATCCATTTTGTCCTTTTTTTTTTTTTTTTTAACCATTTAGGTTTCTGCCCAAAATGCAATGAGATGTGTTGTCCTAGACCAGCTAAAGCATATTGTTTTCATGCCTGACAACATGGGAATGGCTGAGTCATTGCTGCTTTTTCTTTAATGAGAATTTCTTTTATTTGTTGATTCCAGTCACCAATTGACCTTTGTCGCTTCCTTCCCCGTCTCTCTGCTTCGCTGGACGTGGCCCAGGGGAGTTCTCAGGTGTGTATCTCTCCCGTCCCCTCTTCCCACTGCGGAGAGTCGCTGGAGCAGGGGCGTACACATGGGTGCTCCCCTGCTGCTGACCGTCGTTAAGGGCTGTGCACACTGACTCCCAAATTTCCTTGTGGCTGTGCAGACCTCCTAGCCCCACAGCCCTGCGCTGCTCACAGCCTGCTACTGCCCAAAGCCCAGTTGAGTTTGCTTCACTGGCTGCTGACAGGCCTTTATCTGCTCCCCTTCTCCAAGCCCAAAGAGCCCTTGAAGGCCATTTCTGGGGGGTTCGTAGAGCCGCTGAGAGCCTAGGACACTAAGACAGTTGCCTTACCCTGTTGGGCACACCCTACAAGCCAAGGGTTCCATGATGCCCCTTTCAAAGCTCAGCTCAGGGTCTCTGTGCCCACCTGGGTAACCAGGCTAAGCTGCTGTCTTACTGCTCACAGAAAGCCCAAGGCCCACCTGCCACTTCAGATGTGGCCTCTGTTCAACAGCAGCCCAGCCCCTGGGCACAGCTCCCCACGGTGTGCTTTTCTCTGTCCCATCCCCTGTAGCCCAGCATTTGGGGATGAGAGGTTACTCATGACCTACAGGTGGTTCTGGCCTGGCAGTCTGCTGTGCAGCGTATGGATAAACATTGGCAGGAGTTACTGGCTCCATCCTGCCCTCCTGACCCATCCTGTGCCCTGAGACACCTCCCGCCCCGCTGTCTACATGGGCTTAATGCGCTTCTTTTCTCTCCCTGCTCCTGCCCCGCTGCCCCGTCTCCTGTGGCACTGGGATGCTCCCGCAGTGCGCGATGATTTTTTTGGTAAGGCCACGGCCCTGCTTCAGTGTGTTCTCCTCTTTCTGGCCTCCTCTCTCCACTTGACATCTTCTCATGCTTCATGAGCCATTTGCTTTGTTCTGCATGGTGGGGCTGCAGGCTTTTCAGGCTGCAGGCCTGGGGTGAGACACCATCTCTTCTTTCTGCCTCAGCAAGGGTGGGAGGTGGCCCCTCCTGCTGAGCTGCCAGTCCCCATAGAAAACCATTGTCAGCTCTCGGAGCCTCCACATGTCCGGGACAGACTGCTCCCGGTGCTCTCCAAGTGCCTGCCAGGGGAGCAGGAGTCTGCTGGAGGCCAGGAAGGTCAGGCCTATGAGCAGCACTTCACTGTGCCTTTACTGTTGTATCACTGCAAAGACTGGGCTGGGGGCTGACTTGAGCATCCACATGGATACTTAGAGGCTTAAGGGCCATGCCTGCAGGGAGCTCAGTGTATAGGTCTACTTTGGAAAAGCGCTGGGTCACTTTCCATAAGAAGGCACCAGGGAGCTTTGTTCTCATGATCACTCCCTCTCCACTCCCACTGAAGCCACTGCTGAGGGCTACTTATTGCCCCGTGGAGGGTCGCACCCGCCACAAGCCATCCCAGCTCCTGGGCCAGAGATTTTCTTTGATTCTTAAGCTGTCGTCTCTCTTTCTGATCATCATAGCACCAATACTCATTCACTTGGAGGGTGGCACTGAGAGGCCTAAGTTATAAAAGATGGGCCTGGAAACCACAGCTGGAGTTGGGGACGGTCCTAGGGGCAGGAATAAAGGGGCTGCTCCAGGCTGTGCCCAGAAGCTGACTTCCCACAGGCTGATAGCTATGTGGATTACCCTGGGAGCCCTGGAGATGAGCCCCAGGGAAGAGTGAGGCTATCTGCTGTCTGTGGAGCTGGGCAGGAATCGTCCTGGGCTTGACTGCACCTCCCATTGCAGCTCAGCTTTCCTGCAGATGGGAACAAGGGGCCTCGTTCCCTCCCCGCAGCCCTCGAGACATAGGGCCCAGAAACATGGTTTCTCTGGAGTAGAGGCGTTCGGGTTCACCTCGATGGGCTCTAGGGGACCTCCACACTTCTCATTTCAGGAATGGGCAAAGAAGTGGGGAACCTGCTGCTGGAAAACTCACAGCTTCTAGAAACCAAGTAAGAGCTCCATGTGTTTGTTGTGTTAGAACCTCTCAACAACCCAGAGCCTGACCCAGAGCGGGGGCCCACAGGACACCAACACATACAGTAGGGCTCACCCCTGAGTAGGATGGCCAGTAGGTTAGAGCTATTATCGTCACTTCTAGTGGGAGGGTCTCACAGGACTCCTAAGTGGCTTCTTTAGAGAGTTTATCCTGGGGAACCCCAGCAAGAATGACCACCACCTTCACTGCCCAAGTCAGGCAAGTATTGCACTCTAAATTAGGATGTGCCTAACATGCGAAAGTGTGAGCAGACCCTTAAAATCACCACCACAGCCAGGTATGGCAACACTGGCCTGGCTGCAGAGCAAGATGCTACCACAAAAAAAAAAAAAAAAAAAAAAAAAAAAGTCGGGTATGGCGCACGCCTTTAATCCCAGCACTCGGGAGGCAGAGCTAGGAGGATCCCCTGTGAGTTTGAGTCCATGAGACTACATAGTGAATTCCAGGTCTGCCTGAGCTAGAGTGAGACGCTACCTCCAAAACAAAAAAGAAAGACAAAAGACCCTATTGTGTACACTTGCATGCTGCCTCTTGTCAAGCCCCATCCGTGTTTCCTTTAAAGAAATGCTTTAAATGTGGTGAAGAATGACCTCATTGCCAAAGTTGACCAACTGTCAGGGGAGCAAGAGGTGCTGAAGGGGGAGCTGGAGGCAGCCAAGCAGGCCAAAGTCAAGCTGGAGAACCGAATCAGAGAGCTGGAAGAAGAGCTGAAGAGGTGAGGGTGTGGAGGCGCAAGCGGGGTGGCCTCTGTGCGGGGTTTCCAGTGCCCCCCCCCCCCGTGTGTCCTCTCCTAAATCTAGCCTCCACCTGCAACATCCGAGAGCTCTTTTAGTAGTTTTGGGTGCTCACTGCTCAGATCCAGCCAGTAGGTAGAGTCCATTGTATGCCCGCTTCATGTGCCCCTGGGAATGGTGCCTTTCATGGCTGAAGTTCTCCATTCCTTCATTCGGAAATGGGAGAATGAGCAGGGGCCTCTGGCTGCCCTGACACTCCATGGCCCATATGCCCTCTTAGTCAGCCAAGGTCAAGGTGACATGGTCCATGGGAGTCCTGCACCCTAGCTCCAGGCCTTCTGTGACAGGACCAGCAGAGTGAGGGCAGCTGCAGGAACTTGTTCTCCCCAGGACTTGCCTGTCCTGCACTGCCCTTAGCTTTACTGTCGCCCAGCCTCTGGCTTCCTCCTCTTTGGTTATAGCAGCCTGATACCTGGGCTTTGGGACACATGAAGCGGTGGTGGGCGGGGGGTGCTCCCCCTGAAGCTTCTTCCTGCATCCTACAGAGTGAAGTCTGAGGCAGTTACCGCTCGCCGTGAACCCAGAGAAGAGGTGGAGGACGTGAGCAGCTATCTCTGTACAGAATTGGTATATCCACTATCGACCTGTGGGCTGGGTGTGGTGGGCTCCTCTCCCCTCCCGTGTGACCTCTGAACCCAGTGCATGACCTGCCATTCCATCGGGTGACTCAGTGATGTCTGAACCACCCTTCACCAGGTCCTTTCCTAGACTGAAGCAGGCTCACCTCAGAACCCTTGTCCTAGTGACACCTTCTGCAGTCACCTCCCCATCCCCCACTCCCAGCCCTAGCCAGGAGCAAAAACATGTAAGGAGACTTGGCAGAGTTAGCCCAGCCGAATCCTATGGCTCCTGCCTCCTTCCCAAGAACAGGCTGGGCCCTCCTGCATTGTAGCACCTTCCTTAGAAAACAGGCTAGGAGCCGAGCGTGGTGGCGCACGACTTTAATCCCAGCACTTGGGAGGCAGAGATAGGATCACCATGAGTTTGAGGCCACCCTGAGACTACATAGTGAATTCCAGGTCAGGTCAGCCTGAGCTAGAGTGAGACCCTACCTCGATAAACCAAAAAAAAAAAAGAAGAAGAAGAAAACAGGCTAGGCCCCTGACATCACAACAGGCATCCCCTTGATCTTGTTACTCATTGGCTCAATTTCTTAGGAGGCATAGAGAGGGACACCCCCCCCCCCATGCTGTGTGCCTCCCTCTCTCCCCCACACACAGCTCAGGAGAGATTGCTGAAGATAGATTGTGACCTCTTGAATAAAAAGGAGTTGCCAGCCCAGGTCTCAGCCCTGGCTACACACCAGCAAAAGCACAGTGCCAAGTGGGCAGGGAAAGCCTGCATGCATGCTATCCCCAGTCTGCAGCTTGGCCTGCTGAACCTTTAGGGAGCAGAGCAATAGAGCCTTCTCAGGGTTACCAGACTTAACGTACCCTGCTGTCTAGACTTCCCTTCTGTCCATTTGAGTTCAGACCTCTGTCCCTGTGCCTCACACACTGCCCATTGTACAAGAAATTATAAGAAAGGTCGCCTGTGTTGCACCCCTCAAAGTGACATTGTCCTGATGGGAGGCAGGTAGACCTTTGCCCCTCCCTGCCCCATGCCCTTGCTACTCAAACCATCATTTGCCTGAGGACCTACAGTATGCCCCACCTGGATTCTCCCACTACACCTCCCATCTAGGTAGCAGACATTCCAGAAGAAAGTGAGATATACTAGATCAACCCCCTGGCCCACCCTCGTCAGCTGAACTATGTGCCTCACCCCTGTGCAGGACAAAATCCCCATGGCCCAGCGCCGTCGCTTCACACGTGTGGAGATGGCCCGAGTACTCATGGAGCGCAACCAGTACAAGGAGCGACTGATGGAGCTGCAGGAGGCTGTGCGGTGGACTGAGATGATCAGGTGAGCACCACTGCCCTGTCCCTCGGGGTTCCAGAGCAAGCTCACAGCTTCCTCCAGAGGCTTAGGAGGGCCTGTGGGGTCCCGGGAATAGAGACCAAGGCTAGCTAGCCCCTCCTGTGCCTTCCTATGCAGAGCATCCCGGGAGCACCCATCTGTCCAAGAGAAGAAGAAGTCTACCATCTGGCAGTTGTGAGTGGGGTGCCCTGGGAAGGGGGGCTCCCCTCAGGCTGCAGCTGCTCTGCACACTGCTCACCTCCCTGTGTCTCCATGGCAGCTTCAGCCGCCTCTTCAGCTCTTCCTCCAGCCCCCCTCCTGCCAAGCGGTCCTACCCATCAGTGAACATCCACTACAAATCACCCACAGCTGCCGGCTTCAGCCAGCGACGCGGCCACGCCATGTGCCAGATCTCAGCCGGCAGCAGGCCCTTGGAGTTCTTCCCTGACGAGTGGGTGCTCCCAGCTCCTACCCCTCTGGCTGGCTGGAGGGAGGGAGCCAGATGTCCCAGAGGCCCTCCATTCCAACCCCAAAATGGACATGCAGGGCAGCCCTTTATATTGCACTGTGGGACAAGTGCTGGCCAGGTTATCCCAGGGACCAGAACTACGCCAGCGCTAGGGTCCTGATGTCCCACAGTAGGAGTCGCAGTCCCTGGGGACCACCCTCTCAGTGCTATACTGGCCTTCACAGTGCTGCCACCTTTTCTGCATGGCCTTGGCCTCTGTGCACCACCCCAGGCACTTGATTGAACATCTTGCTGACACCAAGGAGCCATTTCAAGCCACCTCCAGTAAGGAGTTTCTGGCCTCCTTGCCTAAGCTACAGTACAGCTTATTCCTGGTACCTTGGCAGTAGAGCAGATTCTGGGACAGGGGCAGAGCTTGAAGTGACCTCTAAGCCCAAGGTCACACCCCATGCTAGAGAAAGCCACCCTCTTGTCAGATGGGTGTCCCATAACGCAGAAAAGGCAAGGGCAGATCCGGTGAGGTCCAAAGCATGGCATACTCCTGAGGGCAGGCCCGTGTGGCTCTGGGCCCTAGTCTCCCTCAGGCTACTGCTGCCTGCCTTGGACGTCGTTAACTATCAATCCTCCTACCCAGTGACTGCACCTCTTCTGCCCGGCGTGAGCAGAAGCGTGAGCAGTATCGCCAGGTGCGTGAACACGTGCGCAACGATGACGGCAGGCTGCAGGCCTGCGGGTGGAGCCTGCCTGCCAAGTATAAGCAGGTACTTGGAATAGAGGGCAGTGCCAGGCCGTGGGGGGGGGGGGGGCGGCAGCCCAGAGCAGTGTAAGTGCCAGGCGGCAGACAGTGTGGGTAGGAGGCCAGATAGACCCATCCTCAACATGGTTTGGGCAGGTGTGAATCAGTGAGGGCCTAGAAGGCTTGGTCCAGTGCATTCTGCACCTGAAGCTGGCAGTTGACTGACCCAGGCTTCTGAAGGTCAGTACCTGCCTCTGGCCTTCCATCACAGTGCCTCCTGCTCTGTTGCAGCTGAGCCCCAATGGGGGCCAGGAGGATACACGGATGAAGAATGTGCCTGTCCCCGTGTATTGCCGTCCTCTGGTGGAGAAGGACCCCAACATGAAGGTGAGTTAGAGAGCCCTCATGCAGAATCCCGCAGAGGCGGGCAGACCCCTGCTAAAGCCCTCTGGAGGCCAGCAGAGCGGTACGCCTGGACCCCACAGCCCTGCTTTGCAGCTCTGGTGTGCTGCCGGGGTCAACCTGAGTGGATGGAAACCAAATGAGGAAGACTCTGGAAGTGGAACCAAACCAGCTCCAGGTCACGACCCACTGACCTGTGACCGGGAGGTAGAAGGCGAGCCCAAGAGTAACCACACATCACCTGAAAGGAAGAAGGTAGTGTTGGCTAAGGCCCTGGTGTCCTCCTACCCCACTCCGAATCTGTAGGTAGTTCCCTGCAGGGTCTGGCCAGTGACAATGCTTCCTCCCCCATAGAGAGGGGAGGCAGGTGCTACCAGCGTCCATGTCACCATGTCTTCTCTCTAGGCCAGACCTGGCTCCACCTGCCTCCTAGTCTGTGGAGCTGTAGGATTACCCACTGTCCCTTTTGGTCAGCAAAGGTCAGGCTTGGGAGCACAAGGCACATCCTGCCTCATGCAGAGAAGCCAGCAACAGGAGAGGCCACTCAGGAGAAATACCATATACTTCACAGTGGAGACCAGGGCATAGGTTTATGTCCCTGTCTGATGGGGCCTGGAGAGTACCTTCTCCAAGCTTGGTTCCTCTTGGAACCCTCAAGATGTTGTGATTCTTTAAATAAATAAAAGCTGGGCGTGGTGGCACATGGCTTTAATCCCAGCACTTGGGAGGCAGAGGTAGGAGGATCATTGTGAGTTTGAGGCCACCCTGAGACTGCGTAGTCAATTCCAGGTCAGCCTGGGCCAGAGTGAGACCCTACCTCGGAAAAAAAAAAAAAAAAAAAGTGGCCTCTTTGCCACTGCACAGAAACTCTAAGATGCATGCACCACTTTGTGAGTCTGGCTTCATGTGGGTAATGGGTGGGGAACCTGGAACAGCCAGCTTTGCAAGCAAGTGCCTTTAACCTCTGAGCTTTCTCTCCAGTCCCTAGATGTGATTCTTAGTTCCCATCTAACCTGTTGGGGTGAACAGCTGTGTCCAGAGGAGGCACATTCAAGGCTAGACCCTAGAGAATCCCAGAGACTCTCTGATCCATGTTAACCCAAGTTTGGGCATCAGCTTTGCCTCCCCTGTGCTCTGAAACAGGCAAAAGAGATCCCTGAGACCGACGCCACGTCCAGCCGGGTATGGATCCTCACCAGCACCCTAACCACCAGCAAGGTGGTGATCATTGATGCCAACCAGCCAGGCACTGTTGTGGATCAATTCACAGTCTGCAATGCCCATGTTCTATGCATCTCCAGCATCCCTGGTAAGCTCTTGCTGGCACTGCAGGTGCTTGCCCACCAGTGGGCACTGCCCTACAGAGCTGGTTCTCAAGGCAGGTGGCTCTTCCTGTTTACTCAAGTGTGACGAGACATTTAGTAGATAGAGATGAGAGCCCTATTGGGAATGTTAGTGGACAAGAGGCCATGCGAGGGTGAGCCACGTGAACAGGAGGAGGCTCACTGGGTGTGGACAGGGCTCTGGCTTCACACCTCAGCAGCATTCCTGTGACCTTCTGGGTCCAGCCCTAATACCACCTAATACCATGCTGAGGGTCCCAGCAAGTCTCTGATTTGAAACCTTAGCCTGTGCTGGGAAGGCCTCTCTTCCTTAGGATCTGTCACATGGCAGGCACTAGTTGTTCTGGGGGCCAGAGTCTCACTTAGTCAGTTCCCTTCAGTCTAAGGACTGGACTCTAGGCCTCTTGGTGAGTGTCCCCAGAGGACAGAACCAGGTGTGGGCAAAACCAGGCTCATTGTTCCCCGGAGCCCTGCTCTGAAGAGCTGAGGTGCCCCTGCCGTGAGGGCTCACGCACTGCGCATCCCCCCAGCGGCCAGCGATGGTGACTATCCCCCCGGGGAGATGTTCCTAGACAGCGACGTGAACCCCGAGGACTCGGGCACTGATGGTGTGCTGGCCGGCATCACCCTAGTGGGCTGTGCCACCCGCTGCAATGTGCCACGTAGCAACTGCTCCTCCCGAGGGGACACTCCAGTCCTGGACAAGGGCCAGGGTGAGTCTTGGGCAGCCTTCTCCCCATGACCCTTGTTCCTCTGCTTTGCCCAGCCAAGCTTAACCCTCCTTCCACAGGGGAGGTGGCTGCCACTGCCAATGGGAAGGTCAACCCCTCCCAGTCCACAGAGGAAGCCACAGAAGCCACGGAGGTGCCAGATCCTGGGCCCAGCGAGCAAGCAGCAGCTGCAGTTCGACCTGGGCCCCTCACAGAGCATGTCTTCACCGACCTGGCACCCATCCCACCCTCTAGCACCCAGCCTGGCAGGTGGGCTCTTGGGTCAAGCGAGATGAGAAGGGGAACAGCAGCGGTGGGCAGGGTTTCAGGAACAGGACAGGCTTTTGTGGGTCACCCTGCAGCCCCGTCCTTTTCACAGTGAGAATGGGCCAGAACCTGATGGCAGCAGTGCACAGCCCCAGGCAGAGCCTGCTGGGGACCCTTCAGCAGCCAGCAGCAGTGCCGCACCCACCATGTGGCTGGGAGCTCAGAATGGCTGGTAGGCAGCGCTGGGGACAGGCAGTACTGGGGTGGAAGTTGGGTTGGGAGGGCCAAGTGAGCCCGCCAGCCCTGCTCAACCTGTCCCCCTCCACAGGCTGTATGTGCACTCAGCCGTGGCCAACTGGAAGAAGTGTCTGCACTCCATCAAGCTGAAGGACTCTGTGCTGAGCCTGGTGTATGTAGCCTCTGGAGGGCGGGCGTCAGGGCCCATGCTCCTGGTGGCCTCGGCCTATCTCACTACGTTCCCATTCCAGGCACGTCAAAGGCCGAGTGTTGGTGGCCCTTGCAGATGGGACTCTGGCCATCTTCCACCGTGGCGAGGGTAAGTAAGACCTTTTCTGTGGGCCTTACAAAGATTGGTCTAGGGAGCTCCCCAGGGAAGTTCTGAGCCTGGCAGTGGCTCCTCCATCCCAGCTCCTGGAGCAGAGTTGGACCCCAGCCAATCCTGACCAGGTATCTCGGGCTTTCTCCAGATGGCCAGTGGGATTTGAGCAACTATCATCTGATGGACCTGGGCCACCCACACCACTCCATTCGCTGCATGGCTGTTGTGGATGACCGCGTCTGGTGTGGCTACAAGAACAAGGTGCACGTTATCCAACCCAAGACGATGCAGATTGAGGCGAGTGCAGCTGTCCGTGTCCAGGGAGGGAAGTCTTCTATCTCATGGGAGGCTGGGGTAGGCTGCACAACATTGAGGTGGGCCCTGCATTGTTCAGGTCCTCCACCCATTGATGGGCTGCCATGATCCCACAGAAGTCATTTGATGCCCACCCAAGGCGAGAGAGCCAGGTGCGGCAGCTGGCCTGGATTGGCGATGGGGTGTGGGTGTCCATCCGTTTGGACTCCACCCTGCGGCTCTACCATGCCCACACCCACCAGCACCTGCAGGACGTGGACATCGAACCCTATGTCAGCAAGATGCTGGGTGAGCCGGGTGTGGTGGCACATGCCTGTGGTCCTAGTCCTTGGGAGGTGGAGGCAGAAGGATCAAGAGCTTCAAGGCCAGCCACAGCTACATAATGAATGCTAGGCTACATGAGACCTGTCACCGAAAAAAGAGGCTCACTGAGGGGCTGCACTGGTAGGGTGGTGGGGCATCCACCATAGGCTGTACTGACCCCCATTCCTATCCCTACCTCAGGCACCGGCAAGCTGGGCTTCTCCTTTGTACGCATCACAGCCTTACTCATTGCGGGCAACCGCCTCTGGGTGGGCACTGGCAATGGAGTGGTCATCTCTATCCCTCTGACTGAGAGTGAGTAGCTCCCAAACTCCTGGGGACACTAACAAGCAAGGGACTGCTGTGCTAAAGGGCTTGTCAGGTTCCCAGAGTGGGTGGACACCACAAGGCCATTCCAGGAGCACCCTAGCTACCTGTTTGGCCAAGCTCAACCTCCACCTCTCTTCCTCAGCTGTGGTTCTGCACCGAGGTCAGCTCCTGGGGCTCCGAGGTAGGTCCACAGCCCCTGCCCATTCCGTGGCCCAGGGTATTTGCTCTCCTGACCACCTGCTGGAAATAAGGTGGCCCCACCCTCCTGTCCCTGTATCTCCAGCCAACAAGACATCCCCCACATCTGGGGAGGGGGCCCGTCCAGGGGGCGTCATCCACGTGTATGGAGACGACAGCAGTGACAAGGCTGCCAGCAGCTTCATCCCTTACTGCTCCATGGCCCAGGCTCAGCTCTGCTTCCATGGGCACCGTGATGCTGTCAAATTCTTTGTCTCAGTGCCAGGTACGCAGCTGTCCCTGTCCTCTGTTCTGCTCTGCCCTGCCCACAACACTTCAGGGGCACAGCTGGGGCCCCTTCAGGAGACTGTTGTCCTGAAGTCCTTCTGCCCTGTGACAGGAAATGTGCTGGCCACTCTCAACGGCAGTGTGCTGGATAGCCCATCAGAGGGCCCTGGGGCTGCTGCTCCTGCGGCAGAAGCCGACAGCCAGAAACTGAAGAGCGCACTGGTGCTAAGCGGTGGGGAAGGCTACATAGACTTCCGTATCGGTGAGTGGACACAGTCTGGGCGTGGGGCCTGGCATGGTCAGGCAGGGCCCCCCCACTTATGACTCCAAACTCCCAGGGGACGGAGAGGACGACGAGACGGAAGACAGCACTGGGGACGTGAGCCAGTCGAAGCCTGTGTTGTCCAAGGCTGAGCGCAGCCACATCATCGTGTGGCAGGTGTCCTACACCCCAGAGTGAACCCACCCTGCCTGACGCCAACTGTACATAGGACCCTGCCTGCCTGCCCCCTGCCTGTCCCCTGGGGTAGCCAGGCCTGTCCATCCCCTTCTAACCTCTCAACTTGCAGCTTTTGCCTGAGGTCCAGCCCCCAGCCATTAGGAAGGGGTAATGCAGGTCGGTGGGAGGGAGGGAGGCAGTAGTGGGTGGGGTTCCCATCGGGGAGGGGAGAGCCTCTGGGACACCATGTCCCCAGTAGCTCCTGGCACCCATCTCAGCATCAACCCCAGAGGCACCTCGAGGGTACAGGACAGAGATGGCTGTTGGTGGTGCCCACAGGTGGGCCTGGCTCCACCTAGGGCTCCCCAGTCCTGCAGAAGCAGGTGCCCCATCCTGCCGTCTTCCCAGTCTACTTGCTTTGCATGCTGCCCTGGGGCAGGGGTCCTGACGCCCATGCCAGCCCATGCCATTGTTCTCCGAGGGACCCAGGAGGCCAGCCAGCATCTGCTGCCCAGGTGCCTGGATCACAGCCAGCCTTCTTTGTCCCCGAACTTCAGTTTCCATGGCCTCCATCCTGGGCCTCACCCTGGACCTAGCATGAAAGCTTGGGCCAGGCTCCCTGGGCAGCTGCTCCACATGAACCAATGCCCTTTGTCCCAAGGGAGCTGTGGTTGTCCAGCCCCTCCCAGAAGCCCCTAGGGTAGAATTTCTCAGGCTGCCAGGGCAAGCCCAGGCCTCAGGAAGAAAGGTGGTCCTGGCCTGCCCCGGGTCAGTCCTTGGATGCAAGGCTCAGCCTCAGGTTGATGGGGGATGGTGTGTTCCTGGGGCCTGCCTCCTGCACAGGGCTCCAAGGAGCTCAGCTCCCAGACACGTACTAAGTGCCTAGGGTTGCCCGCTGTGGCCTGCTCCCTTGGAGAGCAACTGACAAGGCTGCCAGGCAAGGCTAGAAGAGCTGAAGATGGGCCAGGGTGGACGCAGCTCTAGGCAGGGGGCAGATACCACCCTGGCAAATACTCTGGCGGAGTGGCCTGCCCTACTGGTCTCCACACCTTCCTGGTCCTGGCCTTACTCCTCAGGGGTGCTGATCAGGGCCAGCTGGTCCCTGCTGTCCAGCTCCCCACCAGAGAAGCACAGTTCCAGGGACACTCATTGTCTCTGAGCCCGACTGGCCACCACAAGCTGCAGCCACGTGCAGCTGCAGGCTTCTCCCCACCACCTCTCCACTGTGATGTATGTCCCTTGTCTGTTCCCACAAGTGTGAAGTGACGGGTTGGTTGGGTGGGTGCAGATGGGGGAAGGGCCGGTGCAACTCTCCTCAGGCTTTGGCCCTGCAAGTAAAACCCACATATCTGCTCTGTACGTAATAAACATCTTACCACAGTGCCTCTTGTCTCTGGACCACACCAACACGCTGGGGTTTTCTGCAGTTTATTATGAAAAGGTGAAGGAAGCGAAAGTGAGGGCACTTTGAGTGGAGGCCACTGTCCTGGGTGGACCTGCACCCACTTCCCTGTCCCACTGGGATACCTCGAGGCTGGCTACACAGAACCCCAAGCTTCTACTCATACAACCAGTGCCCTGCGCTGTCCTCCCAGCACAGAAGCTCCTCTGCGCGGAACCAGAGCGAGATCTCCCGGCGGGCACTTTCCACTGAGTCGCTGCCATGAATCACGTTCCTGCAGGGATGAGCGCGCGTGAGTGGGTGCAGAGGGGTGGGGTAGGGTGGGGGTAGCCAAAGAGGATGCGGACGGGACTTACTTGCCAACCTCTACGCAGAAATCTCCCCGGATGGTGCCAGGCAGGGCGTCCCCCGGGTCGGTGGCCCCAATGAGGGCTCGTGAGGCACGGACTACGTCCAACCCTTGCCACACCTGCGGGGGCAACCGTTAGCGGCGGGAAGACTGTCCAGGACCCACCAGCCCATGGGAACTCACCATGGCCACGACGGGTCCCGAGCCCATGTACTTGACCAGGCGGCTGTAGAAAGGGCGCTCGCGCAGCTCCGCATAATGCTCCCGCAGCAGCTCCTCCGAGGCCTGCGAGGGACAGCCGCCTGTTCCAGAGCCCCGAGTCCTGCCCATGCCTTCCCCGCTCCTCCGGGCCCCTGTCGCACCTGCACCAGCTTCAGTGCCACCAGCTTGAAGCCCTTCCTCTCGAAGCGCCGCACGATCTCACCCACCAGCCGCCGCTGCACGCCATCGGGCTTCACAGCCAGGAAGGTGCGCTCGTGCACGCCACTGCAGGCTGCGGGAACGCTGGTGTCAAGCCTGGGTCCTCGCGCGCCCCAGCCCCGGCCCCGGCCCGGGTCCGACCCCCGCACTCACCCGCCGGGAAGAGGTTGGCGAAGAGGGTCAGCACCAGACAGATCATGGCGACGGACGCGGCGCTCGCTCGCGGGGCGGACGCGGGGGCGGGGCCTCTCTTAAAGGGCCCCGCGGGCTTCCCTGGCGCCAGGCGTTCCCCGGATACAGGAGCCCAGAGCATAGACACTGCGCCTGTGACCCGCTATTTCCTACTACCTAGTGCCCCTGGGCACCGCCGCCTTCCCTCTCACAGCCGCGCAGCGCTCACACAAAGCAGCCACAACCCAGTCCGCTTCAAGCATTTATTTCTAGCCACAGGAACAAGAAAGGCCGGCACCTATCCAAGAGGCTCCTCGTTCGCAGATGTCGAGGCGAAAATAGTCTCCTCTAGCCCTGCGCCGGAAGGGCGGTCCGGTTTACTTAAAGACACTTGTCCATCACATGACCTCCATTGCCTCATCCCAGGTACAATGCCATTTGTGGCAGTTACACTGGAGTGCCCTTGGACTTCCCCTTGGCCTCCTGTTTCTCAGGGTAGTCCCAGGGACGCAGAGCCCTTAAGTTCAGAAGTGGCTCCTGGACACTGGTATCACCATGCTTCTTTCGTTCCGCGAGGATCATGGCCCGCAGCAGCGGTGGGTAGGGCACAGAGCGCTGAGTGCCCTCTGGAGTGGGTGTGAATGTGGTGAAGGCCTCTTCCTCGTGCTTGGGCACCAGCCGCCAGTCGTGGTACATGACGTGCTCGATCTCCCGGGCCTCGTCCTCTGTCTTCCCTGGGGCAAGAAGACAAGGCTGATGGAGCGCTCTTTGGATAATCTGCTGCCCGGCATACTCCCTCCGGTACCCAGCCTTACCTTTGAAGGTCAGGATGCCCCAGGCCTTCCCGTGGTCCAGGTTCTGCAGAACAAGAGGGAGACGGGTCAACTCAGAAAGCGGGCTCCTCCAGGGCACGGGGAGCAGGAGTCCCCCTGGGTTGCCTGGGGCAGAGAGAACAGGCCCAGGGTGGACGGCACGGAGCAAGCGTGGACCTTGGGAAGGGCGGGACCGGGAGGGAGCAGGCGCACCTGCGCCGTGTAGTCGGCCCGCACGCGCGTGAGGCGCCAGTAGCACGGCTCGTCGTGCTGCCACAGCCAGGACTTGCGGGTGACCAGACGACCCAGGCCGAAGAGCGGGAGGCGCGCGAGCAGCTGCAGGAGGCGGCTCTCGCGGCGCACGTCGGCCCAGGCGCGCACCGGCAGCCGACGGCCCGACAGCGGCCTGGTCAGCGTCTCGTCGTCCAGGGCGTAGAGCTGCGAGTCGCGCGGCCGGTTCCGCTGCTCGCGCAAGGCGCGAACGCGGCGGGCCAGCTCCGCGATCAGCCGAGGCCTCACTTTCTTGCGCGCCATGCCTGCGGCCTCTGCTCCCCGCCGGAAGCGCGTATGCGCGCAGCTCTCCCGTGCCGGAAGCGGCTGGCGTCCCGGGCTAAAGTGTCCGGCTACGTCCGTCCGGAATCGGTGGGGAAAGCCGGGGCTATGGCAGAGGCCCGGCCCGGGAGACGCACGGGCTCGCGCCGTGGCCGACAGCGGCGGCCCCCGACCTGGGAGATCTCGGACTCGGACGCCGAGGGCGCCGCCGCTCCGGAGGTCGCCGCTGAAGGCCAGGGCGCGGCGGGAAAGAGCAGGGCGGCGGCCCGGGCGCTGCGGTCGGATCAGGTCCTGAAGCGCCTGGCGGTGTGCGTGGATCCAGGTGCGGGGCTGGGGGAGGAAAATAGGGTGCCGACCCCCCTCCTCCAGGGCAGCGTCCCCACCCCTCGGGTCCTGGCGGGGGAAGGGAGGAATGACCTCCTTGTCCCCGGTTGCGCCCAGCCGTTCTGGAAGATGCAGGTTCTGACATCCTGATGGAGGCCCTGGGCGCGCTGGGCTGCGAGTGCCGCATCGAGCCGCAGCGCCTGGCCCGCAGCCTGCAGTGGAGCGGCGGGTGGCCCGACCCCGACACCAGCGCCGTGAGTGGTCCTTCCTAGTGCCCTAGCCCGAGGGTTCATGATGGCCTCGGACTGGACAGACAGCTATGAACACCGCGCGCACCTCACATAGGGTTTGTAATGAATGCCCAAGCCGCGCGAACCAGAACTCAGCTGCTGCCTGAGACCTTCCTGTCCCCTGTGAGACTGGGGTCAGCGTTCCTGCCATCCATGGACTTGGGAAGGATTTGGCCCTCTGGGGAGCAGTCCTGGAAGGCCTGGGCTTGGCTGTGCTCAGAGCTGCAGGGCTATTGGTATGCCCGGTGTTAGCTAAGAAGCAAGGGGAAGAGCCCGTGTGTACACAGGCCAAGGGTGGTGAGCAACACCCCTGATGTCTCCACAGGTGCCTCCCGAGTTGTGCAATGAGGATGAGTGCGAACAGTTGCTTCTGCTGGAGCCCCAGGAGTTTCTACGGGGTGCCGCCCAGCTGACCCAGGTGCTGGGGAAGGCCCTGTCCTTTGTCCTGAGGGGCTGGATTCCCCAGTCAGCGGTGGGCTGGGGCTCTGGTGCCCTGGCTGGAAATACAGAAAGCAAGTGATGGCTGGGTTCTGCCTACAGCATCTGACAAGGGGAAGAATGTTTGGCTGATGTCTGCCTGGACTGCAGTTCGGTTAAACTGTAGATGCCAGTGTCCAAGGGTCAGCATTTGCTGAGCGCTTGCTAAGTGCCAGGCTGAATACAGAAGTGGACCATAAACGGGATGGGGGGCTGGTTCTGTTCCTCCAGAATCTGGAGTGTGCCCAGGTGCTGCCCAGCCTCGCTGACCTTGGGGAGGAAGAGCTGGTCAGCAAGGAGAGGGTCTGTGCACTTCATTTACCCTGCTCCTCTTCCCTCTGCAAACTGACCATGCTGGTGGCTGTGGGTCTGTTCCCACAACCCTTGGGCAAACAGGTTTGCATGCGTTCTTACTTTCAGATGACAAGCCCACCCAGCAACCTGCCTTGGCTTTCTGCTGAGAACCCGGCCCGCCCCCACCTGGCTGTCATTGGGCTTGACACATACCTGTGGTATCATACCCCCTAACGTCCTTAGTAGAGCTGGCTAGGATGGAATTCCAGGGGAACATAGGCTGCCTCCTAGGGCTACCATCCCCACCGTTCTGGGTGGGCCCTGCAGAGGCAGGAGACTTGGGGTGTGGGGAACCTGAGGAAGATCACCTTTGCACAGGTCTCACCAGCCTAGTGTCCAGAAGAGGCAGCAGCTAGAGAGGACAAAGGAGGCCCATGCCAACGTGACCATCAGCTGGCCTGAGGTGGAGGAGGTGAGGGCCACTATGGGTAGGGTGAGAATAGTTGGCCTTGACCCTGGCACTTGGGTTGCTGAGGCCTAGTGATTAGCTCCCAGCACTGTTGGGATTGGTGGTCCCTGGGGAAAGTCAGCCCATACCCACAGCTCACCCTTCCCAGGCCCTGGTACTGCTTCAGCTCTATGCAGACGTGCACGTGCTGCTGGTAGACTCCTGGCAGGAACTGAGTCAGCATGTGTGCGCCTTCACCAAGGCCCTCTCCCAGCGCCCCTCAAAGTGAGTGCTCCTGTGGGGGTAGCACTTTGGAGGTCATGCGAGGGTTCTGAGCTGTGAGGGAAATAGGGAAAGGCTCGCTAAGCCTCCTGTTCTACTTCCTATTTCAGGCAGTACCGGGACTCCCAGGCCTTTCCCTTCTGCACCGCAGGTCGCTGGGCCTCAGGCCTAAAAGTGACCAGAGACGGCTCTGGGCTTCGAGGAGTATGGTTGAGGCAGATCGGGCAGTTTAACCGGGTCAGCCCAGCTGTGGCTGATGCTGTCATTACCGCCTTCCCCTCCCCCCGCCTTCTGCAACAGGTGAGTGTCCCCCAGTCCATACCATTCCCCTCAGGAATGGAGACTGAAGTCTGCCTGCTCACACTTATGCATGCTCTAGGCTCTCATGGCCTGCAGCACAGAGCAGGAGCGCCTGGGCCTCCTGGCTGACCTCCCCGTCAAGACCCTTGGAGACGGACAGTCCCGCAGAGTGGGGCCTGACCTCTCACGACGCATCTGCCTCTTCCTCACTACCACCAATCCTGACCTCCTGCTGGACCTGGCCTCCTGATTACACCCATGGCACCCCAGGCCTCCTGCCTGCCTACCAGAAGGGAACACAGTCCAGCCTGGGGCCCAATCCACAAGACTGACCAGTCACCCTGAGGGGCAGGCAAGGGGATGGGACTCTAGCCACTGTAAACACTCAGCAACTGACTGGCTGGATGTGAGTTCCAGGGGAAGTGAAAGGTGGAAGCTGGGGTGAACAGAAGAACCGGGGGTGTTGGGCTTCTGCCCTCTGCATGTACACCAGCTGCACAAGCCTGATGGCGGGGCATTGGGAGGGGCTGAAGAGCACCACCCAGTCCCACTGCTTCTGAGGCTGTTCTCTCGGGGAGAAGCAGTACGGGGCCCTGGGAGGAAGAGAGCCAGGCCTGCACCTCCACAAGCTGCTAGACACAGCCAGACCCAGTGGGAGACAAACGCGGGCAGCCCAGGCTTTGGTGTGGGCCCTTTAATGTCACATTGGGAGTGAGACTTAAACCCTACATGGTGCGCCAGCTGAAGTCTGTGAGCAGGAGCTGGCAACATGCAAAGCAAGCTGGGAAAGACCGACTCCTCCTTCCTGGCCACACGTCCCCCCACCCCCACCCCAGGGTCCAGGAGTGCTTAGGCTGCTGTTACTGGGACACTGAGGGAGAGAGGAAGACCCGAAGGACTTCACAGCACCACTTCCCAGGCAGCACAAGGACCCCAACACCTGACAATCTGTGGCCCTGGAGGCCCCACAGAATGGACTGGCCTTTAGGAGACAGGGACAACCCCAAACAGACTTCGGTCCTTCCCTCTCGTGCTGCCCTGGAGGGTTAGAGAAGGCAGTCCCGGCCACCCTGGGGCCACTCTGACTGGGCAAGTCAGGTCCTTCGGCAGCGCTTCCTCTGGCAGGGTCTGCTCTCGGGACTCTCGACCCCTGTGCTGGGTGGGGGTGCAGGGGGCTTCCGGCGGCTGCAGTTCATCCTCAGGACCCAGCCCAGCTTGTTGTGCAGCACCTGCTTGAGGCCAGGAGGCAGAGGCAGGCCCTCGAGGGTGTCCCCCGAGTCAGGCCGCAGCTGGCGCAGGCGGTAGCAGCACAGGTACTGCAGGGAGGTGGAGCTGGCGCAGGAGCGGATCACCTTCATGCTGCTCTTGGCCGCTGTGGAGCACACCATCGGGTAGAAACGCCTGTTCCGCAGCCGGGTGGCAGCCACTCCTGGAAGGGAAGAGCGGAGGGGAAGGGGCTGCTCTTCTGCTTCCCACAAACTGCCAAGGTGAACAGCTTGTGCCACTCTGAGGCAGGATGCTGGACTCGGCTTTGGCCTAATGACCCCAGTCTGGCCGGCCCCGTTCACCCTGGAGGTGCCTCAGGTCACAGCCAGCTTGGTTCCGCCACATCCTGCAGGCACCTATCTGCAGTATCCATTCAGAGCCGGGCTGAGGGAAAGCACCCTCACCTATGCACGTCCGGTTCTTGAAGAAGGTCAGCGTCCCGTGCCAGGTGTCCAGATGGACACCAATGATGGAGCCCTGGCCGAAGCGCGAGGAGAAGCTGGTCTTGTCGCCCTTGTGATGGAGGAGTCCTGAGGGCAGCGAGTGGAGTGGGGTGAGCCCAGGAGGATCTGCTGCCCTGCCTGCCCTAGCCCAGCCCAGGGCCACACCCACCAGTGTAGGAGAGGCCCCAGCTGTCTTCATCTCTGCCGAGCAGGCTGCAAAACGTGTGATGGTACTTGTCCAGGTCCACATCTGATGTCCCGATGCCCACCATCTGGGAACAGTGGGGCTGGGCAGAGGGGTGCCTGGGGCCAGGGCCCGAGGCAGCTGCCCTCCTGCTGGCAACCACTTACCATGTCAGTACCATAGACAGGAGAGGTCATCTTGATCTCCCAGAAATGCTGGCCATCCCCTAGCTCCTTGGTGCCCCGGATGGCTGCAGTGCCACAGCTATACTCCATGTGGAAGCTGACCTTGCGATTGTCACAGCTCAGCAAAGTGGCCGAGGACTTGTTCAGATCATCCCAGACCCAGTCAAAATCTGCAGGACAGAAGAGTCCAGGCTAAGCCCACTGTGCCAGGGCCAGGGCCCACCTTATCAGTGTCACTGAACCTGTCCAGCCTTCCTCAAGGGCACCTGCAGGATACTCACCCTCATCCTCCTCACCACAGCGGCAGTCCTTGTCACGGTGTACCATGTGCAAGCTGTTACAGAAGGCGGCCTCACTCTGGCTCTCGCAGTCACAGAAGGACTCTCCAGTTACTGGCACAGCGCTGGGGATGGATGGTGGCAGGGACGAATACTCGGGGTCAGAATCTGACTCACTGTGCTGGGAGGGAAGGGGCAAAGAGTTCTGTCAGCAGTCCACCATCTCCTAGCCTCCTAACTTTTGCCAGGGAAAGAAAATAAGGAGCATGCCATGGCCCATCTCATGCTATGGACACCTGACCTGGGAACTGGCCCCTGTGCCTGGTACAGTGTGGGGAGGTGGGGAAATGGCCCCTGGGGGCTGGCTTTTAAACTGGCTTCCTATGACGTCTGAAACTCAATGCACACCTTATAGTCCCGTTTCTACACAGCTGACCTGTGGACCTACCACAGCCCACCCAATGCGGGGCCCATCAGCTCCATGCTCCTGTCTTCTCCAGGCAGCTCATTATGCCCTAAACCTCAGGGATGGCCCGAACAGCAAGGTCCAGCGTGAGGACCCTCACAGTGTGCAACCTGAGCTTCTCTGGACCCTTTTGTTCTGGAGGCAAAGGGAATGATCTTAGGCCAAGTAGGCTGCTGTGCCAAGCCCCAGCTGTAGGAAACCCTTCCAGGAGGTTACAGGCTTGTGGCTGGAGCTCCTATTCCTGTGGGCCTGGTGTGGCCATGGCCAGGCACCAAGGCTGAACTGGTCAGGTTCCAGCCACTGAATGACCCACAGTCCTGGGAGATTGGCCAGAGAGGTTTTTGCAAGTCACACCATTCCCATTCTACCATCATGCAGGTCTTTAGATGCCCACTTGGCCCCCTGGACCCTGGGTCAGCCCACTTGGCAACCACTTCGGCTCTGGCTTCTGTATCCCTGGCCTCTCTCTGTCCCTGCTATGACCACACCACAGCTCCTGCCACTTGCCCATAAAGCCCCACTGTGGGTGCCAGGTACTCACTACACTTCCCCAAATGGAAGCATTCTGCTATCGGTGATTGATTCATAGCTGTTTTCCTCACAGCAAGGGCTTCCTGCTTCCTATGTCTATCATGGGATGCTTGCGGTAGCTTAAGCAGACAAAGACGTAACCAGTATCAGACACATCTGAGGGGAAACTGGGTCACTTGCCCTCCAACTCCAGGCCGGGTGTGCAGCCCAGAGGCCAGTGACATCCCCAGAAGCCACAGCACCAGGTATAAGACACCCAGATGCCAAAGTGAACACAACTCATCAAGAGCCAACCAAAATAGCTGCTGGGCTAAAAGGGATGTTTGCACCCTAGTGGCAGAGGAGGGGGTTTCCCTCAGCGAAGGCTGGCCAAGCCAGGAGCCAGGATAAAGGCCAAGCTGACACTCCCTGGGGAGGAGTCAGGAACGGTGGAAGGCAGGGTGCTTGCTAGTCAGCCCCACACAGGGCCCAGGGCAACTGCCTGCCATCCCACATCATACCACAGGCCATTAGGTGACAGAGGACAGCAGCATGCATATGTCACTCCATCCCACACAAGCCTGTTGAGACAGACTGACAGCTGGAGGCATGGCTGGAATTCAGCTGGCCTCGGGCTCAGAGGTCAGGTTTTAGCTTCTAGGTTCTCCCCACAGCCTAGAGGTCCCACGGGACTCAAGGAGGCGCCTGCCCCTACCAAGATACCTGGCTGAACCAAAGCCACAATGCTGACAGCCATGACAACAGAGGCAACACAGCCTGCCAGGGAAGTATAGAAGCACAGGAAGCAAAATAAGCAGCCACTCTGGGGTCCCCTCACCCTGCCCCAGCAGGCCTACAGGACCAGCAGAAGCATCTGGCTGGGTAACTTCCCAATGTCTTTCCCCTCCCCACGTTGCCAGGCCTCTCTGTGCAAGTCCAGGGGAAATCTTAGCAGAATTAGCACAGGAAGCTGGGCGTGGTGGCGCACACCTTTACTGCCAGCACTCAGGAGGCAGAGGTAGGAGGATCGCCATGAGTTCAAGGCCACCCTGAGCCTACATAGTGAGTTCCAGATCAGCCTGAGCTAGAGAGAGACCCTACCTTGGGGGAAAAAAAAAAAAAAAGATTTAACACAGGAAGCCTAGGCTTTAAGAACACAGATCCAAGACTGGAGAGATGGCTCAGCAGTTACAGTGCTTGCTTGCAAAGAAAATTGACCTGGGTTCAACTCCCCAGTACCCACGTAAAGCCAGATTTACAAAGTGCTACATGCATCTGAAGTTCGTTTGCAGGAGCTGGCAGCCCTGGCACACTCATTCATTCTTATTCTCATTCATTTTTTTCCTCTCCAGAGATCCAGCCAGGCAGGGTGGCACACACCTATAAATGCCAGCCCTCAGAAGCTGCAGGAGGAGGACTGTCATGAGTTTGATGCCAACCTCAGCTACAGTCTCAAAAAAAAAACAATAAATAAAAAAAAGGCTGGGCATGGTGGCACACACCTTTAATCCCAGCACTCGAGAGGCAGAGGTAGGAGGATTGCTGTGAGATTCATGCCAGCCGGAGACCATATAGTGAGTCCCAGGTCATTCTGGGCTAGAGTGAGACCCTACACCTCAGGGAAGAAAAAAAAAAAAAAAGAATCACAGATGTGTAGCAAGTTAGCCACTATTCTAGAAACTAGCAAGGCAGGCAGAAAAGGCATCTGTTTCAAAGTAACCCACAGCATCCAGGACCCCCATTCACTGTCCTGAATCCTTGTCACCCTTAGGCTACATATCTTTTGCCAAACCAAAGAGCTTTGCCAAGCACAGGTACCAGGAAACAGCCCAGCCCACTAGCTCAGTAGAGTACCCCTGACTCCCTGTTCTTAGATCAGCCTACCCTGCAGCTAGGACCTACCTGTCCATCAGAATCATAGCCCCAGTTAGTAGTGCTTGCCAGAGCCACAGCGCGGGCATCTGTGTCTCGGCGGGCTGCGCTCAAGACAAAATGCCAGGCTCTGCTGCTCCTCGGGCGTCGGGCCATGATGTCAGGGACCTGGAAGAAAATTAACTTTTGAGTTCTGGGGAAATCTGGCATGACAAAATGTGCTCTACAGCCCTCCACCCTACAACTTTGCCTCACTTCTGGGCCACTCAGCAAGCAGGGCTCCAAAAATCTTCACAAGTTCATACCTGGATCCATTTTCTGAGCATCTCCATCAAACCCAGAGCAATGGTGTAAAGCGCCTCCCAGACACTCATCACTGAAGACGCCCCAGCCCATCTCTGCATTCTGCTCAGGAGCTGACAGTCCCTCGGGCATATCACACCTAACGCGCTCCTCCTCCACTGTCTAGTTTGACAAATGGCATCTCCAACTTCCAGTTCCTCGTTCCAAGAACACGGCAGTCATCCATCCGGAACACCACACCTGAGACCGTCCTCCATCTCACTGGGGACCTGCCGCCTCCTCCTGAACTGGACAACTTCCTCTCGCCCATCCAGCTCACACACTACAGCCCACTTATCTCCTCTGAAACAGCCTTAAAATTAGCTGCTGAGGCTCGCCGTTCTCGGGATGAAACGTTCAGCGGCTGCCGCTCCGCCGCAGACCCCGTCCACTCTCCGCCCCAGGCCGCGCCCGCCCCCCGCACGGTCCTACCTCGCCCGCCGGCCGCGGCAGCGGGGACTGGCCGGGCGCCACTCGGAGCCGCAGCCAGCGCCCAATGAATGAGCCGGCGCCGCCCGGGACGCGGCCACGCTAGCCCGCGGCGCAGCCCAAGGCGGCTTCCCACGCCCGAGGCGGGTCTCGCAGCGATGCAGCCCGCAGTCCCCGCCCGGCCCGCCGCGAACGGTCGCCAGGGAACAAAGACGACAGCCGGCCTGACCACCCGCAAGGTCAGCTCGCCGCCCGCCGGGGCCGGGCCGGGCCGAGCCGGGGCCGGGCGACGCTCACCTGCCGCCGCCGCGGCGACCCACTTTCCGCTCGGGCCGCGACGTAAACAATCCCCGCCCCCCGCGCCGCATGGGCCGGGCAGCGGGAGGCGGGCGCGGCCGGCGGGGTTCGCGCGGGAGCGGGTCTCGGGAGACCAGCCTGTCACCTAGAGGTTTGCGGAAGTGTCAATCCTGAGCCCACGTCCCCATTGGTCGCAGTTGGGCGGTCAGAGCGGTGCTCACACGCCCATTGGGCGCGGAAGTAGGCCCAGCTCCGTGACGTCACCTGTGGGCACGAATCCGGAACTTCACGGACGGTTTGATTGGTCGGGAGGGAGGAGCCGCGCCGCCTATTGGCTGGAAGACGCGTCACTCTGGCTGAGAGTCAGGGAAGGAAGCGGAAGGGGTGCGTGAGCCGGGGCTGGCCCGGCGGGATGGAGGCGGCAGCGGCTGGTGAGCGTTCGCGGCGGGCCGAGGCATTGGCGGGATCCGGAGACCAGGCGCGCCCGTGGGCTGCACGGGCAGTGGGCTGGGGCACTGGCGCATCCCTTGTCTGCTCAGGTCTCCAGCATCCCGCCTCGGGTGATGCTGCTGCAGCACCGAGGGTCACTCACTGTTACCCCCAGAGCCGTCGTCCTCTCGGAGACCCGCCCGGGGCCTCGAGGCTGCCTCTCCCGAGGTGTAGAGTCCCCCTTGGCGCACCCGGAGTCTTAACAAGGACCTTCGTCAGTTTCCCCCGTAGCCCTGTTGGAATTAGCAGGGAGCCGGCTGTGTGAGCGTGTCACCACGCGCACGGATGTGCGTTTGTTTGCACAAGGTGTCACGTGTGCACGTGCACACACTGTAAAATGAATCGATTTGGGAAATTTCCGTCCTCCGACAGGAGTGGAGATGGGTTAGGGCTGGGTCTTCTAGGAGACCTTCGACCCTTGCCTGCTCCAAGGTGAAGGGGAGCAGCCACATTTGAGTGGAGCCCCGGTGAAGGAAGCGCTTTGTGCCGCCAAGTGACTAGCAGTGAGGGCTGGAGGTGTGCAGAGCCTCGGACCTCCCAAACTCGTTTCTCTCTAGAGCCTAGGAACCTGGCCAGCGTCCAGCACATCATCCTTGTCCTCTCGGGAAAGGGCGGCGTTGGCAAAAGCACCATCTCCACAGAGTTGGCCCTGGCACTTCGACATGAGGGCAAGAAGGTGAGCCCTTTGTCCAGCGCTGCCATCAGCCCCCAGCAGGTCCTACAGATTTCTTCCTCACCATCCACCCCCTTACAGGTGGGGATTCTCGATGTGGATCTCTGTGGCCCCAGCA
This sequence comes from Dipus sagitta, assembly GCA_036346955.1. NCBI lineage: Eukaryota > Metazoa > Chordata > Mammalia > Rodentia > Dipodidae > Dipus > Dipus sagitta. The sequence continues at coordinate 111,387,181 of CM070781.1, read as the reverse complement.
TCCCACGGATGTTCCGGGCGCAGGGCAGGGCAGTGCACCAGTGTGACCGTGGCTGGGTGCCCGTTTTCGTGGATCAGGAGCAGAGCATTTCCCTTATGTCTGTGGGCTTCCTGCTAGAGAAGCCAGACGAGGCTGTGGTGTGGAGAGGCCCCAAGAAAAACGGTAACGATCCAGCGCAGGCCAGGCCCTTCACCTCCCTCATGCTCAGCAGGCCCCAGGGCCTCACACAAAAGCTGGGGCCGCCCTCCCTCCCCTCGGAGGCTGCTTCAATTTTTGAGACCCTTCTTATCCCACAGAAACAGTCCCACTGCTCACATTGGTCCAGCCAGCAGAGCTGTGTGCCCATACTCCTAAGGAACTGTATAAGGCATCCATGACAGCCAGCGTGGGCTCTGGGGACTGTGGAGGGGCGGCAGCATCCCTGTCTCCCAGTTAGGAAAGGAGTGCTTCGCTGCTGCCTGCACCCCCAACAAGGTCCTGGAAGGAATGCTGAAGCTGGCCTTAGGTTTCCTGATTGTAGTGAGAGGCTGCTCCTGTCCTCACACCCTACAGCAGGTTTTCTCCTCAGGGCTTGAGAGCTTGGACACAGATTCCCCCAAGAGAGTCATGGCTCTGTCCTCAACTACGGCCCTAGTGTGAGTCAGCTGCAGCCCTGCAGGGTGGGGCATGGAGACATTTGGGGGCCAGGAGTAGTGGAAAAGCCACTGGGGAGTAAAGGGTGCTTGTAAGGGCAAGGCTCTGTGTCCCTGTTGCCTCCAGATCCCCACTCTTGTTGACAAACCACCAGTGGGGCCTTCACTGCCTCGTACTACAGGTGGTCCTGGGGCTGGGTGAGATGAGCTCCCCTTGCCCAACCCTTCCTCAGGAGCCACTGATCTACGGGGTCTTTACAGCACTGATAAAGCAGTTTGTATCGGACGTGGCCTGGGGGGAGCTGGACTTCCTGGTTGTGGACACACCCCCTGGGACCTCTGATGAGCACATGGCTATTGTGGAAGCCCTGCGCCCCTACAGGCCCCTGGGGGCCCTTGTGGTCACCACTCCACAGGTACCATGCCAGCAGCCCCATCCTATTCCCCTCACCCAAGTATGTGGCCTCTCCTGGCTAGGCTGGGCCAGGCCAGACCATCCTCCCCGTTGGTTCTTGGATTCTTGGTTGGTTTGTACCTGACTAGCCCTGTCCTGACACATCCACAGGCAGTGTCTGTGGGAGATGTGAGGCGGGAGCTGACCTTCTGTAGGAAGACCGGGTTGCAAGTGATGGGAGTCGTGGAGAACATGAGCGGCTTTGCCTGCCCACACTGTGCTGTGAGTGTCAGGAACTGGACAGGCTGTCATGGGCTCTGCAAGGTTACAAGGGAGGTGGGGGCTTTGACAAAACAGGGGTCCCCCTACTCTCCCACGGGCAGGTCAGTAACTTCATGGCTACATAGAGAAGACACTGCTTGGGCATGCTCCCCAGATCAGCTGTCGTTTAGTCGCTAGTCCTCCATGTGTGAGTGGGTCTGCAAGCTGGATCCTTATAGCCCCTATCTCCTAGGAATGCACCAACGTCTTCTCCACGGGTGGTGGGGAGGAGCTGGCTCGGCTAGCTGGAGTCCCCTTCTTAGGTGAGTGCCAACTGGGGCCCTGGCTGTCTCCTACCAGCTGTCTATGTTAGGAGGGAAGGGGGAAACTAACCATGGCATTGTGCCACCTTTCTGCTTGATTGACCAACTTGAAGCTTTTCCTATCTGACCGCACATCGCTGTTCTGGGAATGCCACTGTCAAGGACACCAAGGTGCTCACTAGTTGTCCCACACTCTTCGACTGGCCTTCTGGGAGGCCAGTAGCATGGACTTCTGGCAATGGGCAGTGTGCAGACAGGCTGCCTCACACTGATAGTCTTCTTCCTGGGCTCTGTTGCAGGCTCTGTCCCTCTGGACCCTGACCTCACCAGAAGCCTGGAGGAGGGCCGTGACTTCATCCAGGAGTTCCCCAAGAGCCCAGCATTCCCTGCACTCACCTCCATAGCCCAGAAAGTTCTACAGGGGATGCCTGCTCTACTGTCCTGACAGGCAGCCCCATGGCTGCCTTCTGGTGCTGGTGTGGGCCCAGTTTGCGGCCTCTGGGAACTTGGAGAGCAGAAGTCCTGGATTCTGTTCTCAGGCCTGGGCAGTGGGTTCCATGCAGGCCTTGCCCCTGTTCCTGTGTGCCCTGTCTCCCCCTGCCAGCAAGTAGCATTTTGGGCAGACCTTACCAACAGCAGCTCCACCCACCGGCCTGTGGCTGAGAGGACAGCTATCTGTCTGAGATAGTGACATCCCTAGCTGATAAGATAACTTCTGTGCCCTACAGCCACGCTGTACCTAAGCTCACCAGTACTTTGTCATCCTGGGTGACCCCGAGGACCTACAGAGCTCTGCTACAGAGTGTCCTGTGAGGTGCTGGAAGGGCCCCTGGTATGTCTGGTAACTTTACAGGGCAGAGTCATTAAATGTGTCATGCCGTCCGTTACAGGGCAGTGTCGTTAAAGGTGTTGTGCTGTCCATCAGAGTCTGGTGTCCGAACCCTCCTGTCCCCAGGGCCAAGGCACCTTTTACTGCTGCATTCCAGGGCTTGGACCAGACATTCTTGTTTGTTTTGTTTTGTTTTGTTTTGTTTTGTTTTGTTTTGTTTTGTTTTTTCCTGGCTTCTAAGGATTGGGTGAGGATGTATCTGGGTCAGGGGGTGGGAAGAGTCATTTTCTCTTGTCAGAAAGCCATGGATGGGCCTGCCTGGTAGGCACACTGCTAAAGACCCAAGACAAAGCCTGAGACCAAAGCAAGTTCCCAATGTGAAGGATCAGGAAGGACACCTCTGGAAAGCAGTTGGGCCCTAGGACTGGAGGAGGGGGTAGCTTCTAAAACCTAGAGGGCAGGTAATGTGTGCCCCGTCAGGGTGGTCTGGCTTCCTGTCCCCCAGCATGCACTCTGCTACCCCAACAGTGGGCACCAGGTGGTTATGCGGGACATCCAGCTGTCTGAGAGAGGACACCTATGAGGCCCTGCCTAGTCCCAGCACAATGCGCTGGTGGGGAGGGCCATGGCCGTGAGGTTTCGGGAGGACCTGAGTCAACACTGGGCATTCCCTGGGTTGGAGTATGTCCTGGAGACACAAGAGCACTAGGACGGAACAGGATCTAAACCGCATGGGGGGACAGGACTGGCGTGGTAGCTCCCTGAGGCCAGCAAGGCACAGGCTCTGAGCTAGACAGGACACAGGTGACCTTCCTCAGCTCCAGTCCTCTCAGGGCCACAGGTGTGCTTATTGCTTGTTTTTAATTGTTGTCAACATTGCATTAGAAGTGAACAGCCCAGGAGCTGTCACCTAGAGCTGGGGTGGTGGCCTCCCCAGGCCACTAGAAGCCAGCTCATCATGGTGACAGCGCGTCCCCGTCCTCACCGCAGGGAGCAGCCGGGGTCAGCAGTGCACAAAGTGAGCCTCGCCGACATCCCGCAGGTCGAGGCCTGAGACGCTGGGGGGGCTGGCGCAGGTGATGTTGTTGTAGGTGTACACGGGCTGGCAGTCGTCGCCCTCGCTGACCGTCTGAACGAAGCGGGGGACGATGCTGGGGTTCTGCAGGGCAAAGTCCCGCAGTGCCTTGAGGGGACAGTGGCAGTCCCAGGGGTTGCCCTCCAGCCACAGGCGCTCCAGGCCAGGTTGGGGTGAGAAGGTTTGGAGGGAGTTATTCCTGAGGCTGAGGAAGCGAAGCTGCCCCAGGGGGGAGAAGAGGCCGTCAGCCAGCACCTCCAGGCGGTTATGCGAGACATCCAGCCAGAAGGCCCGCTTCAGGGGGCCCAGGACTTCCACGGACAGCGCTGACAGCTGGTTGTGGGAGAGGAGCAGGTACTCCAGCTGGCCAAGGCCCTGGAAGAGGCGGCGGGGCAGGTGCGTGAGCTGGTTGGCCGTGAGGTCAAGCTCCTGGAGCTCCGGCAGCCCTGCCAGGCTCTGCTCCTCGATGCTGGCGATGCCGTTGCCCCTGAGGAAGAGCCTGCGCAGCCCCGCGAGGCCAGCAAAGGTGTGAGGGCGGATGCGGCCCAGGCAGCTGTTCTCCAGGTGCAGGCTGTGCAGTTTGCCCAGGCCCTGGAACACCTGCTCTGGGAGGGTGCGCAGACAGTTGCCCGAGAGGTTCATGACGGCCACATTGAAGAGGCCGAGGAAAGCGCCCGCCTTGACCTCCTGGATCTGGTTGTCGTTGAGCGTCAGCACCTCCAGCTGCCCCAGACCCTCAAATGTCTTCTCCACCAGCTGCCGGATGCGGTTGTGACCAAGCTGGAGCTCCTCCAGGAAGTGCAAGTCTTTGAAGGTGTGTGGCCGCAGGCTGCCAATGGCATTGTGTGCCAGGCGCAGGACGTGCAGGCCCAGAAGTCCTGGGAAGGTGTCCTCCAGGAGGCCGGCCACACGGTTGTGGGACAGGTCCAGCCAGCGCAACGCCTTCATGCCCAGGAAGGCGCCAGGGGCCACCGCCGTGATGAGGTTGCGGTCCAGGTAGAGCTTCTGCAGCCGGTGCAGCCGCGCAAAGACGTTGGCTTTGACGCTGCGCAGTGCGTTCCTGCTCAAGTCCAGTTCCCGCAGCTCGCCCAGGCCACAGAAGAGTGCTGGCTGCAGGTAAGCCAGCTTGTTGCCAGCCAGCACCAACTCATGGAGGTTGCCCAGGCCCTGGAACACGTTGTCGGGCAACACCACCAGGCTGTTCCAGCCTAGGTTGAGATCCCAGAGGTGGGTGAGGCCCCGGAACAGGCCCTCTTCCAGTCGGCCCAGGAGATTGTTGCCCAGACTGAGCGAGGCCAGGCCCGGAGTGTACGCGAACAAGCCAGCCGCCAGGCTCCGAAGTCGGTTTCGCTCCAGATGCAGGTGGTACAGGCCCCGCAAGCCCAGCAGTGCCTGCGGCTCCAGGCTGCTCAGCCTGCTGCCCTGCAAGTTGAGGAAGTCCAGGCTAGAGAGGTTCTGGAAGGCCGCCGAGGGGATGAAGGAGAAGTTGTTGCCATCAAGCCACAGGGCCCTGGTGCTGACAGGAATGCCATCGGGCAACCGTGTGAGGTTCCTTCCGCTGCAGAAGACGCTGAGCTCGTCTGTGTAGTCATCGTAGCTGCAGGAGCAGATGGCAGGGCACCCAGGGCCCTCGGAGTCAACCGCTACTCCAGGTTCTGCTCCCTGCAGGCCACAGGGGCCCAGTGCCGCCCAGGAGACCAGCAGCACCACCAGGGCCAGGCCTGCGGGGAGAGGGGCTTGGCAAGGTGCTCTGGGGCACTGTGGCCCAGGATGTGAGCCAGATGGTGAACATCCCCAGGCAGGGCCCATAGCAAGAGAAGAGTGACGTGTACACTGATCCTGAACACACAGGACTACCGTGTCCTCGGCCCGAAGTTGACCGTACTTCCCTATCCCATGGGACAGTCTGTGGTCCCTGTCTCACTGCAGGGGACACTGAGGGCTTGCCTCCCGTGTCACCCCAGCCACATGGGCACAAGCCACTTGGGCCCTGGCCGCTAGGCTACGTGGCATCTGGGGCTTCTACGCCAGCCAGGCCGAGAAATGGAGCCAAACTGCTGGCCAGGAGCTGGCCCTCCTACCAACCTGTATGGCGTATCCACCTGGCCTCCGTGGCCGAACAGTGATCCAAACACCCCTGCCTTGATAAGCGGAGGACTCACTCGCTCCCCGGTATGTGCAGCCTGCACCCCATGCCAACAGAAAAGCGGGGCCTGTGGTTCAGGCCAATAGGAACCCAGTTCGCCACTTGCCACACATCAGGCCTGGACCTGCCAGAAGCCTCCCCAGCCACAGCGCCGCAGAGCCAGAGTGCGCAGAGCGTTGCGGCCTCGGCCGGGGCAGGAGACCACCACCCCTCCCAGCCCACTGCACCTCTGCCACGCAGGGAACAGGTGATCCTGGGGTGAGACCTGGGGGGGCCGCTCCAGACGTCAGGTGGGCACACCAGAGGTGGCCAAGGAGCCAGACACTGTCTCCCTACCCAGTGCCAGGCCCAAGAGGAATGGTCGCTGGGAGGGCAGTGGGCTGCAGCCTGGTGCACAGTCACAGCAGGGCCATAGGCAGGGTTTGGGGAAGTACTGGGTCTAGTTTTTGCACCTTGGGCCCAGGACTAAGTAAGCACCATGCCCACGTGTTCTGTCTTCATCTTGCCCTTCCCCGCACTGCCACCAGGGGAGGGAAGAACAGAGACCCTCGGATGCCTGGCTCAGATGTGTCCCCCTTCCCAGCCCACTGAAGTCGAGCCTCTCCCCGTGGGCATAGCATTGTGGCCTGGCTACCCCAGAGCAAGTGGCAGGGGACATGGGCTCCTCACCTGTCCTCAGGGCCATCGTGCCTCATGCAGAGCGGGCTGCAGGCGGGCAGTGAGTAAGGGCCAGGCAGAGTGGCGCTACTGCCCTCTGTGTTTCCCCACTGCCGGCAACTGTGGCCAGCCCTGCCCCGTGCTCTGGCTCGGTTAACCCTGTCATGCCGTGCGTCCACTGCCATCAGCAAGTTCCCTGGGTGGTGCAGGGAAGGAGAGGAGAGCTTGGTCGGTCCCAAAGCCTCCCTTAGGACTTGAGGTGAACTGTGGTGGGGCACTTAGAGGCTGTGCGCTGTGCCCCTGCCTCCTGTGAGCAGGCTGGCATGGGAGGTTGAGGGCAAGGGTTCCCTGTAGAGTGGTGTTGGGGTTAGGGGCTGGTGCTCAGGGTGGGTTTGGGGAACACAGTGCCCCACCAGGTGGTGCATAGGTGTCAGTGCCCTTGGGCAGTTCCTGTATTGTTGGGGAGTCCCCTCCACTCACCTCCATACTGAACAGTTGGCTGTGTCAGGGTTAAGTGGTTGCCACCCCATTTCCAAAGGCTCCGCCTGTCAGCCTGCACTGGGGTTTCCTAACATCCTCAGTGGGGTCTCACCGCTCACTCGCACTCCCAGACCCAGGGGGACGTCCATGGCCAAGCCTCAGCCTTCCTGTGACCTTAGGGTCACTGATGTCCGGCCGCTGCCCCTCCCCCAGGCCTCTTCTAGGAATACCTGGCGGCGGCGCTGGCCACCCCATGTTTGCTTTCTCCCAACATTAGCCCGGGAATACAGTGGGGTAGCCAGGCCCTGTGGGCCACAAGCCAGTCTCCACCAGTCCCTCTGCTGTCCTCCCTGGCAGTGAGAGTGTAGCCACCCATTACCCTCTGTGTGAAGAGCCCAGGCATGCAGGTGCTGGGGAGAAGCTCTCCTGGGGCCCCGAGCTGGCCCTGGCTCCACTCACCCTGCCGGAAACCCATGTCAGCTTCCTCCTCCTCCAGGGCCTGGGTGCTGCAACCTGGCTGTCATCTACAGCTGAGCAGCCCCTGCCTTGAGCTCTGTCCCTTTGCCCTGCCTGGGACACGAGGAATGTCTTCGGGAGGGGCCAGGAAGGCGGCACAGAGTTCGAGGAGGGGCTTAGAGGATACTAGGGCCCACCTCTAGATGAGGCAGAGGGAGGAGGCAGATCTGGGTAGGCCGGTGGGCAGCAGGGGCTGCAGCTAATAGCTGCTACCCCGTCTCCAGGGCAGTTTCTAGGTCATTCTTCAGCCTCTCTTCTGAGAATTATAGATCCACGGGGAGAAAGTCCACGCCCAGCACCAGCGAGCAGTTTACACAGCAGAAAGTGCCCTCTCAGCAGAGCTGCGGGCCAGTGGCCAGCCTGGGCCTCTGCTGGGAACCAGCTGGGCCAAAGTGAGCACGTGTCCCCCCACGCCCCTGGCACCCCAGGTGGTCTGAGGAAGGAGTCGGGATCCCACTTCAGAAGGTCTCTTCCTGTCCCTCGCAAGTCCACCTCGAGGTACAGAACCCTGCCAGAAAGTTGACGGTGGGGTTTGACCCATGTCGGCACACTGCCACCCGCAACGCTCTGTGCAAACAGGCCTCCTGCCCCTCAGCAGCACCCAGCTGTTCTGTCCATCTTCACCTCATGGGGTCCTTCCTCGGGCCTGCCCAGTTGCTCGGGTATGTGCCCCTGAGGCACGGGGCACTGGGTCTGCTGCTTCGACGTCATCTGAGTAAGGCACAGCCATCGTAGGTGCACCGGCCCTGGCTGGACACGCCGTTTTCTCCCCCAGGGCTGTTTCCAGCAGTGTTCAAGGGGCCCCAGGTCGGGCCGCCCTGGATGCAGCCACCATCACCTACCAACCCTTCTGCTTCTGTTTGCGTGTCGTCTGCTGGTGGATGGCGGCTCCGTGTTTCTCAGTGAGACCCAGCACCAAGCACAGACTGGTTGACCCCAGATCCAGCCATTTTAGCACATTCTCAAGGGTCGTGTCAGTGTTGTTGTTTTTTAAGTTTTTTATTTGAGAGAGAGAGTGAGACGCAGACAGAGAGAATGAGCACGCCAGGGCCTCCGGCCACTGCAAACGAACTCCAGACTCGTGCACCACCTTGTGCATCTGGCTCACGTGGGTCCTTTGGCTTTGCAGGCAAACGCCTTAACCACTAAGCCATCCCTCCTCCAGCTCTGTTGTTTTTAATTTTATTCATTTTGGTGTGTGAAGTATGTGGTGTGTGCAGATGCACGCGCCCTCTGGCTGACCAGCAAGTCCCAGCAATCCTACTATCTTTTGGTCCCTCCCTGATGCTGGAGTTACAGGCCTGGGTGCTGGAGGTTGAGCTCAGGTCCTCATAACTGCACAACAGGCACCATCTTGCCAGTGTTTCTGTCAGATTGTCAGTCTGATTAATTAGATTTTTGTTTTGTTTTTCAAGGTAGGCTCTCACTCTAGCCCAGGCTGACTCAGAATTCACTATGTATTCTCACGATGGCCTCAAACTCATGGCAAGTCTTCTACCTCTGCTTCCTGAGTGCTGGAATTAAAGGTGTGCACCACCACACCCAGCTGACATTGGATTTTGAAACAGGATCTCACTATGTTATCCAAACTGGCCTCAAACTCAGTGGTCCCCATGTCTCGGGCTCTGGAGTGTGGGATCCCGCACCTGGCTTATCCTTAGCAATGTATGTAGCTCAGTTTATGACTGTGGTTTTGAGCCTTGTGTGCACTTGGGTGTAAACATGTCCTCCCGAGGTTTCTCACAGGGTCTGTTTTGTAATCTAACACAAGGCCATCAGCGTGTGGGGTCAGCTCAGGGTTATTCCCTACTGCCTGGACGGTGACTGCCCCAGCGAAGTAGACCGCCATTGCTGTGCCTCCTCCCTCAGTCCATGCGAGCCTGTCCCCACCATCATGTCTCATCTGCAGCAGCCCGTTTCGGCACCCAGGGGACAGGTCCTCCCACCACATGCAGAAGCAGCAGGGCTCTGTCCATTGATTTTCACGTAAGCTGAGGCAACCATCAGATTTCTAAAACACTTACTAACTCTCACAACACTGAGTCTTGTGATCTGCAAGCCTGAACTTTTCCCTTTTGGGTAGGGTGGTGACACAGCAGTTGAATGTACCTGTGTTGTGATCTTGTGCTTATGTTGGGAACATTGGGTTTTTTTCTTTTCTTTCTCCTTTCTTTCTTTATTTATTTTTGGTTTTTCGAGGTAGGGTCACACTCTAGCTCAGGCTTACCTGGAATTCACTATGTCGTCTCTGGGCGGCCTTGAACTCTCGGTGATCCTCCTACTTCAGTGCTGGGATTAAAGGCGTGCGCCACCACACCCAGCTTGGGAACATTATATTTTTTAGATTTTCCTACATGGTTATCTTTTATTTATTTTTCTCATTCGCTTCTTTTGTTTGCTTGCTTTGGGTGCTTTTGCTTTTGTTTTCAATGGAGTTATCATCTAACACACCAGGCTGGTCTTTACTGCTCTCCAGCCTCAGCCTGTGCTGGAATTACAGGTGTGACCACCACACCACACCGCCAGCTTCATTTTCTGTGGGGCTGAAAATTGTTTTCTGGGTTTCTTTTTTTGTTTGTATTTTTTTGTATATGTGTGTGTCAGGGTCTCCTGCTGGTGCAATTGAATGCCCATCCAAAGTGATGTGGATGCTGTGGGATTGAACCTAGCCTGATAGGCCGTGCAAGCAAGTGTCTTTAAATGCTGAGTCATTTCCTCAGCTATGGTGGTTTGATTCAGGTGTACCCCATAAACTTAGGTGTTGTTCTCAGTGCTAAGTTCCCAGCTGATGGAAATTTGGTGATTAACACCTTCTAGAGGCAGTGTATCGATGGGGGCGGGCTTACGGGTGTTATAGCCAGTTCCCCCATGCCAGTGTTCAGCACACTCTTCTGCTGCTATTGTCCACCTCATGCTGGCCAGGAGAGGAGGTTGATGTCCACCCTCTGCTCATGCCATCGTTTTCCCCTGCTATCATGGAGCTTCCCCTCAAGTCTGTAAGCCAAAATAACCTTTTTCTCCCCACAAGCTGCTCTTGGTTGGGTGATTTCTACCAGCAATGCGAACCTGACTGCAACAGTAAAATGGTACTGAGGAGTGGGACTGCTGCTAGACACCTGACTCTGTGGCTTTGGCCTTTTTGAGCTGATTTTCAAGAGGAATGTGGAAGGTCTAGAAACCTTGGCCTAAGAGATGCCTTGCAGTGCTATAAGTACAGCTTGATGGATTATTCTGGTCAGTTGAAAAGACCTGAATGCAGTAAGAACTATGGACTGTGAGGTTTGGCTTATGAGTGTGAGAAAGAGCTTTGCCTGGACTAGGCTAGCAGTTTGTGTGAAAAGCTTGCTGTTATGCCCGTGTCCTGAGAAGTTGTGCAGGGTTGCTTTGCATAGAAATGGACTGGTGTAGCCGGGCGTGGTGGCACACGCCTTTAATCCCAGCACTCAGGAGGCAGAGGTAGGAGGATCGCCGAGAGTTTGAGGCCACCCTGAGATTACAGAGTGAATTCCAGGTCAGCCTGAGCTAGAGTGAGACCCTACCTCGGGGAAAAAAAAAAAAAAAAGAAAGAAAGGGACTGGTGTGAGCGGAGGAATATGGCACAGAAATGAAATCTTTGGGTTGAAACTTCTGCCCGTCCAGCTGCAATTATATGAGAGATCACAGCCTTTGAGATTGGGTCAGTTGACCTGCACTGAGGCAACAGGAAGATTATAGACTCCCTTCAAGGGGCCTGAGTGCTCAAGGAGTGTGCTGTTCTTCAAAGTCTGCTTTATTTCCCCCTGGATTAACAAATTGGCACCCTACCTGGTATTGTGGAGCATAACAAATGCAGGAAAGAGAGGGTCATTGAGTTTGCAACACGGTCTTGTGTTTTGGAAATGGCCATGGGCAGTGTGAAGCAGGTTTGCTGGATGCCTGCATGGAGACCCCATGGGGCTATGAGGATGAACCGTGGCTTGCAGTGGAGACCCAGTGGAGATGCTGGGACCACGAGATGGCTGCTAAGGAAAGCTGCTGGCCTGATGTTTTCCAGGACTATGAGTAGCCTAGCTGGAGGGGCGGAATTGGAACTCCAGAGACTTGTTGATGCTTAGAATTATTGGACTTGGAAATTTCTCACTGACTAGAGTTGTTGGACTTGGAGCTACAGAGTTTGATGTTCACCTTCGTTGTTCTAAATTTTTTTTTTTTTTTTTTTTTAGTTTTTCAAGGTAGGGTCTCACTCTAGCCCAGGCTAGCTGAAATTCACTGTGTAGTTTCAGGGTGGCCTCAAACTCACAGTGATCCTCCTACCTCTACTTCCCGAGTGCTGCGATTAAAGGTGGGCACCACCACTCCCTGTTTAAATCTTGTATTGGTTGAATATTTATTTGCTATGCCCAATGCCATCTTTTGCAGTGTGGGTATTTATTCTGTGCCATTGTGGGTTTTTTTTTTTTTTTGTTTGTTTTTTGGTATTCTGACTCAGTTAAGAGAACTTAGATTGTGGGGATATTTGAACATTATTAGGATTGATAAAACTATGGGGACCCTAAAATTTTTTTTAATCATTTTATTAGTTAGATACAGAGGGACAGAGGGGGGGGAGAGAGAGAGAGAATGGGTGCGCCAGGGCCTCTAGCCACTGCAAACAAACTCCGGGCACATGTGCCATGATGTGCATCTGGCTAATGTGGGACCTGGAGAATTGAACCTGGGTCCTTAGGCTTCACAGGCAAGTGCCTTAACCGGTAGGCCATCTCTTCAGCTTTTTTTTTTTTTTAACATTTTATTTATTAGATAGAGAGGAACAGAGGGAGAGAGAACTATGGGGACTTTTAAAGTTGGGCTGAATGGATTGCATGTTACATCATGGATGGTTACCAGTTTATGGGGGCCCGGGGCAGAATGTGGTGGTTTGATTCAGGTGTCCCCCATCAACTTTAGGTGTTCTAAATGCTAGGTTCCCAGCTGACAGAGATTTGGTAATTAACGCCTCCTGGAGGCAATGTATTATTGGGGGCGGGCTTATGGGTATTATAGTTAGTTCCCCCTTGCCAGTGTTTGGCACAGTCTCCTGTTGCTGTTGTCCACCTGATGTTGGTCAGGAGGCGATTTCCACCCTCTGCACATGCCATCGTTTTCCCCTGCCATCATGGAGGTTCCCTTTAGTCTGTAAGACAAAATAACCCTCCCCCCTCCCCTCAAGCTGCTCTTGGTTGGGTGATTTCTGCCAGCAATGCAAACCTGACTGCAATACTAGCCCTCTGTCTTACTTATTTTTTATTATAAAAAAATTTTTTTGAGGTAGGGTCTCTAACTCAACTGGCCTCAAACTCACAGCAATCCTCCTACCTGCAAGCTGGGATTAAAGTCATATGACACCATACCTGGCTCCTCTTTTATTTTTTAGTATTTTATTTTGGGGCTGGAGAGATGACTTAATGGTTAAGGTGCTTGCCTGCAAAGCCTAAGGACCCAGGTTTGACTTCCCAGGACCCCGGTAAGCCAAATACACAAGATGGCACATCTTGGAGTTCGTTTGCAGTGCCTAGAGGTCCCGTGGTATCCATTCTCTCCTCCTGCCACCTCTTTGCCTCTCTCAAGTAAATGAAATATTTAAAATTTATTATTTATTTTGGTTTTTCGAGGTAGGGTTTCGCTGTACCCAGGCTGACCTGGAATTCGCTATGTAGTCTCAGGGTGGCCTCAAACTCACGGTGATCCTCCTACCTCTGCCTCCCGAGTGCTGGGATTAAAGTTGTGCCTCACCACGCCCGGCTAAAAAGATATTTTTTATTTGCAAGATATACAGAGAGAAAGACAGACAGAGAGAATGAATGGGCATGCCAGGGCCTCCAGCCCCTGCAAACTCCAGATATATGCACCACCTTGTACATCTGGCTTATGTGGGTACTGAGGAATTGCACCTGGGTCCTTAGGCTTCACAGGTAAGCATTTTAGCCACTAAGCCATCTCTCTGGCCCTAATTTAAATATTTTATATGTGTGTGTGTCTGCGCACGTATGCACACACACGCACACACGTGCACACCAGGGTCTCTTCCTGCTTCAAATTCCAGATGCTTGCATTACTTTTTGTATTTGGCTTTACATGGGTCCTGGGGAGTCAGACGAGGGCCAACAGTTTTTGCAAGTAAGTGCCTTTGATAGGAAACAGAACTTGGCTAGGCAGTCAGGGTGACAGAACCCCAAAAGTGAATGGTTTTTCACTCCTTGGCTAAATGTAGGAAATGTCACTCAGCTGCAGAACCCTGGATGTCACACCCTCCAGGGATGACCTCTAGATTAAGCTCTGACCCTTACCTATGATTACTGGCAAAGCTGTAAACTCTGGTCATTGCCCATAGCAATCTGCTGACCTGGTCTTCCTCACGTAGCCACTCCCCATAAAATACCCCGATCTGATCTCAAAAGAAGTGGGCTTCTCAAAGCCCTCTTGCCTCTCCGGACAAGAGTTCCCCCTTGCTCCCTTCCCTTGTGTTCTAGGCCTCATCCTCCTAAAACTTTATAAGAAAATCTTTCTGAACCTTAACCTCTGGTCCGTCAGTTTCATTCTTTGAATTCACAGGACAGAGATCCGGGAACACCCCAAAGTATTGGTGCACTGGTGTATAAGGAACCCCAAATTCCTGTGTCACCTTTAAGCACTACGCCATCTTCCACCTTTTGGAAGTGTGCTGGAACAACTCAGCATAGAGCAGCTTGCTGTCTTTGCTTCCTGTCTTCTAAAATGGCATGACATGACACGTGACTTCCAGACCTAAAGCCTTCCTGTGTGACAAGACTGTGCACCTTGAGGACACTCCCCACCCTCCCGTGTTGTGTTCTTCTGGCTCAGCACCATCTTTTATTTATTTATTTATTTATTTATTTATTTATTTATTTTTGTTCTTTTGAGCTAGGGTCTCACTCTGGCTCAGGCTGACCTGGAATTAACTGTGCAGTCTAAGAGTGGTCTTGAACTCACAGCGATCCTCCTACCTCTGCCTCCTGAGTGCTGGGATTAAAGGCGTGCACCACCATGCCCGGCTTTATTTTTATTTTTATTTGACAGAGAAGGGTTGTGGGGAGAGAATGGGCACACCAGGGCCAGGGCCTCCAGCCACTGCAGACGAACTCCGGATGCATGTGCCCCCTTGTGCATCTGGCTAATGTGGATCCTGGGGAATCAAACCTGGGTCCTTTGGCTTTGTGGGCAAGTACTTTAGCCACTAAGCCACGTCTCCAGTCCCTACATTTTTTAATTTTTTCTTTTATTAATTTATTTATTTGCAAGCAGAGAAAGAGAGAGAAGACAGAGAGTAGGCATGCCAGGGCCTCCAGCCACTGCAAATGAACTCTAGACACATGTGCCCCTTGTGCATCTGGCTTATGTGGGTCCTGGGAAATCAAACCTGAGTCCTTTGGCTTCACAGGCAAACACATTAACTGCTAAGCCATCTCTCCAGCCTGTTGTTCTTTTTTTGATGCAGGGTGAGGTAAGAGAATCACTGAGTTCAAGGCCAGCCTGGGACTACCTGGTGATTCCAGGTCAACCTGAGCTACAGCAAAACCCTACCTCAAAAAACAACAAAAGCTAGGTGTGGTGGTGCATGTCTTTAATCCCAGCACTTGAGAGGCAGAAGTAGGAGGATCACCGTGAGTTCAAGGCCACCCTGAGACTACATAGTGAATTCCAGGTCAACCTGGGCTAGAGTGAGACCCTACCTCAACAAACCAAAAATAAATAAAATACGAAATCAGGACCAGACAGATGGCTTAGCAGTTAAGGCACTTGCCTGCGAAGCCTAAGGACCCAGGTTTGATTGCCCAGAACCCACGTAAGCCAGACACACAAGGTGGCACATGCATCTGGAATTCGTTTGCAGTGGCTGGAGGCCCTGGTGCTCCTATTCTCTCTCTCAAATGAATAAAAGTCCTTAAAAAAAAAAAAAAGGAAATCATGTTCCCTGTGTCCACAGCACCAGTGGTCAGTGGGATCTCCAGTGGATCATGAATCTGTTAGCAGAAGTGCCCTACCTCTGTCCCCCATAGCACTGGATGGGCCACAGAGCAGAGCGATCTAGGAAGAGTGGGTGCTGCCCTTCCTCACCACTCATGAACCCAGACCAAGTGTTCTGCTGCGTCCCCATTTTTTTCTGAGGCAAGCCCAAGAGACTGGCCCTTTTTTTTTTTTTTTTTTTTTTTTTTTTTTGGTTTTCCGAGGTAGGGTCTCACTCTAGCCCAGGCTGACCTGGAATTCACTATGTAGTCTCAGGGTAGCCTCGAACTCATGGTGATCCTCCTACCCCTACCTCCCAAGTGCTGGGATTAAAGGCGTGCACCACCCTCCTTTTTTTAATGTAAGAGAGGGCATTGGTGTGCCAGGGCCTCCAGTCACTGTAATCAAACTACAGACGCATATGCCACCTTGTGTGCATGTGCGACCTTGTGCGTTTGTGTCACCTTGTGCATCTGGCTTTTTTGGGACCTAGAGAGTCAAACATGGGTCCCTAGGCTTTGCAGGCAAGTGCCTTATCCCCTAAGCCATCTTTCCAGCCCTATGTCCCCACACTTTGATTCTTGCGTTGGCCTTTGCTGCCCCATGAAGAAACAAGCGTCTGTGGCAGTGACTGCCAGAAGGCTTCTCAGAATCCCGATTTCAGAATCTAGATGAGTTGAAGGCAGCAAGCACACAGCACTGTCTGGACTAAATGTGGGTGGTGCTAGGGATGGAACCCAGGCCCTGTCCCCGCCCAACCCCGGAGGTAAGGTTTTTGCTCCAGCTCAGGCTGACCTGGAATTCATTATGTAGTCTCAAGATGGCCTAGAACTCAGCGATCCTACTACTCTGCTTCCCAAGTGCTGGGATAAAAGGTGTGTGCTACCAAGCCCAGTTAAAGTTTGAGGCAAGCCCACAAACTTTTTTTTTTTGTTGTTGTTTAAATGAGAGAGAGCAAGACAGAGGGGCATATAGAGAATTGGCGCACTAGTGCCTCCAGCCACTTCTGGTCAGAAACCCCAGGGAGACCCTGTCGCACCATTCACAGCATTAAAAAGTGGGGATCCCGAGTCCACATGGCTAGGTAAACAGCACTTGTAAGGCCCGAGATTCAGCCTCCCACTGTTGGGCACAGGGAAGCAAGGCAAGGCTCAGAAGGATGCACAGTGCCACCCTTGAATAGGCCTTGCGTTTTTGAGGGGCAGAGAGGGCAAGTAGAGTATCCCCTCGAGTGGCCATGTGGCATTTAAACACACTGCACCTCGGGATGAGGGAGTGTCTGGCACCCTTGTTACCACAGACTCGGACACCAAAGGCAAGCCTCTGAGGAATGCGCTGAGGAGCAGAGGGACACCCTCAGTGGCACACAAGCCCGTGGGGACCAGGCTGCTTATGAGCACCTGGGTGGGGCTGACACGGCCTACAGGAAGCTGGACTCCCCACGCACCCTGCAGGAGTCCCCGTGCTGGTGCCGTGTGTGAGGTGAAGTGTTGGGACGTGGACCTGTAAACCCCACTGTGCCACCTCCAGGAGGCCAGTGGGACTGATGACTGCATCTGTGTCACCTCAAGAGGAGGAGGAAGGCTGGAGAGATGGCTTAGCAGTTAAAGCACTTGCCTGTGGAACCTAAGGACCCAGGTTCAATGCCCCAGTGCCCATGTAAGCACAAGGTGGCACATGTGTCTGGAGGCCCTGACATGTCATTCTCTATATGCCTCTCTCCCCCAAATAAATAAAACTTTTCTGAGCGACATAAAAAGGGGAAGAGAGAGAGAATGCACACACCCAGGCCTTCAGCCACTGTGAATGAACTCCAGACACGTGTGCCCCCTTGTACACATGTACAACATTGAGTGCTTTGTGTCTGGCTATGTGGGACCAGAGGATTTGAACCTAAGTTCTTAGGCTTTGCAAACACCTTGTGGTGGTTTGACTCAGGTGTCCCCCCATAAATTTAGGTGTTCTGAATACTAGGTTCCCAGCTGATGGCAATTTGAGATTTAAAGCCTCCTGGAGGCAGTGTGTTGTTGGGGCAGGCTTATGGGTGTTATAGCCAGCTTCCCCCTGCCAGTGTTTGGCACTCTTCGGTTGCTGCTGTTCACCTGATGTGGACCACAGGGTGATGTCCACCCTCTGCTCATGCCATCATTTTCCCTGCCATCATGGAGCGTCCCCTCAAGTCTATATGCCAAAATAAACCCATTTTCCCACAAGCTGCTCTTGGTCAGGTGTTGTCTGCCAGCAATGCAAACCTGACTACAATACACTTTAATGGCTAAGCCATCTCTCCAACCCAACAAAATATTTTTTTAAAAAAGGAGAAGCAGCTGGGCATGGTGGTACTCGCCTTTAATCCCAGTACTTGGGAGGCAGAGGTAGGAGGATTGCTGTAAGTTCGAGGCCACCCTGAGACTACATAGTGAATTCCAGGTCAGCCTGGGCTAGAGTGAGACCCTACCTCAAAAACAACAAAAGAAAGGAGGAATCTCAATGCTCATGTAGCTTTTAAGGTAGTCTGAATTCTGACAGCACAGCCAAGACCAGGGACAAAGCACCTGTGGCCCGAGGCTGGGCCAGCAGTGCAGATAGCAGGACAAGGACACAGATGGCGCTCACAAAAGTGATTCTCCTCCTTCCAGCCACGGGAGGCACAGCTGTCCTCTGGGTCCGGGCCAAGCACCCCAGTCTCAAGTCCTTTCTCAAACTGCCTCAGTGCCCTGGTTGTTGGTGGGCATCTGAGTCTGCTGTCTCCATTCTGTCCACTCCGACCCACCCCACCCTGCCTACAGTGTGACTCCGAGAAACCAGAGCCTGAGGTCTAAGTGGGCTACCACAGCGCCTGCCTGGCTCTGCCAGCCCCAGGACCAAGGCTGAGTCCAGACAGAGCCATGCCTGGGTGGTGGCTTTCAGGGACAGCGAGATTGTTTACTCCAACAAAGGTAGAGGGAAGAGCTGTGGGCACTGAGCTGGAGGCATCAGGCTTCAACCTCCCCAGGAGAGAGAGCAAGAGTGCGTCAGACGACAGGGCTCAAAAAGGTGCTGCTGGGTGTCAGAGGCTCTAGGCAGCCTGGGCAGGGTGTGGCCTGTTGAGAACTCGGGACATGGTAACACCGCTAAGTAGAGCCACTACAGCCACGCCAGGAGCTCGCCAGCATCCTGCATCTCAGCCCAGTCCTACCTGCCAGGCTGCTGCACGGTCTGCTCTCCACTCCGCGTCGACTCACTGACACAGCAGCAAGGCCGTGAGCACGCCGACGGCCACAGCGGAACTAACTCCTAGGCAGGCAGCGGC
Source organism: Dipus sagitta (assembly GCA_036346955.1). Taxonomy (NCBI): domain Eukaryota; kingdom Metazoa; phylum Chordata; class Mammalia; order Rodentia; family Dipodidae; genus Dipus; species Dipus sagitta. The sequence continues at coordinate 111,368,593 of CM070781.1, read as the reverse complement.
TGGCTACTCCTCTGGAGGCAAGGGAGAAGCCAAGGGTGGTGCCAGCCATCTCTCTTCTCCCTGAAAAGCCAGAAAACCTGGGTGGCCAGTCGAGGCTCAGCTCCTTCCTATGCCAGCACCATGATGAGAAAGTGGGCAGGTTGGACATCATGTGATCACAGGACTCTGAGGGGGCTTGTGCAAGAAAGGCCAGAGATAGAGTCCACAGGCATTATGGGAATAAATATTTTTATCCTTTTTCTCTTATAAATATGCATTAGAATATTTGATAATACAAGCAAAGGGCTCTGAGATTAATTTAAAATTAAGCCAGACTGGATGTCCTGCATGACTAGTAGGACAGTCATTTAAAATCCCCACCCCTGTGCTGGGAGCCAGGCACCTCAGTCCCGCGGCACCTTGAACTGGTCCTTCTCCTTGCGGATGGCGCGCATGGTGGTCACGGGGTCCGACTCGCCCGCGTGCTGCTGCACTGTCTTCTCCCTGCCCAGGAGAGACAGACAGACAGACAGACACACAGCTCACCTGTGTCACCAGGAAGTGGCTAGGGCGGCCTCCTCTGCCGAGACCCGCAGGGCCAAGCCTTGCACTTCCAGCAACGCACAGGCGGGAGGCCACCAGCTCCACACTGTCCGGCCCTGCCCAGAGCTCCTGAACTTTAAGGCTCACAAAGAGCAGCACCCCCACCCATGGGTCCTGGGTCCCCCCCACACCCTTGTCAAGGCACTAAGAAGTTTATTCTCCCACTTATGGGAGAAAGCATGCCTCTCAAATGCACTTGATAAAGATGGGGGCAGGTTCACACACTTAGGTTCCCACTTTGGCTCAGCTCTTGGCTGGGAGTGGGGGAACCGGCAGGAATCATAAAGCAGGAGCCCCACAGGAAGGCATGGGAGGCCCCTACGCCATGCCTCACCTTACTCTCATGAAGGGGTTATAAGTGAACTCCTCCGCAAGGGTGGATGGCACCGTGGGCTCCCCAATGGCATACTTCTCCTGCAAGAGATGCCACTGTCACACAGGGGCCAATGGATCACATTTCAAATGAACCTTGGTGATCTTTAAACTCAGTCCATCCTAGAAGGCAGAGCAAGTGCATGGTCAGTGCAGACCAGCAGGTACCTGGTTCGCATGAGCAAGGTCAGGCCTTTAAAAAGCTCATGGAAAAGCTGGGCGTGGTGGCGCACGCCTTTAATCCCAGCACTTGGGAGGCAGAGATAGGAGGATCACCATGAGTTCGAGGCCACCCTGAGACTACATAGTTAATTCCAGATCATCCTGGAACAGAGTGAGAACAAATATTAAAACAAAATTAAACATGACCTCCAGGTTTGGCAAGACACGCTGTCAAGAAAGTAAAATAAGGCAGCAGAGACGGTAGAGGAGGGCACCCAGCATCTCCCTCTGGCCTCCACACACAGGGACAAGGAGTGCACGTGTCTGCACACACACCCCACATACTACACAAAAAAGAAAAAAAAATGGAGCTCATCAAAATTAAAAATATTTACTATTCAAGGACATTGAGAAAAGGCAAGATATAGAATGAAACTAGTCACAATATGTATATCTGTCAAGACTTATATGCAATTTTTTTTCTTTTTTTTTTTTGGTTTTTCGAGGTAGGGTCTCACTCTAGCCCAGGCTGAACTGAAATTCACTATGGAGTCTCAGGGTGGCCTTGAACTCACAGCGATCCTCCTACCTCTGCCTCCCAAGTGCTGGGATTAAAGGTGTGCACCACCATGCCCGACTTGTTTTTTTTTTTTCAAGGTAGGGTCTCATTCTAGCCCAGGCTGACCTGGAAATCACTATGAAGTCTCAGGGTAGCACGAATTTACAGTGAGCGACCCACCTACCTCTGCCTCCCAAGTGCTGGGATTAAAGGCATGCGCCACCACGGCTGGTGACAAATTTCTTAGAAGAGAATTTGCTAGCAAGACTAACTCAAGAAGAAACACAACAAATTAATGACACTAAATTCATAATAATGAAAAAAACTTTTCCCACAAAACATTTCCATTTCCCTAAGGTGTCACTGGAAAATTCTAACAAACATTTAAAGAAGAAATATTACGGGCTAGAGAGAGAGCTCAGTGGTTAGACACTTGCTTGCAAAGCCTGATGGCCCAGGTTCAATTCCCCAGTACCAGATGTGCTAAGTAGCACACGCATCTAGAGTTCGTCTGCAGCAGCAGGAGGCTCTGATGTGCCCATTCTGTTTCTCTCTTTCTCAAATATTCTTTATTTATTTGCAAGCAGAAAGAGATAGAAGAGAGACAGACAGAGAGAGAATGGGCATGTGCGTGCCTCCAGCCACTGCAAACGAACTCCAGATGTATGTGCCCCTTGTGCATCTGGCTTATGTGGATCCTGGAGAATCAAACCTGAGTCTTTTGGCTTCACAGGCAAATGCCTTAACTGCTAAGCCATTTCTCCAGCCCTAAATAAATATTTGAAAAAGAAGCAGCCACGTGTGGTGGCACACGCCTTTAATCCCAGCACTCAGGAGGCAGAGGTAGGAGGATTGCCATGAGTTAAAGGAGGGAGCCGAAGCTTCCAGCAACTACACAGTTCATGAGGGTTCGGCTCCAACGTGCCACTAGGAAGTACTTCTCACTGGGCCCAGGGGTCTCAGTCACCATCAACAGAATACGGGAAAGGGGTTCTCCCACTCACACTGGCCTTGAAAAATCAAAAAAGTGAAGGAGGGCAGAAGCAGAAGGCTACAGCAACAAGCAGGGGCCTCAGGGCTGATCTCACTCCGAGGTCCCAGGCAGTGAGAAGCTCCGAGCAATCAGATGGCAAGAAAAGACAGCCGACTGCTTAGTACAAAATGAGTCATCTCTATCACATCTGCCAGGGCCCAGGAGACATCACAGAGGAAGTGGCAATTTACATACTAGTGCTGCTCTCACTGCTAGCCTGACAACCTCCTCTAGGGACATGGTGCTAGACACTGAGGAGACAACACTCAATGAAGCAGAAATTCAAAGGATACAGAGAGCTCAACACTAAAGGAGACTTATAACACACTTGTCAAGGCTCAGGGGACACTGTGGAAGAGAGGGCAGAAAGATTTTAAGAGCCAGCCGGGCGTGGTGGCGCACGCCTTTAATCCCAGCACTCGGGAGGCAGAGGTAGGAGGATCGCCGTGAGTTCGAGGCCACTCTGAGACTCCATAGTGAATTCCAGGTCAGCCTGGGCTAGAGTGAGACCCTACCTCGAAAAAAGCAAAAAAAAAAAAAAAAAAAAAGATTTTAAGAGCCACAGAGCTGGCTCACACCTTTAATCCCAGCACAGAAGACAGAGGTAGGAGAATTGTTGTGAGTTCAAGGCCAGTCTGGAATTACAGAGTGAGTGCAAGGTCAGATGAGCATGGTAGCACAAGCCTTTAATCCCAGCACTCAAGGATTCAGGCCTTGAACTCTCAGGGATCCTCCTACTTCTGCCTCCAGAGTTCTAGGATTAAAGGTTTTCTTGCGGTAGAGTCTTGCTCTAACCCAGGCTGACCTGGAGTACATGATGTAGTCTCAGGGTGGCCTCGAACTCACAGTGATCCTCCTACTTGTCTCCCCAGTGCTAGGATTAAAGGCATGTGCCAACATGCCCAGCTCCAGCGATTACTTTGCACCAAATTTGGAAAAGATGCCGGGCAAAAAGCAGGTGATTTAAAGCCGGGCAGTAGAGGCAGGGTCCAACTTAACTGACTCACTGCTCAGAATGTGGGAATACTGCCTCAACCTTGGGCCTTTGATGGGCATTTGTTGGAAAACATAGACGACATCCAGTCAGAATGGAGCTCACTATCTTCACGATGCCTAGCTTCCATCTGCACCCTGTCCCTTAGGGAATCACTGTGTCATAATGGACCCAGATATGCCCCACTGGTTCCCACTCACCTTGGCCCAGGCCAGTTTCTCCTGGATGGCAGTATTGCTGGGCTCTACATGGCGTGCAAACTTGAGGTTGTTGACAGTGTACTCATGGCCACAGTAGACTTTCTGAGGAAAGAGCCAACAGACCAGCTCTGATAGACTGATTGAACCACCACTGGAAACCCTGAGGGCTGGGGGCCAGGTCCTGTCCTCAACCCAACCTGGCCCCCATAGGGTGTAACAGTGGACATCATAATGTCCACCCTCAGGTTAGACCTTTCTTGCACGTCTGCTAAATGACGACAAAAACTGCTAAGGTGATGCTTCTGCCCGCTTGCTCTCCCAGCTCACAGTGAGGCCAGCAAGGGGACCTCAAGGGTGCGCCCAGCATTTGGAGGGTGAGTGGCATGTGGGGCCTGTAGGCAAGAGAGTCACTGCATACTGTGTCTGGAGGGAGCCGGCCCAAGACTTCGAGCAGTGCCTTGTACATCTCGTCTGCAGTTCCTTCATAGAACTTTCCACAGCCAGCCACAAACAGAGTGTCACCTGAAAAACACAATGGTGGCCCCTCAACAGCATGCTCAGGCCCTGGCCTCCAGCCGCTACACTAATCCAAGCCCTGAGTTTATACACAGGTTCCAGAACACATCTCAAGACCATTCTCCACCACATTCACCCACTCTCTCCACCCAGCAAGGCTCCAGATGGCCTTCAGCTTTCTATCCTGCCCCCAACCTTAGGCCTCAAGTCTCAGTTGGTACCAGAGTCACCAACTCACTGCTTGGAATTAAAACCAAAGATGTCCTGATTCGACCCTCAGTGCCCCAACCCACCACAGCTGAGACCCTCACAGACCCAGCCTGTTTTCCACCTGCCCAGTAGCCTCCTAGGCCACTCCTAGAACCTGACATGTCTCTCTCTCTGACACCTTCGCTTTGCTACAAAACTGGGCCAGGCTGCTACTGCCCCAGCCTCGCCCCAGCCTCTGTGAGGCAACCTGGCTATTTCTGCTCTCTGCACCCCTCTGGATTTCACACTGGCCATCCACCTCCATGGGCACTCAAGGCCCCACCACCCACACGGATCAGCCTTTCCCGGGCAGATGTACTGCTCTTGAGTCTTCACCTCACTTCCACAAAATGGGATCTCAAACTGAGGTTCTAAACGCACTCTGACCACGCTGTCCCCAGCACTGGCAGCTGTTGTTCTCAGTGCCCAGCCCGCCCATCTCTGCCTGGGCAGCCTTATCCCCTGCTGCAGCTGCAGAGGGTGCCTGTCCCCCTCCACACCCTGCCCTGAGCCATCCCTGCCCTCCTCAGCTCAGCCGGGTGGGGGTGGGCGCTGCCCTGGCTCACTCTGCCCATTTCTCCCATCGACCTCTCTGCTGATAGCAGGCACCTGCCCCTCACCAGAGCACACACATGGTTACACAGTGACCCAATGGAACCTCTCTCCACATGCCAGCTGCTGCCCCACACACCACAAAAACAGCAAGTGCAGGACAGCATGCAGTCTTCAGCCCCTCTCCACCATACACACCTCACAGGACACAGCCGTAAGAGACCTGCCTTGGGCTGTGGCTGGGGCTCAGTGGTACAGCACTTGCCTAGTATGCACAAGGCCCTGTGTTCTATCCCCAGCACTGTCAGGTGTGGCTCCCCAATATGGGCCAGGTAGCCTGGATGGAGGTGCTGCCATCTTCTCTTACAGACACTATAAAGAGGTCTACGCAGGGCACACAGCCATGCCAACTAGGGCAGGCTGGCTGTCTCCACATGTTTCTCTTAACCTAAGTGGTCATTTTACCACAGCACTAACTGCAGTTCAGGGAGGCCCTGCCCAGAGCCACCACTGACAGCAAGATCATAAACATGGCACAACTTTCCTATTCCACGACACAACTGGGTAAGGCAGAGCCTCCACTCTCCACTCTAACACCAGCCCAGGGCCTTGAGCACACACCACACATTGCCTTGGTGACGAACGTGACTCAGGTCAGGTGTGGCGGCTCACACCTGTATGCTCAGCCCTCAGCAAGCACAGGCAGAGCTGCCACGAAGCCACGGTCAGTCTAGGCTACAAGGAGACCCTGTCTCTAAATAAAAATAAATAATAAGCAAGCAAGCTGGAATTCGAAACAGCTGTGTTTAAATCAAGTTCAGGCTCCAGGGACATTTCATTCCACCCCTCACTTAGGTCCACACGACAGAGCATGACAAAGCCCCTCACTCAAGTGTTTCTCTTGAGCTTACATATTCCACGTTGCCTGGCCACATCTATGTCCCCATACTGCTACAACCTTGTGGCAAGACCCCCACACCCCCGACACGCACACAGATGATCTGGTCAAACAACCCTTAGCTGCTGTCAGCAATCTTCCCATCAAGGGAGAACGTCTTCTCATTTGCCGGTGTGGGCTGCAGCTGCGTGAGGGCTGGCTCTGGGCCTCAGCAATGCGTCCCCACCTCACCCAACCAAGGGCTGCTTCATCTGTACGGCCACTCGGTACTGGCACTGGGGCCGAGGAGCTGCCTTGTATGGGTTCTAACCCAGGTCAGACATCTCTCTGGGTCACGGGAAGAGCGGTTGGCAGCCCTAGGGTCTCCCTTAGCCATGAGCCGGGCCCATCTGTTGTCTGCTAGAGGGCGAGGCCGAGGCTGCACGGAGGCCATCTCCAGGGACACCCGCCACAGTGGTCACACACAGCTGCAGCCCACATGCTGCCTCCGCACCCCCGAGGGACAAAACAGCTCCATGGGGAGATGCAGGGCTGGACAGGGAGGCTTGCACAGCATACCCAGAGTGTCTTCACAGAGCCATCTGGCCTTCCCTCCTCCAGCGCACTCACCCGTGAACACAGCCGAGGGCTCGGAACTGCCAGGCTTGCTTACAAAGTAGCAGATGTGTCCCGACGTGTGGCAGGGTGTCGACAGGCATTTGACATGCAGAGACCCCACCTGAAATAAAGCAGGTGCTGGCACGGGCCCTAACAACCAGGTACCCTTCTCAGGATTCACAGGTGGCAGTACTGCTGTCCTCCAACCACCTGGACCTGCTGAACCCCAGACTCACGTTTAAGACATCTGCACAGCAGCCCTGAACTTGGGCGGGACCTCCACACAGGGACAGGGAAGGCACGATGGGGGGTTGCCTTCTGGGTCGTGGTCCCAGGGGCAGACACCAAACCAAAAGAGGCTTGTTTTGTTTTTGGAACCAGGCCAGCTCTAAACCAGGTACTGTGCCATAAAAGACACCTTTCTCTGACCTACCTCCCCAATTTCTTACTTCAAAATGCTCACTCCCATAAGGTAAACACCTCAACAAATATCAGGACTCTTTCCACATCTCTGTGTGGCCCCTTTCCTGATGTTGCTCATATCCTGACCAAATCAAACATTGCAGCTTTGCGTCCTGAGGAAGAGGCACCTTTCCACACCTCACCGCTGTCGTCCCAGAACTCAAAGGAATACCCAAGCCCGTACGAGTTCCCCGGCCGCTCAGAGCCCATCGCAACCTTCTGTAACACCCAGTCAACTGTGCAGTTATTTTCTCACTATGCCCTCAACAGAAGTGGTCAAACCATTGCTGAGGCCCAGGGAGCTCCTCGCTGAATCCTACCAGGCCCCTTTCCAGTTGCTGTCTGAGGACCTAGCATCCTGGCTCCCTGGGTACCTGCAGTGTGGACAGGTGCGTGACTTTGTGAGTCAGGGCCCCGATGCGATCGTCGCCTCCGTACACCTTCAGCCCGGGCTCCAGCTTCACGAGCTTCTCATTCCCACCAGCGTGGTCCCTGCAAGGCAAGCAGAGATGGCGGAAGTGTGGGGACTTAACTCAGGAGTTGATGTGCTGAAACGAAGGGGGCTGCTTGCCTGCTTTTAGCCCAGGAGACCCAGTGTTGTGCTGACAAGGGGGCTGCTCACCTGCCCTTACCCTGAACCAAATGGAACTTTCATTTTGCCTCAGAAGAAGAAAAAGGAATCTTCCAATACAGGCAAAGCCTCTTGTCTGCCATTTGTTTTGTTCCCACTGAAAACAACCTTCTCAGAAGCCCAATTCTCAAGCAAGGAGACTGCCATCTATTAGCAGAGAATGCAGACTGCCTACACCTGGAGCGTCCCCACCATGGCTCCCAAGCTTTGAGGTAAGGGGAGTCATATGAAGAGCCTTGAGTCACATGGGAGCCTTACGCCTCCCTCCTGAGGTGAGAGGTCAGGGCAGCCTAGGGTAGGACTGGCAGGCTCCCCTGGTGATTCCGATGTTGCAGCCCAGTTTGAGACAGCACTCTGGCAGAGGATCTTCTGGAGCCATAATGCCACCCATCTGAGGGACACAGGCACCTCCTGGGACAACCATCAGGTTTCCACAGGAAGCTCTCCGACCTACATTTCAGAAAGGAGGCAGCAGAAGGTGGGGCCCTGTTGACATTGTAGAATGGGAGTCAGTGTCCTCACATTGTGGGTCAAACTTAGTTCCAAGGATGAGGAGTGGGAAACACGTCTCCTGTCATCCGCTGGTTGGTAAGCCGCAGCTCACACCCCGTGCATCACCTAATTCCATGTCCCCCTGTGGATTCCTCAGAGACCACACCCCATGAGGACACTAGTGAAACACCCTGTGGAACAGCAGGGCCTTGAGATAACGAGGACAGGCAGCCTGGTCCTGTTCCCCTCCCCTCTGGAACAGCTGTCACACAGGCCAGATAAGCACCATGGCCTTAGCACACTCATCTGGTAAAACGCTACTGACAATGGACAAGTTAATACAGCTGGGCAGTGTTGCGAGGCACAGGCCAGACCTGGAACTCTGTCCTGGGCTTGGCGCCAGCATAAACATGAAAGAGTGCTGGGAAAAGCCAGAACCCTCCAAATTATCAGGAAGGAGACACCTGAAGTGGGGGTTATCTGGTGGAAGGGAGAAGTAGGAAAGAATTTCTGACAGCCTCAAGGAGACTGCCACTAGATTCCCAGAGGTAGGTGAGCTAGAAGCAGAGAGCTTGTGGATGTGCCAGCCACACTACACAGCACAGGCCAAGACCGGGGTTACTGGCTCGCTGCCCCTAATATTGGAGTCTGCTTCAAGACTTCAGAGACCTGGTCACAGGGCCCAGCTAATGAACCACAAACACTTGAGCGGCATAGTCCAAGCCTTGCTGTGTTAGCCAAGTGCTGGGAGCTCATGAGGTGCCAACCCTGTTCTGAGCTGCCCTCATGTGGTCATTTATGATAGAAAATTAAGAGTGAACAAACACCTCTTCTATCTTTGAGGACCCTCAAAAGACTCAAAGAGAGGCTGAAAAGATGTCTCAGCAGTTAAAATGATTGCTTGCAAAGTCTAACAACCTAGGTTCAATTCCTCAGTACCCAAGTAAAGCCAGATGCACAGAGTGGTGCATGAATGTGGAGTTCATTTACAATGGCTGGAGGTCCTGGCATGCCCATTCACTCACACACACACACACACACACACACTCTCTCTCTCTCTTTCTTTCTTACTCTCTCTCCCTCTCCCTCCCTCCCTCCCTCTCTCACTGCACTTGCAAAAAAAAAAAAGCAATAAAAATTAGAAAAAAATAAAGACTCAAAAAGCCAAAAAGGCCAGGGGTGGCACACGCCTTTAATCCCAGCACTCGGGAGGCAGAGGTAGGAGGACTGCTATGAGTTCAAGGTCATCCTGAGACTACATAGTGAATTCCAGGTCAGCCTGGGCTAGAGCAAGACCCTACCTTGAAAAAAAAAAAAAAAAAAAGCCAGGCGTGGTACACACCTTTAATCCCAGCACTCAGGAGGCAGAGGTAGGAGGATCACTGTGAGTTTGAGGCCAGCCTGAGAGTATGTAGTAAATTCCAGGTCAGCCTGGGCTAGAGTGAGATCCTACCTCAAAAAAAAAAAAAAAAAAAAAAAAAAGCCAAAAAGGTATTACCCCACAGACCCAAACACAGAGGCTTTTCAAACTCTTCATCTTTCAAATATCAAAAAAGTGGAAAAGAAAAACCAAAAACAACAAAGCTGGGTGTGGGTGTGGCTGTGCATGCATGTTATCGATCCCAGCACCGGGGAGGCAGAGGTGTGAAGGACTATCCCAAATTCAAAACCAGCCTGTGTGATAGAGTAAGAACCTACCTCAAGAAAATGAAACCAGAGGCTGGAAAGATGGCTCAGTGGTTAAGGCACTTGCCTGCAAAACCTAATGACCTGGGTTCAATTCCCCAGTGCCCATGTAAAGTCAATACACAAAGTGATACATCATTCTGGAGTTCATTTGCAACACCTGGAGGCCCTGGTGTGCCCAATCTCTCTGTTTTTCTTCTATTTCTCTCTATTTGCAAATAAATGAGTAAAAAAGTATTTTTTTAAAAAAAAAAGGAAGAAAGAGAGCTGGAGGTTGGACATAGTGGCGCACGCCTTTAAGTCCAGCACTCGGGAGGCAGAGGTAGAAAGATCGCCATGAGTGTGAGGCCAGCCTGAGAGTACATAGTGAATTCCAGGTCACCCTGAGCACTAGAGTGAGATCCTACTTCGAATAATCAAAACAAAACAAAAGGCTGGAGGGATGGCTTAGTGGTTAAGATGCCTGCGTGTGAAGCCTAAGGACCTAGGTTTGATTCTACAGGTCCCATGTAAGCCAGATACACATGGTGGCACATGTGTCTGGGGTTTCTTTGCAGTGGCTAGAGGTCTTGGTGTGCCCATTCTCTCTCTCCCTTTTTCTCTCCTCCCTGTTTATAATAATTTTTTTAAGTTAAAAAAATGAAGATCGGTGTGCTGACACACGCCTTTAATCCCAACACTTGGGAGGTAGAGGTAGGAGGATCACCATGAGTTCAAGGCCACCCTGGGACTACACAGTGAATTCCAGGTCAGCCTGGGCTAGAGTGAGACCCTACCTTGAACCCTCCCCCCAAAAAAAAGAAAAGAAAAGAAACCAGGTTGGGGAGATGGCTTGGCAGTTAAAGGTGCTTGCTTGCAAAGTGTGATAGCCCTGGTTCTTTCCCAGACACACAGCCACATGCAAAAAGTAGTGTGTGCATCTGGAGAGTGTTTGCATGGCAAGAGAATCTCTGGTATACCCATACTTAAACACATACACTTTCTGTCAGATAAATATAAATATTTTTAAAAACCCCAAAAACAAAAACATCACAACCTCTGGAAATATGGTTATTTATTTATTTTTAGAGCACACTGGTGCCTGGACTTTTCTTCTTTGACATTAAAATCACAAGCCCTAGAACTGTGAAAAGTGGCTGCTGGGGCCTCTGTGGCCAGAAAAGAAAGCCATTGTCCGAGGACACTAGCCCTGCCCTCTCTCCTGTTGGAGGTTGGGAATCACTGTTAACTGGGCTGGCCCAGGAGTCAGCACCTCAGTGGCCCAAGTGGAAGAGGGCAGGCACTCTGGTGTTTTCTCATAACCCTCCCGCTTCACCACACCTACCCCTCAGGCCCCCTCTGAAGACCGAGCACTTACCAGTGGTGGTGGGTGGTGAGCACCGTGGTCAGCTTCACGCCGTGCTTTCTCACTGCTTCCACAACCTGCAGCCACAGGGGAGGCAGGACAAAGGCCGTCACTCCCAGCCCCAGCCCCAGCCCCACCACTGCTCATAGCCCCACTTCAGGACAACAGAGGTCAAGCAGGCTGTCTCTCTGGTTCAGCTTGGCAGCTCAGTCCAACCCAGACCTCTCCGAGCTCCTCCAGTTCTGCGGTCATCCACCCTAGAGAGAGCACTGAAGGTGAAGCCAGGGGATGGGCCAGGTCCCAAAGATACGCAAGTGATCAGGCACTGGTTTAAAAGTCGGTGCTCTGGGCTTGCCATGGATGGGTGCCTATGGTCTGTACTCCTCTCATAGAACTGATTTTAAAAATATTTATTATGGGCTGGAGAGATGGCTTAGTGGTTAAGGCGCTTGCCTGTGAAGCCTAAGGGCCCATGTAAGCCAGATGCACAAGGCAGTGTGTGCGTCTGGAGTTCATTTGCAGTGGCTAGAGGCCCTGGTGCACCCATTCTCTCTATATGCCTCTTCCTCTGCCTCTCTCTCTCTCAAATAAATAAATTTTAAAAATATTTTTATGGGCTGGAGAGATGGATCAGTGGTTAGGGCACTTGCCTACAAAGCCTAAGGACCCAAGTTCAACTCCCCATTGCCCACATAAGCCAGATGCACAAAGTGGCACAGGCATCTGAAGTTTGTTTACAGTGGCTGGGGGGAGGTGCGCCAGGGTCTCTTGCTGCTGCAAAGAATGCCAGCTGCATGTGTCATTGTTGTGTCTGGCTTTAAGTGGCTGTTGGGGAACTGAACCATGGCTGGCAGGGTTTGCAAGGAAGCACCTTTAACCACTGAACTGTTTGGCAGTGTCTGGACACTAGTTTGTTTTTCAAAAACTAAGTGGACTAATTTCCACTAAGCTTCGACAGACATACAAGGACCTTGTGGTGCTGGGTGACAAGGTCCAGGGAGCCAGACAGAGCTGCACACACCTTCTGAGGCTGTACTGGGTCCACAATGGCAGCCTCCTGAGTGTCCTCATCGATGACCAGGTACATGTAGTTGTCGGTCAGGGCTGGCAACAGCTCCACCTTCATGGCGCCCTGCTCCACAGTCAGACTCTTCCTTGAGTCAGTGTGATACAGGAATGTTCCCAACAGGGCTGGGCCTGAGGACACACACAGGAGACAGCCTCACCAAGACTCCTTGCACAAGGAGGCTTGCCTGGCCAGCTTTCCCGAGTTCTGAGAGAGAACTCTTCTTTTCAACACATCCATAAGGACAGAGGAGAACCTTATCTCATGCTCGTACCATGTAAACTACCCGTCTCAGATTTGTCTCTAGGATCTTTTTTGGTTATATTTTGTTTGTTGTTGGAAACAGGGTCTCTGTAGTCCTGTCTGGAACTCTATGTAGTCTAAGGCCTTAAACTCATGGAAGTTCTTCTATCTCATGCTCCTAAGTGCTGGGGATAGGAACACCAGGACTTCATACATTAGGCAAGGGCTCTACCCCTGAGCTACACCTAAGCCTGGACTTGGCATCTTTACTTTCCCTCTCAAGGGTTCTCAAAGGACAGTCCTGCCAGGTTGTGGTGTGACACAAATCCAGGGAAGACAGAGGGGAGCTGAGCTTGGCTGCTAACCCTCCAGCAGGGCATGTCTGTGCCGACAGAGCTCAGTTCTCTCTGTAGTTACAGCCCTTCTCAGCTTCCAGCCAGAGGAGAAAACAGGATTTGCCATCACATGGCAGGCATAATGATCAATGCACACAGTGCCATTTCCTAGAAGTTGGGCCTCAGGTATGACAGATGTAGAACCTCACCGTGGGCCAGAAGGTGGCTGAGGGTCCCAACCACCCTTCATCTAGCTGACAAGATTCCAAAATTTTTTTATTTTTTATTTTTTAATGGAAGGAAAGGGTTTATTTTGGCTTATGGTTGTTTTTTTTAATTGTTTTTTTTATTGCCAAAATATTTTTAGCAATGACAGTCACATTCAACCTGAAAACACATGGGGTCCCACCAATGCTTTATGTGCCAGCTTTACAGGGTGGTGGTGGGGAACCACACCAAGTGATAAGAAACCAGTGAAACTCTGAGGTGGGACCAGCCTAGCAAGTCTCTCTCAAAAGAGATGCAGAAAACAGCAACGTCAGCCCACTGATAAAGGATTCCTCCAGAAGCCACCAACTATTAATTGCCACCTAGCAAAGCCACCCAAATTGTACTTTTTTCTTTTCTTTCTTTTTTTCCCTTTGTGGTGGTGCTAGGGATGGAACCCAAGGCCTCTTGAGTATGCTAGGGAAGTGCTTTATCTCTGAGCTACACCCCCAGCCCCCATCCTCCTTTTTGTGGCACAACAGTTGAGGACATTTTCCAGACCCTTGTTCTCATGCTCAGCAAAATAAGCGTTTCGATATGATCGGGTCTCCGATATTCTACCTCTCTTAAGCCCCTGAACTATGGAAGCCCAGGACGGGCAGAAGATCAATACACACTGGGTATGAGTCCTTTTATGCATTTCCTGGTAGAGTATTACAAACCATGCCTGGGTGAAGGACAAGGCATTTATCACCAGTGCTCAAGAAGAACCCACTGGCATCCTGAGGATGGAATCTGTGGGATGAGGGCACTGCCAGGAACCTTGCCCTTAATCACACCTAGCCCTGCGCTGTCCAGATGCGCCCAGCTCACTGGTCTGCAACGGGGGCATTTGGCCTGAGCAGAGGTCACAGACCTAGGCCAAGTCCACAGATATGTTTTGTTTGGCTCACAACATAGTGTAAAACCACGTTTCAGAGGCTGCCCCGTCTCCCACTAGGTGGACTTCTGCGACATCAAATGCTGGGCTTGGGGGAGAGAGTCAGTCCAGCCGTGCCTGGACCCCGAAGTAACAGCATTCAGCGGCGACACTAAGTGTCCCTGGCTGGTGTTGGGGACGTCAAGGAGCGGGCTCCCGCCGTAGCCAGGGCGGTCCGCGCACTCTAAAACGTGACTGCCAGGTTCGATGGGGCTGGACTCGGGCTGGCCAGCTCCTGGCTGCGGGCGACAGGTGAACGCCGCGAAGGAAAGCGGGCTCGGGAAAACCGAGGTCGCGGCCCCGACAAGGCCGGAACGAGAGTCCGGCCCGAGTGTCCCGTGGAGGCTGCGCGCAGCCAGGCCCCGGCCGATCGCCACCCGCCCCCGCCGACCGCCTGCGCAGCGGCTCAACCCGAGCTCGGCCCCGTCCAGGCCCGGCGGCCGCGCCCCATCCACCCACTCGCCCGCCCGCCCGCTGCGATCGACACCTGCGCCCAACCGACGTCCGGCCCTTCGGCGCCCAGTCTCGCCGCGTCAGCGCCCGGGCCCACCTACCCAGGACACGGCGCGCGCACACGGCTCCCAGCGCCGAGAGACTCCGGCAGCAGAACGGCCCACGGCCGAGCACCATGACCCGCGGGGACGCACCTCGGGGTCGCGGAGCCGCAACACCGGCGTCGGGAGCACCAACATTGGCGTAGGCGACCGCAGCCAATCAGCGCCTGCTTTGCTCCGCCCCTCTTTCCCCCGGCCAACCGGCTCCTGCCTCCTACCGCCGCGCCACGCCCCCAATCAATCAGCGCCCGCCCGCGCCGCCGGCAGCCAATCAGCACGCTCCGGTCCAACGCGGAGCCCGACCCGGCCTGGGCTGCGGGGCTGGCGACAGAGCCAGGAAGCCGGCGGAGGAGGCGGCGTCTCCCCAGGGCCTGGCTGGCTTGCGGAGGCCGACGGAGTTTGAGAAGCAGCTGCCAGTTGCTGCGCCAAGGTGCTTGGCGGGACAGCGTCCTGAGGCAGCGCGTCCCCTCGGAGCCTCCGTAAGCGCGGGCGCCGGCGGTCACGTGACGCAGAGTGGCACCATGGCTGCCCCCAAGCCGCTGTCCCGTTTCTGGGAGTGGGGGAAAAACATCGTGTGCGTGGGCAGGAACTATGCAGACCACGTCAAGGAGATGCGCAGCGCCGTGCCCAGCGAGCCAGTGCTCTTCCTGAAGCCGTCCACCGCGTACGCCCCCGAAGGCTCGCCCGTGCTGGTGCCCGCTTATTGCCACAACCTGCACCATGAGCTGGAGCTGGGCGTGCTCATGGGCCGGCGCGGCCGCGCGGTACCCGAAGCCGCGGCCATGGACTACGTGGCCGGCTACGCTCTGTGCCTAGACATGACCGCCAGGGATGTACAGGAAGAGTGCAAGAAGAAGGGGCTGCCCTGGACCCTGGCCAAGAGCTTCACCGCCTCCTGCCCAGTCAGCGCCTTCGTGCCCAAAGAGAAGATCCCTGACCCTCACGCCCTGAGACTGTGGCTCAAGGTCAATGGTGAGCTCAGGCAGGAGGGCGAAACATCCTCCATGATCTTTTCCATCCCCCATATCATCAGCTACGTCTCCAAGATAATGACCTTGGAAGAAGGAGATCTCATCTTGACTGGGACACCAAAGGGAGTTGGGCCAGTTAAGGAAAACGATGAAATCGAGGCTGGCATAGACGGGGTGGTCAGTATGAAGTTTAAAGTGCAAAGGTCAGAATGTTGACTGTACAGAGCACCCTGTCCTACCAAGTGGCAGGAGCGACGGGAGAGAGAAGAAAGGTTATTAAGGTGTGGCAGTCTTTTAATAGAAGCCCATTATAAAAATGATCTGACTGGATTGCCTGGCCTCAGTCAAAGAGGTGGATCTTTCAAGAAAAGCGAGATCGGGAAAAGCTGGGCCAGAAGTGGAAAAAAAAAACAAAGTAAAAGATGTGTCATGCTTTCCAACAAGAAAATGTGCCTTCGATTCCTTCCTTAAAACTGAACTGAATAAGACTTTTCACTGAGTCATTCTGAGGTCAGTAGCTCAAGACTTAAGAACTGCAAAGGGAAGGGAAAGTCAAATGCTGTTAGTGGTTCCCAAGCTTCCTTGGATTTGATAGTCATTTGGAGGCATACCCTCTCAATTAATTGATGGTACTACCTCCAGGGAAGCTGCATTTGTAAAACACTCCGTTTGATCCTTACCAGAGAAAGATGGCAAAACAGTACTCAAATTCAGTTTAAAGCTTTGTTATTTGAGCTATTGGTGAAGGTCTTCCTTGTTTACTTTGGGTATCTATACTGGCCTGTGGATGCTGAGTTTTGGAGATAATTTTGAAATTGTTATCCAAATAAATATGCTTCTTTGTGTGACATAAAGCTGTTACCTTTTCCCCCTGCTATCTCCCGGGGTACCTCCCTGAGGCTTCAGATCTTTGTCTTCGGCCTCCAATAAAGTGAAGCAGCACTTCCATTTCCTAACCCAAGAAAGGGTCCCCATGAATATGGATGTCCTGGGAGTGCTGCTTTTGCTCTTGCCTGCACCCTTCACTAATTAAAAAGCCAGGCAAGGGGGCTGGAGAGTTGGCTTAGCTGTTGAGGTGCTTGCCTGCAAAGCCAAAGGACCTCCGTTCAATTCCCCTGGACCCAGTAAGCCAGATGTACAAGGGGGCACATGTATCTGGAGTTTGATTGAAGTGGCTGGAAGCCCTGGTGTGCCCATTCTCTCTATCTCTGCCTTTTTCTCAAATAAATAAAGATAAAAAGCCAGGCAAGGGGCTGGAGAAATGGCTTAGCAGTTAAGGCACTTGCCTGGGAAGCCTAAGGAATGAGATTCGATTCTCCAGGTCCCATATAAGCAGGATGCACATGGTGGAGCATGCATCTGGAGTTCGTTTGTGCTGGCTAGAGGCCCTGGTGTGCCCATTCTCTTTCTCCCATCTCCTGCTTCTAATAAATAAATAAAAATAAATAAATCTTTAAAAAAAAAGCCAGGCAAGATGCACAGCCATAGCTATGAGAGGATCTGATGGAGTTCTCTAGACTTGGGCTTCTGCTGGCCCCTTGAAGAATGCCTAGTACATCTCCAGTAATTTTCCAAACACTTAGTACTGCTAGGCATTGTGCCAGCCACAGTTCATTCCATGTTTCAGTGTATTACATGACCTTTAGCAAAGCTGTGGGGTTGGTTAGTATCCCTGTTACATAGCTAGTATAAACGTAGAGATCAGAAAACCTGGCTAGGGTCACTTACGTGAGTGACAGGGATAAATTGTAACCCAGGTGTGTCCCAAGCTCAGAACCTGAAGTCTTGACCACAGCACAGGCTGTGTCATAAAATTAGATATACAAGGAGCTGGGGAGGGAGATGGCTCAGTCAGTAAAGTACTTACCTCTCAAGCATCAAGACTTTGAGTTCAATCTCCAGTACACATGTAAAAATGCTAGGTGTAATGGCATACCTGTAATCCCGGCACTTGGAAGGCAAAGACAAGAGGATTCCTGGAGCCAGCTGGCCAGCTAGTGTAGTCCAGTTGGTGAGCTCCAGGTCAGTGAGATACTCAATCTCAAAAAAAGTGGATGTGGTCAGGTGTGGTGGCGCACGCCTTTAACC
Organism: Dipus sagitta; assembly: GCA_036346955.1. Classification (NCBI taxonomy): domain Eukaryota; kingdom Metazoa; phylum Chordata; class Mammalia; order Rodentia; family Dipodidae; genus Dipus; species Dipus sagitta. The sequence continues at coordinate 111,350,820 of CM070781.1, read as the reverse complement.
CCAGCACTCGGGAGGCAGAGGTAGGAGGATCTGGGTGAGTTCGAGGCCACCCTGAGACTACGGAGTGAATTCCAAGTCAGCCTGAGCTAGAGTGAGACCCTACCTCAGAAAAAAATAAAAAAAGCCAGGCTTGGTGGCGCACGCCTTTAATCCCAGCACTCGGGAGGCAGAGGTAGGAGGATTGCCATGAAGTTCCAGGCCACCCTGAGACTCCATAGTGAATTCCAGGTCAGCCTGGGCTAGAGTGAGACCCTACCTCGAAAAACAAACAAACAAACAAAAAAAAAGTTAAAAAAAAAATGGATGTGTTCCTTAGCATGACATCTGAGGTTGTTCTCTGGCTTCCACAGATCAACCTCCATGAGCACACAGACATAAAAACTAAGTGGATAGATTAAAAAATTTAACCATTTAAGTATTCTGTGATTCCCCGTATTCAAGTTATGATTATTTAAAAATTCCATAATTGGATTTGTTTAATAAATGTAATCTATCTATCTATCTATCTATCTATATATTTTTTTTGAGACACAATCTCATTATAGTAGCCCAAGTTGACCTTGAATTCAGGATCTTCCTGCTTAAGCCTTCCAGTATCATTTATTTTTGTTTCTTTAGAGGTAGGATTTTATTCTAGGCCAGGCTGGCCTCAAATTCAGTGAATTCCCTACCTCAGTCTGGGATTAAAGGTGGGTACCACCACACCTGGCTGGCTTGCTGGCTTGTTTTCTTTTTTTGGTTTTTGAGGTAGGGTCTCACTCTAGCCTAGGCTTATCTGGAATTCACTATGTAGTCTCAGGGTGGCCTCGAAATCACAGTGATCCTCCTACCTCTGCCTCCCAAGTGCTAGGATTAAAGGCATGCACCACCACGCCCGACTCACTCACCCTCTCTCCCTCCCTTCTTTCCTTTCTTCTTTCTTCCTTCCTTTCAGAGAGAGAGAATGGGCATGCCAGGGCCTCTTCCTGCTACAAATGAACTCAAAACATATGCTTCACAATGTGCTTGTGGCTTTATGTGGGTACTAGGAGATAGGCTTTGTATGTAAATGCCTTTAAACACTGAACCATCTCCCCAGCCCCCAATATTTTATTTTCTAATAATTTATTTAGGGCTGGAGAGATGGCTTAGTGGTTAAGGCACTTGCCTGCAAAGCCTAAGGATTCATGTTAGATTCTCCAGGTCCCATGTAAGCCAGATGCACAAAGTGACACAAGGTTGCACATACACAAAAGTGGGGGGGGGGACACATCTGGAGTTCGATTGCAGTGACTGGAGGACCTGGCATGCCAATTCTCTCTCTCACTCTGAAAAAGAAAGGCCAGTCTGTTGGGCTTGCCTCAAAAAAATAGTTCATTTAGTTGCTTAGCAAATGGCTGGAGATGGCTCAGCAGTTAAGGCATTTGCCTGCAAAGCCTAAGGACCCAGGTTCAATTCCCCAGTACTCACATAAACCAGATGCACAAGGTGGTGCATGCATCTGGAGTTCATTTGCAGTGGCAGGATGCCTGGTGTGCCCATTCTTTTTCTCTTTCTGTCTGTCTCTCAAATAATTGTCTGGCAATGTGCATTTATTACAGAAGAGTTATGAAGTACAGATTAGCAAAAGCAACAAAACACTTTCATCTCCCTAGAGACAGCCAAAGCTAAGCATTTGGTGTGGATTCTTCTGGGTCTGGTGTGGATGAGAATAGAAATACATAGAATTTGCTCTTTCTTCCCCAAGATGGTTCTCACCATATAGCCCAAGCTGGCCTGGAACTCACAGTCTTTAGTCACCTGTGTACTGCTGGAATTATAGGCATAGGCCACAACCTCTGTAGTTTTCAATCCTGACTTTTTTTTTTTTTTTTTTGAGACCCCAACAAACTGGCTTTTTTTTTTTTTTTTTTTTTTAATGAGAGAAGTGTCACACCAGGGCCTCTAGCTGCATTCAAACTCCAAAAGCATGCGCCATCTTGTGCACATGTGCAACCTTGCTCACTTGCGTCATCTTGTGCGTCTGGTTTACGTGGGACCTGCAGAGTCCGGCATGGGTCCTTAGGCTTTGTAGGCAAGTGCCTTAACTGCCAAGCCATCTCTCCAGCCCTCAATCCTGATTTTTACTCTGGCTATTGCAGCTTTTCCACATCAGTCAACATATTTGTGAACTGTGGGTTTCATTGATTATATGAGACTCTAGGTCAGTCCTCTGGTTTTAGACATTGGGATTGTCTCGTTATTTGCTGGTGGGATAAGCTCATTTGTTAATTCCTTTTGGCTGGGTTCTCACAAGTGGAAAGGGTATGCTCACACTGAAAATGTACTGTTAGTCTAGCCATAAGTACAAGGTTCAGCTGAAATACAAACACCAGTTAAGCAGGCTGAAGGTTTAAGCCAGCACCCAGGGAGTATCCAGTGCCTGTGGGGTCAATGTTCCCTCAGCAGTGGAGAGAGCTTAGTCACAAACACCTGACATCAGCATTACAGGTGTAGCACACAGAGTCCTTGAATGCAAGAATCAAAAACCAAGGCCGAAGCCAGGCGTGGTAGTGGACATGCTAGGCCTAGTGCTGCAGTCCTGAAATCTCAGGACTCTCAGGCAAGAGGGTCTGAATGGAGTTCAAGGCCTATCTGGGCCACAGAAGTTACAAGGCCATTCTGCTTAATTAGTAAAGCCTGTCTCAAAAAGGTTTTTGTAGCCGGGTGTGGTGGCGCACGCCTTTAATCCCAGCACTCGGGAGGCAGAGGTAGGAGGATCGCCGTGAGTTCGAGGCCACCCTGAGACTCCATAGTGAATTCCAGGTCAACCTGGGCTAGAGTGAGACCCTACCTCGAAAAACCAAAAAAAAAAAAAAAAGGTTTTTGTTTCTTTTTTTTTTATGAGAGAGAGAGAGAGAGAGAGAGAGAGAGAATTTGGCACACCAGGGCCTCCAGCCACTGCAATCAAACATCAGATGCGTGTACCACCTTGTGCGCATGTGCAACCTTCCATATGCACCACCTTGTGCATCTGACTTATGTGGGATCTGGGGAGTCAAATGTGGGTCCTTAGCCTTTGCAGGCAAGCACCTTAACTGCTAAGCCATCTGTCCAGCCCCTCAAAAAGGTGTTTGTTTGTTTTTTTAATGAGAGAAAGAGTTGAGGTGCCACGGCTTCTAGACACTGCCATCGAACTCCAGATGCATGTACCACCTTATGCACATGCATGACCTTGTGCACATGTGTCACCTTGTGCGTTTGGCTTACATGGGTTCTGGGGAGTTGAACCTGGGTCCTTAGGCTTCCCAGGCAAGTGCCTTAACTGCTAAGCCATCTCTCCAGCCCCAAAAAGGTTTGTTTTGTTTTGTTTTCAAATGGGGGAATTTAGCTATCAATAGTGCTAGGATAGTAAATCTGGATTTACTAATCCCGAGCACAGAAAAGGAGAGGCCATACACCTTCACTCCAATTGTCATGAACATCTTTTCAGGTCAATGAACACAGATGGATATGATCATCTTTTTTGTTTTGTTTTGTTTTTGTTTTCCGAGGTAGGGTTTCAGTGGCTCAGGCTGACCTGGAATTCACCACATAATCTCAGGATGGTGAGGATCACGGTGATCCTCCTACCTCTGCCTCCCGAGTGCTGGGATTAAAGGGGTGTGCCTCCACGCCCAGTTTATGATCATCTTTAATGGCTGCATCCTTTTAGGTCATGTGCCCCAGAAGCATAAGATGGAAATTGTTGCCCAGGTGATTTATTGAAGAGATGCACGTGGGAGAAGGGTAGTGAAAGCAGAAAGGCGAGACACAGTAGCTAGACGGGAAGTGGAATCAGAGCAGGAGTGGTGCTCCAAGGGGAGGGAACTTACTAGTGCAGGCTGCCTACCAACGTCCGCTCTCTGGCCCCTCACAGAAGCTAGGGGTTTCCCTCAAACTCGCAAGTGAGTGGGGCCTAGGTGCAGCCTAACATTCCCCACAGGGCACAGCTCCTAACACTTCACTCTTAGGAACACGGAGGCAGGGACCAGCCTGGAGACAGCACTGGAAGCTTGTTCATTTCCACAGGAGACAAATGGACAAGAAACTTGTCAGCTGACTTGCAACGAAAATTCTAGATGCATTTTGTCAAGTTGTGGAGGAAAAGTATATGCCAACTTGTACTTGACAACGGTTGTAGAATGTCCTCAACCCCACCACACTCCAGCCAAGATTCAGGATTAGGACTGACTGTGGAGGGTTTTTGTTTGTTTGTTTTTGTTTTTTGTTTTTCTGAGGTAGAGTTTCACTCTAGCTCAGGCTGACCTGGAATTGACTGTGTAGTCTCAGGTTGGCCTTGAACTCACTGCAGCCCTACCTCTGCCTCCCAAGTGCTGGGATTAAAGGTGTGTGCCACCACACCCATCAGGTCTATGGTGGTTTTAATTGTATCTCTTTTAACAGTTAAGAGGACTGAATGGATCTGGAAAGAATTATACTAAGTGAGGTAACCCAGGCCCAGAAAGCCAAGCGCCACATGTTCTCCCTCATATGTGGATCTTAGCTACAGATGATTGGGCTTCTGTGCAAGAAGGAAAAAACTCAGTAGCAGAGTCCAGTAAGTTAAAAAAGGAGATAGAAAGGGAAGAGAAAGAAAGGGAGGAGGGCTTTTATTAGGTTGGTATTGTATATATGTAAGTAGAAATTTTGAGATGGGGAGGGGATATGATGGAGAATGGAATTTCAAAGGGGAAAGTGGGGGGAGGGTAATACCATGGGATATTTTTTATAATCACGGAAAATATTAATAAAAATTGAGAAAAAAAGAAAAGAAAAGAAAAGAAAAAAAGAGTAGATACTATATACACAATAAAATAACGGTCAAAATTTTTAAATCTTGGGCTGGAGAGATGGCTTAGCAGTTAAGGCATTTGCCTGCAAAAGCCAAAGGATCTCAGTTTGATTCCACAGGACTCATGTAAGCCAGATGCATCTGGAGCTTTTGTGCAGTGGCTAGAGGCCCTGGCACACCCATTCTCTATTTCTCTCTCTCTCTCTCTCTCTCCCTGCCTCTTTCCCTCTATTGGTCTCTTAAATAAATAAATAAAATTTTTAAAAAATTTAAAAAAAAAGAGGACTGAGAAGAAGGCTGCATGGGTAAAGGCTTCTTAAGCCTACTGACTGGAGTTCAGATGCCCAGCACCCACATAAAACCATCTGTAATCCCAATGTGCATATCTCAATGGGAGGCAAAATCAGAAAAATCCTAATGCTCACAGAGTCTGGCATTCACACAGCCAAACAATAGAGACCCGATCTCAAGCAAGGTGGAAAGAAGGCGCCAATCCCAAGGCCTCCGCGTGCCCATACACACATACACACACACACATCAATAATAGTGATAATTAAAAATAGTAAAGTAACTGGACATGGTGGTGCACACCTTTACTCCCAGTACTCAGGAGGCCAAGGTAGGCGGATCGCCATGAGTTTGAAGCCAGCCTGAGACAACATAGTGAATTCCAGGCCAGCCTGGGCTAGAGTGAAACCCTACCTTGAAAAACAAACACAAAAAAAGTAAAGTTGGGCTGGAGAGATGCCTCAGCAGTTAAGGTGCTTGCCTGCAAAACCTAGTGACTTGTGTTCAGTCCCCCAGTATCCACATAAAGCCAGATGCACAAAGTGGTGCATGCATCTGAAGTTTGTTGCAACAGCTGGAGACCCTGACATGCCCATTCTGTCTCTCTTCTCTCTACCTCTCTCTGCTTGCAAATAAATAAATAAATAATAAATCAATACTAAAGTTGAGGGGTTGGCTCAGTGGCTAAAGGCATCTGCTTTCAAAGCCTGATGGCCCAGGTTTGATTCCCAGTACCACAAAAAGCCAGATGTACAATGTGGTACATGCCTCTGGAGTTTGTTTGCAGTGGCTCTGTGACATTTTTGTTGTTGTTTTGTTTTTCTTTTTGTTTTTTTGAGGCAGGGTCTCACTCTAGCTCAGGCTGACCTGGAATTCACTATGGAGTCTCAGGGTGGCCTCGAACTCACAGCAATCCTCCTACCTCTGCCTCCCAAGTGCTGGGATTAAAGGCGTGTGCCACCACACCCGGCTAAAGTTGACATTTATCTGGCACATCTGGTGAAATATTAGAGTGGTATCTCAGTTTTATATTTTCTTTCAGTATACTTAATCAAATATGCTAAAACCTTCATCTATTTTAAAGGGAAAGAAGAAAGTACTGAAACTATAAAACTCTAGAAAAGAATTCAAACTATGCAATTCATGTAACAAAATATTGCCAAAATGAGGGCTAACAAAAATTATAAGCCCCAGCCTTATGGTGATATTTATTTATCATGGATTAAGCTCATGAGTCTAAAGCAATTTAAATGAATGATAATTATTTATCTTTATTTATTTATTTATTTTCAAGCAGAGAGAGAGAGAGAAAGAGATAGAAACAATGGGTGTGCCACTATTGCAAACAAACTCCACACATATGTGCCACATTGTGTATCTGGCTTTACCTGGGAACTGGAGAATCAAACCTAAGCTATTAGGCTTTGTAATAAAACACCTTAACTGCTGAACCATCTCCCCAGTCTGATAATTATTTATTTTGACCTAATCACATGAGTCTAAGAACCTTCCTAAATGATGTTTATCTTGGACTAAGTACATGCGTCTGGAATGCGCCTTACATAAATATTTATTTATCATAGACTATGTGCATGAGTCTAAGTACCTACATAGAGAGCACAGAACAGGACCCGTCACAGGGACAAAAAGTATAGTAGAGGTTACCTGAATGGAGAGGAGGAGAGGTATGGTAATTTGAATGTATGTCCCCCATAAACTCAGGGTTTTGTTTGTTTGTTTGTTTGTTTTTTGAGGTAGGGTCTTGCTCTAACCCAGGCTGACCTGGAATTTATTATGTAGTCTCAGGGTGGCCTTGAACTCATGGCAATCCTCCTACCTCTGTCTCCCAAGTGCTAGGAGGCATGCACCACCACACCCTGCACATGAGGTGTTTTTTTTTTTAATATTTATTTTATTTATTTGAGAGGGAGAGGAGCAGAGGCAGATAGAGAGAGAATGGGTGTGCCAGGGCCTTCAGCTGCTGCTAACAAACTCCAGATGCATGTGCCACCTTGTGCACCTAGCTTATATGGGTCCTGGGTAATTGAACCTGGGTCTTTTGGCTTTGCAGGCAAGCACCTTAACTGCTAACCCATCCCTCCAGCCCCTCAGGTGTTTTATTAAAGCTTGTCTTCAGCCACCTGGCTGGAGGAGGGGCCACTGGGGGTGGATCCTGGAGTCCAACCCTAAGTGTGTTGGAGGCAGATCTGAATTCCAGCCAAAAGGTATGCAGAGAGGTCTGAGCTCTGCCTGAGCCTCTTCTATTGCTGTCAGTTTTGTGCCTGCTACTTTTGGCTTTTGCTGGCTGTTTGGGTGTTTCTCTCTGCTTGCTTGTATGGAAGCAACTTCTCCCACCATAGATGGAACTTCCCCTGGATCTGTAAGCTTGAAATAAACCCTTCCTCCCCTCAACTGTGCTTGGTTTCCATGTTTGTCCCAACAACGTGAAGCTGACTACCACAGGACAAGGCCTAGGAAAGGAGGGAGATGAGAGATGCACAGCATCATGAATGTAAATTGAGCCACTGGGTTGTAAATGGTTAAAATAGTAAAGTTGTGCTATGTATGTTTCCTCAGAATAAAAACAAAAATGCATACAAAAACCATGACCTGCTGGGCGTGGTGGCACACGCCTTTAATCCCAGCACTTGGGAGGCTGAGGTAGGAGGATCACTGTGAGTTTGAGACCAGCCTGAGACTACAGAGTGAATTCCAGGTCAGCCTGGGCTAGAGCGAGACCCTACCTCAGGGGGAAAAAAAAAAAAAAAAGTTTGACCTACCAGTTGGAAAATGTGGAATGGGAAATTATGGGTTCTCTTTTTATGTTATTTATGATTTTCTAGCTTTTTCTATAACAATTATAAAACTTCATTTAAAAATTGAGAAGCAAAACAACCCAGGATTCCTCAGGATGAGTAATAGTATTTCTACTATGTGCAAAGGATGGAATGAATAAACTCACAACACAGAATCGTAAAGGAAAACTGTACTGAAATGACCCTGAGGGAAAGACGCCTAATCATTTAACTATTCATAAAAAGCAACATGAGCCCTATAGCTCAGCAGAGGTCAATAGAAAAGCAGTCCCTGGAGAGCAAGTGGAAAACAAGAGGAAATAGCCATTAGTAAGGATGTGCAATGCCTCTTTTCTCTGTTTCCTTGAGTGCCTGCATTCTGGCTAATCTGCAATGGAGCTTCAGATGCTGGTTAATTTTGCACTTGATTTTAGCCACCATGCCAAGAAGAAATTATTGGCTGATTTTGTAACCTTCATTCATAAAAGTATGAGTTTTGTGACGCCTTAGACTCGATGTGGCTTGACACTTGGCCTTGTAGGTTCCTACACCTTGGCAAAGGGCTGTGCCTGGGCTTTCAGAACTCTGCTGGTTCTGGGATGTGAGGAGGTAATTTAGAGCCCCCTACTGGCCACACGCGGGCCGACTGCACCGTGGCTGGAACAGCACTCCAGCGTGCCCACTGAGAATGCCTCTCTCTGTATTGGAAATGGAGTAGCTGAGGCTGGGGACCCAGGAGCCAGACCTGGTGCTCTCAGACCTATTGCTGGGGATGAGACTCCAAACCCTATCTCAGTAGCTCCTGACACATCTAGACAGCATCCTCCTCTCACCCTCAGTCCTGAGCTCCTGGTCAAGAGACTTATTTTGGGAGCCAAAAGCCTTGTGCTAAAGGCTTGGTTGCCCTGAATTACTTCTGGGATGTGGGCAGATCAAGAAGGCTCTAACCAATACACCAAGTAAAGACAGCAACTGCTTATCATGAGATGGGTTGCCTCTACTACATCTGCAGGGGCCCAGGAGTCATTGTAGAAGAGGCTCTCACTGCTCCAGGGAGACACTGGCAGACACGGTGGTCACTCAAATCTCAGCAAACAGAAATCCAGAGGCTACAGGGGATTCAACATTAAATCAGATTCTAACATGCCCACCAAGGCTCGGGGAACATTGCAGAAGGGGTCGAAAGATTGTAAGAACCACAGGGTAGATAGGATTAACCTCAGACATGCCTCCCCCCCACCACCACCACAGAGACTTAAGGACCCCACAAAATACTCTCAAAATAAAAAAAAAAAGGATGGAGAGATGGGTTAGTGGTCAAGGCACTTTCCTGTAAAGCCTAAGGACCCAGGTTCAATTCCTCAGTACCCACGTAAGCCAGATGCACAAGGTGGCAGAGGTATCTGTAGTTCATTTGCAGTAGCTGGAGGCCTGGTGTGCCCATTCTCTCTATCTGCTTCTTCCTCTCTTTTTTCTTCCCCTTACTCTCAAACAAATAAATAAAATGTTTTTTAAATAACAGAAAAAATAGGAGCAAGTTGTGGTGGCTCATGCCTTTAATCTCAGCACTCAGAAAGATCTCTGAGTTCAAGTCTAGCCTATGCTATAGAGTGAGTTCCAGGTCAGCCTGGACTAGCACGAGGCCTTTCCTCACAAAAATTAAGGTAAAGAGGAAATTGAAGAGGTAGGTCAGAGCTATAATCCCAGCACTCTGAGGGCTGAGCCAGGAGGATTAGAAATTTAATGCCAGCCTGCTACACAGAAAGAGCCTCCTGAAATGGGGGTAGGGGAGAGAGAGAGAAGAAAAGAAAGAGGAAGAAGGAGGAGAGAAGAAAGGAGTGAAGTAGAGGGTGGAGGAGAAGAGTGCAGAGGATTGATGAGAGGAGAAGGATTTAGGAGGTGAATCCAGTGGAAGGAAGGACCCCTTGGGGTCTGCTCTTGGTAATCTTATTTTGTTCCAGGTCACCATCTCTCTCTCTCCTTTCTCCTTCTGTTGCAGTCAGGTTCACATTGCTGGCAAAAATCACCCAACCAAAAGCAGCTTGTGGGAAAAAGGTTTATTTTGGCTTACAGACTCGAAGGGAAGCTCTATGATGGCAGGGGAAAACAATGGCATGAGCAGAGGGTGGACATCATCCACTGGCAAACATCAGGTGGACAACAGGAACAGGAGAGTGTGCCAAACACTGGCAAGGAGAAACTGGCTATAACACCTATAAGCCCGCCCCCAACAACACAATGCCTCAAGGAGGTGTTAACTCCCAAATCTCCATCAGCTGGGAACCTAGCATTCAGAACACCTAAGTTTATGGGGAACACCTGAATCAAACCACCACGCTCTGCCCCGGCCCCCACAAACTGATAACCATCCAGATGTAAAATGCAATGCATTCAGTCCAATTTTAAAAGTCCCCATAGTTTTTATCAATCCTAATGATGTTCAAACATCCCCATAATCCAAGGTCTTTTAACTGAGCCATAATACCAAAAAATAAATAAAAATAAAAACCCATAATGGCACAAGATAAACACTCACTGCAAAAGATGGCATTGGGCATAGCAAAGCAATATTCAACCAGAGCTGGAGTGGTGGCTTAGCAGTTAAGGCACTTGCCAGCAAAGCCCAAGGACCCAGGTTCGATTCTCCAATACCCACATTAGCCAGATGCACAAGGTGGCACATGCATCTGGAGTTCATTTTCAGTGGCTGGAGACCCTAATGCGCCATTCTCTCTCTCTGTCTCTCCTCCCCCAAGTAAGTAAATAAATAAAATAAAAATATATTTGTCGCCAGGCGTGGTGGTACGCACCTTTAATCCCAGCACTCAGGAGGCAGAGGTAGGAGGACCACTGTGAGTTCAAGGCCACCCTGAGACTGCATAGCGAATTCCAGGTCAGCCTGAGCTACTGTGAGACCCTACCTCAACCGCCCTCCCAAGAAAAGAAAGAAATATTCAACCAATACAAGATTTAAACAGGGCAAACATCAAACTCTGTTAGCTCCAAGTGTAACAACTCTAGTCAGTGAAAAGTCTCCAAGTCCGATAATTCTAACCAGCAACAAGTCTTTGGAGTTCCAACTCTACCCCTCCAGCTAGGCTACTCACAATCCTGGAAAACTTCATCCGGGCAGCAGCTCTCCTTAGCAGCCATCTTGTGGTCCCAGTGTCTCCACTGGGTCTCCATTGCAACCCACAGTTCATTCTCCCAATTCCATTGGATCTCCATGCAGGCATCCAGCAAACCTGCTTCACACTGTCCACAGCCATTTCCAAAATACAAGACCACATTACAAACTCATTGACCCTCTCTTTCCTGCATTTCCTATACTCCATAATACCAGTTAGGGTGCCAATTTGTTAATCCAGGGGGGAAAAAAAGCAGACTTTGAAGAACAGGACACTCCTTCAGCATTGAGGCCCCTTCAAAGGACTGCATTCTTTCTGTTGTCTCAATGCAGATCAGCTGGCCAAATCTCAATGGTTGTGATCTCCCATACAGTTGCAGCTAAATAGCAGCAGTTTTGGCCCAAAGATTTCTTTCTGTGCCATATCTTTCTGTTCACACCAGTCTGTTTCTATGCACTGCAACCCTGCACAAGTTCTCAGGACACAGGCATGACAGCAAGCCTCTCACACAAACTGCTTCTAGCCCAGTCCAGACAAAGCTCCTTTTCACCCTTATAAGTCAAACCTCACAGTCCATAGTTCTTATTGCATTCAGGTCTTGAAACTCTGACCAGAATAATCCATCAAGCTGTACTTACAGTACTACAAGGTATCTCTTAGGCCAAGGTTTCAAACAGCAAATGACACCACTCTTTGGTTACCAACATTACTGTTGCAGTCAGGTTCACAGTGCTGGCATAAATCACTGGACCAAGAACAGCTCGTGGGAAAAAGGTTTATTTGGGCTTACAGACTCAAGGAGACACTCCATGATGGCAGGGGCAAATGATGGGATGTGCAAAGGATGGATATCACCCCCTGGCCAACATCAGGTGGACAACAGGAATACGAGAGTGTGCCAAACACTGGCTAGGGTACACTGGCTATAATACCCATAAGCCCGCCCCCATCAACACACTACCTCCAGGAGGCATTAATTCCCAAATCTCCATCAGCTGGGAACTTAGCATTCAGAACACCTAAGTTTATGGGAGACACCTGAATGAAACAACCACACCTTCCTCTCCCCTCCCCTCCTCTCCTCTTCCTTCTCTTTCTCTCTCTCCTTCCCAGTCTCATGAGTTGAGTCTCCTCAAGTCCAAGGCAATGAGACCAATAGACCAGGTCTGGAATTATGAGACAAGATGAATATTTCTACCTTCAAGATTATTTATCTGGTATGTTGACTAATATAGGCCCATGCCTGCTCTTGCTTAGCTCACAACAGATGTGAATCACTGTTCCTTCTTTGTCCCTCCATCCCTGTCACTCTCCACTGAACCCCACCTCCTTCCCCAAGAAGGATGTGAGAAAGCTCTTCATCAGGCCATCTTGCTCAGCTACATCCTTCAACTGGGACACACCACCTTGTGTTTCTCCTCCAAGACTGCATTTAGTAAAAATCAGAGAAAAAGTTAGAGAAGGCAAGTGTGACACCCAACACCAGCTTTGTGAGAGTTTCCCATACTCACTTTGGGAGTCTGTGTCAGTTCTGAAGTAGGGAGACCCTGCAGGCGGCAGTCAGCTCTCAGCTGAGGGTCTCCACAGAGGGCAGTGACTGACACAAGCAGCTCAGTCAGTGTAAGTGGAGTGCTGTGCCCTGGGCTGCTGCAGAGAAGACTGACATGAAAAGCTGCTGTCGTCCTAATGTGTTGAGTAGGCAACCTCTTCAAAGTTCCTGAGACTGGAGCACCACTCCTATAGCTTTTGAAGCTGGTCTCCTCCCAGTTGATTCAGGCTCATAAATGTCAACCCTGAGTCAGCAATCCTTTGCAGACAGCAGGTAGCCCCAGTGTGTCATCACTGAAGGCGAGGGCAAGCAGCTGCACTGGCTTGCCTGTGACTGCTGCTGTTCCCATCTGCACCAAGAGCCCTTGCAGTGCCCTGTCAGGTGACAAGTGCTACCACACTTCAGGAAAGACATTTGGAGAGGCTCTAACCTTTTTCAGAGCACCAAAACAAAATAAGAACTTATTCCCATCTGGGAGGAAGAGTAAATCTTTTTATTAACACATGGAAACATTTCCAACTTGGGAAAAGATGGCAAAGTAGGTAGAAAGGTGCCAAACAACTCTGAAGGCAACAGTGACCGTCCATGACACACAATGACTACATGTAGACAAAATGCAATTACATCCATAATCAAACTAACATTCCATGTTAAGAATTCAACCCTTGTACTTTTCCAGAGCTTAGAAGAAAATTGGTTTTAAATGTGCCCTTGTCCAGGTAACTTCCTACTTGCTTCAGCAGGATCTGCGAGCTTACAGGAGAGTATGCTAACCTTCAGCCCACCCCTCGCTCTGTGTGAGGAAACAAGCTGAGGGAGAAGAGACAGAGAGAGGGGGTTAGCTTTAAATATCAACTTTACATAAATTTGAAAAGCAATGACCACAAAGAAAGAATGGCAAAACTGTTTTTTTTTTCTTTTGGTGGGGGGGGGGGTGTTTGTTTTTTCGAGGTAGGGTCTCACTGTAGTTCAGGCTGACTTGGAACTCACTCTGTAGTCCCAGGCTGGCCTTGAACTCACAGCAATCCTATCTCTGCTTCCCAAGTGCTGGGATTAAAGTGTGCGCCACTACACCCAGCCAATTTTTTTTTTTTTTTTTTTTTTTTTTTTTTTTGAGATCTGGTCTGGCTATGTGGCTCAGGGTGACCTGATCAAATTCCTGTTCCTCTGCCTCAGCTTCACAAGTGCTGAGATTATAGACATGCACTTGCCAGACCCAGCTTGGAATCATTTTAAGTAGAAGTTATTTTCAATTGAAAAATGAGAAGTACATAAAATGTTCAACCTATATAAACATACTTTGTTGTTTGGGGTTTTTGATTTTGATTTTTTTTTTTTTTTTTTTTTTTTTTTTTGGTTTTTCAAGGTAGTGTCTCACTCTAGCCCAGGCTGACCTAGAATTCACTCTGTATTCTCAGGCTGGCCTCGAACTCACAGCAATCCTCCTACCTCTGCCTCCCTAATGCTGGGATTAAAGGCATGCACCACCATGCCCAGTGGTTTTTAATTTTTTGAGACAGGGTCACATGTGGCTTAGAAGTTGGCTATGTAGCCAAAGATGACTTTGAACTCTAGATCCTCCTGTCTCCACCTCCTGAGTGTTAAGATTATAGGTGTGAACCACTATGCCTGGCTGGCACACTTTATTTTTTTTAATTTGTCAAGTAACATAGGTTCTTTTTTTTTTTTTTTTTTTTTTTTTTTTTTTTTTTTTTTTCAAGCAGAGAGAGATAAAAGAAAAAGAGAGACCAGAGAGAAAGAATGGGCATGTCAGGGCCTCTAGCTGTTGCAAATGAACTTAGATGCATGTGCCAATTTTGTGCATCTGTCTTTACATAGGTACTGAGGAATCAAACCTGGGTTGTTAGGCTTTGTAGGCAAGCGCCTTAACCACTGAGAAACCTTTTCAGCCCAGTTTTTATTTCTTTTTGTTTTTTGTTTTTCAAGGTAGGGTCTCACTCTAGTCCAGGCTGACCGGGAACTCACTATGTAGTCTCAGGCTGGCCTCAAACTCACACTGATTTTCCTACCACTGCCTCCCAAGTGCTGGGATTAAAGGCGTGCACAACCATGCCCATCTTGTTTTTATTTTTCATTTTGAGGCAGGGTTTTACTCTATCCCAGGCTGACCTGGAATTCACTCTGTAGCACCAGACTGGCCTAGATTCATAGCAATTCTCCTACCTCAGTATCAAGAGTACTGGGATTAAAGGCGTGAGCCATCATAATTCACTTCTGAACTTTATTAAAAATAATAAATTCTTGGGTTGGGGAGATGGCTCAATAGACAAGGTGATTGTCTGCAAAGCCAAATGGCCCAGATTTGATTCCCCAGTACCCATGTAAAGCTGAAGGCCCTGATGTGCCCATTCTCTCTATGTCTCTCTGTCTCTTCTGCTTGCAAGTGAATGAAAAATAAATAATAAATTCTGGGCTGGGGTGAAACTCAGGAATGGAACACTTGCTTAGGATTTAAAAGGCCATTGGTTCACTCTGAAAAAAAAATCATATATATGTATATACTTTTGCATACTTTTGGATTTATAGAATAACCTTACCATAAAATGCACTCACCTTTAAATAAAGTTTGCTTCTTTCCAAAAGGAACTGCCACTTCAATGTTGTTTTCTGTTCACTTGTCATTGCAAGAAACTCATTCACCTAGTTAACAAAAAGATCAAATAAATAGGGCTGGGGAGATGGTTCCATGGTTAAAAGCACTTGCTTGCAAAGCCTGTTGGCCTGGGTTCAATCCCCAGTACCCATGTAAAGCCAGATTCACAAAGGGGTTCATGGGTCTGGGATTTGTTTACACTGGCAAGAGGCCCTAGCATGCTCATAACACTCTATCTCTCTCATAAATAAACATTTTCATTTATTTATTTACAAGTAGAGAGGTGAGAGAGAGAGAGAAACCGAGAGAGAGAGAGAGTGAGAGAGAGAGAGAGTGAGAGAGAGAATGTGGGCATGCCAGGGCCTCTAGTCACTGCAAATGAACTCCAGATGTTTGCTCCTCTTTCTGCATCTGGCTTTACACGGGTACTGAATCAAACCTGGGTTATTAGGCTTTGCAAGCAAGTGCCTTAACTGCTGAGCCATATCTCCAGCCCCAATAAAAATATTTTTTTTTTCTTCGAGGTAGGGTCTCACTCTAGCCCAAGCTGACCTCGAACTCACTCAGTAGACCCAGGCTGGCCTCAAACTCATGTTGATCCTCCTACCTCTGCCTCCCAAGTGCTGAGATTAAAGGCATGTGCCACCATGCCCAGCCCAATAAAAATATTTTTAAGGACTAGAGAGATGGCTTAGTGGTTAAGGAACTTGCCTGCAAAGCTTAAGGACCCAGGTTCGATCCCCCAGTACCCACATAAGCCAGATATACAAGATGGCACATGCATCTGGAGTTTGTTTGCAGTGGTTAGAGGTCCTGGCATACCCATTCTCTCTCAGACATCATGTGCCTCTCTCTCTCTCTCTCTCTCAAATAAATAAATAAAATAAAATATTTTTTAGAAAGATTAAACAGGGGCTGGAGAGATGGCTTAGCGGTTAAGCGCTTGCCTGTGAAGCCTAAGGACCCCGGTTCGAGGCTCAATTCTCCAGGACCCACGTTAGCCAGATGCACAAGGGGGCACACGCATCTGGAGTTCGTTTGCAGTGGCTAGAGGCCCTGGCACACCCATTCTCTCTCTCTCTCTCTCTCTCTCTCTCTGCCTCTTTCACTCTCTGTCACTCTCAAATAAATAAATAAAAATGAACAAAAAAAAATTAAAAAAAGATTAAACAGGCTGGAGGGATTGCTTAGTGGTTAAGGTGCTTGACTACAAAGCCAAAGGACCCAGGTTTAATTCCCCAGGACCCACGTTAGCCAGATGCGCAAGGGGGCACATGCATCTGGAGATTGTTTGCAGTGGCCAGAAGCCCTGGTGTGCCCATTCTCATTCTCTCTCTCTCTCTCTCTCTCTGCCTCTAATAAATAAATTTAAAAATTTTTTAAAAAGATTAAACAAATATTTCTAGAGCATACATAGATGACTCACTTTGACAAAACTTGCTCAGTAGAACAGGAATTTTATTCCTAGTAATTATGGCTCAATTCTTTTGACAGAGTAGATAAGGCACCAAAGGCTATCACCAGAAGCTCTGAAGCCAGTTAGGGGTTCAGCAGGGAAAACTCATCTCAACACAGTGGAAGCAGAATTTGGAGCTAACATTTGATGGTAAATTTTAAACATATATTTTTTATTTGGACTGGAGAGATGGCTTAGTTGTTAAGGTGCTTGCCTGAAAAGCCTAAGGATCTAGGTTCCATTCCCCAGTACCCACATAAGCCAGATACACAAGGTGGTACATGTGTTTGGAGTTCATTTGCAGTGCTAGAGGCCCTAGTGTGCCCATTCTCTCTCTTTCTTCCCCCTTCCCCTCCCTCTCCACCTGCCTCTTTCTCAAATAAATAAATAATTTTTTTTTTGATTTTTCAAGGTAGGGTCTTGCACTAACCCAGGCTGACCTGGAATTCACTATGTAGTCTCAGACTGGCCTCGAACTCATGGCAATCCTCCTACCTCTACCTCCCAAGTGCTAGAATTAAAGGCATGCACCACCATGCCTGGTTTAAATAAAAATTTTTAAAAATAAAAAAAAATGGGCTGGAGGGATGGCTTAGTGGTTAAGGCATTTGCCTGCAAAGCCAAAGGACCTAGGTTCGATTCCCCAGGACTCACATTAGCCAGATGCACAAGGGGTGCACGCATCTGAAGTTTGTTTGCAGTGGCTGGAGGCCCTGGCACACCCATTCTGTCTCTCTCTCTCTCCCTGTTTCTCTGTCAAATAAATAAATAAAAATAAAATATATTTAAATTTTTCTTTCTTTATTTATTTAAGAGAGATTTTGCTGGGTGTGGTTGCACACACCTTTAATCCCAGCACTCGGGAGGCAGAGGTAAGAGGATCACCATAAATTGAAGGCCACCCTAAGACTATTTAGTGAATTCCAGGTCAGCCTGGGCTACAGTTAAACCCAACCTTGAAAAACTAACTAAATAAATAAATAAAATAAAAGAAAGAGGGACAGATAGATAGATAGAGAGAGAGAAATGGGTGCAGCAGAGCCTCCAGCCACTGCAAACAAACTTCAGATGCGTGTACCACTTTGTGTATCTGGTTTTATGTGGGTACTGGGAATCAAACCTGGGTCCTTAGGCTTTGCTGGCAAGTGCCTTGACTGCTAAGCCATCTCTCCAGCCCTGAGATTTAAGTTTTATGACCTGGTTTTAATCATAAAAACATATGCCAGAAGTCAGATGTGGTGGCGTACACCTTTAATCCCAGCACTGGAGAGGCAGAAGTAAGAGGATCACTGAATTTAACGCCCACCTGAGACTACAGAGTTTCAGGTCAGCCTGTGCTACAGTGAGACCCTACCTTGGAAAAAAACAAAAACATGCCAATCTCCAAGTGCCTGTAGCTACAGACCATGGGGAGAACACAAGCTGGGAAAGAGAAATCTTGCCAACCAGTATAGCCTCCTGGGATAGCATGTGTGTCAATCAACATCTCCAGCATGTTTACCCATCATTCCCTGACTATATAAGGTATCAAACTTAGTCCTCCATCTGGCTGAAGGCCTCAGTGGATATTTATAATAGTCAAGATTAGCTGGGATTTTAATAGATCATGTAACTACTTGTCCATTCAAATAATGGTGTTTAAAGCCAGGTGTGGTGGCCCACACCTCTAATCCCAGCACTCGGGAGGCAGAGGTAGGAGGATTGCAGTGAGTTTGAGGCCAGCCTGAGCCTACATAGTGAATTCTAGGTCAGCTTGGGCCAGACTCTACCTCAAAAAACAAACAAACAAACAAACAAAAAAATATATATATAGTGTTTAAACCAAGATGGCTTTTCCCAGACCTCTTTATTTTATTTTATTTAAATATTTTATATTTATTTATTTGACAGAGAAAGAGGGGATGAGGGAGGGAGGGAGGGAGAGAGAGGGTGAAAATGGGCGTGCCAGGGCCTCCAGCCACTGCAGAGGAACTCCAGATGTGTGCACCCCCTTGTGCATCTGGGTCCTGGAGAACTGAACCTGGGTCCTTTGGCTTTGCAGACAAATACCTTAGCCGCTAAGCCATCCCTCCAGCCCCAGACCTCTTTATTAATTAACTGATTTCTATCAAATATTCAACAAAGTAATCTATACTTCCTGAGACTACATAGTGAATTACAGGTCAGCCTGAGCTAGAGACCCTACCTTGAAAAAAAATCTATAACTTAAGGAGGAATATTCAATTTGGAAATAATTCTAGACATTTCTTCCTTTTTGCTCTTTACCGTGCAGCCCAAAGTTTCTTCAGCAACACTTCCCGTAAGACTGCAAGAATGGAGTGTTCCTGTGTGGTCAGTAAGATCAATCAGCATATCAAAGCTGAGAAAAACAGATTTAAATCCAGAAGAATCTTTGTTGCAAATTGTACAAGTGTTGGAGGCTTCATTTACAAGATAACCACAGCTGGAGCTGAAAAGAAACACAGGCTATAAAAATGTAATAATCCTAGGTGACACATTTGGTCTTTAGCAGAGTTAGCCCTTAAAAAGTACAACACAGGCCAGGTGTGCTGGTGCATGCCTTTAATCTCAGCATTAGACAATTAAAAAAAAAAAATCACAAAATGGGCTGGACAGATGGCTTAGTGGTTAAGTGCTTGCCTGTGAAGCCTAAGGATCCTGATTCAAGGCTGGGTTCCCCAGTACCCACATAAGCCAGATGCACAAGATGGAGCATGCGTCTGAAGTTTGTTTGCAGTGGCTGGAGGCTGTGGTGCGCCCATTCTCTCCTCCACCCTTCTTTCTGTCTGTTGTTCTCATTAAGAAAAAAAAATCCCAGCATTAGGGAGGCAGAGGTAGGAGGATCACCATGAGTTTGAGGCCATCCTGAGACTACATAGTTAATTCCAGGTCGGCCTGGACCAGAGTGAGACCCTACCTCGGAAAAAAAAAAAAAAAAAAAAAAAAAAAAACTAAACTAAACACAGTCCAGGTGTGGTGGTACACAACTTTAATCCCAGCACTTGGGAGGCAGAAGTAGGAGATTGCCATGAGTTCGAGGCCACCCTGAGACTAGATAGTGAATTCCAGGTCAGCCTGGGCTAGAGCAAGACCTTACCTTGAAAAAAACAAAAACAAACAAACAAAAAATAACTGAGCCTGAGTGCTCACTGAAGCTCAGGCTGCCCAGAAAGTGAGGCACACAGCGAAACAACACAACTCATTTCCAGCATGCATACACCAGCCTCATTGTCTGCCTCCTTCCTTCCTGAGACCTAGCTGTCTCTTTCCCTGTGGGCTCTTCCTGATGTCTACCCTAGCCCGCACACTGGAAATTCTGAGGGCAGAAATTGTGCTCACCACATAGGTCTGCAGCATCCTCTGTCCACACACAGAGAAACTGCATGCAAATAAACATTTTTTTAAATATCCATAGAGAGACTTTTACAATAATTTTTTAGATGTTTCTTGCCAAAGCATCATCATTTGGTTAAGATTATTAAATCTTCTGGAGTTTACTTTTTATGTAAGGAGTTACTAATGGTGACCAGGAGAGGCTGGAGGGTGTGGTAGTTTGTAAAATGTCCCTCATAACTCATGTGGTTGGAGTAGTTGGTCCCCAGCTGGTGGTAATTTGGGAAGGTTATTGGGCTTTTGGGAGGTGGAACCATCCTGGAGGAGGTGTGTCACACTGAGGGCAGATCCAAGTCCAGCACTTAGACTACTTCTTTCTGCTGCTGTGGAGCTGTGACACTGAGCTGCCAGTCATGCTTTCCTTGCCATGATGAAACTTCCTCTCAAAAGTAAAACCAGGGCTGGAGAGATTGCTCAGTGGTTAAGGCATTTGCCTGCAAAGCCTAAGGGCCAGGTTCAATTACCCAGTATCCACATAAAACCAGATGCACAAATTGGCACATGCATCTGGAGTTTACTTGCAATGGCTGGAGGCCTGGCATGTCCATTCTCTCTTTCTTTTTTCTTTTTCCTCTCTGCTTCTTTCTCTCTCAAATAAAATATTTTTTAAAACTATGAGCCAAAGTAAACCCTTTCCTCCCATACATTGCTTCTGGTTGAGTGTTTTATCCCAGCAACAAGAAGGTAATTGCTATAAAGGTCATATGCATCATGCAGTTGGAAGAAAATTGAAGCACTGTTATCATATTGCTTGCTATAAGACATGAAAAGCAAAACTGTTTTCTGATAAATTATAAGACAAGTCTGTCATCACAGCTAAAAGCTTCAGGGATTCAGGGTTTATTATTATCATCTTTTAGGATTGCAGAAATATGGTGGTTCTATTTTACTTTGTCACTGTGTGTGTGTGTGTTGCTAGGAATTGAGCCCAGGGCCTCATTTATGTTAGGTAAGCACTATACTGAGCTGTATCCCCAGCTCTAAAAGTCAGTTCTAATCTTTGAATCTAAATAGTTTGGCATAGAAACTTTTTCTTTTCAGTTTTTTCAAGGTGGGGTCTCACTCTAGCCAAGGCTAACCTGGGACTCACTGTAGTTCTAGGCAAGCCTTGAATTCACAGCAATCCTCCTACCTCTGCCTCCCAAGTGCTGGGATTAAATGCATGTGCTACCACACCCAGCTCTGAAACTTTTAGTTACAGTTTATTCATTTATATATTTCTTTCAAATAACTACTGTTATGGCAAAGAATAGCTTTAACTACTGTGGAGTCTAAATTTGTTACTATTTCTTTTTCTTCTTCTTCTTTTTTTTTTTTTTCCAAGATAGGGTCTTACTGTAGCCCAGGCTGACCGGGAACTCACTGTGGTCACGGGCTGGCTTCAAACTCCCAGAGATCTACCTCTGCCTTCCGAGTGCTGGGATTGAAGGCATGCACCACCATACCCGGCCATACCCGGCTAATTATTTCTTTTAAAAATAAATTTATTGGGGATTGGAAAGATTGCTTAGTGGTTAAGGCACTTGCCTGTAAAGCCAAAGGACCCAGGTTTGATTCTCCAGGACCCACTTAGGCCAGATGCACAAGGTGGCACATGCATCTGGAGTTTGTTTCCAGTGGCTAGAGGCTCTAGTGTGCCATTCTCCCTCTTTTTCTCTTCTCTTCCTCTCTCCCTCCCTCCTTCTCTGCCTTTCTCTCTCTCAAATAAATAAAAATAAGAATAAAATATTAAAAAATAAGTAACTAAAAAATAAATTTACCTGGCAGGCCCATTCTCTGTATCTCCCCCCTGTCTCAAATAAATATGTAAATAAATAGAATAATAAAAAACTTTAAAAATTAATTTACTGGGCCGGAGAGATGGCTTAGTGGTTAAGGCATTTGCCTGCAAAGCCAAAGGATCCCGGTTCAACTCTCCAGGACCCACGTAAGCCAGATGCACAAAGGGGCGCATGCATCTGGAGTTCATTTGCAGTGGCTGGAGGCCCTGGCATGCCCATTCTCTCTCTCTCTTCCTCTTTCTCTCTCTCAAATAAATAAAGTATATTTTAAAAAGTGAATTTAGTAAAAATGAAATGTCAATAATAAAATTTTAAGAATGAAGTGTCTTTACCATCTATTTCTCACTACTTTCGTAGTTTCATCATCAATGTTCAGTGTAGAAATGTAAGCATAAAGAATGCCATAGAAAGGGTCAGCGTTTCCTTCAGTCTTCACGTTTGTCTTTAATTGTTCCACTGTATAGACATCAACTATAGTATTCACTAAAAATAAACACAAACATTCCAGCTCCATATAAATTGTAAGACCTACAAAGGATTCTATACAAATAGAAAAGCTATGATGTTCAAATAAGAACATTCAAGTAGCTTAGGTAACAGAAATGTTCTATTTGCTGTATCAACACTGATAATATAAATGGATATAAAATTATAAAATAAGCAAAAATGAAAATAAGAAGTTAGTTGTCATTAGATAAAGAATTTCTGGAGCTGGGTGTGGTGGCGCATGCCTTTAATCCCAGCACTTGGGAGGCAGAGGTAGGAGAATTGCAATGAGTTCAAGGCCACCCTGAGACTCCGTAGTGAATTCTAGGTCAGCCTGGACTAGAGTGAAACCAAAAAAAAAAAAAAAAGAAAAGAAATCCTAGCACTCGGGAGGTAGAGGTAGGAGTATTGCTTTGAGTTCGAGGCCACCCTGAGACTACATAGTGAATTCCAGGTCAGCCTGGACCAAAGTGAGACCCTACCTCGAAAAACCAAAAAAAAAAAAAAAAAAAAAAAAGATTTTTCTGGGCTGGACAAATGGCTTAATGGTTAAGACACTTACCTGTGAAGCCTAAAGACCCATGTTTGACTCTCCAAGTCCCATGTAAACCAGACACACAAGGTGATGCAAGCATGCAAGGTTGCATATGCACGCAAGTTGGTGCACGTGTCTGGAGTTCAATTACAGTAGCTAGAGGCCCTGGTGTGCCAATTCTCTCTCTTGCTTTAAAAAAAAGGCCAGTCTAGACCTGGTGTGGTGGCACACATCTTTAATCCCACCACTCTGGAGGCAGAGGTAGGAGAGGATCACTGTGAGTTCATGGCTAACCTGAGACTACATAGAGAATTTCACGTCACCCTGTGCTAGAGTGAGACCATACCTCAAAAAAAAGGGGGGGAGGTTGGAGAGATGGCTTGGTGTTTAAGGTGTTTGCCTGCAAAGCCAAAGGATCCTGGTTTGATTCTCCAGAACCCACGTAAGCCAGATGCACAAGGGGCCACATGCATCTGGAGTTCGTTTGCAGTGGCTGGAGGCCCTGGTGCACCCATTCTCTCTCTCTCTCTCTCTCTTTCTCTCTCTCTCTCTCTGTCTGTCTCTCTCAAATAAATTAAAAAAAAATATTTTTTTAAAAGGCCAGTCTGTTGGGCTTGCCTAAAAAAAATTTTTTTTAATAAAGAAATAGGGGCTGAAGAGATGGCTTAGCGGTTAAACACTTGCCTGTGAAGCCTAAGGACCCCAGTTCGAGGCTCGATTCTCCAGGACCCACGTAAGCCAGATGCACAAGACGGTGCATACATCTGGAGTTCGTTTGCAGTGGCTGGAGACCCTGACATGCCCATTCTCTTTCCCTCTGCCTCTTTCTCTCTGTGTCTGTCTGTCACTCTCAAATAAATAAATAAAAATAAACAAATAAAATAAAATAAATAAATAAGGAGGATCACCATGAGTTCAAGGCCAGGTCAGCCTGGGCTAAAGCGAGACCCTACCTCAAAAAAATAATAATAAAAAAGAAATTCTGAGCATCAAATGATACTATGAAAAAGGTAAGCAGTGGAGATATGGCTCAGAGGTTAAAGGCACTTGCTTGTAAAACCTGACAGCCTGCGCTTAATTCCCTGGTACCCATGGCCAGATGCACAAAGTAGTACATGCATCTGGAGTTTGTTTGCAGTGACAGGAGGCCCTGGCAGTCTCATCCTCACTCACTTTCTCTCTTTCTATCTCTCTCTCTGCCTGCTTCTTTCTGTCTCATAAATAAATAAACAAATATTTTTTTTTTGTTTTGTTTTTGTTTTTGTTTTTCGAAGTAAGGTCTCACTCTTGCCCAGGCTGACCTGGAACTCACTATGTAGTCTCAGATTAGCCTTAAACAGCAATCCTCCTATCTCAGCCTCTGGAGTGCTGGAAGTACAGGTGTATGCCACCATGCCCAGCTTAATAAATAATTTTTAAAGGGAAGTCACAAGGTGAGGTATGCAAAGGACTCATCTATAACATCGAAATAATTTTTTGTTTTGGTGCTAAGCTATGAACCCAGGGCCTAATGAACATAATACTCTGTGCCAAATTCTGTGTGAGCAGAGTATCATTAGCTTTCATTAGACTGGCTAATAGTTATACAAGCTCCCACAACTTCAGCTTTTAAAAGTGGAAATACAGGGGCTGGAGTGATGGCTTAGTGGTTAAGGCATTTGCCTGCAAAGCCAAAGGATCCAGGTTCAATTCTTCAGGACCCACATAAGCCAGATGCACAAGGTGTTACATGTGTCTGGAGTTCATTTGCAACAGCTGAAGGCCCTGATGCATCCATTCTCTCTATCCCTTTCTCTAGCTGCCTCTCTCTCTCTAGAATAAATAAAATAAATTAACAACAAAAGAAACCTCTTACAAAAAGGTGGAAATACAGTAGTTAATAGAAATATGATATATTTTACTATGCCAAATCAAAATTTTGTAGATTCAATCTCCTTTTAAAAACCAAAAGTGGATAATCTGGGTGTGGTGGCACTCGCCTTTAATTCCAGCACTCTGGAGGCAGAGGTAGGAGGATCACCATGAGTTTGAGGCCACCTGAGACTACATAGTGAATTCCAGGTCAACCTGGGCTAGAGTGAGACCCTACCTTGAAAAAACAAACAAATGAAAAAAACCCAAAAGTGGTACAGCACTTGCCTAGTGTGTATTAGGTCCTGAGTCTGACCTCCAACACTGAAAAATAATTACTCTTTCCTCTCTATATATATATGTGCACATATTATATCTTTCTCTTTAGGTGTAACAAAAGGTATTTAAAAGGTCACTTACAGTTTATGGATTCTTTTAAATAACTGTCAAGTTCATCAGCCAGCACATTTGTTTCCTTATTTTCTCTTATAAAATTCAGGAGGATATTAGCTTCTGGAGTATCTTAAATTAAAAATAAATAATGATAAAAAAGCAAACTGATTATCTTTTAAATAATTATGAAAAATCTAAAATTATTTTTGTCAAAAGTGAAGTGAGCTGGGTATGGTGGCATACGCTTTAATCCCAGCACTCAGGAGGCAGAGGTAGGAGGAGTGCTGTGAGTTCAAGGCCACCCTGAGACTCTGGAGTGAATTCCAGGTCAGCTGGGCTAGAGGGAGACCCTACCTTGAAAAACAAAAACAAAAAAAAAAAAAGTGAAGCCATATAAGAATGTAACTAAACAGAATATAATTCAGCCATTAGCAATTTTAGGGAGGATTTTTTTTTTTTTGAGTCTCACTCTAGACCAGGCTGGCCTGGAATTCACTATGTAGTCTTAGGCTGACCTCAAACTCCTAGCGATCCTCCTACCTCTGCTTCCCAAGTGCTGGGATTAAAGGCGTGCACCACCATGCCTGGCATGAGGGAGAATTCTGATAAAAATGGAGAAATGTATACCAGGTGTTGCCCATGAAAAGAGAAGCTTGGCCTTAGGAGGCAGAGGTAGAAGGATCCTTGCAAGTTCAAGGCCAACCTGGGACTAAAGAGTGAGTTCCAGGTCAGCCTGGGATATAGTAAAGTCCTACCTCAAAACAAACAAACAAACAAACAAAACAAAGAGCAGCTTTGTAGAACTATCTGGTATAAAACTCTTCTTAAATGAAAAACAATATACAAAATTATCTGGAAGAATATATGTAACAGACATAATTATTTCTACATGGTAGTTTTATAGGTTCCTTTTCATTCTTTTATGCAGTCCCTGATTTTATTGTTTAAAGATAGGATCCAGATATGTAGATCAGGCTGGCCTCAGACTCACAGGGATCTGCCTGCCTCTACCACTTGAGGGTTGAGATTACAGGTGTGAGCTACCATGCCTGTCTTTTTTCTGTCAGTTGACCAGAAAGCTAGAAAAAGCTATGCTGCACACCGCCCTATGGAAGAGATATCGTCAATGGTGGTAAACAGTAGTGGACATTGCAAACCTTAAGGCTGGCCAGCCAGACCAAATGTGTCAAGTGGTGCAACAGTGGCATGTCTGTTATTGGGGAACCCAACAACTCTCTAATTTGATTGGAGGCCCATTCCATTGGAGGGAATACATTCCTGGTGCTGAAAACCTAGTCAAAAGCCTATAGAGGGGGTGGTCATAAGCCCTAGGGGAGTAATGCCTGCTGTTGTCTGGCTAAATGCATATATTATGTCCACCAAACTGCCCTGTAAACACTTTTCTTAGTGTTTATGCCCATATATTAATGCTACTGTCATTTGTGGTTAGAGAAGCTTCTCTTTCCATATGGCAGTGACCACTGGGATGACTCAAAAGTCACCATAGTGCTGAGAAGAAATGACAGTGGAGTGTTCAGCACTAAGACATCTCTATCACACCTTCCAAGACTCAGGGTCCATTGCCAGAAGAGGTGGTGGAAAGAAGGTAAGAGCCAAAGGAAGGGTAAAAGTGCTTATAATACAATCTTCCAGACACAAAATGTCCTTGACATCCATGACCTCACAGTGCCTGACACTACCTACACAAGATCTTTATAATAGGAGGAAAAGAGGATGACATCAAAACAAAAGAGAGACTAATTGAAAGAGAGGGATTTGATGCAAGGTGGATTTGAGAGGGGAATAAATGGGATGGGGGAGGTTTATTGTCTATAATTATGGAAACTGTCAATAAAAAGTTTTTTAAAAATGTGGGCTGGGCTGGGGAGATGGCTTAGTGGTTAAGCGCTTGCCTATGAAGCCTAAGGACCCCGGTTCGAGGCTCAATTCCCCAGGACCCAAGTTAGCCAGATGCACAAGGGGGCGCACGCATCTGGAGTTCGTTTACAGAGGCTGGAAGCTCTGGCGCACCCATTCTCTCTCTCTCTTTCACTCTCTCTCTCTCTCTCTCTCTCTCTCTCTCTGCCTCCTTCTCTCTGTCTCTCTCAAATAAATAAATAAACCAAAAAAAAAAAAAATTAAAAAAAAAATGTGGGCTGGGCATGGTGGCGCATGCCTTTAATCCCAGCACTGGGGAGGCAGAGGTAGGAGGATCGCTGTGAGTACAAGGCCACCCTGAGACTGCATAGTGAATTCCAGGTCAGCCTGGGCTAGAGTGAGACCCTACCTCGAAAAACCAAAAAAAAAAAAAGTTTTTAAAAAACGAAACCAAAGTCAGGTGTGGTGGAGCATGCCTTTAATCCCAGCACTCAGGAGGCAGAGGTAGGAGAACCGTCATGAATTTGTGGCCTCCCTGAAACTACATAGTGAATTCCAGGTCAGCCTGGGCTAGAGTGAGACCCTACCTCAAAAACCAACCAAAAAAAAAAAAAAAAAAAGAAAGAAAGAAAGAAAGAAAGAAAGAAAGAAAGAAAGAAAGAAAGAAAAAGAAAAAGAAAAAGAAAAAGAAAAGAAGCCGGGCGTGGTGGCGCACGCCTTTAATCCCAGCACTCGGGAGGCAGAGGTAGGAGGATTGCCGTGAGTTCGAGGCCACCCTGAGACTCCATAGTGAATTCCAGGTCAGCCTGGGCTAGAGTGAGACCCTACCTCGAAAAACCAAAAAAAAAAAAAAAAGAGAAAAAGAAAAGAAAGAAACCAGGTGTTTTTTGTTTTGTATACTTTTTTGTTTGTTTACTATGGCAATGTTTATTGTTTTTGAAACAGGGTCTCATGAAGCCCAGGATGGCCTCAAACTCACTATGTTGTTCAGGCTTGTCTTGCTACAGCAATCAGACCAATGAGCCTGTTGGAACCAAAGCTGGCAAAGAGGGTAGAGTGCAGACCCCTGCTAAGGAGAGGGTGACCAGACTGTCTTGGGCAGAGAAGGGGTGGGGAGATAGAATTCCCACACTTAGAGCAGAGGAAGGAAAAGGAAAATATAACATTTTGTCTAGGCTCTACACTTAAGCCATTTATAGGTTCTTAATTTCTACAAGGTAGGTATACCCACAAAGTTTAAAACATGGCTGACTTAAGCACTCAAATTTAAACACCCTTATGAATACTCTTCATTATATTTTTCTCCTTGAAAGAATATATTCAAGAGCTCTAATGCACAATTATCAACTATAATTAGTAACACTGTAATGCAATATTGTTTTTCATTCTTTTTTTTTTTTTTACTTTTATTTATTTGAGAGAGAGAGTTTGGGTACACTAGTGCCTCCAGCCACTGCATACCAACTCCAGGCACATCTACCACTTTGTGCATCTGGCTTTATGTAGGTACTGGGAAACTGAGCCCAGGCAGGCAGACATTGTAAGCAAGCACCTTTAACTGCTGAGCCATTTTCCCAAGCCTCTTGTTCTGCATTCTTAAAAAACCCTGAGTGCAGATCTTAAGTGTTTTCACTGCCCCCCCCCCCCACACACACAAAGCTAAGTCTTATGGTTTTGATATAAAATGCTCCCCATAACCACTTAACGGTCATGCTTACAGTCCTAGCACTTGGAAGGCGGAGGTAGGAGGATCAGAAGTTCTAGGTCAGGGCTGAAGAGATGGCTCAATGGTTCCCAGCCTGTGGTGTTATTGAGAGGTAATTGGCTCCTGAGGGTTCTGACCTCATCAATGGATTAATCTATTGATGAATGCATAGCTGAATGGGCTATAGAAAGCAGGGCCCAATTAGAGTGGAATGTCTCTGAAGGGTATACTTACCCCTTACCCCTTCCTGTTTATCTTTTTGCTTCTCAGTCACCATAAAGTAAGTAGGTTTTTAAAATCCAAGTTGCATTGTCATTCTTAAATACAGCATGCAGATTTGGCACATGTTCATGATCATTTCCAAAAGAGTGAGCATCAGAAAGCTGTTTACCTGGATTAGTTGTGATAATTGTTTTTGAGATCACCGTGGCTGTCATGCAGTTCTGAAATTTGTTAAAACTTATTCGTACATCTGAAGCAAATATCACTGTTTGGGGAAAACATTTTAAAATTAACATGTGAGGGAATAAAATGACAAATATTATGAATACAACCATAGAATTAAAATACCTGTTTCTCGTGGCACCCAGCTCTGTGCAAGGAGAATGGATTCATTATCCCAACTGCATTTGTTTAAAAGGAAATGATACAAAGTGAATATCTTAGAAAAATCTGGTAGTAACTCATTCCTCCCAAAAAGACCCTGTAAGAAACTAACACATTAAAAAAAATGCCTCATTGGCTGGGGTTAACAATTCCCAGGTAGTCAAAGACAGAAGCTAAGACAATGTGCCTAACATCTGTGTGTCAGTGACTCTTCAGCATATTTGTCCCAACATGGGCTCTGCAGTTAGTTATTTCCCAGCACTTGGTCACTCCAGACTAGATAGAACTGAATAACTAAAAGAATAAAGTCTTTAAAGTCAAACGTACTAACCCAAATGGATAAATAGCTCTGGTGACTTGATGGGCAGAAGGCACTTTCCAGACTGTTTTGGTACCCATGCCTCAGGCATGGGCCACCACATCTGGCCCACTAAGCCGTTCTATGCCATCTAAAGCAGAGCCTATAACAACATTCAAGAGAGAGGTTTTGGGCTGGAGAGATGGCTTAGTGGTTAAGGCACTTGCCTGCAAAGCCAAAGGACTTTGGTTCAATTCCCCAAGACCCACATAAACCAGATGCACAAGGTGGCGCATGTGTCTGGAGTTCATTTGCAGGGGCTGGAGGCCCTGGTGCGCCCATTCTCTCTCTCTCTCTCCCGCAAATAAATTAAATTAAGTAATAAAGAGAGAGAGAGAGAGGTTAAGCTGGGCATGGTGGTGCACACCTTTAATTCCAACATCCAGGATGCAAAGGTAGGAGAATCGCCATGAGTTCAAGGCCAGCCTGGGACTACAGAGTGAATTTCAGGCCAGCCTGGACTAGACTGAGACCCCACCTTGAAAAGAAACTCAAAAAATCACCCCCCAAAAGAGAGACTTATTTTTTAGAGTCATGTATCTTCTATCATTACATCTCTCTTGATATGAAATCCTTTTCTGCATGTGTATGTGGTGTGCCTGAGTGTGTGTGTGTTCATATGTGTGTAGGTGCATGTGTGTGAAGATGTGAATGCGTGTGTGTATATGCAGGCAGAAGCCAGAGTTGGGCATCAGATATCTTCTACAGCTGCTCTCCAGTTCACCAGTTTGGATAGACTAGCTAGCCAGCAAGTCCCCAGGATCCTCCGTCTCCAGCTCCCCAGCACTGGAACCAGAGGTACACACCGGCAGTTTGCGTTGGTGCTGGGAATCCAAACTCAGTATTCATGCTTGCATAGCAACCACTTTACCTGTTGAGCCCTCACCCCAGCCCCATAAAATTCTTTTTTTATTTATTTGAGAGAGAGAAAGACATGGGGGAGAAAGAGAGAGATTGAGAATGGGCGCACCAGGGCCTTCAACCATTGCAAACAAACTCCAGACACATGTGCCACCTTGTGCATCTGCCTTATGTGGGTCCTGGGGAATAGAACCAAGATCTTTTGGTTTTGCAGGCAAACTCCTTAACTGCTAAGCTATCTCTCCAGCCCAAAATTCCTTTTTTTTTTTTTTTCTTTTTTGAGGTAGGGTCTCACTCTAGCTCAGGCTGACCTGGAATTCACTATGTAGTCTTAGGGTGGCCTCGTACTCATAGCAATCCTCCTACCTCTGCCTCCCAAGTGCTGGGATTAAAGGCGTGCGCCACCATGCCCAGCTCCAAAATTCTATTTTTTATAAAATAAAAATGTTCTGTAATAAAAGTAGGATATCATAGTTTGTAAAAGATGTAGAGTTTACCATGTCATTACAAAATAAGGCTCCGTTTCATCAAAGAGTTTAACTTCACATCTCTGGCCTTTTCTTCTGTCTGAAGTTGTAAAGTATTTTGGCTCTGCAACCTTAGAAATTAAAAGAAATCATTATTCCTCTCCTATAGATGTAGAGGTACCTAGATATTTGCTGATGTAAATAATTAAATGCTCACCTTTTGTTTGTTTGTTTGTTGTTTTGGAGCTAGGGTCTCACTATAGCTCAGGCTGACCTGGAACTCACTATGGAGTCTCAGGCTGGCCTCAAACTCATGGCGATCCTCCTACCTCTGCCTTCCATGTGCTGAGATTAAAGACATGTGCCACCATGCCCAGCTCAAATGCTCACCTTTTAAACATCAAATTGGGGACTGAAGAGACTGCTTAGTGGTTAGGGCCTTTGCTCTTGCTTGTGAAGCCTAAGGACCCAGGTTGAATTCCCCAGTACCTATGTAAGCTAGATGCACAAGGTGGTGCGTGCATTTGGAATTTGTTTGCAGGGGCTAGAGGCCCTGGTGCACTCATTCTCTCCCTCCTCCCTCTTTCCCTCTCAATAAAATAAAATAAATAAAATATTTTTTAAAAATTAAATTTGATTAAAAGGGAAATTCATATTTGATAATTTTTTTCAAAGAACCAGGAAGACTTCATGGGGAAAAGAGACCTTATTGCTCAAGTAGGGCCTCCTGTAGAGCACAACTTTGCAGTCTTTTTTTTTTTTTTCTGATTTATTTTTTATTTTTGAGGTAGGATCTCACTCTAGCCCAGGCTGACCTGGAATTCACTATGTAATCTCAGGGTGGCCTCAAACTCACAGCAATCCTCCTACCCCTGCCTCTTGAGTGCTGGGATTAAAGGCGTGCACCACCACACCCAGCTTCTGAGATTCTGAGAGAGAGAGAGAGAGTGAGAATGGGCGCATAAGGGCCTCTAGCCACTCCAGACACATGCTTCACTATGTGCACCTGGCTTACATGGGACCTGGAGAATTGAACCTGGGTCTTTAGGCTTCACAGGCAAGCACCTTAACAGCTAAGCCATCTCTCCATCGCCATATTTGATAATTTAAAGATACTTTCTGCCTAAATGAGGTATATTTAGCTGAACTTAGAAATTATGCACTTTGGGGCTGGAGAGATAGCTTAGTGGTTAAGGCACTTGCCTGTGAAACCTAAGGACCCATGTTCAATCTCTCTCCAGATCCCACATAAACCAGATACACAAAGGTGACACAAAGCACAAGGTTGCACATACACACTAGGTGGCACAAGTGTCTGGAGTTTGACTGCAGTGGCTGAGGCCCTGGCCTGCCAATTCTCAATCTCTCCCTCTCTCTCTCTCTCTCTAAAAAATAAAACATAAATTAAAAAAAATATGCAGTTTGGACCAAAAAAAAAAAAAAAAAAAAGGCCCAGCATGGTGGCACATGCCTTTAATCCCAGCATTTGAGAGAGGTAGGAGGATCGCTGTGAGTTCCAGGCCAGCCTGAACTAAAGTGGGAAGTGAGACAGTACCTCAAGAAAACCCTCCACCCTAAAAAAAAAACCTACCCCTCCAAAAAAAAAAAAAAAAAAAAAAGAAAGAAAGAAAGAAAGAAAGAAACTGTACACTTTGAAGAGAGACATAGAGATATACACAAGTCTTATTTGTTCAGAAACAGGACAGCCAGGCATAGTGGCATATGCCTGTAATCTCAGCACTAAGGAGGCTGAAGCAGGAGAACTGACATGAGTTTGAGGCCAGCCTGGGATACATATCAGGACTCTGTCTTGAAGAAAGAAAAAGGATAAAGCTCCATTGCATACCCCCAGTGGCATGGATGGGAGGGGGGCTCTCATAAAAATGTGATAAAAAGAATGAAAAGGAGAGGGAAAAAAAGCACAAAAAGAAGTGTGATGTACAAAAGAGGGCAGCAGGCTCTTGAATGGTTTCTTGCAGAGGTTTGTTTACGGTCATACTGACAGGTCTTATCACATTACAAACGTGTTGGTGTTACAGAAAACTGTGGGGAACTGGTGCCACAGAACATGCAGCTAACAAGGACTGAACAGAAATGGCCTAGAAAGTGAACTCTCCTGTATTTAAAGTTGTCATATGTGGTATCCATTTCTCTATCCTAAACAACACTGAGTCTAATTTTCTGAACGTGTTTTATTTTGTGAAGCTTTATTTACTTACTTATTGATTTTTTCCAGGTAGGGTTTCACTCTGGCCCAGGCTGACCTGGAATTAACTATGCAGTCTCAGGCTGGCCTGGAACTCACAGTGATCTTCCTACCACTGCCTCCTGAGTGCTGGGATTAAAGGTGTATGCTACCATGCCTAGCTGGGTTTTTATTTACTTATTTAGTTGAGAGAGAGAAAGGAAGAGGCAGATAGGGAGAAAGAGAGAGAGAATGGGCACGGCAGGACCTCTAGCCACCGAAAACGAATGCCAGATGCATGTGCCCCCTTGTGCATCTGGCATATGTGGGTCCTGGAGAATTGAACTGGGGTCCTTTGGCTTCACAAGCAAACGCCTTAACCTCTAAGCCATTTCCTCAGCCCCCCTTTTTTTTAATGTTTGCTTGTGTTTTAATTTTGTCATACTAGGGATGGGGATGGAACTTGGATTTCACACATGCTGGAAAAGCTCTACCATGGAGCCAAATCCCCCACCCTGTGAAGTTGATTTCCTTTTTTTTTTTTTTTTTGGTTTTTCGAGGTAGGGTCTCACTATAGCCCAGGCTGACCTGGAATTCACTCTGTATTCTCAGGGTGGCCTCGAACTCATGGCGATCCTCCTACCTCTGCCTCCCAAGTGCTGGTATTAAAGGCGTGCGCCACCATGCCTGGTCATTTTCTTTCTTTATTTTTATTTTTTTTTATTAACAACTTCCATGATTGTAAACAATATCCCATGGTAATGCCCTCCCTCCCCCCGCACTTTCCCCTTTGAGACTCCATTCTCCATCATATCCCCTCCCCCTCTCAATCAGTCTCTCTTTTATTTTGATGCCATGATCTTTTCCTCTTCTTATGATGGTCTTGTGTAGGTAGTGTCAGGCACTGTGAGGTCATGGCTATCCAGGCCATTTTGTGTCTGGGTGGAGCACGTTGTAAGGAGTCCTTTTTTTTTTTTTTTTTTTTTTTGGCTTTTCGAGGTAGGGTCTAGCCCAGGCTGACCTGGAATTCACTCTGTATTCTCAGGGTGGCCTCGAACTCATGGTGATCCTCCTCCTACCTCTGCCTCCCGAGTGCTGGGATTAAAGGAGTAGGCCACTACACCCGTCTTTTTTTAAAATATTTTTATTTATTTATTTGAGAGAGGGAGAGAGAGGCAGATAGATAGATAGATAGATAGATAGATAGATAGATAGATAGCTAGCTAGCTAGCTAGCTAGCTAGCTATAGAGAGAATAGGTACACCAGGGTCTCCAGCTGCTGCAAACGAACACGAGACACATGTACCACCATGTGCATCTGGCTTACATTGGTTCTGGGAAATTGAACCTGGGTCCTTGGGCTTCACAGGCAAATACCTTAACTGCTAAACCATCTCTCTAGCCCATTATCATTTTCTTTTTTTTAATTTAATTTATTTTTTATGAGAGAGAGAGAAAGAGAGAGATAATTGGCATGCCAGGGCTTCCAGCCACTGTAATCAAACTCGAGACACATATCCCACCTTATGCACATGTGTGACCTTGTGCACGCATCACCTTGTGCATCTGGCTTATGTAGGATCTGGGGACTTAAACCTGGGTCCTCAGGCTGTGCAGGCAAGCTCCTTAACCACTAAACCATCTCTCCAGCCCCCATTATAATTTTCTTAATTCAACTTACTAACTACCAAAGTAAAGAGGAAAAAAAGCTCAACTGGTGCTGACCACTATATTCCAAATAAATAAGATGACAGAGGGCCCCACTAAACTGCATGTGGTTTTCCTGGGGCTTCCACCTACTGACTTACCGATTTCACAGCTGCAAGCACATTAACGGTCCTCCCATCAAGACTGTGTCCATTTGCAATAATGTCCGTCAATGAGTAGTAATCTCGAGACTCTTTAACAGGTAAGTGTATCAAAGAAAGTAACTTGGTATCCACTTCATAACTGGAATAAACTTTGACCATTGAGTGGTTCTCACTGAGCAATAATTTATATTTGCTAAATTGAGAAAACACACAAAAAGTAAATATCAAATCATCTTCAATCAAAAGATACTTTCAGGTTCACATTCAATTATTTAGCCGGGCAGGAGGATCACTACAAGTTCCAGGCCAGCTTACAATACAGACTGAAACCCTGTCATAAAAATTAAAAGCATGGGCTGGAGAGATGGCTTAGTGGTTAAGCACTTGCCTGTGAAGCCTAAGGACCCCAGTTTGAGGCTCAATTCCCCAGGACCCACGTTAGCCAGATGCACAAGGGGGCACACGCATCTGGAGTTCATTTACAGAGGCTGGAAGCTCTGGCGCACTCATTCTCTCTCTCTCTCTCTCTCTCTGCCTCCTTCTCTCTGTCGCTCTCAAATAAATAAATAAGCAAACAAATTTTTTAAGTCTTTAAAAAAAATTAAAAGCATAAGCCGGGTGTGGTGGTGCACGCCTTTAATCCCAACACTCAGGAGGCAGAAGTAGGAGGATTGCCGTGAGTTCGAGGCCACCCTGAGACTACATAGTGAATTCCAGGTTAGCCTGGGCTACAGTGAGACCCTACCTCGAAAAACCAAAAAAAAAAAAAAAATTAAAAGCATAAACGTCATTAAAAAAAACAAAAAGTCATATTCAATTATTTTTGGTCAGAATTTACACTCTATTAAGAAATTATACTTGTTTTTTTTTTTTTGTTTTTGTTTTTGCTTTTGTTTTTGTTTTTCAAGGTAGGGTCTCACTCTAGCCCAGGCTGACCTGGAATTCACTATGTAGTCTCAGGGTGGCCTTCAACTCATGGCAATCATCCTACCTCTGCATCCCAAGTGCTAGCATTAAAGGTGTATGACACCAGGCCAGCTAAGAAATTATACTTTTTATACTCTTAAAAATATTGAGGGCTGGGGTGGAGAGATGACTTAATGGTTAAGACACTTGCTTGTGAAGCCTAAGGACCCAGGTTCGATTCCCCAGTACCCATGCAAGCCAGGTGCACAAGATGGCACATGCTTCTGGAGTTCATTTGCAGTGTCTGGAGGCCCTGGTGTGCCCATTCTCTCTCTCTCTCTCTTTCTCTCTCTATCGAATAAATGAATAAAAATAAAATATTTTAAAAAAATTAAGGGCTGGAAAGATGCCTTAGCAGTGAAGGCACTTGCCTGAAGCCTAAAGACCCAGGTTCAATTCCCCCATACCCATGTAAGCCAGATGCATAAAGTGGCACATAGGTCTGGAGTTCATTTGTAGTGGCTAGAGGCCCTGGTGTGTGTAGTCTCTCTCTCATACACACACATAAATAAATGAATAAAATATTTTTAATTGAATGTTACAAAATAAATTGTCTAAAATGTAAAGGGTTTTTTTCTAGGTCTTTAAACATTCTTCATTAACATTCTTTCAATTAAGAATGAGAATCATAGCCAGGTGTGGTGGTGCAGTCATTTAATCCCAGTACTCAGGAGGCAGAGGTAGGAGGATCACTGTGAGTTCGAAGCCACCCTGAGACTACATAGTGAATTCCAGGTCAGCCTGGGCTAGAGACCCTACCTCGACAAAAAAGGGCACTTTTTCTTTTGAGTTTTTGTTTTGTTTTGTTTTGTTTTGTTTGTTTATTTATTTTTGTTTTTTGAGGTAGGGTATCACTCTAGCTCCAGCTGGCCCGGAATTCACTATGTAGTCTCAGGGTGGCCTTACAGGCATATGCTCCCATGCCTGTCTATTTATGGGGGTGCTATGTATCTGAATTCAGGCCCTGGTGCTTGCAGAGCAAGCACTTTGCCAACTAAGCCATCTCACCAGTCCCTTTCCCAAAACTTTTTCAAATTTAGTTATTTGCATGTGTGTGTATGTGTGTGTGTGTATGCCAGGGTCACTTGCCACTGCAAAGGAACAGCTGTCCAGCTTTACATGGGTGGATGGGGAATTGAACCCAGGCTGACAAGTTTTGTAAACAAGCACCTTTAACCACTGAGCCATCTCCAGCTCCCTCTTCCAATTTTTTTTTTCTTTTTTAGTAAGGCAAAGGACATTTATTGAGAAAAGGGTAGAAAAGAGAAAAGCCCCAAAGTGTCCGGGCAAGCATGCCTAAGATT
This sequence comes from Dipus sagitta, assembly GCA_036346955.1. Classification (NCBI taxonomy): domain Eukaryota; kingdom Metazoa; phylum Chordata; class Mammalia; order Rodentia; family Dipodidae; genus Dipus; species Dipus sagitta. The sequence goes on along the minus strand of CM070781.1, from coordinate 111,313,618 downwards.
TTGACTTGTATCCAAAGAAAGAAAAGAAAGACGAAATAGGGGAAGTTATACTTTTTGAGTTATAATTCAGAAAAAGTGTTTGAATCTTGGATGCAGACCTGCAGATATGGATGAAAGCCCACTGTGCTTTGATTCTCATTCTTTTCTGTTTGTTTTGGTTCGGTTAGGTTTTTCAAGGTAGGGTCTCGCTCTAGCCCAGGCTCATCGGGAATTCACTCTGTAATCTCAGTGTGACCTTGAACTCACGGAGATCCTCCTACCTCTGTCTCTCGAGTGCTGGGATTAAAGGCTTGTGCCCCCACGCCCAGCTATTCTTTTGAATTTGTTCATTGATTGATTGATTGATTGATTTGAGAGAGACAGAAAGAGGCAGATAGAGAGGGAGAGAGAGAGGATGGGCATGGCAGGGCCTTTAGCCACTGCAAACATACTCCAGATGCATGCACCACCTTGTGCATCTGGCTTACATGGGCCCTGGGGAATTGAACTGGGGTCCTCAGGCTTCACAGGTAAACACCTTAATCGCTAAGCCATTTCACCAGCTCTTTTTTTGAATTTTTTTTTATAAGAGAGAGAGAGAGAATTGGCACTCCAGGGCCTCCAGCCACTGCAATCAAACTCCAGACATGTGCACCATCTTGTGTACATGTGTTACCCTGCGTGCTTATGTCATTTTGTGCATTTGGCTAGCGTGGGATCTGCAGAGTCAATCATGAGTCCTTAGGCTTCGCAGGCAAGGACCTTAATCTCTAAGCCATTTTTCCAGCCCCTAACAGCTCTTTTTGAAAAGCCTGTTGGCTTGGGGTTCAATTGCCAAGCTGGATGCAAAAAAATGGCACAATCATCTGGTGTTCATTTGAAGTGGCAAGAAGCCCTAGTGTATTCCCCACATAAACATGCAATATAGCAAATCAATCAATCAATAAATATAAATAAAATAAATAAGGAAAAATAAGGTGGAGAGTGATTGAAGAAGAAACCCAATGTCAACTTCTAGCCTCCATACACACAAGTGAACCCATACATGTACAAACATATGTGCACATACATTATATCACATACACATACATATGTAAATTTTTTGAGTAAAATTGAAATAACAATACAACAATGAAAACAATTTTACTTTTGCCAGGGATAATGGTGCACACCTTTAATCCCAGCACTCCAGGGGCAGAAGTAGGAGGATTTCCATGAGAAAAGGAAGGAAGGAACAGAAAAAGGAAGACAAGGAGGGGAGGATAGGGATAAGAAAGAAGACAGGAGAAATAAAGGAAAAAAAGAAGGAAGAAAGCCAGGTATGATGGCACATGACATTCTTTCCGCCCCCTCTTCCGTAAAATTTCCCTGAGCCATGTTGGGTCTGCTTCAGTGATGAGGTGTTGGGAGCCTCTGAGGCTCTGGCTCTCTGATTTGGTAGGAGTTGATTTTTCTCTGTGCTGATCTCCTTCCCCCTTGTGCTGGTATCTGGTTCATCAGGAAAACAGCACCCTTGCTTGTTTCTCCAATTTTTCTTAGTTTCAGCCGGGGCCCTTTTGAGGTATGATGGGGTGGCTCTCTCCTTAAGATCTACATCTATCTTTCTTTCCCCAGGATTTGCAGCGCAGCTAGGCGGTTGCCATCTTGGCCGGAAGTCCCCCCCCCTTTTTTTTTTTTTTGAGGTAGGGTCTTGCTCTAGTCCAGGCTGACATGGAATTCAAGAGGTAGTTTCAGGGTGGCCTTGAACTCAGAGTGATCCTCCCACCTCTGCCTCCTGAGTGCTGGGATTTAAAAGTGTAAGCTACCAGGTCCAGCTGCAAATAGTACACCATTTTACATAAGGGAAACCTCAGAGGAATCTCGGTGCAATCTTCCATGGATACCAAGGGAAAACTACAGTGAAAGCAAAGCCATTTTTTTTTCATGAGACTCTGTATCAAAATAAATTCTTATAGATCATCTCATTTATCTCTTATGAGAATTCCACTCCTAATTTTCATATTGAAATAGAGCTACTTTAGTAAGCCCTCTGCTAACCTAATATAAAATTATTAATATGGTCATTTTAGCACAAACATTGTTGGTCTCTGTACCTAGGAGTTGCAGGGCTGAACTTTTCTTCTCTTTCTGTTTCCTTTCTTTGGATCAGGGGATTTTCGATTGTCACTGAAACAGAGGGAAGTGAGGTGGCATCACAAAATGGGACAGGATTAATCAAAACAAATATAGGTAACACTGAATCTCATCCTTGTCCAACTTCTGAGCTAGTCAGCCATCCTCCACAGGCATCTTCTCATGTCACTGTGAGAACTGGATTATTAGGGTGCAGCTATCAGTTTGGCCCCAGGGTTTTGTGTTTGAATCCCAGCATACGAACCATACTAACATTAATTTATTGATTTAATTGCATCCAACATTTGATTTGGTTACAACATGCCCTTCAATAAACAAATATTTAGTTGGCCTCCACTCTGCACCTAACTTCAGAAGAAATCTCTTACCTCATTTTTTTCTCATAACCATTAACCTATAGCATTTAAATACTGAAAGACTCTATAAAATGAATGTCCTGTCATTCATTCAAGGGATATCTCTAATTGTAATAGGCCCTACAAAGCTTGCAAAATTTTCTGCCTTTATAGTTCAATGTTCAATGATCTTATTGTTCAATTGGAGAGAGATTGTCCATATCCCTGGAACACACACATGGTGCATGTGGTTAAGGACCCAGGGTTAAGTCCTAAATAACTGGCATGAGTAATTGGCTGCTTGATGCCACAGCATTGGAGAAAAGTGGTTGAATACCATAATACTCTTTCCCTCCTCCCCTTTTGCCACAAAGAAGGGCTGGTTCACCAACTTTCTTGTTTTTGGTATAGGGTGGAACTGGAATCTATCAAGTGGCAATGTTTCTTCCTTTATTTTAGTCATCTTTCCTCACTTAACATTCACAAGAACCTAATGGGGCATTATGTCATAGTTAAAGCCCAACAAAATTAAGAATGTTCTTGCCTGGCACGGTGGCACATGCCTTTAATCCCAGTACTTGGGAGACAGAGGTAGGAGGATCGCCAAGAGTCCGAGGCCATCCTGAGACTGCATAGTGAGTTCCAAGTCATCCTGAGCTAGAGTGAGACCCTACCTCCAAAAAAAAAAATTCAAATATCAACTTTTATCAAAATATTTTCAGTGTCCCTAGTGTATACCTACAGACAGATAAGTGATTACAATAATAATAGCATTTGATGCAAGTTGAAATATGAAATAAACCAAACATGGTGAAGTACCTAGTAAAACTATCATTTCCCGTGTTTGTATATAACAGGAAACATATTGAAGTCTGCCTTCTCTTAGCATTTAATTTTCATAAGGATCAAAATCATAAACTATGTTATATTTCATTGAGACTCGGTATAGTTGCCACAAACACACCACAAAAATGATACTGTAGCCAGGTGTAGTAACACATGCCTTTAATCTCAGCACTCGGGTGGCAGAGGGAGGAGGATCACTGATCACTGTGAGTTCAAGGCCAGCCAGAGAGTACAGTGAATTCCAGGTCAGCCTGGGTTAGAGGAGACCCTACCTTGAAAAACCAAATAAATAACAATAAAACTGTAATAGGAACAGCTCAAGAAAAATGCTGCTGTGCCCGGTGGTATATTCCTGTACCACCTTGGGACTTGGGAGCACTTAGGAGGCTGAGGCAGGGGGACTGCCACTAGTCTGAGGCTACCCTGGGCTACATCAGGAGATACAGCCTCAAAAAACAAATAAGCAGGGGCTAGAGAGTTGGCTCAGCAGTTAAGGTGCTTGCCTGCAAAGTTTAATAACCCAGGTTCGATCCCCCAATACCCACATGAAGCCACATGCACAGTGGCACATACATCTGAGGTTTGCTTGCAATGACTGGAGGTCCTGCATGCCCATTCTCATTCTCTCTCTCCTTGCAAATAAATAAATAAATAAATACATAAAATTAAAAAATCAAATAAACAAAAATCCATGCTAACTTACCACATTCACCAATCCTAAAGCTATAAGACAATGACTTGATGTAGTCTTCACTGCCCCAGGAAGATACATTTATAAAATGGTTTGGCGAGTCACGAATGGTGAAACTGAATGTGTATCTTTCTGATCCAATATCTAAGAGTAAATCAATGCATTTATTTTTCAGATGAAGATGACTTGGAACAAAACTATTTTTTAAAAAAATAGCCAATTGTTGGTGATTATTATGGTAAAAATACTTAAGCATGTAGTAGAAAATGTTATTTCAGATGTACACTCTTGTTTTATTGAGATAGGGTCTCACTGGGTAGGTCATGATGGCCTTGAACTTGCTGTAGTCATTCTGATTTATAAGACTCCAGGTAGGGGTGGAAAGATGGCTTAGTGGTTAAGGTGCTTGGTTGCAAAGCCTATGGGCTCAGGTTCAATTCTCCAGCTCCCACATAAGCCAGATACACAAGGTGGTGCATGTGTCTGGAGTTCGCTTGCAGTAGCTGGAGGCCCTGGTGCACCCATTCTCTCTCTCTCTCTATCTCTCTCTCCCTCTCTCCCCCTCAAATAAATAAATAAATAAATAAATAAATATCTTTTAAAAAATAAAAACAAAAGATTCCAGAGCTGGAGAGATGGCTTAGTGGTTAAGGGGTTTGCCTGTGAAGCCAAAGAACCCAGATTCGATTCCCCAGGACCCACATAAGTCAGATGCACAAGGGGCACATGCGTCTAGAGTTCATTTGCAGTGGTTGTAGGCCCTGGCATGCCCATTCTCTCTCTGTCTGTCTCTCTTCTCTCTCTCTCTCTCCTTGCAAATAAATAAATATAAATAAATAAATAATTATTTAGAAAAAAAAGATTCCAGGTAAGTGCTATCATATCCCACCCCAATGTGTTGTCTGCAGTACATATGCTTTCATGAATTTCAAAGTGAAGTGGTAACCAGCTGCCAAGGTAGTTAGAGCTCACCAATGGCCATTTTTTCTCCTTTTTCCCGGTTATCTGTGTACTTAAAGGGAAGTGACATGTATACCTGAATTATCCACATGTTAGCTTGTATTCTCTCTCTTTCTACTACTATTGCTTTTTCCTAAGTCATAATGCAGATCTAGTTATTTCAAAACAGATTTTTATTACTAAATGACCACTAGAGGTCACCAAGTACCTTTTTTTCCAGAATGGAATTTTCTCTTATCATTTTATAGGAATATATATATATATATATATATATATCTCCTATTACTATATATATAGTAATAGGAAGGAGCCAAGTATGGTGGTGCAAGCCTTTAATCCTAGCACTCTGGAGGTAGAGGTAGGTGGGTCAGTGTATGAGGCTTCCCTGAGACTACATAGTGAATTCCAAGTCAGCATGGGATAGAGTGAGAGCCTACATTGAAAAAAAACCAAAACTTTGTCAAAGTAGGGCTGGAGAGATGGCTTAGCAGTTAAGGCACTTGCCTGTGAAGTCTATGAACCCAGGTTCGATTCCCCAGTAACCATGTAAGCCAGATATACAAGGTGGTGCATGTGTCTGGAGGAAGGCAGGCGATGTTCACTCAAGGCTGAAGTGCCCAGGGCGTGTGCAAAGGGCCCCGCACATCCGTACGCTTTTCCCTTCCACAACATGTCCCCCACCCTGGGTGATTTCCAACCCAACTGTGCTATCAGGTTGGCAGTAGGAGTGGCTCCTGTCCTGGACTTGGAGCTGCATACACTTATTTGAAAGAGAAAGAAAGAGGCACATGGAGAATGGATGCGCCAGGGCCTTCGGTCTACAAACTCACTCCAGATGCATTCGCCGCCTTGGGTACTGGGGAATCGAACCTAGGTCCCTTGGCTTTGCCGGAAAGCGCCTTAACCGTTAAGCCACCTCTCCAGCTCAAACTTAACTTGAAACCAAGTATATGGGCAGTGACTCGGGTCTGTAATTAACCACCCTTGGGAGGCAGTTTGTGAGAACCCTGATGGAAAAGGAGGGGAAAGGTTGACCGTGTGCTCAGTGGTCGAGTGATGCCCTGATGGGTTTCCACTACCAGTACATCTGCGAAATCCATTTGGATAAGCTACCTAAATTAGTGTTTGATTAACTGTAAGTTAACATTACATTAGACTTCAAAATATAGGTTTTTAGCTAAAAAAAAAAAAAAAAAAAAAAAAGATGGCAGTGACCATGGGAAGACTGAGAAGGCACCATGGTGCTGAGAAGTGACAGAGAAGTGCTCAGCACTGAAATATCTATATCACACCTTCCAAGGCTCAGGGTCCATTGTGGAAGAGGTGGCAGAAAGAATGTGAGAGCCAAAGGAAGGGTAGGACTCCTTACAACATGCTCCTCCAGACAAAAAATGGCCTGGATATCCATGACCTCACATTCTCTAAAATAAAAAGGTTGTGTGTGGTGGTACACACCTTTAATCCCAGCACTCAGGAGGCAGAGGTAGAAGGATCATCATGAGTTTGAGGTCACCCTGAGACTACATAGTGAATTCCAGATCAGCCTGAATTGGAGGTGACACCCTACCTTCAAAAAAAATAAAAGTGTGGAGGGGGAACCTAGGGATGTAGCTCAATTGGTAGAGTACTTAGCTATAGCATGCAGGAAACCAGGAACTATATATACTGATTTGGTGACACACCAGTAATCCCAGCATTGGGAAGTAGAAATAAGAGGCTCAGGAGTCCAAGGCAATCCTTGGCAATATAGCTAGTTCAAGGCCAGCCTGGAATAGAAGAGATCCAGTCAAAAAGAAAAAGAAAAAAGAGCAGGGAGTGGTGGCACACGCCTTTAATCCCAGCACTTGGGAGGCAGAGATAGAAGGATCACTGTGTGAGTTTGAGGCCACCCTGAATTCCAGGTTAGCCTGGGCAAGAGTGAGACCCTACCTTGAAAACCCAAAAGAAAAAGGAAGAAAGAAGCAAGGACTTCTTTAGACCAGGCTTCTTAAAACTTTCCACTTGTAACCCCTTTCTGCCAGAGAAATTTTTATGTGACCCTGGGTAATCATAATTTATTTTAAATCAATTATTTTTAGTATAGTACCATTTTGCTAAGTTCCACTTGATAAGGACCATCAAACCAAAGGTAAATTTTCCACACTAGAAAGATGAATTTTCCACTGAAACTTTTGGTTGTCTGAACAAGCTCACAGACACTGCTGTGACACTTTCTCTCCCGTTGGCCCTGCTCTATATCTCACACTTACTCAAAGCCTTTATCCTTATTACTTTGTGTCATGAGATTTACATGTCTATTTGCCACCTCTCAGAGTAGAAGTGACAGTTAACATGGAGTTTTTTTTAAACTTCTATTTATTTATTTGAGAGAGGCACAGAGAGAATGTTTGGGTGCGCCAGAGCCTCCAGCCACTGCAAATGAACTCCAGACACAAGCACTGTTTTGTGTATCTGGCTTTACGTGGGTGCTGGGGAATCAAACCTGGGTCATCAGGTTTTACAAGTAAGTGCCTTCAATCACTGAGCCGTCTCTCCAACCATTGGAGTTCTTTTTTTTTTTTTTTTTTTTTGGTTTTTCGAGGTAGGATTTCACTCTGGTCCAGGCTGACCTGGAATTAACTATGTAGTCTCAGGGTGGCCTTGAATTCATGGCGATCCTCCTACCTCTGCCTCCCGAGTGCTGGGATTAAAGGCATGCGCCACCATGCCCAGCTGGAGTTATTATAGTACACATGATGGTAAGCCTTAGACATAAGAACTCATTTAATTCTATCAGCCAGATCACCTATTTCTTAGGTGAATGCAAGAAGTATCTTAGATCACTTAATGAAGGGCAGTCAGTTCCATGTTCATGCTCTTAGACCCTATTATATCTAGTGATATGTGTGACTATAAGGTAATGAGTAGACGGACTTAATTAGCTATTTTGGCTTTGTAAACAAAAACCTTTAAAATGTACTTGTGGAACTTCATATCAAATCACTGAACTATCTCTGTGTTAACATATACAATCTTTTTTTTAATTTTTTTTTTTTTTGGTTTTCCGAGGTAGGGTCTCGCTCTAGCTCAGGCTGACCTGGAATTCCCTATGTAGTCTCAGGGTGGCCTTGAATTCACAGCAATCCTCCTACTTCTGCCTCCTGAGTGCTGGGATTAAAGATGTGCACCACCATGCCGGGCTCAAGCATAGAAAATTTAATCTGTTACATACACTTTGTTGCAGTCATAAGCCAAAGTTGATGAAAAATGAAACAAAGAGTTAAATAGAACTTAGCTTTTTCTGTCTGGAAAACCTTTGACATCTGTTTTTCCAATAACTATACCGATTATTTTCTGAAAAACAAAAGAGTATAGAAGAACAATATTAAACACAGATGTAGATGGTAAATTCAATTTCACGGACTTGTTGTATTTTACTAGCTCTAACAAACAATTTTTTTTTCAAGGTAAGGTCTCACTCTAGCCCAGGCTCTAACAAATATTTTTGACTAGGAAATATTTAAATGTATTTATTCCAGACAAACATCTAAACAATCTTCATAAATATTCAGTTCCATGAAAAATAGTACAAAGTAATAAGACAGTTAACTGCTATTACAAATATAAACATTTAGTACTTAGTATGTTTCTACTTTATTTTCAATCACTAGATGGAGCACAGTAACTGCCCTATGCTATCAGTCCTTACTGAATTCATCAAAGCTTATGTATAATTCAAGTTAATTTGCCATGGCCTTCAAAGCTCTCCTTATATAGGGTTTTCTAACATAAAACTGCTTAGCTACTTAATCCAAACATGTTGGACAATAACATAGACTACAACAAAATTTACATATTGTTGCTAACAAATTTAAAGTCCTGGATCTTGGGCTGGAGAGATGGCTTAGCAGTTAAGCGCTTGCCTGTGAAGCCTAAGGACCCCAGTTCAAGGTTCGATTCCCAGGACCCACGTAAGCCAGATGCACAAGGTGGCACATGCATCTGGAGTTCGTTCGTTTGCAGTGGCTGGAGGCCTGGTGCGCCCATTCTTTCTCTCTCTCTCTATCTGCCTCATTCTCTCGCTGTCTGTTGCTCTCAAATAAATAAAAATAAACAACATTTAAAAAAAATAAAGTCCTGGATCTTAAACCTTTCAGATATTGACATCTTTTAAAAGGTTTTAAAGCCAGGCATGGTTGCATACATCTTTAATCCCAGCACTCAGAAGGCAGAGGTAGGAGGATTGCCATGAGTTTGAGGCTACCCTGAAACTCCATAGTGAGTTCCAGGTCAGCCTGGGCTACAGTGAGACCCTGCCTCGAAAAACCAAAAAGAAAAAAGAAAAAAAAAAAAAAAAAAAAAACGTTTTAATGCTCTTTAGTGAGTACCAAATAAAACTTAATTAAATATCAAAATGTGCTTTAAGAAATGAAAATAATTCTTTTCTGAAAGGAAAGAGCTAAATTGTTTTTACTATTTCTAGCAACTGCCTCATAGTTTCATGAGTGAATACTCAAATTACCACACCATTGAAACCTACCAGATTAACCATATTTGGGTGCAGATCTGAAAGTGCAGTGAAAGTCTTCAGTGCAAAGGAGTTTGCCATGTTTTAAATCTGTTTTAAAAAATATGATTTACATGTATGAATTGCTAAAAATAAATCATGAAAGTTCTCAAAAATTATAAAACTAAGTAAACACTAAATATTTTACTCATTCTTCAGAAAACTTTTTTTTTTTTTTTTTTTTTTTTTTTTTTTTTGGTTTTTCAAGGTAGGGTCTCACTTTGGTTCAGGCTGACCTGGAATTCACTATGTAGTCTCAGGGTGGCCTCAAACTCTTGGTGATCCTCCTCCCTCTGCCTCCCAAGTGCTGGGATTAAAGGTGTGCGCCACCACGCCTGGCTAATTCTTCAGAAAACTTTTGTTATCATGGTGGAATATAAATTAATACAAGTTTAAGGGGAGGGGTATGGAGAGTGGATTTGGGAAGGGGAAAGTGGGGGTGGGGAGGGAATTGTCATAAGTTATTATGGAAGTTGTCAATAAAAAAGTTTAAAAAATTAATTAGTACAGGTTTAGCCTATAGAAAACATGTTTAAAGCTGGGTGTGGTGGCTCACATCTGTAATCCTAGCACTTGGGAGGCTGAGGCACAGGATTGCCATGAGTTCAAGGCTAGCCTGTACAACATAGTGAGTTCCAGACCAACCTGGGCTAGAGTAAGATCCTATCTCAAAAAGAAATAAGGGCTGAAGAGATGGCTTAATGGTTAAGGAGCTTGCCTGTGAAACCTACAGATGCATGTTTGATCCCTAGAACCCATGTAAACAAGATGCATATGGTGGTGCAAGCATCTGGAGTTCATTTCAGTGGCTAAAGGCCCTGGTGCACTCATTCTCTCTCTCTTTCTCTAAAATAAATAAAAATAAAATAATCCTAATTTTGAGGCTATGGTCAAATTTTGAGCAAACAAATCAGTCAGGTTCAGACCTGGGCCTAGGATAGAGGAGTTATGAGCAGAGAGGTAGAGGAAGCCAGAGCTTTGTTGATTTTATGGTGCTGGTGACAGCCTAAAATAGGTGTGTTTGCATACGTGTGTATATGCCTATATGGACTGCATATTCTTTTCAGTACTAAGATTACTCACTAGCCCTAATGCCCTGGAGCTTCCTCAGAATTTCCCATCAAATAATTGCATTCACATCCACTCTGTCATTGCTGACATTTCCTCTTCTTCAGTCAGGTGGTGGTGTCTATCCTCACACTTGGAAGAGGGAGACAGAAGGATCAGGTGTTCATGGTTAGCCTTGGCTACATAGTGAGCCTGAAGCTAGCCTTGGCTACATGAGACACTGACTAGGAAAGAAAAAAGAACCTCTTCATTACTACTTAGGCTATCTTTGTCAAGTTCTGCTAGTTCTTTCTTCCTAATTCCTCTGATCACTTCTCCTCATGCACCTAACCTTTACACTCTATTCTTCTACTCTTGTTTTTTTGAGCAGGGTGTCACTCTAGCCCATACTGACATGAAACTCACTACAGCCCTGGCTAGCCTAGATTTCACTATGATCCTCCTACCTCAGCCTCTGAGTGCTGGGATCATAAGCATGAGCAACCATTCCTGTCTGGTTTGCTCCTTCCTCCCTCCCTGCCTCCCTCCCTTTCTTCCTTCCTTTCTTTCTAAGATAGGATGTGGATATATAGTCCAGGCTGGCATGGTGGCTCATGCCTGCACTCAGGAGGCTGACATAGTATTTCTGTGAGTTCAAGGCCATCCTGGGCTACAAAGTGCGTTCCAGGTCAGCCTGGGCTAAAATAAGACCTTGCCTAAAAACAAAAATCACCTAAGATCATATTACTTCTTTACTTCATAACTCTTCCCGCGGCACTGAGAATGAAGTCCAAACTCCTTGCCACAGCCTATAGTGCTCAGTTGATGGCTTTTACTACCTTACCCTCTCTTCTGATCACTCTCAGTGTCCCAGCTGCTCTTATTCTCTTAGCCTAGAGAAGTTGTGGAGCCTAGCAGGGACAGCTCCCTCTTTCCTGACTCTCTCTCCACCACACCCACCTTCTCACACCTCCAGAGCAAATTCCTCTGCATTAGGTCTCAAGGAAAGGTCTTTCCTACTTTGCCTCAGTCTCTCTCTCACAATGGTTGCCTCATAAGGACAAGGCCATGACTTGTTTCTTCTCTTACTATGTCTCACAAAGGTCTATGTAGTTCACTGTCTCCCACATAGTATAAATATTTGTTGACCAAATAAAGTCCTAAAATTTTAATTTGTAATTTGTGGGTAATATTGCTTCAGTTAGCTTTTTGAATAAATAAGAATTTTAGTTAATACTTTATATTAATGTTTATACCAAAAATTTAAGTTATGAGAATAAGTGTGGCTTATATCTGGCTATTCTAGTCAAAGGAAGCTTCCAGAGAGCTCAAAGATGAGGTTCCTATGATTTTATTTTATTCTAAAGACTAATGTTGGACTATGCTACTGCAAGGAAGACCTCTCTCTGGTTTTTTGTTTGTTTGTTTTTTGAGGTAGAGTTTCTCTCTAGCCCAGGCTGACCTGGACTTCACGTCTCAGGGTAGCCTTGAACTCACTGCAATCCTACCTCTGCCTCTCAAGTGCTGGATTTTAAAGGTGCGTACCACCATGCCCAGATTCTGGGGTCATTTCTATACAGGGCATCTCTCTAACCTCTCACCACAAACCACAAATTTTGTAACAACTTTGATAAAACTGTTTTGTTTTGTTTTTTCCTCATAGAGGGAAACAGTTTCCTTTTTTATCAATGTTTTTACTCCTGCTGCTTTCATTGGAATTTGGTGAGTTTTTCATTAAGAAGTTATAGTAGACTTCTAAGCATTCAGGTTGTCCATTAGAAAACTGTCCTACTGGCCATCATGCTGAAAAATTCCCGTGTGAAGACAGAAGAAAGTGTTAGTAACCTAAGGCAGTGTCAAAATTTCAAAATTTCTAACATTGCTTTAAAAAAAAAAAAGGACATATGGCTTACATTTCCAAAAGCTATCACTTTATGTCCTCCTCACACATTTGCATCTTATAGCTGACAAACTTAGAACTTGGAAAATTCTATGACAGGGATCCAGTGTTTTAAACTTTGTAGTGAAATGCAGTGTTCCCTGTTTGTCCAGTCAGTGTTTTAACATGTATTTTGATGATTCCCAAATGCATAATATTCTAGAAAAGTCAAAACTCTAGATACAGGGAAAAGATCACTGATTGCTAGGGTCTAGGGTGGGCAGAGAAAGAGAAGACCAGTGGAGCACAGGGGATTTCTAGGGCAGGGAAACTAGTCTGTAGGGTCACGTAATGGTGGTTAGGTGACATGCATTTATCACAACGCCAAAAGGGAGCCTAATGCAAACTGAAAGAGTATTTGACAAAGATGCATATAGTACATATTTGGCAATATACATATTTATATATTTATATATAAATTTATATATTGCATAATATAGCTCATGTGGGTCATATGTATTTTACATATAATACATACTCTACCCTGACAGACATCTTTCCCAGGATTCTCCATGACACACATGCATATATGACTGTTCCACAGTTTTCTGCATACATATGGGCTTTACCCTTTGAGTGTAGGGTTTTAAACTTGACAGGCTCTCTTCCCTCTTAAAACCTCTCTCCAAGCCAGATCTAGTGGCACACATCTGTATTCCTAGCATTTGGGAGGTCAAGATGGGAGGATCATAAATTCAAGGCCAACCTGGGCTACATAGTGAATTTGAAGCCAGCCTGGGTACTTGATGCCCTGCTGAAAGAGAAAGAGAGGAAAAGTGAGGGAGGGAGGGCAAGAGGGAGGGAGGGAAGAGAGAGAGAAAAGAAGAGGAGGAGGAAGAAGGAGGAGGGGAAAGAGAACAAAGATTAAGGAAGAAGAAAAAGAGAAGGAGGAGCAGGAGAGAGAGGAAAAGGAAGAAGGAAGAGACAGGAGAAGAGGAAGAAGGGGAGGAGAGGAGGAGGGGTAAAAGAAGGAGAGTGAGGAGGAAGGGGAAGAGGAAGAAGAGGAGAAAGAGGAAAAGGTGGAAGAGAGAAGGGGAGGGGAGAAGAAGAGAAGGAAGATAATGGAGAAAGGGAATGGAAAAAGGAGGGGAAGAGAAGAGGATTTCTCTCCTAAGGTGGAGTAAGTGGTGATGGCTGTAATCCAATAATCCAGGACATGAATGAGGCAGAGGATCCAAATTCAGGGCTAGCCTGGGTTACAAAGTGAGCGCTGACTCATCAGAACTTGACCCAGAGGCACTTGGGTGAGAACCTGAGGAGCTGCGCTTAATAGGGAGGGACCTGACTGGACCCGAGGAGGGACCTGACTGGACCTGACTGGACCCGAGGAGGGTCCTGACTGGACCTGACAGGAAGACGCCCGAGGAGGGTCCTGACTGACCTGACAGGAAGACGCCCGAGGAGGGACCTGACTGGACCCGAGGAGGGTCCTGACTGGACCTGACAGGAAGACGCCCGAGGAGGGACCTGACTGGACCCGAGGAGGGTCCTGACTGGACCTGACAGGAAGACGCCCGAGGAGGGTCCTGACTGGACCCGACAGGAAGACGCCCGAGGAGGGTCCTGACTGGACCTGACAGGAAGACGCCCGAGGAGGGACCTGACTGGACCCGAGGAGGGACCTGACTGGACCCCGAGGAGGGACCTGACTGGACCTGACAGGAAGACGCCCGAGGAGGGTCCTGACTGGACCTGACAGGAAGACGCCCGAGGAGGGTCCTGACTGGACCCGACAGGAAGACGCCCGAGGAGGGTCCTGACTGGACCCGACAGGAAAACGCCCGAGGAGGGTCCTGACTGGACCCGACAGGAAGACGCCCGAGGAGGGTCCTGACTGGACCCGACAGGAAGACTCCCGAGGAGGGTCCTGACTGGACCTGACAGGAAGACGCCCGAGGAGGGTCCTGACTGGACCTGACAGGAAGACGCCCGAGGAGGGTCCTGACTGGACCCGACAGGAAGACGCCCGAGGAGGGTCCTGACTGGACCTGACAGGAAGACTCCCGAGGAGGGACCTGACTGGACCTGACAGGAAGACGCCCGAGGAGGGTCCTGACTGGACCCGACAGGAAGACGCCCGAGGAGGGTCCTGACTGGACCTGACAGGAAGACTCCCGAGGAGGGTCCTGACTGGACCCGACAGGAAGACGCCCGAGGAGGGTCCTGACTGGACCCGACAGGAAGACGCCCGAGGAGGGACCTGACTGGACCTGACAGGAAGACTCCCGAGGAGGGACCTGACTGGACCTGACTGGACCCGAGGAGGGTCCTGACTGGACCCGACAGGAAAACGCCCGAGGAGGGTCCTGACTGGACCCGACAGGAAAACGCCCGAGGAGGGTCCTGACTGGACCTGACAGGAAGACACCCGACGAGGGTCTTGCCAGGCCAAGATCTGCGTGCTTGCTCGCGAACCTTCGGGGCTCAGGCCCGCGCGGTCCCGCCTCGGACTTCCCCACGGCGCCCGCCACGCCCCTCAGAGCTGGAGGGAGGCCCCGCGAGGCCGCAACAGGGCAGGCCGCCCGCCCCGCTGCTCAGCGGGTGCTCGCGAGCGCCGGGCTACTCCGCGGCGTTTGGCCGCGCTCGAAGACTTGGCCTCAGCCGCTGGCCAGCAGCCCGGAGCTCGCGCGACCGTTGGCACGCGGCCCCGCCCCGCCCGCCCTGGCCCCGCCCCGCCCCGCCCACCGCGTACTGGCCCCGCCCCCTAGGCCTAAATTACTCTGGAGAACTTGGGATAGGCTAGTCCCTGGCTCTGAGCGAGAGACTAAGGACCCCAGTTCGATTCCCCAGGACCCACGTAAGCCAGATGCACAAAGTGGTGCATGCAACTGAAGTTCGTTTACAGTGGCTAGAGGCCCTGGCCGTCCCATTCTCTCACTCTCTGTCGGCCTTCCTCCCTCTCTCTCTCATAAAAACAATCAAATATTTAAAATTTTAAAAAATATCTTAAATGATGGACTGGAGAGATAGCTTAGCGATTAAGTCACATGTCTGCAAAGCTTAAGGACCCAGGTTCAATTCTCCAGTACCCAAGTAATCCAGATGCATATAGTGGCACATGTGACTGGAGTTCGTGTGCATTGGCTAGAGGCCCTGGCATGCCCATTCTCTCTCTGTATCTGACTCTCTCTCTCTCTCTCTCTCAAATAAATAAAATTATATTAAAGGAAATGTAACATTCTCAACTAAAGAAAATGAGGATATAAAGGCTAATAGGGTTGTGGAAGCAGAGCTGGTATTCTAGAATTTACCTGGCGGTATCACGTATCACATGTCACGAGATGCACATAAAATATTACATAAACTATTCAATAGCATGGATAACATCACAATATTATACAAAATAGATATAATATTCCACATATCATTTCAATCCCCATCCCTATTACATATATATAATGTATATATATGCATATACATATATGTAGATGTGCTCAAGAGTGGACTTAGGAGACCCACCAAGATTTGCTACCTCTTTGTGTTTTAAATGCCTACCATATGGAGCCAGGCATGGTGGCTCATGACTGTAATCTCAACACTTGGGAAGCTGAGACAGAAGGGTCATGAGTTTCAGGTCTTCCTGGGCTACACAGTGAGTGGTTCCAGGCCAGCCTGGCTACAGAGTAAGACCTAAAAAATGTTTGAGGTCAACCTGGATTGAATCAATCCCTTCTAAAACTAACAAAGCTACTATCATATAGAAGTCTATTTCACTCTAACGAATCACTTTTTCGTTAATACTCATTGTAGCATATAAATTAGTATCTGACAACTAAATCCATTAAGCTTATCAAAATGACTCTCCACATGTAGCATTGTTTAAATTTTTGTATTTCTCCCATAAGCAGAAAAAAAATCCAACTCTGCTAAACATTAAGAAGTAATATGTCACAAAGCATACATTAGAGACAAATTTTTATTGTGTCATCAAAATGTAATTTTATTTATTTATTTAAGAGACAGAGAGAGAAGCAGTTAGAGAATGGGTACACCAGGGCCTTTAGTCACTGCAAATGAACTCCAGCCTCATGTGCCACGTTATGCATTTGGCTTTTGTGGATCTGAGGTAATTGAGCCTGTGTCCTTTGGCCTTGCAAGAAAGAATCTTACCCACTAAACCATCTCTTCAGCCCAAAGTATAATTTTTTAATCCCAGCACTCAGGAGGCAGAGGTAGGAGGATTGCTGTGAGTTCAAGACCACCCTGAGACTACATAGTGAATTTCAGGTCAGCATGGGCTAGAGTAAGACCCTACCCCCACAAAACAATAACAACAAAATAATATTCTTTATGTTGTCCTCATTAAGAAAATTCCTCCAGTGACAATGGAAAGCTAAATAAAGTGTATTCTACCATCTCAAATGTAATGGGGAAAAAAAAAAACTTAAAATGTTTCCATATTCCTGTCCAGTCTATGTCTTTATTTATTTTTGTGATTTTTTTTGTTTGTTTTGATACAGGGTCTCATATAGTCCAGGCTGGCCTCAAATCCACTGTAGAATGGAGCATAACCATGAACCCCGATCCTCTTGATTGCAGGCCTGCACCAGCTTTGGTCTCTGTCTTTAAAAGAGCTTATCTTGATCTTTCCAAAAGGATGAATTGGCATTTTAAGACATTTTTAAAGAAGGAACAAAAATGTATGAAATTTTTTTCATGCATTTTTTGAGTCTCGGTGGGGGAATTACGTTTCAATCTTTTGTTTGTATTTTTGATGTTTTAACAAATTAATTTTTGCTGAAAGCTACATGAGATTAATCCAGCAGAATCAGTTTCACCAAGACACAACAGGCCTTTCATATGATGTTATGCTTCACAACACAAGCCTGGAAGTGGGTGGAATTGCTTACATTGGTAATGAAATTAGGACTCTCCCTTTTGCATAAAGTATTTGTTTCTTTTATTTGATGCAGAAATTCAATGTAATTGGCTTGTTCTTAACAAAAGAACTGACCTGTCAATATATTTTGAATGTACATGAGCAAGAATAAGGACAAGGAAAGCCTTGCTCTTGTCACGTGATGTAGAGGTCAAGGGTGAGCGAGCAAAGGTCAGAGCTGGAATAGCTTGCATGTCTGTCTGAAGAAATGGTAGGTAGCTCCAGTCATCCCCTCCCTGAACACGCCAGCTGTCAAGCCATCAAGAAGCATGTCACAAAAGGATGGCAGGCAGGGGCCAGGGAGGGAGGGAGGGAAGGAGGGAGGGCGGAGGAGAATGCTCCCTGGCTAAAGTGCTTGCCATACAAACATGAAGGTCTGAGTTTGGACCCACAGAACCTATGAAAAATGTCAAGTGTGGCAGTGTGCACCTGTGATCCCAGTGCTGACCAGACAAAGACAGGAGGGTCCCTGGGCCCTGCTGACCAGTGCTCATCTAGCTAAATAGGTGAACTATAGATTACTGCAAGGCCCTGTCTTAAAAAGAAAATTGGATCCGGGCATGGTGGCACACACTTCTAGTCCCCAGCCCTCTACAGGCTGAGATAGGAAAATCACTGTGAACCTGGGCTAGAGTGAGACCCTACCTCAAATTAAAAAAAAAAAAAAAAAGAAGAGCAGGGTGTGGTGGCACATGCTTATGATCCCAGCACTAAGAAGGCAGAGGTAGGAGGATCGCCATAAGTTCAAGGCCACCCTGAGACTACATAGTGAATTCCAGATCAGCCTGGGCTAGAGCAAGACCCTACCTCGAAAAACAAAACAAAACACAAGTTGGAGATTGAGGAATGGCAACCTCAAGTTCAGTATGTCTAACACTCAGCTCCTGGACTCACCACTCCTCCCTCAAGCATAGGTACCTCAGGCCAGGCAGAGGTGGCCTTGAACCTTTTTCAAGGTAGAGTCTTGCTCTAGCCCAGACTGATCTGGTCTTCACTATGTAGTCTCAGGCTGGCCTTGAACTCACAGGGATCCTCCTACCTCTGCCTCCCAAGTGCTGGGATTAAAGGCATGCACCACCATGCCCGGCTCAAGTGTTTTTCTTTAACATCTCTACTGCCCTTGTCTCTCCATGTTATTGCTGCTCACTCATGTAGGTGCTGGTGACATCATCTTGGATGACTGAAGTAGCCCAAGATGGGGCCTCAGGTCTCCCTGCTGCAAACACCATGTCAATCCCTGTATCAAGCTTCTCAAGGTCTCTGTAGCCAAATTCCCTTAGTCTCCAACCTTTAAATCCTGCCTGTCAGGACTGGGGCCTTTTACTGTACATGGGCCTCAGGGTCTCTGCTGCCATGACCCTACAGTAACCTTACAATGCAAAACTCATTTAAAAAATATTTTATTTATTTATTCGAGAGAGAGAGGAAGAGGGAGAGAGAGAGAGAGAGAGAGAGAGAGCATGGGTGCACCAGGGCCTCCAGCCACTGAAAACAAACTCCAGACACATGCACCCCCTTGTACATCTGACTTATGTGGGTACTGGGGAATCAAACCAGGGTCCTTAGGCTTCACAGGCAAATGCCTTAACCGCTAAGCCATTTTCCCAGCCTGCAAAACTCATTTTTATAGCCAGGTGTGGTGGCAAATGCCTGTAATCATAGCACTCAAGGAAGCTGAGGCAGGAGGATTATCATAAGTTCAAGATCAGGTTGACTAGAGTGAGACACTATCTCGAAAATAAAAGGGGGAGGCGCTGGAGTGATAGTTTAGCTTGTCTCTGAAGCCTAAGGACCCAGGTTTGATTCCCCAGGTCCTATGTAAGCTAAATGCACAGGTGGCGCATGCATCTGAAGTTTGATTGCAGTGGTGTGAGGCCTTGGTGTGCCCATGTTCTCTCTATCTGCCTCTGTCTCTCATAAGTAAATAATATATATGTTTTAAATTTGGGCATAGTGGCACATGCTTTTAATCCCAGCACTCAAGAGGTGGGGGTAGGAGGGTCACTGTGAGTTCAAGGCCACCCTGAAGCTACATAGTGAATTCCAGGTCAGCCTGGCTAGAGTGAGACCCCACCTCAAAAAAAAAAAAAAAAAAACAGGCATGGTGGCGCACACACCGTTAATCCCAGCACTTGGGAGACAGAGGTAGAAGGACCAATATGAGTTCAAGGCCACCCTGAGACTACATTGTGAATTCCAGGTCATCTTGGACTAGAGCAAAACCCTACCTCAAAAAAAAAAAAAAAAAAAAAAGATAGATAAAAGAGAGAGAGAGAGAGAGAGAGACATGCAAGCATCTGGTGTTCATTTACAGTGAACATTAAGAGATCCTGGCACAACCATACCTAAACTCGTGAAAATATGTGACTAGAGTGGTCAGCACTAAATGAGACATCTATATTGCTCCTCTAAGGTTCAGGGAACATTGCGGAAGAGAGGACAGAAAGAATGCGGGAGGCCAAGAATAGGGAGAGTGCTTTGAAACTCTGTCTTCTGGACCTGATATGGCTGCTGCATTTGTGACCTCCCAGAGGCTGTGCACAAGACCTGCAGCAAGGTGGGCCATCAATATTCCTACCATGGATGGCGGAGAAGAGCTTGAAGCCTCCTTCACTCCCCGAGGAGATACTGGCAGTGAATGGTTGCTGGGGGAGCTGGAGACATTTTCTGCAGTGGTGTAACACTGATAACTTTCTTTAAAAAAAATATTTTATTTTTATTTATTTGACAGAGAGAGAGAGAGAGAGAGAGAGAGAGGAGAGAGAGAATGTGTGCGCCAGGGCCTCCAGCCACTGCAAACGAATTCCAGACGCATGCGCTCCCTTGTGCATCTGGCTAACATGGGTCCTGAGGAATCTAACCTGGATCCTTTGGCTTTGCAGGCAAACGCCTTAACTGCTAAGCCATCCTCCAGCCCAACACTGGTAACTTTGATGTGCTCTTTCTCTCTGCCTCTTCTCTCTCTCTCTTTCTCTCAAATAAATAAATAAATAAAATAAAGGCATGATCCATCATTCCTGCCTAAAAAGGGGGAGAGGGGACAGCTGGAGAGATGTTCAGTGGTTAAGGCGCTTGCTTACAAAGCCTAAAATCCAGGGTTTGATTCCCCAGTACCCACATAAAGCCACATAAAGGGGTGCATGCATCTGGAGTTTGTTTGCAGTGGCTGGAGGCTCTGGCATGCCCATTCTCTCTGTCTCTCTTCTATCTCTCTTTGTATGCAAATTAATAAATTAGTTTTTTTAAAAAAAGGCAGATGACCTTTAAGGAACAACAATGAAGGCTGTCCTCTGGCCTGCACACATGCACACCAATATGTGCACATACATACACACAGAAAAAGCATATGCCAAGCCGGGTGTGGTGGCGCACGTGCGCCTTTAATCCCAACACTTGGGAGGCAGAGGTAGGAGGATCGCCATGAGTTCAAGGCCACCCTGAGACGACAGAGTTAATTCCAGGTCAGCCTGGACCAGAGTAAGACCCTACCTCGAAAAACCAAAAGAAAAAAAAAAAGAAAGAAAGAAAGAAAGAAGAAAAAAGAAAAAAGAAAAAGCATATGCCTGGGCTGGAGAGATGGCTTAGTGGTTAAGCACTTGCCTGTGAAGCCTAAGGACCCTGGTTCGAGGCTCAATTCCCCAGGACCCACGTTAGCCAGATGCACAAGGGGGCGCATGCGTCTGGAGTTCGTTTGCAGTGGCTGGAGGCCCTGGCACACCCATTCTCTCTCTCTCTCTCTCCCTCTCTCTCTCTCTCTCTCTCTCCCGGCCTCATTCTGTCTCTGTCTGTCGCTCTCAAATAAATAAAACAGAAAAAAAAATTTTTTAAAAGCACGTGCCTGCTTGGGGCTGGGACTCAGTGTAGAGTGGCATGCTTGTGTACCGTGCACAGGGGCTGCTGCCCTCTGTTGGGTTTATTTACCTTCTGAGGGCTTTACTGGGAACTTGATAAACTATCTAGATCGTTCACATTCTTAGCAAATGCTGCAAGAAGTGAGGGGGAAACCTCCAGCACAGAAGACTTACTTGGATCTTTTTTAATTATCACTGAGAAAAAAGACAATAAATAAGCAAGTTCTCCACGCGTTTCACTCTGGTGTGCATTAATCAGAGTTTTCTGACAGCTGTTTTGTCGGACAGTTGTCTGAAATGAGAAAATAAATGGGCTCCCAGCACTTGAGAGGCAGAGGTAGGAGGATCACTGTGAGTTTGAGGCCACCCTGAGACTACATAGTGAATTCCAGGTCAGCCTGAGCTAGAGCAAGACCCTACTTCGGGGGAAAAAAAAAAAAAGACCCAAAGTGTCAGGGTAAGCATGCTTAGGATTTCAGTCAACAGAAGAGAAAGAATTTTTTAAAAAAGGAAAAGTTTATGTTTTTTGAGTTAGAATTCAGAAAAGTGAGCAGGCTCCACAGGAGAGTCTGAGCAAATGCCTCAATTTTCCTGTGAATCAACAGTTGTTAAAAATAACATCGATTTTTTTAAATACATATATTTTTTGAGGCAGGGTCTTACTCTAGCCCAGGTTGTCCTCAAACTCACAGTAATCCTCCTACCTCTGCCTCTCAAATGCTAGGATTACAGGGGTGAATCACCAAGACCAGGAGCATCTATTTTTAAGAATGCTGTTAGACAAGTCTCATACCAGCCATTTGTAAAGGACTGGCAAAAGTTCTTATATCCTATAGATTTACATTAAAAATGTGTTAAATATAAAGCTGAGAGTAGTAGTTCAGGCCTATAATCCCAGCACTTTCAAGGCTGAGGCAGGAGGATTGTTGCAAGTATTACGTGCAGCACATGTAACAAGAAAGTGCAGTGAATTTTCACAAAAGGGACCATTTTCTATCACTCAGCAAGGAAGAGTAACTGACACCTAAAGTAGCCTTGATTTTAATTTCTCTTATTTTTGAATTTAATACATGAATCACAGAACAGACTAACTCACACATTTTAGTATACACTTCTATTGTCCTCTCTGGGGTTTTTCAACAATGTGAGAAAATGCATCATTCCTTTATACTCCACTGTGTCAGATTATCCTCAGTAATATTTACAAATCCACGAGAGCCAGGAATTGTCTATAATTTGCTGTAACTTAGCCCATTTTCATCGAGGTTGATCGTGGCCATTCTTTTCTTTTTTTCCTCCTTTTCTCTCTCTCTTTCTTTCTTTCTTTCTTTCTTTCTTTCTTCTTTCCTTTCTTTCTTTCTTTCTTTTTTTGAGGCAGGGTCTCACTCTAGGCCAGGCTGACCTGGAATTCACTATGTAGTCTCAGGGTGGCCTGGAACTCACGGCAATCCTCCTACCTCTGCTCCCAAGTGCTGGGATTACAGGCATAAACCACCACACCTACCTTTTTCATTCCTCTTTCTTTGAGAACTAATTATTGTGTCCAGAAGACAGAAGATGGGGATGAAGAGATGGTTTAATGTTTAAGGCACTTTGCCTGTGAAGCTTAAGGACCCAGGTTCAATTCCCCAGAACCCATGCAAACTAGATGCACAAAGTGGTGCATGCATCTGGAATTCGCTTGCAGTGGCTGGAGGCCCTGGTGTACCCATTCTCTCTCTGTGTACCTGTCTTTCTCTCTCTCTATCTCTATCTCTCTCTGTCTCTCTCTCTCAAATAAATAAGGAAAAATAAAGTATTAAAGAAAAGAAGAAGACAGAAGAGGGCTGAGGAGATAGCTCAGAAATTAAGAGAGCTTACCACACAAGCATGAGGGCCTGATTTGCCCAAGTTCAGTTCCCCAGCACCTACATAAAAAGCTGGATGCGGTGGGGCACACCTTTAATCCCAGCACTTGGGAGGCCAAGGTTGGAGGATTGCTGTGAGTTCAAGACCACCCTGAAACTACAGAGTGAATTCTAGGTCACCCTGGGCTACAGTGAGACTCTCCCTTGAAAAGCCAAAAAAAAAAGGCTGAGCATGGCCACAAATGCCTGTACCCCAGTTGTGGTGGTTTGATTCAGGTGCTCCCCATAAACTTAGATGTTCTGAATGCTAGGTTCCCAGATGATGGAGATTTGGGAATTAATGCCTCCTGGAGGCAGTGTATTTGGGGGCATGCTTATCTGTATTATATCCAGTGTCCCGTTGCCAGTGTTTGGCACACTCTCCTGTTCCTGTTGTCTACTTTATATGGGTCAGGGGATGATGTCCATCCTCTGCTCACGCCATCGTTTTCCCTGCCCTCATGGAGCTTCCCTTCAAGCCTGTAAACCAAAATAAACCTCGTTTTCCCACAAGCTGCTCTTGGTCAGGTGGTTTCTGCCAGCAATGCGAACCTCACTGAAACACCAGTCCTATGTGGGTGTGGGGTAAGACAGGAGAATCACTAGGGCTCACTGGTCAGCCAGTTTAGCCAAAAAACTGCAGTTCTGGTTCACTGAGATTCCATTTCAAGGACACATGCAGAAGAGCTATAGAGGAGAAAATAACATTTCTTCACCCCCATACACATACACATGGGGTGCATGCATCTTCTCACACACGTACATATACCAAACACTCACACACAGCACATACGTCATATACACACAGACCAAAAGGAGAAAATAGACAGAAAGCCACTCACAGATTTGCAAATAATTTCTCTTACATTCTTTGAGTAAGTAGTGGGATACACTCTTTCTTTTTCTTTTTTCATGGCAGTCTCACTGTAGCCCATGCAGACCTGGAATTCACTCCGTAGTCCCAACTGGCCTTGAACTCATGGCGATCCTCCTACCTCAGCCTCCCAATGCTGGGATTAAAGGCATGCACCACCACACCCAGCTCCTAGTGTATTAAAAAAAAAAGTTTATTATTTATTTATTTATTTATTTGAGAAAGAGAAGGAGAGAGAATGGGCATACCAGGACCTCTAGCTGACCTGGAATTCACTCTGTAGTCTCAGGGTGACCTCGAACTCATGGCGATCCTCCTACCTCTGCCTCCCAAGTGCTGGCATTAAAGGCGTGCACCACCATGCCCAGCCATAAAATATTTTATTTTAGTTTAGTTATTTAACAGAGAGAGAAAAAAAGGAAGAGGTAGATAGAGAGAATGGGTACACCAGGGCTCTAGCCACTGCAAATGAACTCCAGACGCTTGTGCCCCCTTGTGCATCTGGCTTATGTGGGTACTGGGGAATCAAGCCTACGTCCTCAGGCTTAGCCAGCAAGTGCTTTAACCACTAGCCATCTCTCTAGCCCCTCATTTTTATTATAAATAAAAAGTTCACTATGACTAGAACATTATCAGTAGTTTAAGCATTACATAAACTATATAAATATCCTTCTCAGGGGCTGGGGAGACGGCTCAGTTAGTAGCATGCTTGTCTCTCAAGCTCGAGGATCTGCGTTCAATCCCTGCTAACTCTCATACAGATGCTGGGCTTGGTGATACACAGCTATAGTCCCAGCATTGCAGAGGCAATCAAGTGGGTCTCTGGAGCTCACTGGCCAGCGAGTCAAGCCTAATCGGTGAGTTTCTGGTCAATAAAAGACCGTGTCTCAAAAAAAGTGGATGGGCAGCCGGGCATGGTGGCACACGCTTTTAATCCCAGCACTCAGGAGGTAGAGATAGGAGGATTGCCATGAGTTCAAGGCCACCCTGACACTGCAGAGTAAATTCCAGGTCAGCCTGAGCTAGAGTGAGACCACCTCAAAAAAGCAAAAACAAAACAAAACAAAAAAGGTAGATGGGTGGCAGTGCAGCTGGGAAGATGGCTCAGCAGTTGAAGGCATTTGCTTGCAAAGCGTGCTGGCCCGGGTTCAATTACTCAGAACACATGCACACATGAACATGCACACGGTACTCACAAAGACAATAACAAATGCTGAAGAAAATGTGGAGCAATCAGAACTCTCATACACCACTGGTAGGGACGTGGAGAGCAGCCTGCAGCCGCTTGGTCAGTGGTGGCGTTCACCACCCTAGGACTCGGCGACAGACTTCTAGAGATCTCACCACGAGGATGGAGGACCTATGTCCTCACAGAAACTTGTCTGTGCACGTCCATAATTTTAGTATTATTATTTTGGGGGGGATTTTCTATGGCATGGTCTAACACTAGCCCAGGATGACCTGGAGCACACTCTATAGTCCCAGGCTGGCCTCAAATTCACAGCAATCCTGCTACCTCTGCCTCCCACGTGGTAGGATTTTATTTTTTGTTAGCATAATTTTAATCTTTTTTTTTTTTTTTGGTTTTTCGAGGTATGGTTTTACTTTAGCCCAGGCTGACCTAGCATTCACTATGTAGTCTCAGGGTGGCTTTGAACTCACAGCAATCCTCCTGCCTCTGCCTCTCAAGTGCTGGGATTAAAGGTGTGCGCCACCATGCCCGACTTAATTTTAATCTTTTTAACCCAATCTTTTTTCTGATTTATTAATTAATTTATTTATTTAATACAGAGAGAGAGAGTGTGTGTGTGTGTGTGTGAGAATGGGCGTGCCAGGGCCTCCAGCCACTGCAAACAAACTCCAGATGCTGCATGCGCCACCATGTGCATTTGGCTTATGTGGGACCTGGAGAATTGAACCTGGGTTCTTAGGCTTTGCGGGCATACACCTTAACCGCTAAGCCATCTCTCCAGCCCATTACCATAATTTTAATAGCCATAAAGTGCAAACAGCTAAAGTGTCCCTAAATTTGTTTTCAAAAATGTGGCTGGAGGGGGGCACTGGAGAGATGGCTTAGCCATTAAGGCGCTTGCCTGCAAAGCCGAAGGACCTGAGTATGATACCCCAGTACCCACTTAAAGTCAGATGCACTAAGTGGTGCATGCATCTGGAGTTTGTTTGCAGTGGCAGGAAGCCCTGGTGTACCCATACTCACTCTCTCTGTCTCTGCTTCTTTCTCTCTCTCTCTCTCTCTGAAAGAGAGAAAAAAATTGGTGTATCAGGGCCTCCAGCTACTGCAATCTCTGAGAGTTCAAGGTCGCCTGAGACTACATGGTGAATTCCAGGACCGCCTGGACTAGAGCAAGACTCTACCTTGAAAAAACAAACAAAATAAATAAATAAATAGAAGGCATTTTGATACTTTCATCTGGAGTCATAGGACAGGAAAACGGTCTGTGCACCTGGCTTCCATGGGTACTGGGGACTTGAACTTGGGTCCTCAGGCTACCCCATGTTTTAAGAAGTCAGAAGTCAGGGCAGACTTCCGTAGCAGCAGCACGCTGGTGCTGACAGGAAGATGGGAGGTGGAGAAAAGAGAGTTTCCTAGCAATCTTGTCGTGAACATAGATGGCTTCGTTTACTGATGTTTTTCCTTCACATGTTAGTATTTATACATTGGCATGGACGTTAGCTGCAAAAGGCTGTAGGGAATTTCTTGACCCTTCACTCTTTCTCAATACCTCAAAAACGAAAGTCCAGCGTGTAGGATGACTTCACCCGTCTCATGGTTTGAGCTGGCGCTCTCGTGGATTTGCTCACAGAGTCACCTGGCTTTACAGCAGATCGTGGTAGAAAGTGGTTCATGCTCTCTGTCGACGTCACAGCTGAGAATGAAATATCCAGTAGAGTCACTTCTATATCATAAAGGGTTTTTTTTTCCTCTTGAAAGGTTATGTTATGACCCAAGGTCACAGCTATGGCAAAATTTTATTGCAGCTTGACAGATTCCCTGAGTCCATTCCATATTACGAGATCTTTCATTTCTCCAATTAAATGAGGGGAAATGGATACCACCTGGCCTCCTATTTTTATGATGTCAGTAAAGCTCATTATAATTACACATGCTGTTGACAAATGGCATGCCAGGGAGCTGGCGGAGATTCTCAGGTCACGATTTCATACAATGCCAGCCACTGATGAAGTGGTTGCATGGGCCTCAGGCCACTGGTTAAGGGAGACCTTGCATGTCACATCTTTTCATTCATGTTTTGCCAGTCTCTCAAATAAGCAAGGCATATTTATTACATCAGTCTCTGCACATGTATAAGACAGTGGAGAAACTTGGGAGAGTTTTTGGAAAAAAAAAGAGAAAGATATTCTAAAGAAAAGAGGGAAATATATTGCAACAGTGTTTCCACACAAATTCACTTTAAAAAAAAAATCTGTTAGTTTGTGAGGCTGGAGAGATGGCACTTGCTTGCAGAACTTGATGGTCCAGATTCAATTCCCTAGTACCCACGTGAAGCTAGATGCAGAAAGTGGCACGTGCATCTGGAGTTTTTAGTGGCAAGAGACTCTAGAGTACCCATTCTCATTCTCTTTCTCTCCTTGCAAATAAATAAATATAAATAAAAGTTTTTTTAAAATAAATATACATGAGTAAATAAAATTTGTTTATTTATGATAGGTAATTTAGTCCAGGCTGGCCTTCAACTCACTATTTAGCAGGGATGACCTTGAAGTCCTGATCCTTCTGCCTCCACCTTCCAAGTGCTAGGATAATAGGCATATGCCACCACACCAGGTCTACATAAATTCACTTTTTAAAGTATTTATTTATTTATTTGTTTGTTTGTTTGAGAGAGAGAAAGAGGCAGAGAAAGGGAGAGAGAAAAGAGGAAGAGAGAGAGAATTGGCACACCATGGCCTCCAGCCACTGCAAACGAACTCCAGATGCGCCCCCTTGTGCATCTTGTTTCACATGGGTGCTAGAGAATTGAACCTGGGTCCTTTGGCTTTGCAAGCAAGCACCTTAACTGCTAAGCCATCTCTCCAGCCCTACGCAAATTCACTTTTACATAATTATTTCATGGTAGGATATGAATACAGGGCGCACGTTGCATTTGGAAGTGTGTGTGGGGGTGTGTGGTGCATGTATATATGCATTTGTAAGTTTGGGGTGTGTGTGCCTGTGCCTGTGTATGTGTATGTGGAGGGCAGAGGAAGGCATCAGGTGTCCTGCTCTATCGCCTTGCACCTTAATCTCTTGAGGCAGGGTCTCTCACAGAACCTGGAATTCGACATTTTGGGGGCAGCTAGTCTGTCAGCCAGCAAACCCCAAGACTCCCTGTTGCACCACCTGGCCCCCAGCCCTGGGGTTACAGACACACATGGCTACACCTGTGATGCTGGACACCCAGGCTCAGGTCCTCACGTTTGCACAGCAAGTACTTACCCACTGACCCATCTCTTGCATTTAGAAGTTCTAACACTATTATAAATTTATTATCCCACTGGATAAGACAGTACAAGGAGTGAGAAATCAGAAACAATAGATCCAAATCTGGTTCCAAGACTGGCCACAGACCATTAACCTCTGAACATACTTTATATACTTAGGGGAATACACCAGCACTCTGGCCTGAATGTGTCTAATACTGTAGTTTTAGAAGCCTATTAGATAGAAGATGTTTACTTCAGGGTTATTTGCTAGAATCCTTTTTAAAAAATACTTTTAGGGCTGGAGAGATGGTTAAGGTGTTTGCCTGCAAAGCCTAAGGACACAGGTTCAATGCCCCAGGACCCACGTAAGCCAGATGCACAAGGGGGTGCATGCATCTGGAGTTTGTTTGCAATGGCTGGAGGCCCTGGTACACCCATTTTCACTCACTCTCTATCTCTCCCTCTCTCTCTCTGTCTCAAATAAATAAATAAAAACCAATCTTTATAAAAATATTTTTATTCATTTATTTTCAAGCAGAGACAGGTAGAAAGAAGAGAGACAGACAGAGAATGAGTGCTCCAGGGCTTCCAACCACTGCAAATAAACTACAAATGCATGTACCAGTTTGTACATCTGGCTTTATGTGGGTACTGGGGAATCCAATTCTGGTAGTTAGTTTCACAGGTAAGTGCCTTAAATGTTAAGCCATCTCTCCAGCCCTAGAATTTTTAAGCTTTTTCTGTTTTGTTTTGTTTTTTGGGGATTAAAAAATATATAGTATTTAATTAATTATTATTATTATTTTGGTTTTTTGAGGTAGAGTCTCACTCTAGCTTAGGCTGACCTGGAATTCATTATGAAGTCTCAGGGTGGACTCAAACTCACAACAATCCTCCTACCTCTGCCTCCTGAGTGCTGGGATTAAAGGCATGTGACACCACGGCCGGCTATTTATTTTAGAGAGAGAGAGAGAGAGAATGAGGCAGAGAGAGAATGAATGAGTGTGCCAGAGCTTCCAGCCACTGCAAACAAACTCCAGATGCATGTACCACTTCATGCATCTGACTTATATGGGTCCTGAGGAATCAAACCTGGGTCCTTTGGCTTTGCAGGCAAGCATCTTAACCGCTAAACCATCTCTCCAGCCCTTGTTTGTTTGTTTGTTTGTTTGTTTGTTTGTTTGTTTGTTTTTGAAGTAGGGTCTCACTCTAACCCAGGCTGACCTGGAATTCACTATGTAGTCTCAGGGTGGCCTCAAACTCCCTGCAGTCCTCCTACCTCTGCCTCTCAAGTGCTGGGATTAAAAGCTTGTGCCACCACGACCAGCCTACAATATATTTTTTTAAAGGTTGACTCATGAGCTAGCCATGGATTCTCAGTTTTTTATTCCAGAACTCAGGGGGCTAGGGTAAGAAGGTCAGCCTAGGCCAGCCTAGGCTACAAAGTAAGTTCTATGTCAGCCTGGGCTAGAATGAGACCCTGCCTCAAAACAAAAAAAAAGTGATTGACTCATCACTGCCCTATGAATTACATTGACTTGCCTTAAAGCCCTTCTTAGAACTGGTAGGATGGCATACACCTGCAATCCAAGCACAAGGGAAGCAAAGACAGGAGAGTCAGGTGTTCAAGACCAGCCTTAGCTCCATAGAGCATTTGGTAGTTTGAGGCTATCCTGGGCTACCTGAGACTAAGGACAAAGGACACTTGAGAAGCACTAAAGAAAGTTACTTCTAGCCAGGCACGGTGGCACACTCGGGAGGCAGAGGTAGGAGGATCACTGTGAGTTTGAGGCCACCCTGAGACTACATAGTGAATTCTAGGTTAGCCTGGGCTAGAGTGAGACCGTACCTCGAAAAACAACAAAAAACAAAAACAAGCAAAAAAGAAAGATACTACTATAAAAGTGCTCACTGCTGGGCATGGTGGTGCACAGCCTTAATCCCAGGAAAATGTCAGCGCAACACTGAGAGGCCTCATTGTGGGCCCTGCTCCGGGTTTAACTGCCTCTTCTCACTCACTCTCTTATGTGAGTGAACTTGAACCTGACTGACTGCGTTTCTTCCCACACTTGAGAACAGGCTGGCATCAGTTCACAGGAGGTCCCCGTGGTCTACACCTCTCCCACCCCTCTATCCTGCTTCCTGATGACGGAGAAACTCTGTCTTTCTTGTTCTAATACTTCTCCTTTTGAACAACTCTTTTTATTTTGTTTATTTATTTGAGAGCAACAGACAAAGAGAGAAAGAGACAGAGAGAGAAAGAGAGAGAGAATGGGCATGCCAGGGCCTCCAGCCAGGGCAAACTCCAGATACACGCGCCACCTTGTGCATCTGGTTTACGTGGGTACTGGGGAATTGAGCCTCGAACTGCGGTCCTTAGGCTTCATAGGCAAGTGCTTAACTGCTAAGCCATCTCTCCAACCCTCTTTTTTTTATTGTTGTTGTTGTTTATTTTTATTTATTTGATACGACAGATGGACAGAGAGAGAGAGAATGGGCGCGCCAGGGTCTCCAGCCACTGCAAACGAGTTCCAGATGCATGTGCCACCTTGTGCATCTGGTTTACGTGGGTACTGGGGAATCAAGGCTCAAACCAGGGTCTTTAGGGTTCACAGGCAAGTGCTTAACCGCTAAGCCATCTCTCCAGCCCTCTTTTCTTTTTTTTTTAAACAGGGTCTTGCTATATAACCCAGGTTAGCCAAGACTCTCACCCTCCTGCCTTAGCCTCCCAAGTACAGGGATGATAAGAATGTGCCACCAAGCCTAGATTTCAGGCATTTTGTTACAGCAACTGAAAACATCATAAGAGGTGCTTTGGGCCAGGCATGGTGGCGCATGCCTTTAATCCCAGAACTCGAGAGGCAGAGGTAGGAGGATTGCCATGAGTTCAAGGCCACCCTGAGACTCCACAAGTGAATTCCAGGTCAGCCTGGGCTAGAGTGAGACCCTACCTCGAAAAAAAAAAAAAAAAGAGGTGCTTTGGGACAGAAGGCAAACATGCTCTGAACATCCCACAATGCATGGGTGCCCTTCACAATAGTCACCTGACCTCAGGTGTCCCTTCTGCGGAGATCAAAGCATCCTGTTTTAAGAGGTTTCAGTCCTCCCCACCAAAGGTCCTACTTCCCCTGCTCTGCGCTCACCTGGGGCAGGAGCTGTGAGGCTCAGATGTATTAAGAAGCAGGTGTGGGTGGGAGAACGCTCTCCCACTCAGTTCTTCAAGCCAAGTTGGCCCAAACTTTGAAGCAGCCACGTTCTGAAGTGTTTACTGCAAGCTCATGCTTGTTTCTGGTTCACCAAAGATCTAAGAAAATCTGCAGCAGGTGAAAGAATGCACAGATAGAAAATAATTTAAGGAGCTAGCAAAGAGGATAATTACCTGTTTAATTAATAGATTTCACTGATGCTCCCATCCAGAACATCTTAATGTTTCCAGAGACAACTGATTCAAAAATTTGAAGATGGCACTAACCAGAGAAGGGTGGGGGGGCGGGTTTCCAAAAGCTTCAAGTGACACAAAACAATTTTCAGGACTAACACCATTTTCCTATGAGAGCTCACATTGTTTTCACCCGCATTTAGTAATTGTAGCAAGAATTTTATTCACTTCTGGGGGACTTCTGAAGAAGCCTCTCTTTTCAGATAGCGGTGACCTCTGGGATGACTCAAAAGGCACCATAAAAAGGTAGGGGAAACCCTTCAACGTATTGGCATAGGTAGTGACTTTCTGAATATAACCCCAATTGCTTAGAAAATAAACCCACTAATCAACTACTGGGATCTCATGAAATTACAAAGCTTTTGTACAGCAAAGGACACGATGAATAGAGCAAAAGACAACCTACAGAATGGGAGAAAGTCTTTGCCAGCTACACATCTAACAGAGGATTGATATCCAGAATATACAAAGAACTCAAAAAACAGAACAATAAGAAATCAAACAACCCAAATAAAAAATGGGCTATGTGCCGGGCGTGGTGGCTTTAATCCCAGCACATGGGAGGCAGAGGTAGGAGGATTGCCATGAGTTCAAGGCCACCCTGAGACTCCATAGTGAATCCCAGGTCAGCCTGGGCTAGAGTGAGACCCTGCCTCGAAAAACCAAAAAAAAAAAAAAGGGGGGGGCTATGGAACTAAATAGAGAGTTCTTATCAGAAGAAATACAGATGGCATATAAACATCTAAAAAAGTGTTCTACATCCTTAGCCGTCAGGGGAATGCACATTAAAACTAGCTTGAGATTCCATCTCTCTCCTGTCAGATGGCTACCATTAAGAAAACAAATGACAATAAATGTTGGCGAGGATGTGGTAAAAGGGGAACCCTTCTGCACTGTTGGTGGGAATGTAATCTGCTATAGCCATTGTGGAAATCAGTGTGGAGGTTCTTGAGACAGCTAAAAATAGATTTGCCATATGATCCAGCTATAGCACTCCTAGGCATATATCCTAATGACTCTTCTCACTACCTTAGAGATATTTGCACCACCATGTTTATTGCTGCTCTATTCACAATAGTTAAGAAATGGAACCAGCCTAGATGTCCATCCACAGATGAATGGATAACAAAGATATGGTACATCCACACAATGGAGTTCTATTTAGTGGTAAAGAAAAATGAAATTTGCAGGGAAATGGCTGGATATGGAAAGGATCATACTAAGTGAGGTAACCCAGGCCCAGAAAGCCAAACATCACATGTTCTCTCTCATATGTGGATCCTAGCTATAAATATATAGACTTGTGTGTGTGTGATCTGGAACCAAAAATCAGTAGCAGAGGCCCATAAGCTAGATAAAGGCTATAAGGGAGGGAGGAGAGGGAAGGTCTTAAGGGGATAGTGTTGTATATATATGTATATATATGTAGAAGAACAGATTACAGGGAGGGGAAAGGCCTAAGCAAGGTCAGGGAAAGAGATTGTATAAAAGAAAGGCGGGGGGAGGGAGGTCAATCAAAATTCAAGATATTCTGAATAAGACATACGAAAATCTACTTTCTTGAATAATGGCACATCCAGAAGCCATATATTTTTACTAGAAAATTTTCAGTGCCAGGGATGGGATATCTTCCAGTGAGTCATTGGCCAGGGAGGTCTATGTTGCCTCCAAAACATTATAGGCAACTGCCAAGGCCCTTAGTTTCCCATGAGAAAGAGATGGTAAGACCCTATTGCTGAAGACTTCACATGCCTGAGGAGCAGAGTCACTGAGAAAAAAAGCTGGTGCTGAGCAGAAAACCTTCTCCCTGTAGCCCAGCCAACTGAAAGCTGGAAAAGCTTCACTGTATGCAGTCTTATGGGAGACAGAAGTCATCAGTGGTGAAAACAGTGGACACTGGAAACCTCAAGTTTGGCCAGATAGGCCAATGACTGAATGAGTGCAATAGTGGCATATCTACTCTGGGGGAAACCAACTACTCTCTAATTGGACTGAAGGCCCACTCTATGGGAGGAAATACATGCCTGGTACTGAAAACCTAATCAAAAGCCTATGGCAGGGGAGATCATGAGCCTTAGGGGTATAAAGGCTGCTCTTGTCTGGATAAATGTATATATTACCCTAACCAAATTGCCCTGAAAGCACTACACTTAATGTTCATACTCATATATTAATGCTACTCTCATTTCTGGTTAGAGAAGCTTCTCTTTTCAGATAGCAATGACCCAAAAGGCAACATAGTGCTGAGAAGAAGGGACGAAGGAGTGTCCAGCACTGAAACATCTCACACCCTCCAAGACTCAGGGTCCATTGTGGAAGAGGTGGCAGAAAGAATGTAAGAGCCAAAGGAAGGGTACCACTCCTTACATACAACTGTCCAGACAGAGTTTGGCCTCAATATCCAAGACCTCACAGTGCCTAGCAATACCTACACAAGACCCTCATAACAGGAGAAAAAGATGATGACATCAAATTAAAAGAGAGACTAATGGAGAGAGTGAGGGGATATGACAGAGAGCAGAGTTATGAAGGGGAAAGTAGGGGAGGGGAGGGAAATACCATGGTTTGTTGTCTGTAAGTATATAAGTTGTCAATAAAATATATATATTAAAAAATAATTAAGACATAAAAAAGGCACCATAGTGCTGAGAAGAAGTGACAGAGGAGTGCTCAGCACTGAAACATCTCTATCACACCTTCCAAGGCTCAGGGTCTATTGCAGAAGAGGTGGCAGAAAGAATGTAAGAGCCAAAGGAAGGGTAGGGCTCCTTACAATACTCTCTTCCAGACAAAAAAAAAAAAAATGGCCTGTATATCCATGACCTCACAGTGCCTGGAAATATTTATACAAGACCATTAGAACAAGAGGAAAGATGACATCAAAATAAAAGAGATACTGATTGAGAAGAGGAGAGATATGATGGAAAGTGGAGATGAGAAGGGGGAAGTGAGAGGGGAGGGAATTACCATGGTTTATTGTCATAATTATGGAAGTTGTCAATAATAATAATAATAAATAAGGGCTGGAGAGATGGCTTACCGGTTAAGGCGCTTGCCTGCAAAGCCTAAGGACCCATGTTCTACTCTCCTGATCCCATGTTAGCCAGACTCACAAAGGGGAGGCAATCATAAGGTCACACACGCCCACTAGGTGGCACAAGCATCTGGAGATCCATTGCAGTGGGTGAGGCTCTGGCGTACCAGTTCTTTCACTCTCTCTCTCTCCAATAAATTTTTTTTTAAATACAATTAGAGACTGGAGGGATGGCTTAGTGGTTAAGATGCTTACCTGCAAAGCCTAAGGACCCTGGTTCAATTCCCCAGTACCTACATAAGCCAGATGCACAAGGGGATGCATGCATCTGAAGTTCATTTGTGGTGGCTGGAGGCCCTGGTGTGCCCATTCTCTATATATATTATATCTGCTTCTCTGTCTTTCTCTTTCTCCCTCTCTCTCAAATAAATCAATAAAATATTTAAATTATTTTTAAACACAGGGGCTGGAGAGATGTCTTAGCAGTTAAGCACTCGCCTGTGAAGCCCAAGGACCCTGGTTTGAGGCTTGATTCCCCAGGATCCACGTAAGCCAGATGCACAAGGTGGTGCATGTATCTTAAGTTTGTTTGAAGTGGCTGGAGGCCCTGGTACATCCATTCTCTCTCTCTCTCTCAAATAAATAAATAAATAAAAATAAAAATGTTTTTAAAAAATAACAATAAGAAGTATTTATTAAAAAAAGTTTTTATTCACTTCTGTATTCTGCTCCTAATTGAATACCTGCAATCCCAGAATTTTGGAGGTG
The DNA here is from genome assembly GCA_036346955.1 of Dipus sagitta. Lineage (NCBI taxonomy): Eukaryota > Metazoa > Chordata > Mammalia > Rodentia > Dipodidae > Dipus > Dipus sagitta. The sequence goes on along the minus strand of CM070781.1, from coordinate 111,277,968 downwards.
GAGGCAGGAAGATCAGGAGTTTCACTACATAGTTCAAAGCCAGCCTGGGCAGAAAGACAGAGACACACACAGAGAGAAACTACAATCCCAGTATGGTAGAACATGCCTGTCATCCCAGCACTGGGGAGACTGAGGCAGGAGGATGTAGTTAGTGTGACACATTGTTGCAAGGACTCTGTCATAGCTGCCACCCAAGATCAAGGTCATGGCCTCTCCCATGATCCTCTCTGCTATGAGCTTTCACAACCTACACAATCTTTTTCCATCTTCAATAGCGTGGCTCACAGAGCCCTGAATTATGCTAGACATATCTGAGCTTCACTAGGTTCTAGGGCATTCCTAAAATTAAATCATATTCTAATTATATTTTCCTAGGCCTCAAGAACCTTCCGACATGAATACTTGGCAAGGGAAACACCTAAATATCATTTCTGGCAATCTACTGTTTGGAAAGGCTGCACTGCCAATTACATTCTCAGCTAAAAATAAATGAGCCTTCTTCAAAATTTCTTCCCTAACTCCCCTACACAGTTCAAGTGAGCAGCTTGTGGTCTGCGGGTTTCTTTTCCTCGTGTCAAAGTCAAGCTCTTGTGTGCACAAGTGTTGATGGGTTGAGTATTGGGCTGTAACAAAGAGGAAAGACAGGATTATCTGGAAAAACTCAGAGCTGCCTAGATGGGTTCAGAATCTGAAATTCCCCAGGGTGTACAGGTGTATAATGCTGAAGATACTAGTGGGTAAAATACACGGATTACAATCTGGCTTTAGGCTTTTACAAATGGTATTATTTCCTTTCAATCATTCAGTCTTGGAGCGAATGATGTAGCTCACTTGGATTGTGTTTGCCTAACATGCATGAAGCCCTGGCTTCCATCCTCAGCACCAAATAAAACTGGCTGTTGTGGCATAATCCTGTAATCCCAGCACTCGGGAGGTAGAGACAGAAGGATCAGAAGTTCAGGGAGAGGAGCGCAGACCTTACCTCAAAAAGAGAGAGGGGGGTCGGGGCTAGAGAGATGGCTTAGCGGTTAAGTTGCTTGCCTGCAAGGTCTAAGGACCTAGATTCAATTCTCCAGAACCTACATAAGCCAGATGCACAAGGTGGCCCATGCATCTAGAGTTTGTTTGCAGTGGCTAGAGGTCCTGGCATGCTCTCTCTCTCTCTCTCTCTCTCTCTCTCTCTCATAGGTAAATAAACATAATTTTAAAAAAGAAAGAAAAGAATAATTTCAGTTTATCTCAAGAGTACCTGATTTATGGCTTCATTCAAGGCTGTGCCCGTAACTACAGTGTTTTTGAATGTTAAACTCTCATCAGATTTTAGGATAATTGACCTTCCATTTCCTCAATGAACTTGGATTTCAGAGAAAAGCCTCAGGAATATTTATGCTCCATTCTATTCAGGGGGCAGTAATTGCAAGGAGTGACCTAGGGGAAGGTTTTTCTTTACTGTAAAAAGAAATCTTTCAGCACTTTTACCCACTGGCTTGAAAACTGACTCTTAATGCAGACAAGGGATCCACAATCACTCCTAAACTCAACCGTGCATCACGAGCTCTTAGAGCCAGCTCGTCCTGAACTCTGAGGAACTTGTGGAGGGATGGGAGAAGAGCTGCCGTCCCCGGAGTGAGGTGTCTTGTTTTTGACTCAGAGGTAGAAACAGTGTTAGAGCAAAAACGGAACACGCTCTAGTCCCACTCCCAATTTGCTGGTAGGAGTGTTCACAAGTTCTCCACTACAGAGGAGAATCGCAGGGCTGGGAAGGGCTCAGTGGCTAAGAGCACTTGCCATGAAAGCATGAGGGCCTCTGTGCAATCCACAGCAACCTCACAAAAAGCTGGGCACTGGGCTGGAGAAATGGCTCATCTGGTAAAACACTTGCCTGCAAAGCCCAAGGACCCAGGTTCTAGTCCCCAGTACCACATAAAGCAAGATGCTCAAAGTGCCACATTCTCTGTATCTCTTCTCTCTCTCGCTCTCTCTCTCTCTCTCTCTCTCTCTCACACACACACACACACACACAAATTAATTTTTTAAGAATATCTTGAGGGGGCTGGAGAGATTGCTTGGTGGTTAAGGTGCTTGCCTACGAAGCCTAAGGACTCAGGTTTGATTCTCCAGGTCCCACATAAACCAGACCTGCAAGGTAGAGCATGCAATTCGAGTTCATCTGTAGTGGCTAGAGACCCTGGGACACCCATTCTCTCTCTTTCCCCCCTCCCCCATCTCAAGTAAAAACAAAAACTTTAAAGAATATATTTTTAAGAGCCGAGGCTGGAGAGATGGCTTAGTGGTCAAGCGCTTGCCTGTGAAGCCTAAGGACCCCGGTTCAAGGCTTGATTCTCCAGGACCCACATTAGCCAGATGCACAAGGGGTGCACGTGTCTGTAGTTTGTTTGCAGTGGCTGGAAGCCCTAGCGTGCCCATTCTCTCCCTCTCTTTCTCTCTTTCTCTCTCTTTCTCTCTCTTTCTCTCTCTCTCTGTCACTCTCAAATAAATAAATAAAAATGAACAAACAATTTTTTAAAAAAGAGCCGGACATGGTGGTGCATGCCTTTAATTCCAGCACTTGGGAGGCAGAGGTAGGTGATCGCTGTGAGTTCAAAGTCACCCTGAGACTACATAATGAATTCCAGGTCAGCCTGGGCTAGAGTGACACCCTACCTCGAAAAACCAAAAAAAAAAAAAAAAAAAATAGGGGCTTGAGAGATGGCTCGGCAGTTAAAGGTGCTTGTTTGCAAAGCCTGCTGGCTTGGGTTCAATTCCCCAGCACTCACCTACAAAGTGGCATCTGGAGTTCACTTGCAGTGACAAGGAGCCCTGATGTGCCCATTCTCTCTCTGTCTTTAGACAAAAATACATACATGGCTGGAGAGATGGCTCAGCAGTTAAAGGTACTTTCTTGAAAACCTGACAGCCTGGGTTTGACTCCCCAATACCCACATAAAACCAGATGCCCAATGTGGCACACGCATCTGAAGTTCATTTGCTGGGGCAAGAGGCCCTGGAGCATCCATTCTTATTCTCTTTCTCCCTCTCACTCTCTCTCTCTGTTTCTCCTTATAAATGAATAAATATGAATAAATAAAATACTACTAGAAAATTTTCAGTGCTGAGGATGGGCAATCTTTCAGATACAAAGTGACCTCCCAGTGCCTGGCACCACCTACACAAGATCTTCATAATAGGAGGAAAAGAGGATGACATCAAAACAAAAGAGAGAGCCAGGCATGGCAGTGCATGCCTTTAATCCCAGCACTAGGAAGGATGAGGTACGATGATCTTTGTTTGAGACCACCCTGAGACTGCATAGTGAATTCTAGGTCACCCTGAGCTAGAGTGAGACCCTACCTCAAAATAACAAAAAATAAGCCGGGTGTGGTGGCACATGCCTTTAATCCCAGCACTTGGGAGGCAGAGGTGGGAGGATCACCCTGCAATCCTACCTCAAAAAAAAGAAACAGAAAAAATGAGGCTAGGGCTAGGGCTATCTGTCATTTCAGAAGAACAGAGTCTCCCTCTAGGTCAGGCTGGCCTCAAACTCACAAAAATCCTTCTATGTCAGCCTCCAGAGTGCTGGGATTTAAGGTGTGTGCCACCGTGCCCTGCACCCCTCTAATTCTTTGTCATAGGTGATTCCCTCTTGTTCCCGTGGCTCTTGGGTCTCGTGTCTGGTGAAGGCTTCTGCTCCTAACCGAGAGTTACTGAGGCCAGGCCTGTTTCCAGCTGCCATTGTTCAGGAGTTATTAGAGCCTCTCATCCTAGGATCCTATTCTGGAGTTTCTTCTTTGGAGTCAATAATCCATCTCTCCAGCCCACATTTTTTTTTCATATTTCTTTATATGTGTGTATGTGTGTGTGAGAGAGAGAGAGAAAGAAAGAAAATGGGCGTGCACCAGGGCTTCTTGCTGCTACAAACTCAAGATACATGCCCTACTTTATGTGCCTGACATGTACCACCACCACCAGCTTTTTAAAAAAGATTTATTGTATTATTTATTTATTTATTAGAGAGAGAGAGAGAATGGGCACGCCAGGGCCTCCAGCCACTGCAAAGGAACTCCAGACTCATGTGCCACCTTGTGCATCTGGCTAACATGGGTCCTGGGGAATCGAACCTGGGTCCTTTGGCATTGCAGGCAAACGCCTTAATCGCTGAGTCATCTCTCCAGCCCCCCCTCCCCCCTCCCTTTTTTTGGTTTTTCGAGGTAGGGCTTCACTCTAGTCCAGGCTGACCTGGAATTCACTATGGAATCTCAGGGTGGCCTCGAACTCATGGCGATCCTCCTACCTCTGCCTCCCAAGTGCTGGGATTAAAGGCGTGTGCTACCATGCCCGGCACCCCCCTTTTTTTAAGACAGTGTTTTACTCTGTAACTCACACTGGTCTGAAACTCACTATGTAGCCAAAGCCATGGGCAATTCTCCTGCCTCAGCCTCCTAAATGCTAGGTCTAAGATTCACCACACTGGCTTGACTTTACTGGTTTTGAAATATTTTTATGGCAGGTAGAGAGAAAGGGTCATACTGTATAACTTGGTCTGGCCTCGACCTCTCAATCTCCACTTTGGCCTCCTGAGAGCCAAGGTTCTAGGCATGTAATACACCCAGCTCAGTGACTAATGACTGGGTAACTTTCGGTGTGGTGAACTTTAGGACAGGTCTGGACAGCCATCAGAGGCTGGTAAAACTTTACAGATGTGCTTAACACACCCGTGACCTACTTCTGAAGAAGCCTAGCTTGTTCTAACCCAGAAATTCTGGTTAGATTGGTCTTGGGTGAGGCAGAAGGGTCTGGAGTTCAAGGCTAGCCTGGGCTACATAGAGCATTCCAAGCCAGCCTGGGCTATATCAGACCCTGTCTCAAAAAAAAAAAAAGCAAGACAAGTAAACCAAGAAGATGAGAAGCACAAATTAAAATTACCTGGGTGTGGTGATTCACTTCTGTATTTGAAGCACTTAGGAAGTTGAAGAGGAACGCTGTAAGTTCAAAGCTACCCTGGGCTGCAAAGCAAGCTTAAGAAAAAAAAAACAAAAACAAAAACAAAAAACAGGGCTGGAGGGATGGCTTAGCACTTAAGGTATTTGCCTGAAAAGCCAAAGGACCCAGGTTCAATGCCCCAGGAGGACCCACATTAGCCAGATGCACAAGGTGGGGCATGCATCTGGAGTTCATTTGCAGTGGCTGGAGGCCCTGGTGCGCCCATTCTCTCTCTCCCTCCCTCTTTCTCTTTGTCAAATAAATCAATCAATCAAAATAAAACAGGGCCAGAGAGATTGCTTAGTAGTTTAGGCACTTGCCTGCAAAGCCTAAGGACCCACAAGAGTTCATTGGTAGATTGCTTTCCTAGCATGGGCAAGTACCTAGGTTCAAGCCCCAGCACCAAAACAAACAAGCAACGACAGCACAAACAGGAAAGAAAATAAACCGTAGCCATGGCATCCAGTGGCCCCATGTGTCTGTTTCCTCGTGTGCGGGCACAAGCACTGAAGTTGCATAAAAGTGTGCGCCACAACAACCGACTCACTTTTTTTTTTCCTGCTGTATATAGGTGTGTGGTGTTAAGTGCTGAGGGTATGTTCATATGTGTATGGATATACATGTGGGTACATGTGGGACTACAGAGTTCCAGATCAGCCTAGGCTAGAGCGAGACCCTACCTTGAAAAACCAGAAAAAAAGAAGAAAGAAAGAAAGAAAGAAAGAGGGAGGGTGGCAGGGAGAGAGGAAGACAGAGGGCTGGAGAGATGGCTTAGCAGTTAAAGTCCTTGCCTGCAAAGCCAAAGGGCCCAGGTTTGATTCCCCAGGACCCACTTAAGCCAGATGCACAAGGTGGAGCATGCATCTGGAGTTCATTTGTAGTGGCTGGAGATAGAGAAGAGAGATAGAAAGACAGAATAGGTATGCCAGGGCTTCTAGCCACTGCAAACGAATTCCAGATACGTGTGCCACTTTGTGCATCTGGCTTAAGTGGGTCCTGGGGAATCGAACCTGGGTCCTCAAGCTTAGCAGCAAGCACTTTAACCACTGAGCCATCTCTCCAGCCCCCCCTCTTCTCTGTCTCTCTGGAATTCACTATATAGTCTCAGAGTGGCCTTGAACTCATGGTGATCCTCCTACTTCTGCCTCCTGAGTGTGTGTGCCACCATGCCCAGCTTCTCTCTTTCTCTCCCTCTTTCTGTCTCTCAAATAAATAAATTAAAAATAGAAATAAATAAAATGAATGCCTATAAAATTTTGCCTCTTGTTTAAAAAAAGAGAGAACTGGCCAATGGAAAGGGAGGCAAAAGATTGAGGGCTCAAGGAGATGAGACTGGGGAAGCAGTCCCCCATATTCTCCCCACCCTGAACCATGTTCAACTGCCAAAATGGGCATCCCACCCTGGCCAAGTGGGCCTTCCCAATCGAGAGTGAACTCTGGTGTCTTCCCCTTGTGTGGGCACCACACTGTCATGATGCCTGCTCTTCTCTCTCTCAGCTGTCACCACACCCAACATTCTGGGCCTAGCTGAGCTTGGTGGCACATGCCTTTAATCTTGGGATACCGACGTAGGAGGATCCTCCTGAGTTCAAGGCTAGCCTGGGGCTACAAAGTGAGTTCTAGGTCAGCCTGGGTTAGAGTGAGACCCTACTTAGAAAGCAAATGTTGTATGGCAAAATTCCTCCACATTGAAAGCAGTAAACAACTATGGCCAGCTTTTACCAAAATCAACTAGGGCTGGAGAGATGGTTTAGTGGTTAAGGCATTTGCCTGCAAAACCAAAGGACCTTGGTTCAATTCCCCAAGACCCATATAAGCCATATACACAAGGTGGCACATGCATCTGGAGTTCATTTATAGTAGCTGGAGAAGAGAGAGAGAGAGAAAGAATGGGGGCGCCAGGGCTTCCAGCCACTGCAAATGAACTCCAGATGCATGTGCCACCTTGTGCATCTGGCTTACCTGGGTCCTGGGGAATGGAACCGAGGTCCTTTGCAGGCAAGTGCCTTAACAGCTAAGCCATCTCTCCAGCCTGTGGTTTTGGATTTTTTTTTTTTTTTTCTGGTTTTTGGAGGTAAGGTCTCACTCTAGCTCAGGCTGACCTGGAATTCACTATGGAGTCTCAGGCTGGCCTCGAACTCACAAAGATCCTCCTACCTCTGCCTCAGGAGTGCTAGGAATTAAAGGCATGCGCCACCACGCCCCGGTGGTTTTTCTTATTTAATGATATTCTTGTATATGGCAACATTGTCATCCATAAGAAAAAGTACAACAACATATAATCCTTAGAGAATTCGACAGCCGGGCGTGGTGGCGCACGCCTTTAATCCCAGCACTTGGGAGGCAGAGGTAGGAGGATCGCCGTGAGTTCGAGGCCACCCTGAGACTCCATAGTGAATTCCAGGTCAGCCTGGGCTAGAGTGAGACCCTACCTCAAAAAACCAAAAAAAAAAAAAAGAGAGAGAATGCACCACTGATTCCATCAAAGATGAAGGAGAATTAAGGAATGGCGGCTTTTCGAGACACCAACTAAACCGTTCCCAGTGTCTGCTGCCACTGCCACCGAGAAGTAGGAGTGGACGAGTCACATAAATAAATAGGTTACTGATTTACTCTCCAAAAGTGGGAAGACACCCAGTAATGAGCGTGCTGCTGCCTGGGATCCTGACTCTGAAGCCACTGTGTGTATGCACTGTCAGAAAGCAAAGTTTACACCTGTTAATCATCGTCACCATTGCGGAAAATGTGGTTTTATCGTTTGTGGGCCATGCTCTGAAAAGAGATTTCTTCTTCCCAGCCAGTCTTCTAAGCCTGTGCAGGTTCATGACTTCTGCTATGATCTGCTGTCCACCGGGGACATGGCCACGAGCCAGCCCACGAGATCAGACTGTCATTGACGTCTCCTTTAAAGGTGTCTCTGATGATGATGATGATGATGATGACAGCAGAGACTAAGAGCACGTTCTGAAATACTTAACTGGGCTGACTGTCTGAGAAACCAGCTGTGGGAGAAATGTAAAATTCTTAGCTCTCCCAGTTCCTCTTTAGCCAGGAATTTGCCTGAGAAACTTTGAACCTATGTGCCTCTGTCTCAGGATAGAAAGTAAGCCGCCTGCCTTCTGCTCCCCCCTGGGCTCCGACAGGAATACATTGTTGCAAATGTATGGGATAAAGTTTGGGTTTCTGATTTGTTTCTAGATTATGTTTTGTAAATTGGGGAGAGTTGTTTACTTAACAGATCTTGTACTACATTTTTTTTTCTTGTTATGTGGAAAAAATAAAGCACAGACTAATGGGAACAGGAGTATAATGTAATTAGTTAATAATAATATTAGCATATTTCTGCCATTCCGTGGAATGGTTAAGACACCAGTGACAATATGGTTTGGGAATACCAACTGGTGCCTTATTGTAATAACACTGTTACATGAACCAAGCCCAGACCTGCTCAGTTTTTGGTTGATTTAAAGAAGACACTGGTACTCTTGGTGATGATAAAATGAATCATTATGAATGAGTGTAATTCAAAGAACTAAATTTAGAGGTCTCTTCATTCTATATAAAAATGTATTTTTCCTAAAATAGTTCTGGTTGTATTTTTACATCTTACAGGCACCAGATCACAATGGTCACATATATGTTTAAATTAATAGGTTGCCATTTTGAAGAGTTTGGTTTGACATTTATCACTAGTTTAGAAATGGCATATTACATTATATTTACTTTCAGTAAGACATTTTTTAGATACAGATTCATCTGCTTTCACATTATTTTAGAATGAAAAAGTCTTATAAAATCTTTGGAAGGGATGGAGAGATGGCTTAATGGTTAAGGCATTTGCCTGCAAAACCAAAGGACCCAGGTTTGATTCCCCAGGACCCACATAAACCAGATGCACAAGGGGCACATGTGCCTAGAGTTCATTTGCAGTGGCTGGAGCCCCTGGCATGCCCATTCTCTCAATATCTGTCTCTCTTCTCTCTCTCTCTCTCTCTCTCTCTCTCTCTCTCTGCTTGCAAATAAATAAATAAAAAATTTTATAAAAAGGCATCCAGGCATGGTGGCACACTCTTTTAATCCCAGCACTCAGACAGCAGAGGTAGGAGGATCACTGTGAGTTCGAGGCCACCCTGAGACTCCACAGTGAATTCCAGGTCAGCCTGTGCTAGAGTGAGACCCTACCTCAAAAACAAAAACAAAAACAAAAAAAGAGCCAAAAGCTGCCTGGCATGATGTGGTGACCCTACATCAAAAAAATAATTTTTTTAAACCTTTGGAAATAAACAATTGTTTTTAAATCCCACAGTGGAGCAGATATATCCTGAGGCGTGAAGATTTGGAAAAAGAAGTATGTGTGTAAGAGTGGTCATGGCAAGCCGCTCGTAAGTTCTACTAGATTGCACATCTGTGGAAGTATCTATTGCATTGTGAATTTACCTTGACTTTGCACATGATGTTATATTTTATAAAGTTTTGTAAAGCCCCAAATAATTTCTATTTTTGTGAGCCAATTGTATGTTTAATCTGCTTCTGAAATCATTTTACAATATACGGCAATAAAGTAGCCATTGATATGTCTTTCTTTTTTTTTTTTTTTTTTTTGGTTTTTCAAGGTAGGGCCTCGCTCTGGTCCAGGCTGACCTGGAATGCACTATGTAGTCTTAGGGTGGCCTTGAACTCACAGCGATCCTCCTACCTCTGCCTCCCAAGTGCTGGGGTTAAAGGCATGCGCCATCATGCCCAGCTCTTCATTCTGTTTTTTTCTTTGTTTGTTTGTTTGTTTTGTTTTGTCTGGTTTTATATCAGGTGAATTTTTTTTTTGCTTATAAGCAATCTATACATATAGTCAGTCAACAGCTGAAAGGACCATGAAATGAAAGACACGCTAATGGAAACTTGCTGGTACACAGGCACTTAGTAAACTCAGGATCCAGGAAAATGCCCTCACATAGCACTGTCTGACTCTGATTTTACAATTAAAAATATTTTGTAACTTAAAAAAAAATTAGGGCTGGAGAGATGACGTAGCAGGTAAGGCACTTGCCTGCAAAGCCAAAGGACCCAGGTTCAATTCCCCAGGACCCACAACAGCCAGATGCACAAAGTGGCACATGCATCTGGAGTTTGTAGTGGCCGGAGGCCCTGATGTGCCTGTTTTTCTCTCTATATCTGCCTCTTCTCTCTCAAACACACACTCAAATAAATAGATAATGTTTAAAAAGACCCAAAGCATATATTCACGCATCATTAACTCAGAGCTTTCCAGAGCACAGACTCTGCCCTCTCCTGAGCTCTGGAGATGAATGAAACACAAACATAACCCCTGATCCCGGCTTCATGTTGCTGCCCAAGAAGTGAGGCAGAGAAACGAGCTTTGTCCTACAAGACAGAAAGCCTGAACTTGACTGCTGAGAGAAATGCAGGAGTCGCACTCAGCCTGCCATGGAGCAGCAGTCTTAGAACAGGCCGCACTGGAAAGTTCTAGGGTAAGGGACCTATTTCTGACATGATGCTAGCATCTAGATGGAAGTCATCCACAAGGCCGCCAGCTGAGATGCCGGACACACATGCCGCTGTGGGCAGGTGACAAGTCTCGAAGCTGAGCCCTGCCTCCCTGGTACATACAGGGAACCCAGGCTGTGAGGGAGAGCCTTGCTTAATCTCTGGGCTGTGCCTATAGGCATGTATTTTTACAGACACTGTTTTCCTAAGTCTCACATCTGTGTCAGAGAAGTGTCAGAACAATGCAAACATCAGCAGCAGAAGAAACACCCTGGCTTCTCTTGACACAGGGCCCAGGTGTATGACAGGGGAAAGACTGGGAGCAGGAGAGGACTCCACCAAGACCCAGAGACTGACATTTCACAGGGGTCCCCAAAGGCACAGGAAACAGGACCTGAGGGGCACAGACACCAGAAATGATTGACACCAATCAATGGGAAGTGGCTTTCTGCTGGGCAACAGATATCTGATATTTTTCTTATAATTGGTTCCTGCCCAGCCCTGCCTCCTCTAGTAATTGCATGCATTCCTCTTGACAAAAGTGACATGCGGATGGCAGCAACGTGGGCTTGAAGACAAGGACGCCTTTTCATCTAAAGTCACACTTTTTTTTCTTTTGGTGTTTTTCAAGGTAGGGTCTCACCCTAGCCCAGTCTAACCTGGAATTCAGTTGTTGTCCCAGGCTGGCCTCAAACTCACGGTGATCCTCCTACCTCTACCTCCCCAGTGCTGGGATTAAAGACGTGTGCCACCATGATCAGCTTAAAGTCCCATTTATGATCAGAACTTCAGGCAGGGAGCAGAGCCCAAAGGTCATTTATGTTCCAGAAATATCTAGAATGGAGGCACATTGGAACAACATGGATTACTGTATTACCTTGTCATGAATCCCCTAAACCCTAAATTGTTCTCCTTGGAAAGACTGCCTGAGCCTGGCCTGGTGGTCTGAGTTCAATTCCCCAGTACACACTTAAAGCCAGTTGTAAAAAGTGGTCCATACAAGATGTCCTAGCACACCCATCCCCCCCCCTCTCTTTTTCTCTGTCTCTCCTCACAAATCAATAAAAATATTTTTTGAGGCCGGGCGTGGTGGTGCACGCCTTTAATCCCAGCACTCGGGAGGTGGAGGTAGGAGGATCGCTATGAGTTCGAGGCCACCATGAAACTACATAGTGAATTCCAGGTCAGCCTGGGCTACAGCAAGACCCTACTTTGAAAAACCAAAACAAATATATGTATATATATTGAAAAGATGTGATGTTTGAAATGAGATCTTGAACACTGAAGGACATTAGAGGCAAAACTGGGGCATCTGATAAAGTGTGCAGTTCAGTGGCTAGCATCTTGTCAGCAATCTTGAATTACCCTTAGGATGTGAGATGTCAACACTGGGGGAAGAAGCTATGTATGGTGGCTCGTGCCTGTAATCCCAGCACTTGGAAGAGTGAGGCAGAAGGATCACTGTGAGTTTGAGGACAGCCTGGGCTACAGAGTGAGACCATAGAAGGGAGAGAAAGCGAGAGACTCAGAGAATAAACTTGGTGAGAAGTTCTTTGGAAGCTCCAAACTATCTTTGTAACTCTCTCCTAAGTCTAAAATTCCTTCACAATCACTTCTAGGACTTTTAGCTGAGATCACGTGTAAAATTCCTTCACAGTATAAAGTTTTTAATCATTTGCCAGGCATGGTGGCACACACCTTTTCTCCCAGAACTCAGGGAGCTGAGATAGGAGGATCGCTGTGATTTTTATTTATTTATTTATTTGAGAGCGACAGACAGAGAGAGAAAGAGGCAGATAGAGAGAGAGAGAGAGAATGGCGCGCCAGGGCCTCCAGCCACTGCAAATGAACTCCTGATGCGTGCGCCCCCTTGTGCATCTGGCTAACGTGGGTCCTGGGGAATCGAGCCTCGAACCGGGGTCCTTAGGCTTCACAGGCAAGCGCTTAACCACTAAACCATTTCTCCAGCCCATCGCTGTGATTTTTGAGGCCAGCGTGCATGGGGCTACAGAGTGAGGTCCAGGTCAGACTGGGCTAGAGTGAAAGGAGATATAAAGGGAATAGAAAGGAAGGAGGGGGGGGGGGCTTAATAGGATGGCATTGTATTTATGTAAATAGAAGAACAGATTAATGGGGGTGAAAAGGCCTAACTGAGGTCAGGGGAAGAGATTGAGTAAAGGAAAGGTAGAGGGAGGGCTAATCAAAATCTAAGAGGATATAAATAAGTCATATGGAAACCTACTTTTTGGACAATGGAACACACAGGAGCCATAGATTGTTACTAGAAAATTTTCAGTGCCAGGGATGGGATACCTTCCAGTGAGTTGTTGGCCAGGGAGGTCCCTGATGCCCCCAAAACATTACAGGTCATTGCCGAGGCCCTTGGTTTCCCACCAGTAATAGATGGTAAGACCCTATTGCTGAAGACTCCACATACTTGGGCTGCAAGGTCACTGAGAAACCCTGCTGGAGCTGAGCTGAAAACCTCCTCCATATAGACCAGCTCACAGAAAGCTGGAAAAAGCCATGCTATATGCAGTTCAAAGGGAGAAAGAGAAATCACCATGAAGATACTCAACAGTGGACACTGCAAGCCTTATATTTGGCCAGCCAGGCCAAATGAGCCAACGGGTGCAATAGTGGCACGTCTGTTATGGGGGAAACCAACTGCCCTCTAATTGGACTGGAGGCCCGCTCCATGGGAGGGAATATATCCCTGATACTGAAAACCTACAACAGGGGTACTCATGAGCCCTAGGAATGTAACATCTGCTGCTGTCTGGCTAAAAGTATATACTATGCTCACCAAACTACCCATTAAGCACTTCTCTTAATGTTCATACCTATATATTAATGCTACTCTCACTTTTGGTAGAGAGCCTTCTCTTTTCAGATGGCAGTGACCTTGGAATGACTCAGAAGGCACCATGGTGCTGAGAAGAAGTGACAGAGGAGTGCTCAGCACTGAAATATCTCTATCACACCTTCCAAGGCTCAGGGTCCATTGCGGAAGAGGTGGCTGAAAGAATGTAAGAGCCAGAGGAAGGGTAGGACTCCTTACAATGTGATCCTCCAGACATAAAAATGGTCTGAATATCCATGACCTCACAGTGCCTGACACTACTACACAAGACCATCGTAATAGGAGGAAAAGATCATGACATCAAAATAAGAGAGAGACTGATTGAGAGGGGGAGGGGATATGATGGAGAATGGAGTTTCAAAGGGGAAAGTGGAGGGGGGGGGACTTACCATGGGATATTGTTTACAATCATGGAAGTTGTCAATAAAAAAAAAAGAGTTAAAAAAATGAAAAGCAGAGAAAAGTCCAGCTCCCCGCTCCAACATGCTGCCACACTCCAGGGGGCCTCTCCATCCCCAGCTGACATTCGCCTTCCCACATTTCACCCTTCTAACTATTAAATCAGTAGTTATATCTTCATAGTGAATGATTATGTCTGTGGGATTTTAATGGTCTCTGGCATTGGTGATGTCAGGAGCATTCTTGTCAGCAAAACCATTGATTTTCTGCTTTTCTTTCCAAGGCACAAAGGAACAAGCCGTCCTGCAGCCTGAGACCAGGGATGATTAGAGCTGGAGAGACAAAACCTGGGTCCCACGTTTTCCTCTGGCAGTACTGGCCCCAGAAAGGTATTTAAATACTCCCTCCACACAGTATCATATTTCTTAAAAAAAAAAAAAAAAAAAGATTTGGGTGTGGAGAGATGGCGTAGTGGTTAACGTACTTGCCTGTGAAACCTAAAGATGCAGGTTCAATTCCCCAGTACCACATAAGCCAGAGGCACATGATGGCCATGCATCTAGAGTTTATATGCAGTGGCTAGAGGCCCTGGCACACCCTTTCATTATCTCTCTCTCTCTCTCCCTCTGTAATAATTAAATTGAAAAGAAAAAAGATTTGTGAGCCGGGCATGGCGGCACACACCTTTAATCCCAGCACTCAGGAGGCAGAGGTAGATTGCCGTGAGTTTGAGGCCACCCTGAGACATAGTGAATTCCAGGTCAGCCTGGGCTAGGGTGAGACCCTGCCTCAAAAAACAAAAACAAACAAACAACAACAAAAAAAAAAGATTTGTGCGTGTTTCACGTAAAGGACAGAGGACGACCTCAGAGTGTTGGTCCTCTTCTTCCACCTTGTTTAGAGACAGTCTCTCTTGCAGTCTTGCTGCTAGGAAGGTTAGGTGAACCGGCCTATAAACTTTGGGATACTCCTGACACCATGTCTCATTGCCATAGGAGCATTGGGATTACAGACACATGTACCCCCTTTTTTTTTTTTGAGGTAGGGTCTCATTCTAGTCCAAGCTGACCTGGAATTCACTATGTAGTCTCAGGGTGGCCTCAAACTCACGGCAATCCTCCTGCCTCTGCCTCCCGAGTGCTGGGATTAAAGGCATGCGCCACCACGCCCGGCCACGTGTACTGCTTTTGTGTCCAACTTTATGTGAGGGCTGGAGGTTGAACTCCAGTTGGCTTGCAAAACAAACCACCTTCAGCCCCTGAGAAATCTCTCCCATCCCTACACCATATTCCTGTTCAGCTTCCAAGAGAGGAAGGGCAAAACACTCCCAGTCTAAACAGACCCTTGCCCCAGGACTAGGGGATCAGACCGAGGACCTCGCATAGGCTTCCAAGCAGGGACTTAGAAACACTACACTGTCCCATCAGAGAAGCCAAGTGTGGCCAGCAGGTGAACTTAGTCAAAGACAGAGCCCAGGGCTACATAGCAGGTGATTGCAAGACTTGGCAAGAGGTTCACTGATGGTTCATCCTGTGTCCTAGAGTACAGGGCTGGCGAATGGAAGACTTCTCCCAACCAACCGTGAGCCACCTGTACTTTCCAATTGTGTCTTTCCATCATTGCACGGAACATTGCATCTCCTTAATTGCTCCTAAAATAGAAGCGGTGCGTGCCCTGAGGAGGAAAGGAAAATTAAATGAGCTTCTCCTAAATGCAGCAGCAACCCCAGGCCACAAGGGACCTGGCAGCAGCAGGCAGGGCCTCACAAATATTTGCACAGGTGAATTCCAACTAGAAAAGGCAGCCAGCAGCACGGCTGGAGAAGAGGGAGAAGGGGGCGCCCCCGCCTGCTCCAAGCCTCAGGAACTGGACGAGACAGCTGTAGCCCGTGTTCACGTGTGGGTTCCTCAGTGCTCCCGGGGTGCCCTGTAACCAGCACTGGAAACCTTGACCTCACTGCCTACTTCTCACAAGGTCATCATGGCCTAGGAGTAGCCAGTGTCATATGGTACATGGCTATCTGATACCAGAGGGGCCTGGAAAGACCTCATCCCTTTTCCATTCTGCATCCAACCAGGCAGCCCTTGGAATCCAAGCAGTGACAACATCTGTTTGTGTGGTAGAAGAAATTTAACATGGGCAGGAGGGATGGCTTAGCGGTTAAGGCGCTTGCCTGCAAAGTCAAAGGACCAAGGTTTGATTCCCCCAGGATCCAAATAAGCCAGATGTACAAGGTGGCACATGCATCTGGAGATCGTTTGCAATGGCTGGAGGCCCTGGTGTGCCCATTCTCTCTCTCTTTCACTCTCAAGTAAATAACTAGAAGTTTTAAAAAATATTTAAAAAAAAATAGAAGGGCTGGAAAGATGGCTTAGTGGTTAAGGCGTTTGCCTGCAAAGCCAAAGGATCCCAGTTCGATTCTCCAGGACCCATTTAAGCCAGATGCACAAGGAGGCCCATGCATTTACAGTGGCTAAAGGCCCTGGTGTGCCCATTCTCTCCCTCTCTCTTTTTCTCTCTCTGCCTCTCTCTCTGTATCAAATATATATATATATATATATATATATATATATATATGTATATATATACATTATATATATATATATATATAGAGAGAGAGAGAGAGAGAGAGGAGAAAATTTGAGAGTGACAGACAGACAGAGAAGGAGAGAGAGAGAGAGCGCACCAGGGCCTCCAGCCACTGCAAACAAACTCCAGACACATGCATCACCTTGTGCATCTGTCTTACGTGGGTCCTGGGGAGTCCTTTGGCTTTGCAGGCAAGCACCCTAACCACTAAGCCATCTCTCCAGCCCTTGAACTATTTTTTTAAAAAATATTTCTTATTTATTTGCAAAGAGAGCTAGAGAGAAGAGACAGACAGGGAGAATGGGCATGGCAGGGCCTCCAGCTGCTGCAAAGGAACTCCAGACACATGCGCCACTCCCTGCAGCTGGAGCCTATGTGGATACTGGGGAATCATCTCTGGATGTTAGGTTTTATGGGCAAGCGCCTTAACTGCTAAGCCATCTCTCCAGCCCTGAACTTTCTTTCTTTTTCTATGCCCTCCCCTCCCCCACCCCCACCCCAGTGTTTGGGATTGAATACAAGGCCTTGCATATGCTAGGCAAGTGCTTAACCACTGAGCTATATCCCCAACCAGGATCTTAAATTCTAGATCTTCCTGTCAGCCTCCTGAGTGCTGGGATTACGGGTGTACCACTATCTCAGCTCAAACTTGCTATTTCCTTTAATAATTTTTTGCATGAGCCAGGCATGGTGGCACAAGCCTTTAATCCTAGCACTCTGGAGGCAGAGGTAGGAGGATCACCATGAGTTCAAGGTCACCCTGAGACTACATAGTGAATCCCAGGTCAGCCTGGGCCAGAGTGAAACCCTACCTCAAAAAACTAAATAATAGTAATAAGTTTTGCATGCATACGTGTGTGTGCACACGCATGCATGTATCTGTGTGTACAGTGTGTGGGTGCGCGTGGGTGGAGACATAGGCTGACACAGAATGTCTTCCTGACGCTCACTTTCCACTTATCCATTGTTCTCCACTTACGTTTAGGCTAGCCAGCTTCCTCAGGGACCCATCCCTTGTCTCCACCTCTCCAGCACTGGGGTGACAGGTGGGACGCTATGCCCACCTGGCATTTACATGAGTGCTGGGGTTCAGAACTCCAGTCCTCATGCTTTTGAGCCATCTCTCCAGCTCAGTGTTGATAGTTCTATTCCCCAGCTTTCTCTCCTTCGCCATCCTACCCTCCAGCCTGGGATCTGCACATGTGTAGGAGCCTCCAAAGGACCCCTCAGGTCCCCTCCCAGTCCACTGACCCTCATCTTAAAGCATTTGTGTTTACAACAGGACAAGAATTAGATGTTTGCTTCAGGCAAAAATCAATATTAAAGGCTGGAGAGATGGCTTAGCAGTCCAGGCACTTGCCTACAAAGCCAAAGGACCCATTGATTCCCCAGGACCCACATAAGCACAAGGTGACACATGTGTCTGGAGTTCGTTTGCAGTGGTTGGTGGCCCTGGCATGTCCATTCTCTCTCTCTCTCTCTCTCTCTCTCTCTCTCTCCCTCTCTCTCTTTCTCTTGAATAGTAAATATATAAAAATAAAATATTTTTAAAAAATTAATATTAAGAACCAGGTGTGGTGGCACACACCTTTAGTCCCAGCACTTTTGCTTGTGAGACTGTGGGCCATAGAGTGAGTTCCAGGTGAGACCAGTTCAAGGCCGCCCTGAGACTACGTAGTGAATTCCAGGTCAGACTGTGCTAGAGTGAAACTCTGTCTTGAAAAACCAAAAAATAAAATAAAATAAAGTAAAAAATAAAAAAATATTAATGCTGAGCCTATGATATTTAATAAAAGCTAGACTGTGCCACATGGATCTCACTCAAATCCATGCCAGCCTTCCCAATCTTTTGGAAAGGAGTATTGGTATAGATGATCCAGGAGAGGTGCCCACCACATAGGCCCATGGGCCAAAACCACTGTTATTTTTCTCCATACTTCATTATCAAAACATTTCCCCTTTTCCAGAACATTCTTTTTCTTTTATGTTTTCTCCTTTTATTTTGTTTTTTTTTTGTTTGTTTGTTTTCAAATATTTTTATTTATTTAAGAGAGAGAAAGAGAGAATGGGCACGCTAGGGCTTCTAACCACTGCAAACGAGCTCCAAATGCATGCACCCTTTGTGCATCTGGCTTACATGGGTCCTGGGGAATCAAACCGGGGTTCTTACACTTCATAGACAAACGCCTTAAACGTCATTTCCCCAGCCTGTTTTTTTTTTTGTTTTATTTTGTTTTTGTTTTTGTTTTTTATTTTTCAATAGGGTCTCACTCTGGTCCAGGCTGACCTGGAATTAACTATGTAGTCTCAGGGTGGCTTCAAACTGCCTCCCAAGTGCTGGGATTAACCATGCCCAGCTCCATTTGTTTTTGTTTCTTTTAATTATTTATTTAGTTATTTTTATTTATTTATTTTTTTTTTTTCAAGGTAGGGTCTCACTTTAGCTCAGGCTGGCCTGGAATTCACTATGTAGTTTCAGGGTGGCCTCGAACTCACAGTGATCCTCCTACCTCTGCCTCCCAAGTGCTGGGATTAAAGGCGTGCGCCACCACGCCCGGCTAGGAAGTTATTTTTATTTATTTGAGAGCAACAGAGAGAGAAAAAGGCAGATAGAGAGAGAATGGGCATGCCAGGGCCTCCAGCCACTGCAAACGAACTCCAGATGCATGCGCCCCCTTGTGCATCTGGCTAACGTGGGACCTGGGGAATCAAGCCTCGAACCAGGGTCCTTAGGCTTCACAGGCAAACGCTTAACCTCTAAGCCATCTCTCCAGCCCCCATTTGTTTGTTTTTGAGGCAGGATTTTGCTGTAGCCCAGGCTGACCAGGAGTTCTCTCTCTCTGTGTAGCCCTAGGCTGGCCTTGAACTCACAACAATTCTACTTCAGCCCCTGAATACTGGGACTAAAGCCGTATACCACCATACCCAGTTTACTTCTTTTTTTTTTTTTTTTGAGGCAGGGTGTCGCTGTAGTCCTGGCTAATCTGGAATTCACTGTGTAGTCTCAGGGTGGCCTTGAACTCACAGTGATCTTCCTACCTCTGCTTCCCAAATGCTGGGATTAAAGGCGTGTGCCACCACGCCTGGCCCTCCAGTTTATTTTACTTTATTGTTGTTTTGTTTTTCGAAGTAGGGTTTCACTTTAGCCCAGGCTGACCTGGAATTCACTATGTAGTCTCAGGGTGGCCTTGAACTCACAGTGATCCTTCTACCACTACTTCCTGAGTGCTGGGATTAAAGGTGTGAGCCACCATGTCCAGCTTTATTTTATTTTTATTTATTTGCACTTGTGTGTATGCATGTGTGTATTCACACAAACACCAGGGTCTCTTGCTGCTGCAAATGAATGCCTGGCCAACTTTATGTGGGTGTCTGGGAATTTAATTGTGGGCCAGAAGGCTTTGCAAGCAAGCACCTTTAGCCACTGAGCCATCTCCTCAAACCCTATTGTATTAGCTTTCGATGCTGTTTAACACATGACCACAAATTCAGCCGCTCAAAACAGCACACAGTTGGGCATGGTGGTGCATGGCTTTAATCCCAGTACTCAGGAGACAGAGGTAGAAGGATCACTGTGAGTTCAAGGCCAGCCTGAGAAACTACATAGTGAATTCCAGGTCAGCCTGGACTAGTGCAAGACCCTACCTTGAAACACCAAAATTATAATAATAATAATAATAATAATAATAATAATACAGCACCTATTTGTTATTCCAGGTTTGTACAGGCTGGGAGTTTGGGTTGACTGGGCATTGACTTCCACTTAGGGTCTTACAAATCTGCAGTTCAGGTGCTGGCAAGGGTTGAGGATGTCTCTGAGGCCTGTGGTCCTTCCCCAGATGTGTGTGGTTGAGGGAAGGACTCACTTTCTGCATTACAGGCCTGGGGTCCCTGAGTACTTGCTGGTTACTGACTGTAGACCACTCTCAGGTCTTCAGGACTAGTGCCAGGTGGTCCCCACAGTCCCAACACAGCTGATTGCTTACTTCTAGGACATGCAAAGGACTCTCTCTACCACCTTCTGCCTTTTTTAACTATTTTTATATAGGTAATACATCACATAAAATTAACCATGGCGGGGGGTGGAGAGATTGCTCAATGGTTAAAGGCACTTGCCTGCAAAGGTTGATAACCCAGGTTTGATTCCCCAGTACCTACGTAAAGCCAGGTGCACGAAAAGTGGAACATGAATCTGGAGTTCATTTGCAGGGGCAGGAGACAATGGTTTGCCCATCTTCTCTCTCTCTTTCTCTCTCTCTCTCTTCCTTCTGCTTGCAAATAAATTAAGTTTTTTTTAAAAAGAGCATTTTTGGGCTGGAGACATGTTTAGCAGTTAAGGTGCTTGCCTACAAAGCCTAAGGACCCAGGTTGAACTCTTTACATCCCATGTAAGCCAGATGCATAAGACGACACATGCACAAGGTTGCACATGTGCACAAGGTGGTGCACACATCTGGAGTTAAATTTCAGTGACTAGAGGCCCTGGGCATGCAAATTCTCTCTCTCTCTCTCTCTCTCTCTCACTCACTCACTCACATGCTCTCGCTCTCACTCTCTCTCTCATAAAAAAATAATAATAACAACCATTTTTTCCATGAGTCCAAGGCCAACCTGGGACTGCAGAATGAATTCCAGGTCAGCCTGGGCTAGAGTGAGACCTTACCTTGAAAAACAAAAAACAAAAACGACTAAACTGGGCATGATGTCACCAACCTTGAATCCCAGCACTTGGGAGGCAGAGGTAGCAGGATCGCTGTGAGTTCAAGGCCACCCCGAGACTACATAATGAATTCCAGGTCAGCCTGGGCTAGAGTGAGACCTTAGCTTGAAAAAAAAAAAAAAAAGAAAGAAAGAAAGAAAGAAAGAAAAAGATTGTGTCTATTGGGGCTGGAGAGATGGCTCAGCGGTTAAGGTGCTTGCCTGCAAAGCCTAAAGACCCAGATTCCATTCCCCAGTACCCACATAAGCCAGCTGCATAAACTGGTACATGCCTTTAATCCCAGCACTAGGGAGGCAGAGGTAGGAGGATCACCGTGAGTTCAAGGCCACCCTGAAACTACATAGTGAATTCCAGGTTAGAGCCTGGACTAGTGTGAGACCCTACCTGGAAAAACCAAAAAAAAGGTTTAAAAGAAAAGATTGTGTCTAGTGATGGTTCTTCACAGGAGAGGGCGAGGACAGTGACCGTAACTCACCTGAGAGCTCAGCTCTCCCCCACCGCCCACCCAGTTGTCTGTGGCTCTGCCCCTGCCGCATGTGCTCCTGTGGTCTTGGGAGGTGCTCAAGTATATAGGGTGTGGAGGGTTAACTGAAGGGGAGACTCCAACTACATGGCCATGGGAAGGTTGTCATCCATGCTGGGGTGAAACTTTCCAGTGACACCACCATCATCACCATCACCTAAGTCACAAGTTCTTTCTCCTTCTCACTCCAGGGACTTCTGGACTCTTTCTGAGCATGCCACCAAGAACTAGTGACTTCCTTAAGGATCAGTGTCTCACTTCGAGTGCCCCATGTCTTGCGTACTACACTCCTGGCCCTGTGTGCCTCCTCTCTCTGCCACCCCCGCCCCCAGGACTAGCCAGTGATGAAACGTAAGAGCCCCGTCTGTCACTCCTACGCCAGGAGGCCCCCCTTCCCAACTCAAGGCCAGACAGGGAAGCCAGGGGCCAGACAGTCTCCGGATGCTTCTCCCCCAGAAATGGAATGGAGCGGTTGACAGAGTCCCCCGTCTCCCCCCACCCCCCGCTGTGCAGCCACTGTGCTCCCCATGGGGACAGGCTTTCCCTGAGGCAGTCAAAGCATTTGTCTCAGGACTGGCTTCCCATCAGATATCCCATCTTCCCTCGTGGAGGACGGAAGAGAGATGATAGGATCTAAGGGTGGGAGGCTGTCGAGTCAGGCCAACTCTCCCTCCCATGAGGGGCCCAGCAAAGAGCGCTGGGAGCAGAGACACAGTGAGAACAAGATCTCCAATTGTTCTCGATTGCCCGACTGAAGATCTTGTTTTCCCCCTTAATCAGAAGGCTCGTGTGTGAAATGCTTCTGGCAGGAGTTTTGCATGAACTGTTTTGGTTGACTGGCTTTTTTCTTACGGGTCTTCCAGCCAAGAGCACGCGCAATGTGGCTCAGATTAGGCAGGATGAAAGGAATTCTCAGCCTTGAGGCCAGGAGCTTGGCCTTACATTCCAGGAGCCTCAGTAGTGTCTGTTGCTATCCATCACATTAGATGGATCCCAGCATTCTCTGAAAAGCCAAAGTCAAATGTCCCTGGACAGCAGGCTCTGAGGTAGGGGTATCACCTAAGGTTTGGTGATCTGCAGGTGACACATGTACCTGAGGGTCTTGGTGACCTCATTGGGCTATTTTCCACTGGAGCCCCCTAGTGGCCACCATGGCCAAGGTTCCCAAGAGCTTTCAACTGTGTTCCTGGCCAGGTCCTGCCACATCCCATCAGCAGAAGTAGTGCATGGCCAACTGTGACAGAGGGTGGGGCCATGCCTCTGAACCCCAGCAGACTGGCCAGCCTCCAGAAGCCATCAAGAGCTTTGCCAGCTTACCCAGCCTCAATCCACACAGGGTTGTTTGGTTGTTGTTGTTATTGTTGTTTTTTTCCACACAACATTTTACAAATCTTTTTATTTACTTTTGCATTTGGCTATATATGGGTGTTGAGGATTTGAACCAAGGCAACAGGCTTTGTAAGAAAGTGCCTTTAACCACTGAGTCATCTCCCCAGCCCCAGGATTTTTTGTTGTTGTTTTGATTTTTTTTCAAGGCATGGTTTCACTCTAACCAAGCTGACCTGGAACTCACTCTGTAGCCCCAAGCTGGCCTTGGACTCATGACAATCCTCCTACCTCAGCCTCCTGAGTGCTGGGACTAAAGGTGTACCACCATACCTGGTTTTCCAGTGGCGGGGGGGGGGGGGCGGTGTTTTGTTTTTGTTTTTGTTTTTCCGAGCTAGGGTCTCACTCTTGGCCTAGGCTGACCTGGAATTCACTATGTGGTCTCAGGATGGTCTCAGGCTGGCCTTGAACTCACAGTGATTCTCCCATCTCAGCCTCCCAAGTGCTGGGGTTAAAGGCTTGCACCATCATGTCCAGCCCAGGGTTTTTTTAAATATGCTTTTTTTCTTTTTATTTATTTATTTGAGAGTGACAGACACACACAGAGAGAGATAATGGGCGCGCCAGGGCCTCCAGTCACTGCAAACGCACTCCAGACGCATGCGTCCTCTTATGCATCTGGCTAACATGGGTCCTGGGGAATAGAGCCTTGAACTGGGGTCCTTTGGCTTCACAGGCAAGCGCTTAACCACTAAGCCATCTCTCCAGCCCAAGCCCAGGGTTTTTTAATTAACAATTTTTATAAATGTACATAATGTACTTTGATCATAATCCCTTTCCCTTCTCTTGTCATCCCTCCCCGTCCCCCTTCCACTGGACCTTTTCTTCTTCCCAGCTAGTCCCTCTTCTACTTTGATGTCGCTTTTTCTTGTTCATTTGTGTGACCCACTAAGTCTAATTAGGTTTGCCTACATGAGCCTGAGTCGGGGAATTCTTTACCAGAGCACATGCAACCTATCAGTGGCTAAACCACTGCAGAAAATGTTTCCCCGTTCCTAGCAACCATTAACTACCAGTAATGCCCCAGGGAGAGATGGAGCCCTCCTGCCCTCCTCCAGAATCCATGATGGAATGTTGACGGGCTCAATATGGCTGAGGCTGCGAGTGCAGCAGCCATGACACGTCTGGATGACAGCACTGCACTGCGCTCCTCCCATCCTGTGGCTCGTACGTTCTTGCTTTCCACCTCCTCTTCTGCAGTGTTCCCTGAGCCTTGGACAGCCGCCCAGGGTTTGTTTATTTGTTTATTTGCAAGCAGAGAGAGAGATAGACAGAGAATGGGGAGGCCAGGGCCTCCAGCCACTGCAAATGGAGTCCAAGTGCATGCGCCACTTTGTACACCTGGCTTTATGTGGATACTGGAGAATCGAACCTGTATCTTTAGGCTTTGCAGGAAAATGCCTTAACCACTAAGCCATCTCTCCAGCCCTCACCTAAGGTCTTTTTTTTTTTTTTTTTTTTTTTTTGAGGTAGGGTCTCACTCTAGCCCAGGCTGACCTGGAATTCACTATGGAGTCTCAGGGTGGCCTCGAACTCACGGCGATCCTCCTACCTCCGCCTCCTGCTGGGATTAAAGGAGTGCGCCACCACGCCCGGCTCATCACCTAAGGTCTTAAGCAAACTTTTCACACAGGCCAGCTTGCCCAGCAGGCTGTGTCCCTAGCTTGCCCAGCATTCTGCCCTGGACTCGCTGCCTGGGGAGGAGGCCAGACAGTCTCTGAGGCGGGGTGTATTGGACGAGCTGCACCAACCACCAGCAGGCCCTGGGCCTGTGCTGACCCTTGCAACCTCGGACCCGAAATGAACCAAAGCACAGTTCCAGTCTGAGGCAAGTCCCCAGGCCTGGGCTGCTGTGCACAGCTTAGCAAGGGTCTGGTTTGTTTTGTTTTGTTTTTCGGTTTTTTGAGGTAGGGTCTCACTCTAGTCCAGGCTGACCTGGAATTAACTATGGAGTCTCAGGGTGGCCTTAAACTCTAGGCGATCCTCCTTCCTCTGCCTCCCAAGTGCTGGGATTAAAGGCATGCGCCATCACACCCGGCTGTTTTGTTTTGTTTTTTGAGAAGGGACTCATTGTAGCCCAGGCTGGCCTAGAGTTCTATGTAGCTGAGGATGACCTTACACTCCAGATCCTCCCAGTGCTGAGATTATCAGCAGCAGTGCTACTATGCCTACCTCCTCTTAGGTTCTCTATTTACCTAGTTGGCATCCATTAATTACAGACCAAATTTAAGGCCACATTATTTCCGTCTACCCTATCCTCCAAGTCCTGCTCTGAATCTGCCCCTTACCTCTCTCACATGACAGACCAATGGCCCCTGCCCTGAATCACCAAGGTCCGAATACTGAGCCACCAGCAACAAACCTGTGCTGAAAGTCTTCCAGCCCTGGTCAAACTGGCCAGTCCCCAACTAGGCATTGTGGCTCACACTTTTAATCTCAACACTTGGGAGGCTGAGGTAGGATTGCAGTGAATTTGAAGTTAGTCTGGGCTTAAGTGAAACCTGTCTCAAAAAAAAAAAAAAAAAATCCTCCATGTAGACCAGCTGACAGAAAGCTGGAAGAAGCCATTCTGCATGCAGTTCAATGGGAGAGAGAGAAATCACCAGTGAAGATACTCAACACTGCAAGCCTTATATTTGGCCAGCCAGGCCAAATGAGCCAACAGGTACAATAGTGGCATGTCTGTCATGGTGGAAACCAGCTGCCCTCTAATTGGACTGGAGGCCTGCTCCATGGGAGGGAATATATCCCTGATACTGAAAACTTTAAACAGGGGCAGTCATGAGCCCTAGGGGTGTAACGTCTGCTGCTCTTTGGCTAAATGTATATTATGCTTATCAAACTGCCCAGTAAGCACTTCTGTTAATGTTCATACCCTTATATTAATGCTACTCTCACTTTTGGTAGAGAACCTTCTCTTTTCAGATGACAGTGACCTTGGGATCACTCAGAAGGTATCATGGTGCTGGAAAGAAGTGACCAGAGTGTTCAGGTACTGTAATATCTCTATCACACCTTCCAAGGCCCAGGGTCTAATGCAAAAGAGGTGGTGGAAAGAATGTAAGAGCCAAAGGAAGGGTAGGACTCCTTACAACGTGCTCCCCCCAGACACAAAATGGCCTGGATATCCATGACCTCACAGTGCCTGACACTGCCTACGCAAAGCCATCATAAGAGGAGGAAAAGGTCGTGACATCAAAATAAAAGAGAGGGCGTGGTGGCGCACGCCTTTAATCCCAGCACTCGGGAGGCAGAGGTAGGAGGATCGCCATGAGTTCGAGGCCACCCTGAGACTCCATAGTGAATTCCAGGTCAGCCTGGGCTAGAGTGAGACCCTACCTCGAAAAACCAAAAAAAAAAATAAATAAATAAATAAATTAAATAAAAGAGAGACTGATTGAGATGGGGAGGGTATATGATGAAGAATGGAGTTTCAAAGGGGAAAGTGGGGGGAGGGAGGGTATTACCATGGGATATTTTTTATAATCATGGAAATTGTTAATAAAAATTTGAAGGAAAAAAAGTCAGGGCTGGAGAGATGGCTTAGTGGTTAAGATTCTTGCCTGCAAAGCCACAGGACTCAGGTTTGGTTCCCCAGGACCCACGTAAGCCAGATTCACAAGGTGGTCCATGCATCTGGAGTTTGTTTGCAGTAGCTGGAGGCCTGGCATGCCCATTTTCTTTCTCTCCACCTGCCTTTTTTGTTCTCTCTCTCCCTCTTTCTGTCAAATAAATAAATACTTTTTTTTTTAAATGTCTGAAGGGAGCTGGGTGTGGTGGCGCACACCTTTAATCCCAGCACTCGGGAGGCAGAGGTAGGAGGATCACTGTGAGTTTGAGACCACCCTGAACTACATAGTTAATTCCAGGTCATCCTGGACCAGAGTGAGACCCTATCTCAAAAAAATAAAACAAAACAAAAAAATGTCTGAAGACTAGCCAGTCTGAGACCCCACAAGAGACCCTGGCCCTAGGTTTCCACTGCCAGCCTCCTGACTGACACAGGAAATAGAGAATAAGTAAGCCTAGGACCCAAGAGCTGGAGAAAGGCACAAAGGACTAGGCTGCAGGACCAGGGGACTTCCTGCAGGAAGAGGTCCTGGCACGGGCCTTGCTGAGCGGACAGGTGGTTCTTGGCTGCCCAAAACTATCCCCAGGGCTGCCTTACCTCACCCTATAGTTTTTACTCTCTGGCTTCAGAAGATGGCCAATTTGTAAGGAACCTTCCAGAAGGTCCTGCAAAAATGAACAACAATCGATGGCAGCATAGTCCCTGTTCCACCCTATAAGCAAGCGCCTCTGACCACTGAGCCATCTCTCCAGCTCTCCTCATTGCACCCTACATAGATTCCACAGGAACAACCGGATGTCCCAGAATGAAAGCGCCATGGGTGGCTGTCCAGACTAAAGCCTTCACACTGTCCCTAGCCTGTCCTCGGCTTATTTGAGGTGCTCCAAAGACCCCCTTGGAAACTGCAACCCAGCAAGGAGCCCAGGGAAGGCTGGCTCAAGACCAGGGAGCCAATACAGGTAATGGGTTGGAGGCTACAAGAGGATTCTATTCACTTGAAGTCCCTCAGGCCTGTCTCTGACCCATGGCTCAGTCCCTCCAATAGCTTGTGGATGGCCCCTAGACCCAGATCTGTCCATCACAAGCCTCATGGAGACCAACCATATTATAAACCAGGAAGATCATCAGGCCTTTCCCCGAGGCAGCCTTAATCCTAGGGTTCAGAGACTCATAGTGCTGTCCTAAGCAATCCAGGGGTACTGGATCCAGTTCCCCCTTCCTTCTCCTATCCCTGCCCTGCATAGCCCCCCTTAGGAGCCTGGAAAGGGAGCAGCAAGCCACTGGCCACCTTCCTCTGATCCTTCAGCCCCACCCACTGTGCCCACAGGAAGTCAACCCAGCCTTGGGCACAGAGGCCACACAGGGTCAGCAGGTATAGCCCTGCTGTGCTTGGAGAACTCCCAGATCCCGCCTTCCCCCATCCCCAAGGTCTGGCAAGCCAACTCTGGCAAGGCAGTGAGAAGTGAGGAGGGTGGGCAAGATACCAGTGCTTTCTGTCTCCTCCCAGGATGAGGCTTTGCGTGAAGAAAGTCCATCTGGGCAGTGAGGAGAGTGGGGGTAGGGGGCCCCCTCCATGCTTCCCTTGACCCTGGGCGCTCATGGCACAGAGTCTGCCTAGTGTCTGCAAGTCCTTGTGTCTACCAGGCACAAAGGCAAGAGCAAGGACGCTGACCCCACCAAGCGCTCACTACCTGGACCAGGTGTGGCAAAAGCTGGGGTAAGGTGAGGCAGGTCCAACAAGGGCTTCTCCAAGGCCCTTCCGGGACCCAGAGCTGTGAGGAGCCTTGTTCCCACCCACACCATGCCTGTCTGGCTGAGGGCTAGAGAAGGGATCCCAGGCTCCTCCACTGGTCAGGACAGGAAGAAGGTAATTGAATCAGCACTTCTCACTCCATCTGGAACATTCCAACATGGAAAACCCACAGAGCAGCTGGGGAAGCGATTCAGAGACTTTAATTAAAGGCCGATGACTCCCCCAAGGAGCCCCACCCCCATGCAGCCTGTAGGACCCACCACATGTGCCCACAGTGTGTTCTGAGGCACAGCTGGGCACCTCAAATAGGGCGTTGGCCCTCAGGCCATTTCCACTGGGAGGGGGTGAGAAGAACACGCCAGCCCGGCTTTCTCCTTGCTGGGTCCAGAGGCTGCCCTTAGAGCCCCAGGCCCAGGCACACCAGTACCCCCTTCTCCCAGTGCTGCACCCAAGGACACACCAGGGAGGTGAAAATGGTCACCACGGTGGGCTCCAGGGCATCCAGGAGGAAGCACAGCTGCCCGGCTCCTCCGCCCCGTCGGCTGGGCACGGCAGGTGCAAAGCCAGTGAGGCTGGGGGAGAGCCTGGCCGCCGGATGGAACTGGCAGGGGTCGGGGTGGCACGAGCGTGGCACTGAGGGAAACAGGCAGGCCATGGTAGGGAGAGCTTTAGAGGGCCTCAGCAGCCACAGGCAAGGCATCTGGTCTTCATCCAAGAAGTAGTGGGGGTGGGGCGGGTGATCTGCCATCCTCTGAAGACATCCCTCCAGTAGGAGGACAAAAGAGGGGCTGAGCAATGGTGTGGACGCTGGGACCATACAGACTCCAGAAGGGTGTGTGTCTAGGAAGAAAAGAAATGTGTGGACTGGGCAGAAACTGAACCAGGAGCTAAGGGCTGTCCTGACTTCCTTCCTTCCTTCCCTCCATACAGAAGTTGGGGATGGAGCCCCCAAGCCCAGCGGGCACCATCCAACAGGTCCTGGAGTGGCGTGAGTCTTCTCCTCATGTGGTTACTGTCTCCTCGCCCATGCCAGTCTGAGCGGGCGGAGGCTGTGCATTCCTCCCGTCCATGTCTGGGCACACAGCTGCCCAGTGAACTTCCACAGCCAGCGAAGGATGGACGTCCACAGACTACCCCACCCCTACCAATTATCACTTACTGTCTGTGACCCCCCACCACCACCAATTCCAGCATGGGGAGTGGCCCCAAGTAGTTCAGAGGGAGAAAGCCCACACCGGGACTAAAGGCACACCACGAGAGCTGCAGAGATGGCTTAGCGGTTAAAGCGCTTGCCTGCAAAGCCTAAGGACCCATGTTTGACTCTCCAGATCCCACATAAGCCAGATGCACAAGGTGATGCATGCACAAGGTTGCACATACACACAAGGTGGTGCACATCTGGGGTTCTATTACGTTGGCTGGAGGCCCTAGTGCACCAATTCTTTCTCTCTCTCTCATTAAAAAAAAAAAAAAAAAAAAAAAAAACAAAGGCCAGTCCGTTGGGCTTGCCTCAAAAAAAAAAAGACATACCATGAGAGCCGGGCGTGGTGGCACATGCCTTTAATCCCAGCACTCGGGAGGCAGAGGAAGGAGGATCGCCGTGAGTTCCAGGCCACCCTGAGACTACATAGTGAATTCCAGGTCAGCCTGAGCTAGAGTGAGACCCTACCTTGAAAAACCAAAAAAAAAAAAAAAAAAAAAAAAAAGACATACAGACATACCATGAGACCCAAGGAGTAGCCTTGTATATAAAGGCCATTAGCAGTCCTTGTGGAGACAGTGCCAATG
This sequence comes from Dipus sagitta, assembly GCA_036346955.1. Classification (NCBI taxonomy): domain Eukaryota; kingdom Metazoa; phylum Chordata; class Mammalia; order Rodentia; family Dipodidae; genus Dipus; species Dipus sagitta. The sequence goes on along the minus strand of CM070781.1, from coordinate 111,247,894 downwards.
ATGTGACATGCCTGGACTTAAATGACTTCAGAGGTCGCTGTCAGGGAAGCTGACGGGCACCTTGACAGACAGAATGTGGCCAGAGCGGGGATGGGGGACAGTCGTTACTGAGGGGCCCGTGTCCCCGAGGAACATGAGCACTTCTGCCTACTGAATCTGGCCTCTTGTAGGAGCCGGCAGCTGGTCTGCAGATGGGCACAGGGACTCTCACCGTGCCCTGGTAGGGGGCATAGGGTAAAGGCAGCAGATCTGGAGAGTAGATGTGGCATTGTGGACGTGGTGTCTGGCGGGCATGGCCTGATGGGCAGGCAGGGCTCCCCTGAAACAGCTTGGTAGCTGTTGGGCACATACCCCAGGAAAACCCTCCGGGCACACAGACCCAGGTTGGCCTGAGGTCATGGGTACAGAACACACATTTGTCTAAACCAACTAGAACGGGAGCCTGGGGCCTCCGTTTCCTCAGAATGCTGAGAAGAGTGGCTGGGGACAGCCCCTACCTAGGTGTCAGTGTGCAAGCCTTCAACCTCTCTGACCCTCAAGTGTTCATCTGTGACATGTGACTGAGAGCGTGTAAGGGTGAGTTTGGGATGCTACTCAGCATACGATCAGCGCTACACAGAATCGGGTCTTACGCTCTGACCTCCACCCCCAGCCTCATGGTCAAGTGGAAGAATACAGATCCAGTCTTTATTTCTTAAATATTCTCTCTACTCAGCACGTGTAGCAGCCTGCCTGGCCAGGTGGACAGACATAAATTAAAGTCGCTGGGTGTCTAGGGCAGGGCTGGCCGGGCCTGTTCTCAGTCCCAGCCAAAGTCCTGGCCAGTCATCTGGTAGAACTTGCGGTTGAACGGCCGGTAGAAAGCCTTCAAGCGCTGGATCACAGCCTCGGGCACCCGGGGGTGAGGCCGGCCCTTGGATTTACCCAAGCAGCGGGGGCGGCCACTGCCCTGGGCCTTTTTGAGGCAGGGGAAGCCCTTGGTGGCATTGAAGTAGAAGTGCTTGTCGGTGACCACCCGTTTGAGGCCCAGAAAGTCCTGTACGCGGCCCAGCTCTCCGGCGGGGTCGCTGACCAGGCGCTCGCCGCTGACAAACAGGAAGTGTGACAGGGGGAAGTAGTGCAGCCAGTTGTCCAGGTGCTGGGCGTAGAGGCCGATGCGCACAGCACTCCAGGCCGTGTCTACAGGGCCCAGGCCGCGGCGGAAGGCCAGCGCGCGGAAGCTGGGCAGGCCTGGGGTCTTGGAGAGCGTCTGGGCATAGTCAGAAATGGCCCGGGTCACAGGATTCCGCACCACCACGATCAGCTTGGTATCCGGTGACATGCTATGGATGCGCCGAGGAGCCTCTCTTGTCACGAAGTAGCTGGGGGTCTTCTCCATGGTGATCTGCCCATCCAGGGTGCGTGGCATCAGGCTCCTGTGGGACGGCAGGAGGAACAGCCAAGTGGGCATGATACACATCTACTAGACTAGGGACTAGAGACCAACCTTTCTTCCCCTATACAAGCCCCAGGCCAAGAAGACCTCTCGGCCCTCCCCCGCAAAAACACCATTATTTTTTGGCACACGGTGTGCATATATGAGTGTTTCTTTACGTATGACATGCCATGCATGTGTATGTGAGTGCACACAGAGGCCAGAGGTTGAAGTTGGGGGTCTGCTCTGCTTGATCTCTACTTTTTTATTCCACCTCCATGGAGACCCGTCAAACCCTGCCCATGAGATTCACCTCTCCTGACACTGCTGCACCCCGACCTTGACCAGGTACTCCTGAGGCAGGGGCAGCGTGGATCTGTCCCCACAGGCCTCTGTGCTGTAACCACTGACCGTGAATTAGGCCATCAATTATTATTGACAAGTGCAGCTGACGAAGCTGGCCTCCCTCTCCCTCCCCGTCATTTAATTACACCTCCTCCTGGCCTTTGGCTGCTGCTCTGCTAATTCCCACGCACCTGGGCCCAACTCAGAATGCCAAACCACCAGCAGCAGAGCCCTTGAGAAAATTAGTGTTGTGGCTCTGATAAGCCTGGGGGACTGTCCCAAGTCCCTAAGCCACTGGGGCCTTCCAGATGCCAGGCCTACAGGTAGCATTTCTGAGATTCTCCTCCTGGTAGGGACAAGGGGAGGGCTGACACAATCCAATCTCAGAGTGAGTTGGCTGGCCACAGCCCCCTGCCTGCCCCCCATCCTGAGTACCCAGCCCAGGCAGGCCCAGGCAACCAGAGAGGTGTCCCCAGGCCACACCTGACAGCCAGGTAGTACAGGGTGAGGTGGGGCAAGGCAGGGCAGATCAGCTGAGCAAACTCCAAGGGAGAGCTGGGAACTAGGTCAACAGAGGCAGAGCCTATGGGGCCTAGGGAGGGGACTTCTCTGCCCAGCCCTGCCTTCCTCTTTAGGACACAGCTCACCTCTAACCTGCCCAGGGAGGTTGACACACGGGGCCAAGTCTAGGTTTCAGCCATCCTTCACTGAACCACAGACGTTCACCTCCTCTCCTGGCTCAGACCCCAAAGACACACACACGTGGGCCAGACAGAAGTGCATGGAAGCTGTGCTGGAGTGCAGGGCTTGCAGTACTGGTGATGGACAGTGAAAGGGGAACAGGAGCAAGACAGCCTTCTTAAGGCTGGAGAGATGGATCAGTGGTTAAGGCGCTTGCCTGTGAAGCCTAAGGACCCAAGTTTGATTCCCCAGTTCCCACATAAAGCCAGATGCACATGGTGACGCCTGTGTCTGGAGTTCGTTTGCAGTGGCTAGAGGCCCTGGCATGCCCATTCTTTCTCTCTCTCTCTCTGTCTCTCTAATAAATAAATAAACAAATAAAAATAAAAATAAATTCTTTTGGTTTTTCCAGGTAGGGTCTCACTCTAGCCCAGACTGACCTGGAATTCACTATGTAGTCTCAGGGTGGCCTCGAATCTATGGTGATCCTCCTACCTCTGCCCCCCGAGTGCTGGGATCAAAGGCGTGCACCACCACGCCCAACTTTAAGAATATTTTTATTAAGCCGAGCATAGTGGCACACTCCTTTGATCCCAGCACTCGGAAGGCAGAGGTAGGAGGATCACCATAAATTCTCACCCTGAGACTACATAGTGAATTCCAGGTCAGCCTGGACTAGAGCGAGACCCTGCCCCCCCAAAAAAAATTTTTTTAAGAGTCTAGAGAGATGGCTTAGAGGTTAAGTCACTTGCCTGCAAAGCCAAAGGACCCAGGTTCAATTTCCCAGGACCCACATAAACCAGGTGCACAAGGTGGCACATGTGTCTGGAGTTTGTTTGCAGCGGCTAGAGGCCCTGGCACCCCATTCTCTCTATATATCTGTCTCTTTATCTATCTATCTCTCTCAAATAAATAAATATTTAAAAATATTTCTTGAAAGACAGCCATCTTATAGGCAGTCTTCCAGGGAAAGAAGCACAAGTAGATGCCACCTTTCCTGCCCTGGCAGGACCAGAACCTACGTCTGATCCAGTCTCATCCAAGCTACTCCCCCCAGCAGCAGCTTCCTGCACAAACTCAGCACACCTGGGGGCCGACCCCTCCTGAGTCAGCCTCTTGAGTCCACCAACCAATCAGGTCTCTCCCTTACACACCTGAATCTGATGACGAGGCTCATCCTATTGGATGTTTGTTCCATACATGGGCCTGGCATGCGTGTGTGTGTGTGTGTGTGTGTGTGTGTGTGTGTGTGTGTGTGTCGGCGTGTACACATCTCTTGGTTCGCCTCACTCACTCTCCTCTTTGCTTCTCAGCCCCCATTTAGCTTGCCCCCTTCCCAACCAGCAGGGGAGGATTTCTTCTTGTCTGGCTTCTTGCCTTGTTTTGGGGTGCTTTCTTGCTTTGTTACATGTTTGATCTCTTTAAGCTCTGAGTCCTTTACTGTTTTATTTAATTTTTTTGTTTATTTTTATTTATTTATTTGAGAGCAACAGAGAGAAAGAGGCAGATAGAGAGACTGAGAGAGAACGGGCGCACCAGGGCCTCCAGCCACTGCAAACGAACTCCAGATGTGTGCGCCCCCTTGTGCAAATGGCTAGCGTGGGTCCTGGGTAATTGAGCCTGGAACCGGGGTCCTTAGGCTTCACAGGCAAGCACTTAACCGCTAAGCCATCTCTCCAGCCCTGTTTTTTTTAATTTATTTGAGAGAGATTGAGAGAAAGAGACAGAGAGAATGGGCATGCCAGGGCCTTCAGCCACTACAAACAAATTCCAGATGCATGCACCACTTTGTGCATCTGGCTTATGTGGGTCCTGGGGAATTGAACCTGGGTCCTTTGGCTTTACAGGCAAGCGCCTCAAGCACTAAGCCATCTCGCCATCCCTATTTCTTTTCTTTTCTTTTCTTTTCTTTTCTTCTCTTTGTTTTGTTTTTCGAGGTAGGGTCTCACTCTAGCTCAGGCTGACCTGGAATTCACTATGTAGTCTCAGGGTAGCATCAAACTCACAGCAATCCTCCTACCTCTGCCTCCTGAGTGCTGGGATTAAAGGCATGCACCACCATGCCCGGCTTCCCTATTTCTTTTTTTAAAAAATATTTTATTTTATTTATTTATTTATTTGCAAGCAGAGACAGAGAAACTGGGTGTGCCAGGGCCTCTAGCTGTTGCAAACAAACTCTAGGTGCATGCGCCACTTTATGCGGGTACTGGGGAATCGAGCTCCAGTCGTTAGATTTTGCAACAAGTGCCTTAACTGCTGAGCCATTTCTCCAGCCCCTTACTACTTCTTCACCCTCTCTGATCTTTCATGTGAAAGGGACCTCATGGCGGGGTTCTCGTGCTCTGCTTTCCGTGTGAGCATCCGCGTCTCGCTGGAGGCTTCTTCCCAGGAGAGGAAGGAGCTTGCCCCATCTCCACGCCCCACCGGCTGCAGGGCAAGGGAGGAGTTCCTTTCTGGCTTCAGCCCTTCAGATAGTCTTCTCCCTAGATCCTAATTCTCCCTAAAATAAACCTCACAATTCATAATTTACTCTTCTTGGAGTCTGTGTTTTCAATTCTTTGCTAACTCGGATAAAAGTTGGGGCTAGGGAGACGGCTCAGCAGCTAAAGGCATTTGTTTGCAAAGCCAGCCTGTTGTTGTTTTTTTGTTTGTTTGTTTTTTGTTTTTTGGGTTTTTTTTTTGTTGTTGTTTTCCAAGGTAGGGTCTCACTCTAGCTCAGGCTGTCCTGGAATTCACTATGTAGTCTTAGGGTCTCCTCGAACTCATGGTGATCCTTCTACCTCTGCCTCCCAAGTGCTGGGATTAAAGGCATGTGCCACCACACCTGGCTTAGCCTGGGTTCTATTTCCCAGTATCTACATAAAGCCAAATGCACTGAGTGGCACATGTATCTGAAGTTCGTTTGCAGTAGCAAGACGACCTGGTGTATCCATCAGTCCTATTTTCCTCCCTCCCTCTTTCTCTCTGCTTGCAAATTATATACATTTTTTTTTTTCATAGTCTTTCATAGTCTTCCTCTAGCCCAGGCTGACCTGGAATTCACTATGTAATCTCAGGCCGGCCTCAAATTCATGGCTATCCTCCTACCTCTACCTCCCGAGCAGTGGGATTAAAGTTGTGCACCACCACGCCTGGCTCTAAAGTCTGGATATTTTAAATATATTTCTTTAAAGCTGGGCGTGGTGGCACACGCCTTTAATCTCAACACTTGGGATGCAGAGGTAGGAGGATCACTGTGAGTTCGAGGCCACCCTGAGACAATGTAGTAAATTCCAGGTCAGCCTGTGCTAGAGCGAGACCCTACCTTGAACAAAAAGAAAATCCAAAAGTTAGGAAGAGAGACTAATTCAGCAGTGCCAGGCTCCTGACACCACCCATGGCTACAGCAGGACTGGGTGAGTGACGTGGAAGGGAGCCTCCCAGGGAAAAGCCGGTCTATAGAAGTCATCATCTTGGTGACAAAGTAAGCCAGCACCATGCCCTACCCCACCCGCACTCCGCTACCTCAATTTGCCAGGCAGGCACACTGCGGGTGAACAGAAACAAGAAGTGCTGAAGGTGGCCCATGACCCTCACATCCCTCCCGGCCCACCCAGAAAGGGGGCACCATGGTGCTTCTGCCCCCTGTACCCTTATCTTGCATAGCCAAGATCCATGTGGGGACAGCAGGGGCAGTCCAAAGAGCCCTGAGGGCACAGAACAAAGGTCTGAGGCTGCAGCTGGTAGCTTGGCTGAGCCAGCTCAGTGCTCTCCTTTTCTCAGAAGGAAGTCACCTGCCCGGGGGCCCCACCTGAGACCTGCAAGAGAAGCTTCTGGTGTTCAGAAGGGTGACACCAGAAGTCACCACCACCCCTTCATTCATCCAAGGGGAGGCAGGAGCCCCAGAACTACCAGGCCGGGCCCTCACTTCTCATCTTTTTTGTCAAATTTTATTTATTTATTTGCAATCAGAGAGAGAGAGAGAGAGAGAATGGGTGCGCCAGGGCCTCTAGCCACTGCAAACGAACTCCAGATGCATGCCCCCCTTGTTGGCTAACGTGGGTCCTGGGAAATCGAACCTGGGTCCTTTGGCTTCGCAGGCAAATGCCTCAACTGCTAAGCCATCCCTCCAGCCCCTGCTTCTCATCTTTTTGCTTAGTTTGGTTTTTGACACAGGGTTACCTGTATGGCAGCGTGACCTTAAACTCACTATGTAGCTGGGGAAAACTTTCACCTTCTGATCCTCCTGCTTCTACCTCCCAAGTGCGGGGCTCCCAGGCACACACCACCATACCCAGTTCATGTGGTGGTGAACACTGAACCGGCTTCACTCTGCCTTCTGAGCTGCATCCCAGCTCGTTTCCCAGCTTTGATGGGTCCTGGCCTCCCCCAGCACTGAGTGAACCAGCAGCCCAGCCTCCTTCCCTCAGGCTGGACATCTGGCTCTCAATGTCCAGCAAGTCCCCTTCTATGGCTGGAAGCTGGAACTGCTGGCCTTTCCCCCGCCATTTCTCCCTGAGGGACCTGACTGGAGAATGCGTCCCTAGACCTCCTGCCGAGGAAGAGAGCAGAGACAGGATGAGGACTTTCCAGGCTCACTGTGCCTCAAGCTCCTCTGCGATCTGACATCTTTGGGATCAGTTACTCACCCTCCACGGGCCTCAGAAGCCTGGCCCAGTTAGCATGGGGAGTGGAAACCAGCGCATTCAGGGGGTGGGAACAACTGAAGCACAGCTCTGACAAGTTGTGCTGCAGACCCTCCCAGACTCCCTCCCTGCTGTGCCCACCTCATCTGGTCTGCATTTCCCTGGGGCTTACAGCCAGCCCTGGGCCACACCCCCTGCTTGTCTCAGCCCCCCCCCCATCAGCTCCCCCAACCTCTGTGTCCCACATTTCACCTGGGCCAGATCCAGTGGGCCTAGGACCCTCTTCTAAGCCTATGACCCAGGGGAAATATGATTTTTTAAAAATTTTGTTCTTTTGGTTTTCTTTGAGGTACCATCTCACTCTAGCCCAGGCTGACCTGGACTTCACTATGTAGTCTCAGGGTGGCCTCGAACTTATGGCAATCTTCCTACCTCTGCCTCCCAAGTGCTGAGATTAAAGGTGTGTGCCACCATGCCCAGCTGCTTTTTTGTTTTTTGAGGTAGGATCTCGCTCTAGCCCAGGCTGACTTGGGATTCACTATGTAGTCTCATGTTTATCTCAGTGTTTCTCAAACTGAGACCCTAAGATTTCACCTGGAAAAAGGTGAGTAGTAAGTGAGTAGGTGAGCCGATACTGTTTGAGTTTGGGGGTGGTCAGGGCCATGATCCCCAAGATGGAACAACCTCAAAAGCCTAAGAGATGAGCTAAAGGATGCCTAGAGAGGGGAAAGGTTGAGCCAGCAGCAAACCAAGACCCACCTGCAAGAGCCAGGGATGGCCAAAGCATTTCCTGGATGACGGGGTCACACACCAGTGGGAACAGTGTCCTGGAACCTTCCCTAGGGTCGGGGCGGGGAGCTGTCTTCTGCTGCACTTACCTACCCCAATCCATTCTGCAGGCACTGGGGGCTCAGCCCAGATCCTGCAGCTGGGCATACTGAGTCACAGAGCTGGAGCATCTTCAGAGGCTCAGGCCACATATACACACGCGCACATACACATACATACACACACAGGGTGGCACACACATACATACACACACATACGCATGCACACACACACACACACACACACATACACACACCTGGTTGAAAGGACAGGTGATCACCTGAGAAGCAGGCACCAGGGAGCACAGCATCCCCTTACGGCCATGACCCAGGAAAGACACCAGGACACACAGTCCAGGGGCACTCAGCTTGCTCTGCACCTGTGAGGGACTCTGCATTGGCCAGACACAGGGAACAGCCCTGATTTCATTGGACAGAGACCATTCTCAGCACGCCTTCCCAGAGACCGATCCTAAACGTGGGCACATTGTCTGAGCCCCCCCCCACACCGGTTCAGGACATGTTAGTGTCCTCAAAAGATTCTTCTCAGAATTCAGAGCTTGGGAGCTAATTCTCCATTTTCTCCTCCAATTCACTGGTCACAATGCAAAAGGCAAAGGTAACGAATGGGGACAGGGGAGGAGGTGGGGACATCGAAGCTGCTCCACCCTGGGGTTCTGATGCGCACTTAATTCTCCAGGTAACCTCGGCTCAGCCTAGGACTTGGGCACGAGGCAAGCTGGCCTATCAACCTCTATAGTGCTGTGAGAGCTGCAAGAGGCTGGGCAGGGCCTCCTTCCAGCCTCGGGCACCAGGCCTGGCAGGGAGGGGCTGGTGTGTGACCAGCCACCAGGATGTGCTGCCTCAGCCGGGGCGGTACTCCCCACATTCCACTGCCTCACCCCAAGTCTATCCTGGATTGGGGGTAGGGTAGCTACGGGACCTGGAACCCTTGGGCTACAGTGAAGGATTTCCAACCAGGCTTGGTAGCTCAGGCTTTTGAACCCAAGCAGAGATAGAAGGATCACCGTGAGTGAGTTTGAGACCAGTGTGGGACTACAGAGTGAATTCCAGGTCAGCGGGAGCTAGAGTGAGACCCTGTCTTAAAAAAAGAAAGAAAGAAAGGAGGATTCCCTAGCTGCGGTGTGAGGTGGGGAGGGAGTCTTTCTAGAAGACTTCTGAGAACCTAGAGGTCCCCTTTCTAAGGTACCTAGGCAGTGGTCACATAATTGTCCATACCTGCCCAGAGTGATAATGGGAGGGATTAAGTCACTGAGCTCCAAATAACCCTATTAACTTGAAACTACTTTCTGCTGAGATCACACACACCCCCAATCTTGCTGAGTCCCTCGGCACACCCAAACAGTGTTTTCGCTGAAGTTTTCAAGTTTCTGGAATCGTTGACCAGGTACCCCCTGTCCATGGGGTCAGTTCAGGTTCGTCTGAGCTCCAGTACCCAGGACTATTCCCTCATTCATCCCAAGCCCCCGTGATACTTAGACAGGGCGGGATGGGCAAGGGGCGCTCACCTGTACCAGGCGAGACCGCGCTCATAGCACCTGTCGAAGAAATGGGGTTCCGAGCCGAGCGCGCGGACGTCGGGGTGCAGCCGCAGGAACTCGAGCAGCGCGCGCGTGCCGCCCTTCTTGACGCCCACGATGAGCGCCTGCGGGAAGCGCCGGCGACCGGGGCCGCTGGCCACTGGCAGGCCGTGCGCTCCAGGACCGAGGGCGGCACGGGGAGGCTCGCCGGGGGCCGGGGCCGGGGCCGGGGCGCGGGCGACCGGTGGGCAGAGGCCAGGGAGGGCGCAGAGGCAGTAGGCACCCAGCACCAGCGCCACGAGTGCCAGAGGGGCGCGGGGAAGCCCGTGGTGCGGCCCCCTGCCCGGGCCCCGCGCCTGGGCTGTCCGCGGACCCGCCGCCCAGGCCGCCGCTACCTGCCATGGGGTCTCGCCGCGCTCAGGCCGGGAAGCGGGGACTGCGGACGGGCGCACATCCCGACCGCCGTGCGCTCAGCCCCGGGGCGCCGGGCTTGTGCGCTGCGCTCCGCTCCGCTCCGCAGCCAGGCCGACCGCGAGCTAGCGCCGGCCGGGGCGGGACGGAGGGCGGGGTCTAGGCTCCCCCAATCCACCCACCCACTCCTCCTGGGCTCGGGCCCCGCCTGGGACACCCAGGCACCCGCTAGCTAGCCCTGATGTTAGGACCGAGAGCCACCGGGGCTACCCGGACGCCCCTGGGCTGGCTCCAGCTCACCCAGCCGCGGAGACTTCTCCGGTGCACCCAGAGGGGGATGCAAAACATCGGCAGGGCTTCGAGGGTCGTCCGGACCCTCCCTTAGAAGGACCATAGGCCAGGGCCGGGCGTGGTGGCGCTCGCCTTTAATTCCAGCACTCGGGAGGCAGAGGTAGGAGGATCACTGAGAGTCCGAGGCCACCCTGAGACTACATAGTGAATTCCACGTCTCCAGGTCAGCCTGGGCCAGAGTAAGAGCCTACCGGCATCCTAGCGAGCAGAGGGGATCCCCAGTCTTTGGGAAGCATGTGGCAGTGAATGCGCCTAGCATTTCCACCTGGCAGTCGCCCAGCCATTTGGCAAGGTTCGAGCCCTGCCTTGTGGTGAGAGCTAATCCTGTCTGGTAACCGCTTTAGAGTCAGGATGACAGACTCGGGGACCACAGGAGTCCTTGCCAGTGGCCCTCACCTGAGTCCCCTAACCTTCTCTGACGCTTCGCAGCCAGGTCCACCTGACCTGAGATGTCTGCGATCCCTTCTGGATGCAAAGTGTCTCCCCCTGGAGGGTTCAGGGAGACACGTGCTGAGGGAAGGAAGAGGAACCCGGGTCCTGACTGGAGTTTGCGGGAAAGGTGGAGAGATTCCCAGGTCTCTTGCAGCAGTGGGACCTGCATGCCAGGAACACTGCGGGAGCTTCGCACTACCATCTCCCATGTGGGGGTCACCAAGCCCCAAGCCTGCTGCCAAGGAGGGGAGAGAAGACAAGACGGTTCCAAGAGGGTGAGCAGTCCCAGGCCCAGGTTAAAGGTGAAACTGGGCGCCCGTCTTCTGCCCAGCCTTCCTACCTGCATAGTGCCAACCTCCGCAGCTCCCCCACGGCAGAGGTCCAGCCTCTACCCTTGGTTCTGCTGGCTCACAAACAGGCCCTAACCCTGATGACATGTGGACAAGTCCCATCACCCCAGGCCACCTAGGAGGGAAAGAAAATCGCCATCACCCACAGACATTTCCAGAGTTCTCACCCAAGAGACAGACCCCGGCCATAAGGGGGCCACATGGAGCCCCAACCCAGGTCCCAGACGCCAGGGTTGCACCTGCTTGTTAGGACATGCCTAGACCAGCAGCCTCGTGGGCGGGTTGTTGGCACAACGCTGTCTGGGAAGCATGCTGGCACACGCAGCTTCCAGGAAGTTCTTCTGTTGTAACTTTAAAGGGGAACTGTTGCAAACAGGCTGGTTCTTCTCAGGGCACTCCGGGAAGGCCCCAACGCACCTTGCTGCATCCACTCACTCTGAGCACTAGGACTGCACCACTTGGGACTCTAAATCCTCACATTTATTGCTCAATTTATTCTCTGGTGACCCTCTAGTACCCCAGTAGTGGCTGAGCCTCCTCTTCTTGACTTGGGTTCTGCCCTTCCTGCACAGGACACCTTTTTCACAGTGTCAAAGGGTTTCCAGAAAGTACTGGCCAGGGGCAGCAGCGTGCGGAACACCTTGGAACAGAGAGTGGAGGTCCTGGCACTTGAAAAGCTGACTCCCTCCCTCTACCCGCGCTTTGGCACTTGGGTGGAGATGGGTACAAATCTGGGCACACCCAGAATGGAAGGTCTCCTCAGCACCCAACATAGGGCCTAGCATCCAGTGGGCACACAATACATGCCAGTCGGTGAGGGAGGGGTGAGGGGAGGCTTACAGGCCATGGCAGCCAGGTGACAAAGTAGAGGCATCCCAAGTGAAGGAGGGAGTGGGGGGCGGCATCTGGAGGAGAGCCTGTGAGATCAGGGCTGGAAGCCCAAACCCATCCCCCAGGGAAGGGGGCAGGAGAGGAGTGCTTAGAGTCGCTTCCTCTAGCCACATGACCACAGCCTTCCGCCACCTCTGAGCCTCCACTTCTGCATAGAATGCAGCTGTAGATGTTGACTGCAGGCTCTTTGGGGTACCAGCTTTACTGAGGTGTGCTCCATATACCACCCTGGAGGGGGAGAGGGGAGAAAAGAAAGAGGGCTGGAGAGATGGCTCAGCAGGTAAGGCACTTGCCTGCAAAGCCTAGCGACCAGGGTTTGATTCCCCAGTACCCATGGAAAGCCAGATGTACAAAGTGGCACATGCATCTGGAGTTAGATTGCAGTGGCTAGAGGCCCTGATGCACCCATTCTCTCCCTCTCTATCTGGTTCTCTCTCAAATAAGTAACAAATAAAATAAATTTAAAAACAAAACAAGAGCTGGGCATGGTGGCGCACATCTTTAATCTCAGCACTCAGGAGGCAGAGGTAGGAGGGTCGCTGTGAGCTTGAAGCCACCCTGAGACTACACTGCACTTTCTGCCGCCCTGGACTTGTGGGTCACGGACATTTCCTAGAAATGAACTCATTAGTGTCTGTTCATCTGCGCCTGGCTTCTCTCACCAAGCTTGGGGCTCCCAGCTTCATCTAGGCAGGGCTCCGCTGTCATTTGTGACTCACATTTCCAAATCCCTCTGTCCACTGATCCCAATGATGTACTTTTTTTTTTTTTTTTTTTTTTTAGTTTTCTAAGGTAGGATTTCACTCTAGCCCAGGCTCAGGGTGGCCTCGAACTCATGGCAATCCTCCTACGTCTGCCTCTGCCTCCCTAGTGTTGGGATTAAAGGCATGTGCCACCAGGCCTGGCTTGGTTGTACTTTTTGATTGTAATAACTAGTTCTGCTAGGAGCAACCATGTTACAGGGTTTCATAGGGCTATGTTTCATTTCTCTTGGAGGGGAATTCCTGACTCTTATGGCAACTTTAGTTAACCCTTTAGAAAGAGTCTCCTTGAAAGTAAATTTTGATTTCAGAAACTTATCTGTTTTTCACACACAGGTTTACATCCTTCTCAGCCCAGGACACCTGAGGTACCCACTCTGCCCTTGACTTGACCTCTCTTGCTGGCAGGACCCAGCCCCATCTCCCTGCTAACTTCATCCTGTGTGACCTGAAGACAGTGGATCCCACGGGACGTGGGGGTGCACGCCTTTAATCCCAGCCAGCACGCTGGAGGCAGAGGTAGGAGGATTGCTGTGAGGCTAGCCTGAGGTGACATAGAGAATTCCAGGTCAGCCTCTCTCTGACCCCAGGAGAGTCGCTTACTTTTGTCTAGTCTAGTTGTGCCTCCTCTGTCCAGAAGTGAATACAAATTTCCTTCTTCCCTGCTGGTCCTCACCTCTAAGGGTCCCACAAATAATCTCAGCGCTCAGGAGGCTGAGTCAGGAGGGCCACTGTGAGTACCAGGCCTCTCTAAAGAAAAGAGGTATGGGGGGTCCCACATGGCCCAAGCTAGGTTGCACCCCTCCCCCTCCATCAAGACAAGACAGCAAGGCTCCTGTGCCTGACCCTCAGCCACAGGACAGCCAGCATGTGGCTAGTCAGGCTTGGTGAGGTGGCTGGAAGGGAGAGGTGCTGGGAGGCTCAGGATGTAGCAGCCGTCTGCCTCTGTCTGTGCCCCCTTCACAGACTGTAATTATTTCTTTGTGGGTAATTGTTTTTTCAGTGCTGGGAATGGAACCCAGAGCCTTGTCTATGCTACGCTACACCCCTTGCCCTATTTGTGAATGACTTGACTCCCCATGTATCTCCACGTCACCATGAACTAGACAAGGACAGAAAGGGGCTTGGGATGGACCCCTTTGGGGACTTCATATATAACCATGGTGAACACTCATGTATGTTTGCTGAATAACTATGTGGCTGTCTGAGTAGTGGTGTACCCCCTTCTCTGATTCCCATTCTGTCCCCTCTGCAGGATGAGCAGCCCAGCCTAGGCCCCCACAGCAGCAGGGCTGGCATGTAAGAGGCTGTCCCACTCTGGGAGATGATTAATAACACTGTGTGGTTTCTCCCTCCGTGGAGGAAAGCTAGGGGCATCAAAACCATGAAAGAGCTTCAAAAACTCCCCTCCCTTCAAACCACACCCTAAATTCACCCCCAGACCCACTGTAGAAGCCTGCAGCGCCCAAGCCTGCTAGGGGAGGAGCAGGGCGGGGCTGTGGCCAGAGGGTGGGCCCAGCTGTCCTTGATTTGTATGGGGTTTTTCCACTTGGGATGCTTAATTCACCCGAACACATAGAGGATGTGGTTCCATCCCAGGGAGGGGCCACTACGAGAGGCCTACCCCGTCCACCCAGCCCACTGTTCTGTTCACCCTGGTGGAGAAGGAGGTTGGCACAGGAGCCCATGGCTGGGGTGAAGACAACACTAACAGCATGAAGGGATTTTGAGAGCTGCTATGCCCCTTCCCAGCAGGTGACCTTAACAGGGATCCAGCCTCCACCTCAATTTCCTACTTTATTAAAGGAAATCCCAGCGTCCACCGTCCTGAGTGTCTGCTCCTAGTAATAAGGAGGCAGAGAACATTGACACTGAACATGGCTCAAGTCAGGGTGCCCTGGGGTTGCCTCTTGGCTGGGGAACCTAAGTACCTCATATTCTATCTTCCCTAGAGGCAAGGCCAGAGTGGGATGGACACATGCCAGTCTACAGTCTTGTTCCTGGTGACTGAGGGACACTGAAACAGAGAGGCCATAGGGCTGGCTGGGGTTTGTCGGGACAGACCAGATACCCAGCGTCAGAAGGGAGACATGAAGACGTTCTCTTGGACCTGGCTGTAGTGGTGCACACCTTTAATCCCAGCACCCGGGAGGCAGAGGTAGGAGCATCACCCTGAGTTCAAGGCCACCCTGGGACTACGTAGTGAATTTCAGGTCAGCTTGGACTAGAGTGAGACCCTACCTTGAGAAAAAAAAAAAAAAAGTTCTGTTGGGGATTAGGGAGATGGCTCAGTAGATAAAGCACTTACTGCACAAAAAGTACCTGAGTTCAAATCCCCAGAGCCCACGAGACGGGAGGTAGAGACAGGAGAAGCCTCCAAACCTAAGCTGGCAAACGCAGCAGAGAACAAAAGACTGCCTCAAACACAGGTGGAAGGTGAGAGACAACACCCAAAGTTGTCCTCTGACCTCCACATGCATGGCACACCAGCGTCCGCACTCACACCAAAAATAGAAAGGGTTGGAGAGATGGCTTACAGGTTAAGGTGCTTGCCTGTGAAGCCTAATAACTCATGTTCAAATCTGCACGTAAGCCAGACGTACAGTAATGCAAGCATGCAATGTCACGCATGCACACAAGAGAGTGCACGCATCTGGAGTTTGTTCACAGTGGCTGAAAGCCCTGGTGTGCCCATTCTCTTTCTCTCTCTGCCCCTCTCTCTCTCAAAATAAATAAATAATTTTCAAAAAGAAAGAAAAGGGGGCTGGGGAAATGGCTTAGAGGTTAAGGTGCTTGCCTGCAAAGCCTAAGGACCCCAGTTTGATTCCCCAGGACCCATGTAAGCCAGCTGTACAAGGCGGCACATGCGTCTGGAGTTCCTTTGCAATGGCTGGAGACCCTGATGCGCCCATTCCCCCTCTCTCTCTCTCTCTCTCTCTCTCTCTCTCACTCTTTCTCTCTCTCTCTCTGTCTGTCACTTGCAAATAAATAAATAAAAATAAACCAAAAAATAAAATAAAATACCTTAAAAAAAAAAAGAAAGAAAAGGGCTGGAGAAATGTCTTAGTGGTTAAACGTTTTCCTGTGAAGCCTAAGGACCCTGGTTCGAGGCTCGATTCCCCAGGACCCATGTAAGCCAGATGCACAA
The DNA here is from genome assembly GCA_036346955.1 of Dipus sagitta. Classification (NCBI taxonomy): domain Eukaryota; kingdom Metazoa; phylum Chordata; class Mammalia; order Rodentia; family Dipodidae; genus Dipus; species Dipus sagitta. The sequence goes on along the minus strand of CM070781.1, from coordinate 111,232,117 downwards.
GGAGGCACATGCATCATCTCTCTCTCTCTCTCTCTCTGTTGCTCTCAAATAAACAAATAAAAATAAACAAAGATTTTAAAAAAGAGAGAGAAAAGTTCCTTTGGAAGGAAATAATTGCAGACCAAGGCCCCACACCCACAGGGAGCCTTGCCTGTAGCTATAGGACTTACCAGAGGAGCCCAACTCCTGTCCTGTCGAAGCGTGGCCCAGCATACTTCCAAACCCTCACCACTTTCTTTCCCTTGTATCTTCCTGGAAGAATCAGCCCAAAAGGCCCCAGGCCACTGTCCCTGCCTCTCGGTGGCAGGAAGGTTCCCACCATGTATATGTAACTGGGCCAGCATTTCTCCCTGGGTGACGGTTCCAGATCAGGGGAGGGAAGGAAGAGCTGGTGATCTTTCCGTGCCTTTATTCCTCAAGTGGGTGGACGAGAGGAGGGTTCCACAAGGAGAATCCTTCCTGTTCCCCTCTGCAGTTTCATAGCCCCAAGCCACATCTGTGGGCATGGGCGCCCTTCAGTGTGAGAGAGGGCTTCCTATCATCCAGTGACCCCTCATCATACCACTGGGGCTCTGCTAGTCAGGTCTGCCCAGCCTTGTGATGTCCCTGGGGACTGGAAGGTACTGTGAACATGTTCATTAGAGGCAAGAGAGACCTGGCTGCAGACTTGGAAGACGGCTCTCTGAAGAGGACAGTGTTGTCAGCCCGATGGCTGGGTTTCTCCCTCTCTCTCTCTCTCCCCAGATAGAAATTGAAAGGAAGGCAAAGAGGAGCTATTCAAGGGCTACATTTTCAGGAGCTTCTGTAACCCTCAGCATGTGACAGCAAGGAGTTGTGGGAGCCGGCAGCGCCCTCTAGTGTTACCAACCTGGCGTAGACCCTTGGATCTACAGCAGACCCAGCTCCATGAGTAAACCACAGGACGTCGGGGTTCCTTGGACCTTGGCAGCTGCTGGACAGAAGTAGGTATCAGGATTCTCCAGCTCTTCGTGGCAGCCAGTGTGAAAGCTCTGAACTGAGATGTCTAGAACACTTGGCCCTAAAGGTGTGACAGCTCTCAAAAACTCTTCCTGGGCTGGAGAAATGGCTCGGCAGTTAAGGTGTTTTCCTGCAAAGCCTAGGAACCCAGGTTCGATTCCCCAGGACCCATGTAAGCCAGATACACAAGGTGTCCCCATGCATCTGGAGTTTGTTTCCAGCTGCCTAAGGCCCTGGTGCTCCCATTCTCTCCCTCTCTTTCATAAATAAATTAAATATTTAAAAACACAAAAAACTCTTGCTAAAGTTTCTCTGCTTTGGCTCCCAACAGCTTTCTGCCCTTCTGCCTCGGCTCACTACTTCCCTTCTTGCCCTTCTACTTCCTCCTTCGCTCTTTTCACCTTGGCCTGCCTTGGGGAGCAGCTGTTGAACCCCTTCGGTGCACAGTCAGCTTCTGCTGCTGTTGACCACAGGTCGTGCAGCGCCCACTTCTCCTGGGGCGTCAAGCCACTGACTCCTCCAATTCTGTAGCTCAAGTTGCTAGACCTCTGTTCCACTTTTTTTTTTAATATTTTATTTATTTATTTGAGAGAGGGGAGGGAATTTTATTTTGTTTAGTTATCTGAATAACAGAGAAATAGAGGCAGATAGAGAGAATGGGTGTGGAGAGAGAATGGGTGTGCCAAGGCCTCCAGCCACTGCCAACGAACTCCAGACGCATGCACCATCCTGTGCAGCTGGCTTTACATGGGTCCTGGAGAATTGAACCTGAGTCCTTTGGCTTTGCAGGCAAGCACCTTAACCACTAAGCAATCTCTCCAGCCCCCTAAAATATATTTTTTAAAAGCCAGGTGCAGGGCTAAGGAGATTGCTGTGGTTAAAGGTGCTTGCTTGCAAAGCCTGCTGACCTGAGTTCAACCTGCCAGCACCCATGTAAAGCCAGATGCAAAAAGTGGTGCATGCAGCCAGGCATGGTGGTGCATGCCTTTAATCCCAGCACTCAGGAGGCAGAGGTAGGAGGATTGCTGAATTCGAGGCCACCCGGAGACTACATAGTGAATTCCAGGTCAGCCTGAGCTAGAGTGAGACCCTACCTCAGAAAAAGAAAAAAGAAAAAAAAAAGTGGTGCATGCATCTGCCATTTGTTTGCAGGAACAAGAGATCTTGGAACACCCATACACACATGCAAATAAATATAAATTGTTTTTAAGAGCCAGGTGTGACGTGCCTATAATCTCAGCACTGGGGAGGTAGACAGGGAATCCCTGGAACTCACAGGCTAGCTTATCTAGCTGAATTGGTGGGCTCTAGATTCAGTGAGACCTTGTCCTAAACAATAAGGTAGAGATAACTGAGGAAAACACTTGACACTGACCTCTAGCCTCCATACACATGTGCCCCTACATGAACATATGCCTGCTCCGATATACATATAAACACAATACACACTCAATAAAAAGATAGCAGGGCTGGGAAGATGGTTCACAAGATAAAGGCACTTGCTTGCAAAGTCTGCCAGCCTGGGTTCAATTCCTCAGTACCCATGTAAAGGCAGACACATGAGTGTGGTATTTGCAGTCGCAAGAGACCCTAGCATGCCCTTACACACACACATACACACATGCAAATAAATAAAAAGACCCAGGCATGGTGGCACATGCCTTTAATACCAGAACTAAGGAGGCAGTGGTAGGAGGATTGGCATGAGTTCAAGGCCACCCTGACACTACACAGTGAATTCCAGGTCAGCCCGGGCTAGCACGAGACCCTACCTTGAAAGAAAAAAAAAAAAAAAAAAACTATTAAGCTGGCTACGCGGTTAAGGCACTTTCCTGCAAAATCTAAGGACTCATGTGCAACAAATGTGACACAAGCATGCAAGGTCGCACATGTGCACAAAGGGACTCACGCATCTGGCATGCCAATTTTTTTTGTTTTGTTTTGTTTTGAGGTAGAGTCTTACTCTAGCCCAGGCTGACCTGGAATTCACTATGTAGTCTCAGGGTGGCCATGAACTAATGGCCATCTACCTACCTCTGCCTCCTGAGTGCTGGGATTAAAGGCGTGCACCACCACGCCCAGCTCCAATTCTTTCTCATTAAAAAAAAAAAAAAAAGCCAGTCTGGAGTTCATTTGCAGTGGCTAGTTGCCCTAGTATGCCTATTCTGTCTCTATGTGTCTCTTTCTCTCTCTCAATAAATAATTTTAAAAGTTGTATTTTTTTCATTTTGATTTACTTTTTGGTTTTGCGAGGTAGGGTCTCACTCTAGCTCAGGCTGGTCTTAAACTCACAGCCATCCTCCTACCTCTGAGTGCTGGGACTAATGTCGTGTGCCACCAAGGCCAGCTGAATTTTTATTTATTTATTTATTTGCAAGCAGAGAAAGAGAAAAGAGAGAATGGGCACGCCAGGACCTCCAGCCACTGCAAACGAACTCCAGATGTATGGTGCCACCTTGTGCATGTGGCTTTATGTGGATACTGGGGAACTGAACCTGGGTCGTTAGGCTTTGCATCTAAGCATCTTAACTGCTGAGCCATCTCTCCAGCCCAAAAAGTTGTATTTTTCTTAAACAGGCTATTGGGCTGGGGCTAGGGGTGTAGTTCAGAAGGCCTGAGTTCAAGCCCCAGCACTGCAAAGTAAGTAAGTAAATATGAAAGCACATAAGTCAGGGCTTGGTTTCCTGTTTATTGATTTCCAAGTTTTCTCTCCAGAAACCACTCACAATGAGGATGGCTTTCAGTGTCGCCGGCCCTCCCTCATGGCAAGAGCTTCCAAAAACATACAGTAAGGCACAGTGGTTCATGTCTTGGGAAGGGACATCTCCGCAGGTGTGAACTGAAACGAGTGATCCCAGGGCCCCAGCTGCGGTGGTCAGGTAATGGGGCAACAGTTGCTTTCCCAAGTGTGAGTGTGGCAAGCCGTACCCACAGATTATGAAACAGAGTTTGCATTTCTCTGCAAGGAGACAAAAGTTCAAGAGTGCATGGCATCTGCCTGCTTCCCCCACAGGTCACAGGTCATCACCACCCTGGCTGGCCTCGGTTAAGGGTTTAGCCAGAGCAGGTCATGTGGTGACTAGGGCTGAAGTGGCTGGCCAAGACAGACTCCATTTGCATTTTGTCTCCTGCATGGCCTGGGGAAGACAAGACAAGCTTGGGTGAGGACCAGCCTAGACACCACAAAGAGGGCAACAGGAAGAGTGGAACAGAAGATGGGGGGTGCAACGTCATTCAAAGATGAGGTAATCTCAGAACGTCCTAGGGACTCCAGCAGGGGTGGGTTATAGAAACCTGCAGACGTTCACATAAAAGTGCTTCATACAAGGAGATTCTGTCCGGAGGACAAGCCTTGGGGATTTTTCTGATGTTTCAGCTACCACTGCCTGGCCTCCCCCTCTGAACGTCCAGAATTCCAAAGCTTGGTGGGGCAGCCAGAGAGTGGGCATGGTTGATATTCACATTCATGAGGGAGAGTATGGGCCGTCCACTTAGTGCCCCTGAGAGGCAGGAGCTCCTTTGTCTGAAAAAAAGGAGAGAGGAGACAGAAAACATGTCACTCTGATGGTCCTGCTTCAGTCTGGCATGATGACTCATATCTGGAATCCTAGCACTCACTACACATCCAAGGCAGAAGGACTGCTGTGAATTTGAGGCCAGTCTGTGCTGCAAAGTGAGACCCTGTCTCAAAAGCATGGGTTAAGGCACTTGCCTGCAAAGCCAAAGGACCCAAGTTTGATTCCTCAGTACCCACGTGAACAAGATGCACAAGGTGTTCACTGGTGTTCATTAGAGGCCCTGGCATGTCCATTCTCTTTCTCTCAATAAATAAGAAGTTTTAAAAAAAAAAAAAAAAAAAAAAGCAATCAAAACCACCAAAGAAGCTTAGTGTGGTGGCACAGAGCTTTAATCCCAGCACTCAGGAGGCACAGGTAGGAGGATCACCGTGACTTTGAGGCCAGCCTGAGATTACATAGTGAATTCCACATCAACCTGGGCTAGAGCAAGAACCTACCTCAAAAAAAAAAAAAAAAAAAAAGCTGCCCTGAGACTACATAGTGAATTCCAGGTCAGCCTGGGCTAGAGTGAGACCCTACCTTAAAAAAAAAGAAAAAGCTGGGTGTAGTGGCTCACGCCTTTAATCTTAGCACTTGGGAGGCAGAGGTAGGAGGATTGCCATGAGTTCGAGGCCATCCTGAGACTACATAGTGAATTCCAGATCAGCCTGAGCTACAGAGCTACAGCGAGACCCTACCTCAGAAAACAAAAACAAAATAAAAATAAAACAAAACAAAAAAAAAAAATCAAAACAAACCAAGTAAGGTAGATGCACAAAGTGGCAATGCATCTGAAGTTCCTTTGCAATGATTAAGAGGCTCTGGTGCACCCATACAGGCTTTCTTACTCTCACTCCTGCCCACCCTTGGATGTTTCTCTAGGAAACACACAGAACACTTATCCCCTTGTCTCTGCCCTGAAGCCAGTTTTGTTGTTGTTGTTTTAATTCATTTTGTTAGAGACAGAGAGAGGGAGAGAAAGACAGGAACAGTGAGTGCGCCAGGACCTCCAGCTACTGCAAACAAGCTCCAGATGCATGCGCCACCATGTGCATCCGGCTTATGTGGGACTTGGAGAATCAAACCTGGGTCCTTAGGCTTCTAAGTGCCTTAACCGCTAAGCCATCTCTCCAGCCCCAGTTTTTAATTTTTTGTTTATTTTTTATTTATTTATTTGAAAGTGAGAGAGAGAGAGAGAAAGAGGCAGAGAGAGAGAGAGAAAATGGGCGCACCAGGGCCTCCAGCCACTGCAAACGAACTCCAGATGCGTGCGTCCCCTTGTGCATCTGGCTAACATGGATCCTGGGGAATTGAGCCTCGAACCGGGGTCCTTAAGACTTCAAAGGCAAGCGCTTAACTGCTAAGCCATCTCTCCAGCCCAAGCCCCAGTTTTTTTTTGTTTGTTTTATTTTAAAGTTAAAATTTTTTGTTTATTTTCACTTATTTGAGAGTGACAGAGAGAGAAAGAGGCAGATAGAAAGAGAATGGGTGCACCAGGGCCTCCAGCCACTGCAAATGAACTCCAGATACATGCATCACCTTGTTCATCTGGCTTATGTGGATCCTGGGGAATCGAGCCTCCAACCGGGGTTCTTAGGCTTCACAGGCAAGTGCTTAAACGCTAAGCCATCTCTCCAGCCTTTGTTTCGTTTTCTTTGTTTGTTTGTTTTGTTTTGTTTTGTTTTGTTGGTTTTCTGAGATAGGGTCTCACTCTAGCCCAGGCTGACCTGGAATTCACTATGTAGTTTTAGGGCAGCCTCAAACTCACGGCAATCCTCCCACCTCTGCGTCCCAATCCCAAGATTAAAGGCTTGCAGCACCACACCCAGCTTGAAGCCAGTTTTTGAGGTGCTGATGGCAGGCACCAGGTAGCATGATTTGATGCCCCTGTCTTGGTGCCATGGCAGGTAGATAAGCACCCACAGCGTGTCTCCCCCCCGACCACCACACAAGCCTCCTTGGGTAAAGCAGGCTATCCCTCAGATACCACTCACCTTTAGCGATGAATTTCAAGGAGCTGCTAAATATTCAGAACCGGGACTGTCCCCGCTTGGGACCGTCATTCAGGAACTCATGGCCCAGCCCATTGCCACACTTGCCACAGGACACCTAGGAAGTCCCCAACATGGTCACATGAGCCCCTACCTCACACAACTACCACAGTCATGGCCCTGCCTGTTGCAGGCAGGTGGCACTTCCCCCACCTGCCCATTCCCCAAGCCAACTGAAACTGATGGGGCACTGTGCAGAAACTGTCCTGATGCCCCCGCACCCTAAGACAGCAGGCTCTCTCAAAGTTTAGGGTGTTAGTTCCCCAGCTGAGCTGGAGGCTCAAGAGTTGTTGGGGAGCAACAGCTGGCTCTCTGGCCCTGCCTGTCAGCCTCAAGCCAGTGCTGCCACTCACCTTCAGGGCTTCAGGTCGGTTGTGCTCAGGGCGCTTGACCACGCTGTCAGCATGGATGGTCTCAGTGAACGCCGGCCATGGGGATGAGTGCGCGTACTTCGAGTGACTGGAAAACAGCTCATAGCCACACTTGGCACATACATAGATGCCTACACAGAGACAAATGCAGAACCATCAGTTCAGGCCTGTCTGGGGCCAGTTCCCCATTCCTTAGACCCATACAGGACAGCACTGTCCCTGTTCTGAGGTGGGACCACACACCCTCCGCACCTGCTGACTGTTCACAGGCCATGGTTTAGATTTGGGAGGAAGGGACAAAACACCTAACTCATGCTTGCTGGAGGTGTCAGAGACCAGAAGTCACCCTTTACACTAGTCTCAGCCACTCTCAATGGCCTTGTGATGTGCAATCTTTCCTTTTTATATATGTGGTATGTATATATGTGTATAATTGTTCATATGGGCATGTGGAAGCAAGAGGTCCAAGCCAGGTGTCTTCTTCACTCTGTGTATGTGTGTGTGTGTGTGTGGTTTTTCGAGGTAGGGTCTCACTCTAGCACAGGCTGACCTGGAATTCATTATGTAGTCCCAGGCTGACCTCAAACTCACAGCGATCCTCTTACCTCTGCCTCCTGAGTGTGGGATTAAAGACTTGCACTACCACGCCTGAGATAGATAGATAGATAGATAGATAGATAGATAGATAGATAAGATTTTTTTTAACCAAATTTGTCCATGTGGTAATGAGAGCCCAGCTAGAAGGTGACTCACCAGTGTTTCTCACAGTCAGGGGCTGGGACTGAAGGCTGGCCCTGTCCCAAACCATCGTGCCCAGGCTGTACTGGTCAAACTTCACTGGCCACTGACAGGAGCCCAGTGGCACCCAATGTGTCCCTGGGCAGTGGGAAGCACTTGGGAAGGTGCATTGAGGTGTGAACGTGCAGTGCTTTTCTAACTCACACCGGTGACTCAGGAAGGGGAACGGCCGGGGCAACCCCAGGCGCTGCGCTTGGACCAGATCCATCACTCTAGTCTGAAGTCCTTACGGTGACCTTTGAGGCCCCACCGGCGGCACCACCCCCAAGCACCCGGCTCCGCAGGCTCCCCCTGAAGGGCCACGTTCGTATTCCAGGCCTGATCTCCATCACAAACGACTGAAGCCAGATGTGGAGGCGCACGCCTTTAATCCCAGCACTCAGGAGGCAGAGGTAGGAGGATCGCCGTGAGTTCGAGGCCAGCCTGGTACTTCCAGGTCAGCCTGGGCTCGAGTGAGACCCTACCTCGAAAAACCAAAAAAGAAAAGAAAACGACTGCTCCAACATCTGCTCTTCCCTCAGGTCCTGTCCCCGGGCCTCCCACGTCTCCCTCCTCCGCGACCTCCTTCCCAAGCTCGCCGGGACTCCCTCCAGCGCCGCCCTCCCCAGGACGCCGCAGGCTGCACCTGGCTCAAAGTGGTTCTGGAAAACCTCGCCCCCGAAGAAGCTGCAGAAGGACATAGCGACGCCACCGCACAGCCGCACAGAGGCCGCAAGCCTAGACCAAGATCGGGGCGCACCCGCCCTCCTGCCACTGACCAATCACCCGCCAGGGCACGCCCTAAGCCCCGCCCCTATGACCAATCAGCGAGGGCGCCACACAGCCCGTCTCCCAGACCCTAAGGACCAATCATCCCCAAGGTAAGACCTAAGCCCCACCCTCCCGGGGGACATGGTTCCGGCTTCCGCCCAGGAGGTGCCGCCCCTGCCTGAAACCACCCTGCCTTCTGTACCATGGAGTTCCGCCCCTTCCGCAGAAGCGCCGCCCAGCGCCCTGCGCCAGCCACGGGGGAGGGGGCGAAGTGGCACCCCCGGATCTGTGCTAGGGTTGGGGGTCGTCCTTCCATCACTCTGAGCCAGTGGAAAGAAGAGTTGCCCGGAACCTTTATTGCACAGGAGCAAACAGTAAATGAGCGCCCCAGGGCACTGTGTCCCACGCAGCCTATAAGTCTCCCGAAGTCTCTGGCTTCTGCTTCTCCAGATGCCTCTTCTGGGGGCCCTGGAGGGACAGGAGGGACATTAGTCAAGAGAGCCTGTCCAGGGTGCTGGAGCGATGACTCAGAGGTCAAAGGTGCTTGCTTGCAAACCCTGATGGCCTAGGTTCAATTTCCCCAGTACCCACATAAAGTCAGATGCACAAAGTGGTGGGTGCAACTAGAGTTCATTTGTAGTGACCGGTGGCCCTAGCTCACCCATTTTTTTTTTCCTCTCTCAAATAAGTACATATCTAATTTTTTGTTTGTTGTTTTGTTTTTTGAGGTAGGGTCTCACTCTAGCTCAGGCTGACCTGGAATTCACTCTGTAGTCTCAGGAGGGCCTTGAACTCATGGCGATCCTTCTACCTCTGCCTTCTGAGTGCTGGGATTTTTTAAAGGCCTGCACCACCACGCCCGGCTTGTAAATATTTTTTAAAATCTCACAGGGGCTGTAGAGATGTCTTAGCTGTTAAGGTCCTGTAAAGCCTGAGGACCCAGGTTTCACTCCCCAGTACCCACATAATCCAGATGCACAAGGTGGCACATGTGTATGGAGTTCTGAAGTAGCTGAAGGCCCTGGAGTGCCCACTCTCTATTTCTAAATGAAATATTTTAGGGCTGGAGGGATGGCTTAGCGGTTAAAGCATTTGCCTGCAAAGCCAAAGGACCCAGGTTCGATCCCGCAGGACCCACGTTAGCCAGATGCACAAGGGGGCGCATGCGTCTGGAGTTCCTTTGCAGTGGCTGGAGGCCCTGACATGCCCATTCTCTCTCTCTCTCCCTCTCTCCCTCTTTCTCTGTCAAATAAATAAATAAATAAATAAAAGTTTTAAAAAGAGAGGGCTGGGCTGGAGAGATGCCTTAATGGTTAAGGCACTTGCCTGAGAAACCTAAGGACCCAGATTCGATTCTCCAGGTCCCACATAAGCCAGGTACGTGTTGTGGTGCCTACATCTGGAGTTCACTTGCAGTGGCTAGAGGCCCTGGCACACTCATTCTCTCTCTGTGTCTATCTCTCTCTCCCTGTCTCTAATGAATAAATAAAAATAAATCTTAATTAATCCCAGCACTTGGGAGGAAGAGTTAGGAGGATAACCATGAGTTCAAGGCCACCCTGAGACTACATAGGGAATTCCAGGTCAGCCTAGGCTAGTGTGAAACCCTACCTCAAAATAAAAAAGGGGGGGAGGGGAGACAAAGAGAGAGAACTGGGCTTGGTGGTGCGAGCCTTTAATCTCAACACTTGGGACAAAGCCAGCCTGGGAATACAGAGTGAGTGCCAGGTCAGCCTGGATTAGAGTAAGATCCTACCTCAAAGAAAAGAGAAAGAGCCGGTCAGGAATACTGCCCTTGACCAGCACCAGGCCTACTCAGGGTCTGCCTTGTCCTGCTGGACCCACAAAAGCACTCGTTCCAGTGCTCTGGCTCCCCCACTCTGAGGAGCGTGAAGTTGCTGCTCCAGAGCATGGGGTGAGGACTAACTCACCATGAAAGCCCTCTTCTCCTGCATTGTCTGGAAGCGTCCATGGCCAAACTTGGAGGTGGTGTCGATGAACTTAAGCTCAATATTCTCCAGGGCCCGGCGGCTGTGGTGCACGAGAAGGGACTGCGGGTCCAGAGAGGGAAGCATCAAGGCCCAGGACCCCTCCCCCTCCTGCCAACTCCAGTCCACGCCAGGAAGCTCTTGGCTCACTCAACTCATGCCAGCCCTCTCTATACACACTCCACCACCCCAGTGCATCGTAGAGCAGGCTAGACTACAGGGCGGGCTGCCTGTGACAGCCCACAGCACCCACTACACATGCTGCGCTGACCTTCCTCAGCGTGATCACCCGCTTCTTGGTCCCCGCGATGCATCCCTTCAGCATGATGAAGTCATTGTTTACTTCCCCATAGTGGGGGAAGCCACCCTGCAGAAGACAAGCCAGGCCAGGTAAAAGGAGCGGCTGGGAGCCCTAGAATTCACCACTTAGGACTGTGATGTGAAGCTCAACCCCCCCCCCCATGAGTATTATACCTCCTCACTGGATCCCCCTGCACAGTAGCATCTGAGCCACACACTTAGTCCCTTTCCTGCATTTGTGTGTGTATGTGGGGTAGGATCTCACTGTAGCCCAGGTGACCTGGAACTCACGGTGATCCTCCTATGTCTGCCTCCTGAGTGCTAGGATCAAAGGCATGCATCACCATGCCTGGGTTTTTCTTGCTTTTTTTTTTTTTTTTTTTTTTTTTTTGAGAGAGAGAGAGAGAGAGAGAAAGAGGCAGATAAACAGAGAAAATGGGTACCCCAGGGCCTCCAGCCACTGCAAATGAACTCCGGTTGCATGCACGCCCCCTTGTGCATCTGGCTTACGTGGGTCCTGGGGAATCGAACCGGGGTTCTTTAGCTTTGCAGGTAAGCGCCTTAACTGCTAAGCCATGTCCTCTGCCCTTTCCTGCTTTTTTATGGGTGGACACTAAGACTCAGAAGTTTATGGTTGCCAAGTATAGTGGCACATGCCTATAATCCTAGCCCTTGGGAGGCTGATGCAGGAGGATCACTAAATTCTAGGCCAGTCTAAACAACATTGTACTTCAGGCTACAGGGTAAGATCTTGTCTCAAAGAAAGAGAAGGAGGAAGCTGGGCATGGTGGTACAAGACTTTAATCCCTAGCTTTTGGGAGCAGAGGTAGGAGGACGGCTGTGAGTTCGAGGCCAGCCTGAGACTTCATAGTGAATTCCAGGTCAGCCTGGGCTGGAGCGAGACCCTGCCTCGGAAAGAGAAAGAGCGTGAGAAGGAGTGGCAGCAGCTGGGGGTCACTTCTTTGGCCTCCATGGCTGCTGCCCCCTGGTTCCCAGTCCACAGTGGGAGCTGCTGCACCTGGACCCCAAGGGATGTGAACTGCAGTGGTTGAGGAGGGAACCAGGAGAAGCAAGAATGAGGCTGCCAAGGGGCTGCTGACTGGCTTGCCAGCCCCTAACTCTGTCCACCTTGTGTCCAGCCTGCCTGTGGGGCAGCATTCAGCCGTAAAGGCATTCATCCAGAGCTCTCAGGGTAGGGGAGTGCCCAACTTGGGCGTAGGCCTGTCTCCCCGCCCCCCCCCCCCGCAGATGTCAGGCCCCTTTGTCCAGCCTGGCCGCCCGCCCTCACCAGTGGTGTGATGGACTTGTCAGTCACGTCGTAGCTGGTGGATGCGTTGTTCTTGACCATCTTCCCTTCTTCCACGTGCAGCCCCCGGCCAATGCGGTAGATCTGCAAGGAGAAGAGGGCCCAGTGGGGACAGGAGGTGGGTTCTGCACTTAGCAGCATGGCCACACCCCTCAGCTGGTGGGGACACTATGTGAGCCTAGGCAGTTACTGCGTCATGCACCCCCCACACCGGGGGTCATGGATGTACCTTCTTGTTGAGCTCTGTGCGGTGGTGGTAACCCTTCTGCCCAGCTCGGGCGATGGAGCAGCCCACACGGGCGGGGTGCCAAGCGCCAATGCAGGCCACCTTACGCAACCCCTTGTGGGTCTTCCTTGGAAGCTTCTTGGTATGCCAGCGGCTGGTGACCCCTGCAGGTAGAAGGGGTTGGTGACTGAGAGACCAGTCTGACTTCTCCCTACCAAATAGCCTTGCCTGGTGCCAGCCAGGCCCTACCTTTGACACCCCGGCCCTTAGTGACAGCGATGACATCAATAACCTCGCTCTGGCTGAACACAGTGTGCACTGGCACCTGCTTCTCCAGCCGAGCCTGGGCCCAGGCCACCTTCTCAGCCACTGTGCCGCCATTCAGCTGGATCTCCATGATGTGAGCCTTCTTCTGCCGGAAGGGTAGCAACTTCATCTGCAGGACATGGCTCCCGATCAGTACGCAGAAAGCCACGACCCACACACGCCCGCAGGTGCAGCCAGCTGGTAACCCGAAATCATGTCTTTTTCTTCATTTAAATTTTTTGTTGTTGTTTTTGTTTTCGAGGTAGGGTCTCACTGTAGCTCAGGCTGACCTGGATTCACTATGTAGTCTCAGGGTGGCCTTGCACTAGGGGGGATCCTCCTACCTGTGCCTCCAGAGTGCTGGGATTAAAGGCGTGTGCCACCACGCCTGGCTTCTTCATTTTAAATGTTTTTAAATGCTTTTATTTACTTGCCAGAAGAGGGAGACAGAGGGAATGGGCACACCAGGGCTTCTAGCTGCTTCAAATACACTCCAGATGCACATGCCACTTTGTGCATCTGGCTTACATGGGTACTATGGAGTTGAACTTGGATCCTTAAGCTTTGCAGGCAAGTGCCTTAACTGCTAAACCATCTCTCCAGCTCCAAATTTTAAATATTTTATTTATTTGAGAGAGGGAAAGAGGCAGATATAAAGAGACAGAATGAGCATGGCAGGGCTTCTAGCCACTGCAAAGGAATTCCAGATGCATGCACCAGCTTGGACATCTGGCATTATGTAGGTACTGGTGAATTGAACTCAGGTCCTTAGGCTTTGCAGGTAAGCACCTTAACCACTGAGCAATCTCTTCAGCCCCTCATGTATTTTTCACAGACATTTCTGTTCCCCAGCTGGGTGCTGTACTAGACACTGTGGGTGCAGATGAGGCAGACAGACAGGACCCTACATCTCAGAGAGCCACCATCTACTTGGGGGACAAACAGAAACCTAGTAAACTCTTAGAGGGGCTCAGTGCTCTAATGGACTATGGGGATGGCACTTCAGACAGAGTGGTCTGGGAAGGTCTCTCTGGGCAGGTGACTAGGGGCAAGGAGAAGCCCCTAGTTAAAGATCTGAGAGCATTTTATACAGAAGGAGTAGCATGTGAAAAAGGCCTCTGGCAGAGGAGATCTTGGGGAGTTGGTAGGACAGAACTGAGCCCAGTGTGGCCGTATGGTCAGAAGCAAGGGAGACAGTAGGGCCAGGGAAGGTATAGGGATGGGCTTTGGCTCTCTTCCAAGAGCAGGTATGACAAGACCAGCCAGCAGGGCCTGGGCTAATGCTGCGTGAGGTACGGATTAAGGGGCCATACAGGTAGAAACAGACACGTTAGATCCCAGCATAGTGCTCAGCAAGTATGTATAGGGTACCTACTGCATACCAGGCTTGTGATAGGTCCTGGGATCCAACAGGCAACTAGGTGAGTGTGCCTGCCCCCTGTCCGATGGCCTCTGTTCCATGGAAGTCAAGTTTAGCAAGGGAAGTGAAGATCACCGGCTGGCTCACCCATGAAACTAACCGTGGAAGGTGTGTTCTAGGAGCACAGATGGCGCTAGAGAGGAGTGGAGCTGGGGTTGCTGCTATAGGGCCCAGGGAACACTTCCCTGAAGATAAGACCCTAGGAATATTCCTGGAGGAGGGTGTTAGTTACCTGTCAGCCCACATCAAGCTAGACCCCAGGTGCAGCTGGCCCTCCATACCATGACAGACATTTGTTGGGAGACTCAGACTCTTCAAGGCCTTTGGGGGCCTGAGTTGGTTACAGGGTATGGCCAGTGCTCTGCAGCCTTTGGATAGTGACACATGTCCCAATCCTGTGACAGCAGCCAAGATCTCTTGGGCCTGTGCCCGAGGCTGATGGTATTTTTAGGATGACATTTGTCAGGGTGCTGACACTGGGGGCGGGGGAAGGGAGAGGGTGCCCAGGGGTGAGGGGGGTGGGCTGACCTGAGTGTGGACGATGACTCGGATCACCTTGCAGTGCTTCTTCATTGCCGCAAAGTCTTTCTGGAGCTGCTTCTTGCCGTCAGCATCCCGCCACCTCTTGCAGGCCTTAGTGAAGGCTTTCTTCTTGCTCTTGTGCCTAAGCCAGACACAGGGGGTGCTCAGAGACCTTGACCCCCATCCCCATGGTCCTGTCTACCTTGCCCCACCCCACTGCAGATCACCAAGCAAGAGCCTCTGGCCTGGGGCCTCTCCTGAGACCTAGGGCTGCTGAGCCGGTTCCAATTACATGTGATCATAGATTGCCCACTCTTGTTTTTGTGGTTTTTACATTTGTTCTGTTTTGTTTTTCGAGGTAGGGACTTGCTCTAGCTCAGGCTGACCTGAAATTCACTATGTAGTCTCAGGGTGGCCTCAAACTCACAGCGATCTTCCTATCTCAGCCCCCTGAGTGCTGGGATTAAAGATGTGCGCCACCATGCCTGGCTGTCCTCTTTTCTTCCTTCCTCTTCCTTCCTCCCTTTCTCTTTCTTTCTTGTTTTTTGAGGTAGGGTCTCACTCTAGCTCAGGCTGACATGGAATTCACTATATAGTCTCAGGGTGGCTTCAAACTCCCAGTGATCCTCCTACCTCTGTCTCCCAGGTACAGGGATTAAAGATGTGCACCACAATGCCCGGCTTTAAAGTTTTGTGGGTTTTTTTTTTCTCTCTCTCTCTTTCTTTTTAAAACATTTTATTTTTATTTATTTATTTGAGAGAGAGACACAGAAATAGGCAGGTAGAGAGAAACAATGGGTGCCCCTGGGCCTCCAGCCACTGCAAATGAGGTCCAGATGCATGCACCACCTTGTGTATCTGCCTTATGTGGGTCCTGGGGAATTGAACCTGAGTCCTTTGGCTTGGCAGGCAAGCGCCTTAACCACTAAGCCATTTCTCCAGCCCCCCCTTTTTTTAAGTAGGGTCTCACTGTATCCGAGGCTGACCTGGAATTCACAATGTAGTCTCAGGGTGGCCTTGAATTCACAGCAATCCTCCTACCTCTGCCTCCCAAGTGCTGGGATTAAAGACGTGCACCACCATGCCTGGCTCAGATCTTTCTTTTTTGAGACAAGGTGTCTTGCTATGTAGCCTAGACCATCCATTCAGTCTCCTGAGTTCTGAGATCAGAGATGTGTACCATGCTATCATGCGTAGCTGTGATTCCACTTCCAAATCCTGCCCTGGGCACCTTGAATAGTTGCCATACTTCCAGCTCCACAGGCATCATTTCTAACCCTCACCAATGCTCTGGAAGGCAGGAACTATAAGCCACATTCTAGAGATGAAGAAGCTGAGGTTCCCAGATGAGGGGCAAATTTATGATAGAGAAACAGGGCTAGAGAGATGTCTTAGCAGTTAAGGCGCATGCTTGTGAAGCCTAAGGATCCAGGTTCAATTCTCCAGGTTCCACCTGAGCCAGATGCACATGGTTACGCATGCGTCTTTCTCTCTCTCTCTCCCTCTCTCTCTCTCTCTCTCTCTCTCTCTGTGTGTCTCTAATAAATAAATTAATCTTTTTAAAAATTATAAATAGAGCCGGGCGTGGTGGCGCACGCCTTTAATCCCAGCACTCGGGAGGCAGAGGTAGGAGGATCACCATGAGTTCAAGGCCACCCTGAGATGACAGAGTTAATTCCAGGTCAGCCTGGACCAGAGTGAGACCCTATCTCGAAAAAAAAAAAAGAAAAAAAAATTATAAATAGTAATCAACAGACCTGCCCTCACCTCTCACTGTCCTCTAGGGGGCGTTCCACACTCTTCACCTATCCAGCCCACTCCTAGCCTTACTTTACAGATGGAGGGACTAGAGATCAGCCAACTCTCCTTTGGTCACTGAGCTTGTGCCATATCACCTCCGTTGAGGATCAGGGCTGGGCTGGACCTGTGTCTCCATAAGATAAGGAGGACGTTCTCCAAGCACATGGGCCTTCCCTGTCTGGATTTAGTGCCAGGGATACTGGACATCTGTGAAGACCTTCTTTTTTTTTTTTTTTTTTTTTTTTGAAGTAGGGTTTCACTGTAGCTCAGGCTGATCTGGAACTCACTATGCAGTCTCAGGGTAGCCTTGAACTCATGGCAATCCTCCTACCTCTGCCTCCCGAGTGCTGGGATTAAAGGAGTGTGCCACCACAGCTGGCTCTTTTTTCTTTTCTTTTTCTTTTTAAATATTTTTATTTATTTGTAGGGAGGGATGGGGGGAGAGAGAGAGAGAGTGTACCAGGGTGTACCAGGGCCTCTTGCCACTGCAGATGCACTCCAGATGCAGGCATCACTTTGTGCATTTGGCTTCCCATGGGGACTGGGTAATTGAACCCAGGCTACCAGGCTTTGCAGGCAAGTGCCTTTAACTGCTGAACCATCTCTCCAGTGCCTCCTCTTTTTTTTTTTTTTTTTTTTCATTATTGCTCTTTCCTCTCCACCCTTAAGAGATATTCCTCTCTTACCGACTTGAAGACAACACAAACACACACTCTCCTGCCTTCCCCACGGTGCTGGCACCTCCAGCTCAGAGCTACAGTGCGGTTCTCACCAGTCCTTGTAGAAGCGGCGGCGGCACTCATCACTGAGGTGTTCCGCGAAAATGGTCTTGAAGCTCCGCAGGCCTCGAGGGGTGGCCACATAGCCCACCACGCCCACCACCACAAGGGGTGGCGTCTCCACAATCGTCACTGCCTCCACCTCCTCCCGCTTGGAAATTTCTAGATGAAACCCAGGGATGGGGTTATGCGAGGACCTCCTGGCATGTGGCAGGAGACAGGGCACCTGCCTTGCTTCACACAGACTGCCATAATCATGTTTATTTTTAAGATTTTATTTTTATTTATTTATTAGAGACAGAGAGAAGGAGAGAGAGACAAAGAGTGAGAATGGGCACGCCAGGGCCTCTAGCCACTGCAAACGAACTCCAGATGCATGCATCACCATGTGCATCTGGCTTACGTGGGTCCTGGAGAATCAAACCTGGGTCCTTAGACTTGCCCATTCTCTCCCCCCTCCATCTCTCTCTCTCTCATAAAATAAAATAAATGAAAGAAGGAAAGAAACTGGAAAGAAGGAGGAAGGAATCTGGAAGGAGAGAAGAAAGGAAAGAAAGGAAATTGGAAAGAAGAAGGGAGGGAGGAAGGAAAGGAAGGAATAGGAAAGGGAAGGGAAGAGAAAGGAGAGAGGGAGGGATGGATAAATGAGGGAGGAAGGGAGGGAGAGAGGGAAAAGAAGGGAAACCCAAGACAACTGGGAAAACAGTATGACGCTTGGCATCACAGCTTGGGTCATGGACATTTGGAGGGAGAGGGAACCTCTGTAATAAGTGGCTGGGAAGTGGCAGGGCAGATGAGGGCAGAGCCCCCAGAGAGAGCTTGCTGGGCATCTAGACCCAAGCAGAAGACACACATATTTGCACAGGTGCATAAGGAGCTGGGGATCACTGTGAATTAGCGACAGCAAGACCCAGTCTAAAAAAATGAACAACCAGCCGGGCGAGGTAGGAGGATCACCGTGAATTCGAGGCCACCCTGAGACTCCATAGTGAATTCCAGGTCAGCCTGGGCTAGAGTGAAACCCTACCACGAAAAAAAAAAAAAAGAACAACTAGGAATGGTGGCACATGCCTTTAATCCCAGCACTCGAGAGGCAGAGGTAGGAGTTTGAGGCCACTCTGAGAATACATAGTGATTTCCAGGTCAGCCTGAGCTAGAATGAAACCCTACCTCAAAAAAAAAAAAAAAAAAAATCAAGAAGAAAACAAAAGTAAAAATAAAAAAAAAAAATAAGCAGCCGGTGCCAGACGTGGTGGCGCACGCCTTTAATTGAGCACTCAAGAGCACAGGTAGGAGGATCGCCGTGAGTTCAAGGCCACCCTGAGAGTACATAATGAATTCCAGATTAGCCTGAGCTAGAGTGAGACCCTACCTCAAAAAAAAAAAAAAAAATGGAGCTAAAGAAATGGCTTAGCAGTTAAGGCACTTGCCTGCAAAGCCTAAGGACCCAAGTTCAATTCCCCAGTACCCATGTGAGCCAGATGCACAAGGTGCACATTTGTCTGGAGTTCATTTGCAGTGGCTAGAGGCCCTGGTATGCCCATTCTCTCTCTATCTACTTCTCTTTCTCTCTCTCAAGCAAATAAAATATTTTTTAAAAAATGAACAGCTGGGCGTGGTGGCACACACCTTCAATCCCAGCACTTCGGAGGCAGAGGTAGTAGGATCACCATGAGTTTGAGGCCACCCTGAGACTATATAGTGAATTCCAGGTCAGCCTGGGCTAGAATGAAACCCTACCTCAAAAAAGCAAAAAAACGGCTGGAGAGATGGCTCAATGTTTAAGGCACTTTCCTGTAAAGCCTAATAACCTATGTTTGATTCCCCAGTGCCCACATAAAGCACAAAGAGGCCCATATATCTGGAGTTCATTTGCAGCAGCTGGAGGCCCTGGTGTTCATTCACCCATTCTCTCTCTCTCTCTCTCTCTCTCTCTGTATTTTTGTTTGTTTGGTTTTTTTCGTGGTAGAATTTTGCTCTTAGCCCAGGCTGACCTGGAATTCACTGTATAGTCTCAGGGTGGCCTTGAACTCACGGCGATCCTCCTACCTCTGCCTACTGAGTGCTGGGATTAAAGGTGTGTGCCACCATGCCTGGCACTTTTTTAAAAAAATTGTTTATTTTTCTTTATTTATTTGAGAGTGACAGAGAGAGAATGAGGCAGAGAGAGAGAGAGAGAGAGAGAGAGAGAGAGGGAGGGAGAGAATGGGCGCATCAGGGCTTCCAGCTACTGCAAATGAACTCCAGATGCATGTGTCACCTTGTGCATCTGGTTTACATGGGTACTGGAGAATAGAACCTTGAACCAGGGTCCTGGGGCTTCACAGGCAAGCACTTAACCGCTAAGCCATTTCTCCAGCCCACTTTTTTTTTTTTTTTTTTTTTTTTTTTGAGACAAGATCTCATTAAATTGCCCAGCCTATCCTTGAACTTGCCATCTTCCTGCCTTTTCCTCCTTAATACCTGGGATTATAGGCTTGTGCCACTATGCTCAGCGAGGGCTTCAGCCTTTGAACCCCAGCTGCGCTGCTTACGAATTGAGGCCAGTTTCCTGACTGCTCTATGTCTCATTTTCCTCAGTCGTAAACTGGGGCCAGGCAAGATCAGAACCTCCAAGGCATTGGCTGTGGTCAGTGTTTGGCACAGCTCACTCTGTCCCTGCCTTGCTGGTGACTCCCCTGGGCAGGGCTCAGCCTTTCTGGGAGTGTGGTCCCTCCTAGACCACAAAGCCATTTCTTGCTCCCAGCATTTGCAGATTCCATCCCCCTTCACCCTGTGTTCCCTCGCGGTCACTCACTGAGCCCTGGCCGGTGCACCTCGCGCAGGGTGTGGGTCATGCCAGCCTTGTAGCCCAGGAAAGCCGTGAGGTGCACAGGTTTGCTGGGGTCATCCCGTGGCCATGTCTTCACCTTGCCCCTATGACGGCGGCTCCTTTTGTGAGGCAGGAAGCCCAGGTGTCCATGCCGAGGGGCTGAGAACTTCCGGTGGGACTAGAGGCAAAAGGAAAGAAGTTCAGAGCTAGGAACTCCCCAGGGTGGCTGCATTATGGTCCCAGAGCTCTGACCCAGAATGTGGGCTAGAGATCAGAACAAAGGTCCAGGCAGCTCCCCATGCCACCCCACCTGTCTACAGAAGGACTCGGATTGAGAGAGTGAAAGTCTACGGATGGAATCTCCACACCCACAGACTTCCTGCCCCTGTGGGTTCAGCCGCAGAGACCTAGAAAGGCCCACAACACTGAGGTAGATCATGCCAGGGGCAGATGGTCACTGCCATCTGTCTCTCTTTTTCCCTTTCTAGGCCCAGCAGCCTAGCCATAGCCCTCTGCTTCCTTCTCAAACTTCCCATCCCATATAGTCCTAGAATGTCCCTGATGGGGGAAGGCAGGCATGCCCACCTGATCCCTCCCCTAGAATGCTAATCTGTTCCATGTGCAGCCCCAGCCCACTGACCATGGCAGCCGATCCCTGCGGGTCGGGATGGAGCCTCCCCACCAAATGCCAGAGGTCGAGTGACACGGCCAACACATGCAGCCGCCAGATCCCAGATTTAGACCCTGGCAGGGACCTCAGTCTGCCCCTGTGGGTGCTGCCAGGAGCAAACCTGGGCGGGGCATCAGATAGGCAGCCTGTGGTGGGGACACCTGTATTCAGAGCTGGCACTCCTTTCCTCCATGGTCCTGGGGCTGGGTGGCGATGCCAAGGTGTCCCAGATGGGGGATATTCTCATACCACAACCAAGAGGGAACACTGAGCCAGGCTTGCTGACAATGAGGCAGACAAGTCTCCTTTCTGAGCGCTGTAAGATGGAGCTGGACTTATGGGTGCATAGGGCTGAGTTGTGTGCCCCATCAAAATTAAGAACAGGATGCCAGGCATGGTTGCTCACACCTTAATCCCAGCACTTGGGAGACAGAGGAGAGAGAGAGAATGGGCGTGCCAGAGCCTCTAGCCAGTGCAAATACACTCAAGATGCATGTGCCACCTTGTGCAACTGGCTTTATGTGGGTACTGGGGAATGGAACCTGGGTCCTTTGGCTTTGCAGGCAAGTGCCTTAATTGCTAAGCCATCTCTCCAGCCCCTACTTACCTTATTTTTCAATATCAAGATTCTGTTCCCATACTGTTCTGTAGGCATAGAATCACTAAACTCTCGAGGCCTAAGGTATCCCTTAGAAAATAATGGTTCTCAGATGAAGAGATGGCTCAGCAGTTAAAAGGCACTTACTTGCAAAGCCTGACAGCCCGAGTTCAATTCCCCCAGATAAAGCAAAATGCGTGTTCATTTGCAATGGCAGGATGCCCTGATGCATCCATTCATATTCTCTCTCTCTCTCTAATAAGTAAATAAATAAATATTAAAAGAAGCCAGGGGCTGGAGAGATGGCTTAGCATTTAAGGTGTTTAAGGTGTTTGCCTGCGAAGCTTAAGGACCCAGGTTCGATTCCCCAGGATCCACGTAAGCCAGATGCACAAGGGGGGGACATGCATCTGGAGTTCATTTCCAGTGGCTAGAAACCTTGGCATGCCCATTCTCTCCCTCCCCCTCCTCAAATAAATAAGTAAATAAATTTTTAAAAGAAATTACCAGCCGGGCATGGTGGCACAATCCTTTAATCCCAGCACCGGGAAGACAGAGGTAGGAGGATTGCCATGAGTTCAAGGCCACTCTGAGACTACATAGTGAATTTCAGGTCAGTCCGGGCTAGAGTGAGACCCTACCTCGAAAAACCAATATAAATAGATAAGTAAATAAATAAATAAATAAGCTGGGCGTGGTGGTGCATGCCTTTAATCCCAGCACTCGGGAGGCAGAGGTAGGAGGATCACTGTGAGTTCGAGGCCACTATTCACATAGTGAATTCCAGGTCAGCCTGGGCCAGAGTGAGACCCTACCTCAAAAAAACAAAAGTAAATTAATTGATTAATTAATAAAATAAAAGAGGTCGGATATAGTGGCACATGCCTTTAATCCCAGCACCTGGGAGGCAGAGGTAGGTGGATCACCATGAGTTCACATTCACCCTGAGATTACATAGTGAATTCCATGTCAGCCTGGACTACAGAGCAAGACCCTACCTCAAACAAACTATATATATTTGGAGAGAGAGAGTGTGTGTGTGAAGGGCTGGAGAGACGGTTTAACGGTTAAGGTGCTTACCTGAAAAACCAGAGGACCACAGGACCCATGTAAGCCAGATGCACAAAGTGGCACATATGTCTGGAGTTCGTTTTCAGTGGCTGGAGGCCCTGGTATGCCCATTCTCGCTCTCAAAAAAAAAATAAAATATTTGAGATGGGCGTGGTGGTGCACGCCTTTAATTCCAGCAGTCAGGAGGCAGAGCTAGGAGGATTGCCATGAGTTTGAGGTCACCCTGAGACTACATTGTGAATTTCAGGTCAGCCTGAGCTAGAGTGAGACCCTACCTCGAAACACCAAAATAAAATAAAATATTTTTTAAAAAATTCTTTGGTCTAGCCGGGTATGGTGGCACACACCTTTAATCCCAGCACTCCAGAGGCAGAGGCAGGTGGATTACAGTTAGTTCAAGGACAGCCTGAGACTACATAGTGAATTCCAGGTCAGCCTGGACTAAAACGAGATCCTGCCTCGAAAAACCAAAAAGTTCTTTGGTCTGACGCTGTGTTCCTGAGGGTTCATAAGGAACTGAAGTTTCTGAGACTTTAGATTCTGTGGGTCTCTAGAATTGATGGCCTTCTGCCCTTGACCCCCAGACTTTATGTCTTTGGGTCCCAACCCTGGGTAGAAAATGACCATCACCTGGAAATGGCCTAGTTCTGGACATTATCGATGACGGCCAGGGCAGTCCTGGTCAGTAGGCTGTAGTGGGGCGCATAGAGCCCAGGACCAGAATCAAACCCTCAGAAGCAGGGCAGAGCGGCTCTGCTGTGCTCAGGGTGGGAGACTCCTCGGCTCATAGGCTGCGGGGAAACAAGTCCCACCTGCTCCTCTGCTGGGCTCACTGGCATCCACCATGTATGAGTGGCCCTCCCTGGCAGAGATGGGAGCCCAAAAGGCTGGGCAACCCAGGAAAGCTTCCTGGATAAGCAAGGCAGGCGTTAGGTCTTCCTGTTACTCGCTGACCTATCTGTCATGTGTCGTCTACCAGTTGCTGTTCTCCATAAGCGCAAGGCCCTGTTCACCTTGCTCCTCCCAGCCCTTAGCACGGTGCCTGGCGTACAACAGGCTCTGGAGGGTTGCCTGGCAGCAAAGAAGCCAAGAGACCACCGGTGCAACTGCGTCTGGGGCCGCAAGGCGGCGTGCACGAAGCTACAATCCCGTGATGCCCCGCGGCCGCAGCGCAGCGCAGGCGCACTTGCTGCCGGCCCGCGCAGGCGTAGTAGCCCCTGCGTCCTCTGCAGGGGTGAGCGGATCCGGACGTCCAGCGAGGCTGACGCCCGCCTCGCGTCCTTACCGCCACCATGCCGGACTCCTGGGACAAGGATGTGTACCCCGAGCCTCCTCGCCGCACCCCGGCCCCCTCGCCGCAGACGTCGCTGCCCAACCCCATTACCTACGTGACGAAAGCCTTCGAGCTCATTGTGGACCGGCCCGTGACCCTAGCGAGAGGTACGGGCCTAGGATTCCGGTCGCCCTCTGCGGAGACCCGCGTCCCGTTCACTGGAGTCATCCCCGGTTCCCGGGCAGCTGCCCCGTATCTGCAGACCCCCGGATCCGTCTCCTGTGACTCCCCACTGCACTGAGCCTTACCCAACCACCCCCGGGGGCATACCGAGCCGTCACTTTGGCTTTCTCATTGGACCCCAGACCACTTGCCGAGCTTCTGGCCCCGGCTGCACCCCGGGACACTTGCCCTCTTCCTGCGACTTCTCCCTTCTCTGAGATTCCAGAACCCCTGACTTCTCTCAGGTGCTAGTGATTGGGAGTCCAGCCCCCCACCCCCGCGAGGCGTATTGCTTGATATGCACAGTAGGCCGTCAACATGCCCATGTTGAGATGAATATATTTCGCCGGTGGTGCACACACCTTTAATCCCAGCACTCGGGAGGCAGAGGTAGGATTGCTGTGAGTTCGAGGCCAACCTGAGACTACATAGTGAATTCCAGGTCAGCCTGGGCTAGAGCGGGACCTTGAAAAAAAAATTTTTTTTTTTTTTTTTTGCTAGTCACAATTCCTCCTATGCAAAGTGGTGTTCGAAATGCCCAAATTCTCCATCTCTGGTCCCAGATAATACCCCACTCAGCCCTTTGTGGTCTTGTGAAGCAGCAGGTAGAGTATGCTCTGTCCTGTCACCGATGTCAAGCGTGTTTGATTAGACAGCTCGTTTATTGTTCATTAAACTATGGGTGCAGAGCATGCTCAGGTGGTTTTTTTGCTATCTTTTTTTTTTTTTAACCTTGAGGGTTTCTGGTTACGGGGTGGTTTCTTGAGACAGCATCTTCTGTATTTCCCAGGGTGCAAGCACATCCTTTTGTCTCAGCCTGAGTAACTGGGAAATCCGAGTCTGTAAACCAGACCTCTGTCTGGTACAGTACAGCCGGCTCCCTTTCCTTTTCTTTTTAAAAAAAATTTTTTTTGTTCATTTTTATTCATTTATTTGAGAGGGACAGAGAAAGGGGAAGAGAGAGAGAATGGGCGTGCCAGGGCCTCCAGCCACTGCAAACGCACTCCAGATGCGTGTGCCACCTTATGCATCTGGCTAACGTGGGTCCTGGGGAATCAAGCCTTGAACTAGGGTTCTTAGGCTTTCACAGGCATGTGCTTAAACGCTAAGCCATCTCTCCATCCCTCCCTTTCAATTTTTAAGTATTGCCTCACTCTAGCCCAGGCTGGCTGGACAAAACTCAGGGCGATCCTCGGTCTCCCGAATGCTGGGATTACAGGCATGAGCAACTCTGATCCCCCTTTATTGTAGCATCTTGCAAGTGCTTTCTTTCTAGATGTTCGAGCTCTGTCCACCCAGCAAATTTGCCAGTGAGGACTGACCTTGGGGAGAGCGCAGGTCTACCCAGTGGAACCCTATGCTTTGCAATATATGGGCCCAGCTGGGTTCTGTGAGCCCTGCAGTTCTCCAGCTGCTTCAGTCTACCTGGTTAAGACCTGCCCTGCTTGGTGGTTAGGGGTTATGGTGCAATCACGCAGAACAGCCAGCACCCACCCCAAGCTAAAATGCCTGTTCTGAGTCTGGGTTGTCCTCTTCGTAGAGTTTATAGAGCGACAGCATGCCAAGAACCGCTCTTACTACTACCACCGGCAGTATCGCCGCGTGCCAGACATCACAGAGTGCAAGGAGGATGACATCCTGTGCATCTATGAGGCTGAGCTGCAATGGAGAAGGGACTAGTAAGTGAGCTGCAAGGATGGGACTGAGGCTGGCCTGGGTTTCACTCTACTAAACGGATAGTCACTTCTACTTTTCTTTCAGCAAAGTTGACCAGCACATTGTCAGCATCATCCAGGACAGGCTTAAGGCCTGTCAGCAGAGGGAAGGAGAGAACCACAAGCAGAACTGTGCCAAGGAGCTGGAACAGTTCACCAACGTGGCTAAAGCCTACCAAGACCGCTGTAAGTGACCCCACCCTCTTTCCTTCTCCCAGGCTGCCTGGGGTCATGCTACCTGAGCCCATTGTTCACAGTTCCAAGGCCAAATGAACATTCTCTCCATTTCCTTCCCAGATCATGACCTAGGAGCCCATTATTCTGCCAGAAAGTGCCTGGCAAAGCAAAAGCAGAGAATGATGGCAGAGAGAAAGGCTGCTAAGGAGGCTGCTGCCTGCCTGAACGCTCCACTAGGATTATCTCATTGCCGAAATAAAATGTTATATACCCTACTTCTGAGTCTGGTATTCATCTCATTTTTTGTTTTCCAAGGTAGGGTCTCACTCTAGCTGAGGCTGAACTGGAATTCACTCAGGACGGCCTCGAACTCACAGCAATCCTCCACCATGCCCAGCCCATTCCCATTTTGAATCACAGCTAAACAAAAGGCAAGCATTAACAGGCTTAATCCACTTTTATTTATTTTTCTGTATAAAATCCCTTATGTGGTAGCCACAGCTGGAGCCTGAGTCCTTTGCACTGAGACTCTGGTGTGGGTTTTCACAAGATGGTCAGTGAATTCCTGAAAGACAAAATGCACGCTGTAACAACATGCCCCCACCCCTCTTAAGCACAGAAAACAAGCCAAGGCCAACCCAAACCCACCTGGTAGGGAGACTTGGTGAACACAGTCTCTTTCCAGAGGTCGGGGGTCAGATAGCTATACGTCTTAGAGATGGCGTCAAAAGTGGCCTTAGCTGCAGAACAGGAAATCAAAACCAGTCGTTGATACCCTTGAGACAAGAAGAACACCCTGCCCAAGACCAGAAACTGGCCAGTTTGGGGTGGGAGCAGATCTGCCCTGCATTAGGATAGCCTTTCTCACCCTTAAAGGACAGAGTGAAGAGATGCCTTGACCAATTTCAAGCTACCTACCAAAGTTGCCCAGGGTGGCAGTGCAGCCCCTGGCTGAAGTGTAGCAGTCGTCAATACCAGCCATCATCAGCAACTTCTTGGGCACGGGGGCAGAAACAATGCCAGTGCCCCTGGGGGCTGGGATAAGGCGCACCAGCACAGAACCACAGCGGCCTGTCACTTTACAGGGGACTGTGTGGGGCTTGCCGATCTTGTTTCCCCAGTAGCCTCTGCGGACAGGCACAATGGAGAGCTTGGCCAAGATGATGGCCCCTCGGATGGCAGTGGCTACCTCCTTAGAGCACTTGACACCCAGGCCGACATGACCATTGTAGTCCCCAATGGCGACAAAAGCCTACGGAGAAACTTGCGTGAGGGGTCTGTCGTGGTGCACAACGGATTTCAGCTAAGGCCTGTTGTGCTCCTCTAGGCTAGAGAGGCCACCATGAGGCCACTCAACTACCGAGGAGCTCTTTCCTCTCTCTCCTGGTACGAAAGTCACACGGGTTAAGCCTTGTGTAACCATGCAGAGTGGGAGAGTCCCACAGAACACCACCTGCCCAGGGTGACCATACCTTGAACCTGGTCCGCTGGCCAGCGCGAGTCTGCTTTTGCACTGGCATGATCTTCAAAACTTCATCCTTAAGGGATGCGCCCAAGAAGAAGTCAATAATCTCAGACTCCTACAATAGGGAAAGAAAAGCACTCAGGAAAAGCAATGAAAACCAGTCTGTCTTCCTTACTGAGGCAAGGTCTTCCCCTGAATAAGAGAAGCTCCCTTCTAGATTGGTATCGCAGTTCGCATCTGTTCAAAGGAGACCTGCCCCCCACCCACCCATGGCGGCCATGTAGATACTTTTCCTAGTCCCAAACAAACGATGTTGTTGCGGCTGACAAAACGCCCGAGTACCTTAATGGGCAAGGAGAACAGATAGATCTCCTCCAGGGACTTGATCTTCATGTCCTTGACCAGGCGTCCCAGCTTGGTGACGGGGATCCACTGTAGGGAACGGCAACGAGCATCAGCACGGCCGTCTCCGTAGCGCCAGCCCGCGATCGCCACACCCGCAGCTCGGACCTACCTCCTTGTCTTCGGCTTTGCCTCCACGAGCCCCGCGGCCTCGGCCCCGACCACGGCCACGCCCACGACCGCGGCCCCGGAGACCGCTGCCGAAACCTCCACGGAAGCCGCCGCGGCCTCCCAGGCCCGGGCCCCCGGGACCTCCGGGCCCTCCCGCTGCACCGGCGTCATCCGCCATTTGCTAAGAGACAAAAGTAGCTAATCAGCATGCTTCTGGGATGTGCAGCCGCTCGAGGCGTCCACACGGCGTCTTCCGTCAGAGGATGAAAGCCGCACGGGCCAGACCCCAGCCGGATGTCCGCGGATCCCCACAGCCCAGGCCGCGCGCCATGGCGCACAAAAACTCACGTGTTTTCCCGAGGAAGAAGAACGAATAAGCCTGAGTGGAAGCTTTTATAAGGCGCTTAGTGCCGCGAGATCTCAACCTCCCGTGCTATCACCCACAGGCATCGGTGATTGGGTGCTCCCCGTCTCCCTCCCACAGTCCTGTACGCGCGCCTGCGCACTTGCTCTCGCAGCGGCCTGGCCCCGCACTGTCGTGAAAGGAGCTATAAAAGCGCGCGCTGGAGTCAAGCTGCTCTTTGCGAGTCCATGAATCCTATGCTCTAGTCTCTGGTGAGTCTGTTGTGGTTGCGCTTATTGGCGAACGGGGAAACCGGCGCTCGTTGAAAATCACCCTTGGCCTTGGCCGTGGCCGTGGGTGAGATTCGGCGCCCAAATCTTCCAGGGGCCTCAGCTCACCTCCCGCTGCCGCGGTGTGGGAGGGTGAAACCCAGGCCCCGACAAGGCCCCGCCGGGCGGCAGCCTGCCCGCCCACGCCGGCTGCTTCCCGCATTCGTCCTGAATCCGTCTTTTCTCTTGTAGGTTCCGTGAGCCGGAAGACGACCCGCCAGAACCCGGAGAATAGCAAGTCTCGGTGGACCCTGGTGTTTATTTTTGTTTTTTGGGGTTTTTTTCGAGGTAGGGTCTCGATCTAGTCCAGGTTGACCTGGAATTCACTATGTACTCTGAGAGTGGCCTCGAACTCACAGCAACCCTATCTCTGTCTCCAAAGTGACCTTTTTTTTTTTTTTTTTTGGCTTTTCGAGGTGGGGTGTCTCTGGTCTAGGCGGACCCTGACTAACTGTAGTCTCAGGATAGCCTCGAGCTCATGGAGATCCTCCTACCTCTGCTTCCCGATTGCTGGGATTAAAGGCGCGCGCCACTACGCCCAGATGCATTTCTTTTAAAATTTATTTTTTTTGTTTTGGAATTAAAGCCTCATGTACCTCAGACTGACCTGGAACTCACTCTGGCTCCAGGCTGGTCTCAACTCAGTGATTCGATTCTCCCATTCTGCCTCTAGTATTAAAGGCGTGTGACCACTGTTTTTCAAATAAAATCCCTTAATTTAAACCGCGTGAGAATGCATTTGTCCCTGTTGCAGCATGCTAGTTCCTAGTGGGATATCTCCGTTTGTGTTAAGTTAACCACTTCCTTGCCAGCAATGTTCTGAAAACAGCTTACTAATGTATAGCTCTGAACTCTATAAAAACTGGTTGCAGAATAAAGTTCTCAGTTGAATCGAGCAACTGTCCGTGTCTCATTTCAGGGTTAGAATCTTCCAGGTCTCCGGAGAAGTATCTCCGACAGTCCTCGTGCATGTATGGCAAGCGTGATACTCACTAAGCATCCCCTCCCCCAGTGCATTCCTTGCAGTTCTGTCTGCTTAGATGAGATGCCTGCCCTGGGGTCCTTTCCCACATGGGATTGCAGGTTACAGTGGATGGTAGTAAAGAGAACTGATGAGTACCTGTTTAATTCCCCTAAACTTTGGCCACCTAATGGAGAAGGCAGTAATCCCTGTGATTTTGCCAACCTCGAGGAACCAACCCTTGGCTCCCTCACTTAGGCATCTGCTATCGGCCACAACCAAGGCAGGGTCTATAGACTTGTTCTGAGTTAGGGCTACTCTACTGCCAACCTCCACAGGGCAAGCATGATTAGGTGGCCACAAAGTAATAGGGGGTCCAGGACCGAGGGACCTAATTGGCCCAAGCTGGACAATGCCACTGTGATGTCAGCCCACACTTGCTGTGAAATAGAGGCTCCTGAGTCCTGAGCCTCAATGGAGCTGCCGTCCAGGCACAGCATGGTGAGCCCCAGACCTCTCCAGCTCAGATTTGCATATAGTTTCAGACACCTACCCAGCTGCCCACAAATGGAGACCACCTTATTCGGGAGTGGTTGACTGCCCCTTTAAGAAGGCTCTAGCTGCTTCTAACTTAGAGCTATCCCAGCTCCTCCAGGGAGTTTGGGAGTCTAACCCCACAGCTCCCCCCAGTGGTACTGACCTAGACCCGCTACTCATGTAGCCTTGCCTACTACCCCCCAAATTTCTGGGTGTGGGGTTGGGGGATGGAGCCTGGTCCCAGATAGGTACTAATGCTGGCCTGGTTTCTGTAGAGTGGCGGGTATGACCTCAGCCTTTTTACCAGCCCTCCGAACTGCAACTTCCTGTGCTCCATCTGCCATGGGGTTCTCAAGAGGCCAATGAGGTTGCCATGCAGCCACATCTTCTGCAAAAAGTGCATCCTCCAGTGGCTAGCCAGGTGCTGTCTGGTTATCCAGGGGTCTGGGCAGGGTGGGGCGGGGGGAGGGAGTGTGAGTGGAGCTGCAATTCTTGTGGCCCAGAATGGGCAAGTCTGCCACACAGAGTCCCAAAAGCCCTAAGACTCAGATGCAAAACGTGGGACAGTAAAGTGTGTCTTCACCCTCTGGTGTCTGCATTTGCCAGCCTTAGAGCCCAAAGTCCCTGAAGTATCAACCGCCTCATGTCTCCTTCAAATGGAGAGAAAGGTGACCCAAGGTCTCCATGAAGACTTGATCTGAAAAGCATGTCATTTCTACCTTCCCCTTTCCACTCCCCCAGATCCCCATATGTGTGAATGTCCTACTCTGCAGCCCAGAGTCTGTAGTGTATACTCCTCAGGCCTCCTCCATCTGGAGAGAAGGGTGACCCAGGGTCAGCTCATGAAGGCTTGACCTGGCAGGCACATCATTTCTATCTGCGTCTTTTCATGCCCAACACCACCTCCCCACCATGACTTCTTCCAGACAAAACACCTGTCCGTGCTGTCGAAAAGAGGTGAAAAGGAAAAAGATGATCCAAGTGAATAAACTCCGGAAAACCATTGGCCGCCTACAAGTCAAGGTAGATCTGCATTCCCATTCCCACCATCCTTGTGGGTCAGAGAGCCAGAGGAGGGCTGGATAGATGGCTTGGTAGTTAAGGCACTTGCCTGCAAAGCCAAAGGACCCAAAATTATTGAAAAAAAGAGAAGCTGGGTGTGGTGGCACACACCTTTAATCCCAGCATTCAGGAGGAGGATCACCATGAGTTTGAGGCCACCCTGAGATTACATAGTGAATTCCAGGTCAGCCTAGGCTACAGCGAGACCCTACCTCGAAAAAGAGAGAGAGCCAGAGGAGCAGATGAGAATCCAGTCGTCGAATAAAAACCACATATAGCCCCAAGGGTCAGCCAACCTCTAGCCAAATATGAATCATGGCTCTACCACTAACTTGCTGTGTGACTTTGGAACTTTTTTTTTTTTTTTTTTTGAGGTAGAATTCACGGCAATCCTCCTACCTTTGCCTCCCGAGTGATGGGATTAAAGCCCTTAGAGCTTCAGCTGTAAAATAGGGATTATAGATGACTTTTAGGGGATGAAGTGTCTGGCCATTAATCTTCAACCCCAAAACTTTAACGTGTGTGCCACCTGTGCATCTGGCTTTATGTGGGTCCTGATAGATTGAACCTGGGTTCTTTGGCTTTGTAGGCAAGAGCCTTAACGGCTAAGCCATCTTTCCAGGCCCACATTTTACAAGATGGGGAAACTTGGGGTCAAAAAGAGCTTGGCCAATCCGGGTGCCCCCTCCAAAAAAAAAGGAAAAAACAGAGTTTGGCTAGGTGTGGTGGCACACCCTTTAATCCCACGACTTGAGAGGCAGAGGTAGGATCGCCATGAGTTCAAGGCCATCCTGAGAGTACATACTTAATTCCCGGTCAGCCAGGACTAGAGAGAGACCCTATATCAGAAAAAAAAAAAAAAAAAAAAAGTTTGGGAGTTCACTTGTTCTTGGCCTGTGGATGTCATAGATTGGGACCCAGCTGGCAATGCCCAACCTGGTTTGACTCACTCTGAGCTCTCACCCTCAGTGCAAGAACGCTGCCGCTGGCTGCCTGGTGACATTGCCCCTGGCTCATCGCAAGGGGCACCAAGACTCATGCCCTTTCGAGCTGATGGACTGCCCCAACGAGGGCTGCTCTGTGCGGGTGCCTCGTGGGGCCCTGGCTGAACACCGCCAGCATTGCCAGCAAGGAAGTGAGCAGCGTTGCCCTTAGGGCTGCGGGGCCACACTGGCTGCGGAAGAACGAACTGACCACAACTGTTACCGCCAGCTGCGAGACGCCTGGAGCGAGCGCCAGGCACGCAGCCGGACGCTGCTGCTGAGCCTTCTGGGGCGCGTGCGCCGGGTGCACCGCACCACCAACCTCATTCGCCGGCAGCTGGCTCAGCTGGGCAACTTCCTGGAGGACGACGCCCTGCTCCTGGATGGAGGTCGGCAGGAGGCTGAGCTCCCTCCAGAGAGCCATACTGGGGTTGAGGTGTGGGAGGTGGAACGCCAAGATGTCTTATGAATAGAGGGGTGAAATAAACGCGGAGCCCAGGTCTGGCCTACCTCACCACCTCTGTACCTGTTTCCCTTGCTGCGTCTACGTACCTCTCACACTTCTCCTGGACAGTTTTCCGGGGACATTTAATTTCTTTCCTTCTCTAAGGCACCTACTGGCTAGACCTCTTCTCTGCTGCCACTTGCCACCAGTCTCTTTGACCAGGTAGGCTGCTTCTGCTGCCAAGGATCGATGGCCCTGAGCCTGAAGCACCAACCCCCAGGTGGTTCATAAACCATCATTTAACTAGTGTTTTCCCTTGTCTCCCTGGCCACGTTCACCATCAGCCTGCTTGAAAATGAGTTATGCAGCTGGAGGGATGGCTTAGCGTTTGACTGCAAAGCCAAAGAACCCAGGTTCGATTCTCCTGGTGCGCCTATTCTCTCCCCCTCCCTTTCTTTCAAATAAGTAAAAATAATTTATTTTATTTTATTTTTTTCTTTTGCTTTTTCGAGGTAGGGTCTCATCCTAGCTCAGACTGACCTGGAAATCACTCTGTAGTCTCAGGGTGGCCTCGAACTCAAGGCGATCCTCCTACCTCTGCCTCCCGAATGCTGGGATTAAAGGCGTGCGCCACCACGCTGGCAAAAAAAAAAGGAAAAAGAAAAAAAGAAAATGAGTTATGCAAGGGCAAAGAATGTTGTCTTCTCTGGTGCTTTCCATGTGTCTAAAGCAGTGCCTTGTACACAGGTATGTAACAAATGATCGAATAACTAGAATTATCTGATTTATTCATTTACCTACAGTGTTTATCACAGGACACAGTGAACCTTACACAAAGACAGGTTCATGGCATGCAGGAATGGTACCTTTGTGGGTTATTTATTATTTGGTTTTGCGGTTGTTGTTTTTGAGGTAGGGTTTCACTCTAGCTCTGGCTGACTTGGAATTCACTATGTAGTCTTAGGGTGGCCTCGAACTCACGCGATCCTCTTACCTCTGCCTCCTGAGTGCTGGGATTAAAGGTGTGTGCCACCACGCCCGGCTCTCTGTCTCTCTGGCTCTTTTAACCAAAAGACAGCTTCCATAGATTGTAAAAAACATTTCATGCCCGGCGTGGTGGCGCACACTTTTAATCCCACCACTTGGGAGGGAGAAGTAAAAGGATTCTGTAAATTCGAAGCCAGCCTGGAACTACAGTGAGTTTCAGATCAGCCTGGGCTAGAGTGAGACCCTACCTCGAACACTCCCCACCCAAAATATCCTATGGTCATAATCCCCTCCAAGCACTGCTTTTTTGGGGAGGGGCGGGTGAGGGGGTGTCTGACATGGAATTCACTGTAACCCAGGCTGGCCTTGAACTCAGCCTCCCCAGTGAAGGGATAATAGTTGTGAGTCACCACGCCCGGTTCCTGGTGCCTTTTAAACCATTAGAAGGCCAGCCCATGAGATGTGGTGACACACATCAATCCCAACACTAAAAGAGGCTGATCTCGGAAGAACAAGAGTTCGAAGCCAATTTGGATTCGACTTCCGAAAGCCTCCTAGGCTACATAGCAAGGCCGTGTCTAAAATTAAGAAGCCGACCCTGCCCAAAGTAAAACTAATAAATAATAAAGAGCAGCCGGGCGTGGTGGCACACGCCTTTAATCCCAGCATTCGAAGGCAGTAGTATGAGGATTGCCATGAGTTGGAGGCCACCCTGAGACTACAGAGTGATTTCCAGGTCAGCCTGGGGTAGAGCAAGATCCTACCTGGAAAAACAGAAAGAAAAACAAAACAAAACAAACAAACAAACAAAAAAACAAATACAATGAATGGGGTGGCGGTCTCAGCCTCAGCCTACCTAAGCCGATTGGCTGCAAACGCCTCTCACAGTAGCTGCTTCCGGGCGCAGCAGGTGTTACCCACAGTAAAGAACAGCGCCTGCGCGCCGCCGGCCTCCGTGGAGTCGCTGGGCGTGACGTCATCGCGCCGCGCCGCCCTGCCTCACGCGGCGGTGGGCCATGGCCGAGACGGCAGCGGGAGTGGGCCGCTTCAAAGCCAAGTGAGCCGCGCGCGGACGGGCACGGGCGGGGTTCTGCGCGGGTCTGGGGCGGAAACCTGGCCAGGGCGAGCGTAGACGAGGCTGCAGGCAAAGAAGGGTGCTGGCCGGCGACAGCGGGGCCCGAGCGCGCGTCGACAGGCTGACGGGCGCGGAGTGGGGCGGCATGTCTCCCGGGAAGGGGCGAGCTGAGCCCCGCTGTGGCCGGAGACTTCCAGCTATCGGCGTCAGGGAACGCTTGGTTCTGTCTGGCTTCTCCGTTGAGCAAAGTCTGGAGATGGGTGGGTGGGTGTCTATCTCCATGTATATATGTGTATGTGTGTGTATATATATATATGTATGTATGTATGTATGTATACACACACACACACATACATACACACTCACTCACCGGGTTGTTGATTACCGGGTCTCGGTGTCTGTGTGTGTGTGTGTGTGTCTCTCTCTCTCTCTCTCTCTAATATCCCAGGTTGTTGTTGTTGTTGTTGATTACTGTGCTCGAGTTGGTAGGAGTGTGTGTCTCTCTCTAAATATATATATCCCGGGTTGTTGATTAGGACCAGACTCAGTTCCCAGCCACATTCTCAGTCTCCAGAGAAATCCTGAGTGGTTTGGGTTTTATGTGACAGACGAGCCTCAGTGCTCACAGCTCCCTTGTTGCGGTTGTCTGGGTAGAGAGCTTGGGTGGCTGCTTTCATCTTGACTGACTGACACGCTGCCATCTGGGAGAAAAAGGCTCAGGTCATTGACAAGACACAGGTGGGGGGCGGGGGCTTTAAGCCGCATGGTGACACCATCACTTTCTCAGAAAGGCACTAGTAAGCCGGGCGTGGTGGCGCACGCCTTTAATCCCAGCACTTGGGAGGCAGAGGTAGGAGGATCACTGTGAGTTCGAGACCAGCCTGGGACTACATAGTGAATTCCGGGTCAGCCTGGGCTAGACGAGACACTATCTCGAAAAACTAAAAATAAATAAAAGGAAGGCAGTAGTGAGTAGAGTTTTAAGAGTAGGCAGACACTTAATGAAGAGGCTAGAGTGACCACCAGAGTTCAATACTGCAATGGCCTTGACCAAGGCAGTGGAGAGAGTGGGAAGAGGGCAATATGAGTCAGATCCCAGAAATGACAGCTGGTTGAGGCATGGGCTCAGGTGAGGCTGGGGCAGAGTTGTGCTAGGCCTCACCTGTAAAGACCCTGGGAGGGTGGTATCCTAGGCCTTGCTGTCCCTAGTGCAGGGAGCCCTCAAGGCCCTTGATCTGAAAACTAGGCTGTGTTTGCCTGATTCAGGCCCACCTCTTCATTGTTTTGGGGCCTCGTGAAAACAGCAGAGCTCTGGATCACAAGCCAGTTCTGGGTCTTGACCTCTCTGTAGTGTGGATGTAGTAGCACCCACCCACAGAGCTGCCAGTTGTTTCCTGTGCAAGGGCAGGGC
Source organism: Dipus sagitta (assembly GCA_036346955.1). Lineage (NCBI taxonomy): Eukaryota > Metazoa > Chordata > Mammalia > Rodentia > Dipodidae > Dipus > Dipus sagitta. The sequence goes on along the minus strand of CM070781.1, from coordinate 111,196,316 downwards.
TTGTGGGACTGCATCCAGCACAGGGCTGAGCACTGGGGCAAGGGCATGGATAATCACTGCCCTGTTCTCCTTCCAGCTATGCTGTTGAACGCAAGATCGAGCCTTTCTATAAGGGCGGGAAAGCACAGGTACAAGCCCCAGGGGCGAGAGTGGCTGGCCATGTGAGGGCAGGGGCTGTGCTCGGCCTAGGGTTGTCACGTGGTTCTTTGGCTGAAACTCCTTTCTCCCCAGCTAGACCAGACTGGCCAATTCCTTTTCTGTGTCTGTGGTACCAAAGTCAACATCTTGGATGTGGCCTCTGGGTCTTTGCTGCGGAGCCTGGAGCAGGTGAGGACAGGGTTGGCTGGTGTGTGGGGCTGGTGAGGAGAGCAATGTTCACAGTACTCTCTGGTCTCTGCTCTTTCCTTAGGAGGACCAAGAGGACATCACTACCTTTGACCTCAGCCCTGATGATGAGGTTTGAGGGACAGGACAATAGACAGGGGTGGTAGGCAAGCTCTGGTTCCTCCCTCCCACACTGAGTTGGCAAGGGTGCCTCACCCCTCCTCCAGCTGAAGTGCACCTCACTTCCCCAGGTGCTGGTGACAGCCAGCCGGGCACTGCTGCTGGCTCAGTGGGACTGGCGAAACGGTAGTGTCACCCGCCTTTGGAAAGCAATACACACAGCCCCTGTGGCTGCCCTAGCATTTGACCCCACTTCTACACTGCTAGCCACAGGTAAGGCCCCCAGCTGGGTTAGTGGCCTGGAAGGCACGGGCGCTTCAGACACCTTCATTTCAAACACATTTCCACAGGTGGCTGTGATGGGGGCATCCGTGTCTGGGACATTGTGAGGCACTATGGGACACACCACCTTCGGGGCTCTACTGGTGTTGTGCAGTGAGTGAGGTGGTGCATGGTGGGTGGGCAGAGGCGCTGCCCTTGGGCGGGAGCATGGCTCACTGTCGCCGTCTGCCTGCAGTTTGGTGGCCTTCCACCCCGACCCTGCTCGCCTGCTGCTCTTCTCCTCAGCCACAGATGGTGCCATCCGGGTGTGGTCACTTCAGGACCGTTCATGCCTGAATGTGCTGACCGCACACTACAGTGCTGTTACCTCACTGTCCTTTAGTGCTGATGGCTCTACCATGCTCAGGTCAGCAGTTGGTCACTCGGGGCTTGGGAAGAAGGGGAGGCTCAGACAGTGGGGGCCAATGCTGACTTGAACTGAGGGATCTATTTCTCTTCAGCTCTGGCCGTGACAAGATCTGCATGGTCTGGGACCTTCAGAGCTTCCAGGCCACAAGGACTGTGACAGTGTTTGAGGTGGGGTTACCTGTGGGCCAGGGCCAGTGAGTTGGGTGGGGTTGGGGGCCACGGCTGCAGTCTTTTGACATCAGTCATTCCCAGAGTGTGGAGGCTGCTGTGCTGTTGCCTGAAGAGCCAGCTCCTGCATTGGGTGTGAAGAACTCAGGCCTGCACTTTTTAACGGCTGGTGACCAAGGTATGTGGGTGGAGCTGGCCACAGTCAGACCACAGACAAAGGGAATTGTGCCATTCTCAGCCCCCAACAGCCCTTGTTCTCACACAGGAGTCCTCCGCGTGTGGGAGGCAGCTTCTGGACAGTGTGTGTACACCCAGCCACAGCTGCCGTGCCCAGGGCAGGAACTGACCCACTGTGCCCTGGCCCGCACTGCTGACTTACTCCTCAGTGTCACTGCAGACCACAACCTGCTTCTCTACGAGGCACATTCCCTACAGCTTCAGAAACAAGTTAGTGCCTGCTTGTGCCCAGCGTGAGGGTAGGGCACCTCTCCTCCACTCACCAGTGAGCCATGGCTCACATCCTTTCTGCCCCCCCAGTTTGCTGGCTATAGCGAGGAGGTGTTGGATGTCCGATTCCTTGGACCTGAGGACTCCCATATTGTTGTGGCCTCTAACAGTCCTTGCCTAAAAGTGTTTGAACTGCAGACTTCAGCCTGCCAGATTCTTCATGGTCACACTGGCAAGTTGAATCCCCCTGGCACCCCTGATAGCTGTCCCCTGACACCTTGCCTCACTTAATCTCTGACCACTTCTCCCTCCCATCCCAGACATTGTTCTGGCCCTGGATGTGTTCCGGAAAGGATGGCTCTTTGCCAGCTGTGCCAAGGTGAGGCCCCATGAGAGATGTGAACATACAGATTTCCCAAGTGGGTAAACCAAGGCAGTAGGGCTATGGCCTAGCCTCTCTTCTTTCCATCCCAGGATCAGAGCATCCGCATCTGGAGGATGAGCAAGGCTGGCCAGGTGACCTGTGTGGCTCAGGGCTCTGGGCACACACACAGCGTGGGCACCATCTGCTGCTCTAGGTAGTTGGTCGGGGCTCGATCCAGAGATATCAGAGGAGGTAGAGGCCCAAGCCATTGGCGTTCCAGCTCAGGAGGGCAAGGGAGGGGAGAATGTGGAGCAGAGAACAGTCCCAGAGAGCCCCATGTGCCATGGGGAATTCCTTGGAAGTGTCCTTGGGGCAAGGTGAGCAAAGGGGGAAAGATGTTGGAGTAGTGAGAATAGCTGAACAAGATAGCATTGGAGAAGGGAACCCTCCTTTAGGGCTGGGCCTCATGGTTGGGATCCAGTTGCTGGGTCTGGTGGCACTGAGGGTGGGTGGCGCGGGCAGAAGAAACCAGGGGTATTTGGAGGTGACTCAGGCCAGTAGGCATCTTGGGACAGTCTCTTCCCCTCCTGTGTTGGCTGCAGGCTGAAAGAGTCCTTCCTGGTGACAGGCAGCCAGGATTGCACTGTGAAGCTGTGGCCCCTTCCTGAAACCCTGCTATCCAAGAACAGAGCTGTGGATACTGAGCCCATCCTGGTGCAGGCCCAGACCACCCAACGCTGTCATGACAAGGTGACCACATAGGACTCCTAGGGTTGGGGCCCTGGTTGAGCCCTTGCTGAGATAGGAGTCTGAATTTTGCCACTTGTTCCCATCATCAGGATATCAACAGTGTGGCTGTCTCCCCTAATGACAAGCTGCTGGCCACGGGCTCACAGGACCGCACAGCTAAGCTCTGGGCTCTGCCTCAGTGCCAGCTGCTAGGTGTTTTCTCAGGCCACCGACGTGGCCTTTGGAATGTCCAGTTCTCGCCCATGGACCAAGTGCTAGCCACAGCCTCGGCTGATGGCACCATCAAGCTGTGGTCACTGCAGGACTTTAGCTGTCTCAAGGTAAGTAGTGTTCCTAGTCCAGGCCCTCCCCATTGGGTGACACCTGTCACACCCTTTCCCTGTCCCTCCCCTGTAGACTTTTGAGGGGCACGATGCTTCTGTGCTGAAGGTGGCCTTTGTTAGCCGTGGCTCACAGCTGCTGTCCAGGTGAGTGGGTTGTGGCAGGTGGGAGTTGCAGTGGGGGCAGGCCCCTACACTGACTCCCTGCCGATCTCAAACCCAGTGGCTCTGATGGGCTTCTGAAACTGTGGACCATCAAGAGCAATGAGTGTGTGCGGACGCTAGACGCCCATGAGGACAAGGTCTGGGGACTGCACTGTAGTCGGCTGGACAACTACGCTCTCACTGGTGGCAGCGACTCACGAGTCATTCTCTGGAAGGTTGTGGGCCCCAACGGCTGGGACAGGGTGGTACCAGGGATAGTGTGAGGATCTCTGTCTGATACCAGTCTTCATTCCAGGATGTGACAGAAGCTGAGCTGGCAGAGGAGCAGGCCAAGAGGGAGGAACAAGTGGTCAAGTAAGCCTAGGCTCAGCAGTGACCCCCTGCAGGCCCCTGCCATGTAGCTTAAAGAAATAGGATAGGATGGCTGTCACACCTGTGGGTTCCCAGGCACAGTCAGGGATCCATAGTGGTCCTGTCCTTCCCTCCCACCAGGCAGCAAGAACTAAACAATCTGCTCCATGAGAAGCGGTACCTGCGGGCACTGGGCCTGGCTATCTCTCTGGATCATCCCCACACCGTGCTGACCATTATTCAAGGTCAGTACCAGCCCCAGGAGCAGGCTGGAGGAAGGCTTGGGGAACCATTGAACCCCTTCCTTAAGGTTTTATTTCCATCTCACAGCTATCCGAAGGGATCCCGAGGCCAGCGAGAAGCTGGAGGACACTGTGCTCCGACTGCGGCGAGATCAGAAAGGTCTGGGGGCAGACGGGAAGGAGTCACTGGGTGGGGGAAGTAGTCTGGTGGGCAGAGCAGGGTGGAATGGCCTGGAAGGCCGGGTGACCCATCCCTCTGTCCACAGAGGCCCTGCTTCGCTTCTGTGTCACGTGGAACACCAACTCCCGGCATTGCCATGAAGCACAGGCTGTGCTGGGTGTGCTGCTGCGGCACGAGGCCCCTGAGGAGCTGCTGGCCTATGAGGGTGTGCGTGCTGCTCTGGAAGCCCTGCTGCCCTATACTGGTATGTGGGCGCAGGCGGGGTCAGGGAGCATCCTAATGGGTGTGTGGACCCACTGACCACCTTTTCTCCTCCAGAGCGGCACTTTCAGAGGCTTAGCCGGACACTGCAGGCAGCCACCTTCTTGGATTTCCTGTGGCACAACATGAAGCTGTCCCCTCTCCCTGCCGCCCCCCCAACCTTGTGAGACACATAAAGTTACACTTTTTTATGTTGGTTTATAATGTGGATCTCAGCAATCTTTCCCAAGGTCCTTGGTCATGGTCAAGCAGAATCCCACTCTAGGGGCTAAAGGCCACCCCTGCCAGCCTGGTACAGTAAGGTTTTGCAAGGTTATTTTAAGTTTTACTTACAGAAAGTGGGGAGTTGACCAGCCAGGGAGACCCACTCTTCATTCAGAAGACTGGATCCTCTGTGTTTGGGGTGGACAGTTGCAGGGTTACATATACCCTCAAGGGGGGCTCTTGGTCCCTGTGCCCCTCCCCAGTGCCCTGCGGGTGACAGTGCAGCAGCGGCTCTGAATGGCACTCGGTTGGGGGCGAGCAGGCACTGCAGGAGGAGCTGTCCTGGCTTCAGCCACCATGTCCTCCCTGTGGTCGCCACTGAGGAGTCCTGGCCCACTGAGGAGCGAGCCCAGCCCTTGTGGCTGTAGTAGTACTGCAGGGAGCAGGCCTGTCCTGCCAGCATACCTGGGAAGAATGTGGAACATGATCAAGGCTTTGTCCTCTGCTTCAGAGCCCCTCCCAACCAGACAGTGGCCCGCCCTCCCCCAACCCACATCACACACCTGCACACCCACCAGCCACGGTCTGAGGTTTCCAGAACATGCACACGTGCCCCCACTGGCACTGAGAGCTCATCGGTGCGCTTGCCCTCGTAGGCACGAGTAGCACAGAACTGGGCTCCTGAAGTGGGTTTTGGGGGATCACTATGAGTATAAAGGCCAGAATCCTGACCTACCTTTCAGGGTGCTTTATTGTCCTGAATCCCATTTGAATTTTCCTAGAGCTATGGGCACCAAGCACATACTTCACCATCACCTCCCACCCCAACTTTGTCACAAGGTTCATTGGTAGGCTTGGAGTGGGGGTAAGTTCATACCATTGTTCTGCAGAGCCAGATCTGCCTGCCAGCCCTGGCCCAGTGCCACCTCCAGGTAGGGAGCTGGAAACCAGGCTACCTGCTGGTCCTCGTTCTCCACTAGCCACCAGCCTGTGTGATAGAGGCCAGGAAAAGCTTGGGTGCCAAGGCCTGTTCCAGTCCTAACCAGAGGGCAGGGTCCTTAGATTCCAGTCCTGTGGTCCTCCTACCTGACGGGTGTCTTAGTAGAACACCCAGGCTTTCCTGGGCCTGCACGTGGAAGGGCCTGTCTTGTATGTCCAGGGTGTGGAAGGGCTGTAAGCAGCGCAGGCTCTGCGCTTCCACACTGTGGATGACAGGGCTGCTCACAGGCTGAGATGAGGGCTTCTCAGGAGCTGGCAGGATCACCAAGCTGGGCAGGGGACACATGGGAGGGATGAGTGGGTGGGAAATGCCCCATTCCCTACATATGCACATCAGCCCAGTCTTCCAATCTTCCCCATCTCATCTGCCCTCCTACAAATGTTTGCATGGGCTGGGAGTGGGATGCGTGCCAAGCACCTGCCGGGAGGCAATGCAGGCTCCAAGTCCCGGGGTTGCGCGGAGAAGAAGTCGGTGAGCACCGAGCTCTGGGACACGCGCTCGGAGGCTGCTAACAGCCCCTGCGCATAAGTGTCCAGCAGCTTCAAGCGTCCCAGGCCTCGGCTAGTGCGCCCCCCGCGGGCCAGCAATGGAACATCTGTGGGGACACGATGATGCATTGAGGGTGACTTCCACCTAGCTTTTTTTTTTTTGTTTTTGTTTTTGTTTTACAAGGTAGGGTCTCACTCTGGTCCAGGCTGACCTGAAATTAATTATGTAGTCTCAGGGTGGCCTCGAACTCTCAGTGATCCTCCTACCTCTGCCTCCCAAGTGCTGGGATTAAAGGTGTGAGCTTTTAAAAATAATTTTTAAAATTTATTTGAGGGGGAGGCAGATAGAGAATGGGCGCGCCCGGGCCTCTAGTCACTGCAAACGAACTCTAGATGCATGTGCTACCATGTTCATCTGGCTTACATGGGTACTGGGGAATCGAACCTGGGTCCTTTAGCTTTACAGGCAAGTGCATTAACCACTAAGCCATCTCTCCAGCCCCCAAAAATTATTTGAGAGGGAGAGAGGGGGCGTGCCAGGGCCTCCAGCCACTGCAAACAAATTCCAGACGCATGCACCACCTTGTGCATCTGTTTTATGCAGGTGTTTGGAAATTGAAACCTGAGTCCTTAGGCTTTGCAGGCAAGTGCCTTAACTGCTCTGCAATCTCCCCAGCCACACCCACCCCCACCTAGTTTTAACTGCTCTGCCCCTCTTGGGACCCTGGCAAGGGATAAGTCTGACCTGGAAGCTTCGGGAGAATTCGGTCTGACCTCCGCAACAGGCCTGCCTCCACTGGAAAGGTCTCCTTGAGGATCTTCTGGGAGGGAGAAATAGGGTGTGGGTATCCTAAGAGCCCACGGAAGGGTCGTTCCAGTGTAAAAGAAAGGGACATCCTTGGACAGGAGTCACCAATGGATATATACCAGGAGTTTGCTTGCCGTAGGGAGTTCCGTTGTCACTTACCTGGAGCTGCTTGAAGTCATCCCAGCTCCTTCGCACAAACATGTCACTGTTGTCTGACCAGCGCACAGAGAAGGCAAACGTCTGTATCAGGAAAGATTGAGTGAGGAGCCTTCTTGAATTTGGGCCAGGCACTCCCTCGGTCTCCTTTGAGGACCAGCAGGGCGCCCACTGAAGTAATACCTGGAGTCGGTTCATCTGAACCAGGGCCACCGTGCGCACTGATACTGGGTGCCTGGGGTCTGCCATAGCTGGTGTCTCCTGTTGGGTGATTCTGGAGTGTAACAGGGAATCCAGCAGCCTTCTGGCTTTGAGGGGGCTCTGAGCAGCCGGAAGAAATGGTATGGAATTTCCCAGTGCTGTCCTAAGCCAAGTCCCTTTAAAACAGCCACACCCCTAGGACTTTCTTAGTTTCCTGGTTGTCTCCAGCTTAAGATCTGAAGGGATACACCCCAGAATCTTGGGGGGCCCAAGCAAGTGCAGGTGGGAGGAAGAATGCACTTCTGTGCTATCCTGAAGCAGGGGGCTGAGGGGCTGGGACTGCCACCTAAGGCTCCCTCCCTCCTCTGGCCATGGGAAGTGGGCAAAGGGGAAGGCTCAGCAAAGTGCCGCCTCTCCCTGCCTGTCCCCATCCCCCCACCAGGCTGTAACCTGCCAGGGTGTGTCCAACAGTTTTGTCTCTTGAACTTGCCTGCGGGGCTCTGTGTTATCATCAGAACCATTTCTAGAATTAAGGAAGGGTCTCTAGATGTACCCAGGTTGGAGAAAAGAAATTTGTGTTATTTTTGCTATTGTTCTACTACTGTTACCCACCCTCAGGCAGGGTCTCACTTTAGTTCAGGCTGACCTGAAACTCACTTTGTAAACCCCAAACTGGCCTCATACTCGCAGCAATCTTCCTGCCTCAGCCTCCCAGATGCTGTGACTAAAGGCATGTGCCACCACTCCAGACTCAGGAAATTTGTGTTAAATACATAATTACCATGAACCTTTCCACACAAGTTAGGGGAGGAGGAAACCTCACAGGTTCCCTCCAGAAGTCACCTTGCTACCCTTGGGAAAACAGAGCAGGAAGAATGGCCAGGTTTTGGTCACTGACACTTGGGTTGGTAGTTTTTGAGAGCCACTTCCTCCCCATCTCCCCCTCACCCCCCCCCCCAGGTAGGGTCTCACTCTCACTCCAGGCTGGTCTCCAATTCAAGGGGATCCTCTTACCTCAGCCTGGGCACTGGATCTAAAGGCATGCACCGACCACACCCAGCTTTGTTTAAAGGCAGGATCTAACTCTAGCCCTGGCTAACTCATTCTGTAGCACAGGCTGGCATCAAACTGTCAGTAGTCCTACCTTAGACTCCTGAGTGCTGGGATTAGAGTTGTAAACCACTGTACTGGGGGAGGAGAGCCACTTCTGAATCCACGATTTAGCCCAGTTTACTGTAACCTGTGTGGTAAGGAGTGATTCATTCCATTTGCTGTCCTGTAAACCCAGAGCAGATGACCCACCTAAGTGCCCCAACCTTCTGCGTCTGCTTCCTTATACTACAGATTTCCTTAGCCCCAACTAACCTCGTTGCAGGGCGCTTCCTCCTGGAACTGGGGCCACAGCTGTGTCAGGATTGGCCTACTGCAGCCCCTCTGGAGGGGTCAGCTTCTGGGCATCCCTCCAGGAAAGTGGCTCACCCCTCACAAAAGGCCTTTGTGTGCATCTCACCAGCAGTTCTCTCTGAAGCCCTCCAACCTCTGATCTTGGCCCACGTAGTGAATACCTGCTGATACAGGAGCCTGGCAGAGTGCCTTAGCTCAGCTGTTACCCTCTCCCTCAGCGGAGGGCCCCTCTGGCCTGGTAAGATACAAACTGCGAGAGACCCCTGCTCCTTTGTGGAGGAATGTCACTTGATGTGATCATAGCCGGCATGGTGTGACTTCAGTCTTTGTTTGACATGACCTTACGTAACCTGGCTGTGACCCCCATCTTGCCTGCCAGGTAATCTTGGCACATCCTCCACCCCATACAAGGATAAACTGAGCCGTTACAATAGTCAGCCTGTGGGTTCCCTGCCAGGCACTGACATGTGACATCTCTGTGTGTTTTCTTGTTTTGAGATGAGGTCTTATTCTGTGGACCAGGATGAGCCTTAAACTTGCAGCAATCTTTTAACTTACTCTCCCAAGTTCTGAGAGTACAGAGAAAGCCATACATAGTTTTATTTGGGAAAGGGCCCTGTGTAGACTGTGTGGTGTGATTATATGTGTATATGTAAGTAAAACACATATATGTAATATATATGATTGTTTATTTGCTGGCAAGCATTTTAACTGCTAAGCCACATATATATACATATTTGGGGGCTGGAGCAACGATTTAGTGGTTAAGGTGCTTGCCTGTGAAGCCTGAGGACCCAGGTTTGGCTTCCCAGAACCCACATAAGCCAGATGCACATGGTGGCACATGTGTCTGGAGGTCATTTGCAGTGGCTGAAGGCCCTGAGGCATGCCCATTTTTTTTCTCTCAAATAAAAATGAAATATAGCTGGACATAGTAGTACACACTTTTAATCCCAGCATTTGGGAGGCAGAAATAGGAGAATCACTGTGAGTTCAAGGGCAGCCTGAGACTACATATTGAATTCCAGAGTGAAACCCTACCTCAAAATTAAAATAAAATAAAATAAAATAAAGCTGAATATAGTGGCACATGCCTTTAATCCCAGCACTTGAGAGGCAGAGATAGGCGGATTGCCATGAGTTTGAGGCCACCCTGAGATTACATAGTGAATTCCAGGTCATCCTGGGCTAGAGTGAGACCCTACCTTGAAAACCCAAAACTATTATAAGGCTGGAGAGATGGCTTAGCAGTTAACCCATATAAGCCAGAAGCACCAGGTGGCACATGCATCTGGAGCTCATTTGCTGCAGCTGGAGGCCCTCACGCCCATTCTCTTTCCTTCTGTCTGCCCCTCTCAAATAAATAAATAAAATATTTTTAAAATTATATACATATTTGGGAGGAGAGAGATAGTAGGGGAGCACCAGGGCCTCTTGTGCTGCAAACTCCAGATGTATGTGCCTCTTTGTGCATCTCGCCATTTGGCTTTATGTGGGTATTGGGATATTGAACCCAGGCTGTCAGGCTTTTCAAGCAAGTGCTTTTAACTGCTGAGGCACCCCCTAGCCCTGATTAGTTTTTTTTTTTTTTTTTTTTTTTTTCAAGGTAGGGTCTCACTCTAGCCTCTGCCCGTCAAATGCTGGGATTAAAGACTCGCACCACCATGGCTGACTGATTATATTTTCTTCATTTACTTATCTATGTGTATGTGAAAGAGAGAAGGCTAGTCTCTTCCTGCTGCAAATGAATGGCTTGACACAGAGTACCCAAGAATTGAACCTGGGCCAGCAGGCTTTGCAAGCAAGCACCTTCATCTCCCTAGTTCTAGCTTTTTATTTATTTTTATTTACTTGAAAGCAACAGACAGAGAGAGCATGAGCGTGCCAGGGCCTCCAGCCACTGCAAGCGAACTCAAACTCCAGATGCATGTGCCCCCTTGTACATCTGGCTTACATGGGTCCTGGGGAATCAAACCTCAAACCCGGGTCCTTAGGCTTCACAGGCAAGCACTTAACGGCTAAGCCATCTCTCCAGCCCTCCAGCTCTAGTTTTTGAGAAAACTCAAGTACATTCCAGTTGCTTGTAAGCCACCTTTGTCTACCTTACAATAAAAACCCTTTTCTCTTGCCTTAAGATGAATAGTTCAGTCTGTGAGCTCGTATAGTGTACTTTGAACAAGTTTGGATTTATCTGCCTCTTTCTCTGTCTTGTCTCATTTTCTCCAGGCTGGTCTCAAACTCTTGTTGATCCTTATACCTATCTCCTGAGTGCTGGGTTAAACTTGCACCACTACACCCCGCTGACCTTGAATTTCTTATCCTCCTATCTCCATTTCACTAGTACTGGGACTACAGATGTGTGCCACCATACCCAGGATTATGGTATAGTGATGATGAGAGATATGTTAAGCAAGTACTCTACCGAGCTACATCCCTAACCTCGTATTTATTTTTTTTGTTTTTTATTTTTATTTATTTATTTGAGTGACAGAGAAAGAGGCAGAGAGAGAGAGAGAATGGGCGCGCCAGGGCTTCCAGCCACTGCAAACGAATTCCAGACGTGTGCGCCCTTTGTGCATCTGGCTAACGTGGGTCCTGGGGAATCGAGCCTTGAACCGGGGTCCTTAGGCTTCACAGGCAAGCGCTTAACCGCTAGCCATCTCTCCAGCCCCTCATATTTATTTTTGAGTTGGTTTTCTCACACTAGCCTAGGCTGACTTGGAATTCACTATGTAGTGTCAGGCTGGCTTCAAACTCACAGCAATCCTACCTCTGCCTCTCTAGGTGCTGGGATTAAAGGCGTGGCAAATTTTTGTTTGCAAAATAGAGAATGGCCATGCCAGGGCTTCTAGCCTCTGCAAAGGAACTCCAGATGCATGCACCATGTTGTGCATGTAGCTTTATGTGGGCACTGGGGAATCAAACTCAGGCCAGCGGGCTTTGCAAGAAGTGCCTTTGGCCACTGAGCAATCTCCCAAGGCTTTTTTTTTTTTTTACGGTTTTTCGAGGTAGGGTCTCACTCTCGCCCAGGCTGACCTGGAATTCACTATGTAGTCACAGGGTGGCCTCAAACTCACGGCGACCCTCCTACCTCGACCTCCCCAGTGCTGAGATTAAAGGCGTGTGCCGCCACGCCGGGCTTCCCCGGGCCTTTTCATTGTTTTGTTTTTTTTCTGAGATAGAGTAGGCTGACTTCGAATTCACTCTGTAGTCCCAGGGTCGCCTAATCTACCCTGTCTGGGGGGGCGGGGGAGAAAAAAGCACACACATAAATTGTAGAGGTGGACTTGATAACCCTTTATCCCAGGCTATGGCACAGAGGCGCCCCTGCAGTTGCAACCTCTCGCGGCCAGGGTGCGTTACCATGGTACCGGTCGCGTCCCCCACCCGCCCCCCAGCCCTAAAGAGGTCTGGTCTGCCGAGGCCCCGCCCCCGCGTTGCCATGGCGCCCTCGGAGGGGGTCGGGGGAGCGAGTCGGCGGCTAGGTCCGGAGCCCGCGGGCGGGTAACGGGGTCCGAGCCGAGCGATGGGGGCGTCGCCCGCGCCATGCCCGACAGCGTGCCCTTGGCCTGGGAGAAGCCGGGCGACGACACGCCGGGGCCGCACCGTCACGACCCGAGACGCCGCCTGCGACTCCGCCCCGCCGCCAGGCTCCGCCCTCGGCCCCGGCTCGCGCGCCGTCCCCGCCGGCCTTCCGGAGGCCCCGCCGGCCCGGCAGGCTGTGCGCCGGCAAGATGTCCGCGCCCGCGGAGCCCGGCGGCTCCTCCCGCCGCCTCTTCTCCTTCCTGCCGGCCGGCGCGCGCTCCGACGTGACGGACGACCCCGAGACGGACGCGCGGGGCCGCGGCGCGGGCCGTCGGGATGCCGCCGCCTCGCTCGCGACCGCGGAGCCGCAGGGCACGGAGCGCGGCAAGCGGCCCTGCCGGGCCTGCGTGGACTTCAAGTCGTGGATGCGGGCGCAGAAGGTGCGGACGCCCCACCTGAGCTCGCGGCCCGGGCCCTCCAACACACGGCCCGCGTTCGCGGGGACGGCCGCCCCACGGCCATACACCGTTAGACCCTAACGCAGAGCAGCGAGCGGCGCTGGCAGGGGCTGGAAAAGGGAGTTCTGCCCGGCGTGGTGGCGCACGCCTTTAATCCCAGCACTCGGGAGGCAGAGGTAGGAGGATCGCCGTGAGTTCGAGGCCAGCCTGAAACTACATAGTGAGTTCCAGGTCAGCCTGGGCTAGAGTGAAACCCTACCTCAAGGCAAAACAAAGTTTGTCTATCTGTTTGTTTTGCGATACTGGGATTGGAACTCAAGGCCTCTTTCGTTGCAACGCAAGCACTCTGCCGCTGGGGGAACTTTGGGCTTCTGGTTGGGGTTGGATCGGCGGGGGGGAGGGGGGGCTGAGAATGAACTGACCTTCAGTCGGCTTACTTCTGCAGCGAGACGTCAAGTTTAGGGAGGACTGTCCACAGGACCGGGAGGAGCTGGGTCGCCACACTTGGGCTTTCCTCCACACCCTGGCTGCCTATTACCCGGACATGCCCACCCCAGAACAGCAGCAAGATATGGCCCAGTTCATACGTATATTTTCCAAGTTTTACCCGTGCGAGGAGTGTGCAGAAGACATCAGGAAAAGGTAAAAGCTACAACTGCCCCTTTGCTAGGAAGGATCCTGGAAGCGGGCCTGGCTCATGTCACAGTGAGGCCTAGAAAAGTAAGAGGTGACCAAGAGAGCAGTGGGTCACGTGAGCAGTCTCCTTTCCCCTCAAAGGTGTGTATCTGCTGCCTTGAGCCTCCTAGGAAGGGTTTCCCTGCCACTTCCCTGTTTAGTGGGCCTCTAAGCAGGTTGGCTAGGACTCCACATTGCCTAACTTCCGGGACTGGTTACTGGCTTTAAGAACATGGGAGCCTTTTCACTGAGGCATCCAAGAGCCTAGCCTGTTTCCATAGGCCTTCTAGGCATGGCTGCACTTGCTTCTTGAAGCCTGAGCAGTTAGATGGAGGTCTGTTGCCGAACCAGGACACTGGGTGTCTGGTGCTAAGAAATGGTTATGCAGTTGTGCCAGGCCCCACCCCTCTGCACTCTGCCTGGGGCCAGAAACTGAGATGAGGTCCTGTGATTGTTATAAGGTTGTAAAATTCTCTGCTTTACTGTCTTGCCCCTGGGCTCTTGTCAGGGTTTGCCAAGTTCCACAGGTCGGTGTGTAAGCAGCTTTGGGAATCCAAGGTTCCCTTAGGGTCAGCCATGCGGCTTGGCATTCCTGTCCCTTAGAGCGTGAAGTCACTCCCAGGTGTAGCTCACAGGGGTGCCCTATCTTCCCTCCCTCAGGCACGGGCAGAGACAGAGGCTGCTGTCTCCTTAACTCCTTCCTATGCTTCCCCCATGCAGGATAGGCAGGAACCAGCCAGACACGAGCACTCGGGCATCCTTCACACAGTGGCTGTGCGGCCTGCATAATGAGGTGAACCGCAAGCTGGGCAAGCCGGTCTTTGACTGCTCCAGAGTGGATGAGCGCTGGCGCGATGGCTGGAAGGATGGCTCCTGTGACTAGAGAGTGGCCAGCCAGAGTCCATGGGGCAACCAGCCAGCATCCCTGGACAGCCTCGCTGGAGAGGGACAGGGTACTGATTAAAGTGCATCTGAGCCACAGCCTGTCGTCTCAGTTGGGTGATCCCCAAGATACTGCTCACTGGACCGTCACCTCAGATTTAGAGAAGTGGAGGCACCCACTTCATACACGCCAATGGCCTCCTCAGCCGAGGTCCCTTAAGGCTAAAGGTGAGGGAGGTCAGAAACGCCCAGGCTGCCGCTTACCATTCATGATGCAGCTTCGTCTGCCCCACACATTGGGCACAGTTGCCTCATGGGCAGATACACCAGGCCAGGCCATTGCTTTCCCACTATATAGGTGGAGACACCTACAGAGATGTGGCCCCGGCAGCTCTGTGCTGTTGCCATGTCAAGACTGAGGCCGGGGGGGGGACGACTGCGTATTCTGTGCACTGACCCCCCCCCCAGGGAAAAAGCTCTGGCAAGGGTACACCAACCATGCTGCTCGCTGCTTGCCTGGCACATGGATTTCCATAGCTATGCCAGCTCTGTCAGCAAGGGATTCTGGGAGAAGCTTCCTCAGAGCTTGAGATCAAAATAAAATGGTGAGGTGACTGAGGACTAACCTGGTTTCCATGTGCTTTGTACTGGGGTTTGCAGCAGTGGACAGGCCTGTTTCTGTCTCCCTGCTTAGCTGAATCCTTCAGTCTCATCCTAGCAGAATTCACTACTGGGCAGCTGAGAGAGGAGCTTCCGCGGGTGGAAGAGAATGCTGGATGGATTTGAAGGTAGAGCCAGAGAATTCCCAGAAGCTGAAGGAGATTGGGAGAACTGTGGGTGGGAATGGGAGTTGGCAGCTGGAATTTGCTCTATGCATCAGAGGGGTGCAGACTGTTGAGAATAACAGCCTTAAGGTAACCTGGACCCAGCTTTTGGCATTCCCTGGACTTAGCTCCACCTGTCCCCAAGCAAGTCACCTAGCCACAGCAGTTTAGCAGCAGTATTTCCTGTGGTCATAAAGCTGTGGGTACCTTTATCCTCTGTGTCTCAGCCTCTTCCTGGTGAGTACCAACTCTGGCAGGCCTGTGTCTCCGGTGTAGCTGCAGCACCTCCAGCCAAGAAGCTCCTTGGCTTCTGCGGAGCCATCCAGAGGGGCCACCTGTGGAGACAGGTGCACAGGCGGAGATGTTGCTGCTCCACCAGGTATGGGGCTTCGCTGGCCTCCTGAGGCATAATGCACCTGTGCCATAGGACCAGGGCCTCCCAGCTCAGGACACACTGCCTGAATTTGGGTTTTTGCCTTCACCACCTCACTTCCTTTTTCCCCTAGCTGGCTTTCCTTAAGGTTTGCTCCCCAAGAAAAGTCTTCATTTAGCCTCAGACAGTTTCCCAGAGAGCCTAGGGCAGGACAAGTGGAACCCTAGTACAAAGTGGCCTTTGAGAGGTGTGAGCACATACAGTAAGACAGCCAACGTGAGGGTTGAAGAGATAGCTCAGTAGGTAAGTGCTTGCCATGGAAGCATGAGGACCTGAGTTTAGATCTCTCTAACCCACCTAACAGCTGGGCATGGCACTTGAGCCTTAATCCCAGCACTGGCTAAGCAGAGACAAGAGGATCCCTGGGACCTGCTGGCTAGCAAGCCTAGCTGATCATTGAGATCCTGTCTAAAAGTGACTAACCCAGGCATGGCACACACCTTTAATTCCAATACTCTGAAAACAGAGGTAGGAGGATTCCTGTAAGTTCAAGGTCAGCCTGGGCTGAAGTGACACTCTACCTTGAAAACAACAACAAAAAAGTTAAAGGTGAAGAGCAATTGAGGAAGACGCCTGACATAAACCTCTGGCCTCTACATGCATGTGTACATGTATGCTCACATACTTAAAAATGGATACACACACATGCAAAAAAAGTAGACTAACCTCTGCTTCCTGACTAGATGCTGTGTGACCAGCTGCCTGAAGCTCCTGCCACCATGATGTGCTATATCCTCTAGAAATGTGAACCAAAATAAGCCCTTAATATACGGGCTGTGTAGCTGGAGGGATGCCTCAGCGGTTAAGGCATTATCCTGCAAAGCCAAAGGACCCATGTAAGCCAGATGCACAAGGTGGAGCATGAATGTGGAGTTCATTTGCAGTGGCTGGAGGTCCTGGAATGCCCATTCTCCCTTCCTCTCTCTGCATCTTAAATAGTTAGTGCCGGGCATGGTGGCACACGCCTTTAATCCAAGCACTCGGGAGGCAGAGGTAGGAGGATTGTAGTGAGTTCAAGGCCACCCTGAGACTACACAGTGAGTACCAGGTCAGCCTGGGCTAGAGTGAGACCCTACCTTGAAAAACCAAAAAAAGCAACAACAAAAAACCTAGCAAGATAGATGGCTCAGCAGTTAAATGTACTCGCTTGCAAAACCTACAGGCCCTTGTTCAATTCCCCAGTACCCACATAAAGCCAGATGCACAAGGTGGAACATGCATCTGTTTGCAGTGGCAAAAGGTCCTGGTATGCACATTCTCTGTCTTCTCTGATTGCAAATAAAATATTTTTAAAAATAAAGAGAAAATGGCCATGGTGCACACCTTTAATCCCAGCACTCTGGAAGACCACTGAGTTCAAGGCCACCCTGAGACTACATAGTGAATTCCAGGTCAGCCTGGGCTAGAGCAAGACCTTACCTTGAAAAACAAAACAAACATAGGGGGCTGGAGAGATTGCTTAGTGGTTAAGGCACTTGCCAAACCCAGATTTGACTCCCCAGTACCCACGTAAAGCCAGATAGATACACAAGGTGGTGCATGCATCTGGAATTTGTTTGCAGTGGCTAGAGGCCTCGGTGTGCCCATTCTTTCTCTCTTGCTTGCTCTTACTCTCAATAAGAGCCAACAAGCCAGACGTGGTGGCGCACGCCTTTAATCCCAGCACTCAGGAGACAGAGGAATATCACCACTAGTTCGAGGCCACCCTGAGGCTACATAGTGAATTCCAGGTCAGCCTGGGCTGGAGTGAGACCCTACCTCGAAAAATCAAAAAATAAAAAATAAAAATAAATAAGAGAGCCAACAGAGAAAGTTAAACTGCAAGGCACCTCAGGCTCACAGGTCACAGACCTGGCAAGATTGCCAAGAAGAGGCTCATAATGGCTCTGGAGGTAGCTCAGAAGCAGAGTGCTTGCCTAACATGTTTAAGGCCCTGGGTTCCATTCCTAGCACTGAAAAAAAAAAAAAAAAAAAAAGTTACATGAGATCTGTATTAGAAGTTTAACTGTAGGGAGAAGCCAACGTAATCAGGAATGGGGGGGTCACTACCCAGCTTGAGTTCAGATGGGGGAACTCAATTATGCTGGGGTTCCAAGGAAAAGTGGGGACAAGGAAGCACAGTTTGAGTTTGCTGCTAAGTGGAAGAGTGGCAGGGAAGCTAGATCCAGAGCAGTGCTTGTGCCAAGTGTGGCGGCGCATGCCTTTAATCCCAGCACTCGCACTGGGGAGGCAGAGTTTTGGAGGGTCACTGTGAGTTTGAGGCCACCCTGAGACAGACTACATGGTGAATTCCAGGTCAGCCTGGGCTACAGGGAGACCCTATCTCAAAAAAAAAAAAAAAAAAAAAACCAGAACGCAGTGTTTGTGTTTTCAAAGAATGCTTGGGGGCCGATGAAAGTGATCCAGGAAATAGGATGAGAGATAACAGACAGGAGAGGTCCGCTACACAGAGGACAGGGAATAGGACTGGATGCACAGTGCACAGACTTGACCAAACTGGTGGGAGGCACCTCGGCCCACACATGGTCTGCTCACACATGTCAAGGAGTTTCAGATCTGAACCCATAGGTTCCTCAAGGGCTAAAGGCACTTCCATCTGTCCACACTTCCTGTTGCAGAGTGCATAGGAGACAGTAAAGTGCTTGGCACTGTACGGTTCTAATCTAATAGACTTATTCCTGATTTTGGTTCCAGGGAAGACCAGAAACAGGTAATCAGAGGCTGTTTTCATGCTTTCCCACTGCATTCTCCCTTCTGCTAATGTGAGCAACGTAGTCATTCAGATTCTTGCCATCCTGGAGCAAAAGGAGCATGAAGAGGAACTGTCACTCGGGCTGGGGAGTCTGTGGGAACTCCAGCAAGGGCCAGAGCAGATAGGCATCAGCTGGGCCAAGCTCCCACCTCTACTGCTTCTCCCCACTCTGGACTTAGGATAGCTCCAGGTCTACAAAGGAGGCCTGGGGACACCACCTGGCCAGAGGAAGGGAGCAGAGATGTCCAACATTAATAACCCTGTTGTCTACAGTGGACTCTGCCTGCAGACAAATGTCCCTATAGCCTTCTGAAGGAGAACCCTAGGGTGCAGTAGGGGTGTGAGCTTCAAGGAACAGGTGTGCACCAGGGCTTTGGTCTGGCCTGAGGTTTTTTTGGTGTCCCCCCCACCCCCGAGGTAGGGTCTCACTCTAGCACAGGCTGACTTGGAATACACTATGTAGTCTCAGGGTGGTCTCAAACTCACAAAGATCTTCCTACCTCTGCCTCCCGAGTGCTGGGATTAAAGGCATGCACCACCCCGCCCGGCTTGGCCTGAGATTTTTCTTTTTAAGTTAGTTTTATTTATTTATTTTAAATATTTGAGACAGAGAAAGAGGAAGATAGAAAAAATGGGGGGCTGGAGAGATGGCGTAGCGGTTAAGGTGTCTGCCTGCAAAGCCAAAGGACCCCAGTTCGATTCCTCAGGACCCATGTAAGCCAGATGCACAAAGGGTCGCATGCATCTGGAGTTTGTTTGCAGTGGCTGGAGGCCCTGACGTGCCCATTCTCTCTCTCTCTCTCTGCTCTCAAATAAAATATATATTTTTTTAAAAAAAGGATAAAAAGGGCACGCCAAGGCCTCCAGAAATTGTAAACAAACTCCAGATGTATGCCTCACCTTTTGCATCTGGCTTTACATGGGTACTAGGGAATCAAACCCAGGTCCTTAGGCTTTACAGGCAAGTGCCTTAACTGCTGAGCCATCTCTACAACCCGTTTTTTTTTTTTTTTCCCAACCAGAGAGAGGTGGGGGGCAGGGCCTTTAGCCACTGCAAAGGAACTCCAGATAAATGCACCACTTTGTACATCTGGCTTTATGTGGGTACTGGGGAATTGAACCAGTGTCCTTAGGCTTTGCAGGCAAGCACCTTAACTGCTAAGCCTTCTCTCTAGCCCTGGCCTGAGATTTTCTTGTTTCTCAGCCACCAGAGCTTCCTGCCACTGCAAACTCCAGCCGCATATGTCACGTTGTGAGTCTGGGGAATGGAACCCGGGCCCTTAGTCTTTGAAGCGAGTGCCTTTAACCCCTGAGCCGTGTCTCCAGCCCTCCCTGCCTTATTTAGTAATTTTCCATCTTTCTATCCTGCTTCAAGGGGTCATGAGAAGAGCTTTCAATGACCTATCTGTTCTAGGGCCAGGACGGTTGGGGGCTGGCAGAAGGTTGGCGGGGTCGGTCTAGTTCCCTTTCCTTGAGCGCTGGGCTAAGACACCAGGCCTGAGTTCTCCTTCCGCACTCACCAAAGGGTCTTTCTCAGAGCACCAGGGGCACATGGGCTTGTTCTTCTGTCCAAGCTTTTGGCCGAGGCAAAGCCTGAGCCCAGTCCTCGCCTTCCCTGGCCATGGGTCTCCCTGCAGAGGCTGCTCCCCGTCTCGGACTTGGTCAATCAGGGGCGAGTGGGCGGGGCGGACGGAGGGCAGAGCTCTGGCCCCCGCGCGTGGACCCAGTGGGGGGCGCTGGCTCGGCCCCGCCCCGCGCGCCCCCGCCGCGGCCGGCGCGCGCTCCCGGGAGGCAGCGGCAGCGGCAGCATCCTTAGCAGCCTCAGCATCAGCCCGGGGCGGCCTCGGGTGGGGCCGGCCGGCCGGACAGACGGACAGAGGTGGCCGGGCCCGCCATGGAGGGCGCCTCGTTTGGCGCGGGCCGCGCGGGGGCTGCCCTGGACCCCGTGAGCTTCGCGCGGCGGCCCCAGACTCTGTTGCGGGTCGCGTCCTGGGTGAGTGGTCCCCTGCCCCGCTTTGCCTCGCGTCACTCGTGCTCCCACCGCCACCCGCCCCCTGCCCCTCACCCCTCACCTTCATCCTCCTCCTCCTCGCCGGCCCCTCCCCCTCCGGCCGCAGGTTGGGGTGACGTCACCTGGCTGGGCGCGCCCACCTGGGGGCGGGGGAGGGGCCGGCGGAGACCCAGGGACCTTGAGAGGTCACAGATGGTCGCCCCCTGCCCCCAATTCTTCTTTAGGTGTAATCCAGTCCCCCTGAAAGCGGGCACAGGGGTGGAGGCATGATTCTCCGAGGGGGCTTGGATGCTCTGCCCCAGCTGGGGGAGGGGGCTGGCTGTGTGCGCCCAGAGAGATCCGGCAGTGCCTCCCTTTCGTTCGGACACGCATCTGCCAGGTCCTTTTGAAGGCAACCTGCCCTGCTTAGGTTTCCCAGGTCCAGCAGTGCATTAAAGGAGGGGAGGGCCCTCCGGGCTCGGGCAGCTAGAAGAGGCTCTGGCCTGGACGGCTTTCTGGAGGTGGTGTAAGGGCAGCAGGCTGGGGTACTGTAGTCTACTGGTGTATAAGCCTTGCCCCTCCCTCCTAACGCCTCCAGGCAGGAGATGCCGGAGGTGGGTGCAGGATTTTGTCCAGCTAGACGTATCACATTTTCATGCCTGTCTTGGAGGAGGGCGGTACCCAGGGTGGGGCATGGTGAGGGGAGGGTCCCCCAAGCCTTCTCCATGGAGTGACTTCCCTTCTGGTCCTTGGCTTGTGGACCGCTCTCAGAGAATATGACCATGCCTGCAACTATGGTCCCACAGAGCTGAGGCAGGAAAGGAGCAAAATGATAAAAGTTGAGACTGGAGGTTTTTGTTTTTATTTTTTGTTTTGAAACACAGAGGTGCCTAGAGTTAGAATAGCGCCTATAGCCAGCTCCCTACCCGCCTTCTGGAACTGGTAGGCAGAAGGTATTGAGATTGAGCTAAACCTCAGAGGTCTGTAGTGTTGCCTATTGAGCCCAGATGCTCATCATCACAGATACTAAATCACTTATGTGGAGGTCATCCCTCAAGTGCCACCACTGCTGGAAGCTGGGGCGCGGGGGGTCTTTCTCAGACCCAGCGTCCTGAGCCAGACCTGTTTATTCTTCTCTGTGGCATGTTATGGGGTGGGCATACAGCCGTTTGAGGGGGCTGGTTGATCTACCCCTCTGGACAGCTGCCGCTTGGCTCCACCCCACGACATCTTGGCCTCTCTTCTGCATTGGCTTCCTTGCTCAAGTCCTGCCCACTGCAGCCTTGGAGTCACCGATCCAGGGAAAGGCTCCCTTCTCCACACTTTCATATAGACTCTGGGTGGTGGTGGGGGACACCAAGGGCTCCACCGCGCTCGCAGAAGCCTGGCTCTTATCAGTCATGTGATCCTGGGCAAGTGACTTCACCTGCTGGAACCCTCATATCCCCCATATCATAAGGGGGGTACACAGTGTGGAATTTGTTTTGAGACAGGGTCTCACGAAGCTGAGGCTAATCTAGCAGATCCTTCTGCCTCCACCTCCTGAGTGCTGGAATTGCAGGCACGCATCCCCACCAGGAAACCTGTGTAAAGTAGCGCTTTTAGCACAATACCTCGACACGGCCGCTCTCCACCAGGTGCTTTCTATTGTAATCACTCAACACGCCACGGTATGGGAAGTGGGCCCGACGCTCTGCAGAGGGGACTCTGGAACAGGTCCGGGCTCGTGGGCGCTTTCCAGAGTCCAGGGAGACTGGGGTCATAGCGTTGAGAGGCCACCAGCCAGCCAGCCTCAGGCCCTGCCTGCGGTCCGGCCCGCAGGTGTTCTCCATCGCGGTGTTCGGACCCATTGTCAACGAGGGCTACGTGAACACCGACAGCGGTCCAGAGCTGCGCTGCGTCTTCAACGGGAACGCGGGAGCCTGCCGCTTCGGCGTCGTGCTGGGCCTCGGGGCCTTCATCGCCTGCGCTGCCTTCCTGCTGCTGGACGTGCGCTTCCAGCAGATCAGCAGTGTCCGCGACCGCCGCCGCGCCGTGCTGCTGGACCTGGGCTTCTCAGGTGGGCGGGGTCTGGGGCGGGGCTTAGCGGGACGTGGGCGGGGCCTAGGACGCGGAGGGGCGGGGTTACGGTGAGGCATGGGCGGGGCCCCGTGGCGGAGAGCTCCGAGGCCTCGAGGGGGCGGGGCCTGGGACGGAGGGGGCGTGGCCGGGCGCCGGGGTGGGGCTTTGCTGGTGCGCTCGTAGGGCGGAGCCAGGGGTGGGTGTGGTCGTTCAGATGTGGGGCCGCAGTGAGCCAGGCCCAGTGTCCGGTGGCCGAGCCTCACCTGACCCTCCAGCTGCCACCCCGCAGGGCTCTGGTCTTTCCTGTGGTTCGTGGGCTTCTGCTTTCTCACCAATCAGTGGCAGCGCACCGCGCCCGGGCCAGGCACCACGCAGGCGGGGGACGCGGCGCGGGCCGCCATCACCTTCAGTTTCTTCTCCATCCTCAGCTGGGTGAGTGTGGGTACCCCCTACACACCGAGGGCGCCAGGGGACCAGAGGCAGTCGCTTGTTTGGCCTGGGCTGACTCAGGGCCATCTGTACAGGTGGCGCTCACCGTGAAGGCCCTACAGCGGTTCCGCCTAGGCACCGACATGTCCCTCTTTGCCACCGACCAACTGGGCACCGGGGGGACACAGGCCTATCCGGGCTACCCAGTGGGCACCGGCGTGGAGGGCACCGAAACCTACCAGAGCCCGCCCTTCACCGAGACACTGGACACCAGCCCCAAAGGGTACCAGGTGCCGGCCTACTAGTCAGTGTTAGGCTCATGCCAGGGCTGAAAGGCCACCCCACCACGCAGGCCTCAAGGCCTCCTGGAACCTCCCCTCAGGTCCCACAGGCCCAGTGCCAGGGACAGAGAAAGTGGCCACTGTGGGCCTTTGGGGCCAAGGTCGGTAGCCTCCCTGGGATGCTTGGACTGTCCCTACCGAGTTCCCTCAGCAGGAGACAACACAGCCTGGAGTGGACTGGCCCTGAAGAGGCCTTCCTTCATGGTCCAACAAACCTGGGCCTCACTGCTCCACTCTGGGGTTAGACGTCCAGCTGCCTTCCAGGCAGGGTACAGGCACAGGCGCTGCCCAGGACCCAGGACCGGGGACAGGGACATTAATGACACCCTGAAGTGGGGGTTTTGGCCCCTGTTCCCCACCCCCTGTCCCTGTACTTAGTGACTGCCCTGGCTCCTATCTTGGTGAGCCATCCTGTCTAGAGCCCCTTCACTAAACCGTGCAGGCTCTGTAGAGCAGCCTGGCCCTGTCAGTGTTGTGATTGTGGTTAAGTCTTCAAGTCTCATCCCATAGTGCTCCACAAGCTGCCCTGTCTGTGTGGCCCCTGGCCCAGATGTGAGGTGTTCTGGCCAAAAAAGTATAAACAGCTATGGGCCTGAGCCCCAGCCCTTCAGTAAGATCTTCCCAGGGGAAGGGGAGGGACACCTGGGTGCCAGACCAAGACAAGCCTCTGTGTCCCATCTGCCCACGATGTCCCTGGAGATGGTCATTTCTGCAAACAGCTTAACCTTGGCTTCCTGGACCAGTCGCCTCTCTACCCTGTATTCCCTTTCAAGGCCCAGCCTGTAGGGATCCCCGTGCCTCCTAGCTGACTACTCATGCATTGCTTGAAGCTGACTCTTCACATCAAATTGAAACAAACCAAACCTGTTGCCATATCTCATTCTTCCAGACAAGATGCCTCCCTCTGGAGTTGCAGTTGAATGACAGCCCTGTACCTTGTAGGATAGACCAATTATGTGTGGATATTTAAGTGAACATGTTTACAATTTTTGTACATATGCTTCTGTCCCTCTTCTGAAAGAACAATCCGTGATTGTGTATTTTCAGTGTCCCCTGTTATGACTGCAACTTCTTTACAATAAAGATTGTAAATGCATTGACCATGATCAGTGCACTCCTGGAGTTATTTCTCTTCCTGCCTCTCCTGTGTCAGGGGTTAGGGTCTCTAGGCAGTAGGGCCCAGAGTTTAAGAGGGAACAGGGAGGTGAGGTGGGGATTAGCCTGACTCCCAGCCTGATCTTGTGGGAGGCCCAGGTCCATGCTCCCACAATGGCTTACACTGGTCTGGTCGAGTTGGAAACAACCAGAGTAGGCTCTGAAATCTGAAATGGTAGGGAGACCCTCTCCTTTATCCCCCCCCTTTTTTTAAGGTAGGGGTCTCCCTCTAGCCCAGGCTGATCTGGAATTCACTATGTAGTCTCAGGGTGCCCTCAAACCCACAGCAATCCTTCTACCTCTGCTTTGGGTAGTGCTGGGACTAAAGACGTGCACCACCACACCTGGCTTCTTTTCATTTGTTCACTTAAGTTTAGAATGATTTTATTATAGAGTTTAAGAGAAGGAAAGAAGACAGAGTTCTGCTATGGTGTGGGTGGGAATCCCTGGAAGTGGGAAAAGCCCACCTAGTGTCTTTGATTGGAGTCTTTTACGGGAATTTACTGGATCTGGGCTAAACTGGTCAGTCCAGCACCTATGCCAGGTGTCCAGGCACTTCCTGGAAGGGGGCTGTCTCCCAGGAATCTTCATCTTCCAGGAAGGACAGTAATCCCACCTACAGTCATTCCTAGGAATGCCACCCTTGTGCCAGGTGGTTCATCTGGCCTGACTGGCCAGCCATAAGTTTGCAGGGTCCACTGCTAGTTGACAGTTGATGACTTTTCTTCCCCAACAGGCTGCATAGCTCTTTCCAGCTGACAGCTAGTTAACATGGAGGAGGCTTCCAGCTCAGCTCCAGCTTGATTTCTCAGTGATCTGCAGCCCAAGCATGTGTGTGGTGTAGACAGAGTTTAGGAGAGGAAGGGATTTCTTTCAAGCTTACAGATTCAGGAGGAAGTTCCATCAGTGGAGGAAGGAACATCCAGTTCTGGGGGCAACCAAGAGCTTGTTTTCTGTTTGTTCTTTTGGCTTTTTGTTTTTCAAGGTAAGGTCTTGCTCTAGGCCAGGCCAACCTGGAATTCACTCTGTAGTCTCAGAATGGCCTCGAACTCATGGAGATCCTACCTCTGCCTCCTGAGTGCTGGGATTAAAGGCGTGTGCCCCCATGCCTGGCTCTTGCTTTTGTTGTTGTTTTTGAGACAGGGTCTCACTTTGGCCCAGACTGATCTGGAACCCACTCTGTAGCCCAGTGTGGCCTCAAACTCATGGCTGTCCTCCTGCCTCAGCCTTCCAAGTACTGTGACTAAAGGCGCGTTTCACCATGCCCAGCTGTCTTTTCTTTGATGTGTGTGTAATACAGTGCATGCACATGTGTGCAGATGTGCATGCCCTCTATGCACAGGTGCAGAGGTCAGAGGACATCAGGTGTCCTCTATGGCCTTTTCACCTCTCTGTTGTGGTTTTTCAAGGTAGGGTCTTACTCTAGCCCAGGCTGACCTGGAACTATATAGTCTCAGGGGAAGCTAGGATTAATGGCATGTACCACCACACCCAGCTTTCATCTTATTCTTTTAGATTTTGTTTGTCAAGGTAGGGTTTTGCTCTAGCCCAGGCTGACCTGGAATTCACTATGTAGTCTCAGGGTGGCCTCAAATTCACAGCGATCCTCCTACCTCTGCCTCCCCAGTGCTGGGATTAAAGGCGTGCGCCACCACACCTGGCTCACCTTATTTCTTTAAAGCAGCTCTCACTGAACCTGAGGACCTTTTCTTTGCTGAGTTTGAATGTGGCTGTGTTTAGATGTGCCATTGTGATTACAGGTGTATGCAGCCGTGGCCAGCTTTAACATGGGTGCTGGGGCTCACATTCAGATCCCTCATGCTTGCTCACCAAATGCTTTTACCTGTGGAGCCATCTCATAACCCTGTGGTTCTTTCTTTTTTAATTTATTTGCAATGAGAATGAATATAGGCACACTTAGACCTCCTTTTTAAATATTTATTTTTAAAATTTATTTGAGAGAGGGAAAGATGCAGAGAGGGAGAGAGAATGGGTGTGCCAGGGCTTCCAGCCACTGCAAATGAACTCCAGATGCATGTGCTACCTGGGGAATTGAATTGAGGTCCCTTGGCTTTGAAGGCAAGTGCCTTAACCGCTAAGCCATCTCTCCAGCCTAGGGCCTCCTTTTTTTTTTTTTTTTTTTTTTTTTTTTTTTTTTTTTTGAGGCAGGGTCTTATTTTCTAGCCCAGGTTGACCTGGAACTCACTCTGTAGTCCCAGGATGGCCTTGAACTCAGTGATCCTCCTACCTCTACCTTCTGAGTGCTGGGATTAAAGATGTGCAGCACCATGCCCAGCTGACTTTGAACGTTCAGTAATTCTGCCTTACTCTTCTCGGTGCTGGAATTACAGGTGTTCACCACTATGCTCAGTTAGTCTTCCCTTCCCCACCCTTTTTTGGATTATTTAGACAAGGTCTGATGTAGCCAAGGCTGGCCCTGAACTATGTAGCCAAAGATGGCTTTAAATTTTCTGATCTGATCTTCCTGTATCCACCTCCTACATATGCTGTACTCCATCCTTGAAAGGCAGTTTCATGGGTATTCAAGTGTTTGCCCCCAGAAAGCTGGGCACTGCCAGACTCTCCTCTGGGTCCCAGTGTTGGCAGCCTCTTTCTGGAACACACTACTGCTGCTTGCCCATGCCCCCAGGCCTACTTGTACCCTGGTGCTCAGTGGCTGACCCTGCAGTGGCAGCTCACGAGTCTGAGTGACTCAGCTTCGTATACACTTAAGGCAGAGAAGCTCAAGACACCAGCTATGTGCAGTACTGCAAAATAAATTTATTTGAAGATAAACTGTCTTATAAAAGGTCAGAGGCAATTTGAGATCCCAGATTCAGCTTATCTCATAAAAAGATGCAACTTCAAGTAGCACAATTTTGTGTCTTTTTAATCTGGAACATTCTGGAATTAAGAAACAGCCAATTGTTTACACAACACACTTGACATCTCACTCCAGCACCAGTGGACCTATAGCTTTTCAGTTCTGGGGGCTTCAGACTCCACTCAGGAGGGCCCACTTTGGACCCTGTGGCCTCTAGCTGTGACTGTGGGCTCAGGTCCCAGCATCCCAGCCCTTCCCTTCCCTGGCACGTTCCAAAAGCACAAGAATTCAAACCAAGACCAACCTGCTGCTGAGCAGGGGACACAGCTTGTGTGACCATGTGCTGACGGCGCAGGGTAGACCTTCCTGGACTCCCTGGCAGGCCTGGCCAACCAGGAAGTCTGAGCTTTGGCCTCTGTGGGCCCTACCAAGCTGCCTTGCAGCTGGACAGAGGATGGAAGGAGAGGAGGGTGTGACAGCTCCTGCCCTCGACAGCAGGAGCTACGTGATGATCCTGGCAATGGCTTGAAGGGAGGGAAAGTCATCGTCCCGGGCAGCGTGCAGTGCTTGGTGGCTGCTGACATCATCGTGTGCTAGCACCTGCTGGCAGGTGGGGCACACACAGCAGTCCAGGCCTGCCTGCTGGGTACTGGCCTGCCACACGTTCTTTTTCTTCTTCGACTTGGCACCGGGAGCTTTCTCTCGACCTCGGAAGTCAGTGTGTGCGGACAGCAGCTCCTGCTGCTTGGCCGTGTCCGGCAAGAGCACCAGCAGCTCACTGAAGATCTTCTGGAAGTTCTCCCCAAGCAGGTCCCAGCAGCTCTTGTAGTACTGGGCTGCGGAGATCATGCCCTGCCGCCCAGACAGCCATTAGCCAGCCACTCCCACTCTGGGCAAAAGCAGGCTGGCCTCCCCAACCCTGCACCTGCCTCACCTGTCTGAACTCCCCAGATTGGCTTTTAAATCTGCTGAAGCGAGCCTCGTCACTCTGCAGGAAATCCTTGATGGACTGGATGAGCTGGAGGTTCCTTTCCCGGAAGTTCTCAGGGACCAAGTAAGCTCTTGGCGTGGGTGGCAGTCGAGGTCTGGGGTCAGTTGAGGAGGTATCAGCCTTTGGGGTGGCCTGGTGGGCACCTCTCCACCCATCCCCACTGGCAACAATCAGGCAGCCTACCACACTCACGTTTTCATGGTGGTAGTAGAGCTGGGGACACAGGCTGGTTGGGAACTGGGCAGGAAGCTGGAGAAGCCAGGGGGTGGCTTGCTGACAGGAGGCACCAGGCCGGGTGGAGGCGGGGGCGGTGTTCCCTTCAGGAGCACCACGGTGTTGAAACCTGCAAGGTGGCACAAGACCTTGAATGTGGCCCTCACTGGCCCAGCTTGCCTTAAGTTTCCCAGCCTACTGGGTCAACCTGTCATCCTGCTCCCCAGCAGGCCCAGGGCCAGTGCCCCAATCTGATGGCTACCTTGGCCTGTGTCAGTTCTGGTGCCCTCAGCTGGTAAGTTGTTATATGAGGCCACTGTCAACTGAGAGGTTAAGTGATGGCTCAAGATGATGCTTGCATCCAGATCAAGCCCAGGCTGCTTAGGTAGCTGGGCCACAGCACACAGGCTAGACAGGTGGGTCTGCCCTGCACCCCCACCTGGAGCTATGCTCCTGTCTGTCTCTGGGCTCCAGCCTGACACTACCAACCCCGCATGCCTGACACACAAGAAACCCACTGGTGCTGGACACACACCCTACCTGGGGGAGGAGGCATCCTGGGTGGGCAGGGGCCTCCAAGTGCTGGGAAATCTTCTTGGGGTGTGGGGCAGGGGAGGGGTCCCAGGGGCCTTGGAAGTCCCGGGGGCTCCTTCGGGGTGCTCCGTGCCAGAGCTGGCCCCTCTGAGTGTCCATTGACAATGATGGCTGCTGGCACCTCAGCTTTGCTCGTAGAGGCTTCAGGGGCCTGATCAGCCCCAGGGGTCTTTTGGGTGCAATCAGGGGGCAGTAGTGGGGACGATGTGGCCCCAGGCTTCTCAGAGCCCACCTTCTTCTTCTTGTTGCCTTTGGTGGAGCTCTGGGTGGAGACTGGCCCCAGCAGGGAAGAGACGGCCACTGTGGTGGGCACACTCCGTAGCTCCTGCACTGTGAGTCCTCCACCCTCCTCTTCATCCACTGGGGGTGGGCCACCCTTCCGGCTACTCCTATTCCCCTTCCCTGCCTTCCGGGAGGGCTGACTGCCCCCCGCTGCAGCCGGGGCCCCTGAGGTGGGCGGGGGCCCCTTCTTGCTGCAGCTGCTGTTCCAGGCTGAGATGAGGCTGGAGGGTGCAGTGCTGGGCTTGGGTGCTGAGGAAACGAGGGCAGGGAAGTCCTCGTCCTGGAAGGTGTTCTTGCCCCTGGTGGGACCAGGATAGGCTAGTGCCAACCCCACAGAGCCGGGGGCGGCTGTGGTGCAGCAGGAAGAAGTGGAGGCACAGAGACTGGGAAAGTCTTCATCCTTGAGCTTTGGAGTGTGTGGCAGGAGAGTGCTGGGTCCAGGGAGGGGAGAGCTTGTCAGTGGCTCACCAGGGCCCAGCTAGATTTGCCCCACCCACCACAGGCTCCACACTGTCCCCTTCCCACACACACCTTGGGGTGGCAGCCACAGATCCTGTGGCTGGGAAGGCTTCTTGGCTTAGAGGACCATTGGTCAATGCTTCCTTTGGGCCTGTAGGACATGAAAGAAGCCCGGGTCAGGAAGCAGCAGTAGTGGACTCAGAGAACACAGTGCGCGCTGGCCAGTAGCTGGCTGATGCTCCCAGACCTATATTGCCAGAGGGCAGACGCACCTGAGCCTTCGCCCTGAGTCCGAGGCAGGCGCCGGGGACCACGGAGCTCCTCAGGTCCCCGAGCTGCTGTTTCCTCTTTCTTGGGCCTGCCACCCTCCTCGCGGTCTTCGGTCCTGCGGGTCTCTTCCTGCTGCTGGGCAGCCACGGAAGCTCTGATGGCAGCTGCTACTTCTCGGTCCTCTTCTTCCCTAGGATGGAGAGGGAACCTCAGGCTTGGAGGGGCGCAGGGGCACAGCCTCAGGTGGACAGTGCTTGGGCCTAGTCCCCGTTACAGCTTGGACCCAGACCTGCTTTGCAGCCACTTCCCAGCATGAGGGCATGGATCTCCTGAGTGACAACACCCACCCCCGGCGTTCCTGGCTCTCACAAGAGCAGGAACCTTCTGCTTGCTTAGGATGCAGAACAGACACTGATACTGCTCTTAGGACGGGAGCCCCCAAACCCCATGCCTACTCCCAGTGTGACTGCCAGCTGCTGCAACTGCCTAGGTGTGGTGCCACGAGAATGCCAGGGACATGCAAATCCTCCCACCTCTTGTACCTCCAGCTTCCCCGGCGGCTCTGCTGGGCTCCACGCCCGCTGGCCCGGCCAGCTCGGCCCTGGCGGTTGTACCTGTCCACCTCCTCATAGTCTTCACCACTGACGACTCCTGCAGTCAGCACACAGCCTGTCACTGTCCCAGCCCCTGGCAGGGCAGCAGGACTGAAAGACCTGCTGTTCAGGCCACAGAGGCCAGTGCTCTTGTCTGGGTAGCAGAAGCTTCCTCACTCCCATGTCCTATGAGCCTAAGGATTGGCCCAAACCAGCTGCGACCTGGCGCCAGGTCAGGGCAAGCAATGACAGGGGCCTGGGCCCTACTCCTGAGGGCAGGGTATACAGAACAAGCCTCAATGACAGCCTTGAGACAAGTAGGAGTCCCAGGGACCCCAGAACCACAAGTGCAAAACACTGCAGGGGAATAGGCAGGCAGGCAAACGAGGGGCCCCTGGGCACAATACATGAGATGAAGAAACAAGAGCTGAGCAGGAGCCTCCTGTGTCCCCAGATGGGTGGGAGGAGTTTGAGCAGGACCTGAATCTGAGGTCTGGGAAGCAGGTGCCCACAGCATGGACCCTGCAGACCATCCTGGGACCCAGGCCAGGCCAAGGCAAGCCCACGGGCACCTGGCTCACCCTCACTCCGGCGTGAGTGCCGGGGCACAAAGCTAAACTGAAGGTCGATCTGGCGGTTCTGGCGTGCCTCGGCGCGGCTGCGGCTGTGGCAGGCCGTCTTGTGAGCCTTGAGGTCGATCTCGGTGCGGAAGGCGTGGGTGAACTGCTCGGTGCTGCAGCGGCCCTCCTCGCACAGGAAGTGCTTCTCCCGGAAGTGCTCTCGCAGATATGCGTAGTCACTGGCGGACAGGAGTAAGGGGAGTCAGTAGAAGCCAGACTGGCTACTGTACTACCAGCTAGCTCCTGGAAAGGTTCTGGGGAAGGTCACCTCTACGCCCTCTACAGCGTCCCAGGTCAACCTGTCCAAGGCCCCTCTCACCTATAGTAGTCCTGAGCCCCATCGGAGTCACAAAAGTGACAGAAGTAGTGATCCCGGCGCAGGTGCTTGAGCAGCTCGTCATTGTCTAGGTAACGCTCATCACAGAACTTGCACAGGGGGTGTCCCCGGTGGGATGTGTCGTCAGGGTCACCCTGCATGCGATGACGAGCCAAGTCCTTTCGCGAGTACCACTTGCGTTCATAGGTAAAGATCTGCAGGGAACAGGGGGCTGGACCCAGGGTGGGGACTCCCGAGCCTCCATACTTCCCACTGACCAGCAGAGGAGCAGCAAGGACAAGGAGAGGGCCCTGATGGTACCAGCCCCACCCCACAGCCCACTGAAGCCTGCAGGATCCGTGCAGCCGCTAGGAGCCCCTCTCTGCCCGTCACCAAGAAGCCTGATGTTCTGGGGAAGCCTGGTGGTATCTGATCTGGGGTCCCAGGGCAGACCCTTCGACCCCAAGACAAGTGTACCTTGAGGTGCTTGAGGCACAGCTTGCAGCAGAAAAGCTCATGCTGCTTCCGCATGTGCTGCTCCAGGTCCCCAAAGAGGCCGAAGGGGGGCAGCTGAGGGCACTGGGGGCACTCGTGCTGTAGCAGCTGCCTGAGGAAACAGCACATCCACCACCACGCTGACCTCAGTATTTCTGCCCACAGTAGAGTCATGGACCAGGCCCCCAGCCAGAGGGCACAGGGCTCCTGCTCCAGCTGCAAGGTTAGGGTTCCAGTCCTGGGCCCATGAGGAGGTTGCCCCTGTGATCTTTTTTTGGGCTTTCAAGGCAGAGTGCCTGACACCATACCCGCCCCCCCCTTTTTTTTTTTGGTTTTTCGAGGTAGGGTCTCACTGTAGTCCAGGCTGACCTGGAATTCACTATGTAGTCTCAGGGTGGCCTCGAACTCACGGTGATCCTCCTACCTCTGCCTCCCAAGTGCTGGGATTAAAGGCGTGCGCCACCACGTCCGGCTCCCGGCCCTTTCTTTTTTGAAGCAGGACCTCACTCTAGCCCAGGCTGGCCTCGAATTCACAGCAATGCTCCTACTCTACCTTCCAGGTGCTGGGATTAAAGGCGTGTGCCACTATGCTTGGCTTAAGTGCACCCTTTCTGAATCCTTGGACAATAAGCTGAGTGCTACTTGCACATACTATAGTCCAGGCTGACCTAGAACTCACTATGAATGTAAGCCTCAGGGTGGCCTCAAATTCACGGCGATCCTCCTACGTCTGCCTCTCCAGTGCTGGGATTAAAGGCGTGCACTACCACGCCCAGCTTTTTTTTTTTTTTTTTTTTTTGAGGTTGAATCCCACTCTAGTCCAGGCTGAACTGGAACTCACTCTGTAGGCCCATGCTGGCCTCAAACCTAGTGATCCTCATACCTCGGCCTCCCAAGTGCTGGTATTAAAGGTGTGCACCACCTCGCCTGGCTACACATACTCTTGTGTTCCTTAAAAGGTGCAGACAGCGAAGACTATACACCCTCCTTTCCACTGCTGCCCTGGAGGAGAAGCCAGGAGCTCCCCACGCCAGGCAGGGAGCCTGAGGTCTAGGAAGATGTGGCTCGTGAGGGGCTCTATGGACTCAGGTCCGTTGCAGCACCTCCAGCTGAGGAACTCTCACCTGTACAACGCAAACACCTTTCCATCTGCAAAGTAGATGTCATATTTCTTCTCATGCTGAAGCTGGTGGATGGGAATCGTGGCAAAGGCAGGGAGCTTCTTCCCAAAGACGACCTGAAGAGGTGTAGTGGTGAGCAGGGCCCGGGCAGGAAGGCCAAGGACCAAGCAAAGCAGAAGGGCAGCCCTATGGCTACAGTGGGCAGCAGCAGCCACAGGCTCCCAAGCTGCTGACAAAAGCTGTCAGACACAATGTCCTAACTGTCCACAAGGGGGCAGCCACGTTTCCTGCAAGCCCTAGAATCACCCCCAACTCCACCCAGCACTGCCCAAGGAGCACGAGGAGGGGCGCAGGTGAGGGGCACAGAGCAGCCTTCATAGGTGTTCCAGGTAGCCTGGGAGGTGTCAGGTGACCTTGCAGCAAGGCCCGGCCATCCTCTGTCCGGCATCCCCTCCCTGCGTTTCCATGATGCCACAGGAGAAAGAGGTTCCCACAGGACTGCCATCTGGAGCTGACTACATCGGCCTGCCACGTAACGCAGCAGCCATTAGGGCACAAACCTGGGGGTCTCAGGACCTGCTGGAGCCTGGCTGCCAAAGGACCCTCCACCTGCCCTTTCCTGGAGGGCTGGGAGCAAGGCCTGGCCCACCTCTCCACAGACCTTGGGCCCTGCCTTACGATCAGATGGGCAGTTTCAGGGCCCCTGGGTAACCCAGGGCCCTCACGACTCAGGCCTCTCCCTCCTCTCCATGAAGCCCCCTGGTGAGGAGCTGCAGTGCCCCCAGTCCTACAGTTCCCAGCCCTCTGTGGCTCAAGACCACACCCACGTTTCTTCTCTACCACTGGCGGTATGCTGGGCATTGGTCATGTGCAACTCCACTCTAAGAGTAACTCTGGGGCCTTTCCAGGACTTGGGGTGAGAGGATGACCCATGCTGTGGGAAAGGTCATGTCAAGGTCATCTGTTATGTTTAGGTTTATCCAAGGAGGATATTTGGGACAGAATGAACAGGAGCCTAGGGCAGCTTGGGATTGGCCAGGTACAGAGAGCCCCGCCCCTCGTGCTCTTGGCTCACACAGTGCACCCCTCCTAAGAGGGACTAAAGGGTGACTAAAGTTGGTTCTCTGGAGTGCCTGTGGGAGAAAGCAGAGGGCTCAGACCTACTGTGCCATGACACACTTGGAAAAGACCGTGCTCAACACCTGTTTCTCCACCCTATGATCCCAGGGAGGCCATGCGAGTGAAGCACCCTCTTCCTGGGGATGGGGACAGATAAGCAGGGGACAGAAGGCCTTCCCTCCTTCCTTCCCTTGTCACAGCTGGCAGGGCTGGGCAGGGTGGATCAGGCCGCTGACTGTCCTATGCTCCTGTCTGCCTGAGCTGCGATTCTGGACCATCTTCACTTGGTTCTCGTGAGACGGTCTCCTAACTCTGGGCGTTAACATACAGCCAAGGATGCCCCTGGACTTCCACAGCCTCCTGCCTTCACCCCCCAAGTGCTGGGAATACATCATGGCACACAGCTTGCAATCATCTTTTATTCTTTTTCTGAGAAAAGGTCTTGCTGTAAAGCCCTGACTGGCTTCAAACACGCAGCCATCCGACCTCTGCCTCCTACATGCTGGGATGACATCAGGCTTCAAGATCATCTGTAAATGGTAGTAACAGGCTCTGACCCAAAAGCCCAAACCACAAAAGCTACAGGGGCACAGTGGCCATCTTTCACGTGGGCCCTTCTGTCCCCATCTTAGGTCCTCAACTTTCTTGCTTACTGGCAGGTCCTTTCCAAACGCGGACAAGATCCCTACATCCTACGCTGGCCACCCAGAGAAGGCTAAGGCTCTCAGAGAACTCTGCCTTCCAACCACTCCCAAGTGCTTCTCCAGCCCAGACCCAGCAGGCACTAAGGGTTGGGAGCCACTGGAGTGCTGCTGGAGGGACACGCACAGCCAAACCGCCACACAGCTCTTCTGAGCACAGGAGCACACCCAGAGACCAGGATCCCAGATCTGTTCTGCTCCCAGGCAGCCAGAAGAACAGTCTGAGGAAACTCCCTGAAGCTGCCAAAAAGCATCCAAGCCCAACAGACGCAGCGGAGGAACGACTTCCTTCCCCAGAGGAAGCCAGCGCCAGGGACGCCCCCGTCACTGCCACCGGCTCCAGAGACCTCTCTCAGCTGTGCACTTGGAATCACCCTGGGTGACATCTCAGGCTGCTACAGAGGAGGCCCATCTGTTCTGGGGCTGTGGGTACAGCCCTTGGGTACCTCGGTTGGGCAGCCAGTGCCAGGCCACACTGAGGAGAGTAGCTCATCTGTCCTCATCACTTGTTTGCCCTGTGACATCCATGCCCCAAGGCTGCTGGCTTGCTGTGTGCCCACAAGAGATTTCTGTGAACATCCTGAGGCCAGGAGCAACTGCAACGCAGGGAGATGGCACACAACCCAGGACACACAAGAGCAGGGCCCTGCAGCAGCCCTCATGGGTCTGGCCAGGGGGCGAGGACTAGGGTACCTGTGCAGAAGAAGCAGGATTGCTCCAAGAAGCATGAGCAGCAACTACACAGTAGGGTCACAGGGTGTCAAGGAGCGCTGAGCCAAGACTGAACGGGGAGTGGAGTAGAGTGCAGAGCGCTCAGGACCCAGGGGCGTTTGTCTCTCCTGAGCAGTCTGGTGGGGGGACACTTGGTCCAGGCTGAGAGGGAGGGAAGGAGGCACTAAAAGCACAAGAGGCGGCTTAGCTGAAGTCTGGGGTTCTGGGCCTGGAGG
The DNA here is from genome assembly GCA_036346955.1 of Dipus sagitta. Classification (NCBI taxonomy): domain Eukaryota; kingdom Metazoa; phylum Chordata; class Mammalia; order Rodentia; family Dipodidae; genus Dipus; species Dipus sagitta. The sequence continues at coordinate 111,160,602 of CM070781.1, read as the reverse complement.
CCTTGAGCTACAGGCTGGGAGCAGGAAGATGCTGAGGCCGGGGACAGGGAAAGGAAGACCTCGCCTCTCCCTGACACGCAGGGAAACTAGAATCGGCCATCCACACTGGCTGGCCAGGTGACGGCACACAGCACAGCATCCTGGACTGTCCCCAGCAAGGATGGTTACAAGAGTATGGCACTAGGCCTGGGAGGGACAGGAGTCCACCAGGGAGCCAACCAGCAAGACCCTCACTCCCTGGGGACATCCCAGCAAGGTCCATCCTGGGACAGTGGAACATGCAGGCACATGAAGGACAGGGTAGATGGCCTGCCTGGGCTGTAAAGGGAAGAAAAGGAGGAGTCAGGGAGACACATCACCCTAGATCGCCCTTGGGAGAGGGTCATGGTCTGAGGACAGAGCTCGAGCCAGGCCTGGACATGAGGTTAGGCTATTCTAGGAAGCTCCTGGGTGGGTTAGGCACTGTATGATCCAGGGGCTGGAGCACTCCTGGGTGACCCATGGGATGGGCAGCCAGCCCAGCCCTAGAGGAGACTAAGTGGGCGAGAAAGACCTGCTCAGGAACAGGAGTGCCCCCCAGTGCACTGAAACTCCCGGGGACGAGTGTGGGTGTCTGCCCCGGGGCCTCGCCATTCCTCATTCCCAGCATACACTGGGCACTCAATAAAGAGTAAGGACAAAAGAACAAGTGGGATATGCACCAGCCAAGATGCCACAATAAGGCCAGGCCTGGGAAGGGGAGGGAGTGCAGCTGGGGGTCACTCCCAAGGGCCCCTGGAGAGTCCAGGCTCCTCATGAGCTCAGGTGGGGACAGGAGCAAGGATAACATTAAAGGGAGGGCATTCACAACAGAAAAATACCATCTGAGTCATCAGCCCCACCCTCTGACCTGGGCCTTAGGATAACCTGGGCTGGCCTTCAGCATTCCCCTCCTACTTCCTGTGGGATAGGGATATGGCTGCCCTGGTGGCCTGTCCAGAGACAGGACAAGGTGGAGAGCAAGAAAGGAACAGAAGAAAATAGCCCTTAGAGGAATGTATCCAGAGGAAGACAAGCACCTGGAGGAAGGGACCTCACCAGGGTGCGTCTGCCTGTGGCTCAGTCTCCCTCCCTCTCTCTGGAGGGCTGGGATTGATTACAGGGCCTTCGACCACTGAGCTATATCTTTTTTGAAAAAAATATTTTTATTTTTATTTATCTGAGAGAGAGAAAGGAGAAGGGGGGAGAGAGAGAGAGAGAGAGAGGCAGATAAACAGAATGGGCACACCAGGGCCTCCAGCCACTGCAAACCAACTCCAGACACATGCACCACTTGTGTATCTGGCTTACATGGGTCCTAGGGAATTGAACCTAGGTTCTTTGGCTTTGCAGGCAAGCACCTTAACCACTAAGCCATTTCTCCAGCCCCACTGAGCTATATCTTTAGGGTCTTGATCAGCGCTGCCCACCATGACCGGTACCTCCACTGCCTCCAACACATGACAGCCTGCCTCAGCTTCCACGCTGAGCACTTGCCTCCCAGTCCAGGTCGTCCTAGCTTCTGGCCTGTTGAGCAGCTGCAGGGTTGTGTGGTGTCTGCGGCCAGCTGTTCCCAGCCCCCACCCCAGAGCCTGCACAGGGAAGGTCAACACGTACAGAATCACAGAGCAGAAGAAGCCAGCCGGTTCCACAAGGCTTCTCAGCATACTTTCCTTCTAATTTTCACACTTAGTCCCATTAAGGAAAAGCAAAACAGAGGCATGGTTCGGGGGTGCGGGTCACCGTAAGGGTCCTGGGCACAGACACAGGACGTACTCACTAAGGAACAAGAAAGGCTGCGAGTGGGGCTGCAAGTCCCCAAGTGGGAAGAAATAAGGGTGGGTGGAGGGAGCACAGCTGAGCAGTCAGCTCACCAAAAAGTCCCCAGGGGGGCTAGAGAGATGGCTTAGCGGTTAAGGCATTTACCTGTGAAGCCAAAGGACCTAGGTTCAATTCCCTAGGACCCACGTAAGACAGATGACCAAGGGGGCGCATGCGTCTGGAGTTCATTTGCAGTGGCCAGAGGCCCTGGAGTGCCCATTCTCTCACTGTCTGTCTCTCTCCTCTCTCTGCTTGCAAATAAATAAAAAGATTCATAATTTAAAAAATAAAAAGGGGGCCAGATGTGGTGGCGCACACCTTTAATCCCAGCACTTGGGAGGCAAAGGTAGGAGGATCGCCATGAGTTCGACGCCACCCTGAGACTATATAGTGAATTCCAGGTTAGCCTGGGCTAGAGTGAGACCCTACCTCGAAAATAAATAAATAAATAAATAAGGGCTGAAGAGATGGCTTAGCAGTTAAGCTCTTGCCTGTGAAGCCTAAGGGCCCCGGCTCAAAGCTCAATTCTCCAGTACCCATGTAAGCCAGATGCACAAGGTAGCGCATGCATCTGGAGTTCGTTTACAGTGGCTGGAGGCCCTGGTACGCCCAATCTCTCTCTCTCTCTCTGTCTCTTTCTCTCTCTGTCATGCTCAAATAAATAAATAAATTTTTTAAAAGATTATTAAAAAATTAAAAAGCCGGCATGGTGGTGTCCACCTTAGAAAAAAGTTCCCAGGACCCCTGTAGCCCAGCATGGTAGGTTGTGCCCAAGAAGAGGAAGACTAGGCTTGGCAAGGGGCACCCAGTGCCAAACCACACCCCAGCTAGGCCTGCTGAGAGCTCCTGCCAACAGCCCCCATCACAGAGCTTCAGGAGGGTGTGAGGCCCAAAGCAATGAGAGAGGGCAAACAGGAGTGTCCACTCACTGCCTGAGTGAGAATCAAAGCCCAGGCTGGGACTTCATATGAAAAGAGCTTTGAGCTCCTTCTTTCCTGGAAGGCAGGTAAAGGGTATGTGTGGGCATTTGAGAGTTCCAGTGTGCACAAGAGTGGCAAGTTACAGCAAGGTCAGGCCCTCTGAGTAAGCTACCAGCCCAAGGCTTCCCAGATTGTTCCTGTACCCCACATATCTCCCAGAGGGCATGGCTCCTTCCAACCATGTTACAGACTAACAGCAGTTGCATTCCCGCCTGGGCAGAGAGGCACCCAGGGAATGCTCGCTGAACGACGGATGCTCAGGGAATGCTCATGGATTCCACCATCTCTTTGGCTCCTTCCACATTAAGTAGCAAGAAGGCAGAAAGTATTCCTCAACACTGCCATCTCTCCATCAGTTCTCAAGATAGAAAAATCAGGTTCCCTGAAAGATGCCAATAAGCCAAAGCGATCCATGAATCAACCAGGGGAATTTCACAACTGCTGGAAACAAACAGATCTCGAAGGGCAGCAAAACACAAGAGGTCCAGCTGGATGCTCCCTGCCAGCAGCTGGCTTTGTTGGAGTGTAGGGGAAAGCTCTATGCGACCTCTGACCCCTCCAGTATTCCCAAGTCTATCTAGACAGAGTAAGGAGCGTCTCCCCTCCACTTTGGAAGGCAACTTTCAAATCTGGAACCAGTCAAGAGGGAAAACTTCCTACCACTGCCATCACCACCTCTCAAACACTTGGGCGTCGGGTCCCGGTGTCACCTCCACGACTACAAATGAAAACGCGCGTCTCGGGACTGGCTCGGGGTCACGAGTGGGGCTACTTGAGCTGGGAACCCTCTGCCTCCCGGACAGATGGACTCTGGAGGAGGATCACTCCCGCCGGAGGAGACCTCGGCGCAACGAACACCCACAAGACAGCAGAGGGGCGGCTCTCGACCTGCTGCTGCTCCCGAGGCCCGTGCACAGGGGGAAAGTCCCCAGGCCGTGTCCTCACATGCATCGCTCCTCCTCCTCCGCCCCGGCCCGGCCGTCTCTGGCCTCGCAGCCCCAGTGGGCCCGGCGGTCGGACCCCGCCCCGGAGGCCCCCAGGCCTCTTAGGCCGCGGCGGGACAGCGGGAAGCAGAAGCCCGCCGCCCCCGTCGGCCCGTCCGTCCCTCCCTCCGTCCGTCCGTCCGTCCGTCCCGCCCGCCCGCCGCGCGGCCGCAGGCACCTGGCGCAGCTCCTCGCGGCACACGGCGCAGTAGCGCTGCTCGCACAGCACCCGCATCTTGGTGGAGCAGCGGTAGCACACGGGGTGGTCGCAGCGGCCCAGCGCGGTGGCCTCCAGGTCCCCGCAGCACAGCACGCAGCTCCCGCCGCCCCGCTCGGCCGTCGCCGCCGCCGCCGCCGCCGCCATGGCCCGGCTCCGGCCCCCTCCCGGCCGGCGCGGCACCGCACCGCACCGCACGGCGCGGCCTGGCTCACGGCGGGCCCCGCCCCTTCCGGTCACGTCACCGGCCCCGCCCGGCAACCGCCCCGCCTGGTGGAAGTACGTCCCCGCACTTCCGCGCTGCTTCCGCGCTTCCGCCCGGGCCGCCGGCGGCCTCCTGCCCGCAGCTCGCTCGCTCGCCGGCCGCTCGCTCGTAGGACCGAGTCTGCTGGCTCCTCGGGCTCCGTCCAGCGTTGGAGCGGAACCTCGAGACGTAGCGTGAGTACCGCCGAGTCCTGATGGCCGCCCTTGGGTGCTGGGACGGTAAGACATTTACAAAGTTACGGTGACAGTCACCAAAGGGGAGGGGAGGGTTTCCATCTCAGGGGCGTTAGGAGGAGCCAAGTGCGCATGACCTTTGGCGGGGACACTGCTCCTGCAGTTCAGCTCGGTGGGCTGGGCAGTGCCACTTACCCTGCATGCATCCCATGGAGCTCACTGTAGGTCGGCCAGCGGTTTTCTTTTTTTTAACTTTTGAAAATGAATGTAGCTGCACGACAGAGCCAAGAACTTCAATTGCAAGCTTTGCAGAACGAAGAGCAGTTCATACTTCTCGTGCTTGGTACTGAGCACAGCTTTAAGACACAGTACCACATGGATGGATGGATGTTTGGTTTTTTCTCCCCCACTAACCCTTGTAGAGAAGACAGAAGCTCTCACTTGTGATGCGGATAAGTGAGACTGTGTCTAAGGAGACCCTAAGTAGGATGACTTCTGTTGGAAAGTTGGACACTTGGGGCTAGCTTCCGGCATTGATTGTTTCCTGGGCATTCTCCCCTTTGTGAATGCAGAGTTAATCAGCAAACCCTTTACTCTTACAAGGTAATTTACGTATTTGCTTTCTGTTTCAAAAAACTGAAAATGTTAAGTCTACCAGCTGTTCATGTCTTGTATACAGAGTGTCATATGTATTTAATAAGTTCTGTATTTTTATAAAGTGAAACCAAGTAGCAATAAATAAACAATAAATTACAAAGTTGCTAAGAAAGAAGGCCTGAGGCTGCTGTGGCAACATCCTTCTTACCCAAGGACATGAGGCTGGCCAGTCCTGCTTGCTAAAGATAAGATCTACACATGCTCAGTTTTGGAATTTCTCCCTTGCACACCCCCTCTTGTACACCTCTTATACACCCACACTTCCTTGTGCGGAGTCAAGTATCTGCTTCTGTAACATCCACTTGCTTGTTTCCATTTTTACTGAAACTATAAGTTGGAAGTACACGTGAGGACCAGGGCCAGAGACTTTCAGGAGCTATCCTGGCTCCAGACTGGGCGAGAATAAATCTCTTTTTTCAACCAGTATGGTGTCCTGTTGATTTCTGGAAGGGTGTTTCTCACATCCTTGGAAGGCCCCAGTGAGATCCCCTCGCCAAGACCCCTGCTGGCCCCCTTCCAGGAAGCCCAAGAGGACTGTAGCACCCTTGACTGGCGCCTCTGGTGGAAGAAGACAAGATCAGGACAGACAGACAGGGTAAGGGCCACCGGGGTAGCTAGGTGATGGGAGCTGGCACTGGCTTGTTCACCCTGCAGGGACCTGCATTCAAAGCCTCTACACTGTGCCAAGGTGGCACTGGTCTCTGTAATGGGTCAGGTTGGAAGCCTCAAAGCTGTACTGAGGTCAGGAGTTTAAAATGGGAATGTATAACTTCTGAGTGAGTGGTGAATGAATGTGTGAATGACTGTGATGGTCCCACAGCCCTGTGCCTACAGAATATGATTGGGCTTTAACCTGCGGTTCTACTGGAAGTGATCCAAGGAGAACGAGAGCCCCCTCGCCAGTTTTCTGAGCGACTTTGTGATGCGTCCCGCAGGTACATCCCATTTGATCCAGAAGCCCCCCAAAACCAGTCAGTGGTGGATACAGCCTTTGTAACTCAATCAGCCTATGATGTGAGACACAAGTTGCAGCGCCTCAAAAAGTTCACGTAAATGAACTTCTTTTTTTGTTTTTCTTGAGTAATAAGAGGTTGCATATTTGATTTGTTTCCTATTTTGCTGCGTAGCTGCTGCTTCACTGTATAAAAATAGCAGCGAGTAATGCATTATATTGTAAATCGAAAGCAGCACTGTCCTTCATTTGACATTGTAGACCGACATTTCCCTTCACTCCCAGTCACTTCAGTGGGAAGATCATCACGCCTTTTGGCTGAATTTGACTGGATATAAGCATGTTACAATATTATGTAAGGCTTATGATCGCAATGTTATCCTGAAATTTACAATGCTTTTTTTTTTTTTTAATTTGAGAGAAAGAAGCAGAGAGAGAGAGTGTGAATGGGTGCATCAGGGCCTCCAGCCACTGCAAATGAACTCCAGACGCGTGTGCCCCCTTGTGCATCTGGCTAACGTGGGTCCTGGGGAATCAAGCCTTGAACCGGGGTCCTTAGGCTTCACAGGCAAGCACTTAACCGCCAAGCCATCTCTCCAACCCTCATCTTGCTTTTTCAATGTTGTCCCAACATCAGGCAGACTACAGTAAACGACGTCTCCCAAAGCTTCCTGTGCAAAATTGCTGATTCCCACCGTTCCAATACCACTTTCTGTTGTTATCCTCTGTGAATGTTTGCACTGGCTTGAAATTCTTGTTTGAGAAATGATTTACACTTGTATTGAAGTCCATAATGCACTGACACGTGTCACAAAACAGCCAAGAGCAGAGCGGGTCCCGTGTGCAGCATCAGGACGGGCAGACATGCAGCCCCCAGGGGCAGTGGGCATTACGGCCGAGCGCTCCTGGCTCCTCGCAGAGCCATGTTCCATAAATGAACTTGAAATTGCTCCCAAGGACGACTCAGAAGGTATCATAGTGCTGGAAAGAAGTGACTGGAATACTGAGTAACATCTCCATCACACCTTCCAAGGCTCAGGGTCTAATGTGGAAGAGGTGGCGGAAAGAATGTAAGAGCCAAAGGAAGGGTAGGACTCCTTACAACATGCTCCCCCAGACACAAAATGGCCTGGATATCCATGACCTCACAGTGCCTGACACTACCTACACAAGACCATCATAAGAGGAAGAAAAGATCATGACATCAAAATAAAAAAGAGACTGATTGCAATGGGCCGGGGATATGATGGAGAATGGAATTTCAAAGGGGAAAGTCGGGGGAGGGAGGGTATTACCATGGGATTTTTTAAAAAATATTTTTGGTTCATTTTTATTTATTTATTTGAGAGTGACAGAGAGAGAGAAAGAGGCAGATAGAGAATGGGCGCGCCAAGGCTTCCAGCCACTGCAAACGAACTCCAGATGCGGGCGCTCCCTTGTGCATCTGGCTAACGTGGGTCCTGGGGAATTGAGCCTTGAACCGGGGTCCTTAGGCTTCACAGGCAAGCGCTTAACTGCTAAGCCATCTCTCCAGCCCCCATGGGGTATTTTTTATAATCATAATCATGGAAAATGTTAATAAAAATTGAGAAAAAAAATTGCTCCCAAGGTAGTTGCCAACAGTCTGCTGCCAGGAAGGAAAAGGACAGGCAAGAGGCGATGAGTGCTTGTGTGCTCGCGGTTGCCATTAAGAAGCCTTGAACCCCCATAGATCCAGGGCAGATACAAGAGGGAGAGGGCAGCACCCCCCCTTAGGCAAAGATCAGTGTGCTCACTGCAAGAGGAGAGGCCACTGGAAGAACAAATGACCGGAATGGGAGGAAGGAGCGAGCATGCCCGGGAAAGAACCACAAGAGAGCCAGTGAGCCTCCAGAAAAGGCTTCAGCTTTTTTTTTCTGTCAAGAATTCTGACTGCAGGGCTAGAGAGGTGGCTTAGCAGATAAGGGGCTTGCCTGCAAAGCCAAAGGACTCAAGTTCAATTTTCCAGGACCCATGTAAGCCTGATGCACAAGGTGGTGCATGTATCGAGTTCATTTGCAGTGGCTGGAGGCCCTGGTGCAGGCATACTGTTGCTCTCTCTCTCTGCCTCTCTCAAATAGATAAAATATTTTTTACAAAGGGCTGGAGAGATGACTTAGTGGTTAAGCGCTTGCCTGTGAAGCATAAGGACCCCGGTTCGAGGCTCGATTCTCCAGGACCCACATTAGCCAGATGCATAAGGGGGCACCCGCGTCTGGAGTTCGTTTGCAGTGGTGGAAGCCCTGGCGTGCCCATTCTCTCTCTCTCTCTATCTGCCTCTTTCTCTCTTTGTTACTCTCAAATAAATAAATAAAAATGAACAAAAATAAATAAATAAATAAGGGCTGGAGAAAGCTGGGCGTGGTGGCACACGCCTTTAATCTCAGCACTCGGAAGGTAGAGATAGGAGGATCACCATGAGTTTGAGGCCATCCTGAGACTCCATAGTGAATTCCAGGTCAGCCTGGGACAGAGTGAAACCCTACCTCAAAAAAGGGCCAGGCGTGGTGGCTCACACCTTTAATCTTAGCACTCTGGAGGCAGAGGTAAGGATCTCCGTGAGTTCGAGGCCGCCCTGAGACTACATAGTTAATTCTAGGTCAGCCTGGACCAGAGAGAGACCCTACCTCAAAATAACAAAAAAAAAAAAAAAAAAAAAAAAGGTGGGGAGCTGGAAAGATGGTTTAGTGGTTACAGCGCTTGCCTACAAAGCCACAGGACCCAGGTTCAACTCTCCAGGACCCATGTCAGCCAGATACACAAGATGGTGCATGCATCTGGAGTTTGTTTGCAGTGGCTAGAGGCCCTGGTGCACCCATTTTCTCACTCTTGCTCTCACTGTCTCTCAAATAAAATAAAATAAAAGGGGCTGGTGAAATGGCTTAGCAGTTAAGGCATTTGCCTGCGAAGCCTAAGGACCCAGGTTCAACTCCCCAGAACCTACATAAGCCAGATGTGCACAAGGTCACACATGTGCACAAGTTGCACAGCTGTCTGGAGTTCAATTACACTGGCTTCAGGCCCTGCCACACCAATTCTCTCTTTCATAAAAAAAGAATTCTTGGGCTGGAGAAATGGCTTAGCAGTTAAGCGCTTGCCTATGAAGCCTGAGAACCCCAGTTCGAGGCTCGATTACCTGGGACCCATGTTAGTCAGATGCACAAGGGGGCGCACGCATCTGGAGTTCCTTTACAATGGCTGGAGGCCCTGGTGCGCCCATTCTCTCTATCTCTGTCTGCCTCTTTCTCTCTCTGTCTGTTGCTCTCAAATAAATAAAAATAAACAAAAAAGGGGGGAACAAAACAAGTCTTAAAAAAAAATTCTTACTACAGTACCCCCTAGAAAATGGAGAAAACTGTTTACTTACCACAGTGCAGTTCTCCAACCTAACGTCCATAGAAGAGAAGAAAATGTCCAGGTTAAATCTTCACTCACTGGTGCTAGCTTTGTTCATGTTGATGGTTATGAAACTCTTTAAAGTGCTCTAACACATTGGCTATGCTCCTCTACCTGTCTAACTACTAGGGAGACTGAATCTCAAGGTTTATAGCTCCTGTCTTGTTCATTTTAATCCTACCAAATGGTCATCATTAGATTTAAATCTAATTTCAGTTGTTGGATTTTTATCCTCCTGTTATACACAGATATGTAGGTATAGCCAGATTCATCTGTTTTCAACTGTCATGGGTAAGACATAAAATTCTGTTATGCTAATTCAGATGGATCTAACCTACGTCAGATTAACTGCTCTATTTCTCTTCCAAGATTAGATAGAAACTCAAGATTAGATAGAAGCTCAAGCCTCCATCGCCTTCCATGAGCCCCAGGTGATTCCAACAATGGAGGAAGATCCCCATATCTCCTCCCAGTCACAAGAGCCTCAGTATCAGTCTTAATCTCTAATCCTGGCCTCAAACCTCCATCACCTTCCAGGACCCGCAAGTAATTCCAACGGTGGAGGGAGATCCCCATATCTCCTCACAGTCACTAGAGCCTCAGTATCAGTCCTTAACTGCTAAGCCATCTCTCCAGCCCAGACAGACATTCTTCATGCCTCTCAGTTGTTAACTAGTTTTCTCTGTGCTTTTAATTAGATCAAAAATCTTCCCGGTGTTAGGGTGAGATCTCCTAGCTAAATCAGAGACTTCCATTTTCCTGCCCCCCTGGGCCAATGTTATGCTTATCTCTAATGGAAGTAAATATTAACACTAAAGTCTGGGCCACTGAGGGAAAAATTAAGACAGTGAAACCTATACAGGTTCATCATAAGACCTAGGCTCCTATCAAGAGGCTTCATATATCATAGAGCCCAGAGAAGACCTGAAATTCCTTCTTTCTTTTTATTTGTTTATTTGTAAGCAGAGATAGAAGACAGACAGAATGGGCATGCCAGGGCCTCTAGCCACTGCAAACAAACTCCAGATGCATGTGCTTCTGGCTTTACTGGGGAATTGAACCTGGGTCATTAGGCTTTGACCACTGAGCGATCTCTCCAGCCCTGACATTCCTTTTTTTTTTTTTTCGTTTCATTTTGTTTTCGAGGTAGGTTTTCACTCTAGCTCAGGGTGGCCTCGAACTCTTGGTGATCCTCCTACCTCTGCCTCCTGCGTGCTGGGACTAAATGTGTGCGCCACCACGCCCTTTTCAAATGGACAAGTCCTGGACTTTGCCAACCTCCCACTTAACCTTCTTCTGCCTTATTCCAATGACACGAAGCCATTTCCTGTTGTCTCAAACTGTTATAATGTCCTTGTTGTTCCTAAATGACTGTTTTTTAGGGACGAAGAAAAAAACCTATACACAAATAAGACACTCAGCTGGCTTTCCGGTTTCTCTCTTGGGCCTCTAGAGTAGCGCCTCTCTGTGAGTGAGACTCTTAACTGCCGCATGCATCCTCTGGCCCGTTCAATCTGAAGAAGTTAGAGTGGTCCGTGTGTCCTGTTCCCTCTAACAGCACTTGGAGTGTCGGGTCAGGATGGGGGAATGAAAGAGGACAGGGGAAAGCTAGCTTTTTCTTAGGCAGTTTCAGTTAGACACTAAAGCCCAAAGAGAGAACCAGGACATGCCACCCCACATGCCATCTCGCCCTGACATAGGGATCGGAGAGACTGATGTAAGCTCCCCCTGCTGCCCAGTCTAGCAGTTACTTAGACCGCCCTGGATGGGCTGGCCCAGTCTACCAGCCAACCGGGTCTTCCCCTTGCCTGTAAAGGCTCCTGTCTTCCTGTCACAGACTCGCCTACTCTGACCACTCAGCTCTGGTCTGGTTTGCTTCTCCGCTTGGCCTGCCCATCTCTTTTCATTCAGGCCATGAGGATACACAGCCAGGAAGAGCGCAAGATTTTCTTGGCTTGGGTGGCTTTTCTGCCTGTCTCTGCTTTATAGTTTGGGATAGCTTCTCTCTTTGATTACGTATGTGATTTTCCTCCGGTTTTTTGAATCTACCATGTGTGAGTTCTTCCCAAGTCTCTCTGCACAAGCTCCCAGATTCTACTTTCCAGTGCCAGCACTTTACCCTAACCTCTCTTTAAAAGCCTCGGGGACGCACGCATCTGGAGTTCATTTGCAGTGGCTGTAGGCCCTGGTGTGCCCGTTCTCTTGTTCTATCTGCCTCTTTCTCAAATAAATCAATTCTTTTTTTTTTTTTTAAGCTTCAGTTTCAGGCTGGAGAGATGGCTTAGCGATTAAGCGCTTGCCTGTGAAGCCTAAGGAACGCGGTTCAAGGCTCCATTCCTCAGGACCCACGTTAGCCAGATGCACAAGGGGGTGCACGTGTCTGGAGTTTGTTTGCAGTGGCTGGAGGCCCTGGCACGCCCTTTCTCTCTCTCTCTCTCTCTCTCTCTCTGTCACTGTCAAATAAATAAAATAAGCAAAAAAAATTATTTTAAAAAAGCCTCAGTTTCTCTCAAGTCCACATGCGTGCCATTCCAATTTTCCCCCTAAAACCTCAATTTCTCTTAAACCTTATAAACTATGCAGTGTTTCCACATGAGCATGTTTCCTAAACCCCACAATTTGTGATTTCTCCCTTATAATTCATAATTTATCCTTCTTGTGTCTGTTTTTATCAGTTCTTTGTTAATGTTGGGCAGAACCCAAAACTTGGAGTTCATACGTTGGGAATTCCTCTTGGACCCCAAAAGCGTGCATCAATAACAGCCTTATAACAAAAATTGGATCAAAGAGAAGATTACGTGCTCCTTTGTCAGCAGGCCCAACATTATTTATTTATTTTGTTTTTTCAAAGTAGGGTTTCACTCTAGCAATCCTCTTACCTGTGCCTGCCAAGTGCTGGGATTAAAGGCATGTGACACCATGTCCACTTTAAAGGGAAAAATTTAAAAAGGTTTAAGCAAAGCCGGCCGTGGTGGCGCACACCTTTAGTCCCAGCACTCAGGAGGCAGGGGTAGGAGGATCACCGTGATCTCAGGGCCACCCTGAGACTACATAGTGAATTCCAGGTCAGCCTGGACTAGAGTGAGACTACCTCAAAAATAAATAAATAAAATAAGGAGATGGGTGGTAGTGCACACCTTAAATCCCAGCACTCAGGCAGAGATAGGATTGCTGTGAGTTTGAGGCCACCCTGGGACTACGGAAGGAATTCCAGGTCAGCCTAGGCTAGAGTGAGACCCTGCCTCCAAGAAAAAAAAACAACAAAGACCGGTGTGGTGGTGCATGCATTTAATTCTAGCACTCGGGAGGCAGAGGTAAAGAAAATTGCCATGAGTTCAAGGCCAAAGGCCACCCCGAGACTACATAGTGAGTTGTAGGTCAGCCTGGGCTAGAGTGAGACCCTACCATGGACAAGGAAGAGGGAGACGGTCACAGAGCCCTCCTCTGTGCACTCTGACCCCCAGGACGATCCTGGGCTCTGTCCTCTAACCCAGCCATGGGCTGCTTCCCTTTGCCTTTGTGCACCTGAGCTCACGTGCACTCCTGCCCCCTGTTCTCATATTTATTTGTTGACTGATTTTTGGTTTTTTCGAGGTAGGGTCTCACTCTAGCCCAGGCTGACCTGGAATTAACTCTAGTCTCAGGCTGGCCTTGACCTCACTCACAGCGATCCTCCTACCTCTGCCTCCCGAGTGCTGGGATTAAAGGCGTGCGCCACCACAGCCAGACAAACACTTTTTTTTTTTAACTCGAGGTAGGGTCTCACTCTATTCCAGGATGACCTGGAATGCACTCTGCAGTTCCAGGCTGGCCTCAAACTCACAGTGATCCTCCTACCTCTACCTCCCAAGTGCTGGGATTTAAAGGCGTGAGCCGCCATACGAGGCAAACACTCTACTTTTGAGATTCAACATGCTCTAAAATGTTTGTTTGCTTATTTATTTATTTGAGAGTGACAGAGAGAAGGACGGGAGAGAGAGAGAATGGGCGCGCCAGAGCTTCCAGCCTCTGTAAACGAACTCCACATGCATGCGCCCCCTTGTGCATCTGGCTAAAGTGAGTCCTGGGGAATCGAGCCTCGAACCGGGGTTCTTAGGCTTCACAGGCAAGCGCTTAACTGCTAAGCCATCTCTCCAGCCCTCAACATGCTCTTTTAAAAAAATTTTATTTTATTTATTTGAGAGAGAAAGAGGCAGATAAAGAGAGAGTAGGCACACCAGGGCCTTCAGCAAATGAACTTCAGATGCATGCATTACCATGTGTATCTGGCTTATGTGAGTCCTGGGGAATTGAACCTAAGTCCTTTGGCTTTGCAGGAAAGCACCTTAGCCACTGAGCCATTTCTCCAGCCCATCCTGCTCTTTTTTTTTTTTTTTTTTTTGTAGCAGTGGAAATTGAACTTTGGGCCTCACACATGATAGGCAAGTGGTTCTACCACTGAACTATGTTTTCAGCCCTTCCTTTCTTATTATTATATATTTATTTATGAGTGAGAGAGAGAATGGGTGTGCCAGGGCCTCTAACCACTGCAAATGAGCTCCGTGCCGCTGGCTTACATGGGTTCTGGGGAATCAAACCTGGGTCCTTCGGCTTCGCAGGCAAGCACCTTAACCACTAAGCCATTTCTCCAGCCCCTCAACCCTTCTTTTTCTTCAACTTTAAACTTTTGAGAGGCACTTGGGATTAGAGGCCTGCTCCGCTTCATTATGTAAATTCCAGTGCCATCATGAATCATAATTGATGTGTTTATACAGATCTGTTTCTCGGGCCACCTCCAGGGGACGCCGGCTGGGCTGCAGACACTCTTAAGCACTCTACAGGCCCCCCGAGGTCCTCGAGCTGGAACAGGCGGCAGCGCCGGGGGACCCTGGATGTGGCTCGCGTCGTGCCATGCCTCCCACCCACCACACCCTCCAGGTGGCTCTCCAGGGTGAGGGGTCCCAGGGGAGCGAAGCCAGGGCGGGGGCGGCTCTCAGCGCTGCCAGCCTGGTCCCAGAGGTCCCCCAGCCAGCCAGCCTGCTCATTGCTCATTGGCTCCCTGCAGCATGGAAATGGTCTTCCCAACAGATGAGTTCTCTCCACAAGCTTTATTGCGTGCCTACTAGGTGCCAGGCACAGGTACCAAGACCCACCCACTCGTGGAGATTTTTAAGACAAGTTCCTAGCTACCTAGTACAGGGTGGCCTGAAATACACATCCTCCTGCCCCAGCCTCCCACGTTCTGGGATGACAAGGGATGTACCACCATGCCTGACGTGACTGGATTACTGGTGGAGCTGGATAAGCTGACCACCGTAGTTACCACCACTTCCATTTCAAAGGAGGAAAGGGAGGCCATATCCAGCATCAAGCCTGGGGTGGATCTGAACCTAGCCACCCAGATTCAGAGCCAGTTCTCCATGACTGGTTGAGGATTTCCAGATCGGGAGCCTCTGTCCAACTCAGCACTCATGGTTTTGCTTGAAGATCAGAATAAGGTTTTTCAAGCAGGATGTGGTGGTTTATGTAATCACAACACTTGGGAGGTGGACGTAAAAAGATCAGGGGCTCAGAGTCATCCTCAGCTATGCAGTGAGCTCAAGGCAAGCCTGTACTACATGAGACCCTATCTCAAGAAACCCAAAATATCAGGAGGTAGAGGTAGGAGGATCGCCGTGAGTTCGAGGCCATCCTGAGACTACACTGTGAAATCCAGGTCAGCCTGGGCTAGAGTGAAGCCCTACCTGGAAAAATCAAAAATAAACAAGCAAACAAATAAGGTCTTTCACAGTTATGAGCCCAACTCAAACAAAATACCTGGTTTGGGGGACCTGGGCAGTGCCTCAAGAGTGCCCTATTTGCTGGGTGTGAGAGGGACCTGGATTCAGTCTCAGCCTAGATTGGGGGTCAGAAAAGACTGTATCAGGCCCTCTCCCCTCTGTGAGGGGCCTGGAGGAATCGTCTGAGACAAGAGCCTTTTCAGTGAGTGGGTCCTGAAGGATGTGTGGGGTTTTGTGGGCAAAGAGAGAAGGGAAAGGTTGGCAAATCACAGGCTGTGGGTTAAGACACTCCAAATTGAGATAGGCGGGGAAAAAAAAGTGGCCTGGAGGGAATGAACAGATGGGTTTGGAAAAAGTCTGCAAGGCCCCATCGTGCTGGCTTTGGCTGAGGGTGCCAGGAGGTCGAGCGAGGGGAGCCGTTAACCATCCACGAACGATTTCATGTCATCAAGTTCTCTCTCACTCTCTCTTTTTGTTTTTTGTTTTTCGAGGTAGGGTCTCACTCTAGCTCATGCTGACCTGAAATTCACTACGTAATTTCAGGGTGGCCTCGAATTTAAGGCGATCCTCCTATCTCTGCCTCCCGAGTGCAGAGTGCAGGGATTAAAGGCGTGCGTCACCACGCCAGGCAAATTCTTCTCTTCTGATCTCATAGCCCAGTCTGGTGTGAAATTCACTGTCATCCAGGCTGTCTTGAACTCATGATACATGCTGTGATTACATACAGGCATGTTGCCCTCATGCCTGGCTCCAAACTTGGGGTCTCCAAGCACCTACTATCCTGCCTGGTATGGAATAGGTTGGTGGGGAGACTTGAAAATTAAGATAGGCAGGAGGGGCCGGTCTCAGTCCCACTTGACTCTCCCACTGAAACCCTGCCATCCTTGGTACCAGAATTCCTCCCTCACTGGCAGTTCTCCTGGAGGGAGGAGGCAGAAGAGGTTGAGTGGAGTAAGCAGGGGCGCCCCCAACGGAACCTCAAGAGCAGTTCCAGCCCCAGGTCCACTCAGAGAGATGCGCTCCCTCCGTCCTCTCCATCCGCCCCCCTCCCACTTTGGGGAGCGCAGCAGGTGCCGCGGGGGCGGGCTAGGGCGGGGCGACGAAGAGACTATAGTCGCACCTGCTGGCGACCCCACTCCTCGCCTCCAGCCTCCTGCACTCCGACGCCCTAATTTCACCGCGCTTACCGACTCCGCCAACCCGGTTCCCGGCCGGGCCCCGCCGGGGGTCCGTGGCGGTGAGCGCGCTGGCGCGCAGCTGGGGATCGCGGGGCCGTGGGCCCGGGGCTCGTGCGTGCTGGCCCCTGCTGGCGATGCTGCTGCTGCTCGCGCTGCCCGCCGGCGCCTGGTACAAGCACGTGGCGAGTCCCCGCTACCGCGCCGTGGGCCGCGCCGCCGGTCTCCTCGTGGGGCTCCGCCGCTCGCCCTACCTGTGGCGCCGCGCCCTGCGCCCCTCCGCCGGGCCCCTGGCCTGGCACAACCCGGCCCCAGGCCCCGCCGCCCGCAGCGCCCTCGGCTTCCCTTCGGCCGTGCCGGAGCCGTGGAGGCCGCGACGCGGGCTCCCCGTTCGTGCGCCCCCGAGGACGCGCGAATACCAACAGTGGCTCAGCCAGGGTTCCTGGACGCCGGCGGGGTCAGGAAGCCTGGTAAAGTAGAGGCTGGGATGGCAGCGGCCAGGGATGGTCTGGGGGTGGTTCGGGAGACCCTGAGCATGTCTGTGCCCACCCACTCCACCCCTGCGTCCCAGGATGTGCGCTCTCTCTGTCTCTCTCACTTTTCTTTTAAGACAGGGTCTCCTTCTGTTCCCCAGGCTGTCCTAAACTCACTACGTAGTCCAGGCTGGTCTTCAACCCATGGTGTTCCGCCTGCCTGAGCCTCCCAAGTGCTGGGTTGACAAGAGAGAGGCCACTGGTCTTCCTTTTCAATCTTTTTTGTTTTGATTTTTTGTTTTGTTTTGTTTTTCGAGGTAGGGTTTCACTCTAGCCTAGGCTGACCTGGAATTCAATATGTAGTCCCAGGCTGGCCTCAAACTCACAGTGATCCTCCTACCTCTAACTCCCAAATGCTGGGATTAAAGACATGCGCCACCACGCCCAGCTTTTTTTTTTTTTTTTTTTCTGAGGTAGGGTCTCACTCTAGCCCAAGCTGACCTGGAGCTCACTCAGTAGTCCCAGGCTAGCCTCGAACTCACTGCGATCTTCCTACCTCTGCCTCCCAAGTGTCAAAGTCTCATTCTGTAACAGCTCAGGCTGGTCTGGAGCTCGCTCTGTAGCCCAGGCTGGTCTAGAACTCGCCTGTGAGCATTCTGCCCAGCCTCCCTGAGTGCAGGAATTACAGGAATGGCCACCGCACCCAGCACTCCTGGCCATCCTGTCTCCCCCTGCGCCCAGAGAAAGGTTTTTCTTGAGTAGCCTCTTTCCTTGCAGCCTGGGGGTGGAGTAAAGCCTCCGCCGCGCCCTGCCCTCCCGGCCCGCCCCACCTTCCGCCCGCCATAATTCAGCTCTGTTCTTTCTAGAGCCTTCGGAGAGATGCCTCCCGCTCTGCTATGGTTCAGGCAGCAAGCCGCTTTCGCTGAGCCCTTCAGGCTCCACGAGTGTCCTGAGAACATCCTCCGACCCTCGGCGCCTGGGTGTCTGACCCAGGGCCAGCTGTTGCTGCTTCCAGGACAAGCCGCAGCTCCCGCCAGGGCCTGCGTGCCATCTGATCAATAAAACCAACCTGATTCTTGCGCCCCCGCGTGTAACCCTTTTCTTCCACTGTGTACTTTGTGTCTAGCTTTCAGGGCACACAGAGCCGTGCCCACACCCAGGCAAATGTCAAGAGCCTCCACCCTGACCAAAGGAAAGGGGGGGGAGGCTCACCAGTTGCAGCAATCTATATCCTTGGGGTCACAGTGGGCAGACGCTACCAGGACCTGTGTGCCATCCTCAGCTGTGCTTCCTTCTCTGTTCTGCAGTTGGGTGTGATCAAATCAGGTCCCAGGATCTGGTGATCCATCCCATGGACTCCTGGGGGGGGGGGTGGCAAAGCAGACCCTTGTGTCCATCCATCCACTCAAGCATGCAGGAGGGACCTATTGAGCCTAGGTCCCCAGGGATCCCTCACTCTGTCCTCTGACCATGCTGGGGAAACTGTCCCCTGCACTGTGGACTCCGCCCCCAACTCTGGAAGGCCATCAGACTTTTCACCCATTTCCCACCATTTAATTTTTGTTTTTTGGAAGTAGGGTTTCACTCTAGCCCAGGCTGACCTGGAATTCACTATATAGTCTCAGGGTGGCCTTGAACTCAAAACAATTCTACCTCTGCCTCCTAAGTGCTGAGATTAAAGGTGTGTGCCACCATGCCTGGCTCCCACTATTTAATTTTTTAAAATATTTTATTTAACTATTTGAGAGAGAGAGAGGGAGAATGGGTGCGTCAGGGCCTCTAGCCACTGCAAAGGAACTTCAGACACATGTGCCACCTTGTGCATTTGACTTTACGTGGGTACTAGAGAATTGAGCCTGAGTCCTTTGGCTTTGGAAGCAAGCACCTTAATTGATAAGTCATCTCTCCAGCCCCACCCCCTCCCCACTATTTAATTTTAAGCTTGGATTGTTTTGAACCTCCTCCCTCCCTTTAGCAAAAGGTTTCCGGATCCAGGCTTAGCGGGACACACCTTTGATCTCAGCACTGGGAAGGCAGAGGTAGAAGGATTGCTGTGAGTTCGAGGCCAGCCTGAGATTACATAGTGAATTCTAGGTCAGCCTGGGCTAGAGCAAGATCCTACCTCCAAAAAACACACCAAAAAACAAACAAACAACAACAAAAATAAAAAGCAAGGACTATGCCGGGTGTGATGGCACACACCTTTAATCCCAGCATTCAGGAGGCTGAGGTAGGAGGATTGCTGTCAGTTCAAGGCCGGCATGAGATTCAGGTCAGCCTGGGCTAGAGTGAGACTCTTAACTCCAAAAGGGGGGGGGGATTGGGGCTGGAGAGATGGCTCAGCAGATAAGGCCCTTGCCTTCAGAACCTAACAACCCAAGTTTGATTCCCCAGTACCCACATAAACTCAGATGCACAAAGTAGCACATGCATCTGGAGTTTGTTTGCAGCAGCTGGAGGCCCTAGCACTCCCATTCTCTGTCACTCTTCTCTTTCTCTCTCTCTGTCTCTCTGCTTGCAAATCAATTAGAAAGAAAAAGCAGGCTGGGGAAATGGCTTAGTGGTTAAGGCGTTTGCCTGTGAAGCTTAAGGACCTCCAGGGGATTCCCCAGGACCCACGTAAGCCAGATGCACAATGGTGGGCATACGTCTGGAGTTCATTTGCAATGGTTAGAGGCCCTGGCATGCCCATTCTCTCTTTCTCTCTATTTGCCTCTTTCTCTCTCTCTCTCTCTCAAATAAATAAATAAATAATAAATTAATTAATAAAATTTAAAAAAAAAAACACCAAGGACTCTACCCTCCATCGGGGCCTCCACACTGCCTGGCTTCTTCCATCCTCTGTCTCTTCAAACTGCTTGACTCTCGCCTGCCTCAGCCTCTTGAGTGCTGGGATTATAGGAATGACTTCAAACCACCCTGGCCATCATATCTACCCTCAGTGCCCTCCTGCAGAGTCTCCTCTAGGTCCACTCAACAAGGGCTTGACAGCAGGTAGCCCCACACTGCTGCCCCAGTCTAGCTGTTCTTTCCAACCTCTTGGGTGCCCTTCCTCCCAACTTGGCCCCTACGTGTGGGTGCCACCTTTATCACAGTCCTTATGGAGCCCTACGTTTACTTTAATTCCATGTAGGCTTTTCTTAGGCCTGTACTGGTGAACCAGAGGTCATGGACTGCTTAGGTGGACCCACTCTCCCCTTATTGAGTGACCTGTACTGGGGAGACACCAACAAGTGCTAACTCCCCAGGAGAGGCACCCACTGCACATTAAGGAACAATTTCTAGGCTGGAGAGATGGCTTAACAACTAAGGCACTTGCCTGTGAAACCTAAGGACTCAGGTTCTGTTCCCCAGAAACAAAGTAAGTCAGATGCATATGGTGGTGGATGCTTCTGGAGTTTGTTTTCAGTGGTTAGAGGCCCTGGCACACCTATTCTCTGTCTCTCGAATAAGTAAATAAAAAGGACAATTCCGGGCTGGAGAGATGGCTTAGTGGTTAAGCACTTGCCTGTGAAGCCTAAGGACCCCGGTTCAAGGCTCGATTCCCCAGGACCCACGTTAGCCAGATGCACAAGGGGGCACACGCATCTGGAGTTCGTTTGCAGTGGCTGGAAGCCCTGGCGTGCCCATTCTCTCTCTCTCTCTCTAGCTTCCTCTCTCTCTCTCTCTGTCACTCTCCAATAAATAAATAAAAATGAACAAAAAAAATTAAAAAAAAAAAGGACAATTCCTACAAAGTTCAACCTGGGCCGGGGGAGGTGGCACACACCTTTAATCCCATCACTCAGGAGGCAGAGGTAGGAAGATCGCTTTGAGTTCAAGGCCACCCTGAGACTACACAGTGAATTCCAGGTCAGCTTGAGCTAGAGTGAGACCCTACCTCAAAAAACAAAAACAAAAACAAAAACAAAAACAAAAAAAAAAAAAGGAAGAAAGAAAAGAAAAATCTTCTCCTATCTCAGAAAAAAAAGAGAAAAAAAATATTATCCCAGCATGGACGACAACCTCTCTTTTTTCTTTTCTTTTCTTTTCTTTTCTTTTCTTTTTTTTTTTTTTTTTTTTTTTTTTTTTTTTTTTTTTTTTGAGGTAGGGTCTCACTCTAGCCCAGGCTGACCTGGAATTCACTATGGCATCTCAGGGTGGCCTCGAACTCACAGCAATCCTCCTACCTCTGCCTCCCGAGTGCTGGGATTAAAGGTGTGTGCCACTATGCCTGGCTCTTTTTTCTTTTCTTTTTTTTTTCTTTTTTTGAGGTAGGGTCTTGCTCTATACCAGGCAGACTTGGACTTCACTATGTAGTCTCAGGGTGGCCTAGAACTCACAGTGATACTCCTACCTCTGCCTCCCAAATACTGGAATTAAAGGCGTGCCCCACCACCCTCTTCTGAGAATGTGTCTCTTGATCTTCCACCTCTTGTGCTCTGTCTCCCCCTGAAGCCATGAGATCTGGAGCATCATTAATGGCACAGGGGGTGCCTGAGGTGTCAGTTGAGGGCTTGAACACCCTCCTGGCCGCCTCCTCCTATAGGGGAACGTCAGAAGGAGGGCAGGGTCTCTCTTCAGTGGTTGCATTTGTTTCTGAACAAGATGGCAATAGGCCAGGCATGGTGGCACATGCCTTTAATTCCAGCAGGGGTAGCTACGAGTTTGAGGACAGCCTGGGAATACAGAGTGAATTCCAGGTCAGCCTGAGCTAGAGTGAAACCCTACATCCCCTAAATTTAGGGGAAAACAAAAAGATGGCAATAGTGTCACACAACACCTACTCCTGACCCTGGCCCTCAACAAATCTGATCTTCCTTTTCTTTTCTTTTCTTTTTTATTGTAGAGAGAGACAGAGAGAGAGAATTGGTGTGCCAGGGCCTCAGCCACTGCAATTAAACTCCAGATGCTTGCGCCACCTAGTGGGTATATGCGACATTATCCTTGCCTCACCTTTTGTCTAACCTGGGATCTGGAGTCAAACATGGGTCCTTAGGCTTCACGGGTAAGCACCTTAACCATTAAGCCATCTCTCCAGCCCAAATCTGATCTTTCAAAAGATCAATGTCCTGACCTTGTCACAGTAAGGAAAATGTAACAGAAAAGCAAAAGAGAACACCAAATTTGATAGGCTGAAGCACTGAGCCAGGCTGGGGTTCAAACTTATATGGAGGATCCTAAGAAACAGACTGTACCAGGTGCCGTTGATGAGAAAATTGTAGCTGTTTGTGTCCTTGTTCAGAATAGGCTTCTTCAGCCAGGAACGTCTAAGGGAGGGTTAGGGTTAGTCCTTCAAGGCCATCTAGGCTATGGCGAGTACATCAATCAGGGAAGGTGTCAAACTTAATGAGGCCAAATACCTCTGTTGCTTCTTTATTGCCTGCGAGCTTTAGGGATAGTTATTAACTCTTTAGTTCCCTTTAGTTTTCAGGGAAGACTATTAGCCCTTCAGTCACCCCCAGATGTACAACACAAGGGCTCCCCACTGCTCATGGGACATGCTCCATGCCCTCAGGCCTGGTCCTGTATCCAGTCTTTCTTTCCCCTCCCCTACCTCTGGGCAGATTTGCGGATCGTGGAGCGCCCAGTCTGCAGGGTTCCAGGCTGTGTTAGATGACGCTCAGTGCGACTGCCCAGTCCTAGGCCTCCCTCGCTCAGGCCAAGATACACAAACCCTGGATCTCAGCAATGTTTACCCAGTACTTGCCAGTGCGGATGCCCAGTGCCAAGTGGTGGGTAAATGTTTGGTCACAAAGGCTGGGAGATTTGGTGAGGTTGTCTAGAAGTGTCCCATCCCAGAGATGTGCGCCAGATCCAAGGTGAAGGGCAAAGCTTATTAAGGGCCTAGTCAGAGGCCCGCTTCTCGGCCTGTCACTCCCTGTGGCACACTCCCGCACACGCCTGCGACCTAGCCAGGGCCCAGGGCCTCATCCCAATCCCAACTCCCAGTTCTGGACAGGTCCAACGCCAAGGGAGGTGGGGTCTGGGCCAGCTTCCGCCAGCGCCATCCCGCCCGCGGGGGCCAGGTGGCGCTGCGCGGCTGCGGCTGCTGCCAGCGGCCCGAGCCGGGGCGGGGCGAGTGGGCGGGGCGAGGTCGCCACATCCTCGGGGGCCCCCGGTTCCCAGTCGCCCCTTTTTCAGTCCCTTCTCCTTCGGTCCCCGCAGTGGGTCCCCTTCTCTTCCTGCCCAGCTCTGTGGTTCTCTCTCCTTCTGCCCCTGTTTTGGACTCCAAAGGGCTGCACGGTGTAGTCTGAGGGAGGCTCTAAGCGAGAAAGATGATGTTGGCAGGGCCATTAGCGCTTTCTTTTTTTTTTTTTTTTAAGGTAGGGTTTCACTCTAGCTGGAATTCACTATGTAGTCTCTGTAGTCTCAGGGTGGCCTCGAACTCACGGCGATCCTCCTACCTCTGCCTCCCGAGTGCTAAGATTAAAGGCGTGCGCCATCACGCACGGCTTCCATTAGCGCTCTTTAAGGAGACCGAGACCGCAATGGACAGGGTTATTACGGGGAGTCAGACTCAAGGCTCCTCCTCCAGACGGGGTCCCTAGGCTCCGCCCACTTCCATCTGGAAGCTCAGGGGTGCAGGGCAGCCCTACCCTAGGGGGGCCCTAGGAGGAGGGAGGGCTGAGGTATGACAGGCCGGCGGCCTGGGTAGCAAGTTGGAGGACCTCCCAGGCCCCCGATGCTTCTGGCCTGGGACTAGGTCACCGCTCCTTGCAAATTAGCAAAAACTAGCAAAATGAGGACTTCACGCTACACTTTATTCATGGGTTTCCGCTTGCCTCCGTCTCTGCCTCTCTCCACCAAGGGGTGCCCTTCCTGCCTGAGGTCCCCTGGATGGCTGAGGTAGGAGGTCTGGGAAAGGTAGTCCTTGCGAACGCTGGGTCACCCTTCCCCACCTCTGCTGTTCCTTTGTGCCTGTCACTCACTGTGTTGTCACTCATTCCTGTTGTCCTAGGAAACAGTCACCTCTGCTCTGCCCTGGTTGAGGTTCTTTATTTCTGTTTGTTTGTTTTCATTTTCTTTTTTCTTAAAGGTCAGTTTTTTTCCTTGTTTTGTTTTTTGTTATTTATTTATTTGACAGAGGAAGAGGGACAGAGAGAAAGAGAATGGGCGTGCCAGGGCCTCCAGCCACTGCAAACGAACTCCAGACGCGTGCGCCCCCTTGTGCATCTGGCTTACGTGGGTCCTGGGGAGTGGAACCTGGGTCCTTTGGCTCCAGCCCTGTTTTTGTTTTCCAGGTAGGCCCTGCACTTCCTCCTACCTCTGTCTCCCAAGTGCTGCGGTTAAAGGATTAAAGGTGTGTGCCACCACACCCAGCAAATATGTGTGTGTGTGTATGTATGATTTACAAGCAGAGAGAGATAGACGACAGAGAGAAAGGGTGCATCAGGACCTCCAGTAACTGCAAACGATCTCAAGATGCAAATGCCGCTTTGTGCATCTGGCTTTCTGTTGGTACTTGGGAATTGAACCGAGGTTGTTAAGCTTTGCAGGCGAGCACCTTAACCACGGAGTCATCTCTCCAGCCCTATTTGTTTTTTTTTATTTTTTGAGATAGGGTCTTTCACTGAGCCATTGACCCTAATGTTCACAGATTTGTCTAGGCAAGCTAGCCAGCAGGACTCAGGGATCCTCCTGTCTCTGCCTCCCTAGGCACTGGCATTACAGATGGGCACCACCATGCCCAGCATTTTTATGTAGGTTCTGAATGTAAGAACTCAGCTGGGCATGGTGGCACACACCTTTAATCCCAGCACTCAGGAGTCAGAGGTTCCAGACAGGCCACCCTGACACCACATTGTGAATTCCAGGTCAGCCTGAGCTAGAGCAAGACCCTAAGCACTTCATCCACTGAGCCATCTCCCCAGTCTCTGTTTTTCTATATATATTTTTTAATTTATTTATTTGAGAGAGAGAGAACAGACACATGTGTGCATCTGGCTAATGTGGGTCCTGGGGAATTGAACCTGGGTCCTTTGGCTTTTCAGGCAAACGCCTTAACTGCTAAGCCATCCCTCCAGCCCCAGCCTCTGTTTTTCTTTCTTTCTTTCTTTCTTTCTTTTTTGGTTTTTCGAGGTAGGGTCTCACTCTAGCCCAGGCTGACCTGGAATTCACTATGGAGTCTCAGGGTGGCCTCGAACTCACAGCAGTCCTCCTACCTCTGCCTCCCGAGTGCTGGGATTAAAGGTATGCGCCACCACGCCCGGCTTCTGTTTTTCTTGAGAGAGGCTCTCACCTGTAGATCATGCTGAACTCACCAGCAATTCTCCTATCTCTCTCCCGATGATGGGATTATGGACATGAGACACCACCCCCATTTCTGGCTGTGTTTCTTTATTCCTGGGGCTGTTACCATTCTACCAGTACAAACTTCCTTTGTTGCTCAAATCCGGTGATTCTCTAAAATGCTTTGTTACTCTGCTACCTTCCTTGGTACTTCTCAGCCCCCTTTGCTTTAGGAATGCCCTGGCTACTACTCTGTGACATGGCTGTCTATGTCCCTGGTCTAGTTTTGTCCCTATCCCAGCTTCAGTCACAGGGTAAAGGATGCAGCTGAGGGGCTAAAGAGATGGCTCAGCAGTTAAGGCACTTGCTTGCAAAGCCTAAGGACCCTGGTTTGATTCCCCAGTACCCATGTGGCCAGATGCACAAGGTGGCACATGCATCTGGAGTTGGATTGCAGTGGCACGGGCCCTGGTGTGCCCATTCTTTCTCTGTCTCTGTCTCTCTCAAATAAACACTTAAAAAAAGATGCAGGGAAGCCGGGCATGGTGGCACACGCCTTTAATCCCAGCACTCAGGGAGGCAGAGGTAGGAGGATCGCCGTGAGTTCGAGGCCACCCTGAGACTCCATAGTGAATTCCAGGTCAGCCTGGGCAAGAGTGAAACCCTACCACGAAAAACCTAAAAAAAAAAAAAAAAAAAAAAAAACAAGCAGGGGGACTGGAGAAATGGCTTAGTGGTTAAGGCACTTGCCTGCAAAGGGTAAGGACCTCATGTTCGACTTTCCACGTCCCAGATAAGCCAGATGCACAAGGTGACACTTGCGCACAAGTCACACATGTGCACAAGGTGATGCACGCATCTGGAGTTGCCCTTGGGTACCGATTCTCTCTCTCTCCCTCTCCCTCTCTCTCCGTCTCTTGCTCTTTCTCATAAAATAAAAAAATAATAATAATAAAAAGGATGCAGCTGAGTCCTGTGCTGAAGGCCAGTGAAGGCCCAAGTTGATGGGAGAGGGAAAAGAGGTCCTGAAGTTTCTTGAGTCAGGGGGACCTGGGCCCCTACTTTCCACAATCCCTAGCTCTGGTCTCCCATCCCACAATCTCCCTCTAGTCTAGTGTGGCCACAGAGCTACAGTCACCAGGTCTGAGTAGTTTTGGTTGCTGTGGGATGACCAAGTCCCACACAGGTGGGAGTTTGGTAGACACACCGCCAATTCCCATCCTTACGGTATCCATGGGCAACAGCACTAGGCTTGCATCCGGTAAAACCAATCCAGACCAGAAAGTCAACCTCTGGATAGGCAGAGAGATGGAGGTGGCCAGCCAGGCTGGAGCCTAGGGCTGCAGAGAGGGCTTGGGGGCCGCGAGCAGTCCATGCATCCTCAGCCTAAGTGGCTTTTAGGAGCAGCTGCTGGGGTGTGGGCACCCAAGGGGTTTCAGCCCAGGATGTTGCCCAGAGGTGGGTCCTGTGCTTGGGTGGGGGTGGGGAGCCCAGCCAAAGCCACTGGAGAGAGAGAGAGAGAGAGAGAGAGAGAGAGAGGAGAGGTGAGGACTGAGCCAGACCTGATTTTCCTGCCCATATGGGAAACTGTTTGGGCTGGCTATACCTGACCCCTCAGAACCAGGTACGTGAGGGGCTGTGAGCTGGGTAGGGGCAGGGTGGATCTTAGCTGGCTTCTGTGCGTGAGCTATTCCTCCGGTCAAGTGTGGAATCACAACCCCGACCCCAGCAGTGGTTTAAGAAACTTCCTTTTTCAGACCTCGGGTTCCTGATCTGTAAAATGGTCTGTCCCTTCCAGGATTGTTTGGGTGAAAGGCACTGGCTATATATAAGTGATTCTCTGTACGACTTTGTCCTGTAGGGGGTGTCAGAAACTCAAGCAGCTTGGGAAGGGGGAGGGACACACTGGAGGGCTGGGGTAAGGGCAGGGGAGGCCTGAAGGGGCTTAATGTGGTACAGTTGGCCACCACCCAGAGCTCAGGAAGTAACATGTTTAGTACAAGCCGGTAGTGGCGCACGGTTTTAATCCCAGCACTCGGGAGGCAGAGGTAGGAGGATCACGGTGAGTTCAAGGCCACCCCGAGACTACATAGTGAATTCCAGCAGCCTGAGCTAGAGGGAGACCCTACCTCGAAAAAAAAAAAAAAAAAAAAAAGTTCATCCCAGGTCATCTCCTATCTCAGCCTGACAAATTCGTGAACCCAAGGCAGGGAATGGGGAGGGGGCAGGGATTTGGTGGAATCAGTGCAGAAAACACAAACACTTCCTGGTGTGGGGGGGGGGTCCCCAGTCCCTGGCCCCAAGGATCCAGATTGTTGCTATGTCTCGGTTTATACCCCCCCTTTTTTTTGTTGCCTCCTGCACCATTCTGGACTCGTTTAAAGTTGGGCCAGGACAGCTTTGGGGAATCAAGATTCGTGGACAG
This sequence comes from Dipus sagitta, assembly GCA_036346955.1. Lineage (NCBI taxonomy): Eukaryota > Metazoa > Chordata > Mammalia > Rodentia > Dipodidae > Dipus > Dipus sagitta. The sequence continues at coordinate 111,133,079 of CM070781.1, read as the reverse complement.
CAGAAAGAGAGAGAGAGACAGCGCGAGCGAGCGAGCAGCTAGAGAGGTGGGGGGTGGGGGGGAGCTTGACAGAAGCGGCCCTTGTCCTCATCCTCTGGTCTCTATGTGTGTGGGGGGAGTTCCTCAACTTGAGGACCGTTTTCTGAGGGACACCCCATCTTAGGAACCTGCTCCAAGTGCTGCGCAAGCATCCAAAAAAAAAAAAAAAAAAACAAAACTGTTCTTGGAATAGAAGGCAAAGGTGCCGGCGCCACAGAGAGGCCAAAGGGGGGGGTCCTGGAGACTCCGGGGGTCCCCTAAGCTGGCTGTCCCACCTCGAGGTCCTTTAGTGGGGTGGCCGGACGCCGAGGCAGGGGGCCTAGCCAGCGAGGCTGCGACCCGGGCGGGGGCAGCCGGGGGCGGGGAAGGGGCGGGCGCGGGGGCGGCGCCGCAGTCCGAGTAGGGGCGGGAGCCCGAGCCCCAGGCGACGCGATCCGATCCGATCGGGAGCCACCGAGGCCGCCGCCCGCCCGCCCGCTCGCGCCGCCGCCGCCGCCCCCGCGCCCAGGCTTCGGGTCGTGAGCGCCTTGGCCATTGGCGGCCGGCCGGGTGGGGTGGGGGGTCAGCGGGCGCCATGGCCGCGCCGGAGCCGCTGCGGCCGCGCTTGTGCGTCCTGGTGCGCGGCGAGCAGGGCTACGGCTTCCACCTGCACGGCGAGAAGGGCCGCCGCGGGCAGTTCATCCGGCGCGTGGAGCCCGGCTCTCCCGCCGAGGCGGCCGCGCTGCGCGCCGGGGACCGCTTGGTCGAGGTCAACGGCGTCAACGTGGAGGGCGAGACGCACCACCAGGTGGGTGTCCGCGCCGCGCCCCGCCCCCGCCCACGGCCCTCTCCCTCGGGGGGGCGCGTCCCCGCCGCACCCACCTGAGCCCCTGCGATCACGGCGCGCTGCCCGCAGACACCCGGCGGGAGTCGCATGGAGAGGTGGGGGGGGGACCCTGCGTGGGCTCCGTGGGAGATGGGGGACGTGGCCGGTCGTGCTGGCCTCCTGGCGAGCAAGCTCTGTCCTGCACACGGGGGGGAGGAGCGGGGTGGGGGGGTGCATCCTGGCAAGGCGCGGGGGGGGCCCCCGCACTGCGGCTGCTCCGGCCAGGGCTGTCGCTTCTTCCAGCTGGTTTTGGCGACGGTGTGCCGTGGAGGTGGGGTGGGGGGAGGTGACTCAGGCACCTCTGGGGCCTCGCGGTGCAAATGGTGAATGTGTGGGTATGTGAGCGTGCGGGTCTCTCCGGGATCATCCGTGTGCGTACGCACACCAAGTGTACCGGGAGGGGTCACGGTAAGGGCAAATTTGTGCTGTTGCTGGAGTGGTGTGCCTAGAACAGTGTGGATGCATGTGAGCGCCTGACGTGTGCAGGCGGTGTGTGTGTGTGTGTGTGTGTGTGTGTGTTGCATGCCTGCCAATATTAGTGCCTTTCCCACTGGCCGAGCGTCTGGGTCCGAGGGACTCGGCCTTAGTGGCAGCACAATCCTTGGCCCAAGAGGAGCCGCCTTCTCCTGGGAGGCTACCTGTCCCAGCCAGAGTCACTGCAGCTGGAGGGAGGTGGGGAAGGCAGGCGTTCTGCAGGTTCTCTCCCACTGGGAGGTAGACACACTTCAGACTCTGGCTGGCGGGAATCCAGCGTTCGTCCACCCCTTCTGCTCTGGGTCTTTTTAGTCCCTCACAGCCCCAGCAAGTCCACGACCTGTCTGGCTAGTCCTGGGGCAGGGAGATAGCAGAGTGATTCTTGGCTGGGCCAAGAGCTGAACTCCTATCTTCCCCAAGGGCCCAGCCTCTCCAACTGCCTGCCATCCTGCCTTAGAGCTGCCACTGGCTGTGGCTGTCTGCTGAAGGGTGGGGGTGGGGCTCAAGGGCTGGCCTAACAGGCCAGGGAGAAGTTGGCAGAGATGGTATCTATCAGTTACTGTCACCCTCACCTGGAATTTACCTCTTTATCTCAGGCCTCTGGGGTGCTAATAATCTCTAAAGACTTTTCACATCAGACCCTCCCCACTACATTAACCCAGAAGGGTAGGAGGTACAACTGCAGCCCCTGTTTTACAAAGGAGGAAACTGATTCTTGGAGACTCTGGGCTTGGGTCCCACATCAGGAAGTAGCAGGGTGCCGGGTTCCTTCTCTGTGGGTCATGGGAAGAGAAAAGGTTCATTGTGAGGCCAGGTAAAGATGGGCCAGAGCCAGACCTTCCTCTGCTGACGGCATCTACTGAGTAGAAACAACGATGGAGCGAGACTCTGCCCATCCTCGGGCCATTGGGAGTACGTAGGGCTGTCACCCTTCCTACCCCTGTGCCCATGGGTACTTTTCTCCCTTTGGTCACCCACTAACACCCTGCATGATCCATGATGGCCCATGTTTTCTCTTCACACTCCACAGAAACCCGTCCAGTCACACAGGTGGCTGCAAAGCCACACCTGACCCCTGGTGCACCTGCCCCTGTTCCCCTCACGTGTAGGGGCTGAATCTCCTTTACTGGATGTACACAGGCACCTTAGCTAGAACCCCAGGTTTTTGTGTGTCCAGCAGGCATGGGTTCCTTGTTCCAGTGTGCAGGCAGACTGGAAGCCGACAGGCGGGGATTACATACCCACTGCTCTTCGGAGAAAGACCCAGCCACACCCAAGGCAAAGCTGAGATGTCTCTTTCTTCCAAACTGAGACCAAAAATCATATTTTGAAAACAGACACATACACGAGAATACATGCATGCACACACGCGAGTACACACCCATGCACAGACTGGAAACTTGAAGCTCAGCTGGGCGTAATTTTTTACTTTCCCTGCTTGCTGCCCTTACAAGTCCTTCTTGGCCCTGGCTCAGCCAAAGGCAAGGTCCCTAAAAGACCCCAAAGCCCTTTCATCCTGGGCCCCAGCTCTAGGCAGAGGGGGGAGGGAAGTACTGGAACCTGGGGGCGGGGGGCGGAGCCCGCAGGCCTCTCCGTCCAGCCGCCCACCCCTGGCAGACCAGCCCTTGCCTGCTGCCCGTGAGCCCAGGCCAGCCGGGAGTGGTGCCCTGTCCATGTGTTGCCCAGGATGTTGGCTGCTAACCCAATCCTGCCACCTGCCCACCCCAGGTAGTACAACGGATTAAGGCTGTGGAGGGGCAGACTCGACTGCTGGTGGTGGATAAGGAGACAGATGAGGAGCTCCGCAGGCGGCAGCTGACCTGCACCGAGGAGATGGCCCAGCGAGGGCTTCCACCAGCCCACGACCCCTGGGAGCCAAAGCCTGATTGGGCACGCTCGGGCAGCCTTGGCTCCAACACTGGACAGAAGGTATGTCAGGCTCTGCCCACGGGGATACATGATCTTCCCCAGAACTATTATCTCGGCCTCTTGGTGACAGCTTTCATCCTTGTTAACCCCAGCAAGCCTCCGTTTCTTCTTGGAGCCCTTTCCCCAGTGCAGTGACCCCATTGTCTGGACCCCTAGTGATAGGGTCTGTGTCTGAGGTATTTGTGTGTTGTGAAGGCCTAGGGGAGGAGGAGTGGCTGGCCCCTTTAATGCGGGTCAGTGCTGTGGTTGAGGAGATAATAAGAAGTGGTCCAGCCGCTGGGCGTGGTGGCGCACGCCTTTAATCCCAGCACTCGGGAGGCAGAGGTAGGAGGATCACCCTGAGACTATATAGTGAATTCTAGATCAGCCTGGACCAGAGTGAGAACCTACCTCGAAAAGCAAAAAAAAGAAAAAAAAAAAAAAAAAAAAACAAAGAAGAAGTGGTCCAGCAAGGGCAGGCCTGGGGTGGCAGGCCTGGGGTGGGCATGTTGCGGTGCACTGGCTTGCTTGGCTCTGAGCAGCTTCGCTGGCCTCTCCCACACTGAGCCCTGGTGGAGCCTCACAGGAAGCTTTTAGTGTGAGCCCACCTCTGTCTGCTCTCCTCCCCTCAGACAATAGAGGGTATTCTTCTGCTCTTCTTCCCTGCCCCTTGCTGGATAGCACCTTCCCTTGTCCTTCTGTCCTTCCAGGATGGGAGATCCGGACAGAACAGGAGAGGGTGTACCCTACCTTATTCTAGGTAGCCACCTGGGCAAGTACTTCAGGCCAGAAGGAAGGGCCTGAGGCTGTTCTGCCTCTTGGTAGCCCTGATGTTTTTGTCTCTTATCTTCTACTTTTTTGGTTTTTCTAGGTAGGGTTTCACTCTAGTCCGGTCTGACCTGGAATTCACTATGTAGTCTCATAGGTGGTGATCCTTAAAGGTTTGCACCACCACACCAAGCTCTACTTTAATTTACTGAAACAAACCTAGTCCCATTAAGGGATGTAAGCCTAAGGGGTTCGCCAGATTCCACTTTGTGAACTGTTGGCCTAGAGGTGGTGGTATCAGGTTTCTAGGTGTGCTTGGGATCTTGATATTTACCTGTGGCCTCACCCAAATGTCTCCCACTGTAGCTGTCTGGGCCTGTGAACTGGTCCCTGTGGGGCCTGTCTTGGCCTAGGGAAGCGGCACTCCCAATTTGAAACCCAGGCTGGGCAGGTCTGGGCCCCAAACCGGTTGGATGCTTTTTCTTCTCAAGGAAGAGCAGGTGTTGGGCCCTGCTCTAGACTCTGGCCCGGAACTGCCAAAGGCCAAGAATCTTTAGGGGGTCCCTCTGGGAAGAAGATCGGTCCCAGGTATACCTTCCCTTGGCTGAAGATTGGAGCCTCCCTCTTTCCCAGACACCCCTCCCTCCTCCCCCAGGAGGAAACCCCCCCACACCCCCCAAGGCGTTTGTTCATTCATTTGGACACAAACAGCCCAGTTCACCTTCCTGTGGAAAAATCCGCCCTGGAGCCTTATCTGGAGGTGGGGTGGCCTAGGACCCTTGGCCTTGGGTGGAACCTTCCCCCTTATGCTATTTCAGGCTCTGAGGGGCTGCAGGAAGCCCTAGGAGGGGGCTTCCTCTGGGTGTATTTTTAGAGGAACAAAAAGGGTGCGCTGGCTACGGGACTCACCTGGGACAGGGACTCCAAGAAGTTGGCGGAGCTTAGTGGGCAGGATCTGCCATTGTAAGCAGAGCCTCGCCTCACTGCCACGAACCAGACTCAGAGGCAGTGTGCCCTAGGCTGGGTGCGTGCCCTCGGGGGATGTGTGCCTCTGCTTTGGTGCAGGGTGGAGTAGCATACTAGTTGCCCCAGGGGAGGTCAGGGCCCTCTAGTCCTCCCAGAACCTGTGTTGGCGTCCCTGTCAGTGGGGCAGGGCAGGACACTGATGTGATCCCACCGCACCGCCCCTCTCTGGGGGCTGTGCGGCCTAGTCAGTGGTGACTCAGCTCCAGGCCATCCCGGGCTGGGGGTGGCTGCAGCTGCAGTGAGCTGATTCTAGCAGTGACAGCCCCCAAACAGAAAGCTGGCAGCTAGCGGTGCCAGGGCCAGGGAGGCGGTGACAGACCCTGGCTTTCTGCCCCCTTGCCTCCACCATGACCCTACCTTCCCGAGTCCGAAGGGCTCTGGGGATTGTAGCTCTGCAGGAAGTTGCTTCACAGCCCAGGACTGTGCAGTGACCACTGGGAGCTTCTGGGGTTCCCTGGGTTTCTCCTGCCCTCCCCCCCCACTGTCTTCTGTTCTAGATCCTGGAACTGGGGTCCCCTCCCTGGCCTCCCTGTCTCCACAGCCCTGGGTCCTGGAGCAGGGCAGGGCCTCCCAGCAGCTTCCTTCCTTCCTTTCTTAGGACGGAAACCCAGCTGGGTGGGGGGCGCCGGACTGGAGCCTCAGCAGGGGAGGGGGCTCTCAGCACCACCCTGCTCTCCAAAGTGACTCAGCCTCCATAGCCCCACCCATCCCTTGGGAACCTGGGCCCCAGTAGGAGGTAGATAAGTGGGGTGACAGCCTGGGCTGGCTGGAGAACTTGGGCCACTCCAGGCTGGCCACCTAATTGCCTGCCACTTTCCGCCTCTCATGGCCCGCACGGGGAGTGCCACGCTGCCTGCCTCAGCCCCAGGAGCCCCTCCACGGAGCCCTCGACAGGGGCTTGCTCAGGTCAGGCGGGGTTAGGGGCAGAGTTGCGCTGCAAAGATCCCAGCCTTAGCTCAGTCTGTCTGGGGAGGGACAAGGAGCTCAGGGACCTTGCTGCAAGCAGAATGGACCCCAATCGACAATAGGGGCCTTTCTCTGCCCGGGATAGTAAGTCACTATGGGGGGGGGAGGGGAGCACAGACCTCCCAGGGCCCCCTTCATGCCAGTCGCTTTGTCACCAGCTTAGCCGGAGGACTGAGGCTTGCCCAGCACTGTGGCCATCATTGCTGGGAGCCCGTGGAAGCCAGAGGGCCTGTTGGGAGACAGCAGGAAGTGTGCTGGGAGCCAGAGCTGGGAGAGGAATTCCAGCAATGCGCCTCTCCTGCCGCTCACTGGGGTACCCCCTCCACTTGCTTGTTCTGTAGCCAAGCCCCCCTCCACTCCGTAGGCTTGGGGGTGCTTTGCAGTCCCAACACTTGAGCGTCTGTGGCTAAGCCTGCCATCCTTTAGACTCTGTAGTGAGAGGGATTTAGGCGAACCAGCAAGAGGGACCTCTCAGCCTGTGGGGTGAGAGGCGGCTGTTCCGGATTGAGGCAAGGGGTTGGCTAGAATAACCTCCTCCCCCTTCCCCCGCAGAACACAGATGTGGTCCCAGCCTGGTCTTGTGGCCCCAATATCCTGCCAAATCCTGTTTCCCATTTGGAACCCTTGAGAAACCCTGTCCTGCAGGCAGAGGCCGTGGGAAGAGGCCACCGAGGTCTAAGTTTGCATGTGTGGGTGGCTGTGTGTGTGTCCATGTCGCATGTTTACAAGTGTGAGCTTAGATAGCTTGCCTCTGCAGCCACGTGACGTGGCCATGCGTCCTAAGCCATGTCTCAGTGCCAGGCGAGGTTTCTGTGCTGGTTTTGGCTCTGTCACCGCTTCTCCCCTCCCTCCCTTGTTGTGAACTGGCCTCCGGCTGCCCCAGGCTAAGCTTGATATTGTCCTTGAGAGGCACCTCTAGGTGGGTGGGGGGAGGGCCGTCAAAGCCTTGTCCCAGAGTCCCACACCTGCACCTCTGGGCTTGTGTGGGAGGGATGACAAGTGTATGTAGCGGGGCTGTGGGGACCTCATAGGTCTTGCACTTATGTTGCCCAGCTGAGTCCCTGGTGGGGCTGGGGAGCAGCATTTTCGTACCTGCAATTCCTACATATAATAGGGCCAGATGGTAGCCCTTCATCAAGGGTCAACAGGAGACTCCAGATGAGGCATCTGGCTGGGCTTTGGGGTCAGGTAAGGGGTCCCAAGTGTAGGCTGGCCAGAAAGAGGATGTTCCAGGTTGAGAGGAAAGCATAGAGTCCTTGGGCAGGGCAGCAGAACTTGCTCCTCTGCAGCTGACTCCTGCCCATGGGCATGGGTGATATCAGTTTAGAGCGTGATATGATGGTGTATGCTTATAATCACAGCACTTGGAGGTTGAAGTAGGAAGATCATTGTGAATTTGAGGCTAGACTGGCTATAAAGCAAGATCCTGTCTCCAAAGTACCAAAAGAAAAAAAAAAAGTAATAAAAAGACTTGGGGGCTGGAGAGAGGGTTTAGTGATTAAGATGCTTGCCTGCAAAGCCTAGGACCCATGTCTGATTCCCCAGGACCCACGTAAGCCAAATGCACAAGGTGGCACATGCATCTGGAATTCCTTTGCTGTGGCTAGAGGCCCTGGTGTGCCCATTCTATCTGCCTTTCTTGGTAGGATCTCGCTCTAGTCCAGGCTGACTTAGAATTCACTATGTAGTCTCAGGGTGGCCTTAAACTCATGGCGATCCTCCTACCTCTGCTTCTGAGTGCTGGGATTAAAGGTGTGCACCACCACGCTTAGCTTCTATTTGCCTCTTTCTCTCTCTCTCTCTCTCAAATAAAATAAATAAATATGGTAGGGTCTCACTGTAGCTCAGGCTGACCTGGAATTCACTATGTATTCTCAGGGTGGCCTTCAATTCACAGCAAGCCTCCTACCTCTGTCTCCCAAGTGCTGAGATTAAAGGTGTGAGCCACCACGCCAGATGTAAAGATTTTAAATATTTTATTTATATTTATTTATTTGACAGAGGAAGAGGGGGAGAGAGGGAGGGAGAATGGGCACCCCAGGGCCTCCAGCCACTACAAATGAACTCCAGACGCATGTGCCCTCTTGTGCATCTGGCTGACATGGGTCCTGGGGAACCAAACCTGGGTCCTTTGGCTTTGCAGGCAAACGCCTCAACCACTAAGCCATCCCTCCAGCCCATAATTTTTTAAATTTTTTTTGTTCATTTTTATTTATTTATTTGAGAGCGACAGAGAGAGAGAGAGAGGGAGAGAGAGAGAGAGGGCAGATAGAGAGAGAGAAAAAATGGGCATGCCAGGGCCTCCAGCCACTGCAAACGAACTCCGATGCATGTGCCCCCTTGTGCATCTGGCTAACGTGGGTGCTGGGGAATCGAGCCTCAAACTGGGGTCCTTAGGCTTCACAGGGCAAGTGCTTAACCGCTAAGCCATCTCTCCAGCCCCCCCCCCCATGAGTATTTTTTAAAACAAGACTTGGTCTTTGAAATCAACTGGAAGGCCAAGGCAGCCTTCAGCTGGTTAATGGTCTGCTGGGCTGCAGGAGAACGGTGCCGGATCTGTCCTGAACTCTGAGGGACCATCCCTGCTCTGGGTCCCTCAGTCACAGAACATGTGGGGAGTGTGGGGGGGCTGTGTGGAGGGTGAAGGCAAGGCTGTTGCTAGCACCCCACCCTGGCCAGTGCACTGTCACCTGCACACACCCCTAGAAACCTGAGCTGCCACCTGCTTGCTCACCCCGGGCACTGGCCCCATGTAACTGTGCACCAGAGCCGCTGATCATTCGGCAGTGCCGTTGTTGCTCAGGCCCCTGGCCTGGTGGGGGTCACCAGGCCTGGCCTCTGCCTGTACCGCTCCCCTGGCCCAGGCCTTACTACAGGATGCCAGAGGTAAAGTAAAGCAGGGCCCTGGGGAGGTGGTGGGGGTTTCTTGTGGGTATTGTGATCCCTTCTGCGTTGTAGGCTAGGAGGTGGCAGGCCGCGGAGCTCCAGTTCTGTCCCGGCTCCTTTCTGGGCCCACGGGGTGGGAGTAGCCAGTTAGCGCTGGAATGTGAAAGCAAACACAGCTGCCAAGCACCAGAGGTCAGCCCGCCTCGTGGAGTGGGGAGGAAGGAGCTGCTCAAGGCTGCGGCACCACAGGCAGGCAGGGGCAGAGGACGGAGCCTGCAGGCACAGCCTCCCACGTCCTGCGATGCGGGGCGCAATACATCCCACCTGGCCTCTTCTGTATTCCTGAGCTGTGTGCTGTGCGCCGAGCGAACTCTCCCCTGCCATGTAGCTGGTCTCGATGTATGCTTGTGAACAGGCTCTGCTGCAAAGCCCTCAGCTACGTCTGTCACAGGCAGCCTCACCAAGCCCTTCAGTCATGAGACACAAGGAAGTGTTTGTCACTGAGACCTGGCATAGGTGCTTTGAAGCATGAGACTGAATTTGGGATTGGGTGGTTAGGGCCAGAGCCTAATGTCCCATTCTTTGTACCTACCTGTAGGATATCAATGGGCCCCCGAGAGAGTTACGCCCTCGCCTCTGCCACCTGCGAAAGGGACCCCAGGGCTATGGATTTAACCTACACAGTGACAAGTCCCGGCCTGGCCAGTATATCCGCTCCGTGGACCCGGGCTCACCTGCCTCCCACTCGGGCCTCCGTGCTCAGGACCGGCTCATCGAGGTACTCTGTCCACCATGGCTTCATGTGCCCCATGTGTGTATCTGTATGTCTTCACGTATGTCCATGTTTGGGCGTGGGTCCTTGCAGGAGCAGGGGAGACACCAGGAACTTGAGCTGGCACTCCTCTTGCTGCCTTTGCTGGTGGTGGCTTTGATGAATATTTGATGGCACACCTGGCTGGGTGGCACGGGGCCGACTGGGCCCCTCAGGTCTTGCTGACCCTGTGCCGGCGGTCACAGGTGAATGGGCAGAACGTGGAGGGGCTGCGCCATGCTGAGGTTGTCGCCAGAATCAAGGCACGGGAAGATGAGGCCCGGCTGCTGGTGGTGGACCCCGAGACTGATGAGCACTTCAAGCGGTTGCGGGTGACACCCACTGAGGAGCATGTAGAAGGTGGGCTGTTGACTTCAGGGGTGCAGAGTGAGGTCAGTGTGGGGTCAAGGCAGCCACTGACACGCTGTCCCCACAGGTCCACTGCCTTTACCAGTCACCAATGGGACCAGCCCTGCCCAGGTAAGAGGATGAGCCCACTAAACCTCTGGGTCCCCAAGCCTGTCAGAGACCCTTCCCCCTGTAAATTTCTGCCCTTGTAAGACGACAGCAAGGGTTAGGGAGATGACTCAATGGTTAAAGGTGCTTGCTTGAAAAGCCTGCTGGCTTAGGTTCAATTCCCTAGCACCCATGTAAAGCCTGACACAAAAAGTTGCAGCCAGATATGATGGCACACACCTTTAATCCCAGCACTCGGGAGGCAGAGGTAAGAGGATCGCCATGAGTTCAAGGCCACCCTGAGACTTCATTGTGAATTCCAGGTCAGCCTGGGCTAGAGTGAGACCCTACCTGGAAAAAAAAAAAAAAAAAGGTGCAAATGTGTCTACAGCAACAAGAGACCCTGGTGCTGGTGTGCACATGTGCAAATAAAAAAAGTAAATGCCCACTGTGCTTCTGTCCTGAGGCTGCAGGTGGGTAGCTTGGGTCCTAGGCCACAGCCCTTCCTGGGGCATGACTACCGAGTCGTCCTTCAGCACTTAGCCCTTGGAACCAGCCCTGGCTTCACCCCAGATGACGCTGGTGCGGCTGATTCCCATGCCGCAGCTGCCCCTCCCACCTCACCACCAGCCAGGCTGGACCAGCCACCTGCTGGGTGCCACATCCTGTCCAGGACAGTGGTGGAGGTGTGGTGCTCACTGCCTGAGGAGGAACAGATGAACTTGTGTGCTTAAAGTGTACTTGAGCCGGGCGTGGTGGCGCACGCCTTTCATTCCGGCACTCAGGAGGCACAGCTAGACTCACTGTGCGTTCGGGGCCAGCCTGGGACTACAGAGTGAGTTCCAGGTCAGCCTGGGGCCCGGGCTAGAGTGTGAAACTACCTGGAAAACAAAACAAAACAAAACAAAATGTGCTTGTGAATGTGTGCATGTGCACAGGGGTCTGCCTGGGTGGTGATCCTGAAGCCAGGACTTGCCCTTGATTTCCTAGCTCAATGGTGGCTCAGTATGCTCATCCCGAAGTGACCTACCAGGTTCAGACAAGGACACTGAGGTAACTCTACTACTGTGCTCACACACAGGGTGCCAGAGGCCTTGGGGGTGGGTCTCTGTGGAGACACCCGTCTGGATAGTGGGATACTATCTTCAGGAATCCCTCCCAGGCCAGCTACCCAGGCCCTACTGGTGGCCTCTGGTGTGAACTCCCTGGGGTAGCTGCCCGGGGCATGACTCACTGTATCCCATGTGCCCCCAGGATGGCAGCACGTGGAAACGAGACCCCTTCCATGAGAGCGGCCTCCACCTGAGTCCCACTGCGGCTGAAGCCAAGGAGAAGGCCCGAGCCACCCGGGTCAACAAACGGGCACCGCAGATGGACTGGAACCGGAAGCGCGAGATCTTCAGTAACTTCTGAGCCCCTTCCTGCCTGTCTTGGGGGGGGGCAGGCCTCTCCATGCACGAACCTTGGGCCCGCCTAGAGCTCCCCATGCCTCAGTGGACTGGAGAGTGGAGTCACAGCCACCTAGAAACCGACTTGTGCCCCATAAGCCCCTGTCTTGCCCCCTGCCAATTGGGTACTGGGGCCATTGCAGCAAGAGGCAGGGGGGAGGGGGAGAAAAAGAGAGACAGACAGAGAGAGAGAGAGAGAGAGGGAGAGAGAGAGAGAGAAAACAGATACAAAGAGATGGTGAGAGAGAGAGGGAAAAACAGTGTATGCGTCCTACAAGGGCCTTTGCTGCTCTGTCCCGGGCCTGCTGAATGAAAGGAATTTGTTTTTGCTTTTTTTTCCAAAAAGATCTCTAGTCCACACATGTTTCCAGTTAATGCCGGAGCCCCCCTCCCCCAGCCCCTCGGGACGTGCTCTCTAAATAATTGCAATAAACCTTTCTCTGCAACCCCCCTCCCCTCTGCAGCGCCATCCTGAGCATTCTCCCGGGACTTCAGGGACCTCCAGGCTCATGTAGGCTTGTGGCTAGGGCTGGGGAGGCCAGCTGCCTCTGTAGGAGTTGCCTTTCTGCCCCATCCCTGCATCCCTGGTGGGGGATGGTCCCTAGGCCGGGCCTCTGCTCCCTGCTCAACTATGCCTGTGCTGGTCCCACCCTGCCAGGGTCTGGACTGTGGAGCCAGGGCTTTCCAAAGGGCCTGAGGATGGAGGCCCCCGTAACTCCAAGCAAGGGTGGCCTCTGGATATAGGCCTCTTGTCCTGCACCACAGCTCCAAGATCTGGAGATTGTGGGTATGTGGGAACCACCCCCAGAAAGGACCCTGGGCTTTTGGGCCTAACCCCTGCCTTACGCCTACCTGGCGCCCACCTTCATGGACAGACATGCTGTCAACTGCTCTTTCCTCAGTGCCCCAAACCCCCAGACCAAATGACCGGCACTGCTATCTGCCTCATAAGCCATAGCGCATGTGCGCCCTTGGAATAAACAGGCCTTGCATTGGACCCTGGCACCGGTGTCTTCAGTTAAGGGATTAAGGGGAGAATGGGACCTATACTAGGGGACCCTAAGATGAGGGCTGTCACGCTCCTCTCCCACATCTCCAGGACTGCTCCCTTCCCACTTCTACCTGGCAAGGTCTATCCTCCAACCTCCTCCATGCCACCCAGGCCTGACATCTGCACTGATTGGTACAGTCCCCTCTACCTCCAGCAGGTACACACAGGTCAAGCTTGGGTCTCCGGGGTCAGATAGGTGGTTCTGTAAACATGGATTTGGGGCCCTGACATAGGCAGGGGTCAGGGAAGAGCTGCATCTGCAGCCTACAGGACAGAATGTGAGGGGCCACAGGGACCCTTCCCCAGCAGCTGGCTCTCACCATCTCCTCCTGGGTTCGTGCACCCTGCTCCCACCCCTTCCCTGAGGATGCATCACGGATGGTCACATTCCCACCCAGCCTCCCAACTCCTAAGCAGCCCTGCTCCAGACACCTAGACACGCAAGCGCAGTGCACACACACAAGCATGTACCCATGCACATGCGCACACATGCTTCCTGGCCTACTCCCAAACCTTAGGGCGACACGTCAGCCAGACCCTAAGTGCAAACAAGTCCCCAGCTTTATTACAATCTGCAGCCCCACCCCACAAAGACACTTCACCGTCAGTGGCCACAGCAGCGCCCAGGCTGAAGCTCCTCAGAGGCCACGGGCCGCAGGGCACAGGGCCTGGTTGAGGCAGGCCTGGCAGCGAGGGTGGACAGGCAGGCAGGTCTGCTGGCCAAAGCCCACCAGTAACCCATTGATTTCACTCCACAGCTCCCTGTGAGGGGAGGAGGCAGGTCAGCGTGGCGGAGGGGAGGGGGGAGTTCCAGCCCTCAAGCTTTGCCCCCTGCATTCTACCTGGGGAGCCACTCTTCCAGGGCTGCACGAGTCTCTTCAGGGGTCTTGGTAGTCTTCTTGGTCCACCCCAGTCGGTTGGCAATTCTGTGCACGTGTGTGTCCACTGCTGTTTAGAGACAAGAGGGGATGAATAGGGGCCCACTCTGCCAGGCCAGGGTCTACATCTCCCACACAGGCCTCTGAGCAGCCTGGGAACTAGACAGCCTGAAAGCAGCTACATCTGCACTGCTGGCCTGGGCCCAAACCCTCTATCTGGGGTGCCACAGCCAGCTTCAGGCCTCCTTCCCTCATGGAGGAACAGTCTCTCTCTCTCTCTCTGTTCGGGCCTGATCCATTCCTATTGATCCTGGTGCCAGCTGGGAGGATGGGGGAGGGTGCGACGCCCTGCTCTGGCTTGGCTTCCCCTAGCAATAGTAAGAGCAAATTAGGGTAGGGCCCTTGCTGGAGTCAGACCTTATACTGAGATTTCCCAGTCTCAGCTTATGAAGTTTTCCAAAGCAGGGTCTCAGTCTAGCCAAGTTCTCTTCCAAAGTGTGTACTCTCTGGGGGGTGCAGTCCAGTGGCAGAGATATGCTTATTAACGTGTGAGGCCCTGGGTTCAATCTCCAGCACCAAAATTCATACATACATACACACACAAGGCAAAGCATGAACCGGGCATAGTGGTTCCTATGAGTTTGAACCCAGCCCGGGTTACACAGTGAGTTCCAGGCCAGCATGGGCAACAGAGTGAGATCTTTTTTTTTTTTTTTTTTTTTTTTTTTTTGGTTTTACGAGGTAGGGTCTCACTCTAGCCCAGGCTGATCTGGAATTCACTATGGAGTCTCAGAGTGGCCTCGAACTCACGGCGATCCTCCTACCTCTGCCTCCCGAGTGCTGGGATTAAAGGCATGCACCACCACGCCCGGCTTCAGAGTGAGATCTTGACTCAACAAAATAAACAAGGGCTGGACAGATGGCTCAACAGTTATGGTGCTTGTCTGCAAAGCCAAAGGACCCAGGTTCAATTCCCTAGTACCCACATAAAGCCAGATGCACAAGGTGATGCAAGTATCTGGATTGTTTGCAATAGGTAGAGGTGGCTGCCCACCTAGCACTAGCTAGCTAGAGGCCCTGGTGTGCTCATTTTCATTCTCTTTCTTTCAAATAAATAAATATTTTTTAAAAATTTATTTTAGAGCTGGAGAGATGGCTTAGCAGTTAAGTGCTTGCCTGTGATGCCTAAGGACCCCGGTTTGAGGCTTGATTCCCAGGACCCACATAAGCCAGATGCACAAAGTGGTGCATGCATCTGGAGTTCATCTGCAGTGGCTAGAGGCCCTGGCATGCCCATTCTTTCTGTCAGTTGCTCTCAAATAAATAAATAAAAATAAGCAAAAAAAAAAAAAAAAAAAAAAAAAAAGGGCTAGAGAGGTGGCTTAGTGGCTAAGCGCTTGCCTGTGAAGCCTAAGGACCCTGGTTGAAGGCTCAATTCCCCAGGACCCACGTTAGCCAGATGCACAAGGGGGTGCACACATCTGGAGTTCATCTGCAGCGGTTGGAAGCCCTGGAGCGCCCATTCTCTCTCTCTCTCTATCTGCCTCTTTCTCTCTGTCACTCTCAAATAAATAAATAAGCAAAAAATAATTTATTTTATTTATTTGAGAGGGAGGGGGAGAGAGAGAGTGCGTGCCAAGGCCTCCAGCCGCTGCAGATAAACTCCAGATGCATGTGCCACCTTGTGATCTGGCTTACATGGGTCCTGGGGAATCAAACCTGGGTCCTTTGGCTTTGCAGGCAAGCACCTTAACTGCTAAGCCATCTCTCCAGCCCTTAAATACACACACACACACACACACACACACACACACACACACACACATATACACACACACTTTTTTTATTTTTATTTTTGGTTTTTCGAGGTAGGGTCTTACTCTAGTTCAGGCTGAGCTGGAATTCACTATGTAATCTCAGGGTGGCCTTGAACTCATGGCGATCCTCCTACCTCTGCCTCCCAAGTGTTGGGATTAAAGGTGTGCACCACCATGACTGGCCTTTTTTATTATTATTATTTTTTTTTTTAAGAAAACAACATAGGAATGAGGCCTGGACCAGGGATGGCCTTGTCTTGCTTCCTCTGCTCTGTCCTAAACCCTTCCAAGTCCAGCCACTGGGTAGCGGCAGTTTACCCCAGTAAGCTGATCTGAGGTTACCCCAGTAAGCAGAGCTGGCATGGCATCTGCCACTATAGCCAGCAGGGGGTCAGAGTGGGAAGTGGGGTCAGGCTGGCTGCAGCTGTGCTCCGCCTGGGCTCCAGTCCCTGTTCCCATCAGCTGGCCATCACAGGAGCTCAGCCTTGTGCCCCTCACTGTCACTGGGGACTCTTCCTGACCAGGCACCTGCAGTGTCTGCCCTGCCTTCTCCAGGGTTTGTCAAACAGAAAACCAGCTCCTATGCCAACTCCCTGCCTTGCCGCTAACTGCCTGGGAAAAGGTAGCCCAGGGTGTAGGCAGAGAGCTAGAAGGCTAAGGAAGTGGAGGTGGTCACATCATGGGAACCCTGAGCTTCAGTTCTTCTCTGTTACACAAAGGTGACCATGCTCCTTGGGACCCCTGAGAGTCCAGTCCAGGGCCACATGATGTGTGAGCCTCCTATGCAATCCAGGAGGGAACTGTGTGGTTCAAGGAGGGTGACTGTTTCATCTGCTGTGAGCCAAAGCTCAGAGAGGTCAAGTGTGTGACCTGAAGTCACCCAGCTGGGGAGGGCAAAACCAGCTCCTATACCTCAGGTCTGGCCTTTTCTCACCAGGACGTAGCCCTTTCAGGTAGTCAGGCCACAGAGTAGATGGTATTCTGACATTCCCATCTGTTATGTCCAATGTGCTCCAAACACAAATCTCTGTGCAATCATGGGGAGGGGCCTTGCTCCACAGAGAGGCCCAACCACAGTGTGGCACTCCTGAGACGCCAGCAGCTGAGGACAGTGCTCAGATAAGCTCAAGTGTCCACTGCGAGGCTGATGGTGGCCCTGAGAGATGAGGAGGGGAGGCTGAAATCTGGGTGGGGGCGCTTTGCTCACTCCAGCCTGGCCATACTCTTCCAGGGTTCGCTGCTCACAAGCCCCAGCAGGTGATCACCAGCTTTCAACCAAAGCCCTGAGTCCTTAGTTGCCCTCTTGCCTGCCAAGTGTGCTGCCAGGTGCTACCAGCTCAGGGATCTGCTGAAGAAATACCCCTGTCTGGCACCTGCAAGAGTCTCCAGGAGCCTAGGTTTGGGGGCACACAGAGAGATTGGGGCCCAAAACCTGGTTCCTATGTGGTGGCAGAACTCACTGGCTCCGGGCAAAGCTTTGAGGAGGAAGCAACCTTGTCCCTGCCCCAGGGAGTTCGTCTTCAACCTAGCTAATATAAGAACTTCAAATTCCAGAAGGTAACACCCAGAAAAAGGATTCCAGGAATCACCTTCCTCCCCCATCCTGAGAGACAGCTCTTCCTCCTCCTCAGCACTCTGCCTTCCTCAAACCTCACTCCTATTCCTGAACTTCCTGTTCTTGCCTCTCAGCTTTGTAGACACCATTCCTTCTGCCCCGTACACTTCCACCTCTTGGCCTAATTAAACCCACCTCACTAGGAGCTCTCAGCTGAAACGCAATCCCAGAAAGATTTTCCAAGGCTGGGCATGGCTATAATTCCAGCACCTGGGGGCTGAGGCAGGAGGACTGCCACGAGTTCAAAGCTAGATTGTTTCAGAGTGAGACCCAATCTCAAAATGTAAAACAAGCTGGGTGTGGGGGCGCACACTTTTAATCCCAGCATTTGGGAGGCAGAGGTAGGAGGATCACCTTGAGTCTGAGGCCACTCCGAGACTACAGAGTGAGTTCCATGTCAGCCTGGGCTAGAGTGAGACCCTACCTCGGGGGGGGGGGGGGGGGGAAGAAGAAAGCAAGTAAAACAAACAAACAAAAAAAGATGGGCACGCCTTTAATCCCAGCATTTGAGAGGCCGAGGTCAGTTGGAGGAGTGCTGTGAGTTCAAGGCCACCCTGAGACTACAAAGTGTAGCCTGGGCTAGAGTGAAATCCTCCCTTGTAACCCTCCTCCCCTTAAAAAAAAAAAAAAAAAAAAAAGAGATGGGCATAGTGGTGCACACCTTTAATCCCAGCACTTGGGAGGCTGAGATAGGAAGATAGCCATGAGTTAGTTCAATGTCATCTGGGTTACAGTGACTTTCCAGGTGAGACTGAGCTAGAAAAAGATCCTGCCTCAAAAAAAGAAAAGAAAACCTGGGAGTGGTGGCACACACCTTTAATCCTAGCACTCACTCGGGAGGCAGAGGTAAGAGGATTACTGTGAGTGCAAGGCCACCCTGAAACTACACACTGAATTCCAGGTCAACCTGGGCTGGAGCGAGACCCTACCTTGAAACAAACAAACAAACAAACCATATATATAAATATAAATAAAATGGAGGGCCTCTTGGGACATTAGGTAAAGAGTTTGCTGTGCATGAATGAGCCCAAGCACCCACAGACATGCCGGATGGATGTGGTGGCCTTCCTGTAATTCTGGCATTCAGTAGGCAGCGATAGGGGATTCCTGGGGCCAGCGCGTTACCTACGCTAGAAAAACCAGCAAGCCCTGGGCTCAGCTGTGAAACCCCGTCTCAGTAAATCAAGTAAGTGGAGGGTGATGAAGGATGACATCTGACTGACATCAAGCTCTGGCCTTCACATGCGTGTGCACAGATATGCACACACTTGTACCATCGTGCATGTGAACATACACACACACATACACAAACACCACATATAAACCTGCAAAAGCTAAACAGGCTTCCCAGACTCCCCCAGCCTGCATCAGGCTCCAAAGGGGTGGCATGCCACCTACCCTCCTTCCCACCCACAGGTGGGGCATGCCTTGTGTGGAGAACATCTAGCTCCAGGGACCCTCACAGAGCCCAGCATAAAGCAGAGGCTCGGCAAACAAGAACTCGTGCCCCGGCTGCCCAGCTGTGAGCAGGGATGGCTCACTCGGCTCTGTGAATGCCCTTTTGGCACTGGAGGCTCAGTTCCAGGTGAGGAGGCTGGAGCTGGGGTCACAGATCAAGAGGATCTGGGGAACTCCAACAGCAGCCAGCAGTCTTCCTCGTGCCATGAACCACTCACCTATGCCCGATACAGTGTCCCAGGCCACGGCCATAGCCAAGTGCGCCATCTTGGGCCCAACACCTGGCAGGGCCACCAGCTCGGCCACGGAGGAAGGGATGTCCCCATTGTAGTGCTGCTGCAGGATGGTGGTGGTCTGCTTGATGAACTTGACCTTGTTCTGAAAGATGGTAGTGGTTAGCCTTGGGGTGGGCCATAACCTGATCCAGGAGGACAAGTCCCTGGGGAAACCCACAAGTGCCCAGAGCTGCCTATCACCTGCCTTCGTCTCATGAAGAAGAGGCGCCTGCTCCTCCCTACCTCCCAAGAAGGGGGGAGGAGCGAAAGGCGAAAGAGAGGCCCAAAGGAGCCCCTAGCCTGGACCTGCTTCCCACTCATGAGGACCAATGACATGTGAGTGGGATCCCCTGGCCTAGCTTTCCCCCCAGCGGCCAGGTCAGGCTGAGTAAGTGAGCTGTCCCCAACAGCACCTGGAACTTCAGGAAGGAAGGCTGGAGCATGGGGACTCCCCCTCCAGCTGCCAGGCCAGCCGGGCGGTTCCCATCTTACACTTGAGCAGAGAGGGCTATTTAAAACACGGCTGACAGACTGGCCCATGCAGTGCCAAGGGGAAGTGGCCCCACCCACAGAGCCACTTTCAACAGATCCATCCACCCACCACCCAGGGTTCTGTGGCATGGGGAAGCAGCCTCTTTGGGGTGACGCACTCCAGGAACCTTGGAGTAAACAAAGGGGAGGACAAGGAAGGGAAGGGCGGGTGGCTGGGTGGGGAGGTGAAGGAAGGAAGGGGGGGGGCAAACAGGAAAGGCTCAGGAGCTTCGGGGACAGGGCACCAGTACTATGGCCAGGTCTCATGGCTGCCCAGAGGTTTGAAGGACCCCTGTAACCAGAGACGCCCACCCCTTACCTCCTATGTCTCTCCCAGGCCAATGCCACCCTGCCCCTGTTGCTACAGGCTAGGCTTACCCTCCAAAAGCCCACGGGGTAAATGAGCTTGCCCAATGTAACATCATCTGTCTGCAGGATGCTGTCTACAGTCAGGCCCCGGGCCCGCAGCCGCTGCATGGCGCCCGCCGTCACTTGGTCTTTGGTCTGGCTGGAGAGCATCAGTGACAAGAGCACTTGGTATCTCCGTACCTGCTTGTGCGGTGACAGGTCAGAGTGGTGAGAGCTCATCCTGGGCTAGGCCACAGCTGAGCCCTCCACCTAACTTCACTTGTTACCCTGGACTTCCTGACCACCTGTGCCAGTGTGTGTGTGTGTATGTTGGGGGCAGTTTTGTCACCTCTAACATGACACAATAACTACCTCCCTCCCAGAATCAGTGTGAAGCTAGTATGAAGTAGAAAGTTAATACCAGGGCTGGACAGATTGTTCAGTGGTTAGGACACTTGCCTGTGAAGCCTAAGGACCCAGGTTCGATTCCCCAGTACCCACATAAAGCCAGATGCACAAGGTGGCACATGCATCTGGAATTTGTTTGCAGTGGCTAGAGACCCTGGTGTGCCTGTTTTTCCTCTCTCTCCTTGCAAATAAATAATTTTTTTTTTTAAAAAAGAAAGTTAATACTAGACAGCTACTGTTGTTACTGTGATTGCTTTATCTATGGCAACACAATTCATTTTATAGACAAGCAGGTACAGGGGCAGAAGTCACCCTGTATCAGAGGGGAATTAGAACTAAGGTTTGTCTAAAGACCCAACCTTGCCAGGCGTGGTGGCGCACGCCTTTAATCCCAGCACTCAGGAGGCAGAGGTAGGAGGATCGCCGTGAGAGCAAGGCTACCCTGAGACTACATAGTGAATTCCAGGTCAGCCTGGACCACAGTGAAATCCTACCTCAAGAAACCAAAAAAAAAAAAAAAAAAAAGACCCAACCTTCAGCCCACTACAATTAAAGGCACGCTCCAACATGCCAGCCCTGTGCTCAGCAGAGAGTGGACCATGAGGTCTCAACATGACCACTGCTATGTACACTGGCCACGACAGAGGATGCTGCCCTGTGTTTTGGAGATATTGGGGGGGGGGCACATCTTCCTGAGTGCAGTTGGTATGGGAATGTGTCAGCCAAGAGTAGCCAGGTCTGTCTCCTGCTAGAGACTTGTTTCCTTGGAGGGATGGGAGATCCTTCTGCCTACCTTTGGGGGAGCACTGGGGTCATAGCAGTGCTCAGCCCCCAGCTGGTCCACGGGTGCATCCTTCCTGCTTCTCATGGTACGGATGTTGGCGAGCTGCTGCTGCCAGTTCTGGGGCTTCCAGGCTGGCACCTCAAGGGATTCAGCCCCCTCGTCTTTCTCACCATTTGACGTCTCATAGGCCACATGCAGTCTCTGTGCCTTCCGTGGACGCTTCACAGACCTGGGGGTTTTTCTTCCTTCTGTAAAAAGTACCCCTCAGTCCTAGGAGGCGGGGCTGGAGGTGAGGACAGGAGCAGCCTACCTGCTGACTCAAGCCCCCCACACGCATTTTTCACGACTGCCCATCATCTACCACGGATTTGTCCTTGGCACAGCAGGCCATGACAGTCTGATAAAGTGCCTATTAGCAAACCAGAAGTTTAGTAACAGCCTCTACCACTGTGTCCTCACTCCATGTCCTCTGAACTGCATTCAAGACAACTTCCTAATACCCAAATTGGACTGTCATTCTCCTTTCCAAACTCCTCCTTGGTTTCTCTGCGCTCAGGATGAACTCCATACTCTCCTGGAATTGAGGTGTCTTCTCTCTATGGTACCGGCTCCCCCTGCCATGCCTTTAGGTCTCAGTGGGTCTCTTATGTCTGAACAACCTCTGGTACCTATGGCACTCCTGTTTTGGCCAATTAAACCTAAGTCCTAGCTGAAGAGGTGCGGGTGGAGGGTCCTGAATAAGTGCTCTCTGAGTAACCTGCACAGTAGGTCCTAATGGCTACAGACTAATACAGTAAGTGCCATGCCCTTTCCTGTTTTCCCTCAGAGCCACCTTCCAGCTGGGGGAGACTTCTGGGCTGGGTGTGTTCTTGGCACCCAGCCTGGATGAGAGGAGAGGAAGGCAACTTCGAAGACAGGGCTGCAGTGCCTGGCACTAGTGAAGTGTCCCGGACCAGGCTTGATGGCACAAGAACTTTCTCGCTGGGGACACGAGGGTAGATGTACGGTCGTGCCCACAACCCAGCCATGCGGGCCCCAACTGAACCTGTAGGGCCTCTGGGAAAGGGTCAAGGGAGGGAAGCACGGTCGCATTTGGAACCCAGGAACTCTGCCCCTGTTTGCTCTGCAAACATCATGGGGTCCGCATCAGGCCACGTAGCCTGGGACCCCTCCCCCCCCAGCCTGCAGCTCAGCTTCCCCTCCCCGCCTCGCCTCCCGCAGCGCGAACCGGCGCGGCGCTACCTGCAGCGGCCTCTCGGCCCCTGGGCAGCTCGAGCTCCTCCCCAACCCTCCGCGAGGCGTCCCCGGGAGCGCGGCTCCCACTCCGGGTCACCATTCGCATCGCTGCGTTCATGGCCGACGCTGCGGACTACACCTCCCGGCAGCCCTCGCGGCCTCGCCACGTGACCATCGCACGCCCTAAACTACATTTCCCAGTAAGCCCCACACGGACAGGGCTCAGTCGGGCTCCCCACCGGAAGTTCAGGCTGCGTTTCCGGCGGCGGCTCCGAGGCCGGGGGGTGTGCGCCCTTTTCCGCCCCGGGAGGCCCGGCGCGCGGCGTGGGCGCGCGGGGTGAGTGGCTTGCGACGCCACGACTGCCGGGGCGGCTGGGAACGTTCTGTGCGGCCTCGTGGAGACGGGGCCGTGGGGAGCGGGCCGTGCAGCGGACGGGCCTCGGCCGCGCCCCCCGCAGCCCAAGCGCCCCGTGACTTCCCGTGATGTGTGTGAGCGGGCCAGTGCTCCACGACCTCTCGAGACAGCTTCTCCTCCGCGCGGGGAGAAGACAGATGACAGGCGTCGGGGCTCCCTGCACCCCGTGGCACCCGCTTGCACCTTCTGCAACGTGTTAGCAGGCGGCTTGCGAGACCAGGCCTGTGTTTCGCAGGCTGGTCTGTGGCTGTCAGCCTTGCTGGGGTTCAGTTGTCCTTAGGGGTTGTGGGGGAACAGGTGTATGCCCCTCTGAGACCTAGGATCTAAGCAGCTGGAGGTCAGCAGCGGAAGCAGGTGGGCAGAGCCCTTCCTCAGGTGTCTCCAATGCCTGTTTTTCTCTGCACAGGGCAGTCCTCTAGTACGGCCCTGCCCACCATGGCCAAGCCAGCAAGCAAAGATTCAGGCTTGAAAGAGAAATTCAAGATTCTGTTGGGACTGGGAACACCAAGGCCAAATCCCCGATCTGCAGAAGGCAAACAGACGGAGTTTATCATCACGGCGGAAATCTTGAGAGTGAGTGAGCAGCCTGTCTTTGTTAGCCCAGAGTGAAGTGCGAGCAAGGTTGGGTTGGGCACCGGGTACTGTGGGACATGGGCTACTGATGAGCATTTGCGCACAGCTGCTATCTGCAGTGACCTTCCTCAGGACAGGGAGCATCTTGGTGACTTGCTACAGCATACTTGCATTAGAATTTAGATGTTGGTGCCAGAATACCCATTTTGTTCGGTGTGGTGGTACGTGCCCTTTAAGCACTGAGGAGGCTGAGGCCGAAGGATTATGAAGTTCAAGGCCAGTTGGGGCTAAATTGTGAGACCATGTTAAAAAAAAAAAAAAAAGCCAGGCGTTGTGGTGCATGCCTTTAATTCCAGCACTCAGGAGGTAGAGGTAGGAGGATTGTCATGAGTTTGAGGCCACCCTGAGACTATATAGTGAATTCTAGGTTAGCCTGGGCTAGAATGAGACCCTATCTCAACAAAGCTTTAAAAAAGAAAAAAGAAAATAAAAGCTGGTATTAATTGGTAACTTGTGACTACAATTTTTTTATATCAACAACTTCTGTAATTATAGACAATAAGACATAGTTCCTTCCCCCCTCACTTTCCTTTTCACAACTGCACACTCCATCATATCATATCCCCTCCCTTCTTTTATATTTTGTTTTATTTATTAGTCTCTTATTTTGATGTCATCTTTTCCTCCTGTTATACTGGTCTTGTGTAGGTAGAGCCAGGCATTGCGAGGTCACAGGTATCCAGGCCATTTTGTGTCTGGAAGACTGCATTGTAAGGAGTCCTACTCTTCCTTTGGCTCTTACATTCTTTCCACCACCTTTTCTACAATGGACTCTGAGCCTTGGAAGGTGTGATAGAGATGTTTCAGTGCTGAGCACTCTGTCACTTCTTCTCAGCACTATGGTGCCTTTTGAGTCATCCCAGAGGTCACCGCTCTCTGAAAAGAGAAGGTTCTCTACCAAAGGTGAGTGCAGCATTAATATAAGGGTGTGAACATGAAGAGAAGTGCTTGCTGGGCAGTCTGGTGAGCACAATACATGCATTTAGCCAGAGAGCAGCAGACGTTACACTCCTAGGGCTCATGACTTCCTATAAAGAAAGCGTAAGAGAAAAGCGAAAGAGAACACTGGACTTGATCTCTAGACAGACTGTTTATTGAGAGAAACAGCGAGGGGCAGCAGCCTTCTTACAGGATGAAGGCTGAAGCACTAAGCCAGGCTGGGGTTCAAACTTATAGGGAGGATCCTAAGAAACAGACTGTACCAGGTGCAGTGGATAAGGAACTTGTAGCTGTGTGTGTCCTTGTTCAGAATAGGCTTCTTCAGCCAGGAATGTCTTAAGGGAGGATACTCAGATGATACCAGGTCCTTCAAGGCCATCTAGACTAAGGGGAGTACATCAGTAAGGGAAGGTGTCAAACTTAGTGAGGCCAAATGCCTCTGTTTCTTCTTTATTGTCTGAGAGCTTTAGGGATAATTATTAACTCTTTAGTTCCCTTTAGTTTTCAGGGAAGGCTATTAATCCTTCATTTCCCCCATCATAGGTTTTCAGTATCAGGTATGTGTTCCCTCACATGGAGCTGGCCTCCAGTCCAATTAGAGAGCAGTTGGTTTCCCCTGTAACAAGACATGCCACTATTGCACCTGTTGGCTCATTTGGCCTGGCTGGCCCAACTTAAGGCTTGCAGTGTCCACTGTTGATTATTCCCACTGATGTCTTCTCTCTCTCTCCCATGGAGTTGCATGCAGCATAGCCTTTTCCAGTTTCTGTCAGCTGCTCTACAGGGAGGAGGTTTTCAGCTCAGCTCCAGCAGGATTTCTCAGTGACCTTGCAGCCCAAGCCTGTGGACTCTTCAGCAATAGGGTCTTTGCATCTAATCCTGGTGGGAAATGAAGAGCCTTAGCAATGGCTTGTAATGTTTGGGGGGCATCAGAGACCTCCCTGGCTGCCAACTCATGACTTGTTTTGTTTTGTTTATTTTTATTTATTTGAGAGCAACAGAGAGAGAGAGAATGGGCATGCCAGGGCTTCCAGCCACTGCAAATGAACTCCAGACGCGTGCGCCCCCTTGTGCATCTGGCTAACATGGGTCCTGGGGAATCGAGCCTTGAACCGGGGTCCTTAGGCTTCACAGGCAAGAATTAACCACTAAGCCATCTCTTCTCCAGCCCCCCCCCCCCTTTTTTGAGGTAGTATCTCACTCTAGCCCAGGCTGAGCTGGAATTCACTATGTAGTCTCAGGCTGGCCTTGAACTCACATTGATCCTCCTACCTCTGCCTCCTGTGTGCTGGGATTAAAGGCGTGCACCACCACGCCTGGCAATTATTTTTTGTTATTTACTTATTTATTTGAGAGAGAGTGAGAATGGGCACACCAGGGCCTCTAGCCACTGCAAATGGAACTCCAAACACGTGTGCCACCTTCTGCATGGCTTATGTGGGTCCTGGGGAATCAAACCTGTGTCCTTTGGCCTTGTAGGCAAGTGCCTTAACCACAAGACCCTCTCCCCCCCCCTTTTTTTTTCTGGTCAGGGTCTCACGCTAGATCAGGCTGACCTAGAATTAGCTCTATAGTCCCAGCCTGGCCTGAACTCAAAGTGAACCTCCTACCTCTGCCTCCCAAGTGCTGGAATTAAAGATGTGCATGCCCAGCCACAAAAATGTTTATGAATAAGTAGATGTGGTTGTAAATATTGTGAATCTAAAGCCTTGAATCTTGAAATATTTTACAGTGGTAAGATGTGGTGGTTCACGCTTGTAATCACAGCTCTTGCGAGGATAAGGTAGGAGTATTGCTGTCAGTTCAAGGCCACCCTGAGACTACATAGTGAATTTCAGGTTAGCCTGGGCTAAAGTGAGACCCTATCCTGAAAAAGAAAAAGGAGGGCCTGGAGAGATGGCTTAGAGGTTAAGATACTTGCCAGCAAAGCCAAAGGACCCAGGTTTACTTCCCCAGTACCCACGTAAAGCCAGATGCACAAGGTGATGTACATGTCTAGAGTTCATTTGCAGTGGCTGGAGGTCCATTCTCTCTCTAATATATATGTGTGTGTGTGTGTGTGTGTGTGTGTGTGTGTGTATTTTTTTCTTTTTTTTGGGCTTGAGGGATGGCTTAGCGGTTAAGGTGTCTGAAAAGCCAAAGGACCCAGGTTCGATACCCCAGGACCCACATCAGCCAGATGCACACATCTGGAGTTTGCAGTGGCTGGAGGCCCTGGAGTGCCCATTCTCTCTCTCTCTCCCTCCCTCTTTCTCTGTCAAATAAATGGATAAATAAAAACTTTATATATATATATATATATATATATATATATATATATGTATGTATATTTTTTTCCGAGGTAGGGTCTCACAGTAGCTCAGACTGACCAAAAATTTACTGTGTAGTCTTCGGGTAGCCTCTGCCTCCCAAGTGCTGGAATTAAAGTCATGCACCGCCATGCCCGACTTCTCTCAAATATTTTTATTTTTATTTATTTTTTGAGAGAGAGAAAGAAGCAGAGAGAGACAGAGACAGAGAATGGGCCTCCAGCCACTGTGGATGAACTCCAGACCCATGTGCCACTCTGTGTATCTGGCTTCATGTGGGTACTGGGGAATCAAACTAAGGTCCTGTGGTGGTTTGATTCAGGTGTCCCCCATAAACTTAGGTGTTCTGAATGCTAGGTTCCCAGCTGATAGAAATTGGGAATTAACACCTCCAGGAGGCAGTGTATTGTTGGAGATGGGTATATGGGTGTTATAGCCTGCTCCCCCTTGCTAGTGTTTGGCACACACTCCTGTTGCTATTGTCCATCTTACGTTGGCCAGGGGGTGATGTCCACCCTCTGCTCATGCCATCATTTTCCTCTGCCATCATGGAGCTTCCCCTCGAGTCTGTAAGCCAAAATAAATCTTTTTTTCCCAAAAGCTGCTCTTGGTCAGGTGATTTCTGCCAGCAATATGAACCTGGCTGCAACAGGTCCTTAGGCTTTGAAGGCAAGGGCCTTAACCACTGACCCATCTCTCCAGCCCCATACATGCTTTATATATGTGTGTGTGTGTGTGTGTATGTGTATTTAAATTTTATTTATTTATTTTTTGTTTGTTTGTTTTTGGTTTTTCAAGATAGGGTCTCACTCTAGCCCAGGCTGACCTGGAATTCACTCTGTATTCTCAGGGCGGCCTTGAACTCACGGTGATCCTCCTACCTCTGCCTCCCAAGTGCTGGGATTAAAGGCATGCGCCACCACGCCTGGCTTTAAATTTTATTTATTTGAGAGAGAAAGAGGCAGAGAGGGAGAATGAGAATGGGCGCATCAGGGCCTCCAGCCATTGCAAATGAACTCCAGACACATGAGCCACCTTGTGCATCTGGCTTATGTGGGTCCTGTGGAATAGAACCTAGGTCCTTTGGCTTTGCAGGCAAGCGCCTTAACCACTAAGCCATCTTCCCAGCCCTCTCTCTCAAATAAATAAAATATTTTTTAAAAATTGGAAGTTGTCTGTAGTGGTTTATGTTGTAATTCCTGCATTTGGGAAGTTGAGGCAAGAGGGTCATTGTGAGTTTGAGGTCAGTCTGTACTACATAGCAAGTTTCAGATCAGCCAGGGTTACATAAGAAGATCTCTCAAAATAAATGTTTTCTTTTGCTATTTTTTAAAATATGTTTTTTCTCAATTTTTATTAACTTTTCCATGATTATAAAAAATATCCCATAGTAACTCCCTCCCTCCCCCCACTTTCCCCTTTGAAATTCCATTCTCCATCATATCCCCAGTCTCTCAATCAGTCTCTCTTTTATGTCGATGTCATGATCTTTTCCTCCTCTTATGATGGTTTTGTGTAGGTAGGTAGTGTCAGGTACTATGAGGTCATGGATATCCAGGCCATTTTATGTCTGGAGGGAGCACGTTGTAAGGAGACCTACCCTTCCTTTGGCTCTTACATCCTTCCCGCCACCTCTTCTGCAATAGACCATGAGCCTTGGAAGGTGTGATCAAGATGTTACTCAGTACTCCAGTCACTTCTTTCCAGCACTATGATACTTTCTGAGTCGTTCCAAGGTCATTGCCATCTGAAAAGAGAGAATTCTCTACCCAAAGTGAGAGTAACGTTAATATAAGGGTATAAATATTAAGAGAAGTGCTTACTGGTCAGTTTGATAAGCATAGTATATACATTTATCCAGACATCAGTAGATGTTACACCCCTAGGGCTCATGACTCCCCCTGTTTTAAGTTTTCAGTAACAGGGATATATTCCCTTCCGTGGAGTGGGCCTCCAGTCCAATTGGAGGGCAGTTGGTTTCCACCATGACAGACGTGCCACTATTGAACCCATTGGCTCATTTGCCCTGGCTGGCCAATTATAAGGCTTGCAGTGTCCACTGTTGAGTATCTTCACTGGTGGTATCTCTTTCTCCCATTGAACTGCATGTAGAATGGCTTCTTCCAGCTTTCTGTCAGCTGGTCTACACAGAGGAGGTTATCAGCTCAGTTCCAGCAGGATTTCTCAGTGGCCTTGCAGCCCCAGTATGTGGAGTCTTCAGCAGTAGGGTCTTACCATCTATTCCTGGTGGGAAACCAAAGGCCTCGGCAATGGCCTATAATGTTTTTGGGGCATCAGGGACCTCCCTGGCCAACAACTCACTGGAGGTATCCCATCCCTGGCACTGAAAGTTTTCTAACAACGATCTATGGCTCCTGAGTGTTCCATTGTCCAAAACCGGAGGATTCCATATGATTTACTTGTATCCTCTTAGATTTTGATTAGCCCTCCCTCCACCTTTCCTTTACTCAATCTCTTCCCCTGACCTCACTTTGGGCCTTTTCACCCCCATTAATCTCTTCTTCTACTTACATATATACAATACCAACCTATTAAGTACCCTCCTCCCTTCCTTTTCTTCCCTTTATATCTCCTTTTTAATTTACTGGCCTCTGCTACTGAGTTTTTTCCTTTTCACACACAAGCCCAATCATCTGTAGCTAGGATCCACATATGAGAGAGAACATACAGTGCTTGGCTTTCTGGGCCTGGGTTACCTCACTTAGTATAATCCTTTCCAGATCCATCCGTTTTCCTGCAAATTTCATAACTTCATTTTTTTTTTAACCACTGAGTAGAACTCCATTGTATAAATGTGCCATATCTTCATTATTTTTAAAATATTTTTATTGACAACTTCTATACTTATAGACGACAAACCATGGTATTTCCCTCCCCTCCCCCACTTTCTCCTTCATAGCTCTGCTGTCCGTCATATCCCCTCCTTCTGTCCATTAGTCTCTTCTAATTTGATGTCATCATCTTTTTCTCCTATTATGAGGGTCTTGTGTGGGTATTGCTAGGCACTGTGAGGTCTTGGATATCGAGGCCAAATTCTGTCCGGATAGTTGTATGTAGGGAGTGGTACCCTTCCTTTGGCTCTTACATTCTTTCTGCCACCTCTTCCGCAATGGACCCTAAGCCTTGGAGGGTGTGAGATGTTTCAATCTGGACGCTCCTCCATCCCTTCTTCTCAGCACTATGTTGCTGTTTGGGCCATCCCAGTGGTCATCACCACCTGAAAAGAGAAGCTTCTTTAACCAGAAGTGAAAGTAACATTAATATATGAGTATGAACATTAAGTGTAGTGCAGGAGGATTTCTACAAGTTTGTGACCAACCTTGGCTATTGTGTGGTTTCAAGGCCAGCCTGGCATACAAAGCAAAATGTTGTCTTTAGAAAAAAAAAGAGCCAGGCATAGTGGCGCACACCTTTAATCCCAGCACTTGGGAGGCAGAGGTAGGTGGATCACTGTGAGTTTGAGGCTGCCCTGAAACTATGTAGTGAATTGCAGGTCAGCTTGGGCTAGAGTAAGACTCTACCTTGAAAAACCAAAAAAAAAAAAAAAAAAAAAAAAAAAAAAAAGAGCTGGCCATAGTGATGCACTCCTTTAATCCCAGCACTTTAGAGGCAGAGGTAAGAGGGGATTGCCTTGAGTTTGAGGCCACCCTAAGACTACATAGTGAATTCAGGTCAGCCTGGGCTAGAGTGAGACCCTACCACACCCAGCTAAACATTTATTTATTTGAGAGAGAGAGAGAGAGAGAGAGAGAAGCAGATAGAGAGAAAGAGAATGGGCATGCCAGGGCTTCCAGCTGCTGCAAATGAACTCCAGATGCATGTGCCACCTTGTGTATCTGGCTTACATGGGTCCTGGGGATTTGAACTGGGGTTCTTTGGCTTCTCAGGCAAGCACCTTAACTGCTAAGTCATTTCTCCAGCACTAAATATGTGTGTATATATATATATTTTTGATTGGGTCTCACTCTAGTCCAGGCTGACCTGGAATTCTCTATGTAGTCTCAGGGTGGCCTTGAACTCACAGCGATCCTCCTACTTCTGCCTCCCGAGTGAGTGCTGAGATGAAAGGCATGTGCCACCACACCCAGCTCCTAATATATTTAAAAAACAAAAACAAAACAAAAAAAAAAAAAAAACCTGTTTACAGGTCTCTGGTCTGGAAACTGAATAGTAGCTTGTAGGTAGTTTGTGCCTGGTGGTTTAGGACCTGTTGTCAGCATTGCCCTTTTTCTTTTCCCCACTCTAGGAACTGAGTGTTGAATGTGGCCTGAACAATCGCATCCGAGTGATAGGACAGATCTGTGAAGTGGCAAAAACTAAGAAGTTTGAAGAGGTATGTTTTCCTCGGTTGTATTCCTGACAGGGTGCGTAAGGCTATCTAGAGGCCTTGATTGCTTTCTCACTGTTTCTCTTGAGATAGGATCTTGCTGTGTAGCCCTAGATGGCTTGGTACTTACTGTGTAGCCTAGGCTGCCCTTGTACTTCATATGACCCTCCTGCATCTGCCCTCTGAGTGCTGGGTGGGATTATAGGTGTGTACCACACCTAGTAGGTTTGCTTTTTCTTTATTTCTTTTTTATTTTTTGTAATTTTTTTTCCTTTTTCAAATTTTTTTTTAGTAACAACTTCCATGGTTATAAACAATATCTCATGGTAATGCCCTCCCCCCACCACCTTCGCCTTTGAAACTCCATTCTCCATCATATCCCCTCCTCTCAATCAGTTTCTCTTTTATTTTGATGTCATGATCTTTTCCTCATATTATGATGGTCTTGTGTAGATAATGTCAGGCACTGTGTTTTGTAATTTTTTTTATGAGAGAGAGAATTGGCATGCCAACGCCTCCAGCCACTGTAATGGAACTCCACATGTATGCCTCACCTTGTGCGCATGTGCGACCTTGTGTGCTTGTGTCACGTTGTGTATCTGGCTTACATGGGACCTGTTGTTTGACCATGGGTCCTTAGGCTTTGCAGGCAAGTGCCTTAGCCTCTAAGCCATCTTTCTAGTGCTCTTTTTTTTTTTTGGTCTTAAAATATTTTCAAGGCAGTGTCTCACTCTAGGCCAGGGCCCAGACAAACTGATCTGGAACTCACTCTACAGTCCCAGGCTAGCCTCAAACTCACAGCAATCCTACTTCTACCTCCTGAGTGCTGGGATTAAGGCATGGCATGTGCCACCATGTCTGGCTGGGTTTGCTTTTTCTAGGAGTACAGTTGACAGGTTTATAATGATTCCTGAAATTCACCATTTTAGGGGAATTTAACTTTGATGTTGGAGGTGTGGAAGCATCTGGAAGTGCTCTGTGTATAATCTGCGAGGCCTGTTGTGATGGTGGGCAAGGGAACAGGCTTTCCTGCAGGTCTGAGAACAGGTTTACAAGCACACACGTCTGCTAGTTTTTTCTTACTATACTCTCAGGGAGGGACACCAGAGTAGTGTGCCTTCTCACATAGGATGGGTCAAGGCATTCTAGTCTTGGCTTCTGTTTGGGAGAGGTGACTGGTTGGTGACACCAGGCAACCTCACAGAACAAACAAACATGGCTGGGTTTATTTATTTTCATTTACTTTCTTATTTGAAAGGCATGTGCCATCACACCCAGCTTAAATTTTTTTTTTTTTTTTTTTTGGTTTTTCGAGGTAGGGTTTCACTCTAGCCCAGGCTGACCTGGAATTCACTATGGAGTCTCAGGGTGGCCTCGAACTCACGGCGATCCTCCTACCTCTGCCTCCCGAGTGCTGGGATTAAAGGCGTGCGCCACCATGCCCGGCCATCTTAAATATTTATTCATTTATTTGAGAGGGGGAGAGAGAATGAGAAGGCACGCCAGGGCCCCTAGGCACTGCATGGAACTCCAGATGCGTGTGCTACTTTGAGCATCTGGCTGGACATGGGTCTTAGGGAATTGAGCCTGGGTCTTTCCTTTGGCCTTGCTGGTAAGCACCTTAACTACTAAGCCATCTCTCCAGCCCCATTATTTATTTATTATTTTAGTTTTAGGTTTTTCAAGATAGGGTCTTGCTGTAGCCCAGGCTGACCTGGAATTCGCTATATAGTCTCAGGGTGGCCTCGAACTCATGGTGATCCTCCTACCTCTGCCTCCAGAGTGCTTGGATTAAAGGTATGTGCCACCACGCCTGGCTTAAAAAATATTTAAAATACTTCTTTTATTGAGGTAGGGTTTTACTCTGGTCCCAGCTGACCTGGAATTAATTATGTAGTCTCAGGGTAGCCTCAAATTGAAGGTGATCCTCCTACCTTTGTCTCCCGAGTGCTGGGATTAAAGATGTGTGCCACCACGCCCAGCTTGTTTTAAATATTTTATTTATTTATTTGAGAGAGAAAGAGAGGTGGGGGAGGGGGCGAGAGAGAGAATAAGTGTGCCATGGTCTCCAGCCATTGCAAAAGAACTCCAGAGGCATGCACCAATTTGTGCATTTAGGGGCTGGAGAGATGGCCCAGCGCTTAAGGTGTTTGCCTAAACTGCCTAACGACTTGGGTTCAGTTTCCCAGTACCCATGTAAAACCAGGTGAACAAAGTGGTGCGTGTGTATGTATTGTATCTGGTGTTCATTTTCAGCAGCTGGAGGCCCTGGCACGTCCATTCTGTCTGTCTGTCTGTCTCTCTCCTTGCAAATAAATAAATAAAAATATTTTATTGAGGGCTGAAAAGATGGGTTAGTGGTTAAGGTGCTTGCCTGCAAAGCCTAATGTCCCAAGTTCGATTCCCCAGTACCCATGTAAAGCCAGGTGTACAAAGTGGCACATGTGTCTGGACTTCATTTTCAATGGCTAGAGGCCCTGGTGTGCCCGTTCTCTCTGTCTCCCTTCTTTATCTCTCTGCTTACAAATAAATAAAAATTTAAAAACAGCCAGGCATGGTGGCATGCGCCTTTAATCCCAGCACTCAGGAGGCACAGGTACGATCACTGTGAGTTTGAGGCCACCCCTAGACTACATAATGAATTCTAGGTCAGCCTGGGCTAGAGGGAGACCCTAACTTAAAAAACCAAAAAAAAAATAAAATAATAATTAAAAAAATAAGCTGGGCATGGTGGCGAACACTTTTAATCCCAGCACTTGGGAGGCAGAAGTAGGAGGATTGCCATGAGTTTGAGGCCACCCTGAGAATACAGAGTGAATTCCAGGTCAGACTGGGCTAGAGTGAGACCCTATCTCGACAAACCAAAATGTGTGTGTGTGTGTATTTATTTTATTGAATGGGGTGTGGCCATACACACCTTTAATCCCAGCACTGGGGAGACAGAGGTAGAAGGATTGCTGTGAGTTTGAGGCCAGTATGGGATTTCAAAGTGAGTTCCTGGTCAGCCTGGGCTAGGGTGAGACCCTACTCTGAAAAAAAAAAATAAATAAAAATAAAATTTTTTAAAAATTTATTTGCAAGGAGAGAGAATGGGTGCACCAGGGCTTCTTGCCACTGTAAATGAACTCCAGATGCATGCACCACTTGGTGTATCTGGTTTTACTTGAGAACTGGGGAACCGAACCTGGGCTGCCAGATTGTGCCATTTTATAGCTAGGTTTATTTGGGCAGATATTTCCCAACTCTCCTGATTTCTATGCCCAGTGCAAAGTTGTTCTTGAGGTCAGCGCTGCTGTAGGGCATCTGCGAGCTCCACTCGCTTTTCCCAGTGTTTGTGTGTGAGGCTCAAGGAAATGCTGATCTGTCAGAGGAGTGACTGCTATACCTTGCAGTTCATTTGAGATGTGTGTGATGTATCTGAGACCCCCCATAGTGAATCTCAGGATTGACTTTTCTATTTAGTGAGGGTGGCTCAAACAGAGGAGTGCTTCCAGCAAGCTTTCTGAGGGAGGCACAAGCCTAAGGTCCACCTGTGCGCCTTGTTCTGAGCACCATGATTCTCCTTGAGTCTGAGCAGCAGTACTGGGCACTCCCTGGTGGTCTTGGGGAAGCCAAGCTGCTTCCCTGGCCTTCCTGCTGTCCTTCCCCAGCTTGTGGTCTGGGGCTTGTTAAGGAGACTTGATTGAGTTTGACATAGTCGTGAGGTCTGTGGTCACGAGCCTCATAAGGTACTCAAGATATAGGCTATCAAAGAGCTGGTTTGGGTTAGGTGTGGTGGTGCACGCCTTTGATCCCAGCACTCGGGAGGCAGAAGAAGGAGGATTGCTGTGAGTTTGAGGCCACCCTGAGACTACATAGTGAGTTCCATGTCAGCCTGGGCTAGAGTGAGACCCTACCGTGAAAAACCAAAAAAAAAAAAAAGGAAAAGAGGGGGGCCGCTGATGGTTTGAAGTCAGAAGACCCTGTTTTGTCCTTTGTCCTGTCCTTTGGTTGAGGGGTCAAGGTTCTTGGAAACTATTCCCTTATTATTGCCCCCTCTTTGCTGTGGCAGCATGCAGTGGAAGCACTTTGGAGAGCTGTCTCAGACTTACTACAACCAGACCGGCCACCAGAGGCCCGACACGCAGTTCTGGCCCTGCTGAAGGCCATTGTGCAGGGGCAGGTAAGGGGGCAGAGCTTGTGGGATGATGGGAGGCCATTGCTATTTGGTGGACTGCCAGGTGCAGGATCTGATGGTAAGCAAGGGCTCTGGAGCTTGTGTGTGAGTGCATCCTGATGTCACCATCCATATCTAGTGATCCTGGCCAGTCATCAGAGCCCCATGAACCCCTGCCTCCTTACCTGGGAGTGGGAATGGTAGTTGTACTTGCTAAGAATGTCAGGAGCACAGGTTGCCCAGCTCCCCAGCTGAGCCACTCTGTCTGCTTACTGTGCTTCTGTCACGCAGTTCTTTACTGACCCTTAAATGCCCACACCCTTTCTGTTCCTTCCTGGAAAGCTCCTACTCCTATGGACACTTTTCTTAATGGCCTGGCTTCTTAGAGAGGCCTGTCCACTCTTCCTGCATCTCTGCTCGGGCTGGATCTGTGCTATTTTATCTATTTGCAAGGAGAGAGAGAGAGAGAGTGAGAATTCCAAAAGAATTCCAGACGCATGCACCCCCTTGTTCATCTGACTTTCGTGGGTACTAGGGAATTGAACCTGGGTCCTTCGGCTTCTTAGGCAAGTGCCTTAACTGCTAAGCCATCTCTCTGGCCCGGGATCTCTGTTTTCATGGTGAGTATACACATGTCTATCCTGGGCCTTGAGCTGGACCAGGGCGAGAGGTGCGTGGTCCTCTTCTGTGTGCCCCACTGTTTTCAGAACCTGGTGCAGTGGGCAGTATACTCATGCCAGTCAGTTGCCAGCCCGTGCTCTGGTCTGAACCCTGCTGACATTGCTGGCCCATCCCTCAAGTGGTGCTCCCAGGGGAAGAACAGGCCAGGCCTGGTCTTGACACCTGCTACACTTTTTGGTTTCTTGGCAGCTATGTGGGAGACACTGTCAGGGTTCTGCTGACCCCGTGGCTTTGTTTTTAGGGGGACCGCTTGGGAGTCCTCAGAGCCCTCTTCTTCAAAGTCATCAAGGATTACCCGTCCAGTGAAGACCTTCAGGAAAGGCTGGAAGTTTTCAAGGCCCTCACTGACAACGGGCGGCGCATCGCATACCTGGAAGAAGACCTGGGTGAGAGCTGCGCGCTGCGGCTTCTTTAGCTTTAGGGTTAGGTCAGCCTGGGGTGAGAGTGTACCTGGAGAGGCGCTGTAGTTCACGGCTCTGCCGGAGGGCACAGTGCCATGCCGCCCCACTCCCTCCATCCTTGTTTGCTGGTGAGCTGGTTACAGATGCCCTCTCGAGCTTCACTTTAGTCCTGGTACTTGTAATCTTCGGGGAATGGGGCCCAGAAGATGCCTTTGAAGTGAGCATGTGTCTTTGGAGGGGTGATGCTGACCTGACAGCGTCCTGAGGGCCCCGGTTCCTTCCTGTCTTCCTCCTTTCCTGCAGTGGGGCTCTCGGTGCTGCTTGTCTTCCTGTCCCATGACCATAAGATGTTTCAGTCAGTTTAAAGACTTACGGGGATGCAGCTCAGTTGGTAGAACACTTGGCTAGTATATATGAGACCTCAGTACCACATCAGCCAAGCATGGTGGTGAGCGATGTTAATCCAGTGCTGGAGAAGTGGACACAGGAGGATTAGAAATTGATTATATATCCAATTTGAGGCCAGCCTGGGATACATGATACCCTGTCTCAAAAACAGCCCCTATGGTGGGGAGATGAAAGAGTAGAAAGTAACTGTGATTGGGATTTGTGTTCCGTTGCTCAGAAATGAGGCTCAGTGGGCTGGAGAGATGGCTTAGCGGTTAAGCGCTTGCCTGTGAAGCCTAAGGACCCCGGTTCGAGGCTCAACTCCCCAGGACCCACGTTAGCCAGATGCACAAGGAGGTACACACGTCTGGAGTTCATTTGCAGTGGCTGGAAGCCCTGGCGTGCCCATTCTCTCTGTGTCTCTCTCTCTGCCTCTTTCTCGCTCTTGTCTGTTGCTCTCAAATAAATTAAAAAAAAAAAAAAAGAAAAAGAAATGAGGCTCAGTGTTGGGCTGCCTCTGGGATAGGTGCTGCCACACATCTAGCTGTCAGCTTTTCTAAGACTGTGAGGCCAGCATCAGGCTGTATCTTTTTAGAGACTCAAAAGGGTGAGATATACCTGTCTCCTGAAAATTCCCCATGCTGTCTATGCCCCCTGAGTGAAATGTACTGTCCTACCGCTGGCCCAGCTCCAACCCCTAAACAACCCAGTGTCCATGCAGGGCCTGCTCAGATTGCCACTGAACGTCCTAGGCCCCAGTGTCCATGCAGGGCCTGCTCAGGCTCCCACTGAACATCCTAGGGCCCAGTGTCCATGCAGGGCCTGCTCAGTTTGGCACTGAACATCCTAGGGCCCAGTGTCCATGCAGGGCCTGCTCAGGCTCCCACTGAACATCCTAGGGTCCAGTGTCCATGCAGGGCCTGCTCAGGCTCCCACTGAACATGCTAGGGTCCAGTGTCCATGCAGGGCCTGCTCAGATTCCCACTGAATGTCCTAGGGCCCAGTGTCCATGCAGGGCCTGCTCAGATTACCACTGAATGTCCTAGGGCCCAGTGTGTGGCCTGCTCATCACTCACTATGAGGGCATGGATGATGAGTTCCCCAGTAGTAATGTGTTACAGACTTGTCATCCTGGGAGAGAAGGGAGTGTAGGGAGTTTAGCTTTGCCTTTTTTCCCACAGCGGAGTTTGTCCTGCAGTGGATGGATGTCGGCTTGTCCTCGGAATTCCTTCTGGTGCTTGTGAACTTGGTCAAATTCAACAGTTGTTACCTCGATGAATACATCGCATCAATGGTTCAGTAAGAAAAGAGTTAAAGGGGCTGGGGAGATGCCTCAGCAGTTAAAGTCACTTGCTTACAAAGTCTGCCAGCCTATGTTCCATTCCCTAGCACCCATGTAAAGCTGAATACAAAGTGTTACATGAGTCTTAAATTCTGTAGCACAGGCAAGAGACCCAGGCACACCCATACACACCATGTACATATAAATAAATAGAATTAAGGAGCTGGAGAAATGCCTCAGTGGTTAAAGGAGCTTGCTTACAAAGCCTGCTGGTCAGGGTTCAATTCCTGAGTCTCCACTCAAAGCTACGCCTGCTTTTTCTTTCTTTATTTTTTAAATGTTTGACAAATATTTTAAAGCTGGGCTTTAATCCCTGCACTTGGGATTAGGAGGATCACCATAAATTCGAGGCTACCCTGAAACTACATAGTGAGTTCCAGGTCAGCCTTGGCTATAGCAAGACCCTACCTCGGAAAACAAAACAAAACAAAACAAAACAAAAAACAAAGAAGAAGTAAAATAGTAAAATTAGCCATTGTCAGTGCTTTGCTTCAAGCAGGGCACAGTTCAGCCTATGGCCAGAAATGTGACCTTACAAGCTAGATTTTGAAGGGAGGGCGAGCAACATCCTGAAATGTCTTCCTGCTACAGGACAGCTGGCCACCTTCCAGGTCAGCCTGGGCTACAGCGAAACTCTACCTCCGAGCCCCTCCCTCCCAAAAAATTACTTGCCAGGCATAGTGGCATGTCTTTAATCCCAGCACTCGGGAAGCAGAGGTAGGAGGATCACTGTGAGTTGGAGGCCAGCGTCAGACTACATAGTGAATTCCAGGTCAGTCTAGACTAGATTGAGATCCTACCTGGAAAAACCAAACAAATTTATCATAGAGAGTTCAAGTGAGGGCCAGCATACAGCTAAGTGGTACCATATGAGAGGCCCTGATTCTACCTCCAGCACCAAAGAAAAGAACTTAAGTAATGTTGCTTTAATAATAGTTCCCCTGTATTAGGTCTTAAATTTAGGTCTGTAGGATGAATCAAGTGGATCCAACTACCAGATTGGTAGTGGGCGTAACACCTTCTTAGGACCTGATGTTTTAGTTCATGTCTCTATATTACCAGTTTTTCAAAACATCCTATTGTATCCATGAAAGCGTGGGCTTTGCCTCATTCATGCCACACACTCAGTACTGGGCATATGGTTGGCACAAAGTACGTGTCCTAAGGATAAGCCATGCACATAACTGAATCACAGAGGGAAGAAGAAATGGAGTGCAGTTACATAGCCTTCTGGGAAATGCTTTCTGAGCTGACTTGGGTGTTTTCTCCCCAGCATGATCTGTCTGCTGTGTATCCGGACTGTGTCCTCTGTAGACATCGAGGTCAGTGACTCTCAGCCTCATTTTTGGGAGGCTGGGCTTTGGGATCAACCCTATGTGCCACTCTGGCTATATGGATCCAGGAATCTGCTTTTTCAAGATGGTTAGGTGGCCTCCATCATGAAATGTAGCTCAGGCTGGGGAAGTAGTGCTTCTGACCTGCTGCAGTGGGGTTTAGCAGTGCCTCCCAGGGGCGTGCCTACTCTTGCTCATTCGCTTGCTTATGTGTGGTGGTTTTTAGGGAGGCTGCTTGTGTGTGGGGAGGCAGGCGAGGGTCAGGGACATTCGCATGACTCTGCTGCTCTTATAGGTGTCCCTGCAAGTGCTGGATGCTGTGGTGTGCTACAACTGCCTGCCAGCTGAGAGCCTCCCTCTGTTCATTGTGACCCTGTGCCGTACCATCAATGTCAAGGAGCTGTGTGAGCCCTGCTGGAAGGTGAGTGTCTCCCAGACTGCTCCTGGGAGGTCCTTTCCCAAGACGAGGCCGGATACTAGCACATGACAGGACAGGACTGTGTTGTCTTCAATGAATGCCACCAGTCTTTTGGGATGACCAGACAGTGGCCCATTGAGGGCAACCCAGTGGCCTTTCCCTGGGTAGCTGAGCTGAGGCCCGAGTTTGAGAGATGTTCTGAGAGTTCTGTGGCCTCTGCATTTGGAAGGAGACTGCAGAACAGTGGCCATGTAAGGCAGGCAGGGCCGGAGCTCCCCACGGGGCTGGGGCTTGTATCAGCTAGTTTCTGTGATGTGTTCCTCCAGCTGATGCGTAACCTCTTGGGCACCCACCTGGGTCACAGTGCCATCTACAACATGTGCCGCATCATGGAGGACAGGTGAGTGAGCAAGTATTCACGCCCAGTGAGAGTGGGTTTGCTGGCTCAGGAGGAGGGTTGTTTGTGTGGACAAAGTTGGGACTGTCCTGTTCTTTCTGGATGGCTGTTTCCCTAAAGCTGGGTACGTTGTGCATGATACCTCTACCCTTTTGCTTGTGTCTTGTCAAATCAGGATGTCCTTAGTTGGACTTGGGGTCGCCTTCCTTACCCCAATGGCTCTGGCATAGCTCTTTTTTTTTTTTTTCTTTCTCTTTTGGTTTTTCGAGATAGGGTCTCACTCTAGCCCAGGCTGACCTGGAATTCACTATGGAGTCTCAGGGTGGCCTCGAACTCACGGTGCTCCTACCTCTGCCTCCCACGTGCTGGGATTAAAGGCGTGCACCACTGTGCCTGGCTGTAACACTTTCGTTTATCATCTTGTTACAAGGCTAGAACTTGGGATGCGAATCTGATGTTGCCCTCATTTTTGCCCCTATAGTAAACCATTACAAATCCAAATGCTTTTACCCCTGAGTGGTGTCTCAGTTTTGCCCTTGTTGTTCATTTACATCTGTAGTTGCTTCATGAATCTCATTGTCCAGCCCAGGCTGATCTGGAATTAATCTCAATCTGGCCTTGAACTCACAGTGATCCTCCTACCTCAGCCTCCTAAGTATTGGAATTACAGGCATATGCCACCACACTTGGCAAAGTTTTTTTAAAATATTTTATTTATCTATTTATTTGAAAGAGAAACAGGCAGATAAAGAAAGAGAATGAAGGATGGAGAGATGGCTTAGCGGTTAAGGTGCTTGCCTGCGAAGCCTAAGGACCCAGGTTCAACTCTCCAGATCCCATGTAAGCCAGACACACAAGATGAGGCAAATGCAAGGTCACACATGCCCACCAGGTGCCACAAGTGTCTGGAGTTCGATTGTAGTGGCTGAGGCCATGGCGTGCCAATTCTCTCTCTCTCTCTCTAAAATAAAAGAAAGAATGAGCATGTCAGGGCCTTTACCCAGACACGTGCCCCACCTTGCGCATCTGGCTTATGTGGGTATTGGGGAATCGAGGCTGGGTTCTTAGGCTTCGCAGGCAAATGCCTTTTAACAGCTAACCAATAAGTCATCTCTCCAGTCCCGAGTACCTTTTTATTCCAGTGTCTATGCCTTCATACTCACACTGGTATTCCTGTATTTGGCAGAAACCACAGCCTTTGGTGGTCAGCAGCAGTTAGTTGAACAAGCCATGAAGGAATCATAGTTGTGATAGCATCTGTGGTCCCTGCCCATTTCCCATGCTTTTCTCCAGCCATGTTTTTGTGCACATGATCTCCTGAGAACACTGCCAGAACTCAGCCCTGCCTTGGGCCTTACACTGGGCTGAGGCTCTGCTCACATCTTTCTGGGGAATACTTTCAGAGCCTACATGGAAGATGCCCCGCTGCTGAGAGGAGCCGTGTTCTTTGTGGGCATGGCTCTCTGGGGAGCCCACCGACTATATTCTCTCAAGAACTCTCCCACATCTGTGTTGCCATCTTTTTATGAGGTAATAGGGTTTCTGTGTCACAGCAAGCTGGCAAGAGTGGGAGTACTTGCTCACCTCAGGGCCACCTGAGGCTTGTTGGTCTGGGGTAAAAAAAGGACATTCTCAGCCAGTTGCTTTTCAAGATTTGGGAGTATTTAAGCTGGGTGTGGTGGCACATGCCTTTAATCCCAGCACTTGGGAGACAGAGGGAGGAAGATTGCCATGAGCTTGAGGTCACCCTGAGACTACATGGTGAATTCCAGGTCAGCTCAGCTCAGCCTGGGCCAGAGTGAGACCCTACCTCGAAAAACAGAACAGAACAAAACAAACAAACAATAACAACAAGATTTAGGGGTATTTAAAAGTTTTGTTCTCAAGCAAAAGTTCTGCCTAATGAATATCCTCTCCTGCCAGTTAGTGGTGAAGTGCCCATTGCTGCTGTGGGTAGCAGAACTTTTCTTAGGGCTGCTGCTCTGTCTAGTGGTAGTCTTGCCATCTTGATGGTGCCCCACAGTCCTGAGAGCACTTCTGTGTGCACTTTCACTTAGTTCTCATTCCTGGTGAACTGGGGCAATCACAGGGTCCTCATTTCATGGTGCCACAGACAGCCTGTATCTGTGCTGTCTGCTCAGACTTCCAGTTGGGAGGGTCCTGCCCAATTCCCTCCACAGTGGTTGTACGGTGTGGTCTTCCTACATCACATTGCTCATACCAGAACTTGGGTGGTAGCTCTCAGTGTCTGCTGTGCCAGTACACCTGGCTCAGAATTTGAAGTTACTGGCTCATAGAAGTCAGGCCCATAGGAGCTTTGGGCCCTGCCTGTGTCCTGACCCTTTGAGAGCAGCTTTGCAAACACCCTTCTGAACTTTCACATGCTCTGTGGGTATGTATGGTAAATACTGCCCGTCCAGACATCTTAGACTCAGCTCCAAGACAACACAGGAAGAGGTTTCCTCTGAGTGAGAATCAGCTGATCGTGTGTGCTCCTTGCCACCATGTTCCAGGCCATGACCTGTCCCAATGAGGTGGTATCCTATGAGATTGTCTTGTCTATAACAAGACTCATCAAGAAATATAGAAAGGAGCTCCAGGCTGTGACGTGGGATATTCTGCTGACCATCATTGAACGACTGCTTCAGCAGCTCCAGGTGAGGTGGGAATGAAGGCCACGGGCCGGAACTGATTGAGCCCCAGACAGGCAGGTTTGAGCCCTGAAGATGTGCAAATGTCTCTGTGCATGTGGACCCTGTCTCTGGGGTCTGGTAGCCTGCTGGGGTTGTGTTTGCCAGTGGTTCCTGATGGTGCCGACTTGTCTTCCATAGTCCTTCAAATAGGAATGTGTGGTAGGTGGGCAGGGGTTTGGCTGGTGTTGCTCAGTGCAGATCGATTGATGGAGCTGGTTACCTATGGGGCTGTAAAGGTAGTTGTCAGGGCATTGCCAGCTGCAGCTTTGGGTGATTTTGGAGGACTGCATTAGCGACTTTTGACCACAGTGCTGAGGAAGACACTAGGACCATATGGCTCCCACTCCTGTGAATGTAGGGCTGTGGAGTTGAGGCCAGCATTTAGCATGTGCTCAGCTTGGGTCAAGTCATGTACAGGGGCCAGGCCAGCAGAAGGAAGGGCTTAGAACCCTGCAGGGCCCAAGTTGAGTTGTAGCTAGCCAAGTGAGCTGACCAGGAGGCACTTCAGTTTTGGTGGTCCATGTGGGAGGCCGCATCCCTGGGGCTCTAGAAGGTGCTGGGGCCTGAGAGGGCAAGGGTTTGAAGTTGTAGTATTCTCACTCCCACTTGCCCTCTCTTCCAGACCAGGTTCAGCATGGGCTCAGGCCCCATTGCTAGGGTGGGAAAACTGCAAGAACAGTGGCTGCCCACATCTCCCAATATGCTGTAGCCGAGGGTCTGTGTGTGTGTATATGTAAGCAGCTCCTCTTGAGCTGTGTCCTGAGAGTGGTGAAGTCAGTTGATATGGTGCACCTTGGTACTGCAGAGCCTGGACAGCCCGGAGCTCAGGACCATTGTCCATGACCTGCTGACCACAGTGGAGGAACTGTGTGACCAGAATGAGTTCCATGGCTCACAGGAGAGATACTATGAGCTGGTGGAGAGCTATGCAGACCAGAGGCCTGTAAGAACCCCATCCTGTGGGGCTGTGGGGGAGGGTCCTTGTGGGAACCCTAGCCACAGGGGAAGCCATGATTTCTGACTTCCAAGTAAAAGGCGGGCGGGCTCCTGTGTTCCTGAATCTGTGCTCCAGCAGGAGGCCTGCCAGGCGTCAGCTAGCAGGCATGTGTGGGTTTGTTAAAGAGCTTGGCGCTAGCCTAACCATCAATTTCCTCCCACCTGTGTGGAGGAAGGTTCCGGACTGGCTCCACGGAGACTGGTTCTCCCAGGCGGCAACAGTTATTCTGCAAGGATTATTCTGCTTACTGCTAGGCCACTCTGTAGGTTTGATGTGAGTTTCCCGTTATCAGGAAACCTACATCCTTGCTAATTGCTCACTGGCTGTGAGGTGGCTGGTCTCTGAGCAGCTGGGATCTCTAGGCTCAGAAGCCCTGCCGCACAGCGGCCCACTGACCTCAGCTTTGTCTTCCTTTGACAGGAATCCTCCCTCCTAAACTTGATAACCTATCGGGCGCAGTCCATCCACCCAGCCAAGGATGGCTGGATCCACAACTTGCAGGTGCTGATGGAGAGGTTCTTCAGGTATGGGGCCTCTGACCTGTCATGCAGCTTTCTGGGGATTGCCTAAGGCTGTGGCTTAGACCCTGGGAGACAGGCTTCTCCCTCCTGCCTCTCCAAAGTCAGGTTTTGTTTTGTTTTAAGGTTGTCATTTGCAAGCAGAAAGGGTGGGTAGAGAAAAGCAGAGAGAATATAGGCATGTTAGGGCCTTTTGCCACTGCAAATAAACTCCAGATGTATGTGCCACTTTGTGCATCTGGCTTTACATGGGTACTAGGGATTTTAA
Organism: Dipus sagitta; assembly: GCA_036346955.1. Lineage (NCBI taxonomy): Eukaryota > Metazoa > Chordata > Mammalia > Rodentia > Dipodidae > Dipus > Dipus sagitta. The sequence goes on along the minus strand of CM070781.1, from coordinate 111,088,795 downwards.
CAAGGGCCATCAGCCCTTAACCACTGAGCCATCTCTAGCCACTTTTTTTTTTTTTTTTGAGAGGTTAAGAGGCAGATAGAGAAAATGGGTATGCCAGAGCCTTCAGCCACTGCAAATGAACTCCAGACACTTGCACCACCTTATGCATCTGATTTATATGGGTCCTGGGGAATTGAACTTGGGTCCTGTGGCTTTGCAGACAAGTATCTTTTTTGTTTTGTTTTGTTTTGTTTATCAAGGTAGGGTCTCACTCTAGCCCAGGCTGACCTGGAATTCACTATGGAGTCTCAGAGTGGCCTCAAACTCACGGCAATCCTCCTACCTCTGCCTCCCAAGTGCTGGGATTAAAGGTGTGCGCCACCATGCCTGGCTGCAGACAAGTATCTTAACTGCTAAGCCATCTCTCCAGCCCTCGGTTTTTTTTTTTTTTTTTTTTTTTTTTTTTTGAGGCAGGGCCTCATCTAGCCTAGGCTGACTGGAACTCATTCTGTAATGCCAGGCTAGCCTCCAACTCTCAGTGATCCTCCTGTATCTGCTTCCCAAGTGATGAGATTAAAGGCATCACCATTATGCCTGGCTCAAAGTCATGTTTGTTCTTTATTATTGTTATTTATTTATTTTTGAGGTAGGGTCTCACTCTAGTCCAGGCTGACCTGGAATTCACTATGCAGTCTTGGGAAGCTGGGATTAAAGGTATGTGCCACCACACTCAGATTGTTTTTGTGGTTTTTTTTTTTTTTTGAGGTAGGGTTTCACTCTAGTCCAGGCTGACCTGGAATTCACTCCATAGTCTCAGGGTGGCCTCGAACTCTCGGTGATCCTCCTACCTCTGCCTCCCAAGTGCTGGGGTTAAAGGCATGCACCACCACACCTGGCTCAAAGTTATGATTTTAAATATTTTATTTTATTTATTTGTTTATTTGACAGAGAAAGAGGGAGGGAGAAAGAGAGAGAGAGAATGAATGGGTGCACCAGGGCCTCCAGTCACTGCAAAGGAACTCCAGACACATGGGCTGCCATGTGCATCTGGATAACGTGGGCCCTAGGGAATCGAATCTGTGTCCTTTAGCTTTGCAGGCAGACACCTTAACTATTAAGCCATCCCTCCAGCCCAAAGTTACGGTTTTTATTGAATTGGAAAGGTTGGCCTTCCAGCAGGGTCAAGTCCTCTGGCCCATATGTTGGTCTAGAAGATGGCCCCTTGGAGGGCAGGGCCCTCTGCTCCTTTGATGGAATTGGCCTGAATGTTGATATTCTCATTGGATTAGTCCAAAATTAGACCTGCTGGTCTACCACATAGCTGGCCAGGTGCTGGGGGTTTTGGCACTCCTGACCAGCTACAGCAGGCCTGCTCCTCCCCTAGGAATGAGTCCCGTAGTGCTGTGCGCATCAAGGTGCTGGACGTGCTGTCTTTCGTGCTGCTCATCAACAGGCAGTTCTATGAGGTATGTATCTGGGATGTGAGCCTGGGGTGTCTGGGCTCTGCCCCCACGTGGGTCCTGTGCATGCTATGTTAGAGCTTAGTGTCTGCCTTGGCTCCCCTCTCTTTCAGGCTTTCAGTTGGCCTTGCCCCTCCATATTCATTAATTTCCTAGTTATCTTCTGGTGCTCCAGCCAGGCCTGTGCTACTGAGCAATGAGGTGGTACAGATTCTCAGGGGACTCCAGCCTGGGTCCCATTTAGAAACCAAGATCCTCTGTAGCATTCTAGACTAGCTTCAGAAGGTGTGTGTGTGTGTGTGTGTGTGTGTGTGTGTGTGTGTGTGTGTGTTTGTTTCTGGGGATAGAACCCAGGCCTTACTCATTAGGTAAGTACTCTGCCACTGAGCCATACTCCCAGCTTTCTGAACAGTATTGTGCTAGGTGCTTTCTTTTTCTTTTTTTAATTTATTTTAATTTAATTACTTAATTTATTATTTTGTTTTCGAGGTTGGGTCTCACTCTAGCTCAGGCTAACCTGGAATTCACTATGTAGTCTCAGGGTGGCCTCAAACTCAAGGAGATCCTCCTACCTCTGTCTCCTGAGGACTGGGATTAAAGGTGTGTGCCACCATGCCCAGCTTGAACCTGGATCTTTTGGCTTTGTAAGCAAGTGCCTTTATCACTAAGCCATTGCTCCAGCCCCTTTATTTATTTATTTATTTATTTGTTTGTTTGTTTGTTTGTTTGTTTGTTTTGTTGGTTTTTCGAGGTAGGGTCTCAGTCTAGTTCAGGCTGACCTGGAATTCACTATATCGTCTCAGGGTGGCCTCGAACTCATGGCAATCCTCCTACCTCTGCCTCCCAAGTGCTGGGATTAAAGGCGTGTGCCACCACGCCCAGCCTTAATTTATTTTTTAATTAAAAATTTTTTTTTTAGAAAATTGGTGCATCAGGGTCTCAGCCACTACAATTGAATTCCAGATGCTTGTGCCACCTAGTGGGCATTTGTGACCTTGTACTTGATTCACCTTTGTGCATCTGGTTTACGTGGGATCTAGAGAGAGAGCAAACATGGGTCCTTAGGCTTCACAGGCAAGAGCCTTAACTGTTAAGCTATCTCTCCAGCCCTTTTATTTGTTTTTTTATTTTTATTTTTTGGTTTTTCGAGGTAAGGTCTCACTGTAGCTCAGGCTGACCTGGAATTCACTATATAGTCTCAGCATGGCCTCAAATTCACGGCAGTCCTTCTACTTCTACCTCTGCCCCCCAAGTGCTGGGATTAAAGGCGTGTGCCACCATGCCCAGCTCCTTTTATTTATTTTGAGACAAAAAGGCAGAGAGAGAGAGAGAAAATAGGCACATCAGGGCCTTCAGCCACAGTAAATGAACTCCAGACACATGCGCCCCCTTGTGCACATGTGTCACATTGAGCACTTGCATTGCTGTGGTTTACGTGGACCTGGAGAGTTGAACATGAGTTCTTAGGCTTTGCTGGAAAGCACCTTAACTGCTAAGCCATCTTTCCAACCCTCTTTCTTTCTTTTTGGTTTTTCAAGATAGGGTCTCACTCTAGCCCAGGCTGACATAAAATTCACTATGTAGTTTCAGGCTGGCCTCAAACTCACAGAGATCCTCCTACCTCAGCCTCTCGAAGGTGTGTGCCACCACGTCCGGCATCTTTTTGTTTTTGTTCTCATTGCCACCATCTATCCTTTGGCCCCATCACCAGCTGCTGCCAGCCTTAAGCCCTGCTACTCTTCCTCACTTTTCTTGTCTGTCTTGTCTTGTCTTTCTTTTTTTTCTTTTCTTTTCTTTCTTTCTTTTTTTAGGTAGGGACTCGCCCTAGCCCAGGCTGATCTGGAATTCACTCTGTATTCTCAGGTCTTGAATTCTTGGCAATCCTTCTACCTCTGCCTCCTAAGTGCTGGGATTGAAGGTGTGTGCCACTACGTCGGCTTTCCTTACTTTTTTTTTTTTTGTTTATTTAATTTATTTGAGAGCTACAGACAGAGAGAGAGAGAGAGGCAGAGAGAGAGAGAGAATGGGCGCACCAGAACTTCCAGCCACTGCAAATGAACTCCAGACCTTGTGCATCTGGCTAACATGGGCCCTGGGGAATCCAGCCTCCAACTGGGGTCCTTAGGCTTCACAGGCAAGCGCTTAACCGCTAAGCCATCTCTCCAGCCCCTTACTTTCTTTCTTTCTTAGGCTTGTGCCATTCAGAGAGCAGGGTCAGAACTTGATCCATTACGTGCCTTTTCCCCCAGAAGATGCACTCTAGATTGAGACTGGCCTCACCCCCTCCCTCCACATGCCCCTTGTGCAGCCTGCCTCCTTACCCCTCTTAGCCTTTCCTTGGCCTGCATTGCCCTTACCTGTCTCTTCAGCATAGTCCCATCCTGCCTCAAGGAAGAGCTCAGTGGCCCTTCTTTCAGGACACCCCTCTCCCTATTCTTTGGTCTTTCACCAGGGTTGGTCTCCTCCCACTCCTCCTTTACTCTCTGACCTGCTTGTGAAAGCACTCATCACAGTCCCATTATAGTAGGTTGTGTGATGTCAGGGTTTCCCTATATCCAACACACACACACACTCACTCACTCACTCACTCTATAGGTGTTTGGTTTTTGTTTTTTTTTAACTTTTTATTATTATTTATTTCAGAGGTAGAGAGAGATGGGTTTTGTTTTTACCATAATGGGGATGAAACCAGCGCTGCACACAGGCTACTATATAGAACGAGGAAAAAGTAAGGTAGGCCATTGTACAACAGTCACTGTTCTGAACTGGAAGGCTAGGCAGGTGCCTTGGGAAAGGCCCCAGGAACTCTTGAATTGGGGTGCAGCAGGATCTGAACACATCTCTGTAGTCTTGAGTGACACCTTAACTTGGGTGTGTATCGTGACAGACCCACAAAGCCACTGAAATATGCCTCTTGACCCCAGTGGAGTTGGAGGCTTACCACCTTCCACTTTGCCCGGTACAGGAAGAGCTGATCAACTTGGTGGTCATCTCGCAGCTCTCCCACATCCCTGAGGATAAAGACCATCAGGTCCGAAAGTTAGCCACCCAGCTGTTGGTAGATCTGGCAGAAGGCTGTCACACCCATCACTTCAACAGTCTACTAGACATCATCGAAAAAGTGAGCACTGCGTGGGGTCTGTGGCTGGTGGAGACAAAGCCCTGTGGGCAGAGTGTCTGTCCAGTGGGCTCTGCCTCATTCTGAGTTGTGACTAATGGCTGCTGCCATGTTGGGCCACCTGCTGCTTGGCCAATGTCTCAACTGCAGGGCCTTGAAAATGTATCAAGTGGCTCCTGGGATCTGGGCTGAGCACCTGGAGGCTAGTGCAGAGCTTATAAGCCGGGAAACGGGGTTGAGCTCATGTCCTTCCTGCACACCCTCCTTTTTCTTTTAGTTTTGAAATGTGCTGTGATTTGTAAACAGTCACTTGATATGTGAAGTTCATCTCTGTACCTGAAGTGATACTGGCTGCCCAGGACTGAAGCACTGGTCTCTCCTCAGGTAATGGCCCGTTCCCTCTCTCCACCCCCGGAGCTGGAAGAGAGGGATGCGGCTGCTTACTCAGCCTCCCTGGAGGACGTGAAGACTGCGGTGCTGGGACTCCTGGTCATCCTTCAGGTGGGTGTGTTGTCCACTCTCCTTGGAGGCTGCTGTAAAGGGACACTGTCCAGAACCACCCAAGTCCTGACCAGAGCTACTTCCTGTCCTCATCAGAGTACTTGCTCTCAGCACATCAGCACAGCTGCTGAGTCGGAGAAGCTCACCCTGTGGCTTTCCACCCTTTGAAACACCCTGTGGCTGTTTTTTTTTTTTTTTTTTCCCCAAGGTAGGGTCTCCCTCTAGCCCAGGCTGACCTGGAATTCACTCTGTAGTCTCAGGGTGGCCTTGAACTCACATTGATCCTCCTACCTCTGCCTCCCAAGTGATTGGGTTAAAGGCGTGTGCCACCATGCCCAGCCTCAGGGTTTTTTTGTTTGTTTGTTTCAGTATTTATTTATTTACTAGAAGGGAGGGAATGAAAATGGATACCAGGGCCTCTAGCCATTACAAACAACTCCACGTGCATGCACCACTTTGTGCATCTGGCTTTACATGGGTGCTGGGGAATCCAGCCTGGGTTGCTAGGTATTGCAGACAAGCACCTTAACCACTGACCCCTCTCTCCTGCCCACTTTGGTGTTGGACATGATCAGGTGGTACTGCACACAATACACAACTCTCCCATTTGCATTAAACAGCTCAGATATTGTCAGTATGTCCACAGTGCTGGGTGGGCATCACCACAATTAGGTTTGTTTGTTTATTTATTATTTATTTATTTACTTATCGACACAGTCTCATTATGTAGCCCAAGCTGGCCTCATCTCAACAATCTTCCTGCCTCAGCATTCTGAGTGCTAGGATTATGATACTGAGCCACCGTACCAAGCCTTAGTCAATTTCAGACCATCTTCACCCAAAGGAACTAGTGCCCATTCTGTGGCACTCCCCATTTCTTGCTCCTCAGCCCCTGGCAGCCTCTGATCTGCTTTCTGTATCCATGGAGACATTTGCCTGCTCTGGCCATTGTGCATGAATGGAATCATGCATGTGGCCTTTTGTGCCTGACTTGCTAAGCATCATGCTTTTGATTTTGGCTTTTTTTTTTTTTTTTTTTTTGGTTTTTCAAGGTAGGGTCTTGCTCTAGCCCAGGCTGACCTGGAATTCACTACGTAGTCTCAGGGAGGCCTTGAACTCATGGCAATCCTCCTACCTTTGCCTCCCAAGTGCTGGGATTAAAGGTGTGCGCCACCACGCCCGACTTTTAGTTATTCTCTTTTTTAAAATATTTTTACTTATCTATTTATATTTATTTACTTATGAGACTGACAGAGGGAGGGAGAGAATGGGCATGCCAGGCCCTCTCTAGCCACTGCAGACTAGCTCCAGATACATGAGCCACCATGTACATCTGGCTAGATCTATCTGGAAAATCGAACCTTGGTCCTTAGGCTTCGTAGCAAATGCCTTAACTGCTAAGCATCTCTTCAGTCCTCCCCTCAGGTTCTTGCAGCCTCCTTTCCAGCCCTGTCATACCAGCAGTGCTGGCAGCACTCAAACCTCTTGCCTGTCATCTGCCTGGGAGGGCCAGAGCCATGCTGGGATGGGACCCTGTGAGGATGCTGTTGGGACAATGGCCCTTGCAGCCCTGTGTACCACCCAGGCAACCCTGTTGACCTCACTTGGCCTTGGAACACTGAGATCCCTCTAGCACATGGGGAGGAGTGGGGGTCCGATCACTGCTGTGCAGTGATTGTTGAGTAAGTTTCCAAATTACCTGATTCTTTGTTGATGAAACTGGCATATAGAGCAATGATCCTTTAGGGTACTCTTTTAAAAAATGTAAAAAAAATGTTTTTATTTGCCAGACATGGTGGCGCATGATCTTAATCCCAGCATTTTGCATTCCAGGTCAGCCTGGGCTAGAGCAAGACCTTACTTCAAAAAAAAAAAAAAAAAAAAAAGTTTTTATTTATTTGAGAGAGAGACAAACAAGAGAGAGAACATGGGCACAGCAGGGCCTCCTGCCCTCAAACAAACTCCAGACACATGCACTGCTTTGTGCATTTGCCTTTATGTGGGTACTGGGGAATTGAACCCAGGTTATTAGGCTTTGCAAGCAAGCGCCTTTAACCACTGAGCCATCTCTCCAGCTTCCAGTCATCCTTGATGACTGAAGGGTGCACTGAAAAACACTGCAGATGCTTCCAGATGGCCTTTGAAGAAGTGTTACCTGGGTGAGGGGGTGCCATCTTCCTGGTTGTTCTGTGGACTCCTGACCTTACAAGATTGGCAACCTCTTTCCACAGACCAAGCTGTACACACTGCCTGCCAGCCATGCCACTCGGGTGTATGAAACACTTGTCAATCACATCCAGCTCCACTACAAGCATGGCTACTCCCTGCCTATTGCCAGCAGCATCCGGCTACAGGTAGGTTGGCTAGAGTGGGTGGTCAACTCCCTTGGGGTCCAGCACACTGCCTTAAGCTTGGTAGACATGGCGCCATAGGCTGGAGGAGCAGCAGGTAGCTCGGGGGGTGGGGGAGCAGTCTTGTGTAGATCTTTCCTCCTTGGCACCTGCTATGGCTGGCCTTCTCAGGACCTTGTGCCCTTCCTTGGCCGGCAGTCCTTGGGCCTCTGTGTTAGTCTTAGTCATACATAAGTAACCTGTGATATGGACAGAGAAAGGGAAGCACACTTGCTTCTAAGCTGGCATGTCACACCAATGCTGCTGGTGCTGAATAACCTGTTGGTTACCTGAAGCATGGGCATGGTCATCCCTGGACAGGGCAGGGTGGGCCTTGGAGGGACTTGACAGCACTGGCAGCTTGCTCTGTGGATGTGTCTTCTGAGCAGCGGGCACGGAGAAGGCAGCCCTGACCCTTCCTAGAATGTCTACTCAGTGAGTGGTCTCTTGTCCTTTGAGGAACCCAGTCCAGTCAGTCACGGGAGGAAGTGACAGGACCCTGAGCAGAGCTTGCTGTTTGGTTTTGGGGCTGTGTGGTGCTGCCTAGGAGGTGGGTAGCAGATCAAGGGAAGTCTTCCTCTGTGGGCATCTAGCAGGATGCCATCTTGGGAGTTCAGGCCTCAGGTGTCACTAGGATGCTGAGTGGGTAGGATTTCTCCACTCGCTTTGCCAGGCAGGGTCCTGGCTTGGTTGGATGGCATGATTTTGCTCCCCGGCAGGCCTTTGACTTCCTGCTGTTGCTGCGGGCTGACTCGTTGCACCGCCTGGGCCTGCCCAGCAAGGATGGGATCGTGCGGTTCAGCCCCTACTGCCTCTGTGACTGCATGTACGTGTAACAGTGCCCCTTCCATTCCTAGGTGTCTCCGGGGGTCTTGTTCATTGGGATTGGTGGAACTGGGTGCTACCTGCCCCACTTAGGGATTTTTTTTTTTTTTTTTTTTTTTTGCCTAAGGGACCAGAAGGGATGCTAATGGCATATCTGTTCTAACGTGTGCCCTAGGCTACCACCTCAATTGCTTGTCCCACTGCTTCCACAGAGAACCAGAGCGAGGCTCTGAGAAGAAGACTACTGGCCCCCTTTCACCACCCACTGGGCCACCTAGCCCTGCCCCTGCAGGCCCTGCTGTGCGTCTTGGCCATCTGCCCTACTCCCTGCTCTTTCGGGTCCTTCTGCAGTGTCTGAAGCAGGTGAGATGGGCACTCAGGTTCAGTCAGGCAGACAGAATTCTTCTTCTGAGGGCGTCACTTTCTTGGAACAAACACAATTCATCATTCTTATATAAGTGAGTTTATAAAAATATACATTTTTTAAATATTTATTTGAGAGAGAGAGAGAGAGAGAAGAAAAGAGAGAGAGAGAGGAGAGAGAATATGGGCATGCTAGGGCCTCCAGCCACTGCAAACAAACTCCAGAAACATGTGCTGCTTTGTGCATCTGGCTTATATGGGTCCTGGGGAATCAAACCTGGGTCCTTTGGCTTTGCATATAAGTGCCTTAACTGCTAAGCCATATATCCAGCCCTAAAATATATTTTTATTTATTTATTTTGCAAGCAGAGAGAGATAGAGACAGAGGGAATGGGCATGCCAGGACTTCTAGCCACTGCAGACAAACTCCAGATGCATTTACCACTTTGTGCATCTGGCTTTATGTGGGTACTGGGAAATCAAACCTGGGTTGTTATAGGCTTTGCAGGCAAACGCCTTAACAGCTGAGCCATCTCTCCAGCCCTAAGTAAGGTTTTATAGCAAGACTCAGGTATATAGTCAGATAATGGTAACTGTGGGTCAGCATACTCCTCATGAAGATAGTATGTATGGGTGGGCTTTGTGAGACCAGAAAGGGTGTAGTAACATCTGGAGGACATGTACCAGGTAACCTGGGGCCAGGTTTTAAGAATGGGGAAGGTCCCAGTGACAGGAGTCAGCAGAGCCTGGAAGCAGATGGTACAGCTCTGTGTTGGGACAGGCCAGGCCAGGATGCCAGGTGAGAGGCCAGGACAGTGAGAGTTGGGTAACAGATGGGTCTGGAGGGAGTGGTGGGCGTCCCGGGGGACATCATGGATGGCTGGATATTTCCCAGGACTATCCAGGCCTGTCACAGGGGAGTTAGTGGAGGCCTTCCAGGACTACCTATGATTTGGCTCTGGACAGTAGGCTGTCCTAATGGGGACATTTCCAGACAGAGGTCAGGGCAGCAGGCCAGGCCGCCTTCCTGTGGCTGTGGCCTTGGACTGACACTGGCTCTGTGGCAGTGGTCTTGGCTTAGGGATTTCGACATGCTTGCTGCTTTTTCCTGTCAGCCATGGTAACTACTTTTCTTCTGCTCCATCTTCATTGTTGTGGAAGTTCAGCTGGTGCTTGGAGTAGCTTTGGGGACCTCCGGTATGTTGCAGGAGGCATGGTCATTGGGCCGCCATTGGGAGGGTGAGGAGAGGACAAAGGCAGGCCTGTGGATGTCCTGAGTCACACTAAGGAGATGGAGGAGGCATCAGCTCTCTGCTGGGCTTCTGCTCAGCCTGGCCTCTGGAGGGCAGCTGCCCATTGTCCAGGGCTTTCTTTGAGCAGTAGATGCTGGTGAAGTTGTAGGGATCGAAGTCAAGGCTTGGCTAGACCCCTGTGGGCTGAGTAGGAATCCAGAAACCTGTTAGGTGTCCAGCTGCACATAGCCTCAAGTGCTGACCAAGTCTTCTGTTTCCAGGATCATAGAGCCCTACTGACCCCCGCCCCCCTATCTCCCCCAGGAGACTGACTGGAAGGTGTTGAAGCTGGTGCTTAGCAAGCTGCCAGAGTCACTGCGCTACAAGGTCCTCATTTTCACCTCCCCCTGCAGCCTTGACCAGCTGTCTTCTGCCCTGTGCTCCATGGTAAGGCCATCACACTGTCATTCATGATGGGCTTATGTGGTGGGGGTGGGGACCCTGCTCCAGGCTCTGCTTGTCCAAAACACAGAGAGCTCCTAGCAGAAGTACCTAGACCTTCTGCCTGGCTGGCTGGGACCTTGTCTTCTTCAGAGCAAGCCTTGCCTCCCATCTGAAGCATAGAACTTGCTCCCGAAGCTGGCCGAATCTGAGAGATGAACCAGAAATGTTCCAGGCACCAAACTGTACTCCCAGCTTACAGGGCATTGGTGGTCCTTGGTCAAGAGCATATTACTAAATATGTGTGTGTTGTCTCCTGGCTAGGGCTCCTACAGTAGTCATGTCACACTCCTGCCTCACCCTCATGTGTCACAAGAAGGGTGCTCTCCCATGGTTTCTTTCTTTTTTTTTTTTTTCCATGAGATAGGGTCTCTAGCCCAGACTGACCTAGAATGTACTGTGTAGCTCCAGGCTGGCCTCAAACTCAAAGCGATCCTCCTAGCTCAGCCTTCCTAGTCCTGGGATTAAAGGGGTACATCACCACACCTGTCCTTTCCTGTATGTTTCTGAGGGCAGACAGGTACCTCTGCTAGGAGGGAAGCCAGGGCCCTTTTGTCCTCCTGTCCCTTATACTCTTTTGGGCATCCCTGGTACTCTCTTGTTCACTGGAGGTCTGGCTCTGGAGCAGGGGCTTTATGGCTGGGGTCTTGGTCATTAGCTTTCAGGCCCAAAGACTCTTGAGCGACTCCGAGGTACCCCAGAGGGCTTCTCCAGAACCGACCTGCACTTGGCTGTGGTTCCTGTGCTGACGGCATTAATCTCTTACCACAACTATCTGGACAAAACCAGACAGGTGAGAGATGGAAGAGGGACAGGGACCAAAGGGGTACTTTATGAGCTGGTTGCTAGGCCAGGGTGAGGTCAGCCAGCTGCTGGGCGAGAGTGAGGTGAGCTGGCATTGCTTCATGCTGAGGACTCGGCTGATCAAGGACTGTGGGTGGCTGAATCTCAGGCACAGAGCTTGCTTCCAAGTTCACTGCAGGCTTCTGGGCAGCTCTGGATTATGCCTGCTGTTCTCCCCTTCCCAGTGTCACCCCCCTTTGAGGAGCACTCACTGGGTTATTTCTGCTGGACTTTGGGATGAGTGGCCAGGCCAGCTTTAAGGAATGAGCTGGACAGACCAGGACCCCTGGCTGTCACCACCCCCTGCCCTACAGTTAATGGGACAGTAGTGCATGCTCCTGTCACCCTGCACTGCTGCTATCCTCCCCATGTCCCATAGATTCCCAGTGTGTCGCATGACAAAATAAGGCACTTAGTGAGCTCAGCGCCCACTCACGGTCCTGGCAGCTCCAGCTCAGGCCTGTCTTCCTCTGAGCCCAGGTTCCTGACCTCAGCATTATTGGGAACTGATGCCAAGTCTTTATCTGTAGGCTCATCCTGAATAGGAGTCCTTGCCCATTGGGGTGTGCTCTAGACACTCTACTGGCAACTGCCCATGCTGAGCCAAAGGTTCTTGGAGGGTCATTGATCCCAGAGTTTCTGGGGCAGGGTGGCTTCAGAAAGGCAGAGCTGGACTGGAGAGATGGTTAAGGCACTTGCCTATGAAGCCTAAGGACCCAGGTACTGTCCCCCAATATCCACATAAGCCACATGCACATGATGGCACATGCATCTAGAGTTTGTTTGCAGTGGCCAGAGGCCCTGGCGTACCCATTCTCTCTCTCTCAAGTAAGTAAATAAATAAATAAAATATATTTTTTTTAAATGGCAGAGCTGGGTGTGGTGGGGCATGCCTTTAATCCCAGCACTTGGGAGGCAGAGGTAGGAGGATTGCTCTAAATTCGGGCAAATCTGAGGCTACATAGTGAATTCCAGGTCAACCTGGGTTAGAGTGAGACCCTACCTCAAAAAAACAAAAGACAAACAAAAAAAATGGCAGAGGTATACTAGGGACATTGAGTCACAGTCTGTAGTCTGATCTTTTTTTTTTTTAAGAATTTTTTAAAAAAATATTTTTATTTATTTATTTGACAGAGAAAGAGGGAGAAAGAGTGAGAGAATGGGCACGTGAGGGCCTCCAGCCACTGCAAACAAACTCCAGACGTGTGTGCCCCCTTGTGCATCTGGCTAATGTGGGTCCTGGGGAGTTGAACCTGGGTCCCTTTGGCCTTGCAGGCAAATACCTTAACCGCTAAGCCATCCCTCCAGGCCCCCTTTTTTTTCGGTTTTTCGAGGTAGGGTCTCACTCTAGCCCAGGCTGACCTGGAATTCACTATGTAGTCTAAGGGTGGCCTTGAACTCATGGCTATCCTGCTACCTCTGCCTCCCCAGTGTTGGGATTAAAGGCGTGCGCCACCATGCCTGGCTTGATCTGTCATTTTATTTTATTATTTTATTTTATTTAATTTATTTTTTGAGGTAGGGTGTCACTCTAGTCCAGGCTGACCTGGAATTCAGTATGTAGTCTCAGGGTGGCTTTGAACTCATGGCGATCCTCCTACCTCTGCCTCCCAAGTGCTGGGATTAAAGGCATGCGCCACTGTGCCCGGCTTTGATCTGTCATTTTAAAAGAGATTTTTCTTTAAAATTTCATTTATGGGCTGGGGATATGGCTTAGCAGTTAAGGAGTTTACCTGCAAAGCTAAAGGACCCACACAAAGCCAAAAGCACAATGTGGTGCATGCATCTGGAGTTCATTTGTAGTGGCTAGAGGCCCTGGTGCACCCATTTTCTATATGTGCCTCCCGCTTGTTCTCTCTTTCAAATAAACAAAAATTAAAAGTATACTAAAATTATTTATTTATTTGCATATGTGTGTGTATGGGTGCACCAGGACCTGCCTTTCTAAACTTTGTCTTCATCCTCTCTCACAGAGCGTCCTCCAGCAGGGCCAAGAGGGAAACAGCTGGGCAAATTCCTAGTTCACTAGGACAGCTTGGCCATCCCAAAGGCAGGGGCAGCGGGGCCACGGCCAGCTGGTGGTGGGTAGATCCAGTAGGTCTTGCTTCCCACAGCGCGAGATGGTTTACTGCCTGGAACAAGGCCTCATCTACCGCTGTGCCAGCCAGTGTGTGGTGGCCCTGGCGATCTGCAGTGTGGAGATGCCTGACATCATCATCAAGGCGCTGCCTGTTCTGGTGGTGAAGCTGACACACATCTCTGCCACAGCCAGCATGGCCATTCCCCTCCTGGAGTTCCTGTCTAGTGAGTGTATATAGGACTTGGGCGTGTCTGTGGACGTATGTGCCAATGGGCACGTGGGGGGGAATCCTTGGGTTTGGGTCTGTGCCTGTTTGCAGTACCCCACGCTGGCCACCTGCCCTCCTGGCTAAACATAGGTGGCTTTCCTGGGGAACCTGGAGGCCAGCTGTCCAGGTGCTTTGCTGCCTCTTGTGAGGCAGGCTTTCCTTTCCTCCCCAGCCTGTGTGGAAATGGCCCCTCTGAGGAGCCACCCTGCCCAGCTTCAGCTCCACCAGCAGCCTGGCGCTCTCTGCTTTTCCACCATCAGAGGGCACACTGCAACTTGGACTTTGCCAGCTTTGTCCCTTTGTCATCTGTTGTAACTTCCAGAGTTAAACGTGCCCTGCTGGTGCCTTCATCTTGCTACTTTTTGGATGTCGGGCCACAGCAGAAGCCTTAAATCTTTTTTTTTTTTCCCCCAGAGGTAGGGTTTCGCTCTAGCCCAGGCTGACCTGGAATTCACTATGTAGTCTCAGGATGGCCTCGACCTTTTGGTGATTCTCCTACCTCTGCTGCCCAAGTATTGGGATTAAAGGCGTGCGCTACCACACCTGGCACCATACATAAAACCCCAGGCTGACCTGCACCTCACTGTGTAGCCCAATGGGCCTCGTACTCTGGTGTCCTCTTAGCCTCTGGAGTGTTGGGATTAAAGGCATGCAGCACCACACCCAACTCTAATGTAATTTTTTTTTCCTTTTTGCTTTTTTAAGGTAGGGTCTCACTATAGCCCAGGTTGACCTGGAATTCACTATGTAGTTTCAGGTGGCCTCAAACTCACAACAATCCTCCTACCTCTGCTTCCCAAGTGCTGGGATTAAAGGCATGTGCCACTACACCTGGCTTTGTTTTTTTTTTTTTTTGTTTTGTTTTGCTTTTTTGGATGTAGGGTCTCATTCTATCCCAGGCTGACCTGGAATTTGCTATGTAGTCCCAGGCTGGCCTTGAACTCACAGTGATCTTCCTACCTCTGCCTCCTGAGTGCTGAGATTAAAGGTGTGCACCACAACACCTGGCCAGTGTAATCTTACTTTGTAGACAATGTTTGTAGCTCATGGGTCATACAAGTGCAGGCCACAGACTAGATTTGGTCTGGGAACCATGAGTGGTTGGCCCTTGGAGTAGAGAGATGAGATCAGGGTCTGCAGGTGATGTTTAGTTGAGCATAACGAGCTGCCCTAGCTTTTAGAAATAAAGCACATGGTGCTGGCCAGCTGGCTTGGACTCCCCTTACAGACTGTCTTTATGTCACAGCTCTGGCCAGACTGCCCCACCTCTACAGAAACTTTGCTGCAGAGCAGTATGCGAGTGTGTTTGCCATCTCACTGCCATACACCAATCCCTCCAAGTAAGTGTGGCCACTCCAATTCACGCTTCCCAGCTGTGGCCCAGGCCAGGCCTCTTGTGCTCTGAGGCCAGCCTGGCTTTCTGATCCAGGAGCTTCCTGAGGTCTCAGCACCTCTTTCTGTTTGGTCTCTGGGATAGTTTCTCACTGGTATTAGGAGGAGGGAGGCTAGCATTTCGTTCCTTCTCACTCAGGTTCAATCAGTACATTGTGTGCCTGGCCCATCATGTCATAGCCATGTGGTTCATCAAATGCCGACTACCCTTCCGGAAGGATTTTGTCCCATATATTACCAAGGTTTGTCCAGGGGCTGTAGCTGGAGTAGGACACAGGCAGTGGAGAGACAGGTGGGGACTGTTTGGGGCTCTGTTCATGTCACCCCAGGAGCTGGCTCTGCTCTGCTTAGTGACCCTCTGAACTTGGCCTGTGGGCATCGGGTGGAAACTGCTACCCTCTCCTGGGCCTTCCCCATGGCCACCCTTCTGGTTTACATCTACCCCATTCCAGGGCCTGCGTTCCAACGTCCTCCTGTCTTTTGATGACACCCCTGAGAAGGACAGCTTCAGAGCACGGAGCACAAGTCTAAATGAGAGGCCCAAAAGGTTCGGGCCTGCTGGGGCCATACCTGGTGTCAGGTGGGGTGGGATCCTAGGCTGTACCTGGTGACCAGAAGCCACCTAAAGGCCAGTGTGCAGACATGGCCAAGGTTGAAGGGGGTGCCACCGTGTGGGGTACACTGGAGCTAAGATGCCTGGGGTTTGTGAGGTAAGACAGGACCTATAAGACCTCTGGTGCCCCATGCTTGCCAAACTGACCTGTTGTAGCTTGCAGCCTTGTGGATCCTATGTGCCAGCATCCTGGCCTTTCCAGATCATGAGTGTAGCTTGCGACATTAGGGATTGGGATTCCAGCTGGGTCAGAGTGCACTGGAGGAGGAGCATAGGGACACATGAGGGCACCTGTGACTCCAGCCTGGCCAGGGAGAACCAGGGCTGCTCATTGGGAACACGCCTTTCTTCATCATCACAGCTGCTTATGCCAAATCTGAAAACAGCTGTGCTCGTCCTCTGCGTTCTTGTTTGCCCCCACTGCCCTGCTGCCCCACCCGCCCTGCTTCTTGTGGGGCTGCCTGGCTCCCCCTGGGTGTAATGAGGCATTTTCCAGTGCGGCCTACACTCTAGTCCTGGGCTGGGCCTGGGCTGGGGCTGGGGCTGGGGCCGAGGCCGGGAGTGTGTTGGTTCAGCCGTCATTGGCAGAGCCTCCTCTCGGGCTCTTGGGACTGGTGCTGAGAAGGGGCTCCTTCCTACAGCGAGCCCCAGGGCTGGCTCCAGGCCTCTCATGGGGTGGGCAGGAGTTCCTGATCAGCACAGCCTGGAATCTGCCATGCGGGGCAATCTACACACATTTAATTTGCACTAATGTCCTTTGTTTGGTATCATGCGTGAAGCCTTACGTTTTCTCAGTCGCATTTATGAGCTGTATTTTTATGCATTTTTGTTTTCTGTCTCTTCCCCTGCTCACTGTCTTTTGGCATGGTTCTTTTGTTCATCTCACCTGTGGGACCTCTCCATCTTGACCCTGTGGCCTGGGACCTTTCCTCCTCACCCCTCCAATGGCTTGTTCTCCCATTCCCGGGAGCTGGGCTCTCTGGGGCTTGGGGCTTCCTTCCTCGCCCAGTAGTTTGAGGATAGCCAGAGCCCCCAGACAAGGCCTGAATAACTCTCCGCCTGTGAAAGAGCTCAAGGAGAGCTGTGCAGCCGAGGCCTTCCGGTGCCGCAGCATCAGTGTGTCTGAACATGTGGTCCGCAGGTAGCGGGGCCGTGTCGGGCGGGGGGCACCGTCCCTGGAGCCTTGCCCCTGAGCACCCGGGTGGTGGTGCATGGGGCTGCTTGCATGACTTCCTCACCTGCTGATGGCTCTCCTTGACCAGAGCTGGAGGAGCGCCCAGCCCTGGCCCAGGTGAGCCCGTGGTGAGGGTCGGGAAGGTTGCATTCTGTCCAACTCCTGTTTGAGCATGCTGGCTACACGGCCTCAGAGGTTGTCCTGGAAACCCTGACCAGTTGCCAGGGCAGCTGCCCTGAGAAAGCAGGGAGGCCAGGGGCAGCCTCTCCCCGCCCCCCCCCCCTGCATGCTTGTCCTCTAGAAGACAAGGGCTTTGCAAATCCAAGCTGCTCCTGCACAGGTGCCTTGTTTGATCTCCTTACATTCCCGACAGGCAGATTTCTTCTTGGGCTTCCATCTGGAAAAGGACTGGAAGCAAACTAAAACGCTTTTGTGTAGGGCTCTGGGGTGCGGACCAGCCTGAGAGGGGTGGCTGGGCCCCAGGCTCAGGTGCTAGCCTCTCCCTGTGAGGGACACCTGCCAGTCTAGGCTGTAGTAGCAGATGGGACACCTGTCCCTCACCTGCCAGCCCCTTCCTGGTCATGGTGTCTTACCACCCTGAGACCCAGCTCCTCATAGTGGCCTCCAGCCTCAGGAAAGCTTTTGTGAATTGGGGGACAGTGAGTGGCCCAGTGGGACCCCTTCTCAGCTCATTTCTGGCCGATTTCTTATGAGCGCTGTGACTGACAGACTGTGAAATCCACGTCAGAACTAAACTGGCAGAAGCCTGACCTTGGTGTGTGGGTGGAGCGTGGGTAGTGGTCCCAGGTCACCTGACCCAAGTGTGACGGTCAAAAGCTGTACACGAAGCCCAGTCTCTCCATGTCCTCAACGGGAGGCGGCTCTGTGGGCAGAATGCAGTCTTCCTCTGTCTCCTGTGATCTCCAAGTCTGCATGACTAAGCTGTGCGCTGTAGCCATGGCTAACTCCTGTGTGCTTCGGCTATTGGGACGTCCTATTTCTCCAGTCTGTCACAGCTCTGCTCCATCCAGAGGGCCTGGGGTGTTCCCGAGGTGCCTCCCCTCCTCTGGTCCACATGGTTTGTGAAGCTGCGGCTCCGTGGCCGCTGTACCTGGGCCTGGTGGGCTCTTTCCAGGCGAGGCCCTCTCGGCCATGCATGTGTTGAGCTTTGGCCCCCGGTGGTAGGTGGCTCAGCCCAGTCTTTCCGGGAACCCTGACCCCATCATGACTTCTCCCTCCAGCAGGATACAGACGTCCCTCACTAGCGCCAGCCTGGGTTCTGCAGATGAGAACTCCATGGCCCAGGCTGATGACAACTTGAAGAGCCTTCACCTGGAGCTCACAGAAACATGTCTGGACATGATGGCCCGATATGTGTTCTCCAACTTCACTGCAGTCCCCAAGAGGTGTGAGCTGTACCACAGGGCGGGGCTCGAGGTGTGTGGGAGGCACTTGTCCAGATGTTTCTCTCAGGCGGAACACGCTAGAACCCCGTGATGATGGCTGTGTGGCCTCCTGGGATCATACTGGCCTTCAGGAACAAAGCTGCACTTCCTGGAGCCCCCTTGCCGTCACCTGGTCAAGCTGGCAGATGACACTGTTGTGCTTTCAGGTCCCCTGTGGGAGAATTCCTTCTGGCAGGAGGCAGGACCAAAACCTGGTTGGTTGGGAACAAGCTTGTCACTGTGACGACGAGTGTGGGGACTGGCACCCGGTCGTTGCTGGGCTTAGACTCCGGGGAGCTGCAGGGTGGCACAGAGTCAAGGTGACTTTTCTTTCTCTTTTTGTGCTCACTGCTGGCCTGGAGACCCTGGGGCCTTGTTGATGCTGTATGTGGGCACTTCCATCCTCAGCTTTGATCCCGGTGTACGTGTGAGACAGACAAAGGAGGCACCAGCCAAACTAGAGTCCCAGGTTGGGCAGCAGGTGTCCCGTGGAGCACGAGACCGGGTCCGCTCCATGTCAGGTGAGCCTCCACCCCAGCTGCTTCCCTGGCAGGTCCTCAGCTTGCTTCAGCTGCCTCTGGACTGCACTTACTATACAGGAATGCCTCACAGCTGAGACACTGCTGGCTGGGATCAGTACCAGCCTGCTTGCTTATGACCCTTGGGTGTGTGAGAGCTGGTGTGGTTCCCTGGTGCAGCAGTGGGGCAGAGGTCTGCAGCTGAGGGTCCTGGAATACCCTTGGTCCAACAGGCAGGCCCAAGGCCTCTTTGCTGTCCTTGGCCCAGGAGGTCACTGCTCTTGGAGGGCCAGGTACCTGGCCTAGGGCTCTTCCTGGGCATGGCTCCCATGCTTGCTGGCTGCCTAGATCCTGGGTGGAGGGGCCAGTGTTGCACTGTGGGCTTTGTACTGGGAAGCTGGTAGTCACCAGTTGTACCTCCTTTCTTCAGGGGGCCATGGACTTCGAGTTGGTGCCTTGGACAGCCCAGCCCCCCATACCCCAAGTGGCCCTACTTCTCTGGGATCACAGACTGCACCAGCTACAAAGCCTGAGAAAACCTCTGCTGGTGTCCAGCTTCCATCGGCAGAGAAGACAAACCTGGCAGCCTATGTGCCCCTATTGACCCAGGGCTGGGCTGAGATCTTGGTCCGCAGGCCCACAGGTACTAGGAGGGTAGGCAGGCTGTCCCCATCAGGAGGGGCAAGGCATATGTGATCGTTTCCCACAGTCTGTGGGACCCAGGGCAGCAAGCAGGGATCTTGGGGAGATCCCCTTGAGGCTGGGTCCACAGAGGCTTGTGGTGGGAAAGCACCAAACAGGGCAGCCTGCGCAACAGATGTTTATTCTCCCAGGTGAGGGCAGGTGGGTTTCCTCTGGAGACCTCTCTCGGGCCTGTAGACAGCTACCTTCTCCCTATGTCCTTGCTGTCATATCTCTGTCCTCACCCCCTCTTATGAGGACATTTGTGAGATTGAACTAGAGCCCCGACCACATGACTTCATTTTACATTGATCCCGCTTTACAGATGCTGTGTCTACAGTGACATTCTGAGGTTTTAGGGGTAAGGGCTTAGCATATGAATTTAGGGGAGAAATTACAGTCCATTAACGGACACCTCAGCCAAAAAAGAAGGGCTTAGCAAAAGCTCCGGCCCAAGATCAGTCCTGGGGGCTGCTGAGACTCAGTGGTGGGAGAATGACAAAGGAGGCTTACAGGGCATTGGCATGCCAGGCTCTCCTGGGAGTCTCTGCCCTGAGGTGTGTCCTAAGCCTGCCCTGCCCAGCTTCAGTGCAGGTGCTGAACTAGGGCAACAGAGGACGTAAGCAGATGCAGGCTGGTTGGCATGATGTGGGTAGGGGAGGAGGCAGCAGAAGACAGCTGTGAGAGATGTGGCCTAAGGCCTGAGTACCGTCCACCGCCAGGAAACACCAGCTGGCTGATGAGCCTGGAGAACCCGCTCAGTCCCTTCTCCTCGGACATCAACAACATGCCGCTGCAGGAGCTGTCCAACGCCCTCATGGCCGCTGAGCGCTTCAAGGAGCACCGCGACACCGCCCTGTACAAGTCACTGTCGGTGCCAGTAGCTGGCACGGCCAAGCCCCCACCTCTCCCGCGCTCTAACACGGGTGAGCATGTGGTAGTGTTCGGTGTGGGGCATGGGTAGCACTGAACCCTGGACTCCATGACTGGTGGCAGCATGATTCCTTCCTCTGAGACCTCCCTGCACATTATCTTTGGGGGTACTTGGGGAGATGCCAATATTCTGCGCCCTGACATTTGGGAGCAGGCTCAGGCCTACTGAAAAGACCTTCCTTGGAAACTAGCAACTGCTGGCCTCCACAAAGATGCTGCTGGGGTTGGCACTGCTAGTCATGGTGAGCTCACTGGAGCCTTTGCCAACACCTGCATGGAGGCCGTGGCGTGGGTGAGAAGGCACTGTGTGTCACTGCACATCCCCACTGGACCTGGGGTGGGATGCCTGAGACTGTGCCTGCCTGCGTGCCCCATGCCCTACCAATCTCACCCAGCCCAATTCTTGGCCCTCCTGTGTGGCCACAGATGGCACTTGGAGGCTAAGGACATCCAAGTGTGGGCATTCAGCCAGCACGGACTTCCCGGAGGCTGCACGTGATGTGATGTTTGGAGAGCTGGGAGCCCTGTGTGCCGGCCCTGGCCGCCGCTGGCCCTGCCCTCTCTCCTCTCCAGGCCCGGGGTTGTGCCCGTCCTCTCTGCTCGGCCTTGTGCAGCGTCGGCCTTGCGCTGACGCGGCTGCTCGCGTGGTTGCCTTGCAGTGGCCTCTTTCTCCTCCCTGTACCAGTCCAGCTGCCAAGGACAGCTGCACAGGAGCGTTTCCTGGGCAGGTATTGGCGCGTCCCTGTGAGGAGGCCATGTGGTGTGCAGAGGGTCACTCTGCCCCATAGATGCTGCTCTCATCACTCCTCATCTGGTCACTGCTCATGGCCGGCCGAGCCTCTCATCGCCCTCTGGTAGCAGGGTCCTGGCTCGCATGAGGACATCTGCAGGACGCCTGTGCTTTGCCTGTGGGAACCCTTTGACTTGTGCCCTTCTGAGCTGAGCTCTGCTCCTGAGCTGTATGTGGTCTCCAGCTAAGGGGGTAGGGTAGCCCAGCTCTCCTTGGTGCCTGTGGGTGGCAGTTGTTAAGAGTTGAGCCTGACCCTAAGGCTCAGTTGAGCAGACCTTTTCTTGGCACCTAGTAGTCTGTTTGACCTTGTGAACACACAGGTTGCCCTACTCCTGCCTTTCACCACAGCTGTCTTTGGGCCCTGCTGACAGGCCCCTGGCTGGCTGGCTGCCCGCCCCGTAGGTTTCCTCCTGTGGGCAGAAGGCAGTTGGGGAGGACAGTGTGCACACCGGTGTGTGCAGGTGCTGTGGGAGGCTGTCTAGCCCATGCTAACCCTCAGTTGCTTCTTACCCAGCCCGCTCCAGTATTGGCCTGGGAAATGCTGCATGGGGACCTCATCCTTTCCCTAGAGTTCCCAGCTTGAGGCGAGCCTCTTTCCTCAGAGCAGGTTGCAAGTTTTGCATACAGATGGCTACATCCCTATGTTAGCCTCCTTGAGTTCAAAGTTCTAGAGAAGCTGGGCATCTTTACTTGTTGTGCCCCTCCCAAGTCAGGAGCCTTCTCTAGTGGGGTTCTTACTCTTACTCTGCCCTCACCTGCCTTGCTGGAAGTGCTGTGGTGGCATCTGGTGAACTCAGGGTAGGCAGAACTACTGGCTGCCAGCCTGCAGGAGGCACTAAGCAAGGGCTCCCCCAGCCCTCAAGTGTTCACCCCCAGCCTGCTCCGCTGGAAGTGGCAGGCAGTGGGTGGGGTGCTCTGCAGGGCATTGCCCCTCCAGCAGGGAGAAGCTGCTATTCTGAGGACATGGGAGTGCCTGGCCCAGCCCAGCAGCCTTGTTTGTGTCCTCCCAGACTCGGCTGTGGTTCTCGAGGAGGGAAGTCCAGGTGAGCCTCACATGCCAGCAGGCCCACCTGAATTGGAGGACTTTGAGGCAGCGCTAGGTGCGGACAGGCGCTGCCAGCGTCCTGATGCTTTTAGCAGGGTGAGTACCATGGGGAGCCACTGAGCGTATGTAGGGCATGGGTGCAGCTTCTGCCTCAGGCCTCCTGGCTCTGAACTTGCTTGCCCTGTGAACTTGACAGGGCTTATCCCCACCTTCTTGACTAAGAAGTGACCAGCTCTTTCTGTTTGTCCCTCCTGCTTAGACTATTGGGGTGGTCTTTATTGTAGGGCTTCTCCAGTCTGTGGGGCTCTTGACATCTCTACTCAGCATGGGCTCAGGAAGGCAAAAACTGCAGCCAGAGGACTAGACGGGGTGCAGGGGAACCCGGGGCGTGAATGGCTCCTGATGGCACCCCTCTGGGTGGTCTTTGCAGTCATCCTCAGCACCCAGCCAGGAAGAAAAGCCATCCCACATGGAGGAGCTGGCGGCTGGGGGCGTCCCCATTGAGCGGGCTGTCTCCGAGGGGGCTCGGCCTGCAGTGGACCTCTCCTTCCAGCCTTCACAACCCCTGAGCAAGTCTAGTTCCTCTCCTGAGCTACAGACCCTTCAGGACATCCTTGGGGACCTCGGGGACAAGGCTGACATTGGTCGTTTGAGTCCTGAGGCCAAGGCCCGGTCCCAGTCAGGGATCTTGGATGGGGAGGGGGCTGCCTGGTCAGCCCCAGGAGAAGAGAGCCAGGACCCTGCCCAACCTGAAAGTCTGCTGCCATCCAGCTCCCCCCGCTCGCCCAGCGGCCTCCGGCCCCGAGGCTACACCATCTCTGATTCAGCCCCGTCACGTCGGGGCAAGAGGGTAGAGAGGGATGCCTTCAAGAGTAGAGCTGCAGCTTCCAGTGCTGAGAAAGTGCCAGGCATCAACCCCAGGTGGGCAGCAACCCCAGGGTTCCTCTTGGTGGTTCCTGGTGTCTTGTGGTGGATAGGGTCCACAAGGAGGGCAGATCCTTGGCTGTGAGCCCAGGCACTGCCACTGTCTCTGCAGGTGGGGCCTGCTTCCTGGCTCTGACCTCACCATCACTCCCTCTGCAGCTTTGTTTTCCTGCAGCTATACCACTCACCCTTTTTTGGTGATGAGTCCAACAAGCCCATCCTGTTGCCCAATGAGGTAGGCCTGCCTTCCCTCCCATGCTGGGGATAGGGGTAGTGGTGGTCAGAGCTCAGGCCTGCGTGAGCTCAGGTTGGAAGAGGCCCCCTGAGGACTAGCCAGTGGGCTGATTGGGGTGGTGGCAGGTGCCTCTGCCCTAGGCTTACACAGGCTGTATCTGCAGTCCTTTGAGCGGTCGGTGCAGCTCCTTGACCAGATCCCTTCGTATGACACACACAAGATCGCTGTCCTGTATGTGGGAGAAGGCCAGGTGAGGCTGCAAGGCTCCAGGGCCTGCTCCCTGAGGCAGTGTGGTGGGTCTGGGCCCTTTCCTCCTCAGGGTTCAATGTGTCTAGTGCTCTGGAGCATCAGAAGCCAGGGACACAGCCATGAGATGACAGACTGACATATAGGCAGTGCAGGGTGCGTGAATGCAAGAGCAGAGTGCGCACTTGGGATGCACATGGGAAACAAAGTGGCAGGAGGGGCCGTTTCGGGAAGCTCAGTTAATAATAGGACATAGTCTGCTTTTCTTCTGAGGTGGGAGCCCTGAACAGTTCTGAACTAAGCAGTCGCTATGATGCACTGCATTTGAATGCCGCCCTCTGGCTGTGACGCTTTGGTCGTCAGGTGGTGACTATATGCAAGAGGAGCAGGTTGGGTTGCTGAACATTGCTAGGGTTCTGGGGGTGTGTTGGAGACCAAACTGGCTGAGTGTGGGGATGGGACAAAGATGGGAAGGAGCTCAGGTGGCACCAAGGTGTCTGGGCTAGGCCACTGCCAGCATGCACTACCGAGTGGGGAGCATTGACAGGCCTACCCTGGCCCTCCGTCAGTGGCAAATCCACTAGGCACTTGACAGCTAGGCCTGTGCCACTTGGCTCCTCCACTGTTTTCACAGAGCAGCAGTGAGCTGGCCATCCTGTCCAATGAGCACGGCTCGTACAGATACACCGAGTTCTTGACAGGCCTGGGCCGGCTCATCGAACTCAAGGATTGCCAACCTGACAAGGTGTACCTGGGTGGCCTGGATGTGTGTGGCGAGGATGGCCAGTTTACCTACTGCTGGCACGACGACATCATGCAAGGTGCACAGCCTTGTCTCTGGGCATACCAGCTCTAGGTTGGGTGGTGGTGCCGTTCCCAAAGCCTTCTGCTCTGGGAGAGGAGCAGAGCTGCTGGGGAAGCCATGGGGAGCCTGGTGGGAGGCAGAGGGCTCAACATGGGACCCCAAAGCCTATCTCAGCCTCCCCCACCCCACAGCTGTCTTCCACATTGCCACTTTGATGCCCACCAAGGACGGAGACAAGCACCGCTGTGACAAGAAGCGGCACCTGGGCAACGACTTTGTTTCCATCGTCTACAATGATTCTGGGGAGGAGTTCAAGCTGGGCACCATCAAGGTGAGTGGGGCCTGGGTGCTCTGAGCACCCAGGCAGTGCCCGACTTCTGCCACCTCCACCCCTGACCATGTCTGCTGGTGCATTTGACCTTGAGCACCCTGGGAGCCTCATGCACTAGGACAGGCCCTCAGTGACATGGCGCAGGTCTGCACCTCTCAAAGCCTGTTTACTCATCTGTCGGATGAGCTGTTGTCCTTGTTAGCACTGGTGCTTCGTATTTGCTTAAGGCTCTGGGGGCCCTCAGCCCCACGTGTGGTGTTTACCGTGCTGAGCCCAGGGTCAGCACTGTTGCCTGTGGGCGTCAGTGTGCTGGAGAGCTGAAGGGCAGCGTGCAGAGTGCTCAGGCTGCAGTGGAAGCCACAAAGGACACTACAGGAAACGGGAGAGGACAGAGGTGCCTGTGAGGAGCTGGCAGGACTGTCCAGGACAGCTGATTCTACAGCCACCAAGGAGACATGAGCAGAGGGGACAGTGTGGCTCCTCCCTGAGATGGGGGGCCTGTAAGGCCAGAGTCACACGAAAGACAGGGCCTTGGAGTGGCCAGTGTGGAAGCCAGCTCTGCATCCCATGGGTGGGTGACTATGTAGTATGTGCCAATGGGCACTGCCAGGGCAGTGCAGCGTGCAAAGGAGAGGGAAGAAGTTGAAGTACAAAGGATGCCCAGTGAGACAAACCACTTGAGGCCGGAGTGGCCATGCATGTGCTTGTGTTGTGGCAGAATGACCCTTTCTCTCATGTGGACAGGGCCAGTTCAACTTTGTCCATGTGATCGTCACGCCACTGGACTATGAGTGCAACCTGCTCACGCTGCAGTGCAGAAAAGGTGAGGCCCTGGCTGGGCAGGGTGGCAGTTGGGGCCTGAACTCTGAGTGAACTCTCTTTCCCAACCCCCAGACATGGAGGGCCTTGTGGACACCAGTGTGGCCAAGATTGTGTCTGACCGCAACCTGCCCTTTGTGGCCCGCCAGATGGCCCTTCATGCAAACGTGAGTGTGGGAGCGGGGCTGCGTCCTGGGGTTGTGGGCAGGGGTAGAGCTGTGGATGGGGGCTCATCATCCTTCCCTGGGGTTCCCAGATGGCTTCACAAGTACACCACAGCCGTTCCAACCCCACTGACATCTACCCCTCCAAGTGGATCGCCCGTCTCCGCCACATCAAGCGGCTCCGGAACCGGGTAGGAAGCCTGGGTTTCCTCAGCTGTGATGCTGACCAGGGTGAAGGCAAGAGCTTGGGCACAGCGTGTCGTGCCCCCTCTGGGCTCAGCGTCCTTTCCCTACAGATCCGTGAGGAGGCACACTACTCGAACCCCAGCCTACCTGTGATGCACCCTCCAGCCCACACCAAAGCCCCGGCCCCTGCCGATCCCGCCCCCAGCTACGAGGCTGGCCAACGGAAGCGCCTCATCTCGTCAGTGGACGATTTTACAGAGTTTGTGTGAGGCCCCCAATTCTTCAGGTGTCTAGTATACGCCCAGAGCTGGATGGCTGCCCCTCTGCCTCCTAGGACACTGAACTGTATGTACTCTATGTAAATAAACTGTGGCCACGTCCACCCAGCCTGTGACACCCTGAGAGAAGCACAGGTAGCAGTCAGACAGCTTCTTTATTGACTTTGTCTGTTTGGGGTTGGGGCAGGGTCGGGGTAGAGCTACAGCCAAGCCCGCAGAGACAATGCAGAAGTAGGCAGGCGCCGTCACACATCGCACACGTGCCATCACACACACACACCCTCCCCTGCCGTGGGGGCCAGCCCCCACGAGGGGTTTTGTCCTCTAACTTGGCATCCTTTGCCCCACACTAGTCCTGCCCTTGCCCAGACCTGATACCAGCAGGCCTGGGTGCTACCTGATTCCAGTCAAGGGAGGAAAAAGGCCATAGTGGCCCAAATACTGTCCAGCACCTGCCCAAAACCAGACTCGGATCCAATAAATGGCCACAGTCTCCCCGCCTCCCCAACCCTGGGTCATAATGGGCACAGGGCCCCCAGCTTCAGCCCTAATTGAAAAAAGTGACATACAAAAATATATACATTTTAACCCTGTATAAATTACTGACGCACATAAAAGGGGCCGGCGGCTAGAGGCGAGTGCTCTGAGGACAACAGGAGAGGCAATAACTTAGGGGTGGGTGGTGGGAGTACAGCTCAGCTCTCTCTGGAGCTTGGGTCCTTAGCAAGGGAAGATGGCTGCCCAGGAGCAGGGCTGGGCACAGCCCACTGTACCTGAGGACTTGGGAAATAAATTAGCATCTCAGAGGCTGGGTACTCGCTCGGTCCAATACTGCTGTGTCCTCCCGTGGGGAGGGGACCCTGGGTCCTGGCTGGCCACACAGCCTATTTAAAGTGCTAAAGCCTATAGGCAGGCAGACAGGGCCACACTGCCTGTGCCCTGGAATGTGTGTGCAGCCATTCTGCCTGGCCCAACCTTGAAGGCGGCAGAAGGTAATACTGAGCGGTGTCTACTCTGGCTCTGAGGAGAGAGCATGGCCGGGTCACCGGTGCTAAGTGCTGCTGGGGTGGACCTTGTTTTTGGGCCACAGGGATGCTTTGCTGGGGCCCGTGGCCGGATCCATCCCCCGACGGGCCTGAGCAAGGCGGTTGGGCAGGGCTGGCCGAGGGCCTGAGGAGCAACTAAGGGGAGGCAAGGAGGGAGGCTTGCTGTGCCCATGGCCTCGAAAGCTCTGGAGCTGCTGCTCTAGCTGGTAGACATCCTCCGTGGCCTGGTTGAGGCGGTCACACTGGGTGAGCAGGGCCTCAAACGCGGCGTGGAGCCGGGAGGGCTCCGGTTCCACCAGCCCCCGCCCTCTGGGCGCCGGGCGGCCCAGGCCCGCACTCAGCCCACCCAGCTGGCTGGACGAGGTGGAGAGGCGTGAGCCATCGGAGCCGGCACTGGGCGGAGGTGCAGCTGGCGAGGACTTGGAGCCCCTGGACGAGCGGGAGGGCAGCGGCTCCATGCCTTCGAAGCGGACCTTATGGCGGAACTGGGGGCGGCACAGGGGCTCGGTCAGTCCGGCTGCACCCTGGGCTTGCTGGGCCCAGGGTGCGTCCCTCTCCCCCCCACTGGGCCGTACCCACCTCTTTGACTTTGCTGAAGCCCATCCAGAGGCGCAACCTTCGCAAGAACAGCTCCACCATCTCGTAGTCTTGAGGTTCCCAGGCTGGGCGGTAGAGCTCTCCACGCAGGGCGTGATAACGCCAACGCAGGAGGACGGCCCCCAGCCTCAGGGCACCCCATATCCGCAGAGCCCAAAGTCCCACACACAGCAGCGGGGACAGGTACCAAGACTCAGGGCACAGGGTGGGGACCTTGTCCCCAGGGCACAACACCAGGAAGGCGTGGAGCATGTTGTGAAGGGAGTCGGCACCCGAGGAGATGAGCTGAAGGAAATTGGATAGGTAAAGGCATGTCCGAGCTGAAACCCTCCCTAGTCCACCCCATGCCAGTCACCTACTAGAACAGCCAGCTGAGTGTAAGCAACACCAAGCACCACCAGGCCCAGGGTGGCTCCCATGAGTTCTGGCAGGGCCCGGCGTAGTGTCTTCCCAAAAACAGACCACTGGCGCACGAACCGTAGCTGCTGGGCAGCCTGCAGACAGGCAGATGGTCAGCCTGTGCTTGGCTATAGTGTCTGGCCCAGCCCTGAAGCCTCCCAGAAGCCCTCACCTTGACCAAGAGCAGGAAGAGGAGTGAGGCAGGCCAGGCCCTGGGCCACAGCGCTCAGCTGAGCCACCTGGTCGAGGCTGGTGAAGCGGCGCGGCCGGCCGCGCACGAACTGAGTCCACTGGCGCTCCGCGGCAAACAGCTGGGCCAGGCGCACAAGCCCTGTGGCCGCCGTCAGTACCACCAGCAGCCACTGTGCCCACGCACCGCGCCATGCTGTGCACACGCATCCTTCCCTGCGCCAGGCACGCACCTCAGCCACAGTGAAGTACAAGGCAAACAGCAGCAGGCATGCCTGTGGAGGGCAAGACAAGGGGGTCAGGGATGGGCGGCGTACTGGTGGTGGTCTAGGTCTTTATGGGACGTGGCCATGCTCCTCAGGACTAGCGTTCAAGCGGGTAGAACAAGCCACGTGTGGTGATGCACACCTTTAATCCCAGCACTCGGGAGACATAGGTAGGAGGATCACCGAGAGTTCGAGGCCACCCTGAGACTAGTGAGTTCCAGGTCAGCCTGGGCTAAAGGGAGACCCTACCTCAGAAAACCAACAACAAAGGAGGGTGGACCATACCGAGGTGAGCAGCTGCAGGGAAAGGCCTGTGCTGAGTCTCCGCAGCGCGAACGGGCGGATGCTGAGGGCGGCCAGCGCGTGGCCAGCGGCAGGGAACTCCAGGCGCAGCGTCACGGCTGCGTGCAGCCCCACAGCAGGGCTGTAGCGTGTGAGCTCCACAAACACCGCGCGGCTCCTACACACAAGGCAGGTTAGTGGGAGGACCACGTACACGGAAGGGCAAGACGATGTGGGGCAGGACGAACCACATTTGCCAGAAACAGAGTCTGAGCTGGGATGGCCATGGTGGTGAGACAGCTGGTTGGGAGAGGCCTGCTCAGGGAGCATCTGCCCGCTTGCTGCCTACCATCCAGCACCTACCTGCTGTCCAGCCAGTTATGCAGCTTCAGAAAGCCCAGCCGTGCACGGCTCTCCTCCAGGCTTAGGCCCAGCTCCTGCACGTAGCCACCACTGTCATACATAGCACAGTAGCCCCAATACCATGCACTGTGGAGACAGGGCAGTGTTGGAGCCTCCCCAGCCCAGGTGACACCTGAGAGGCATGCCCTCAGGAGAGCCAGGAGCCCCGTTGGAGCTCTTCCCCTCACCCAGGTGGAGGCCAGGGCCTGCATTCTGCTCACCCCAGCAGGTCAGGTGCAGAATAGGCCCATGTCTCAGAGCCGTTGTTGGTTGTGCTCTGCCAGCCAATTCCATAGTCACTGGTGCTGAAGCCTCCCGCGGCTGAGCACGTGTGCGCTGCAGAGCTGGGAGGGTCTGAGCACAGGCCTAGAAAGCAGAGGGCCAAGGCATGACTATAAAGCTATGACCTCCCCAAATCCCCCAGAAATCATTATCTGTTGCAGAAAGCAAACAGGCAGGAAGAGGGCAAAGGTCACTCCACGGGCAGCAGAGCTGAAGCGGAGCTCAGCTGCGGGCCACTGACAGGGGCAGGTTAGCGTGCAGGGCCCTCCCCAGCTCACCTTCCTGCAGTCGCACCTGCCGCAGCCGTGGGGGCCCCAGCTCGGGGCTGGACTGGTTCCCATGGACATAGGGCAGCAGCACATGGGCCATCCATGGCCAGAACTCATCAGACCTGCCAGCAGCAGACAGTTACTGGGGTCAAGACTGTCAGGGCCCAGGAAGCACTGTGGCCACTGGAGGGGACAAGTCCCGACCCACATCTCCTGCCTCTCCTGACACTGAGCTATGCACCCAGAGCACCAAACAGCTTCAACCTCTACCCCAGGCTCTATTCCTAACAACCAAATGTCCCCTAGAGGCAGGGCTGGATTGGACCAAGGACAACACCAAAGTGGGTCCCAGTGGACCATCGGTGCTACCCTGGCCCAATACACAGATGTGTACGTGTGTGTCCTAGAGTGTCACCTACCTAGTGATGGCCAGAAAAGCCTGGCTATCCAGCTCCTGCTTGATGGCACTCTGCAAGCGATAGGCGTGGCCATGACATGTGTCATCCCCATAGTTGGCCAGCAGCGTCACCAGGAGGAGAAGCATGTACACCAAGAGACTCTGGGGACAGGGGTGGATGCTGTGGCAGATGACTGCAGCCCACAGTGCCAGAGCAGGGTTCAAGGCTGTTCCTGGCCAGTGCGCCTGACACCAAGGAACAGCAGCGCAGACCCACAGCCAGCGTTGCTGCGAGGCAGACCCACGGCACTGAGAACTAAGGCGGCTGTAGCCAGGCCCCTCCCCGACCGGCAGGAGCACGTAGCTGAGCTGCAGGGCAGCACAGGTGGGGGCGGAGGTATAAGGTGGCCAGAAGGCAGGGGCCACAGAGTCCTGAATGGACACGGAGGGCCTTCTGTGGTCAGGAAGGGAAGGACGTGGGAGACGGAATGGGTGCTGTGTAGACAGCTCGGGCTTACCTTCAGCATGCCATGTAGCCTCTTGACCTTGCGGGCTTCCTCTTTCGCCAGGAAGAGGGCAAAGCCATGCGGGGGCCGCACACGTGGCACGCGCTCGCTCACAGGGGTCACAGCTGGGCTCTCTACCAGGGTGTCGTCTTCATCAGGGTGCAGCCGCTTGGCCACCAGTGAGAAGTAAAGTGCTTCCAACAGGACCTGGGGTGGTAAGTGGTATCAGCTGGCAAGCACAAGACTGACAGCCCCCACCCCAGAGCCCACTCACCTTAAGGGGCTCCCAGCCAAGGAACGAGGCCAGGAAGCTGGAGCAGCTGGACAGGAGCCACATGATGCTCACATTTGGGGGGAAGCTGGCACCAACCCATCCTGACACTCCCATGGCTACCGCCACTAGGCACAGGCTGAGTCCATGGGCCAGGAGAGAACACCAGGTAGGCAGCAGTCGCTTCCGAAGACCCTCCGCCAGTCCTGGGGACACACAGACAGCTATATGGCTGCTGGCCAAAGGAAGGCCTGGGAGGGGGATCTTGATCTGTAGGCCCACCTGTCCTTGAGAGCCTTGTCACCGGGGACTGTTGCCAGGTCAGGCCAGGGCTGGGTGGCCCCTTCTCCCCCAGCCTCTGCAGCTTTAGCGTCTCTGTCTTCGTTCCAGGAGCACCTGACCTGTGCACAGGGCAGGGCTATGAGTTCTGCGTCTCCTCCCAGAAAGAAGAGACAGTGGCACTGGGCTGGCACCCATCTAGGGGCAGTTCCTCCAGTATCTCAGTGCCCTGAACCAGGCAGGTAATGGTAAGGGGTACTCATAACACCATGGTCACACTCCATCCCTAGCTTCCTACTTACCGCCCAGCACCTGACCTGTCAGCTCTCATCTGGTGGATCTGGTCCTGCCATACCTCAGTGGCTCTCTTGCCTCTCGGCACAAGCAGCCTCCTAAAACCTCCTCATGCCTGTCACACAGGATCCTGCAGCCCACTCCCCAAGCTCTGCCCTGCAGAATGGACACTACAAAGCCAGTACGCCCATGGCTTCAAACTAGCCTTACTCCAGGAAGAGCGTACGTGTTTTTCAAACCCCCAAAGAGCCCCAAGAGAGGGCAGCATATGTGCATGTGTGCAAATACACACTCACTGGTACACACTACACGACCTTGCTGCATCTGCACCAGGTCGGGGGCAGGCTGTGCTCAAACTACATTTGAGGGAAATCCTCAAAGTCCTCAAGGGTGCATGGGGAAGAGCAGGAGGCGGGGGGGGGGGGGGACAGCGCTGAGCGGGGGAGCGGCAGGGTCTGGGCTGAGCTCCGCACTGGGTGGTCCAGTGCTGCTCCAGTGTGGAAGGCCACCTTCAGGGTGGCCCTCAGGACACTGCCCCTGGTAGCAGGCCCCTCTGCCATCTCCTCTCAGAGTGACTGAGATACTGTGACTTCTGCCTTGTTCTGACAGCACACTTACTCCTGGAGGACACAACAAACAGCCCTGGGGTGAGGCCTCCAGCCAACAGCCCAGGTGAGTGCACGGAGTCCCAGCTCACCCTGCTCAGTGACATGCAGAGGTGCCAGGAGAAAGGACAGAACCAGCTGCCAGGGAGGCACAGAGCAGAGGGCTTGCAGAGCAGCCGAGGTGGCCCAGGCAGCAGAGGGGACCGGCAGCCAGCCTCCAGCCCTGCATTGGGAAGGAAGCTGACAGCACTTGCTGAGGCTCACAGAAGGACTGGTGCCAGGAAGAGAGTCAAGGAGCGCAAACCAGGCATGGTGGTGCACGCCTTTAATCTCAGCACGAGGAAGGCCATGGTAGGACGATCACTGTGACTCTGAGACTACATAGTGAATTTTAGGTCAGCCTGGGTTAGGGAAGACCCATACCTTGAAAAACAGAAACAAAAAGAGACCAAGACTTCTGTCCTGGCCAACTAGAGAAATGGGGCAGGCACACTTCTGGGGAACTGGGCCTGAGCCGAGTCTGTGCCTAGTGTGAGAAAGCCTTGGGGTGGCAACCTGGCAACTCTGCCCCAGTATTTCCCATTAACCCTTCTGCCACAGATGAGTGATCTTGAGAAACTTTCTGCCTTTTATATTTTGAGACAGTTCATACCTTGTTACCTGAAATTTTGAATTAAAGGAAATGAACATGTGGACATTGAAACAGAGATGAGAAATCTTTCACTGAACTGGGAAAAAACTAGACATCCAAATAATCAAAATGATTTCAAACTAAGAATGAATGAGCTACTTACAACTGCCCACGATGTCTCATAGTTTTGAAGCCCAAAACTCAAACCCTTTCTTAGACCAAGTCCCTGACAGACACACACTCACTGGTTGCCTGTTCATTCTTCAAATGCCCCATAGCACTGCTGCCTCCTTAAAGGGTAGGGAGAGGTTTTTGGGAACCTCTGTGTTCCCCTTCACAGACGGGGACTCAGAGGCTCAGAATGCCCAAGCATCATAGGCATGGTTCAGCACTGGAGACATGGCTGGCCAGAAGAACCTCATCCTTCCCCGTGACCCCCCAGGTTGGGCCCCACCACCCCCTAGATGCTCTGAGCCCTCCCCAGCCCAACACTCACAGGTTGGTGAGTAGGTCCGTTTCTAGGTGGGCATCCCGGGTGGGAGCCAGGACCTGTCGGATCAGGTCTTCATCTAAGGAGAGCAGGATGTGTCGGAGCTTCAGTCCTTGGATTCTCCGGGCACTTGGGAGCCTCTCCCACGCCCACCCTGGCTTACCTGATGCTGACAAGTATTTGGTGGGAGAGGAGATGCTGACCAGAGAGAGTCCATCCTCCTCTGGTCCCAGCATGCAGCCAGGCTGACCCCGTGCCAGCTGCTGCAGGGTGGTACCCACAATGGATGGATCACTGAGCAGGTCTGGCCAGCTGAGCGTGCCGTCACTGGATGGCCAGCACCCCAGGCTGTGGGCGACACTGACATTATTACACGAGCCTGACACAGACCGAGTCGACACAGGCAAGGAAGCTTTGTGCACGAATTAAGACACAATGGCTCCTGGGTCAGTGTGTGACAACACCCAGAGTCTGTAAACATGACACAGGACACATGAACCCAACACCCCACCACAGCCCGCCGGGCACTGCTGACCTAGGCCAAAGCTCACAGTTTCTCTATGCAGCCGCACCTTTTAGCATCTTCCAGAAACAAGTCATTCTTCACCTGCCCAGTGAAGGCCTGCTGGGAAGGGCAGAGGGCCTCAGAACGGGCTGGGCTGCAGCAACCAGCGTGGAAGCTCACCCAGCCTGCCCCAGCCGCCGGGGGACTCCTCACCTCCGCACGGAGGCCCGAGAGCGAGAGGAAGGAGCTGTCCAGCACAGACGGGTCCAGGTAGCTGTCCACATCCAGGGCCGGCTGTCCTGCCGGGATGGGGCTCTGGCCTCCAGCCACCTACAGAGAGGGGTAGGTCAGCGGAAGGCAATGTGGCCCTTGCTCAGGGAGGTGTAAATTCACTCTGGGGCTGGAGGTGTGGATCGATGACAGCGCTTGACTAGCAGCAAAAGACCCTGCGTTCAACCCCAAACCTGAGGACCTAATGAGCAGACACAGGGGTCTAGATCAGGGCTGAAAGAATGTTCTAGAATGATGAGCATGGTTCAGACCTGCAGTCTGTGATGGTAAACCCTGGCCACATTGGTCTTGAGCATTTGAAATGTGACTGATGCATTAAAGAAATGAATCTTTGGGGGCTGGAGATTCAGTTCAGCAGAACAGTTGCCTAGTATGTGCAAGGCTCTGGGTTCAATCCCTAGTACCACGACCAAAAAAATCAAAGAGAGGAGAGGGAGGGAGGGAGAAAAAAAAGAAAGAAAACAAACAAATTTCTGGCTTAATTCTAGCTAACTTAAGCATAGATATAAGCAGTCTTGTGCCTCCTGGTCCCTGCACTGGACTCCTGGGGGTATGTTCCCCTGGGTCACAGGTACAATGCTGCTGCTGCTTTTTTCCCTTTCAGGGCTGGGGACCAAACCCAGTGCCTTGCATTTGCTAGGTAATAGTGACCTAAGCTGTGAGCTAAACCCTCAACCCCCAGTATAATCATTTAGTGTCACCAGGCTTGGGTTGCTAGTACACATGAAGGTCAGAGCCTGTGGATCCTGAAGGGACACTGGTCTCCTTTGCTTGTGGCATCTCTAGCTGTGGGGTCCTCTTTCATTTTGAGGAAGAGTTGGTAAAGGTTACATTAGTGTTAACTGTCAATGATGGTAGAACTCAGCAGGGCTTTTCTTTGTGAAGATTTCTAAATTACTAATTAAGCTTATAGCTCACTCAGGGCTACTCAAGTTGTCTCTCTTCTTGGACTGGTTTGGCAGTTTTGCATCTTTCTAGCAATCGGCTGTTTGTTCTAGGCTTCCTAACACACCAGTGTATAGTGTATCATTTACAATGCATGGCTGCCCCCACCAATTTCTATAGGATGGATCATGATATCCCCTTTCATTCATGCTTTGACAATCTAAGACATTTTTTTTTTCTTCTTTTGGTCAAGGTAGTTAAGAATCCACTCTTGGTTTGTGCATTTTCCCACTGGCTGTCAAACCAGATTATCACAGTCCTCAGTCTGGTGACAAGACCACAGTCCAGCCCAGAGCTCCAAGTCCCTCACCCAGCCCACCTTGCTCCGAGACATCCGGAAAAGAAACAGGACAGCCAGGTAGACAGGGTAGACCACTACACTGGACACCAGGCCAATGGCTACTGTGTCAACACTTGGTGGGATCAGACTGGACACAGGCCCCAGGCTGTGTGGGGAGAGAAAGACCCAGACCAGGTTAGGTGGAGGGCAAAGAGTTAGTCAGGAAGCTACTAACCCACAAGCACCCACCTGTAGGTGGTGTCTCCCACGACACCATACCACACAGCATTTGCGGCCAAGAAGAGACACAGCAGAAGGACACAGCAGGTGGCCCTCTGGACACGGGTGAAGCGGCTGCGAGGTGGCCGGTCCCATATGGAGAGCCAGATATGTTTATCAAAGAAGCCTCGTTGCAGTTCAGCTACAAGGAGACGTCGGAACCGCCACAATGCTGTGTCACCTGGGGCAAGAGACAGAAGGATGGCAGGCGGGAAGAGCAGGGACCCCCATCCCACCCACAACACGCAGTGGCCTTACTTGCCGCCAGCACCTCCCTCTCCACCAGACCTCCGCTGGCCTCGGTCTCCACAGACAGCCAGTCATTGACCAGAAAGAAGGTGCTGCGGGCACTCTGCAGGTCCCTGACGATGACATGCTTCAGGAACCAGGCGGGGCTGAGCCCTGAGGAGGAAGGGACCCGGGTGAGGGCTGCAGCAGGGTAGCGGAGCGGGCCGGGGGCGGTGGAAGCTCCCATTCGGACCTTTGTTGTCATGCCACACCCGGATCTTCCACACGCTGCCCAGACTGTGTGGGGTGGCAATCTGGAAGATGTCCAGACTGTTGCGGTGGAAGGCTCGGTCCCCATCCAGGTGCCTGTGGCCACTCCGGCTGTCCTCCCCATACAGCATGATGCCCACGTGGGCCGTGGTACCTGCAGGAGGCAGAGAACTCTGGGTCTCCTGTTCATTGAACATGTGACCCACAATCTTCCTCCATTCAATGATATAGATAATCCTTGGCTTTAAACAGTATTTTTTTTTTAAATTTCTGTGTGTGTATGTGCAAGGCTGACCTAGAATTCACTATGTAGTCTCAGGATGGCCTCAAATTCCTACCTCTACCTCCCAAGCACTGAGATTAAAGGCATGTGCCACTACGCCTGGCCCCCAAGTATGTTTTCAAATCTGGACTCGGCTGGGAAGATGGCTCAGCAGTAAAAGGTATTTGCTTGCAAAGCCTATTGACCTGGGGTCAATTCCCCAGTACTCACGTAAAGCCAGATGCACAAATCACTATGTAGTCTCAGGGTGGCCTTGAACTCATGGCAATCTCCTACCTCTGCCTCCCGAGTGCTGGGATTAAAGGTGTGCGCCACCACGCCCAGCTTCAAATAATTTTTTTTAAAAAAGAAAACTGGACACTCAGAAAAGAGAACTGTCCAACAATAATGAAAGGACAACAAAGAAACAAAAAGTGGCAGGGCAGAACCATGTGTTCAGAAGCATGAAGCCCTGGGTTCCCAGCACCCACAAATAAAAAAGAAAGATGTGCTGGAGAGATGTTCAGTGGTTAAGGCACTTGCCTACAAAGCCTAACAACCCTGGTTCGATTTCTCAGTACCCACATAAAGCCAGAAGCAGAAATTAGTGCATGCATCTGGAATTTGTCTGAAGAGGCTGGAGGCCCAAGTGCACGTATTCTGTCTCTCTTTTCTCTCTGCTTGCGAATAAATAAAAATAAAAATAACAAAGTAAAAGTTATTAACAGTAGACATCTAATTAGAATGCAAGGTTCACAGAGCTGCTGAAGCGCCAGCCATGGGGAGGCCGTGGCTCCTGTCAGCCAGGACTTTCCGTGCAAACAATGAAGTCACCACAGTAAAGGAAGTCTCGCTGCTGCGATGGGCGCTGGTAAAGCTTCCCACTCAAGCAGCTTTCCGGGAGGGCTGGTGCTCCACAGTTCAATTGTTTTTCACCATAAACACCCTTAGGGGAGATGGCCAGACAAGGACCAGTACTGCAGCTGGAAGGGCCTGGTCAGGGTGGACCCCATGTTCCCATGCCCAGACACTCCTCCCCTCACCTGACCCTCGGCCCCAGCCAGTCTTGACCAGGATCTCGTATCTGAAGCGGCCCCCCTTGCCGCAGAATGGGATGACGCGGACCCGGCTGACGTCCAGCTGATCCAGCTTGCGCAGAATCACCACCATGACTGCGTAGGTCATCAGGCATACCGCACATGTCAGCAGGACAATGTAGTTCATGCCCACAGAAGGCTCCTGGGAAGACAGCCATTGGGCCCAGAGGTCACTCACAAGCCTTACTTTCTAAAGGACAGAGCTACAATGTCCTGGGCCCTCTTGACGCAGTGACACGATCTAGAAACAGGGATGCTACTCACAGGAAAGATGAAATGGACATGGCTGGGGGGCACAAAGAGGCTGGCACCAAAGGCAGTGAGGTGGCGGGTAAGGCAGACAGCCTGGCTAGGTGACGTCTCCTCCAAGGGCACCAGCCCCTCTGTCTTCCACATCATTTCCTCCTCACTGAAGTACTGGCACAAAGATGTATACAGGCTCACAGACACCTCCAGTACTGACCAGTGGAAATGGCTGGTCAGATTCAGGTAGTAACTTCTGCCTGGGACCCCAGTCCTGCAGGGGACAGGGCAGTGTCACAGCCAGATCCCAAGGCCCCAGTCCCACGTTCCATGCAGCCAGCTGTTCCACACCCCTCGAGAGGTGGCTTAGCAGTTAAGGCACTTGCCTATGAAGCCTAAGGACCCAGGTTCAATTCCCCGGTACCCACGTAAGCCAGGTGCCAAAGGTGGCACAT
This sequence comes from Dipus sagitta, assembly GCA_036346955.1. NCBI lineage: Eukaryota > Metazoa > Chordata > Mammalia > Rodentia > Dipodidae > Dipus > Dipus sagitta. The sequence continues at coordinate 111,050,596 of CM070781.1, read as the reverse complement.
GTGTCTGGAGTTTGTTTGCAGTGGCTAGAGGCCCTGGTGTGCTCATTCTATCTGCCTCTCTCTTTCTCAAATATATAAATAAATATTAAAAAAACAAAGCACCCCCTCATCCTCCCACGCAGCCTTGCAGTTTCTGTGGTTCTGGTAAGAGGCGCTCACCCAGGGGCGATGAAGAAGGTGTAGGGCCTGTGGTCAGCGCCCCCGAGTGCCTCCAGGCTGATCCTCCTGCTGGCAGAGCAGTTGTACTCGTTGGGCTGGGGTGCTGAGTGCAAGTAGACAGCCAGGTAGGGCTCGGGCTCCTCGGCCAGGTAGTGCTCTGCAGGGGCACGCACAGCGTCAGACACTACCCTGGGGACACCCTATGAACTGTTTCCAGGGGGTCTAGTGGCTATCTGTGCAGAGACGACCACAAAAGTTACACGTGGGCTGGAGGGCGGCACACACTTCATCAAAATAACCCTACAGGCACACCCTGGGTGCAGTGACCTAGAATGTGGTAGTATCAGCAGAATGCCTTTTCCTCAGTAGTAAGTCAGGGGCGGTAAGCAGTATGCCCTCCCGACACCCACCATTGAGCACTGTGTAGGTGAGTCGCAGGTGCAGGCCCGCTTCAGAGTTGCTGTTGTCTGGGGTGACCACGGCGCTGACCGAGGCCCGGGGCTGGAGGACAGCGGAGCCTGCAGGGATGCAGGAGTCCTGGGCGGCCTGGTCTGAGTTGTTGGGCACCTTCACCGTGATGGCACGCTCTGTGGCCAGCTGCTCAATGGGGATCTGGGCCCCGGCTTGAGTCTGGAAGGCCATAGAAGCCACTTTGGTGGAGACAGTGTAGTTGCTGATGTAACCAAAGGGGAAGGGGTTGGAGTCCACAAGGAAGATGAGCTGCACCACGTCGCTAACGTTGGACAGGGCACCACTGAAGGCCTCAGGGATGGAGAAATGGCAGTCGGGCCCCGAGGCTTCGCCGTAACACAGCAGGCTGAGAGGGTCCGAGCGCTTGCCTTGGGCCACAATCTCCTCCCCCACTAGGGTCAGAGGCTCCTCATTGAGTGCTCGCGAACGCACAAGGATACACATGAGAGCTGAAGAGAGGTTGTAAGCCTTGGATGCCACCATCAGGGAGGGCGGCTCAGCCCCCAGCTCTGAAGGCTGAGGCCCCTGGATATCTGAGCTGGCCAAGTGGATGAGGTCACCTGGGATGGACAAAAAGGTCAAGAACACTGAGGGAGGAGGTGGCAGGAGCTTGGGGGATGCTAAAAGGCTAAGAGGGAGAAAACCTGCCCACCTGTGATGTTGAGGATGCTGTCTGCGATGGCGGTGGGCGTCACGGTGCCCTCGGCGGTCTCGGCCTGCAGGATGCGCATCATGCCCTCCAGCCTGCGCAGCACCTTCCTCAGGCACGAGCGGCACACGAGTTCCCGGCTGGATGCCTGTGCAGAGCGCAGTGTGGCCCCAGACCGGCCCCTGCTCACCACTTAGCTGACCCCCGCCTCACACAGCTGCCAGCGCGCCTCCAACACGGAGCGCTGTGCTGGAGCTGGAGCCTCTCCGGGAAGCCACCGCCCAGCCCTCTCGGGAAGTCCTTCCTATGGCTCTTCTCAACCCAGGAGGAACAACCAAAACTCCTCCTGGGGCCTGCATGCAATAGTCCTCCCACCACTGCAACTATTTCTACAGCTACGAGGGCGTGGCTGGAGTCCAAACCCAAATATATCCAAGGCCACAAAAGCCTCACTGCAGCAGTGACCACCGCCAGGAGCTCTACACCCTTCTCCTCTGGTACCTGGCTCCACCCTCTAGACTCCATACTGATCCCCCTACCCACTGTGGGTACAGTGCCTCCAATCAGACGTGGCCTGCTCAGCTCATGAGTCTACGTGTTGGGCAATGGACACCTTGTAGGTTGATAAGGCCGCATAAGTGGAGCACGACCACAGGCCACAAGGAAGGCCACTTACACACGCCCACTTAGCCTGTTCTTTCTGCCATGGGCCACCCTGCAAGGTCGCCAGGAGTGCAGTGTCAGTCCATGCTGGACAGTGAAAGAGAAGGGCGCTGGAGGAGCGGCCAGGCAAAGGGCTCCCCCACGTGGACGTCAGCCCGCGCCTGCGCAGCCGGCCGCACTGCTCTCTTACCATGCACTGGGCCAGCGCCGCGCTTATCTGCTGGATGTCATCCACCGTGTTGACCCGCAGCGAGACCAAGGTCTCCGTAATGTTCTTCCGCATCTGGGCTCGCAGCTGCCACTCGTGGTCGGGTTCTGCCACCACATCCAGGGCCTGCTCATACTGGGGCAGGTGGGGAGCAGAGTGCAGTTACATCGTGTGGGCAGGGATTCAAAGACCTCAACTGTTTCCTCAAGGATAAAACAGGCCATGCACAAGACACCCTGCAGGCTTGGGGCATCAAGAGGGCATGCTGGGGGAGAATTTAACGCTATCAGGGTAGGAGTCATCATTTCAAAGACATCAGGGATTCTTGTCTGGTGTGGTATGAGGACAAGGCCTTTACAAGTCTGTCTGCAGGGAGCACTGGTTTTCAGCCCGCTCCTGGGACAGAGGTGAGGATCCCTCACTGTCCGCTCACACTGACCTCGTTGAGCACAGTGACGAGGGCCAGCGAGTACTCGATGACATGCTGGGGGTCAGCTTGCCTCAGCAGCCCAGGCAAAACACTGGCTGTCAGACTGTGCAGCCAGGGTGTGAGGCCCCCAGAGGTACCATTGGGCTCCGGCAGGACAATGGCCAGAGACCTGCGGGGCAGAGATGTTTCATAAGCAGGTGGTGGTCGGGCCCCAAGGCCCTTCCCCAGGAGCCAGCTCACCTGTTGAGTGCAACTATTGAGGCACCCAGCTGGTCTTGCACGATCACAGCTAGGCCCACCTCAAAGTGTGGCTGGAAGCCAGGCGGCAGAACAGCCCCGTAGGTGGAGAGGCTGCCCTTGTAGATGCAGAAATCCTCACAGTAACTCTGGCGACAGCGCCGCAGCAGGAGGGCATACACCAGCGGGGCACCACCGTCCTCTGCATCTCGCCACCCTGTGGACACACAGCATCAGCACGGTGCCCAGGCCCACAGCGACCTCTGGGGAGCTGACACTCACCTGTGCATTCGAAGTACACCTTGGTAGTGAGGGCATGCACAACGCCCAGTGGGAAGAGGTGGCAGGAGCCTCCAAGTGGAGGGCGGTTGGGTGAGAGATGGATGGAGGCGTAGCCCTCCTCCGCGCCCAAGGGGCCCAGCACCGTGAGCGTAAAGATGTAGCCCTCTCCATCCCGCAACACGCCCTGCCGCACCACTAGCCGCATGCCTGAGCTGCCAGTAGACGTGGTTGTTTCATCCAGTACTAGCGTCTTGTTGCTGAAGGTGCGTGCGGCCCAGCGCTGCAGGACAGGGCGGGGAAGGCACGGTGAGGGCAGCGCCCCCCACCTGCTCAGGAGACTCCACCTCCTGCCTGATACTCACCCCCTGCTTGGGGCCACGGCTACAGTTGTGGCAGCGGCCCTCCAAGTACACGTAGGAGCTGCGGCTCACTTCATATACCGCCTGTGCCTTGCAGGACACGCACTCCAGGGACACGATGGGCACCAGACCGCTGCGGATCAGCACCTGGGAAGAAGAGCATCAGGGAAGGCCCGCCCCGTGCTGCCGGGCGCTCACAGCCCAGGTTTCCTCCTCCGGGCTGAGGTGGGATGAGTGAGGTGATGTGCAGCCACCAGGAGGGCTGGTCACCTGTCAGCCTGAGGCCATGCTAGGCCTGGTCAGTGGGGGCCACAAGAGCCCACTGATGGTCCATGAACCCACGCAGGCAAAGGACAGTAGTCTCCACAGCCCTGGCACAGGTGATGGCTATCCTGGGTGGGGTCTGGGTCATGCACCCGCTGAAAGCTTTCGTCCCCAGACAACCTCACTGGGCAGGAAAGACCCTCTCCTGGAAGGCCACCTGAGAAAGACCTGGTGTTGGGAAACCCACACCTAGGAACACCAGGAGAGCTCAGCACTTCCAACTGGCAGGACCCATCCCACAGACCGTCACCTGCACAGCGATCAGAAGTGTGAAGGCAAAAACAGGCGTGCTCCACCCAGACACCGGGACGCACTCTCGACAGTGGCTGCGTGAGGTGCTTGGTTTCTATTTGCCTTTCACAAGGATGGCATAAAACTTATCTTTTACAATCCACAGTGTAAGTAGGGTCTAAGATTATTACTGTTATTATTTTTTTTGGACACAAAGTTTCACTACATAGCCCAGGCTGGCCTGGAACTATTCTCCTGCCTCCACCTTCCGAGTGCTGGAATTACAGGTGTGCATCTCAACAACCACCTTAGCTCTAAAACTTCATGATGAGCTGTCCTGGTTGTTCAGACAGAAGCAATGCTGAAGCTAGCTTGTACCAAAATCAGCATGTTAGGGGGAAAAAAACCTCAAGAGCTCCTTGGGCAGCCCACACCAGGACTCTTGTCAAAAACCAGGGTGGAGGGCTGGAGAGATGGCTTAGCCAAAGGACGCAAGTTCGATTCCCCAGGACCCATGTAAGCCAGATACACAAGAGGCTGCATGCATCTAGAGTTTATTAAAAAAAAAAAAAAACAGGCTGGAGAGATAGTTTAATGGTTAAGGCACTTGCTTGTGAAGCCTAAGGACCCAGATTCCATTCTCCAGGTCCCACATAAGCCAGATGCACAATGGTGGCACATGCATTTGGAGTTTGTTTGCAGTGGCTAGAGGCCCTGGCATGCCCATTCTCTCTCTCCCCTCTTTCTCTAATAAGTAAATAAATAAAAATAAAATCTTAAAAAAAATAAAACCCAGGGTGGAGTGCTTGCTCTCTAACTCACCGTCTGGTTGGCCGCTTCCTCCTTCCTGCCTGCCTTCCACACAGTGAGGTTGAAGGTGTACTCCACTCCGGCCTCCAGGCGCTCCCGGGGGATGGTGACCACACTGTTCCCTCGGGGCCCAAAGTTTAGCATACAGCCTCCTGCTTCACTCTACGGTGGCAAATGAAGGAAAAGGGGCGATGAGACTTCTGACAGTCTCAAAGCGGAGTCTACCAGAGACATGTCTGGGGCACCCTCCCATGCTGGGACCAAGGCCCGTCCCAGAGCTGTGCCAAGTGTAGGCATTCACAGGACATGATGTCTGAGACAGAGGACAGGGAAGACATACTAATGCTGGTGCCCACAGCTAACCTGTGTTGAGGCCACACAGGCCCAGTGGAAGCTAAGTGGTGTCTGGTCACCGTCCTCCAAGTTAGGGTCATAGGACTTGCTCCCGTCCAGCACCAGGTCCTGAGTGTCTGACCATACGCGGTATGAGCCACCTTCAATGATGGGCACCAAGCGCTCAGCGGCCACCGTCACATTGGCCTGGATGCTCCGAGCCAATGGTGTGTCCCCAAATGATACCACAAACACAAAGCAGTAGTGGCCTACAGGCAGCGCCAGCCGTGGCACCACCAGCTGGGGCCGGCTCACGTCCACGCCAGGCAGGGTCACCTGAGCCATGCGCCCTGGCCGCTGGCAGCTGGCAGCGCGATAGATCTCCCAGCGGTACTCCGTCTGGTAGGTGACACAGTCACGAAGATCCACGTGGGCCTCCAGGTAATTGCGCTGGGAGCGCCGCATCAGCACCTGCAGGGGTAGTGCCACCTTCACCTCAGGCTCCCTGCAGGCCAGCACCTGGACAGTCACTGTGGTCTGCGCCACAAAGAAGCTCACCAGGTTGGTGGCATTCACCTCCACACGATAGTCCCCAGGCTGCAGGTACAAGTGGTCAACCCAGGGCTCTTCAGTATCCTGCACTGGAGTCCTGTCCCCAAAGTCCCAGCGGTAGGCCACACGCCGAGGACTGGGACTTGTGACAGCCTCAAACCGGGCCGAGCGGTTGGTAAAGCAGTGGCCGCTCTGGAGTAGCACGTGCTGGATGACGTCCTGCACCTCCACCGCGAGCGTGAGGTTCACGCCGCCGAGCTCATTGAAGGCGCGCACCTGGATCTCCAGCAGCCCTGCGGCCACAGGCGTGTAGGTGACGTCGCGGCCTGACAGGATGACCAGTGAGTCACCCTGGACCTTTTGCAAGGAAAAGTACCAGGCATAGGCAACTCGGGAGCCCTGCTGTACCCGGGCTGTGAAGTTCTTCTCGGTGCCAGTGGCCATGCCAGGCTCACAGCAGTTGGGCACATGCAGCCCACCAACAGCCTCCAGAACTAAGATGCGAACCTGCGCTTGGGCACGGCTCACGTGGTTCTCAGCCTGCACGGTCACCACGTGGTCTCCAACCCAGGAGAAACTGTGGGAGAAGCGGGGACCAGGAAGCACCTCATTGACGACCCCATCAATCAGCAGGCGGAAAGTGACGGCTGAGCCAGCCACCAGCAGGATCTGAAAGTGGACGAGCTGTCCAGGCGCCACCACCTTGTTGCTGGCCCACAACACCAAGCCCACAATGGGCTCCTCCACGGTGAGGTTGTACACAGCAGTCGCCCAGCTGACTGCGTTGGAGGCATTGAGCTGCACAGAGAAGGTGCCCGCGGTGGGAAAGCTCACGGCAATGTGCTGGCTGCGCCTGCTGCCACCCAGCACTGTCCAGCACCAACTCACATTGGTACCCATGGCCAACTGACCCCAAAAGGGCACAGTGGAACCAGCTGCCACGAAGCTGCTATCCAGCTCACCAGCCCTGATGCTCAAGCCACCCACAGGCACCTGCACGGCCACCTCAATGGTAGCATTGACCGAGCCCAGCTGGTTCCCTGCTGTGACCCTGACCACGTGCAGGCCAGCCGTGGCAAAGGTATGGGTGGTGGATGACTGGGACGTCTCCCAGCTCAGCCCTTCCTCCAGGGACCAAATGAAAACAACATCACTGCCACCAGTCACTTCAGCACCAAGGGTGACACTGTCATTGATGGCAGCTGGGTTGGGTGAGGCAGCCACGCTCAGCCATCCCACAGGCTCCACGAAGTTCACGGTACGGTTGGCCACGGCACTGCCCAGCATGTTGGTGGCCCGCACATGGATGTGGTAGGTGCTCGCCTCAAGCACAGTGAGTGAGAAGCCTTTGCCACTGCCAACGAGGATGGGGCCACCATCGCGCTGGGCGGTCCAGCTGTAGGAGATGTTGGTGCCATCCCTGACCGTGGCTTGCAGCTGCAGTGTGTGGTTGGTGGGGAAGCAGCAGCCCCCGCCACCTACCACCTGCAGCCCCTCAATGAGCTGCAGGACATAGATGAAGATGCTGTCCTGGGCAGTGCCCACCTCGTTCTCCGCAGTGACGATGATGTTAAAGGTACCCACTGAGCGGAAGGTGTAGGAGATGGTGGGACCACCAGGGATGGGCGTGCAGCGATCGCAGAGCACCCAGGAGTAGCGCACATCACTACCTGCTTCCAGCGAGGTGCTGAAGCTCACGCTGCCATTCAGGGGCACCACTGTGCGGCTGGCATTGACGCTGAGGCCCCGCACACGGCACTTCACTGTGACATTGAGCTGGGTCTCGCTGCGGCTCACCTCATTCCAGCCTACCACCGTGATCATGAAGTCGCCCGGGCTGTCATAGATGTGAGTGACCTGGGGGCCCTCGTGCTGCCCGCCATCCCCCAGCTCCCATAGGTAGGTGGCAGGGCGCCCTCGACCCATGGCAAAGAACAGGTAGGGCTGCTGCAGTTCCAGCACATGGGAGCCATTGACCCCAATTCCAGTGAGTACCACAGCTTCCTGCACCTCGACAAAAGCCGACTCATTAGTGGCAGAAACATTGTTGGACACAGTAACTGTCACCAAGTAGGAGCCTGGCTCTTGATAGTTGAATGTCACCTCGGGGCCCCCAGCACGGGCGGGGGTATTGTCTTCTGTGCCAAAGTCCCAGGTATAGCGGTAGGGGAATGGGGGCCAGGCACGGGCCACCAGCTGGGCTTCATTCCCAAGTTGCACAAATTGTTTCTCAGGCTGCAGGGTGACATTGCCCACCTCAGGCTCCACACAGATGCTAGTAAAGTAATGTGCCTTGTTCACATGGCTTGAAAGGACCAACGTCAATGGGAATGTGCCACTCTGCATGAAGCTGTGTGTCACTGTTGGGTGGCCCTGAACAGATGTATTAGAGGAGCCGTCCCCAAAGGTCCAGTCAAAGAGGTAATGGGCAGGGTCCCCAGTGACGTGGGCTGTAAACTGGGCATTGGGCTGTGTGGGGATACAGGTGGTGGGCTCTATGCGTAGCACCTCCAGGACAAAGACTCGCACGTGCTGGCTCTGGGTCAGGTGGCCAGCAGGGCTGCTAGCCTCCACTGTCACTGTACAGTTCTGTGACCGCAGGTACACGTGGCGCACTGTGGCCTCAGGGCCTCTGAAGACCGTGCCATCCCCCATGTCAAATGTCCATGTGATGTTGTCACCTGACTCCACAGCAGCACTGACCACTATGGGGGATCCCTGCTCCACAGCTGGGCTCAAGCACACAGTCAGGCCACGCAGCTCCTGGAAGACACGGACATCGGCATGCGCCACCACGCTGCTCACTGTGTTGTTGACCTCCAGGGAGATGTGATAGGTGCCTGTCACAGTGTAGGTGTGGTTGAGTGCTGGCTGGCTCTGGGTCAGGACAGGCGAACGGTCTCCAAAGTCCCAAGTGTATAGAACACCACTGGACAGGGGCAGAGGGTTCAGGGAAAAGGTGACAGGCTGGCCAGCCACCAGGACGCTGCTGCTCATGACCACGGCCACACTGGGGAGCACGGCGCGCACGCTCACAGGCACCTGCTGTGTCAGGTTCTCGTAGGTGTTGGACACGACGACGGTCAGGTTGTACTCGCCTGTGGGGACAGGTCAAGGGGGATCGTCCTGCTCACAGAGTCCCACCCAGCATCTGATGCTGCATGGAAACGGCCTTCCTAACAGCATGGACAGCCACGCCCTTGGCCCAGGCCCAGAGGTGCTCACAGCCAGGGCACACGCCGGGCGCAGCACCCAACAGGCACTAATGAGCAAGATGGACGGGACCATCTCCAACCACTGCATGCAGGCCGATGCGGAAACAAGCACCAGTGCAACAGGAGTGAGCACGTGCTCTGAACCGCACGCATCACTGTGGGGCTCCAGGAACTTTGAAATAACTGATTAAACGGAGACCCCCATCTCACTCCCCCCAGATGGCTGAGAGTTGGAGACAAAAAGTTCAAACTGAGGCCTCACAGACCCCATCACCCCGCCTCCTCCCAGAGCCTGGGTGTGCCTCCCTCACCCAACTAAGGGCCTCAAGCCACCAACCCAGGCTTGGCCAGGAAGAGGATGATGGGGTTGTCCTCCCAAGGGAGGGTTACCCAAGTTCAGGACCAGCAAGGAAGAGGTCTCACTCACCTGGGACAGCGTAAGTGTGAGTGGTATTGTGCTTCACTAGCACCTGAGCCACTGTGGGGTCCGGGATCTGGAAGGACTCGTTGTACGGAGGCTTGAACTGGCTAAGCACCTGCTTGCCATCCCCAAAGGTCCAGCTGCCGGCAGAGCAGAAAGGCAGAACATGGGCCAGGTGGGCAAGGGTCATGCTCCCCCTGCCCACTGCCTCCGTACCAACTATTTCTGGCACCCAGGTTCAAGGAACTACCTGGCTCTGCTACACAAGGTCCGCCCAACTGCTTGCATGGCCCTACCCACCCGCAGCCTGACAGAGGAGGAAACTGAACCGAGGTTCAGAGAAGCAGCTCTGCGGACCAAGGACAAGCTGGGGCTGGCGTGACAGCCTGGCCCTGTCTAGGTGGATACTCCGCATTAGGCCCAGAGGCACTCACAGGAAGGCCACTTCCACAGCCGAGTCTACCAGCACACCAGCCATCAGTAACAGCGTGGCATTGGGGGGTAGCACAGCGGGCACGGCTGATACCCGCAGCCCCCACATCCGGTTCATCCGCTCCACGGTGACGTTGTAGTTCACGGTGACGTTGCTCACATGGTTGGAGGCCGTCAGCTGAGGAGACCAGGGCAAGTGAGTATGAGGCAGCAATAAGGACAGACCAATGGGCAACAGGCCCCAAGCCCCAACTCAGCAACCTCCCCACACTTACCCACTGCTGTGGCGGGGTCCTCGGGGCAAAGCAAAGCAGAACAGAAGGCAAAGGTGAGCCCCAGACACCCCAGGACCCAGGGCCTCCCTCCACCAGCCGCTGCCTACCGAGAGCTTGAAGATGGCCGCGCTCTGGTAGATCACGTTGAAGACAGCGTTGTGGAAGGTCAGGGACTGCTTGTCATCGATGGTCCACCGGAAGGCCACATCCGAGCCCGCCTCCACCACGGGGCTGTAGCGCTACGGGAAGGACTTGGCAGCTGGAGCTATGGTTGTGCCCTAGCCCCGGGCTGGCTCTGCCCCCACCCCGGTCTACCTGCCCGGACATGCCATTCTTGGGGCTGTTGGAGAATTCTGTGCATGGTATAGGGAGGGAACAAGTGGGTCCACCAGCTGAGCCGTAACTACAAGACACCCAATGTGAAGAAGATAAAAGAGGGGCCTAGGCCCATTCTGGTGTGGGGTCCAGACTTGGGTACTGAAGGCCAGGGACAAAGCCACCTCTTGATGTCTAGCCGTGTGGCCCTGATTACACCTTGACCTCTCTGTGCCTCAGTTGTGCACCTGTAAAGTGGACCTGTAAAGTGGATCAGCAATGAAACTCCCTGTCCACAGTCCTCACAAGCTCCCAGCACGAGTGGACCATTTGGGAAGGCACCTGAGTTTCAATGGGTCTTTCACAGTCTTGAGCAGGTGTGTCCAGAAGACACAGCTACAAGAGTTATAGGGGGATTGGCAGAAATAGCCTTTTTTTGGGGGGGGGGTTCAAGGTTGGGTCTCACTCTAGCCCAGGCTGACCTGGAATTCACTATGTAGTCTCAGGGTGGCCTCGAACTCACAGCAATCCTCCTACCTCTGCCTCCTGAGTGCTGGGGTTAAAGGCGTGCGGTAACATGCCAGGCAGAAATAGACTTTCCTAATAACCTCCTGGTGTAGATACAGCCCCAGCCCCTGGAAGTCACCTGTGGAGGGTGCAGACTACACTTCAACAGGCACCCCAGAAACATACTGGGCCTCATTCATGTAGGTTCAGGAGAGATTGGGGGGCATGTGGGGCAGTACTTCTCAAAACCTGAGGGTGGACAGAAAGGTCTGAAGAACGGTTGCTCCTCCAACTGCGACCTTCAGTACTGTAGAACTTGTGAAACGGGCGTCGGGCTCACAGTGGTAGCTCTTGCCTGGTAGCCTGAGGCTGAGCTGCACTCCCAGTCAAGTGGGAGGGGAGCCCTCACTGTGCTACATGGGGGGCAGGTAAGGACTGGGTCTGGGGCCACACTTACCACCAGGACACCCTGTAGCACACGGGCCTCGGGGCTGGGCGTGGCACGGAGGCCACATATGGGTTCCTCTGCTGTCACCCTCAGGCTGAGGTTGGCCCGGCTGGCTCCATTCTGCGCCACAATTTCTACTGCATGTTCCCCCTCTCCGAGCCTTGGCAGCATCAGCACGGAGAACAGGGTGCCATTGGCTTCTCTGGTGCAGTCAGGCTTGAGGGGCTCCACTATAGGGGGGCAGGCAGCCTCAAAGGGGGCGCTAATGTTGCCTCCAGGCCAGTGAGCCACGGCCGTGGCATTGGCACCAGAGTCCACCTGAAGCACCAAGACTGAGCCATTGGTTGGTACATAGAAGTGACCATCAAGGGGGGCAGGGTGAACAACTCGCAGCCCAGCCACTGGGGAGACCACGTCAAAGCTACAGGACAGGTTGTGCTTAGACACACTGTTGCTCACGGTGGCCCGGACCTCATAGTGCCCAAGGCGTTGCAGCCCAGGGTTGGGCCTCAGACCCAGCAAGGGTACAAGCTGCTCTGTGGCCAAGAGCAGCTGCAGAGTGCAGGCAGGGCCAGCCCAAGCACCCTCCAGCTGCTCAGGCAGGTGGGCCAGCCAATCCGAAGCATTGTTGACAAGATGCAGGGCCTCAAGGTCAGGGCAACTAGGAGCCAAGGGACAGTGCAAAAGGGCACCCGGGCCAGCGTCATGCTGCAAGCCAACGAGGTCCCCAGGTAGCATAGGGGCATCTTGGCCGTGGAAGGTGACCTATGGGAGAGAGGGCAGGGCCATGTCACGTCCCCATGGTAAGAGCCTGCAGGGGCCCGAGGAGGAGCGGGCAGGCACGGCTACCAACTTAGGTCTCCGCCTGTCATCTTCCCTTCCTGGAGCCCCCACCCCCAGAACCTCATGGCTGGGACCCACAGGACAGTGCGGACCAGGGGACCACGTGAAAGGTACAGAAAGGGAGGCTGCCCGGGCAGGAGGGCCCTGCTCAGGACGTGAAAGATGAAGACCAGAGGCGCCTGTTCCAAGGGAGGAACAGAGGGCCTGGGAGAGCGGGAAGCCAGGGCACCTGGGCTGGAGACAAGAAGGGCCATGGGGGCAGGCCTGCCAGGCTCATAGAGGAGGCTGCAGTCTATCTGGTGGAAAATGGGGCCTTGGGCAGCTAAGAAGTGGCCTAGGGGGGCTCATCGGAGGAACACAAACACACAGGCCCATACCAAGACACGTACCGAGTACTGCGTGGGGGGCCCTGCAGGCACAGAGAAGAGAAACTCCCTCCATAATGTGTAGGTGGCCCCGCGGAACCCAGGCCCTGACACGGACCCATTGACACAGGTCTGAGAGTGGCAGGAGTCAAATGGCACGCAGACATTGGCTCTAGGACACCAGTGTCCCTCTGGCATGCACTTGGGGGCCAGCTCAGTCCTGTTCTCAGGCTCACTGCTTCTTTCTGAGGCCACTGTTGGGAGAGGAAGGGTATTGGGGCCTGATTTATTAATGGGTCACATTCAAGGTGTCCCACTTACCTGCTGCAAAACCAGACCTGGCTGAGCAGCGCCTCAAGCCCCTAACATCCTGTACTCCAGGCAGTCTTACCCAGACGGCTGGAGCTAGACCCGGAACACCCACCCTCCATCCACCTTGAGGCTGGAGACTGGCAGGCACGAGCGTTCCGAGCGCCCAACTCCCCCTGCCATCACGGACCTCACCTGCTCCCGAGGGCCGGTACACCTGCAAGCGCAGCTGGGCGGGTTCCCGGAGCTCCTGCGTCTCAAACTCAGCCGCAGTGAGGAAGGCTTTGCGGCCTGGACTCAAGCCAGGGAACACTATGACCTGAAGAGAAGGGAGCTGCCTCAGCTTCAAGGACCCCACCCTGGGGTGCAGACACAACCCTGTGGGGCCACCACGAGCCTCATTTCACATCACTTGGGAGGAAAAATCAGATCAAAACCATCTGTGAAATGGGGCATGGTGGTGCACGCCTTTAGTCCCAGCACTGGGGAGATAGAGGTAGGAGAATCGCCATGAGTTCAAGGCCACCCTGAGACTACAGAGTGAATTCCAGGTCATCCTGGGCTAGAACAAGACCCTACCTTAAAAAACAAAAACAAAAAATGGGAGTAGCAGAATTCCTGTTATGGTTTTTAAAATATTTCACTCTGGGGCTGGAGAGATGGCTTAGCAGTTAAGGCACTTACCTGCAAAGCCAAAGGACCCAGGTTCGAATCCCCAGGGCCCACATAAGCCAGATGCACAAGGCGGTGCATGTATCTGGAGTTTTACAGGGCTAGAGGCCCTGGAGTGTCCATTTTCTATCTGCTCCCCCCCCCCTAATAAATAAGTTAAATTAAAAATATTTTTTAAAAATATTTCATTCTACTTGAAAAGTTGGCACAAGCCACCAATCCCAGCACTCAAAAGGCCGAGGCAGCAGGATTATGAGTTTGAGGCCTGCCTGGAGTACATGGCAAAACCTTCCCTCAGAAAAAAGTCACACAGCCGCACATAAGCCTTTAATTCCAGCACTCAGGAGGCAGAGGTAAGAGGATTGCTGTGAGTTCAAGATCAGCCTGAGATCACATAGTAAATTCCAGGTCAGCCTGGGCTAGAGCGAGACCATTCCTAGAAAAATAAAAAAGAAGGTCCACCAACACGAACTCGATTGTCTTTGGAGGTGTGGTGCTGGGGACTGAAGCAGAGCTGCACAGTGCTAGGAAAGTGCTCCACCGCTGAGCCACGCCCCCAGCCCTCAACCTGACTTCAGAGACACAGCAGAGGGGTGGTGCGAGGTCTCCAGAGGCGCAGAGGGGGTTCTAGAACGTGGAGGGGCTGGCCTACCTCCACGGGCAGCCGTGGTCTCAGGAGGGCTTCCTGCTGTGCCAGTGGACTAAGGGGTCCCGGCAGACCCCCACCAGGCACTCCCACAAGGAAGTTCTCAGCATCCCACATGGGACCTGGGGGTGGTGAGTGCGCAATGAGGTGCCAGGACCAGACAGGGGGGGACGGTGGGCAAACATCCAGGGTGGGGCTGGACCTGAAGCTGAGCGACCCAGCAGCTACCCCTTCCCCAGCTCCCTCCAACTTCAAAAAGTTTGCTCTGGTGTCGCCCCAACCCAGTCACAAGAGCAGGTACTCAGCACACAGCCAACACTGAGCGTGAGGACAAACATGGGGAAGGGACTCTCCAGCCACCCAGTGGCCCACACCTCCAGGCCGCAGCTCGCAGACATAGCTGTGGGGCGCTGTGCACAGGTCGGTGTTGCACTGCCCCGCGGGTCCCAGCCTCACACAGTGCTCCGCAGTGGCGGGGTGCGGCTCCCCAGGCAGCCAGTTCTGGCAGCTCTCCAAGCTGAAGGCCTCACCCTGGGGTGCTGGGCCTGTTTTCGCCCCCTCTACAGACGAGAAGCCGATCCACACATCCAGGCTCCTATATGCAGATGGGAGGAAGGGCAGGGCACTCAAGAGGCAGCCCTGACTCCCTATGGGGCGCCCTTCTCACAGCCCCCTGCAATGAGCCCTGTCCTCCTCCTCATTGGCAGGTGGTGGAAGCGAGGCCCAGGGCTATGAGCTGACAAGCCAGGCCTGCCACAACATCCACCAGGAAGCAGTCTCCAGGGCCACCAAGAACCCTGTCAGTGGACCCATGGCATACAGAGATGGGACAGACTAGAGACCCAGGCCAGCTTCCCCCGTGATGCATCCCAGAAGTGCCCATTCCCTCACCTGTCCACCTACAGAGCGGCCAGGCACGGCTACTTGTGAGGCACGGCACAGCCACACTACCGGCCCAAATCTGCTAATCCCAAGGCTCCACAGGCCCTGGGCTCTGCCTGTCCCCCACATCCTGGGCACCCCCCCAACTCTGGCCTTCCCGAGGGTGGGGGCAGGGCAGGCACCTGGTGACCTGGGAAACCAGGAAGTGCTGGATGGCAGGACTGTCCACCATGGCCAGGGCGGCCCCAGCCCAGGTCCCACACTGCTCCTGGGCTTGCAGCCAGGGCGCCTTTTCTGCCACCAGGCGGTAGCAGTGTCCGTTGCCGGGGAAGATCTCTGTGTCCGAGTGACAGAATGGGTGCACCACTGGGGATGATGGGCAGAGAAGAGGGAGGGCATCAAGGTGTGCCTGAGGGACCCAGGCTCTGTCCCACCTCAGCTTGGGAGGAAAGGAGGCAGAGGGGTCACAGGACCGGGCAGGTAATGTGTCTACCTTGGGTGGGCTCCTCGTCCAGGGCCAGAATGCTATAGGTGACCTCAAGGGCTGAGCCTCCGAGATGCCGGATGCCAAGTTCAAGGCTCTCCCCAGTGCGCACAAACGATGGACAGACAAGCTCCAAAGCAGACGGTGCTACCTCTACTTGCACTTCTGTCTCCAGCAGGGCTGAGCCAGCCCCCAACGTCAGTACAGCGGTCACGTGATAGCTCCCAGGCAGCATATAGTGGTGGGTCGCATTTGGGCCAGCCATATCCACCTCAGGAGAGCCATCTCCAAAGTCCCATCGTGTAGAGTGAACGGGCAGGGGGGCAGTGATGTGGAAGTCTGCTGGCTGGCTAGAGGCCAGGGGTCCAAGGGGCCCCACCAGGGCAGCCCCTGGGGAGGCAGGAAAGACATGCTGGAGCAGGGTGGGGCCCCCACAGGCGGGGGTAGGAGGCAGCACGGGGCTGGAACACCAGGACAGGCAGGCTGCAGAGGCATTGGGGGGCTGGCCTGCCCCACACAGGCACTGGCCCTTCTCAGAGAGAGATGCGAGGCCCTCACCAGCTGAGAAGCAGACAGCACTGCAGGCCCTGGGCTCCAGTGGGCCTTCGTGGGCAAAAGAGAAGACCACCACTGCCACAGTGCCCGAGCTGTTGTCAGGGAGGCAGGCGACGTAGTCTTCACCTGAAACGAGCAGGCACGCTGGTTCCTGATCCTCCCCAGCGGTCTTCCCAGGCCTCCTCAGCGCCAGGTCAGAACCCCCCGCCCAGCCTTGGAGAGGCCTTCAGATTCCAGCTGGCCACCACCTCCCGACATGCACCTTTCTCTGGCCCATCTGCCTCCCCCACCAGGCCTTGAAGGCCCTCTCCAATAGCAAAGGCAGTGACATCCCGACCCCCTGGCCCCCATGTCACACTCACCACAAGCATTGTCCAACAAGGAGACATTAAGGAGGGGCTGGCCTGCCAGCAGGCTGGGCCCAGTGCACGTGGCTGCTTCAGACTGTACCACATGAACCTGCCGTTCCTCCACCCAGCGAGGCAGCCAGGCCAAATCACAGTCACACTCGAAGGGGTTCCCGCTCAGGTTTCTGCCGGGAAGGAGCAGGCGTGGGGGAGCAGGCCGACAGGGGCCACCCTGACAGCTCGGCCTCCCACTGCCTGGCAGCAACCAGCAAACTGTCCCCTGGGCTTGCTCTCAAAACTGGTAGCGTTGGGGCTGGGAAAGCTCAGTGGTTAAAGGAACTTGATGCAAAGCCTGCCGGCCAGCGTCCAATTCTCAAACCACCCACGTGAGCCAGGTGCAAACAAAGTGGCACAAGTATCCGGCATTTGTGTACGGCAACAAGAGGTCCTGGTGAGCCCATGTGTGCACACACAAATAAATAAATTTTAAGAAAACTGAGGGCGGCTGGGTGTGGTGGTGCACACCTTTAATCCCAGCACTGTGGGAGGCTGAGGTAGGAGGATCTCACTGAAGTAGAGGGCAGCCTGGGCTACAGAGTGAGTTCCAGGTCAGCCTGGGCTAGAGTGAGACCCTACCTCAAAGGAACCAAAAGAAAAGCAAACAAACAAAAAAACTGCAAGGGGCCAGATTAGAAAGGCAGAGGGACATTGCAGGACAGGAGTCCAGCTACAAATACCCACCAAACACAAAGCAACTTACATTTCACTTAAGTTAAATAAATTAGCAAATATTCCTTCTTCTAATGTAGAAATCCTATTGTTGCTTACATCCCTGGAAGAAAGAGGATTGGACAGAGGGTGATCCTTGGGGCCCGCCCTGAGAAACCCCTCGCATGCTGATTGACGGGACACACACAGCGGGGAGGGGACACTCACAGCTCCACCAGCGCAGACAGGTTTGCCAGGAGCCCGACGTCCAGCGCCTGGAGCAGGTTATAGGAGAGGTCTCTGAGGAGCAAGTGGCCATTGTCAGAACAAGAGTCCTGGTTCCCACCAGGCGCTTCCTAATACCTCTCGCTGCAACCCCCCCACTCTGCAAACTCCCAATTCCCAAGGGCCAAACGAGGGCTTTTCTCACGAATGACACAAATAAACACTCATCTGGGGAAACCAAGACAGAAGAGCCGGTGCCCTCGGCACTTTGAGCCACCTCAGCGGTGCTGAAGGCCACACGTATTGTGACCCTGGACACCTGGAAAGGCGGCCCCTTCCACATGGCGCCTGCAGCCTTTCTCCCACAGAGTCCAAGGGAGGCCCTGGGCCACCACCAGTTGGGAAGGTGGGTTCCACCCAACAAAGGCTAGTTCTCCTAACCCTTCACATGGCGGTCGGAATGCAACAGGAGACGCAGCTGCTAATGAAAAATTGTTCCAAGGAGTTGGGGAGATGGCTCAGCAGTTAGAAGCACTTGCTTGCAAAACCTGCTGGTCCAGGTTCAATCTCTCAGCACCCACAAAAAGCCAGATGCACAAAGTGGCACATGTGTCTGGGGTTTGCAATAGAAAGAGGCCCTGGCTCATTCATACTTTCTCTTCTCTTTCCTTCACTCTTGCAAACAAATACAATTTTTTAATAACAATGTTTCCAAGAAACAGTGAAAAAACAAATTTGTGTGGTAGCACAAGCCTTCAATCCCAGCACTTGGGAGGCAGAAGTAGGAAGATCGCAGTGAGTTCAAGGCCAGCCTGAGATTACAGAGAGATCCAGGTCAATCTGAGCTAGAGAGACACCCTACCTTTAAAATACAAAACAAAATAAAAAATTGAGATAAACAGGGAGGATAGTCCTGGTGGCTGGATGGCATCAAATCTCAAGTGACAATGGCCCAAAATAAACCTCCCAACACAGCCAATCAAAAACCCTGAGTAGGGGGCTGAAGAAATGGCTTAGTAGTTAAGGTGTTTGCCTGCAAAGCCAAAGGACCCAGGTTTGATTCCCCAGGACCCACGTAAGCCAGATGCACAAGGAGCACATGCATCTGGAGTTAGTTTGCATTGGCTAGAGATCCTGGCGTGCCCATTCTCTGTCTCCTCTTCTCCCTCCTCCCCCCCCCCTGCAAATAAATAAATTTTTTTTAAAAAACCCTGAGTAGGGCTGGAGAAATGGCTTAGTGGTTAAGGTGCTTGCCTACAAAGCCAATGGACCCAGGTTTTATTCCCCAGGTTCCAAGTAAGCCAGATGCACAAGGGGGTGCATGCATCTGGAGTTTGTTTGCAGAGGCTGGAGGCCCTGGTGTGCCCATTCTCTCTCTCTCTCTCTCTCCCTCCCTCCCTCCCTCTCTCCTCACTTATTTCTTTCTCTCTCTCTCTTTCTCAAATAAAGAAAATTAAAAAAAAAAAAAAAACCCTGTGCACACCTTTAATCCCAGCACTTGGGAGGCAGAGGTAGGAGGATCACCTTGACTTTAAGGCCACCCTGAGAATACATAGTGAATTCCAGGTCAGCCTGGGCTAGAGCAAGACCCTATCTTGAAAATAAAAAAATAAATAAGACCTGAGTAGCTGGGCATGGTGGCACACACCTTTAGTCCCAGCACTCGGGAGGCAGATGTAGGAGGATGGCTGTGAGTTATAGCATGAATTCCAGGTCAGCCTGGGCTAGAGTGAGACCCTACCTTGAGAACATAAATAAATAATCAGAAAACAAAGGAGAGGACTGGAGGCCCGCTCCATGGGGTGGAATACATCCGACACTGAAAACTTAAAACAGGGGTAGTCATGAGCCCTAGGGGTGTAACATCTGCTGATGTCTGGAAAAATGTATATACTATGCTTATCAAACTGACCAGTAAGCACTTCTCTTAATATTTATACCCTTATATTAATGCTACTCTCACTTTGGGTAGAGAACCTTCTCTTTTTCGATGGCAGTGACCTTGGGACGACTCAGAAGGTATCATAGTGCTGGAAAGAAGTGACTGGAATACTGAGTCACATCTCGATCACACCTTCCAAGGCTCAGGGTCTAATGCAGAAGAGGTGGCGGAAAGGATGTAAGAGCCAAAGGAAGGGTAGGAATCCTTACAATGTGCTCCCTCCAGACACAAAATGGCCTGGATATCCATGACCTCATAGTGCCTAACACTACCTACACAAGACCATCATAAGAGGAGGAAAAGATCATGACATCAAAATGAAAGAGAGACTGATTGAGATGGGGAGGGGATATGATGGAGAATGGAGTTTCAAAGGGGAAAGTGGGGGGAGGGAGGGTAGCAACGTGGGATATTTTTTATAATCATGGAAAATGTTAATAGAAATTGAGAAAAGAAAAAAAAAGAGGAAAAGAAAAAAGAAAAAGAAAACAAAGGAGAGCCTAAGTGGTCGCTGTGGCCCACATCTGCAGTGCTAGCCCGCCGTGCTAGAGGCTGAGGCAGGAGGGTGGAGTAAGTCAGGAGTGCCAGCCCGACCGAGCAATGCAGTGAGACCATGGGTCTCAGGAAGAACAGAAAACAAAACCCAGGCTTGGAAATGCTAGCAATTCAAATTATTGTTTAAATACAGGCCAGCAACACCTTGCTACAAACACCTGGCTACAAAACTCTGTGAAGTTTGGCAAAAGCCAGCTCCTTAGGCTGGGATATACTCAGTAGCAGAGCACTCACCTGGGCTTGCGTCCTTAGTAACGGGAGTGGGGACAGAGCAGTGACACAAATCAAGAAGAAAAGGGTGACGTCCATACATAGTCACATACGTGGGAGAGCACCAGCCTCGTAATAACGGAACAATTATTGAACGAAAACACTCAACCATACTTTATCTACCAAACCTTAGCTGTGAGCGTGCCAGAGACCAGGCCCTAGCTCAGGTGACAGGATGGTAATTCAGGCTCCATCCTGTGAGACTGGATGATCTCAGAACCACTGGGCACTCTTGTGCCCTTCTGGACAACCTGATGCGAATGCCAGTGCCTTCCAGGTGTTCCACTCTACCCAAATAGCCCCCTTTCCCTACACCCTCCAAAGCCTTGGAAGCCCATGGGTCTTGCCACCGGCCTTTTGAGCACCCTGCTCACATACTCCAATGTCCAATGAGGCTCCTGGAACACCTTTGGGCCCTCAAGGTCTGCACAACACCCCACAGTTTCCAACCCACAGAATCTATGTTCCTTCCAAGGAGCCTTTTGCCCTCCCAGGTATCACACGAGACTGACTGGTGCAATGATCACCTCTGTTGCTAAAGCCAGAGGCCAGGGGTCCTCCTTACCCTTTCCTGGCCTGGTCTCCATCCCCAAGTACCCTCACGGACACCACTCTGAAAGCTGCTAGTCTTGTCTTGAGCTCCTGCTATCCAATGGCTATGCTGGGGACCTCAGTGAGACCTAGGCACATCCCAGTAGCTACCGTGACGACAGCAGAGAAGAAATCTGGGTGCAGGGAGAGCAGCAGCAATCCGGCTACAGCATGGACAGGGAGCAGTACAAGCCTCCTGACTTCTTTTGCACCCCCAGATCTCATCAGCAGTCTGATGCCCACGTACCACACTCAGGTTCCCTACAATGATCAAGGTAAGGACACAGCAAGCACCCACCACCCTGGCAGAAGGAACACCAAGCAAGGGCATCAAGGCTGATCAGGCAGCAGGCCAGAGGCGAAAGGCAGCCCCACGGGTCCCTTATCCCCACGAGGAGGGGACTCCACATCCTAGCCAGAGCACCCTGAAAGGGGCTGGTCAGCCAGGCCTCCCAGACCTAAGCCAACAACTTACAAGAACATCACAGCCAAGGCCAGAGGAGGCCAGGGGAAGGGCAGGGACCTCAACACACTGGGGGCAGGCAGAGGCCTATCGCATCCCGCAGCCTCAGGCTGAGCCCTCCTGTGCTTGCTGCTGTAGGACTTAACTCCATAGTCTGCAACAGAGGACAGGGGCTCCCAGCCTGGCCTGGCCTCTCTGCTACATCCTCTCCTTCTCCTCAGTGGATGGCCATGCCTGCGGGTGCGCCTCACTGAGCCCCACACATGCAGGCCTTCCTTTTCCTTTAGTCTGCTATGCAGATTAGACAGTGTGGGAAGGGGACAAGTCATGTCCTCACACTGCCACCTCTAAGGGGCCACCTAGCCTAGTGAAACCTCAGCCTCCCCTGTGAGTTATATCCACGGGTTCACACAAGCCACAGCCCCCATTCTGCAGCTACAAACAAGAGGCCCCAGACGAACTGGGGCCCAGACCAGCAGCCAAGCAGCCTCGGTTTCCTCCTCTGCCATGATGAGCAGCCTTGTTGCCTGCTCCCCAATCCAGATGCATGGTGGGATGTAGGAGCCAGTTGGAGCCCCCAAGGAAACATCTGCACATTCCAGACACATGTGATCAGCGGGTGGGCCAGTGCCAGCCCCCCCCCCCGCCCCTCCCTGTACTGGAAACAGGGCTCTGGCTCCAAGGGGACGCCTGTGGACATTATGTAACCCACTCCATGGGAGCCAGCCACCTCCCCCTCTGGCAGGCCAGGCCAGCACAGTAGGGAAGAGGCCTCCCACTCTCCCTCCAAGGGGGACCCCCAGAAACATACCCTCCCAGAACCAGGGCAGAGGGGGAAAGCAGCCACGGTGAAGGGCAGGGGACAGAGCCCTGAGGCTGGCCTCACTCCAGGTGCCTGTCAGCACTGAGGGGCTTTCCTTTCACAGTCCAGCAGTGGAGCGGTGTGAGTCCAATCCCCTTGCTGTGCTTTCATTCCCTTTGCTTTTTGTTCCCTTCTATTTATGGCAAGTGAGGCTGGCTTCCAGGGCCGGATATGATGTTTAAATTAATGAATTCAAGTTTAGGAGAGAGAGCTGAAGAAAAACACACTAAGCACACTGTCGGCAGGACGGGCAGGAGGCAGTCTCTCAACTACACCCACGCGGCTTTTCGAGGGAGAAGGGGCAAGGGAGACCACCAGACCCACCCTCACTCTGCACCCAAGGCCCATCTCCCACCTGGTTCCAAATCAGAGCTGGGCACAAGCAGCAGATGTGGGTGGGCTCAGAGGTAACAGGGAAAGGCTGCAGAAGCACCCATCTAAGAGCACATCAGCCAGGCTGGGACCCGAGGTGTAGAGCACCGTCCCAGGACGCACGGGGAGTCTGTCTGTCCTTAAAGAAGTCCTTTGTCACAGGTACTGAATCATCATCAGGATGAGATGCGGGGAGTGACATGGCCTGCCACACTGATCCTTCTGGGACCCACAGGAAATGACAGGGATCGGAGACTCGGGGCCTCAGAGCCTGAAGATCAGAGCAGTGCAGGTCCCACACTGAGGGGCGAAGCCCAGCTGTCCAGAGAGCTGCTCGCCTGCCCCAACATTAAGACCAGTGGGGGGCGCAGGGCTCATTGCCCCTCACCTACAGCTGTGCACTGGGTCACCAATTGAAGGCAAGGAAAGAACAGCCCTAGAGCCTCAGGCCTTCCTCTGGACCACTTCCTGGTGCCAACACAGTGAGCCAGGGCCACAGTGCATTGGCTGCTTAGGTCCTCTCACAGGCAGTGAAGGCCAGAGCTGCACCAGCTTCTCTCCACACAGAGATGCCCAGACTCACCAGGTGTGGTGGCGCACTTGAAAGGCAGAGGTAGGAGGATCGCTGTGAGTTCAAGGCCAGCCTGGCTAAAGAAAGAAAGGAAGGAAGGGAGGGAGGGGGAAAGAAAAGAAAAAAGAGAAAGAGAAAAAAATCCCCAGACTCAGGAAGCCTGCCCTCCTCCCCCATACCACCTGAGGCACCCAGGGGCAGCCAGCGCGTCCAGGCTGTGTTGAGGGGTGGGAGTGGGCAGGCAGGGCTGAGCTTGAACTTGGCTTTCCAGAGGCCTCAGTCCAGCTGGCAGTCCCATCACCGTCACTTGGGGGTCAAACATGGTGAATGGCATGAACCAGCCTGACCCCAGAGCTACGAACCAGGGGGACTCAGGACCCTCAAGGCCTCTCTACTCCCTCAGCTGAGGAGGAGCTGGCTTCTGTCCCTGTTCTCAAGGTGTCCTCACGGGATGCAACCAGCCTGCCAAGCACCAGGCTGCTCGAGTGGGAGACACCAAACGTGCCAGGGCTGGGCCCATGGAGTGTCAGTGAAAGCTCTGTCCACCTCAGCCCTCCCGTGCACCCCTCTCCCTGGCACTGCTGCCTAGGCATCGTGGGGCCTCCTAAGAGAAAAAGACAGCTACCACGCCAGAAAGAACAAGGCGTTCTGAGAAAGGACATGAGCTGCATTTTCCAGCTGCGTCTTGTCCTGCAGGGAGACATGCTTACACCCTGTGGCGCCCACGCACAGCCAGCTGGAGCCGCACTGGCAGCTGAGGCAGGCCAGGCCCGAGCTCCGAGCCCAGACAGCCGCCACCCCAGACAGCAGCAGAAGCGGGATGTTTTCGTTACAGTGCTAGGCGGGTCTGCCGTCTGGGCTCCTGCTGCTGCTGTTGGCCACTGCAATGTTTTGGCCACCACAATGTTCCGGAAAGGAAAATGTGTCTCCATACAAAATGGCTTCCTCAGTTGAAACCCAACCACAGCCAGGGTTTCCCCTCAGGAGCTGGGGTCACCATATTCTCTGCCCTCTTGACAGAGGCACCCTGGGGTAGGAAAGCCAAGGCAACAGCAGGTGGCCTCCTCATCCCTAGGAAAACCAAGGCAACACTGGCACGGGCAGGACCACACCTGACAGCAGTGGCTCAAAGGGAGTCACAAGATGGTGGCCAGAGACACCAGGTCACAGCTAGCAGGACAGACAAGAGAAGGCTCCACAAGAAGCCCAGAGCGGAGTGGTGGCACACGCCTTTAATCCCAGCACTCGGGAGGCAGAGGTAGGAGGATCACTGTCAGTTCGAGGCCACCCTGAGACTACATAGTGAATTCCAGGTCAGCCTGGGCTAGAGTGAGACCCTCCCTGGGGGGGAAAAACATGAAGGCAGGAGGATCAGGAGGAGTTTAATACATAGTGAGTTCAAGAATACACTAGGCTACATGAGAAGGCCTCAAAAAAATAAATAAATAAAAAGGCACTTGCATGCAGAACCTACCAGGGTTCAATTACCAATACCCACAGAAAGCCAGATGCACAAACTGACACATGCATCTGGAGTTCGTTTGCAGCGGCCAGAGGGCCTGGCGCGCCATTTTCATTGTCATTCTCTCCCCACCTCCCCTCTCTCAGCTTGCAACTAAATGAATAAAACATATTTTCCGGGCATGGTGGTTCATGCCTTTAATCCCACCACTTGGGAGGCAGAGGTAGGAGGACTGCCATGAGTTCAAGGTCAGCCTAAGCTGGAGTGAAACCCTACCTTGAAAAAACAACCAAGCAAACAAACAAACAAAAAACATATTTTAGGGCTGGAAAGATGGCTTAGTGGTTAAGGCGCTTGCCTGTGATGCCTACGGAACCAGGTTCAATTCTCCAGTACCCATGTAAGCCAGATGCACAAAGTGGTGCATGTGTCTGCACTTCGTTTGCAATGGCTAGAGACCCTGGAATGCCCATTCTCTCTCTTTCAAATAAATATTTATTTGAGAGGGAGAAAAAGGCAGAGAGAGAGAGAGAGAGAGAGAGAGAGAATGGGTGCACCAGGAATTCCAGCCACTGCACAGTAACTCCAGACACACGTGCCACCTTGTGCATCTGCCTCACATGGGTCCTTTGGCTTCGCGGGCAAGCGCCTTAACTGCTAAGCCATCTCTCCTGCCCCCAAATAAATAAAATATCTTAAAAATAAAACATGGGGGTGGTGGTGCATGTGTCTGGAGTTCGTTTACAGTGGCTAGAGGGCCAGGTACACCCAGATTCTCTCTCTCTCTCCCCATCCGGCTCTCTGCCTCAAATAAAAAAAAAAACCTTTTTTTCAATAATAATAAAACCAAGGGGTGGGGATGGCTCAGCAGTTAAATGTACTTGCTTGCAAAGCCTACCCATCTGGGTTTGATTCCCCAGTACCCATGTAAACTCAGACACACAAAATAGCCCGTGGATCTGGAGTTCATGCGCAGTAGCAAGAGGTTTTGGTATGCCCATTCTCTCTCTCAAACAAATAAAAATACATAAACAAATGTAAATTTAATTTAATTTAAAAAATACAAAAAGGGAGCTGGGTGTGGTGCCACAGGCAGAGGTAGGAGGATCGCCTTGATTTGGGGGCCAGCCTGAGACTATCTAGTGAATTCCAGGTCAGCCTGAGCTAGAGCGAGACACTACCTTGGGGGGGGGGAACAAAGGGGGCGAAGGGAGGGCTGAAGAGATGGCTCAGCGGTTAAAGCATTTGCTGGGGAAAAATAAAAAAGCATTTGTTGGCAAAGTTTGCTTATCTGGGTTCAACTCCCCAGTACCCATGTAAAGCTGGGTGTACAAAATGGCTCCTACATCTAGAGTTCCTTTGTGGTGGCAAGAAGCCCTGGCACGCCCATACCCTCTATGCTTGCAAATTACCAAAGTAAAAAACGACAGGAAAACGGAGTGTGGAGTCCCATGCCTATAACCCTAGCACTGAGGAAGCGGAAACAGGATTACACTGTGACAACCTGCCTCACAAACAAGAAAAACCTAGAGAGAGCTCAGCACACACAGTGCGGCTTGTGCTCCTGGTGCTTTGGGACTCTGAGGCAGGAGGATAACATGAACCCATTCAAGACCAGCCTGAGCAGGAGGAATGCGCCAGGTCTCATAAATCCTCACAGTCCCTGCCTTGAAAGCATCTTTCAGGTTAGCTCAAGAAGGCATTTGCGGGCTAGAGAGATGGCTCAGTGGTTAAGGCACATGCCTGCAAAGCCTAAGGACCCAGGTTTGATTCCCCAGTATACATGTAAAGCCAGATACTCAAAGTGGTACATGTGTCTGGAGTTTGTTTGCAGTGGCTAGAGGCCCTGGCATGTCCATTTTGTCTCTCTTCTATCTCTCCCTGTTTGCAAATAAATAAAATATATTTTTATAAAAGGGGGGTGGGCATAGTGGCACACACCTTTAATCCCAGCACTTGTGAGGCAGAGGTAGGAGGATCTGTGTGAGTTCAAGACCACACTGGGACTACATAATGAATTCCCAGATCAGCCTGGGATAGAGCAAGACCCTATCTCGAAAAACCACCCCTCCCAAAAAAAAATCTCACCCTAGGGCTGGACAGACGCTTAGCGGTTGAGGCGCTTGTCTTTGAAGCCTAAGGACCCAGGTTCAATTACCCACTACCCACAGAAGCCAAATGCACAAGGTGGTACATGTGTCTGGATTTTATCTGCAGTGCCTGGAAGCCCTCGCTTCCATTCTCTGTCTCTCTTCTCTCTCTCTGCTTGCAAACAAATAAAATAAAATAAAATAAATGGGCTGGGTATGGTGGCACACACCTTTCCCAGCACTTGGGAGGCAGAGGTAGGAGGATCGCCAAGAGTTCAAGGCCACCCTGAGACTTCATAGTGAATTCTAGGTCAGCCTAGGCTAGAATAAAACCCTACCTTGAAAAACCAAAAAAGAAGGCTTCTGGATTTCTTTTTTTTTTTTTTTTTGGTTTTTCGAGGTAGGGTCTCACTCTAGCCCAGGCTGACCTGGAATTCACTATGGAGTCTCAGGGTGGCCTCGAACTCACGGCGATCCTCCTACCTCTGCCTCCCGAGTGCTGGGATTAAAGGCGTGCGCCACCACGCCCGGCTGGCTTCTGGATTTCTGGCCTCCTTGAACTGTGTGATGAGGTACACAGAAAGAACCTCCCATCTGCACAGCATCTGTTCTGGGCACAAGTCCCATGCTCAGGCTCTGGCGTCCTGTCTGCCCTGTAGGTCCTGATGTACATCTCGTGGTGGCTGGTACTTGAGGACAAGGACACAGTTCCCAGAGACCATTGAGAAGCCAGGTTGGAGCCCACCTGAATGGTGGCATGGTTACTATGGCTACCGGTGCCTAAGCTAGTCCATACACTATAGATCTTTACTTCTGAGACCTCACAACCCCTAAGGTGCATCACCTCACAGTGCCCACTTTACAGGCAAGAAAACCGAGGCTCAGAAAGGCTAAGTGACTAGCTAGGGTCACACCAGAAGTAGAAGAGCTGGAACGTAAACCTACATGTGACACCAGGGCCCCGTGAATCCCTCCAGAAACTAAAAGGAACTAAGGAGCGGGTATGAGGTTCCCCCAGGAGGAGCCCATGGGGAAACTGTGCAGAAAGGGCCTTAGCAACCCACTGGTCCTTCTTCAAGTCCTTCAAACATCTCGGGCCCACACAGGGAGGCCCCATCACTACCTCTACTTACCATCTATGAACCACACCTGAGTGGAGTTTTGAAGAGTCTGCCTTGGAGAACAGCGGGACCCTAACTCCTCTGCAGGGATACACCAGTGGTGTGACCCTACGAAGTACCTCATCCTCTACAAGCCTCAGTTTCTTGTCTATATAATGGAACCAAGAATGGCTTCAATCACACACCACCACAGAGAGGCCCCATGAGATACAGAACACCACTGAGGAGGGAGCACAGGAGGGAGGGAGGGGAAATGCATCTCCTGGGTACTTTCCAGGGATTTTTTCTTATTTTTTTCAAGATTTATTTTTATTTCTTTATTTATTTCAAACAGAAAGAGGGAGGAGAGAGAGACACAGAGAGAGAATGGGAGCATCAGGGCCCCTAGCCACTGCAAACGAACTCCAGACATGTGCCATCTTGTGCATCTGGCTTACGTGGGACCTGCAGAATCACACCTGGGTCCTTAGGCTTCACAGGCAAGCACCTTAACTGCTAAGTCATCTCTCCAGCCCAATTTCTTCTTCGTTTGAAACAGAGTTCTTCCTATGTAGATCAGGCTGGCCCCAAACCTGCAATGACCTCTTACCTCTGTTGGGATTATAGGTATGGCCACCATGTCTGACCTCCCTTGAACTTTTATTTAAAAATAATTTTACTTATTTATTATTTGAGAGAGAGAGAGAAAGAATGGGCATGCCAGGGCCTCCAGCCACTGCAACTGAACTCCAGATGCATGCGTCACCATGTGCATCTGGCTTACATGGGTCCTGGGAAATTGAACCTGGGTTCTTAGGTTTTGCAGGCAAGAGCCTTAACTGCTAAGCCATCTCTCCAGCCCTTTTAAAAAAAATATTTAATGATTTGAGAGAGAAAAAGGCAGATAGAGACAGTGGGTGCACCAGGGCCTCCAGCCACTACAAACAAACTCCAGATGCATGTGTCACCTTGTGCATCTGGCTTAAATGGGTTCTGGGGAATTGAACTTGGGTCCTTAGGATTCATAGGCAAGAGCCTTAACAGCTAAGCCATTTCTCCAGCACCCGCCCCCCCCCCCTTTATTTTAAAGGTAGGGTCTCACTCTAGCCCAGACTGACCTGGAATTCAAAATGTAGTACCAAATTGGGACTGACAGTGATCTTAACTTTGCCTCCCAAGTGCTGGGATTAAAGGCATGTGCCACTATGCCAGGATTTTTTTGGGTTTTTGTTTGTTTTTTCTTGGGACTTTTTTTTTTAATTCAGCTACAAAAAATAATTTTTTTCAAGCCGGGCATGGTGGCGCACGCCTTTGATCCCAGCACTGGGGAAGCATAGGCAGGAGGAACGTCATGAGTTTGAGGCCACCCTGAGACTACATAGTGAATTCCAGGTCAGCCTGGACTACAGTAAGACCCTACCTCGAAAAACCAAAATAAATAAATAAACAAACAAAAGTAAATACATAAAGTGATTTTTTCAACCAGCCCCACTAGCACAGACCTCCCTTCTCACCATGCACAGCTGGCCCAGCCCACAGGATCTCACTGCAAAGGACCAGGAAAGAAGTTTCTTTTTTCAGATGGTGGTGACTACCAGGAAGATTCAAAGCATCCAAATACTGAGAAATTAGAGCCGGGCGTGGTGGCACATGCCTTTAATCCCAGCACTTCAAGGCAGACGTAGGAGGAGTTTAACCATGAGTTTAAGGCCAGCCTGATACTACATAGTGAATTCCAGGCCAGTCTGGGCTAGAATGAGACCCTACCTCATAAAAAAGAGAGAGAGAGAGACTAGTTGGAAAGAAGAAGGGGTTCAGTGATAGTGAAGGGGGTACAAAGAAGTGCTGTAGAAAGGGATTATGATCAGGAGACACTGCTATATGAATTGAGGTTGTCAATAAAAACTTTTTAAAATTCAGCTACTGGGGCTGGAGAGATGACAGCAGTTAAGGTGCTTGTTTGGGAAGCTAAAGAACCCAGTTCGATTCCCCCGTACCCACAGAAACCAGATGAACAAGGTGGCGCATATGTCTGAGTTCGTTTGCAGTGGCTACAGGCCCTAGCATGCCCATTCTCTATCTACCTCTTGCTCTTTTTTTCAAATAAATAAATCACACACACACATACACATACATATATTATTCTTTTAATTAGCTACAAACCCACTGTGGTAGTACACGCCTTTAATCGCAACACTTGAGAGACAGATGTAGGAGGAGGGTCGTCGTGAGTTCGTGGCCACCCTAAGACTATACAGTGAATTCCAGGTCAGCCTGGGCTACAGT
Organism: Dipus sagitta; assembly: GCA_036346955.1. Classification (NCBI taxonomy): domain Eukaryota; kingdom Metazoa; phylum Chordata; class Mammalia; order Rodentia; family Dipodidae; genus Dipus; species Dipus sagitta. The sequence goes on along the minus strand of CM070781.1, from coordinate 111,020,675 downwards.
GAGACCCTACCTGGGAAAAAAAAAGCACGCGCCAAGGCTGCAGGGATGGCTTAGCAGTTAAGGCATTTGTCTGCAATGCCAAAGGATCCAGGTTCGATTCGCCAGGACCCACATAAGCCATATGCACAAGGGGGCACATACGTCTGGAGTTTGTCTACAGTTGCTAGAGCCCTGGCCTGCCCATTCTCTCTCTCTCCCTCTATTTTCTCCCTCTTTATCTCTGTCAAACAAATAAATAATAATAATAAAGTATGCACCACCACACCAACTAAATTCTTTAAAAAAAAAATTAAGTCAGGGTCTCACTCTGTAGCACAGGCTGGCCACGAAATTACAGCAATCCTCCTGTCTGAGAATCCTCAGTAATGGAATCACAGTTGTGAGTCACCATGTCTACACATCCCTGTCCTTTTTTTTTTTTTTTTCTTTTAAAGATTTAAAGAGACTTTATTAGATTAAGAGAAGGAAAGAGGAGCTGGGCAGTGGTGGCTCATGCCCTTAATCCCAGCACTCGGGAGGCAAAGATAGGAGGATCGCAGTGAGTTCAAGGCCACCCTGAGACTACATAGTGAATTCCAGGTCAGCCTGAGCTAGAGCGAGACCCTACCTCAAAAAAACAAAAAAACAAAACAAAAAAAAAAAAAAAGAGAGAGAGAGAGAAAGAAGGAAAAAGACAGGAAGGTACAGAGAGCTCCTGCCATGTGGAAGACAGGAGGGGTACACAACCCCTGTGGGAGCAGGGCCCCCTAGTCTCAGGCTGCGACAAGGGAATTTACCAGAGCAGAGACCTGGAGGTTCAGGAGTCAAGAGAGAGCCCTGTCTTTTTGTTGTTGTTGTTTGTTTGTTTGGTTTGGTTTGGTTTTGGTTTTCCGAGGTAGGGTCTCACTCTGGCCCAGGCTGACCTGGAATTCACTATGTAGTCTCAGGGTGGCCTCGAACTCACAGCGATCCACCTACCTCTGCCTCCCAAGTGCTGGAATTAAAGGCGTGTGCTACCACACACGGCTAGCCCTGTCTTTTTGATAATGGGATAGATGTGAAGTGTTGTCTCATTGTAGGTTTTTCTTTTCCTTTAGAGATAAAGAATCTAGCTAATGTAGCTCAGAGTGGCCTTGAATTTAAGATTATCCAGGCCAACATCAACAGCACACGTCACCAAGGAAGTTGTTTTCAAAGCAACCCAGGCTGAAGGCGCTCACCCTCACACCTAGTGGCGCGTGGGCACCCAGGAGAACACTCTTCAGCACCGTGAGGAACATGCTGCCTGACAACCACTCACCACAGAGGCTGCAGGGCTCACCAGACCCAACGTGCTGAGGGTGCTGGGCTTGGCGGTGCGCATGTGTAGTCCCAGCAGTCAGGAGACCGATGTAGGAGGATCGGAAGTTCAAGGCCAAGTTGTGGTGGTGCACGCCTTGGATCCCAGCACTCGGGAGGCAGAGGCAGGAGGATTGTTGAGTTTGAGGTTAGCCTGGGACTACAGAGTGAGTTCCAAGGCAGCCTGGGCGAGACTGAGACCCTGGGGGGGGGGGCGCAGGTGGGAGAGCTGGAGAAATTGCTCAGTGGTTAAAGGCACTTGTTTGCAAAGCATAAAGCCCCAGGTTCAATTCCCTAGTACCCACCTAAAGCCAGATGAACAAAGTGGCACATACATATAATTTGTCTGCAGTGGCAGAAGGCCCTGATGCCTGATGTACCATGCTATTCTCTCCTTGCAAATAAATAAACAAAATATTGTTTTCCCAAAAAGATACCTGGTGCCTGCAAAGCCTAAGGACCCAGGTATGATTCCCCAGTACCCACATAAGCCAGATGCACAAGCTGGCACATGTCTGGAGTTCATTTGCAGTAAATGGAGGCCCTGGCATGCTCATATTCATTCTCTCTCTCCTTCTCCCTCTCGAATAATAAAAATAAATAAAATGTTTTTTGAAAAAGAAAAAAAAAACGATAGCTGGGTGTGATGGCACACACATTTAATCTCAGCACTCAGGAGGCAGAGGAAGGAAGACTCCTGTGAGTTCAAGGCCACCCTGAGACTGAATTTCAGGTCAGCCTGGGCTACAGTGAGACCCTACCTCAAAAAACTACAACAAAAGTGAAGCCGGGCATGGTGGTGCACGGCTTTAATCCCAGAATTTGGGAGGCAGAGGTAGGAGGATCACCGTGAGTTCAAGGCCACCCTGAGACTACATAGTGAATTCCAGGTCAGCCTGGACTAGAGTGAGACCCTACCTTGAAAAAAAAAAAAAAAAGTGAAAACTTTGCCAGTAATGTCACCTTTTCCAAGCAGCAACATGATTTCAAAGCAGGAAGCATTGGGCAGCTCTGTTCTGCCTCACCTCAGTAGGGCCAGAGGCACAGATGAAGGAACCTGGTGATAAGCCAAGTCCTGGGACATCTCAAGCCCCACCTGGGAGGCTCTGTCTGGCTCTAGCCTCTCCCAGCTCAGCCCTTCTCCTAGAGAAGACCCACCTAGGTCCCCAGGAGTTGTCGGGGTTGACAACCCACTGAACAAAGACTGGACCAGCAAGAGAGCGGTCTCAACACCTCCCCTAAAGCCCCAATTTCCTATGGTTTCCCCACACAGTCCTCCATCTTCCAAAGGATGTGGAGTTGTTTTTCTCACCCACCTGCCCTGAGGTCACCCTGAAGAAGCATCCCACAGGGTAAGAGGCAAACACCCCAGGAATCCTTCCAGATTCAGCTACCAGCTCTCAGAAAAACCCAGGGCGCTGCAGGCCCTGGTCCTTTACTTACTGGACAGCTCCTGGGGGGCCAGCAGAGGCTGGGGAGTAGAAACCAAGAAACACCTGGCTTGAACCTCAGAGCTACCAGCCAACACAGACAAAGGTGCCCTCACCCACAGTATCCAGAAACAAAGGGTGCGGTGGGTCTGACGCAATTTTCTAGGCCCTGCTGGCAGGCAGGAGGGGGCCCATCTCCAGAGGCAGCTGCGCCACAGTCAAGGACCACAATGACAGATTCCCAAGAACGTGGGGCTCCCGATTAAAGGTGGCAGAAAATGTAGGAGTCAACCAAGGAAGAGCATTATAAAACCCAGTGTCAGGGGCTTTACCCTGCTCCTACCCTTCTCATGGGCAGGAGCACTCTCCCCTTTCCTTCTCTTAATCTAGGTAAGATCCCTGTAAACCCTTAAAAAAAAAAAAAAGAAAGAAAGAAAGAAAGGAAGGAAGGAAGGAAGGCAGGAAGGCAGGCAGGCAGGGCCCATCCTAGGTCTCACAGGCCTGAGGATGTAATAAAGTCTCCAGGGGAGTCAAGCAGTGGATCTTAGGACTGAAGTGCCCAGGAAACCCAAGCAGCTGCGATCAGCAGGCCCTAAGACAAGCCTTCTCTTCTGTACTCTCCATTCAACCCTAGGTTCCCCCAGTACCAACCCTACGGTCTATTCCATGTCTATTCCACGATACCTTAAGTAAGTTACAACACGGTTTCGGGGCCTGTAAAACGAGTGTTGACTGCGCTCACACAACCCTCCCGCCCCGAGGTGTCATTATCAAGAGCTTGGCAAAGCCTGGCTCAAGGCAACTCCTCAATGACAGTGCCTGTTACTGCCACTTCCAGAATGCGGAGCTGACAAGGAAGGTCTCCCATGCCACTTAACCCCTCCTGGCAATCTCCCCACCCCACCCCCAGGGATATGTTCCCAGGATAGAGCAGCCCCACCTGGGGCCTACTCCCTCCATGTCCCCTAGCCCTGCAAGCCAACGCATGTGGCCCACCCAAGTCCAGCCAAGCAGGCCGCTGGGCCCACCCCCTCGCCCCTCCTTACATCAGCGACTATGCTTACAATACGGATCAAGTCCCCAGGACGCCAGCCCTGACCTCCTGGAAAGAAATCCCAGCCCCTGGGGTGCGTCTCAATTCGTCTCTAATTAGTCCTTAATTAGTTTATTTTTCTCGACATCCCGTGACCTCTCTTCCCACTCTCCGCCCCCGCACTCCCCACACGCTATCATCAGCCCGCGTCTGCGGAGCCCCTGCGGAGAGGGACGTCCAGTTTGCACCGAAACCGGGAATTCTGGCCATCCCTGCAGCCACGCCGGCCGCGCTCCAAGGTTTTCCTTATGGAGTCGGGCCAACACCCCCGCCGGAGCCTCGCCCTGGGAGCGGCCTAGCGGCCCGAGGCCCGCACCGCGCCTACGCCCTTCCGCCAGCCCGCCGTGCGCGGCTCCGGGAGCGAGAGTCCCCGTACGCCTCGGCCGCGCCGCGATGCTCCGAGGCCCGTCCTCCTCCTCCCCGTCCGTCCTCCCGGCCCCGGCCCCGGCCCCGGCCCGGCGCGCTAACTCACAGCGCCGTGGCGTCCGCGGGGATGCGCAGCTCAGGCCCGAGAGCCCGCAGCCCGCCGCGCGAGCAGTTGACCGTGCAGGCGGCGCCGGGCGTCGCGGCGCACAGGCAGGGCGGTGCGCAGGGCCCGCAGCCGCGCCCGGGCTCCCCTCGCCAGCGCCCCGAGCCACAGGCCCAGGCCCAGGGCCAGCGCCAGGCGGGCGGGCGCGCCGGGCGGCATCGTCAGCGCAGCGCGCGCATGGCCCCGGCTCCCCGAGGCCCCGCGCGCCCGCGGCCGCAGCTCAGGACGGGCCCGCGGACGGCATGGCTGCGGGCGGCGCGGGGCTGGATCGGGCCTCGCCTCTCCGGGATGCGCGACAGCCACTCAGCGATCTCAGGCAGGCCGCAGCTCCGAGCGTCCGCCGCCCGCTAGCGCACCCCAACCGCACTGCGGGCCGGGCCCGGGCTCCTCCTCCTCCTCCTCCCCACGGCGTCTCAGGCTCCGCCCCCCGCGAGCCCGCGTGTCCGCCGTGGGAGGGACACGCTCCGCCCCCTGCTCTGCAGTCTGCGCCGTGGGCGCGCCCGCGGGACGGAAGGGACGGCTGCAGCCCTCCGCACCGGAGCGTCCACCGCGGGCTCCCGCCCCCTCCCTCCCTCCACCGCCCGTCGCCCCGCCGCAGCGCGCGTGGGCGGGATGCGCTCGGGCTCCGCCCCGTGGGCGCCGCCGCCCGCGGGCGGTGCTAGACCGGAGGACGTCTGGATACTGGGCCCCGCCTCCCTCGGCCCTTCCTGTGCGCCGGTCCCCCGGGCTGCTGCGGCCTCCCGGGGACGTCTGCCCGCCTCTCGGCTTGCTGGCCGCCATCCAGTCCAAAGTAACGCGAAAAGCACCCACGCTCCTAACTGCCGCGGCCTACGGATTGCTGGGGATACCGCAGGACCCCAGCCCTGGACTGCAACGGGCGACCATAAATGCGTATGACGTCATCCCGCGGAGCTCGGAGAAGGAGCGCTGCCGCAGTGCAGGGAGGCTGTGGTCCCCGCGCACTCCCGCTTCAGCGTGTGCATGCTGCGTCTCTGCCAGGGGGCACAGGAGTGAAGACAAAACCAACCCAACAAACACCACGGATAAAGCTTGAAAACAAGCTTAGATGCCGTGCACCAAGAACCACACGTTCTGAGCATCCGTGTCCAGGAAATAATATTCAGACCAGGCAAACCCACAGCCGTTGAGGGCGTCAAGGGCTGGAGGGAACAGTGAGAGGCGACTGATGATAGGTGAGGATTTCTTTGGGGACGAAAAAGCACGTCCTCGAATTAGTTGTAGTGACTGCACAGCCTTTTTAAATACACTAAAAAAGCCGCTTGGGGTTGGAAAATGGCTCAGCGGTTAAAGGCGCTTGCTTGCAAAGCCTGACGACCGAAGTTCGATTTCCAAGCTGCCCATAGCTGGACGCAAAAAGAGTGCAAGTGTCTGGCGTTCCTTAGCAGTGGCAAGAGGTCCGGGAGCGCCGATTAAGGGTGAGGGGTATAAAACCTGGCAAAATGGCTAATGCTTGTAATCCCAGACCTTGAGAGGCAGAGGCAGGTAGAGGATATCGAGTTGGAAGCCAGTCTGATCTAGATAGCAACTTCCAGATCATCCAGAGCTACATAAAGACCTTGTATCAAAAAATACAACTTTAGGGCTGGAGAGATGGCTTAGCGGTTAAGCGCTTGTCTGTGAAGCCTAAGGACCCCAGTTCGGTGCTCGATTCCCCAGGACCCACGTTAGCCAGATGCACAAGGGGGCACACGCGTCTGGAGTTCGTTTGCAGTGGCTGGAAGCCCTGGCGAGCCCATTCTCTCTCTATATATATCTGCCTCTTTCTCTCTGTCTGTTGCTCTCAAATAAATTAATTAATTAAAAAAATACAACTTTATTGAGCCGGGTGTGGTGGCGCATGCCTTTAAGCACTTGAGAGAATGAGATAGGAGGATCGCTGTGAGTTCGAGGCCACTCTGAGACTACATAGTGAATTCCAGGTCAGCCTGAGCTAGAGTGAGACCCTACCTCAAAAACAAAAAAAAGGCCGGGACATGGTGGTGCACGCCTTTAATCCCAGCACTCGGGAGGCAGAGGTAGGATTGCCATGAGTTCGAGGCCACCCTGAAACTACATAGTGAATTCCAGGTCAGCCTGAGCTAGAGTGAAACACTACCTCGAAAAAAAAATAATAATACAACTTTAGGGGGCCTGGAAAGATGGCTTAGCCATTAAGGTGCTTGCCTACAAAGCCAAAGGACCCAAGTTCAACTTCCCAGGACCCACGTAATCCAGATGCACAAGGGAGAGCAGGCATCTGGAGTTCGTTTGCAGTGGCTGGAGACCCTGGCATGCCCATTCTCTCTCTTTCCCCCTGCCTATTTCTTTATCTCTCTCTACCTATTTCTGTATCTCTCTCTCTCTCTCTCTCTCTTCTTTCTCAAATAAATAAAAAGCCAGACGTGGTGGCGCACGCCTTTAATCCCAGCATTCGGGAGGCAGAGGTAGGAGGATTGCCATGAGTTCAAGGCCACCCTGAGACTACATAGTTAATTCCAGGTCAGCCTGAGCCAGAGTGAGACTCTACCTTGAAAAACCAAATAAATAAATAAATAAAAATTAAAAATACAACTTTAATAGTGAGTTGTTGGCCAGGGAGGTACCTGTTGCCTCCAAAACATTACAGGCTATTGCCAAGGCCCTTGGTGTCCCAAGAGAAACAGAAGGTAAGACCCTATTGCTGAAGACTTCACATGCCTGGGCAGCAAGGTCACTGAGAAATCAAGCTGGGGCTGAGCTGAAAACTGCATGCAGCCCTATGGGAGACAGAAGTCATCAGGTGAAAACAATGGACACTGGAATCCTCTACTTTGGCCAGCCAGGCCAAATGACCAAACAGGTGCAATGGTGACATGTCTGCTCTAGGGGAAACCAACTGCTCTCTACTTGGACTGGAGGCCCACTGTGTGGGAGGGAATACATACCTTGAAAACCTAATCAAAAGCCTATGGCAGGGGAGGTCATGAGCCTTAGGGGTATATTGCCTGCTCTTGTCTGGTTAAATGTATATATTATGCTCACCAAACTGCCCAGTAAGCACTACACTTCATATTCATATATTAATGCTACTCTCACTTTTGGTTAGAGAAGCTTCTCTTTTCAGATAGCAGTGACTACTGAGATGACCCAAAAGGCAACATAGTGCTGAGAAGAAGTGATGGAGGAGTGTCCAGCATTGAAACATCTCTATCACAGCCTCCAAGGATCAGGGTCCATTGCAGAAGAGGTGGCGGAAAGGATGTAAGAGCCAAAGGAAGAGTAGGACTCCTTACAATGCAACTGTCCAGACAGAAATTGGCCCCGATACCTACAACCTCGCAGTACCTAGCAATACCTTCACAAGACCCTCATAATAGGAAAAAAAGACGATGACATCAAAATAAAAGAGAGACTAATGGAGTGAGGGAGGGGATATGATAGAGCGTGGAGTTGTGAAGGGGAAGTGGGGGAGGGGAAGGAATTATCTTGGTTTATTGTCTGTAAGTATTGAAGTTGTCAATAATCAAATTATACATTAAAAAAATACAACTTTAAGCTGGACATGGTGGCACACGCCTTTTATCCCAGCACTGGGGAGGCAGAGGTAGGAAGATCACCAAGAGTTTGGAGCCACCCTGAAACTACATAGTGAATTTCAGGTTAGCCTGAGCTAGAGCAAAACCCTACCTTGAAAAAACAAAATAATAATAATACAACTTTAAAAATATTGTATTTATTATTTATTCAAGAGAAAGAGGCAGATAGAGAGAGGGAGAGAGAATGAGAAGGAATGGGCACGCTAGGGCCTCCAGCCCCTGCAAACGAATTCCACATGCATGCACTACCTTGTGCATCTGGCCTATGTGGGTACTGGGGAATCAAACCTGGGTCATTAGGCTTCACAGGCAAGCACCTAAAGCACTAAGCCATCTCCCCAGCTCAGAAATATGATTTGAACACAGTTGAACCACTGAGAAATCTCTCCAGCCCCAGTATCTTAATTTTTTGTTTTGTACTAGTTTTGGTTTTGGTTTTTTTTGAGACCAGGTCTCACTCATGTTGGTCAAACTGGCCTTAAATTCGCCACCCTCCTGCCTCAGCCTTCATGCTGAGATTATAGGTGTGAGTCACCATGCTGAGTTCATTTGTTTGTGCATGTGTGTGTGTGGTGTGTGCGTGTGTGCTGATGTGTGTGCCCTATGTATGTGCACGCAGAAGCCTGAGAAGAACTTCGGATGTTGTGGTTACCTTTGGGTTGCTGAGACAAAACACCAGACTAAGGATTTATTTTGGCTTAAAGTTGCAGGGAGAAGCTTCATGATGGCAGGGAAAGCATGCCATGACCAGAGGGTGGACGTCACTTCTGCTATAGCAGGTGAAAAATAGCAACAAGAAAGTGACCCCAGGGCTGGGGAGATGGCTCAACAGTTAAGGTGCTCACCTGCAAAGCCTAACAACCTGGGTTCAATTCCCCAGAACCCACATAAAGCCAGATGCACACAGGGCCACATGTATCTGGAGTTTGTTTGCAGCCCTGGAGCATCCGTTTTCTCTCTGCCTCTCTTCTCTCTCTTTCTCTTCTTGCAAATAAGTAAATAAAAATATTTTTGCTCGACATGGTGGCTCATGCCTTTAATCTCAACACTCAGGAGGCAGAGGTAGGAAAATCGTCATGAATTCAAGGCCACCCTAAGTCTCAAAACACATGTGATTCAAACCATTACAGATGGCAGGCTGTGTCCTTGAGGTCAAATGACCCAGGAGCAAGCCAAAACCTCAACAGCCAGATGCCCAGGCTGAGGAAGGGAAGTAGTCCATGCTCAGGTTCAACTCCCTACCAGGCATGGAGAGCAGACTTGTGTTCGCTGCAGGGAGGAACTTCTAGCCTAATGGAGACCGAATATCCATAGAGTACGGAGCTGTAGGTGGAGAGTGTTCCAGAAACAGTTTGGAAACACTGGCAGTTTGGGCCCAAGCCAAGACTGTGGTAAGGAAGGGCTGGGCGTGGTGTTACGTGCCTTTAGTCCCAGCATCTGGGAAGCAGAGGTGGAAGGAACTTGGGAGAATTGCTACGAGTTCGAGGCCAGCCTGGGACTACAGAATAAGTTCCAGGTCAGCCTGGGCTAGAGTGAGACACTATCTGGAAAAAAAAACAAACAAAGAAACAAACAGACAAACAAAAATAATGTAGGGGGGCTGGAGAGATGGCTTAGCGGTTAAGGCTTTTGCCTGCAAAGCCAAAGGATCCTGGTTTGACTCCCCAGGACCCACATAAACCAGATGCACAAGGGGGCGCATGCGTCTGGAGTTCGTTTGCAGTGGCTGGAGGCCCTGGTGTGCCCTTTCTCTCTTTCTCTCTCTCAAATAAATAAATAAATAAATAAATAAATTTTTAAATTATTGGGGGTGAGCTGGGAGTGGTAGCGCACACCTTTAATCCCAGCACTGTGGAGGCAAAGGTAGGAGAATAGCTGTGAGTTCGAGGCCATCCTGGAACTACAGCATAAGTGGCCAGGTCAGCCTGGGCTAGAGTAAGACCCTACCTCAAAAAAAAAAAAAAAAAAAAAAAAACTTGGCTTTGTCCCCGTCCTGTCCCTTGCCTGTTTCTTTCTGTCACAGAAAGACTTTTAGAGACAGTGGGCCACATGCCCTGCTTACAGCCTTCACTTACCACCGACTGGTTGCCTCTCCACCCCTCCGGTCAACCCGCCTTCTGTTCAAAGATCACTGTTGAACGTGCCTCCTTAGGAACTGTGGGTGATATGGGAGGGCCAGGGACTGGACAACTGTGGGACACTAACAGACTAGAGACAAATGCTCTGCCTATAGTAGATATCTCACAGACATGGGTCGCCTCCTGCTTCTCTCTATGCTCGCGCGCGCGCGTGTGTGTGTGTGTGTGTGTGTGTGTGTGTGTTTCACAGCTAGCCCAGGCTGATCTGGAATTTACTATGTAGATGTAGTCTCAGGGTTGCCTCAAACTCACTGTAATCCTCCTACCTCTGCCTTCTGAATGCTGGGATTAAAGGCATGTGCCACCACACCCAGCTTTCTTTTTAAATTTTTATTTATTTGTTTATTGGAGAAAAAGAGAGAGAGAGAATGAGTGCTCCAGGACCTCTAGCCATTGCAAATGAACTCCAGATGCAGGCAGCACCTTGTGCATCTGGCTTACATGGGTACTGGAGAATTGAACCTGGGTTCTTAGATTTCATAGGCAAGCACCTTAACCGCTAAGCCATCTCTCCAACCCTTTTTTTGTTTGTTTGGTTGGTTGACTTTTTGTTGTTGTTGTTGTTGTTGTTTTTTGTTTTTTCGAGGTAGGGTCTCACTCTAGCCCAGTCTGACCTGGAACTCACTACGGAGTCTCAGGGTGGTCTCGAACTCACGACAATCCTCCTACCTCTGCCTCCCCAGTGCTGGGATTAAAGGCATGCGCCACCACGCCTGGCTTGGTTTTGGTTTTTTGAGGTAGAGTCTCACTCTAGCCCAGGCTGACCTGGAATGAATTCATTAGGTAGTCTTAGGGTGACCTCGAACTCATGGCTATGCTCCTACCTCTGCCTCCCACGTGCTGGGATCAAAGGTGTGTGCCACCATGCTCCGCTTCCACCTTTTTTTTTTTTTTTTTTTTTTTTTTTGGTTTTTCAAAGTAGAGTTTTCGCTCTAGCTCAGGCTGACCTGGAATTCACTATGTAGTCTCAGGGTGGCCTCAAACTCCTCCAGCCTCTGCCTTCCAAGTGCTGGTATTAAAGGCGTACGCCATCACCACTGGGCCTTTTTTGTTTCGTTTTGTTTTTTGTTTTTCAAATGTGAGAACTATCTCACAAGCTAAGGGAAGCATGCCAGAATGGAGGAGAGGTGGACAAGGGCTATGAGAACTCCCTGAGACAGGAGGGAAGAAATCCATGTCCTCACCTCCTCACCCACTCACGCGTTGTCTCCGCCAACTGAATTCCCGCAGCTTCAGCAGCGAGGACTACTGTTGCTCCTTTATTAAACGAGGTAACCGGGGCTGGGGAGATGGCTTAGTGGTTGTTGCAGTCAGGTTCACATTGCTGGTAGAAATCACCTAGCCAAGAGCAGCTTGTGGGGAAAAAGAGGTTTATTTTGGCTTACAGGCTTGAGGCGAAGCTCCATGATGGCAGGGGGAAACGATGGCATGAGCAGAGGGTGGACATCACCCACTGGCCAACATAAGTGGACAACAGGAACAGGAGAGTGTGCCAAACACTGGCAAGGGGAAACTGGCTATAACACCCATAAGCCCGCCCCAAATAATACACTGCCTCCAGGCGGTGTTAATTCCCAAATCTCCATCATCTGGGAACCTAGCATTCAGAACACCTAAGTTTATGGGGGACACTTACGTCAAACCACCAGAGTTGTTAAGGTGCTTGCCTGCAAAGCCAAAGGACCTCCGTTCAATTCTCAAGGACTCACGTAAGCCAGATGCACAAGGTGGCACATGCATCTAAAGTTTGTTTGCAGTGGCTAAAAGCCCTGATGTGCCCATTCTCTCTCCTTTTTTTTTTTTCAAGGTAGGGTTTCACTCTAGCCCAAGCTAACCTGGAATTCCCTATGTAGTCTCAGGGTAGCCTTGAACTCATGGCAATCCTCGTACCTCTGCCTCCCAAGTGCTGGGATTAAAGGTGTGCACCACCACGCCTGGCGTGCCCATTCTCTATCTGCCTCTCTCTCTCAAATAAATAAATATTTTTTTAAAAAAAAAGCTAACTGAAGAAACAGAAGCAAGAAAGATTCTGAATCACACAGCAGGTTGAATATCAGGGTTAGGATTAAATTCTAAAACCCCAAGCGACACATTGCAGTCAGATGATAAACTCTTAAGATTCAAGGACTTGAAATGAGGGAAGATACAACCTCAAGAAAACAGTGAAACAAAGTGAGCAAAGCAGATTAATCAACTCCAAATGGCTTCCAAAAGCAATGCAGTTGTTTGGAAAGGATTTCTTAGCCAGAAAAGACATATGTTTAAAGAAGAAAATTTATTATCTGGAAAAGAAAGTCTTGTCTAAATGTTCAGCAAACTCTGATGAGAAAGAAAAAATAAATAAAATTTACCAAATATCTCACTTGATTCAGAGAGGGACACACTGAAGTAATACGTGTTTTATTTTGTTTATTGATTGGTTTCTTGAAGTAAGGTCTCACTCTAACCCAGGCTGACCTGGAATTCACTATGGAGTCTCAGTGTGGCCTCAAACTCACAGCGATCTTTTTACCTCTGGCTTCCCAAGTTCTAGGATTAAAGGCATGCACCACCATGCCTGGCTTGTTTATTTTATTTATTTATTTATTTTGGTTTTTCGGGGTAGGGTCTCACTCTAGCCCAGGCTGACCTGGAATTCACTCTGTAGTCTCAGACTGGCCTTGAACTCTCAGCGATCCTCCTACCTCTGCTCCCTCACGCCCAGCTTGTTTATTTTTTTAATGAATGTATTTATATTTATTTATTTGAAAGAGAGAGAAAGAGGCAGAGAAAGGCAGAGGAAGAGAATTGGCATGCTAAGGTCTCAGCCACTGCGATCATCACATTCCAGGTCCTTGCGCCACCTTGAGGGCATGTCCAACCTTGCACGCACCTCACCTTTGTGTGTCTGGCTAACCTGGGATCTGGAGAGTCAAACATGGGTCCTTAAGCTTCGCAGGCAAGTGCCTTAACCATGAAGCCATCTCTCCAACCCAGCCCTTGTTCATTTTTTAAAAAATATTTTATTACTTAGAGACTTTGTCATCCAGGTGCTGAGTAAGTACAATCCTCCTGACTACTTCCTTCCCGAATTCTACACTTGTTTCTCTTTGCTGAAGTTGCCCAGGTATTGCTGTGAACAGGTGCTTGAGGAAAAGCTGAGGTACGCCGTTTGCTTCTGCAGATCCATAGATTCGGATGCTTATGCTCACATGGCCCTCACAGGAGAGCTGGCTGCTGACGACAGCCGCCGTGACTCACATAATGAGCCTGCAGATTCTTTTGGTTCAGATTCTCCACAAGATTAATTAACAGGACACTGAGATGGAGAAATGCCCTTGGGAAGAGACAAGAGACCGAGAGAGCATGCAGAGTGCTGTTGTTTAAATTGCAAACGTCTGATGAAGAACGCTGGTCCTTGAAGCATATGGAAAGAAGGAGAGACTGACTACCTGTGACTGGAATAACGAGTGAGTGGTACAATCGTGGGAAAATCAGTCTGTGCTTGAGGGACACTATAGGACAACTGATGTTGTTTTCGAGACTTCAAAGAGTTTTCTCCCCCATAATGCTTCACTGCATGTAGGACCCAGTGTTTACTAAAGTGTGTAAATGTTTGCATAAACACTGAACTGCAGCATCTCTTTCTTTTTTTTTTAATATTTTATTTATTTGAGAGAGAAAAAGAGGGAGGGAGAGAGAGAGAGAAAGAAAGAGTGGGCATGCCAGGGCCTCCAACCACAGCAAACAAACTCCAGATGTATGTGCCACCTTGTGGCTTACATGGGTCCTGGGGCATCGAACCTGGGTCCTTTGGCTTTACAGACAAATGCCTTAACCACTAAGCCATCTGTCCAGCTCCCTTCCTTTCTCCCTTCCTCCCTTTCTTCCTCCCTTCCTTCCTTCCTTCCTTCCTTCCTTCCTTCCTTCCTTCCTTCCTTTTTTTCTTTCTTATTTGACAGAGAGCAAGAGAAAAAGAGGCAGAAAGAGACAGAGAGAGAGTGGGCATGCCAGGACCTTCCACAAATGAACTCCAGATGTATGCACCACCTTGTGCATCTGGCTTACATGGGTCCTGGAGCATCAAATCTGGATCCTTTGACTTTGCAGACAAGCACCTTAACCACTAAACCATCTCTCCAGCCCTTGTTTATCTTTTTAAATATTTAAAAATTATTGGGCTGGAGAGATGGCTTAACGGTTAACACTCTTGCCTGCATAAGCCAAAGGACCCAGGTTTGACTCCCCAGGACCCATGTAAGCCAGATGCAAAAGGGGGCACACGTGTCTGGAGTTCGTTTGCAGTGGCTGGAGGCCCTGGTGCACCCATTTTCTCTTTCTCTCTCTCTCTTTCTCTCTCTACCTGCCTATTTTTGTATCTCTCTCTCAAATAACTAAATAAATAATAAAATATTTAAAAATTATTATTTATTTTAGAGAGAGAGAGAGAATAAATGGGTGTACCAGGGCCTCCTGCCACTGTAAACAAACTCCAGAGGCATGCACCACCATGTGGATTTGGTTTACATGGGTTCTGGGTAGTCAAACCTGGATCCTTAGGTTTTGCAGGCAAGAACCCTAACCACTAAGCAATTTCTACAGTTCTTTTTTCTTTCTTTCTTTTTTTTTAAGGTAGGGTCTTGCTCTAGCCCAGGCTGACCTGGAATTCACTCTGTAGTCTCAGGGTGGCCTCAAACTCATGGTGATCCTCTTATCTTGGCCTCCAAAGTGCTGGGATCAAAGGTGTGTGCCACCACACCTGGCTGAAAACGAACTCCAGACGCATGTGCCACCTTGTGCATCTGGCTTACGTGGGTCCTGGGGAATCAAACCTAGGTCCTTTGGCTTTGCAGGCAAACACCTTAACTGCTAAGCCATCCCTCAAGCCCTGTTTTTTTTTTTTTTTTTTTTTTTTTTTTGAATTAGGGTTTTGCTCTAGCCCAGGCTGACCTGGAACTCACTATGCAGTCGCAGAGTGGCCTTGAACTCATAGTGATCCTCCTACCTCTGCCTCCCAAGTGTGGCATTAAAGGCGTGTGCCACCAAATCCATTTTTTAATTTTTTTATTTTATTTTAAATATTATATTATATTATATTTAATTATAGCTATTCTGTACATACACACACACACACACACACACACACACACTCAAAAATAGTAAATAAATAAAATGCCAGGGGCGGTGGCATATGCTTGTAATCCCAGTGCTAGGGAGGAGGAGACAGGAGAATTCCCTATACTAGTCTAGCCAAATCAGTGAGTCTCAGATTTAGTGAGAGACTCTATCACAAACAAAGGGGGAAGGACTGGAGAGATGGCTTAGCTGTTAAGGCCCTTGCCTGTGACACCTAAGGATCCATGTTGGACACTTCAGGTACCACGTAAGCCAGATGCATAAGAAGATGCACGCATCTGGAGTTTTATTGCAATAGCTGGAGGCTTTCTCTCTCTCTGCCTCATAAAAAAGGCCAGTCAGCGGGGCGTGGTAGCACATGCCTTTAATCTCAGCACTGGAGAGCCAGAGGCAAGAGGATTGCCATGAGTTTGAGGCCACTCTGAGAATACAGAGTAAATTCCAGGTCAGCCTGGGCTAGAGTGAGACCCTACTTCGGAAAACCAATAATAATAATAATAATAATTAATTAATTAGGTTTGGAGAGATAGCTTAGCAGTTAAGGTGCTTGCCTGTGAAGCCTAAGGACCCAGGTTCAATTCTTTAGGTCTCACGTAAGCCAGATGCACAAGGTAGCACATGCGTCTGGAGTTCATTTGCAGTGGCTAGAGGCTCTGGTGCACCCATTCTCTCTCTCTCTCTCTCTCTCTCTCTCTCTCTCTCTTCTTTATCTCTCCCCCTCTGTGTGTCTCAAATAAAAAATAATAATAAAATATTTGTAAAAGGCCAATCTGGGCTGGAGAGATGGCTTAGCAGTTAAGGCGCTTGCCTGTGAAGCCTAAGGACCCAGGTTCAATTCCCAGGGTCCCATGTAAGCCAGGTGCACATGGTGGTGCATGCTTCTGGAGTTCGTTTGTAGTGGCTAGAGGTCCTGACGTGCCCATTCTCTCTTTCTCTCTTCCCCTGTCTCTAATAAATAAATTAAAATAAAAACTTTAAAAAAATAGAAAAAAGGAGCTGGGCATAGTGGCACATGCCTTTAATCCCAGCACTCAGAAGCAGAGATAGGAAGATCACTGTGAGTTGAAGGCCACCCTGAGACTACAGAGTGAATTCCATGTCAGCCTGGGCTAGAGACCCTACTTCAAAAAAATTTTTAAAAATAAAGAAAGAAAAGAAGGAAGAGAAAGAAAAGAAAGAAGAAAAGGTCAATGTGCTGTGTGATCATGTAAACACACAAAATAATATGGTCAAAACAAAACCAAACACTTGGGTAGTCATAGCAAATGTTAAGTGAGTTAAATTCTCATTTTAAGGGGCTAGAGATATGGCTTAGCGGTTAAAGTGCTTGCCTGCAAAGCCAAAGAACCCAGGTTTGATTCCCCAGGACCCATGTAAGCCAGATGCACAAGGTGGCACATGCATCTGGAGTTCGTTTGCAGTGGTTGGGGGTCCTGGCACTCTTATTCTCTATCTGCCTCTTTCTCACTCAAATAAATAAAGTATTTTTAAAAAATCTTATTTTAGCCCAGCATGGTGGCTCACGCCTTTAATTTCAGCACTCTGGAGGCAGAGGTAGGAGGATCACTGTGAGTTCAAAGCCACCCTGAGAATTCCAGGTCAGCCTGAGCTAGGGGGAAAAAAAGGCTGGAGAGATGGCTTAGTGGTTAAGGCACTTGCCTGAAAAACCAAATAACCTAGGTTTGGTTCCCTAAGACCCATGTAAGCCATATGCACAAGGTGGCGCATGCATCTAGTTTGTTAGGGAAAAAAAAAAAAAAAAATATATATATATATATATATATATATATATATAATAAAAAATAAATATGTGTGTATATATGGGTGTGAGCAGATGCAAGTGTGTGTGTGTGTGTGTGTGTGTGTGTGTGTGTGTGTGTGTGTAAGCTCAGACAACCTTGGGTGTGGTTCCTCAGGAATGCCTGCAACCTTCTGTTGAGACAGGGTCTCTCATTAGCTTAAAGCTTGCCAAATAGGTTAGACTGGCTGGGCAGGGAGCAGGAATCCTGTGATTGCTGTGAGTTCAAGGCCACTCCGAGACTACATAGTGAATTCCAGGTCAGCCTGGGCTAGAGCGAGACCTTACCTCAAAGAAAAACAAAAGCCCTGGTTAACTGTGCTCAGGGAGAGCTTGGCAATGCTTGGGCAAGAGGTAGGCTTTAGGCAACACTGCCCCCTAGAGGTTC
Source organism: Dipus sagitta (assembly GCA_036346955.1). Lineage (NCBI taxonomy): Eukaryota > Metazoa > Chordata > Mammalia > Rodentia > Dipodidae > Dipus > Dipus sagitta. The sequence goes on along the minus strand of CM070781.1, from coordinate 111,003,292 downwards.
TTCAGGGTCCTTACCCAGTTCTGCACCCTGACAGCTGAGACTTCCAGGATGATCCCTTACATGGACTCCCACCTCAGCAAAGAGGCCTGAAAGCTCCAGAAAACCTTGGGACATAACATCCTGCCCCAAGTTACTGACAGCTACATGAGGTGGGAGAGATGTTCCTTGTCTTGGTGGATGTACACCCATGATGGTTTCATGGGTACAGTGAGATGTTAAATCTCTGTTGCATGGCTTTTCCTGGGTAATCTATTTCTATCCATGCCCTGGCCTGGCCGGGAGGGAGCCCCTAGCCCTTACTCTCCACAGGGGCTCCTTTATCCACTCCAGCTCCCCACATGGCAGGGGCTCCTTGAACTTTCTCTTTTTTCTTTCCACAGTTTTTCCAGGCCCTCCATATGAGATCTCCAGCCACGTGGTGCCTTTGCGTGGTTCTGTACTTCCCTCAATAAATACAATTTTGTTTTTGCTTTTGTTTTCTCAAGGTACGGTCTCGCTCTAGCCTAGGCTGGCCTGGAATTCCCTCTGTGGTCTCAGGGTGGCCTTGAACTCATGGCAATCCTACCTCTGCCTCCCAAGTGCTGGGATTAAAGACATGTGCCACCACGCCTGGCAAATATAATAATTTAATAATTATCTCTCTCAGTCATTTGTTTATTCAATTCTTTGCTTAAAATTAGAAATGAACCTAGAGGGGGCTGGAGACATGGCTTAGCGGTTAAGGTGCTTGCCTGCAAAGCCAAAGGACCCCTGTTTGATTCCCCAGGACCCACGTAAGCCAGATGCATAAGGGATGCATGTGTCTGGAGTTCATTTGCAGTGGCTGGAGGCCCTGGTGTGCCCAATCTCTCTTTCTCTCTCTGCCTCTTTCTCTCTCTCTCAAATAAATAAATAAATAAGAAATGAACCTAGGATTTGGGGTTCAAGGACTTTCCTGGACCCCAAGCACCCTGTTACAAATCCAATTGCTCAAGCAGTTTGCAGGGCATGGTGATGCATACCTATAATTTCAGCACTTGGGAGGCTAAAACTGGAGGATTGTTGTGAGTTCAAGGCCAGCTAGGCTAATGAGTAAGACATGAGACTCTGCTCTGCACCTCCCACAAAAGAAAGAAAGAAAGAAAGAAAGAAAGAAAGAAAGAAAGAAAGAAAAGAAAAGAAAAGAAAAGAAAAAAGCAATGGGGCTGAAGAGATGGTTTAGCAGTTAAGGCACTTGCTTTTGAAGACTAAGGACCCAAGTTTGATTCCCCAGGACCCACTTAAGACAGATGTACAAGGTGGTGCATGCATCTAGAGTTTGTTTACAGTGGCTGGAGGGAGGCCCTGGCACACCCATTCTCTATCTGCCTCTCTCTCTCTCTCTCTCTCTAATAAATAAATATAAATTTTAAAACAGCCAAGTGTGGGCTGGAGAGATGGCTTAGTGGTTAAGGTGTTTGCCTGCAAAGCCAAAGGACCTTGGTTTGATTTCCCAGGACCCACACAAGCCAGATGCACAAGGGGACACATGTGTCTCGAGTTTGTTTGCAGTGGCTGGAGGCCCTGGTGTGCCCATGCCCCCTCCCCCCGCTTTCTCCCTCTTTCTCCTCGCTCTTTCAAATAAATAAATAAATAAATATTTAAAAAGCCAAGTGTGATGATTCACACCTGCAATCTTAGCACTTGGACGTGAAGGCAGGAGGATCAGGAGTTCAAAGTCCTCTTCCACCAGAGTGGGTTTCAGCTCTACCTGGGCCACAGGAGACCCTGGGTCAAGAAAAACTGAAATGAAGGCTAGGCATGGTGGTGCACACCTTTAATTCCATCGGTCAGGAGGCAGAGGTAGGAAGATGAATTCGAGGCCACCCTGAGACTACATAGTGAATTCCAGGCCTGCCCAGGCTAGAGCAAAACCCACCTCAAAAAAAAGAGAGAGAGAGCTGGGCCTGGTGGCGCACACCTTTACTCTCAGTGCTCGGGAGGCAGAGGTAGGAGGATTGCCGTGACTTCGAGGCCACCCTGAGACTACATAGTGAATTCCAGGTCAGCCTGAGCTAGAGCGAGACGGAAGTCCTTGGTACAATCCAAGGAAGCCAGTCATTGGTGACTTAGAGACTATGTGCTTACATACACTGTGTCCCTTCACACTGTACCGTCTGTACTTGAGAGAGCCGAGCCATGAGCTCCCTACTCAGTCCTCTGTGGTGGCAGAGCTCACTCAGGAGCTGGAAGCTGGCCCCTGGCTCTGTAGGAGTGCAGACCTGGGACCACAATCCTCAAGAAAACAGAGAATGTGACAGTGTGCGTGTACGTGCGCATGCGTGTGCACGCGTGTGCTGGGGATGGAATCCAGGGCCTTGCACGCACGTGTTAGGCAAGCTCTGGTCCTCAGCCACACCCTGGTCATGTGACTGACGTGTGCAGAGGCTCATCCTCTTTTGCGGGGGAGTGCGTTTGCATGGTGGGTACCTGACTTGCTGTGGTCACCTGTGAGGAAGCTACTCTCACAGAGCGTCCCACTTCTGGCAGGAAGGGACACCCACCTGTCACCAAGTGCCTGCAGTGATGTAAAAGCCACCGAGTGAGTGAGCTTCAGGTGGGGGTGTCTTCCCAGGAGCAGAATATATGTGGCCCCTGTATACCTGGCTGTGCGTGGGGGCCAGCTTCTCTCTGATGTCATCTGCTTTCTAAGGTGACTCAGTTCTTCAGCTCTCTCTCCCTCCCTCCCTCTCCCTCTCTCGGAAGTCACATTCAGTGCTGTTGCTGCTTTTCTGACGTTCCCATGGCAACATTCACGCTGATTTCATAGAACATAAGGTGTTTGAGGTGGAGGGCCCTTGGAGAGCGATGCCTCCTCCACATTTCACTGAGTGGAGAGCAGGCTCGCAGAGGGGAGGCCACCCAGCAGGCCAGGGGCCCAGTGGGGTCTCTGTCTTTTTGGCACCTTTCTCACCCACAGAACGGTCACCTGAGGTCCTCGCGTCTGACTTCTTGGGAGGTGCTTTGGAACTGCCTTCTCTTGCTAACGGGGCCCTTCTGAGCGTGCCCCTCTGTGCTGCTGAGAAGAGAGCGGGCAGCCCAGGGGCTGGCCTCAGAAAGCCCCCAGCTGGGTAGCAAGGCTGCAGAGCTCCCTGGGAACCACTGGAGGGCGTCTAGGGAGCTGCAGGAGCAGGAAAGCTGGGCTCCAAGTCAAGCCTGCAAGGTCAAGCAGGGCTCTTGATGTGCCTGCACCTCTCTCCAGCACATAGGGCCGGTCTGGAGTGCAAGTGAAGGAGAGAGAGAGAGAGAGAGAGAGAGGGTTGGGGTCTCATGGCTCATGTCACTCCAGGGAGTCAGACTTCCAGGACTACTCAGAAAGAAGTTCCCACCGGGCGTGGTGGTGCACGCCTTTAACCCCAGCACTCAGGAGGCAGAAGTAGGAGAATAGAGAGGCCACCCTGAGACTACATACTGAATTCCAGGTCAGCCTGAGCTAGAGTAAGACCCTACCTCAAAAAAAAAAAAAAAAAAGAAAGAAAGAAGTTCAGAAGCTGGAGGTGGAGGCTATAGGCATGAGCAGAACAGGGCTGTGGGCTGTTAGAGGATTCAGGACCAAGGTTTCAAGGAGACCTCCATGACTCTGTCCCTTTGGGGACAAGCACATATACATGGGCTGGAGAGATGGCTCAGTAGTTAAAGTGTTTGGCTGCACAGCCCAAGGACCTCGGCTCGATTCTCCAGGACCCACATAAGCCAGATGCACAAGGTGGCACGTGTGTCTGGAGTTCGTTTGCAGTGGCTGGAGGCCCTGGCGCACCCATTCTCTCTCTCTCTGCCTCTTTCCCTCTCTAACTTTCTCAAATAAATAAATTAATTAATTAAGGGGGGGAGGGAGGGAATTACCATGGGATATTGTTTATAATTATGGAAGTTGTCAATAAAAAAATTTAAAAATAATTAATTAAAAGAAGAAGAACACATCCATCCCTTCTTCTACATGGAACCAGCCCTGCATTTGGAGGTTCAGGACTACAGCCCCCCATCCTGGGCATCTTGTCCTCACTCTGGGTCTGCAGGGCTGTGACCTACAGTGCTCTCCTGTCCAGGCTGGAAAAGCCTAGGGTTGCAGACACCCCCAGACCCAGGAAAGGGCACCTCAGCTTCCTGGCCTTGTTCAAACTAGGCCTTTCCCTCAAGCTTGCTGCAAGCCTGCACTAGTTACCATTGCTGTGACAAACATCCTCCAAACCCCGGGGACTCTGCGATCCAGGGAAGGCAGCTCTCCGGATAGCATGGGAGCACATGTCTGTAATCACAGCACCGGGAGGCTGAGGCAGGAGGGGCAGTTTGAGGCTTTTTATCACACTTTGACATGCATTCTGACTTAAATCCTTGTTAGTGGCTGGGCGTGTAGGTCTGTCTCTCAGTAGACTGCTTGTCTAGCATGCATGAAGCCTTGGGATAAGGAGTTCAAAGTCATCTCTGGCTACATAACAAGTTCAAGTCCAGCCTGGGCTACATAAGACCCTGTCTCAAAAAAAAAATCAGACTGGAGAGATGGCTCAGCAGTTAAGGTACTTGCCTACAAAGCCTGAGGACCTGGGTTTGATTCCCCAGTACCCATGTAAAGCCAAATGCACAAGATGGCATATGCACCTGGAGTTCATTTGCAGTGCCTAGAGGCCCTGGCACACCCATTCTCTATCTCTCTCTCTCTCTCTCTTTCTCTCTCACCTGGGTTATAGCGAGCCCTTACATTGAAAAACAAACAAATGGGCTGGAGAGATGGCTTAGTGGTTAAGGTACTTGCCTGTGAGGCCAAAGGTCCCAGGTTTGATTCCCCAGGACCCATGTAATCTAGATATACAAGGTGGTGCATGCATATGGAGTTTGTTTGCAGTGGCTGAATCCATACCCTGCCTATTCTTTCTCTCTCTCTCTCTCAAATAAATAAAAGAAAAACAAAAATCCTTGCTAGCAATGCCATGTCGTCTTAAGGTGAGGTTTGTGATTCTAACTCGCTTTTTTTTTTTTTTTTTTTTGAGGTAGTGTCTCGCTCTAGCCCAGGCCTGGATTAAAGGCATGCGCCACCACACCCGGTTCCTAACTCACTCCCCCACCCCCACCAGGTAGGGTTTCACTTTATCCCAGGCTGACCTGGAATTCACTCTGTAGTCTCAGGTGGCCTCGAACTCCTAGCGACCCTCCTACCTCTATCTCCCCAGTGCTGGGATTAAAGGCGTGCGCCACTATGCTTCACTCTAGCTCACATTTCTTTTGCCAATTTAAAAACTGCATATTGAGGCACAGAGCTGGCTGCCAGGGATATGGCAGTGACCAAGACAAGCTGCTTCCTGTGCCCAGAGGGCTTGCATTCCAGAGGGGAAAACAGATGGTAACAGAGGGGCCAAGAGACATAATGATCAAAGATTAGCAAGACTGCGAGTTGGCAAGAGTGCTGGGAGGGGAGAGCTGATGCAGGCACCCAGAGCTCCCACTTTTTATTCAAGACGAACCGAAGACCTGGATTTTACATAAACTCTCCTAATTTTAAAGACAAACCTGTCTGTTCTGCTGCTCAAAGCTCCCCTCCTCTGCCGGCCTCCCACCTTCTCTGGCTTGCATGCTCTTTCCGTCTTCCTGATTACCCGAAGCATCTGCACTTTTCACACCCAGGCTGCCCTACTTGCAGCCCCTGCCTCAGAGCCTCCAAACTCTTTGGGTCTTCCATGCACCGGGAGTGGTATGCACTGCAGTTGGCAGGAGGGTGCATCACTGCCTGGGGCTCTGGGCCCACTGGGCATGGGTTGTTAAGGCTCCCAGCAGAGACCCTAGTGCAACCACCCTGAGGTGGAATCCCCAGGGGGCAGCCCAGCACCTCCTCACCCCAGCCCAGTGAGTCTACATCTGGAGATTGGCCTGAAAGAGGTGGGGAGCTCAAGAAGTCAGACAAGGTAAGGAGATGGGGGTGGGGAGGGATTTAAGAGGGTTTTTCTGGATTTGCCTCACAGTTCTCTCAGCCCTTCCATGGGCAGAGTTCATGAGGGCGAAGTCTGGTTCTTTTTTCTTTCTTTCTTTCTTTTTTCCAGGTAGGGTCTCACTCTAGCTCAGGCTGACCTGGAATTCACTATGTAGTCTCAGGGTGGCCTCGAACTCATGGCGATCCTCCTACCTCTGCCTCCCAAGTGCTGGGATTAAAGGCATGCACCACCATGACTGGCTTTCTTTAAAAAATTCTTATTTATTTGAGAGAGAGAGAATGGGCATGTCAGAGCCTCTAACCACTGCAAATGAACTCCAGACACATGTGCCACCTTGTGCATCTGTCTTACGTGGGTCCTGGGGAATTGAACATGGGTCCTTTGGCTTTGCAGGCAAGTGCCTTAATCACTAAGCCATCTCTCCAGCCCTCAGTCTCCCTATTTGAACACGGGGGACCACAGCAGTACCCACCTCCCAGGCTTTGTGTCTGGCATATGACCATACTGTGCAAGACAGCTTTCCAGCCCCTTTGCAGTGCAGGCCATGGCGAGGCCCTCTTGGGGAAAGGACAGCATGCCTCCACCTGAGTCCTCCTAGGCCTCTGAGACCCCGAGGTAGAAAATTATTCATGCTTTGGACAATGCCAACTGGGAAGGCTCAGGCCTCTGAGGGACAGAGTCCAGGTGACAACTGTCATTTTCTTGGAGGGGGCCAGCAAGGCCCTTTCTCTTGCTCCCAGAGGAGCACCAAGAAGCACCCCATCTCAGGACAGCACCCCACTGTACCGACAGCCCACCGCTCTGCTCTCCAAAAGCTCTCATTTGGGAGACCCAGAGTATCTTGAGTGGGAATCTCCAGTTGGCCAAGGTGAGGAGTGGGTGTCAGGCTCTGCGGAGGGTGTGTCAGGTCTGCACTGGCCAGTGGAGCCAGCCACTGGGATGGGAACACCAAGGGAGCAGCCACCTTTTGAGGAGGGGTCTCGTGCCTCCTAGACATCAGGGCAGGGCTCTTGGGAGAGGACCCTGATGTGGCTTTCTGCTGGCGCTGGCGGTGACGTCCGCGTCCTGCCCCCTCTAAGATTCAGCCCCGGGGGAAGGGGCTTGAGAGGGATTGCTGTATTCTCTCCCTGCCTCTCTCAGGTCAGCCGAGGCCAGACTGCTCAGGCACAGCAAGCTTTGTTCGCCAAGTTTCTGTACCTGTCTGCCCTGGTGGGGACAGCAGGGAGGACGGTGGGCCAGGTGACAGGCAGCTCTGGTTGCAAAGGGACAGCATTTCAGAGTGCCCCTGGCACCTTCATCTCAGAACACCCCTTTGCCCAGGCTCCAGGATTGGGTGAGGCACCGTGTAGGAAGGGGAAGCAGGATTCTCCTGGCGTTTCCTCATTGCCCCACACCAGGATCCAGGCGCTCCTGGCACTGGCTCACAGGGGCACGCTCCTGGCGATGCCCACCTAGGGCAGTGCCTGGGCCTTCTGACCCCGCCCCCGGAGCGGCTTGCTCATTTGCATGATCCCGCCCCAGGACGGTCATTGGAGGATGCGGCTGAGGGTCGGGCCTGAGTGGTTGGCGGGGGCGGGGCGGGCGGCGAGTGCCTGGGATGCTGCTGCGGCCGCCGCGGGGCCGGGGGACCGGTTCGTGCTTGGGTTCGGGTCCGGGTCGGGCTTGACGGGCACGGGAAGTGGGACTTCCTTGGGGGTACGGCGGCTGCAGCCGGATCGCACTGCACGCCATGTCCAGGAAGAAGACCCCTAAGAGCAAGGGGGGCAGCGTGCCCGCTGCCTCCTCCGCGCTGCCCGCCACCAAAGGGCCCCGGTCGGCGCGCCCTGGCCCGGAGGCGCCGCCCAACAGGCCCCCGCAGTCCAGCCGGCCTTCGCTGGGCAGCGGCGGTGACTTCTACGACGTTGCTTTTAAGGTGAGCCAGACACCTCCTCCTCAGGCGAGTGAGTGCAGCAGGTGGCATCGGATCTCAGCCAAAGGGGAGAGGGCTTCGGAGAGGGTGCCGGGCACCCTGGACCCTCACCGGCGGGGCTGGCCAGAGGGGCACCCTGCAGCTGGCACGGCTGCACCATGCATCGTGAGAGCGCGCGCGCGCGCACACACACACAGCTGTCAGGTTGGGGGTACTCAACAGCTGGCGAGGTGTGCCCTCCCCCCCCCCCAGGTGGAAGGCCGCCCCAAAGGGTCCTGAGACATCAGAGTCCCCCGAGTATTCCTCCCCGTCGTCCTGCACCCGGGCTCTAGTTCTCACCAGTTCCCATATGCTGCCTTCGCTCACCCCCAGGGGCTGTGGGTCTTTTTTTCTCTCTCTTTTTCCCCCTGGGAGGAAGAGGCCTTCCCCCCAGGATCGAGGTGGAAGCCTGTGTGAATTCGACCTGAGAAGGTAGGGCCATCTTTGGGAGCCTTTGGCAGCAGGCTGGGTGGAGGAGGGCGAGAGCCCATGTGCCCCCCCCCCCCAAGTCCACAGATCAGCCCTGGTCCCTCTTCAAACCAAAAGCTGGCATGTTTGGCACATCCCTCCTGAGCTTTGCTGCCCTAATTTGTGTCGTTGCTAGCGTTTGAAGAAGCTCCTGGCACCGAATTCTACAGGTCTCTTAGGAGGTCCCAGTTGCCCCTCCCCTAGCCCCAAATGCTGTCTCCCCAGATCAGCCCTACTGTCCATGGGCATTGGGTAGGATCCTGGATGAGGGCAGCTGTCCTGTCCCTCTCCACTGATTTGAGGTGGGTATTGTTGGAGAGGAGACAGTGACTATACCAGGGGCAGAAGCTGGGGGTCCAGGGCACTGGGGACCATGGCTGTTTTATCTCCCTAGGCTACACTGAACACCATTCTCCTGCTTCTCATCGACAGCTCAGGGCAGACAAGAAGCCCCTCGGGGTGGGCAATCTCCAGCCCCAGGCTTGACACCTCTGACCTCCCTACTTGGTCTAGGTCATGCTGGTGGGGGACTCTGGTGTGGGGAAGACCTGCCTGCTGGTACGCTTCAAGGATGGGGCTTTCTTGGCTGGTACCTTCATCTCCACTGTGGGCATCGACTTTAGGGTGAGCATGGAGGTTGATGTCCTCAGCTATGACCGGGTCCACCATGTCGTGGTTCTTTCACAGAAGCCTCCTAGTACCTTAGGCAGCTGGTTCTGCACTCCCATGTGTCCATAGGCTTGGGAAGTGGGGCTTTGCCACAAAGCCAGCTGTTTCACAATATCTGAAGGTCCTGGGGAGACCTCCCAACATCCAATGTAGTAGAAGCAGGGACCATTCTTTTGCCAGGGACTGGCATTATGCTGGGGTCCTGTATCCTAGGGTGGCAGAGGTCAGAGGGAATGCAGAGCCCATCTGCTCAGGAGGCCAGTGGTGCTGCCCCACCAGGGGAGACCCAAGGCTAGGGGGAGAGTTGGGACATTCCAGTTAGTACACTGTGGTGCAGCCAGGGCTTGCTGGGGGCAGAGGTTCCTTTGGGTATGGAGATCACTACCCAGGGCCCTGGGGACTCAGAGCCCCCCTCTGTATACCACGTGCTGAAGTGCTGGTGTGTTCTTGGCAAATCCTTAATTTGCATTTTTCTCACCCTTTAATTAGATAGACCCAGTTAGCAGGAGGCTGGGAGGAAGGCCCATTCAGAGGGACAGGAAAGGGGGACTGTGCAGTCTGAAGAGCTGTTCTCTTTTGGGATGAAGTAAAGGCTGAGGAGGAAGGCTGGCCTAGGCTCACCAGTCCTGGTCTCCCATCCCCCATCCTCTTGGCTGTGGGGCAGGCAGCGAGGGAGGTGAGGCTGTTTGGTTTGCACCCCTGTGTAGGGTGCCAGGAAAAGGCAGGGTATCCTCCTAGCTCAGCAGATGGCTGGGCCTGGTTCCTGGGAGACCTAGAAGCACCCTGACAGCAGGAGCTTGGGAGGAAGGTGGAGCCAGAACCAGCTGCCCATGGCCCAAGCTGGTGGTCAGTCCTCCTCTTGGCCTGAGGTGCAGCTACTCCAGTCTGGTTATCTAATGTGGAAGTGCCTAGCCTTGGGGGCAATGCAGATAAGTTCATGACCACCCATTATGTAGGAGGCACAGTTCTGGGGCCTGTGGTTTATAGCACAGAAAGCTTGGGGAATGGGTGTACTAGGAGAAGCCTTACTTTTATTTTTTTGAACTAGGATCTCATTTTAGCCCAGGCTGACCTGGAACTCACTATGCAGTCTCAGGGTGGCCTTGAACTCCTCTTTATCTCTGCATCCCAGGGGCTGGGATTAAAAGGCATTTTGGTTGTTAAGAAAGGCTTATTTTGAGAGGCAGAACAGGCTCACCAGATCCTCTAGCCACTTTCTGCATCTTACATGGCTCCTGGAGAATAAAACCTGGGTACTCAGGCTTTGTAAGCAAGTGCTTTAACCATTAAGCCACTTCTCTAGCAGAGGCCTGAAGAACTCACTGCAGTCCTCCTACCTCTGCTGGGATTAAAGGTGTGCGCCACCACGCCCGGCTAGGTTTGGCTTTTATTCGACAGAGAAAGGAGAGAATGGGCATGCCAGGGCCTCCAGCCACTGCAAAAGAACGCCAGACGCAAGCGCCCCCTTGTGCATCTGGCTAACGTGGGTCCTGGGGAATAGAACCTGGGTCCTTTGGCTTTGCAGGCAAATGCCTTAACCACTAAGCCATCCCTTCAGCCCAAGGTGTGGCTTTTTAATGTGAACAAATGAAATTAGTTCCTCTAGGTAGGGTGTAGTTCTCAGTTAAGGATGTCCCTGCTATGCAGGTAGGGCAACTGTGGCACACCAACCAAGTTGCTAAGCAGACCACACCAGAAGCCATGTTAGAGGCCTGAGAACCAGGAGATGGTGTGAGGGTGGGATAAGGGTCATCTAATCTCCCTGTCAGTGGACCTGAGTCAGCCCGGGTCTCCCTTAGGAGTCCTCAGACCAGAGGGTAACATTCCCTCACTGGCTCGTTCTGTTTCAGAATAAAGTTCTGGATGTGGATGGCATGAAGGTCAAGTTGCAGGTGAGGTGCCTGGGGGATGACAAATGGGGGAGGGGCTGAGCACACTAAGAGGGGCTGGGCAGCGTGACCAGTGCCTGTTACCACAGATCTGGGACACTGCTGGTCAGGAGCGGTTCCGCAGTGTCACCCATGCCTACTACCGGGATGCTCATGGTAAGTCCGTGGACATGGGGCCAGCCTTCCTTCACTGGGCACTAGTGACCTGCTCAGAGGGTACCTGGGTATTGGTGGGGCAGGTAAAGGGGTTATGCTGTCACACCCTGTGACTCGGAATGTCTGAACAGGAGGGCTTGGGCTATATATAGGGAGCCACTGGGCCCCAGGTGTCCTCACTGCCCTCTGCCCCCAGCACTGCTGTTACTCTACGATGTCACCAACAAGGCCTCCTTTGACAACATCCAGGTCAGTGGCCTACCTGGTGGGGGGAATGGGCCACAATAGTGTGGATGGCATCAGGGTCCCTAGCGTGGGTAACATCCAACTGTCAGCATAACTCCTTGGGTAAGGTACCATTAAGGTGGGCACCTCTATCCCATGTCACACTAGTAGAAAAAGGGACCCAAGCTGGGCGTGGTGGCGCATGCCTTTAATCCCAGGCACTGGGGAGGCACAGGTAGGAGGATCAGTTGGAGGCCACCCTGAGACTACATAGTGAATTCCAGGTCATCCTGAGCTAGTGAGACCCTACCTTGAAAAAAAAAAAGACCCTATCGTCCAAGGCAAAGATGAGTTTCCAGCTCAACTCACTCTCCCCACAGGCCTGGTTAACAGAGATCCAGGAGTATGCTAACAAGGATGTGGTCCTCATGCTCTTGGGGAACAAGGTAGCCCTGTCTTCTCCAGCCAGACCCACAGGGCAAGGCAGGTGAGGGGGGCGGGCATCCTGGGTTAGGGTACAAAGTGTCAACAAAAACTATTATTCTGACTAGGTGGATTCTACCCAAGAACGTGTGGTGAAGAGGGAGGATGGGGAGAAACTAGCTAAGGTGAGTCAGGGTAGGGTGGGTGGCATGAGCCTAGTATCTGGGCTGCCCCACCAGGCCAGTGCCCATCTGGCAGCAGCTGTTTGCAGGAGTATGGGCTGCCTTTCATGGAGACCAGTGCTAAGACGGGCCTCAACGTGGACTTGGCCTTCACAGCCATAGCCAAGTAGGTCCTGGCAATGAACCAAAAAAAGACCCCCAGTACCCCGGGTTCAGACCCCTTGTTCCATTGTCATCTCTACTCTGCAGGGAGTTGAAACATCGCTCCATGAAGGCTCCCAGTGAGTCCCGCTTCCGGCTGCACGACTATGTCCGGAGGGAGGGTCGAGGGGCATCCTGCTGCCGAACCTGATATGACTTGACCTGTCCCACAATGAAGGAACCAGCCCAGCCCAGGAAGGCTGCTAAAGGCGTCTATAGGCCCTTTTTGACTTCACCCACCCAGGGTATCCAGCTCTCTTGGGCCAAGTTTCACCCCTTTCGTTCCAGTGGCTATATCAGTCTTCTGCCCCCACAAGCAAGTCACAAAACCATCCTGGAAAGAGCAAAGGTCTTGGGCCCGGTACCTCAGAAGTGCACAAACCGTCATACAGCACTTTGCTGCCCCCCTCTGGGCGCTCCCAGCTCAGCAGGGAACAAGCCAGCACCCAGTACAATGCCTAAACCCCCATTAAAGCCACGTGCTCGGCCCATTGCTCAAGCAAGACCCCTACACCCAGGACCAAGGGCTTTATTGCTGGTCACACCTTGGATACCAGCCACTGGCTCTCAGCCCACGCAACAGGAGGCTGTGATATAGGAAAAATAGCATGTGTGAAACCAGATTAAGTAAGGAAATTCATGGTTGCCAAGTTCCCTCCATCTTGTATTAGAGTCATCAAACCACTTGATTGCAGCCTGTTCAGTCCCAGTGAATAAAGATGTGTTTTCTGGAATTTGTCTTAGTTTTCTGAAAGTCTATTTCTAGAGCACGAGGTTAGTAAAGTCCCCAACCCGTGGCTGCTTCGGAAGCCCAACTTTCTTCCACACCATTCAGAACCCTCTTTGGGTCATCAGCACATGCAAATAATGACGCTTGGGAGCAGAATGAAACTTACTACTTTTACTTTATTGTTACAGTTTAGACATGGATGCCCGCCTTACCACCAAACCCTCCTGTGCGCTGGGCCTCCGGACTGCGGCTGGTTTATGTTCAAGGTCTGCAGCTGGTTCACCACGCTCTGAAAGTCAAATAGCACTCGAAATGTAGAGACCCCTCCCCATTTTGAGTAAGAGACAGTCCCAAGTCCCCTCCGTTCTCCCCGAGAGACCACCCAAGCCTCAGCCTTGCAATGTAATCAGACTGCGCGTGCAGTTTTCATACGAGGTGTCAGAAATTAATGCAGTTCATCACAGGCTTGGAGTTGCATGTGGGAAGCCACCAGGCCTGGTTCAGTCTTACCTGGAGAATGCGGAGACTTAGAAACGGGCCTTGAGGACCAACGTGGAGCCCAGACCAAGGCAGCATTCAAGGCTAGATTAGCCTGTGGGGCTCAAAGGTCTTGCTCTACGGCCACTTTCTTCCCACGAGAGAAGCCTCACGCACAGTGAACACAGCACAACATCCCATCCCAAAAGAACTAGAGCCCGCGAGGCTCCAGCTTTTATAGGATTCCTCAAGCTCTGTGATTGGGCACTCTTGGAGGATGTTTCCGTCTTCCCCAGCCGCTGATAGGCTCCGCTTTCGATCCCGGCTGTTTCCATCCGTGGCGCCTGGGCATTTCTTCTGAAGGCGGTACGTCGGGCGAGGTCGAAGCTCCGCCCTTCTGCGGGCCATTGAGCACAACGGTGAGCGACGAATGCACTCAGCCAATCAAACACAGATCTGCAACATAGAGTGATTCACAAGTGGCCAATCGCGCTCCGCAGCGCCGGGGCTGCCGGAAGTCGTAGTTTTGGAAGCGCCGAGCGCGAGGCGGCCGCCCCCGGCTCCTGCAGGCGGAGAACTACAAGTCCCGGCAGGCCCAGCGCCTAGGCGCTTCCGGCTCGCGCATCTGGTCCCCTTCGCGGCCGCGGGCCGAGGAGGCACGATGATGCTGGAGGGTGGTGCTGCCGCTCCGGGACGCTGGCGGGCGGGTGAGTGTCTGCGCGACGTGCCGGGCCTGGGATTTGTCCTTCGGGGGCGCGGGAGGGGTGGGGGCGAGCGTCTCAGGCGGACGTAGGCCTGGCCTGGGGGGGCGGGGCTGAGACAGACTGGGGTCTCCACCTTGATGCTTCTGTCTGCCTCTCGGCTTGTCCGCGGGTCTTTCTCCATACCTTTGCTCTCTTGCTTCTTCTGCACTCCCTCCTGCATTGATCGAGCGCCACCTGTGTGTCAGGCAGTATTCTAGATGGCGGGGAAACTGAGGAAGAGACGGTTCCAACCTGGTCATCCGGTGCGGGGGTTTCCCTAACCATTGACAGTTCGGGTCTGATAGTTCTTTTGCTGCAAGGGTCCTGTGCATTGTAGGATGTTGAGCAGCATGCCTGGCTTCTACCCACTGGAAACCAGTGACACCCACTTCACCTAAGTTGTGACAACAAAATGTCTCCAGATATTGGCAGATGCCACCTTAGGACAAGCTCACCCTCCAGAACCCCTGATCTAGAGAAAGCAGGGAGCATCTGACAAAAGAGTTAAAATAAAAATCACGGGGAATTGTGATAGGAACTATAAGGGGGCGGGGAAGAGCATGCTGAGAACGTGTAGGGGCTCCTAAATGGTTTGGGGCTCCTGAATGGTTTGGTGGGGAGCTCTACAGTTAGCCAAAGATCTGATGAAGAAGCGGCCTATCCTGGGACAATTCCGGAAGAGCATTACAGTTTCTGAGCGAGAAAGGGCTTGGTGTACCCCGGCAAGCATTGGCAAGTGGTGGAGAGGCGAGGTTGAAGAGGTGGGACAAGTCTACAAGGTTAAGGGTGTGGGTCTTATACTTACAAGCAGGCTGTGGAGGATTTGATCAGGGCTAAGTCTGGGAGCCTTTTGGTATGCACAAGAATGGACTTTGGAGTTGAGTTAAATGGTGATGGCCTGAGCTGGCCAGAAGGCTGAGGGACTTCCTGGCCCTGCTCCGCGAGGAACTAGCTCGAGGGCATTGTAGGGCTCCTGTATTTGCTGGCAGCAATGGAGGGAACAGAGAGAATAGGGCTTGGGTCTGCCTTGATGTGTCTGCCCACCAACTGTGTCTGTGGGCTGGCCTTTCTCAGCCTCCACTCTAAGCTCTTAGAGTTGGAGTGTTGTTGGTGGAGCATCTTGCAGCTCTTTTCTGATTTGGGTCCATCTCTACTCCATTTTATAATGTCAAATCCAGTCTTACCCAATCACTCACTGTTAAGTTGCAGAAGTAGGATTTGAGCCCCAGTCTGTGTGAATCTGAGGCCTGTGGCTTTGTCCACTCTGCCACAAGTACCGCCATGTATGTGATGTGCCAGCCTGTGTTCAACTTCAACATTTGTCTTGCTCTGAACCAGGGTCCCCATAGGCCTGGCCTGGTCTTACCAGCAGGTGGGCACCCAGCGCTTTATGGCCTCTCTGACTGACTCCTTCAGGAAGAACCCTTGGAGTAGGACCTACCAACAATTCACCCTTCAACAGATGGCCCCAGTGTCCCTGACACAGCATCCCGGGTCAGAGTAATACGGCTGCCCCCTGGAGTAGTAAAGTACCAGGCTGGGCAGATGAGGAATGGGGCTGCGCTCACGATATGGCACCTGACATTTGGAAACCCCAGGCAAGGGGAAGCTGCGTTGTGGAAGTAGAGAAGTGGGGCGGTCCAATCTCAGGACCCGATGGGTGGGGGAGGCGGCCTTGAAGAAACCCAGGACTGAGGGCTGAGGCTGTTCTGGGTGCCAGAAGGAGACGTTGGAGCATAGTATGGGCTAGAATGCTGTGGGGTGGTGCAGAGCAGATCTGCCCTGTGCATTCCCAGTCTGGGACTGGACTTTATTTTTTGTTTGAGAGCAAGTGGGAAAGAGGCAGAGAGAGAGACAGAGAAGGAGAGACAATGGGTGTTCCAGGGCCTGTACCTTGTGCATGTGGCTTACATGGGTCCTAGGGAATCAAACCTGGGTCCTTAGACTTCACAGGCAAATGCCTTAACCGTTAAGCCATCTCTCCAGCCCTGGCCCTGGACTTTTGTGACTGCTCGCCAGCTTGTGCAGGGAAGAAAGAAGGGGAACCTCAGAGTCAAAGCCACACAAGAAGTGGTGAGGAATTCGTTTGTGGGACCTAGGCTGCATTGGGCACTTGGTTTTCTTTCCACTGAAAGCCCAGGACCTACTGTCACAAGATAGCTAGGTTCTGGAACAGGACAAATGCCATCTCTTCCTGCATGTCTGCCTGCTCTGGATCTGGCCGGTGTCTTCTCTGGGAAGCACTCTGGACTTCCCGGCTGTGCTTGGCCTTCAGTCCATAGCCAGGAGTCTGGGGAGAGGAAGGGAGGCAGCGGGATGAGAACAGTGCCAGGGGGGCAGGCAGGACATCAAAGTTGTGTGCATTCTTCCATCCAGCAGAGGGCGCCACGGACACTAGAGAGGTTAGGCCTGGGCAGGAAAGGCTAGGAGGCTGAGGGTGCAGGAGAGGCTCGTTAAAGGGTGCTCTTTTTTTTTTTTTAAATTTTTTGTTTTTTATTTATTTATTTGAGAGCGACAGACAGAGAGAGAAAGAGGCAGATAGATAGAGAATGGGCACGCCAGGGCCTCTAGCCACTGCAAAGGACCTCCAGACACGTGCGCCCCTTGTGCATCTGGCTAACGTGGGTCCTGGGGAATCGAGCCTCGAACCAGGGTCCTTAAGCTTCACAGGCAAGCGTTTAACCGCTAAGCCATCTCTCCAGCCCAAAAGGGTCCTCTTTAGCCGGGGGTGGTGGTGCACATCTTTAATCCCAGCCCTCAGGAGGTAGAGGTAGGAGGATCACCATGAGTTTGAGGCCACCATGACACTACATAGTGAATTCCAGGTCAGCCTGGACTAGAGTAAAACTCTACCTCAAAAACAACAACAAGGGCTGGAGAAGATGGCTTAGCGGTTAAAGCGTTTGCCTGCAAAGCCAAAGGACCCTGGTTCAATTCCCCAGGACCCATGTAAGCCAGATGCACAAGGAGGCGCATGCATCTGGAGTTTGTTTGCAGTGTCTGGAGGCCCTGGCATGCTCTCGCTCTCTCTCTCTTTCTCTCAAATAAATAAATAAAATATATTAAAACAACAACAACAAAAAGGGTCCCCTGTGAAGTTAGGACTGTGATTACAGAAGGCAGGGAAAGGCAAGCTGAGGGCAGAGCCTGGGCTGGAGTGCTAGGTGGGGAAGGAGGCCGAACAGGCTTCTGCCCAGTGCCTGTGGAGGTTCCAGAGGTCCTCAGGGCCGAGGCAAGCAGAGGCCACTCCGCAGTGTTATGCCCTGCCTGTCTAGGATGGAGAAGATGGGCTAAGGGGACATCAGGAACAGGCAGGGGAAGTGCATATGGCTTTGTTTTGACAACCAGTCCTGTTTCTGTAGAATTTGGCACCTTGGCTTGGGCCAAAGTGAAGAGCTAATGCTGGGGCAGACCTAAGGGCTAGGCTATCTGTGGGTCCCTGGGCAGACTCCTTGATTCAGAAAGCTATGAAGTCCAGTCAGTTGACCACCCATAGCTCAGGTGGGGCAGAGGGCTTGAGCCATACCAGACTTTTCCAAGGGTGATGGCCACAGGCCTCAGTGGGTTCCTATGTTGTGCTCACCCCTGGTAGGCTCCACATGGGTGCTTAGGGGATGCCCTCTCTGTGCCCCACTTGCTCACGGCTGGGGGAAGGACTGCCATAGAACCAGGTGTGGCCCAAGCAAGAAGACGTACCTGCAGACCCTCCTCCACCTCTACTCCAGTAGGACCTCCGGGGGGCGGGGTGCTATCCTCTCCACCAGCTGCCAGCCACAGTGGTCCAAGTAGGCAGGCCTAGACCCTCTTGGGGTGTGTCCTAAGGGAAGGAAGTAGAGAGAAACTTGTGTCCCTAGAGTGATATCCCAGCAGGTGTTGTGTCTACCTGGGGATGGACCTCACCCTCCTGAGCAGGCTGCTCTGAGAAGGGGCAGCTTAGGCTTTCTACAGAGGGGCTATTCATGCAGTGGGGAGGAAGACCCCCCCCCCATGCCCCACTGGATTTAGGCTTGTAGGAGCCACTTGGATGTGGATTTGGGAGGACAAGGGCCTCTGGGCCTTTTTCCCAGACTCAGGAGAGTTGGGGCAGGGGGTTGCCCTGCATTGGCCTCCTGGAGGTCCTAGGGAAAGAGAGAGAGCCTTGCCCTGTTTGCACCCTACTCACCCCATCTTGTTTTCACCCCAGCAGAACTCCAAGCAGCCTCTGGTCACAATTGACTACTGGTGACAGCCAAGGTGGATAGCCATTCCCCTTATCTGGAACTCAGTATGTATCCCAGGCTAACCTTGAACTTGCAGGCATCCTCCTGTCTCAGCCTCTCAACCTTTTTGTCTTTATAAGACAGACTGTGGGGCTGAAGTATAACTCAGTGATAGAACGATTGCCTACCATGCATAAGACCTGGGTTCGATGCCCAGTACTCACTCCCACCTCCCCCCCACACACAGAGGGACGGAGGGAGGGAGGAACCTGGTGCTAGCTGTGGTGATCCACACCTGTAACCCCACCATTCCAAAGGCTAAATAGCAGGAGGATCACAAGTTTGAGACCAGCCTGGGCTGCATAATGAGGCCCTGTCTCCAAAAAAAGAAAAGAGAAAATCCTAGGCCTAGGAATGTGATTTATTGGTAGAGCACTTGCTTTGCATCTGCCAAGTCCTGAGTTCACAATCTGCAATACCCCAAAAATATATTTAAAAAAAAATCCAAGATAAGATTCCCCATCTTGGGTCCAACAGACGTGGAGGTGGTCCTTGAAGTTGGAAGGAGAGGCAAGGGAGCTGATGGGGAAACCCTGGCTCAGCCTGCTTCCCACAGCTATTTCCAGTTTGGGAAGAGGGGGCCAATGCTGATAGGCCGTTACCCCCACCATGGGAGCTGGAGCAGGCTGCAGGGCACAGAGAACCCCCAGGGAATTCTTGCTCAGCTTGACAGTTTCCTGCCTGAGCCTCAGGAGACTGTGGGCTCCAGCTGGGGATGAGGGGCTGGGATTTGCCCCAGGACAGCTGTGCCTAGCCTCCCTGTGCTGCCAGCCTCTGTGACAACGTCATGCTTCCCAAGCACTCCCCCTACTGTCTGGGGCCTGCTGTCCTCCCCCAAACTGCGGGGAAGACTGCTATTGCAAAACCCAGCCTCTGGGGAACTGGGCTTGGGAGCACCCCTGCGTGTGGATCAGTCCCATGATTGCTGCCTTATGGATGGTGCACAGATGGGGGCTCTGGACTCCAGCCTGGGGTCCGCCCACCCCTGGGTCTCTTAACTGGGGCTGGACCCATGCAAACTAAGAGACAGCTTTCCAGGCCCAGCAGTCCTCCTCCCTCCTTCGCAGCTCAACCTGGCTCTTGGTTCTCGGCTCTCCAGGGCCCGTCCTGCCCCCTGCGCTGGCGCTGCAGGCCCGCGCGCCTTGCTGTTTACTTTGCCTCAGAGCAAGGGAGAAGCCAGACGCTGCGCTCCCAGCCCGAGCAACGGGTGCTGGGCAGGCCTCGGGGTTAGCCTTTGGTCCGTGGTCCCCGGGGAGTGCCTGCTGGCCCTGGGTGTCACGGGCTGGAATTTGCAGGTGGCCCTGTGGCCCTGGAAGCCAACAGTGAGGGAGCAGTGGGTTTGTGGAAACCAGGTCAGTGTCTCCTAATGCCGTTTTCCTCCTTGTGAACCCACCTCTTGGGTGTCTCCAGCTGGTTGACCCTTTTGCACTGATGGACGACTCCTGGACCTCTCTGTAGCAGGGGCATCCTTACCCAAACCAGAGTGGTAAACTGAGGCCCTGGCCAGCTATGATGGTCTGTCCTGCTGTGGGAGGGAGAAGCAGGACTTCCTTACAGGCCACATTCACACCTCTGCCCCAGGGTCGCCTCCTCTGAGCATGCCTTTCCCAGAGAGCCCAGTCTGAGGCACTCAGAGCCAAGTCCTAGAGTCAAAGTTGGGTCTGGAGGCATTGGGAAGGAGGAAGTGGGTACCTCAGAGCCTCAGGTGGGCACTGGTAACCCTAATGGCTGCCCTGACTCTGGCAGAGGCTGGGGCAGGAGAGGGCAGGTCTTGGTCCAACTCTTAGAGCACTGTACTTACTTGGACCTGAGGGTGCTTAGGGTGGCAGGTGCCTGGCAGTGCCACTCTGGTCTGTGAAATGGAGGGCTGAGTAGGTCTGTGGTGGGCGGGTGGTAATGCAGGTGGCAGCTGAAGAAAGTCAGGTGAGGCCTGACAATACCGAGTCGGCGGCAGGCAGGTTGGGAGCCAGCCCATCCCCACAACCCGCGGGGGTGGGCTGAGCACCCCCCCGGTAGATGAGGGCGCTCTCTCTGTGGTCATCATGCGGGGTTGGGGGACAGTGCCAGGAAGACCTAATAGAAAAGGTGGCGGAAGATTTGGGCGGCCTATATGCTGTATTCTCAAGGGGCCGAGGCAGAAACAACATCCCTACTTTCTTGGCATGGGGCCCAGGTTCATCCCCTGACCCACAGAGACCTTTCAGGAGCTTGTTCCTCTCCTGTCCCTTTTCTGTCCTGTAGAGCCTTGCCACAAGTTGTGCCACCCTGGGCTGCGGCCCTGGCCCCTGGGATGGGCAGCCCCCACCTCAGTCGTATATTGCCAGGTGGTGCAGCGGCCTTCCCTGGCACGTGGCCCTCCACCTCACAGGGAGCTCACAGGCTTCTCTGTTCTAACCCAGGCTCTGCTCCATGGCACTGGGCAGTGCCCTCCTGGCTGTGCCCCTTATAGGCTCTTTGCTCACTGACCGCAGGGGCCTGAGAATGAGAAAACCCTTGGGAGGGGGCATCTGCTGACAGTATTGTGTCCCTGCAGGGCACACAGCTTGGCTACCACAGGTTGGGGTTGTCCCTAGGACCTGTCCTGAGTATTACTTATTGACTGGGCCTTTTTGTTGTTGTTTATTTTGTTTTGTTTTGTTTTATGAGGTAGGGTCTCACTGTAGCCCAGGCTGACCTGGAATTCACTCTGTAGTCTCAGGGTGGCCTTGAACTCATGGCGATCCTCCTGCCTCTGCCTGCCGAGTGCTGGGATTAAAGGAGTGCGCCACCACGCCCGGCTCTGGACCTTCTTTTCTCTCTAATCTTCCTCTCTTTGCAGATGTCCCTGGTCTGCCTCTAGGCCCTCTCTTTTGAGCAGAGCAGGGGTCTTTGGCCCTTGTTTAGTTCTCTTGTGCCTGCCTCCTGCCACCCGGTCCCTGGGTAGCACAGGTGACACACGTGGCCTGCCTTGGTTGGGATCTGGGGCTCCTTTCTCCCTGTGTAATAACCACACTTGGAGAAGTCAGGCTCTACTTATCTTGCCCATGGTGGTCTCTGGAGTTGGCTGGGTTCGGATGGCACCTGCTGTGTTGAGGAGTATGTTCCTCTTGCTCTGACTAGTCTTCATGTGACTAGGTTCTGGTGTGTGTGCCACACCCTGGGCTCAAGGTCCAGCCTGGGCCACAAGGACATTTGGTCTGCACAGGTGTGGGCCTGTAAGTAACCAGCTGTGACTCAGAATCGGAGCAGCAGCCAGGTGGGTATCCGTGTCTCTGGCCTGAGCTGGGTGGCTCCTCAGGAGCGGAGGAATGGCGCCACCGAGCGCTGGCTACCCTGGTGAAACCACTTGCGTGCACCGGGGATCTTTGCACACTTGGAGAGGGAGGGGGCAGAACTTGTCCCCAGTCAGTGCTGGAGATAAGAGGAAGCTGTGGCCTGCCCTGTGGTAGACCGGTAGTCCGAGGGACAGCATGGCTGACAACCAGGGACTTGGACACCACTCTCAAGCCCCTCATTGTATTCCATCCACAGGAGACACTGCCCGGAGACTCTGGAGGCCTGTCTAGAGCATGAGCTCGGGCAAGAGCGCCCGCTACAACCGCTTCTCCGGGGGGCCCACCAGCCTTCCCTCCCCAGACATCAGCAGTGGGGTAAGGAGGCCCCTGAGGGTGAGTCTGCCCTCTTTGCATGCCCACGCAGGCTGCCAACATGGTGGTAACTGGCCACTGATGACAGGCCTCCTCGTCATCCCCTCCGTCACTGGGGGGGTCCCCTCGGGGCTGCCTGTGCTTGCATGTGGCCACCAGTGGGTGAGTGTGCTCACGTTAAGTCTCCTCTGTTCTCTCTTAGACCAAGATGGAAACGACCTTTGGACCTACCTTTTCGGCTGTCACTACCATCACCAAAGGTGAGCTTGTCAAGTTCAGGAAGGCCTGCCCCTTCTCTGGGAACCCTTGCCCCTCTCCCTCCAAGGAGGGCCGTGCTGATCACCGCCCCTTGTCACCGCGAGCGAGCGCATCGCAGCCCCAGGATCTGTGCAGTCCTGTACTCTCGGGCGCTGTTCTCCAGGGACTTGCAGGGAATGGCAGGTGTGGGGAACTGCGTCCTTGCTGAAGGCTGGGGGAGGGCCTGGGGTTCTGGGGCAGAGTGCGTTCTGCTTTTCTGGCGCTCTCCCGCTGCAGGAGCGCACCCGGTGCTAATTGGTTTTTTAATTGCCTTCCTGTGGCCGAGGGCTGAGGGCCGCCAGGTGTACGTGCTCACGCCAGCTCCTTTTGCTCCTGGGTGACCCTCAGCCACTCTGTAAGGGCCTCTGAAACTTGTTCCAGAGGGAGAAAGAAAATAAGTATCGCCCTTCCTGGGAGACTGTCCCTTAATGCCCCAAGTACCTCTAGAGCGTGCACAGTGCCTGTCACTACTGTTGAGAGCTCTGAGGCAAACCTGACGCAGCCCTGCTCCTGTAGTTGCCTCATCCGGCTCCTTTCATTGCAGATGCAAAAACAGGCCCCATCACAGGTAGGCAGTTGCATCCCTGATTTTGACAGGAGGCCCCTGGGGCTCTGGTTGTAATGACATCTGGGCCTGGGCTGGTGGCAGCCTGTCCAGGCGTGGTGAAGGAAGTGAGCCTCCTGCCCACAAGGCTGCAGTTTGTAGGGCCTGTGAGGTGGCCGTCTGGTTCCTACATGGATCCTTGGCTTCCGGTTCTTGAGGCAGCTCTACTCTAGCTCAGGCAGAGTGAGGTGCTGTGTGGGCAGGAAGAGGGCAGCCCAGAAGGCCGGGCCGAGTTCCTGGTTCTAGCTGTATCGGAGAGTGTGCAGGAGGACCATGGCCACCAAGATGTGGTCCTGGGCTTCCCATGTACCAGCTGAGGTGCTCAGTTTGCTCCTCTGAACCAAGGCTGTCAGTTATGTACCTAGAAGCCACATAGGGCGTCCCAAGTTGTTGCCAGAGGACCCTATGCCACCCTAAGATTGGTTGGATACCTGCTGGACAGGACACGTCCTCTGTCAGGCTGGAAGGAAGGGGTGGGACCTCGTAGAGGCTCTGAAAGAAGACCCCTCAGCAGGCTGTGGTGGCGCTGAACTGTAAGGCCAGTACTCAGGAGGTGGAGGCAGGAGGATTGTGAGTTTGAGGTCAGCTTGGGCTACATAGTAAGACCTTGTTTCAAAAAAAAAAAAAAAAAAGTCAAGGGTTGGAAATGTAGCTCAATGGTCGAACACTTACCTAGCAAGTGCGAGGGTCCCTCCTGGCAGTTGACAAGGTGAGGGCAGCCACCCGCGTCCAGGCTCAGCGCTGTGACTTGGCAGGTGTGGACCCAGTACTGGAGCTATGCTTCTGGCACCTGGTGACCTTGGGAGACAAGCCCAGCCGCGGCTGCCCTGTCCTGGGGATGCTGAGCGCTAGAGACAGCCCACAGGAGCCCGTGTTCCCACAGGCTCTGCCAGCCAGGCTGCTGTCTGTCCCCCACCTGGCCTGGGAGCCTAGGAACACAGGCGTCCCTCGCAGCAGCCCCCAGTCACGTCACCCAGCCCCACACCTTCCCTCTCTCCTCAGCAGCTGATGGGAGCAGCACTTATAAACAGCACCGCAGGACACCTTCCTCCTCCAGCACCCTTGCCTACTCCCCTCGGGATGAGGAGGACAGTATGGTAGGTCCTCTGCAGGAGCCCAGTGTGAGCCCCAGCCTTCCCTCCCGTGTCCTTCATCCTGGGGAGCCAGGTTGCAGGAGGAGCTGACAGTTGGGCAGCGAGCAGGGAACTATGTCCAGGCAGAGGGACGGTGTGTATGAACACCAAGGCCTGATCACATGCGGCAAGTCCCTGAAACTAAGAGAAGGTCCCTGATGGTGGTAGTGGCAGAAGAAAGCCGATTTGAGGGGCTGTGCTGGACAGCGTGGCACCTGAAGGCTGGGTAGGCACTTTGGGCTCCATCTTTGAGATGGGAGCTGCTGCGGGTTGCTCAGGAGGCCATGCCCAAGGACAGAAGACAGCCATGGCAGCACTGGAGTCCCTGGGTGGAGAAATGGGAGTATCAGGCCTTTTTTTCCTGTTTTGTTTGTTTTTTTGTTTGTTTGTTTGTTTTGTTTTGTGTTTTTTGTTTTTTCGAGGTAGGGTCTCACTCTAGTCCAGGCTAACCTGGAATTCACTATGTATTCTCAGGGTGGCCTCGAACTCATGGCGATCCTCCTACCTCTGCCTTCCGAGTGCTGGGATTAAAGGCATGTGCCACCACGCCCGGCTGCTTTTGTTTTTTTAATGTAGTTTTATTTATTTGAGTATGTGTGGGGGGAGGGGCCATGACAGGGTCTCTTGCTGGAACATACCAGGCACTTGTGCCACTTTTTGCATCAGCCTTATGTGGGTGATTGGGGAACTGCTTGCAAGCCGGCAGGTTTTGCAAGTGCCTTTAACCGCTGAGCCCCGTTCCCCCCCCCCTTTTTTTCCTTTTTAATAGAAAAGGGAACAGAACAGGCATACTGCGTGCCAGACACCGCGCTGGACAGGTCAGATATGTTGGTGGCCTGTTCCAGAGTCTCTGCTCAGGCTGGCAGTAGCTTCTCTGTGCCTCTAGTTTCAGATAACCCCAGGGCACTTGGCAGGCCATAGTAGCTTTAAGGATGTGCAAAACTGTCTGTTTGCTGTGGGCCTGTGGGCAGCCCCCTGCCTGCCCATCCCACTGGCCTCAGTCCCTGTGCTCAGGAGAGTGGGAGCCTGGGAGGAGCCGAGGCTGGAGGCAGGGAAAGTGCAGGTCAATGCCAATTCTCGCCTGGTTCTGCTCTCACCCCCGTCTCTGCCATCGCTTACCGCCTATGGGGCCGTTTGACTCATTTCCTCTGACTTTTCCCCTCCAGGCCTCACGTGGCATTTCCACGCAGTTAGGCCACTTGAGACACCGTGGGGGAAGGTGGTCACTGTCCTGCTGAGGAAGGTGTGAGCCTAGTCTCTGCCACCTGCTTGCGGAGCCCAGGTCCTGGAACTGGCTGTGCCTCTGTGTCGTGGGGTTTTAGATTCAGGCTGGCAGGAGCAGGCTCATCCCCAGCGCCTTCTTGCTGGACACAGGCTCAGGAGAGAGGTGGCTGGTCTAAGACAGCTCATGAACAAGGCTGTGAGTTTGTCAGGCTGAGAGGAGGAGCTGGGGGGAGCAGTGGCTTTGGACACTCTGGAGATTTCCAAGCCCACCTCTTCCCTCTCTCTGGGCCCCGAGGCACTCACTGCAAGTGGCTCAGGCAGAGGCAGGCCCCTGTGACTCTCACCTGTAGTTCTCAGAGGCTGGGCCACGTCTAATGGGAACATCCCTGCCTTCCCCATCAATCTTCCTGGCTGGACCTAGTGTCTCCTGGCCAAGAAAGCCAGACAGGCAGCTGAGCCGAGGGACACCTCTCCCAGGCCAGCCTTCTACTCCCTGTTATTCAGTGGTCCGAGGGCCTCGGCTGCCCCAGGATTGGCTGCTGGAGGCAGCCTCTGTCAGCGCACATTCCCTCACGGGAAGCAGGAAGCAGCCTGAGCGTGTCCTCGTACAATTGAATAGCAGGAAGTCTCTCCATTTACACAAAGAAAGTTGGCAGAGGAGAGCGGGCAGCCCAACACTAAGGGCTGGGGCCAGGGCCAGCCCAGTGGGCAGGGGGGGAATGTGGGCCACAACGGCGTCCCACAAACACTTCACTGTGGGCATGCTGTGAGTGGAGTGGGCTAGGGGCACCTCTGCCCTGAGCCTCCTCAGGGCTCGGCCTGGGCCTCCCCACTGCCCAGAGCCTGAGCGGAGCCCTCTGATGGGCTGCCTCCATCTGTGCAGCCCCCCATCAGCACCCCTCGACGCTCCGACTCGGCCATCTCCGTCCGCTCTCTGCACTCTGAATCCAGCATGTCCCTGCGCTCCACGTTCTCTCTGCCCGAGGAGGAGGAGGAGCCGGTAGGTGTGGTGGGCGCAGCAGGGCCGTCACTGAGCTGTGGTGGCACGGGGCACCTTCCCTTCAGGTCACACCAGCCCGGCTCTCGGTGAGAGGGTGAGTCAGGCCTAGTCAGGGCCTCTGGTCCTCTCCCTGGTCCATGTTGGGACTCAGGGCCCCCATCTCCCCACTCCTGTCTCAGGGCTGCTCAGGGACGAGTGGTGGGAAGGTGGGGGGCAGGACGGGTTCTGGTCTTCATCCCAGACAAAGGGGTCAACAAGGACTGGGAAAGACCATGCGACTTCGCATGCAGACGCTCTGCTGCCTCTGGGGTCGCATCCCCTGCCTTTGCCTCTCAACCATTTCATGGCACCCCACCCCCAGCCCCCGCCAGCCTCGGCAACCTTTCTTAAAGCAGAGCCAGCCCTGGGCCTGGACAGGGTGGGCAGGCGGGCCACCTGGGTGGTAGCGTGACCGAGGGTGGACTCCTCGGGGCCGTCAGCAGCCCAGGCCCACCTCCCTTCCCATCACCTGCCCTTTGCCCTTTGCCCTGCTCCATTCAGGAGCCACTGGTGTTTGCTGAGCAGCCCTCGGTGAAGCTGTGTTGCCAACTCTGCTGCAGTGTGTTCAAGGATCCTGTGATTACCACATGTGGGGTAAGGCCGCCCCCGCAGACCCTGCCCCCACCCACCCCGGCTTGTTCCCCCGGCCCTCCAGCCGGTGGGCTGCTGGCCCCCTTCCCATGGAACTTGGCCTGTTCATAAGCCTGGTCTGACTGCCCAGCAGGTGGACTCTAGTGAGCATGGGGTAGGGTTGAGTCCTGTGTCACCACAGGCCTTGACTTGGGGTAAAGATGACTCCAGCTGTTCTCCAAGTCCACCCTTTGTCCCCACAGCACACGTTCTGTAGAAGATGTGCCTTGAAGTCAGGTAGGTTTGTACCTCCCCTCCAGACCTGGAGCCCTTGTTCTCCAATTGCGAAGAGCAGCCCCACCCCTGTGGGGCCTGTGGGTGCCAGCAGAGGCCACTGGCTTCTCTCCCCTGTCTGTGCATAGCATCCAGGCATGTGCGGCCTTTGCTGAGGCTAGGACAGACCTGCGGTTACTCAGACCCCAGTACAGGACTTCCACAGTAGAACAGTGGGACCCTGAAGTTCTGGTGTCCAGATTTAGAACCCTTGCCATGGCAGGTACGGGATGGGGTCTCCCGTGGTCAGAGCCTAGGCTCTGAAGAATGCAGTTTTCCCTAGCAGCTCCTGCTCCTGCCCCATGCCAGGCTGGCTGGCTGCCTTTCCACCTCCTTCTTGCTCCTTTGGCCCCACCTAGGGCTTCTGAGAAGCCTGTGTCACCACCTGCTTGCGACAGGTGCTCTAGGAGGCCACTGTGCACCTTGGTGTGGGGCAGATAGATGGGAAGATCAGGCACCCAGTGAACTTCTGCAACCCACTTCCCAGGACTTAGCTTCTTGCTGGGCAGAGCTGCCAGGGGAAGCGGTGGCTGGGCGGGCAGTGGGCTCAGCATGCCCTCCTCCCTCAGAGAAGTGTCCTGTGGACAATGCCAAGCTGACAGTGGTGGTGAACAACATTGCAGTGGCCGAGCAGATCGGGGAGCTGTTCATTCACTGCCGGCACGGCTGCCGCGCCGTGGGCGCGGGGAAGCCTGGCGTCTTCGAAGTAGACCCGCGAGGCTGTCCCTTCACCATCAAGCTCAGTGCCCGGAAGTAAGTACCTCTGGCACCCCTAGCTGCCTGGGGGCACTGGGCACCTTTTCCTCTTTTGGGCTCAGGTCCCCTTCCCGTGTCCCACGTGCACAGAGATCACGAGAGCAGTTGTGACTACAGGCCTGTGCGTTGCCCCAACAACCCCAGCTGCCCGCCCCTGCTCAAGATGAACCTTGAGGCCCACCTGAAGGAGTGTGAGCACATCAAGTGTCCCCACTCCAAGTACGGGTGAGTGGGCGGGGGTGGGGTGTGGGCCGGTGGGGTCCCAGTCCCTCCTCAGCACACCAGGGCTGAGGGCCCCTGCAGACTGGTGCCCAGGAGCCACACCTGAACCAGGAGCCACACCAATGACTGCCTTCACAGCCAAGATCCAAGTGCGCAGGAGACTTGAGCCCGGCAGGAGTATACGGAGGGCACTGAATGGGTTGGGAGTGTGGTGTCAGGGATGGTGGGCACAGGGGTGCATATTTGAGCAAATGGCCGGAGTTAACAGCAGAGAGAGGAGGTGGGGCAGGAGAAGAGAAGAGCTTTTCAGAATAGAGGCTCAGTGAGGGGAGCAGATTTTATTGTTAGGGTAAGAGGGACCCCAGAGGAGCTCTGGGTGTGTGTGCTAACATTTCACTGGTGAACTGGCCTGCTGGCTGATGGAGGTTGGGTAGGTGACTAGATCTAGGGGTGGTGGGCACAGCAGTGGAGGATTCTTCAGGGACTTGGGGGGCTAGGGAGGCCAAGGGAGAGGTCCTGCCAGGCAGGCAAGGTAGCAGCTGTCCTGTCCTCTCAGGTGCACATTCATTGGGAACCAGGACACGTATGAAACACACCTGGAGACATGCCGCTTTGAGGGCCTGAAGGAGTTCCTGCAGCAGACGGATGACCGCTTCCATGAGATGCACGTGGCGCTGGCCCAGAAGGACCAGGAGATCGCCTTCCTGCGCTCCATGCTGGGCAAACTCTCCGAGAAGATCGACCAGTTAGAGAAGAGCCTGGAGCTCAAGTTTGGTAAGGTCTGGTCCAGAGGGCGCAGGATACGGCGTTGTTGCCGACCATGGTAACCCCCCTTGTCCTTCCACTTAGATGTCCTCGATGAGAACCAGAGCAAGCTCAGTGAGGACCTCATGGAGTTCAGGAGGGACGCGTCCATGTTGAATGTAAGGAGGCAAGGGCCACGCTTGGTGAGAGGCGGGAGGGCAAGTTGAGGTAAAGGACTGTCCTTTAACTGGGATCGTGCACCGGCCTCCTCCCCCCCGACTGGCCTCTTCCCCCACTAGTCAGAATCAAGGGCTGGCCCAGGGCCTTGGGGTTCCTTGGCTTTACCAGAGGACATAGCAGCTCTGCCACATACCCTCTGCTCTGCCTTTGACCTTGCAGGATGAGCTGTCCCACATCAATGCACGCCTGAACATGGGCATCCTAGGATGTAAGTGTAGCGCCTGCCTCACTCACGCTCTGTCCCCCGGGGCCTCACTGGGTCGCTCACTGGCTTCTCCTGTTTGCAGCCTATGACCCTCAGCAGATCTTCAAGTGCAAAGGGACCTTTGTGGGCCACCAGGGCCCCGTCTGGTGTCTCTGTGTTTATTCTATGGGTGACCTTCTCTTCAGTGGTTCCTCTGACAAGACCATCAAGGTACATAGGGTCATGTCTCTCAGACCTGCCATTTGGCCAGGATGGGGTGGGCACTGCATGCCAGCCTCTGCCACTTCCTGCCCACAGCTGGGCCTTCTCCCCCGGATGTCTGCCATCCTGCCCCTTGGCACCAGGCTGACCCTACTGGACCTGCTCTGGCCTGATCTCTGCAGGTGTGGGACACATGTACCACTTACAAGTGCCAGAAGACACTGGAGGGCCACGATGGCATTGTGCTGGCGCTCTGCATCCAGGGGTGAGTCCAGGCACAGGTGTGCCCACTGACCACAGGGACAGGAGATGCTGGGCTGCCTCCCTGTGGGCTCTGAGCTTGAGCCTGTGTGGCTTGTACCTGTATCTGCCCTATGGAGTACCCTCGCCCCCTAAGTGGTGCTGGGTCCCAGGGGGCAGTGGATGGGCCCCCCAGTAGCTACTCTCTGGAGTTGTGTTCACCAAGTCTAGCACAGCTAGCCTCTCAACACATCCTGGCCCTTCCCCTGGTGTGTGTTGGGTAGCCAGAAGCTAGAGGTGGCACCTTTAAGAGAGAGGTCGCTCAACTGTCACCACCTTGCCAGCATCCTGGGCTCTGGATACAGGTCACATAGACCTGCCTTGCTGGCTTGTGTCGTGTTAGAGTGTGAATGTGGGGGCGGGGGGCATGAGTTGTATCAAGGGGGCAAGGGCCTTGCTCAGCCTCACTGACCACCGTTGGGCTGGTGTTGGCAGCCACCATGGAGGTCAGAGTATGTGACCCCCCCCCACACACAGCCATTAAATGCTTCCTAGAGTGGCATCACGCCGAGTCCCTGTGACCTTAGTAAAACTGAGCTTAGGAGTTGAGCACTTGGCTCAGTGGTGGGGCACTGAGCCCCTCCCCCAGGTTTGATCCCAGCACAGGGGGTTGGGGGGAGGCACTGAGTCTAGAGCTCAGGAAACAACCATGGCTTTAGCACCAGCCCAAGTTGTTGGTTCCTGGAACTGGTGGGGCACTGTCCCCAAGATATGGTGGCTTCCCCTGCCTCCACACATCGGCTTTGTCTCCCCAGGTGCAAACTGTACAGCGGGTCTGCAGACTGCACCATCATCGTGAGTGGGGTGGGGGCGAGGACAGGGGGGTGGGCAGAGGATGCCCAGTGCTTGCTTCATCTTCCCTGACCTTTGGCTCTGAAGCTTATAGTCACCCCCCCTCCCCAGGTGTGGGACATCCAAAACCTACAGAAGGTGAACACCATCCGGGCCCACGACAACCCTGTGTGCACACTGGTGTCCTCCCACAACATGCTCTTCAGTGGCTCCCTGAAGGCCATCAAGGTACAGGCAAGAGGTGCTGTAGGAGACACTGGGGCACTGGGCACCTTCCTTCCCAGCCTTGGCTCGTGACCATCCGCAGGTCTGGGACATCGTGGGCACTGAGCTGAGGTTGAAGAAGGAGCTCACAGGCCTCAACCACTGGGTGCGGGCCCTGGTGGCGGCCCAGACCTACCTGTACAGTGGCTCCTACCAGACAATCAAGGTACGCCAAGCCACTGCTGGTGACAGGAACTTGCCTTCTGCTGCATTTTCCAGGCTGGCCCTGCCCCTCCCCTGCCCTCCTGTACAGCCTGAGTCGTAGGCTTCCTCCTTCTGAGCCCGAGAGGCTCCAGGGTGAGGTACCTAGCCTGAGGCCAGGCACCATACTTGCACCCTAGATATGGGACATCCGGACCCTTGACTGCATCCACGTCCTGCAGACATCTGGCGGCAGTGTCTACTCCATCGCTGTGACGAATCACCACATTGTCTGTGGCACCTATGAGAACCTCATTCACGTAAGTCCAGGGCGCCCTGAGGCAGGCTTAATGGCCTGTCTCCTCTGCCTTCACTTCCAGTCCTTGTCTCTGACTCGCCCCATGCCCTCTCCCTTTTCAGGTGTGGGACATTGAGTCTAAGGAACAGGTGCGGACTCTAACGGGCCATGTGGGCACAGTGTATGCCCTGGCAGTTATTTCAACACCAGACCAGACCAAAGTCTTCAGTGCATCCTATGACCGGTCCCTCAGGGTATGTACTACCCAGTAGCAGTGGAAGAAGGCCCAGAGGGAACAGGGCTGGACCCCCGTGGACCCTCAATTCCTGTGTGCACCTCCCCCCCCCCCAGGTCTGGAGTATGGACAACATGATCTGCACGCAGACCCTGCTGCGCCATCAGGGCAGTGTGACTGCACTGGCTGTGTCCCGAGGCAGACTCTTCTCGGGGGCTGTGGATAGCACTGTGAAGGTCAGCGCTCGTGACAGCCTTTCACGGGCTGCCTGGGATGGAGTACGAGGAGGGGCACAGGGGCAGGGAGCCTTACACTACGCAGCAGCTAGCTGTCCTTGGGCCACAGGGGACCTGAAACAGAGCCTTCTCTTTGCAGGTCTGGACGTGCTAACAGAATGGGTCTGTCAGCCAGGCTGCCCATGTGTGGTGGCCCTGGCATTTCTGACTGTCCTGTGGGTACAAGTAGCCTGGCTCAGGCGTGCAGACACTGCTCCCCTTGCCCTGTGCTCCGCGAGCCTCTCTTCCTTAGGTCCTGCCCTCACTGCTGCCAGTGAAATGCCCAGGCCCCTCTCTGGGTGCCAGGTACGATGCTCGCCCGGCCCACTCGTCACTCCCACCATTCGTCACTCCCACCATTCTTCACTCCAGATGGACTACGGGCCTTTTTACTTACCTTTTCTACTGGTTTTAGACTGTACATAGATTTTATTACTTCCCTATTGAAATAAAAGCTGAACAGACTGGTTGTGAGTGAAGACTATTTCTAGGACCAGGGTGCACCTAGTCCTGAGGACACTGGCATGCACAGGCACCAGAAGTGAGGGGGAGAGGTAGGGGCCCTCCTCCCTGCAGGAAAAGGTGTGCCACTCCTTGGCTGTCGGCTTCTCCAGTCTCTGAGCCTCCTTTTCCCAACACATGCCCTCAAAGAGTGAGCCAGGCAGCTTCAGTTTTCTGCTGTTTATTGACAGCTGACAGCAGCTTCCTGCCCAGACCCCCCTCCCCACCTGCCGGAGCCCCAGCCTGGGCCACCCACAGCGGAGAAAACAGTGGGTGGGCACTGATGGGGAAGTGCCAGGTATGACAGTTGAAAAGGTGCTCTATGACTGGATACCACCTCAGTTGGCCCCCTCCACCAGCCCACATCACAATCACTGGTTTCAGCATGTTTTTCTTTTTTTAAAAAAAAGAAATGTCAAAGTTGTGCCCGACACTTGTGGATCAGCAAACACAATAGAGATCAGTCAGTATTTTTGGGAGGGAGGATAAGAGGGTGAGAATGACAACACGACACAGTCTCAGACCATGAGCAGAAGTGGCCATGGGAACTTGAGAGGGGTGGGCAGGCTGACTGCCTCGTGGGGGTTGAGGGTCAGGCACGCCCTCGCACACACATCGGCCCACAGCCTGGCATGCATGCCCCTGCACTCACCGCTGTCGTTCAGCCACATGCCCACGTCCACCACACACACTTACGGTGCACTCTCATACCAGCACCCCTAGGACACGGCCACGCCCAGAAGGAAGAAGCCCTCCCCAGGGCTGTGGGGCACAGAGGAGGACACAGCCCAGTCAGTGAGCAAGGCACATCCTTCAAGTTCTTCAGACTCACAGAAGTTAGAAGAGTGGAGGAGGGGTCCTGGGCACAGCTGCCCCCTTCCCTCCCGTGTGTGCTCCTGACCAGGGCCAAGGCCACTCCTGGATGGAAGGACAAAGAGGTGGCCTGGGCCTCTGACAGCTTTAGTCCCAAGCTGGACTCCAGTGTCCTTTCAGTTGGTAAATGGTTTTCTATAGAATCAATAATATTTTTTTTCTTTCTTTAAATATATATTTGTTAAAGTTATACCTTTTTGTTTCTCTGGGGAGATCTGCTTCAGCTCATTCCCAATAAATTAATACTCTTGATAGCTTATATTCTGGGGGTGCAGTAGGATGGGCCCAACCTTGGCCCCCTGTCCCTTTGTGCTGCGCCAGAGTGGCTGGCAGAGGTTCCCCAATGGGCAGTTCTGTGCTGGGCATAGGCCTGTGCTCTGCCACGGATTGGGGAGGGGGCCACAGCAGCCATCCCCTTCTTTTCCCCCAGCCTGCCTCAGGCAAGGGAGGAGCCCCCCCTCCACCCGAAGGGCAGAACTTGCTAGTCTGGGGCCCAGCAGTTATTGCACAGGGAGCAGCAGACAGGAACGGGCACCAACGGGGCAGCTCTTCTGCCGCCCAGAGCCCTTGGAGCCCCCGGCCAGGCGGTCCTGCAGACTACCGGCCGGCCTGGGCCAGGGGCGGGAGTTGTGCTTGTGCCGAACTGGGCTGCAGGCTGGCCCCGCTCGCCCGATCCCCGCCCGCCCCGCTGCCCAGAAGTGCCCGTCCTGAGGTAAAGGTCAGCGTGCGGGCCAGAGCCGGGCCTCACTCCAGCATGGCGTCCAGCTGGTCGGCCAGGTCGTCGAACATGCTGCCGATGTCATCCAGGATGCTCCCGGTGCTCTTCTCCGCACTCGCCGAGGGGCTACGGAGGGGCGGGGGGAGGATGGGGAAACGGATCGATGGGCGTGGTCAGCGCAGGCCACGCACGCCCCGTGCACGCGCGCGCTCCGGGGTCAGCCGCCCTGGGCGCCCCCCACCCCAGCCCGCCCCCGAGGGACCTACCGCGGGCCTTGCCCGTCCTCCTGCCGGATCTTCTCCTCCACCGCCTGCAGGGCCGCGGCCAGGCACGCGCTCGTCTCCTCCAGCTTCTGCCGCGCGCTGTCCCCGGGCGCAGCGCCGTCGGGGGTCGGGGCGGCGGAGGCGGCGCGCGGGGGCTTGGCGGGCGCGGGCGCGCCGGGGGACGGGGGCTTGGCGGGGCTGGCGCCCTGCGAGGGCGGCGCGCTGCCCGCGGGCTTCACGAGCGCTGCGGGCGGCTGGCGCGCGGGCGACGGCGTCGGGGACGGGCTGGCGCTGCCCGATGGCAGCCCTGCCACGGCCTTGGCCGGCTTGGGTGCCGTGGGTGGCGGCGGCGGCTTGGGTGACACTGGCGGCGGCGTGCCGTGGGCGCGCTTCACCTCTGTGGAGAGGACCAGGCTGCAGACGCGGTCCTCCGCCCTTGTCTTCCCACTGGCTGCTAAGGTGGTGGGGGGGGGGGGCTCCACATGCAAACCCTACTGCTGGGCGGCACTGATGCCCAAGCCCCTCCAGATAGGGCTCGCTGTGGGCCTCTGCACCTCTGTCCTACACGTAACCCTTCCCCTCTCCTGCACCTTGTCAATGCAGCCAGACCATGGTCCATCCCTACTGTTGGGCTTTGGGGCCTCCTTTGCCAAGCATATCCACTACTGGGCTGGCACAGAGCTTCCCCACAATGGACATTGGGTGGGGGAATCTGTGGACACTTCCCCCCATCCGAGCTTCGTCAGATCCAGAAAGCAAAACCAGATTATGAGATAGGATCGCAGACCAGGTTACTGAGGACCCCCCTTCTAACGCTACCCTGGCTGGCTTTCTGCACCTACCTGGGCTGCCAGGGCCTGGAAGTGGCACCTTCTTGGAAGCAGGCGTGGGTGAGCCCTGGATCTTGGGCACAGGCTGAGCCAGGATGGGCTTGGGAGAGACAGGAGGCTTCGTGAGCTTCCGGGCATCACCATCGGGCAGGGGCAGTGGGGGCAGATGAGCCAGGTCAGTGGGAGGGGGTTCAGCAGGTGGGGGAGGTGGGGGCAGCTCCAGAGGCCCGGCTTGCTCTGAGGCTGGTCTGCGGCGAACAGTGGCTGTGCCATTCTGGTACACAGACAGTGGTGGGGAAGGCTCAGGCCCGGCATCCCGCTCCTTTGCCTTGGGCCTACGCTTGACTGTATCAGACTCCGTCAGGATGAACTTGACATTCTCCTGCTGGCTCTGCTTGGCCCGGATGCGCCTCTTCAGAGTGGCACTGGCCTCTACCCGAGCCAGAGGTGGCCCCTCGGCACTTGGCTCACCCTTGGACGGGCCACGAGGCCGCTGCCGGGCTACACCATCTTCCACATAGTGACCCTGCTCCGCGGGTTCCCCCGGTCCCCGGCGAGCAGTGGCCAAAAGTCCAGTGACAGGGCCACTGAGTGTGCGGCGCCGGTTCACCACCTCACCATCAGGCCCAATGGCCTCTTTGTGCTTCACAGAGGCCAGCACTGTAGCCACTCGGCCTGGCTCTGGACTGGCAGGACGAGGTGTGGGGTGGCCTTCTGGGGGCCTGCGAGCAGCCCGGCCCCCACCCCCAATGGAAGACAGCTCCAACATGGCTGCGATACTCTTCACACTGCCTGCGCTACCTGTGTCCACACTGCCAGCCAGGTCACTGGCCCGTCTGCGCTGTGCCCGGACCCCTAGTCTGCCATCTTCTGTCTCAGCATCTGGAGCTGGCTCATCAGCCAGGTTGGCACTGGCCATGGCTGAGCTAGAGCGCTTGGGTGGGGGTGGCGGAGGCCCCTTCTTACGGGGCCGTACAGCAAAGGACTGGCTGCGGTTGACATTCTTGTCAGTGCCAGCTGGTGCCCTCACTGAGTGGCTGCGCCCCACACGCCGCTGGACTGTGGCATAGGGTCCTGCAGCAGCAGGTACAAGCAGCTCGTCCCGTTCCGGTTCGCTGTCGGACGCAGCGTAGCGATTCAGGCTGTGGGCCCGTTTCTTGGGTCGCCCGGGCTCCACATCAGCCTCCGGGGGCAAGGCACAATGTGGGCACAGCTGCTGGTGCAGGCGGGGGTGCGGGTCCTGGAGCAGCCGGTCCTGCCTCGCTCTCCACAGGCTGGGGCAGCACATAGGCAAAGCCACGGTGTGTGGGCGACTGAGGCAGGGACCGAGGGGACATGGGTCGCTCTGTTGGTGGCAGCAGCTGTGGAGTGGGCTTCACCTTGGCCGTGGCTGGGGCTGGACCATGAGGTCCCCCAAGTGTCTGAGGGGAGCCTGGCTGGGCTTTGGTGGGCGTCTGAGGAGGTGTGAAGTGGCTGGTGCCTGATGGAAGGACCTGCCGTGGTTTGCCAGGCACTGGGGGCACACTGGCCCTCTTGACGCTGTGGCCATGGCGGCTAGGCCGGGCCTCTTTGGGTGACGTGCCAGGGACTGGCCCCTCATCCAGCAGGTACTCCTGGCTTCGTGACATGGGGCTGCCAGGCCCTGGGGGCCCATCACCCAGCAGCTCCTGAGAGCTGCTCATGTGGCGAGCCCGTCCACCCAAGCTGGACTCCTGACGCATGGTGGCCCTCGGAGTGGGCGGCAGGTGGTTGGAGGGCTTCTCAGCAGCAGTTGCGCCCCCGTCGGGCGGCCCGGACAGAGCAGCCTGCAGCTCGCCGCTGAGCTCACTGTCCTGGAAGGTAGTCATCTTAGGAGATTGGCAGTCTGCAGGGGCAGGCTCGGGTGGGGGCGGCGACTCGATGGCCATCATTTCAAGAGACTGAGGGGCCTTCCGACGCAGAGGCCCTCCCTCATACTTGGCATATTCTGCCTTCTGCAGCTCGGCCAGTTTTCTCACTGCCAGCATCAGTTTCTTTTGGTGTCCTGAGCAAGGAGCAGGGGACAGGTCAGGAGGACGTGGAGGTACACACAGAGGTATTGAGGGCTGGGCAGGGGCCAAGGGCTCACCGAGCTTGGTTATGCCGATCTCCTGCAGGTCTTCCCAGGTGATGTCAGTGATGAAGTCGATGTTCTCATAGCCATTGTCTACCAGCACCTTGTAGTACTGGGCCAGGCCAATCATGGACAGCCACACGGCCAAATTAGCCTATGAAGAGCGGGACAGAGAGGGGCAGCCCGAGTCGGCTGCTCACACCCTGACCACCTACTTGGAGCTATTAGAAGATAAACCCACCAGGCACAGACAGACAGAAGGACAAACAGGCAGGCCTGGGGTGCCAGTATTGTAGATAGCCTAGGCACAGCCTTGGTGGGAGCCCCAGGCCAGCTCCTCAACATGCCCATCAGGCACTGGGTGCACATAAGTCAATACACGCAAACACACGAACACACACACACTCAAACTACACACACATGGGCATCTATCCATCAGGACCCAGCTTCGGGTGGGAAGAAAATGCTTCCTTGTGGGGCCAAGTGGCCACAAGCTATGTCCTAAGATATGCACCCACACGTCATGAACACAGACACACGCGGTCACACCAGATATGTACACATGTGCACACCCTGCACACGATTTCCAGCAAGGCATAGACACCCCCTCCTGATCACACTCTTGCCACATCCCCACCCACAGCAGAGGCAGTCACACGTCACACCACACAGTCGCACCACACACGTCCAGACAGCCACAGTGTCTTCACCAAGATCCTCCCAGTCATCCCCCGAGCTCCCAGCTGAGGCCACTCGTGCGCCCACACTCAACACCCCCAGTCATGCAGGTGACAGAGTGAGGCGAGGCCCACAGGGCATAGGTGTGTCGCTGGGAGGACCCCTGAGCTGCTGACTGTGGCAAGGTGGGACAGATGAGTTCAGACTCTTCTGCCAACAGATCCAGGGCCCTATTGGTGGGGGGGGAGGGAGGGATGGCAGGAGCTTTAGATGGCCACAGCACTTGTCCCATGGGTGGAAGGGAGCACCCAGCTAGTGTGGGGCCCAGAGAGCCAGTGTCAGCCCAGAAGCCGTCCCCACACACAGGAGCCTCCCAGTTAGTAAACAGCCACCACCGGCTTGCAGGCCTCACCATGGGGCATCAGCCTTTGGCACGGGCTAGCATGTGTGGTGGGACCTGCTTGCATGCATGTGGCCACAGCGTCCCACATGTGCCCTCTGCAGTCCATGTGTAAGTGAAGGGCAGTGCCATGGAGTGCTGCCAGTGAGTGGGAGGGCACAGAAATCCTCCTGGCTTCAGGCTCCCCTTCCTCCAACAGCCCCCAAACAGTGTTAGCCATGCCCCTGCCCGGGGAGAGCAGCCCCAGTGCCCAAGATGGGCAAACAGGCTGTCCAGGCGGCTCCCTGCTGGTGGGCCATTCACCCTCTGTAGCCCAGGCAGGCCTTGAACTCACGATCCTCCTGCCTCAGCCTCCCCGAGTGCTGGAATTATAGGCATGTGCCACCAGTCCTGGCTCCATTCTCCACTCTCCACTTCCTAGGACCCCAGAAGGCAGGTAAGGGCTGTAGCCAGGGAGACAGCCTGTCTGTCTGTCTGTCTGTCTGTCCATCCGCCTTGCCAGTCCTGGCTTGGCCACCAGGGCGCAAGGAGCCTTACGGGTTTGTGTTCAGGCAGCCAGTCAGGGATGCTCAGGCCACTGATCTCTGCAGTAATCTTCTTCCGGTGGCCTGGCTTGGTGACACCGATAGCTGTGAGATCCTGAGCAGAGAGGAGGCCTGTTAATTAGCAGGAGCCAGGGACCTATCTTTGACAATGGAGGCAGCTGGTGGCCAGCCTGTGGCAGCTCACCTCAGGGGTCATGCGGCTGATGGTGGGCAGGTCATAACCGGCGCTGGTAAAGTTGGGGGCATACAGCTGCAGCTGGAACGTGGCAAGCCACTGGCTGACCACCTCGGCACTCTGCAAGACACAAGGCACCGACTGCAGCCCGCCCGCCACCGGGCTGCACCTCAGCCTCCGCAAGGCCTCCTTCTCTGCTTGGCTCATGGCCTGCGTGATGGGTCCGGCTGTTGTGGTCCACTGCACGGGTGCTCTGTGATCTGTCATCCTGGACACGGCATCCTCAGACCTCCAGCCTTCTTCTGTGAGCTCCACCAGGATAGTCAGGCTGCTGTCTGTGTCATTGGCCTCCTGGGCCTCCTCTCCCACCCATATCATCTTGGAGAGGCAGGTGATGTTGCCTGGCGGTGAGGGGTTCTGAGGGAAGGGGCTTGGGGCTGGGCTGTTCCCTGGAAGGTGGGCTCTAGGCCCCAGTCAGGGGTGCCTCGCCTCCTCTGCTGGGCAGGATTCAGCCAGCAGCTCATGCTTCCCAGCCACACAGGTTCAAGTACATGTGACCTACCACACACAGCCATATGTCTCACACCCATCCCCTTCCATCTGTGCCACCACCACACATGCATGCCCACCTCACAGTCAACCACTCTACATACATATGCCACCCTGCATACCTCCACAAGTTTGTACATACTAACTCACAGCCTGCACAATAGACAACACCTGTACGCTTGTGTGTGTGCGCACACATGACACACACACTCAGACAGACAGAAAGACAGGGTCTGGCCCGTCAAGGCCCCCAGCTGTTACTGTGGCCAGATGTGCCTGTCAGACTGCCAGCCCCAACCCTCCTGAGCCTGGCCCCAGAGCTGGCCGGGCCCTATACCTTGCCCTCTGAGGCTGGCTCCGGCTTCTTGGGCGGTTGCTCCCCGTACACCTGCCCCACATGGGCTGCTGCAGGCTGGGACCGGGTAGCACCTGGTGACGAGATGGGATGGCAGAGCAAGGACTGTTTGAGAGCTACCTTCCTACCAGGCCAGCACAGCTGCACCCTTGCTCTTACCTGTAGAGCCCTCTGGAGGCTTGACAGGGCTGTCCCCTGGGCTGGACTCAGAGACCGACTTCTGGGAAAGCACGGTTGCCAGGAGCTGAAACCCAGAGAGCCAGGCTCGCCAGCACTGCCTCATGCTCAGCCGGCTGGCTCGCTCCGCCCTCCCCCCGCAATCCAACTCACCTTGACTCCTTCAGAGCCCGCGTGCAGGGCATGGCCCCCGCCACTCCTACCACCAGCCGCACTGCTCAAGCTGCCACTACGGTCTCCACCTGCCAACACAGGGACCATGGGGTCCACTGGCCCCGCAGAAAGGTCATCGCCCCGACACCCAGAAGGTTCCCAGCCTACCTGTAAAAGGTTTCCTCAACACCCAGATCTCCTCCGGGGGTGCCGAGGGCCCAGACGAGCTTCCTCCCTGGGATGGGCTTGGCTCGCTGCCTGTTCTGGAACCTGCAGGCCAAAAACAGCCTCCCTGAGCGCTGGGCTGCCCAGGCATGACCAGACCCAGAAGGGGAGCAGAGCAGGAGCTGAGCCATAGCCTCTGCCCACTCCACTGTCTCCTGGGAGCTGAGAACCCCTTGATGTTTAAGACCAGAACAGTTTGTCAGAGAGACCTAGGGCCAGGAGGACACACAGGCAAATGGCACACCAGAGGGTGTGGTCTCTCGGCTAGGAGGTAGGAAGTCACTCAAGGCTAAAGCCAAGACTTCCACCTCAGGAACTGTCTGACCGATGGTTGCAGGCTACACCTCTTATTTGGCCCTCTGCCCCACCTGTCAATCTCCACATCCACTGTAGAAGACAAATCAGCCTCACCCCCAGCCTCCTGAAACCAGGCCACGGGGTTTCCCAACTTGGTTTTGCGCCCCCTTCCCCTTCCCATTCAGCTCTGAACATGCTGCCCTCCTGTCTGCTCAGGTGTCAGACCGTTCCTGCCCCAGTGCCTTTGTATGTATTCGATTCACGTTGTCTGGACTGTTCTGCGCACGACTTGCCCTCCTCTGACCTGCCTGCCTAAGGCGGGCTTTGCTCTACTTCCCGTATGTCACTTTTTAGTACATTCCCTCTGTGTGTATGACACTGTCCTTCCTGTTCCTTCTCACCACAGAGAAAGAAGAGCAGCAGCCATGTCTGTCTGGGTCCCCGTATGTCTAGTGGGCAGCTCAGAACTGGGCCATGGCAGGCCTGGTGGAGTAAGTGAAGGAGGGGGGGGGGGTCACTGCTGAGAGACGGCCAGCGGGAGGCACTCCTGGATGCCAGTCTTGCCTGTGGCTCGAGCTCCACCTGGCCCAGCCACCAGCACAGAGCACACTTCCAGCTCCCTTGCTCCGGCCCGGGGACCCCTGTTCGCTCACCTGTTCGCTTGACAATTGCCTCTCCCAGAGAGGA
Organism: Dipus sagitta; assembly: GCA_036346955.1. Taxonomy (NCBI): domain Eukaryota; kingdom Metazoa; phylum Chordata; class Mammalia; order Rodentia; family Dipodidae; genus Dipus; species Dipus sagitta. The sequence continues at coordinate 110,961,966 of CM070781.1, read as the reverse complement.
TGGGAAGTAGCCCACCCTGTCGTTGCCTGTCCGGTTGTCATGGATACAGCCCTTCCACCGGCCATCTGGATGCTGTTCCAGGACCTGGTCAAATAAAGGGAGGAAGCATGCTCCAGAAGATGTCTTACTTTTTTATTTTAGAGAGACAGATAGAATTGGCACGCGCCAGGGCTTCAGCCACTGCAATCAAACTCCAGATGCTTGCACCACCTGGTGGGCATGTGCGACCTTGCGTCTGCCTCATTTTTGTGCATCTGGCTTACGTGGGATCTGGAGAGTTGAACATGGGTTCCTTAGGCTTTGCAGGCAAGCACCTTAACCACTAAGCCATCTCTCCAGCTCTCAAGGAGACACCTTTGCAGATGAGGCCAACTGCCAGCACCCTCCCCAGTCCCCGCCTGTTGCAGGAGGGTGGTCTGATCATGCTGGGTATCCCATCCCTGCCACGGCACCCAGGAGCTGCCCTCACCGTAATAATGTCCCCAGCCTTCACGTTGAGACTGGTCAGGTCATAATTGTTGCAGTAATCCTTGGTTGCTCGGAGCTGCAGTGCTGCTGAAGCCTCTGGAGATACAGGGAGTGGATACCCCCAATCCTAGGAGCTGCCCACCAGGCCCTTCTCCAGCCCTGGGCTCCACTCAAGCTTACCTCTCAGCAGCTGCTTGATCTCCTTGCTGGCCTGGGACGTGGTGAACTGATGCACGATGTCCAGCGCCGTCTGGCTGTAGGTGTTCCTCACCTGGGCATTGATCCCACTCTGCACACGTCAAAGGCAGATGCTGTCAGGCCCAAGCCCCCCCGACCTGGCCCCAGTCCCAGTCCGGCCCCAGCCCCTAGACTCACATCCAACAACAGCCTAACCACTTCCGTCTTCCCACAGAGTGCGGCCTCATGAAGGGCTGTTCCAGACTTGGTCTGGCGGTTAATGTCAATGCCAGCCTGGAGGAGGAGTCTGATGGGAAGGCGGGGAGAGTGTGCCTTTCAGAAGAAGCCCTCCTCCCTGGCACCCTCAAACCAGGCCAAGATTCTGGGTATCCCAACTGTCTGCTGGGCCTGGAAGAGGAGCCAAACCTGATGACACAACTGTTTGATGTTTCCACGTGCTTGCCAAAGGCTCAGCCCTTACAGCCATCTTCTCATCCAATCTTGAGGAAGGGATGCTCTGAGCCTCACTTTCTGGATGGGGAAAGTGAGGCTTAGAGCTGGCCACTAATCCCAGCACTCAGGAGGCAGAAGTAGGAGTCTCACTGTGTGAGTTCGAGGCCACCCTGAGACTACATAGTGAATTCCAGCTCAGCCTGGGCTAGAGTGAGCCCCTACCTTGAAAAACCAAATAAGTAAATAATAAAATAAAAGAAAGTGAGACTTGGAGAGCTAAGTGCTTCCACTAGATCACCCATCAAGTGGCAGGGCCAAGATACTGCCCAGGCTGATGAGCTACACAAGCCTCTTCCTTTCCTTACCTCACACCGCCCCCCCTCCCAGTCCTTCCTTTACCTGAGTCTACATACAGGCCTGATTACATCCCTGCAGCTCCCCAGAGGAACCTCATTATTGTTTGGCAAGATCTCACTCTAGCCCAAGCTGCCCTGGAACTCACTATGTAGCCCAGGCTGGCCTTGAATTCACAGGATCCTTCTACCTCAGTCTCCCAAGTGCTGGGATTCTAGATGTGAGCCACCAGGCTCAGTGCCTCTGGTGTTTTATTTCGGTGGTGCTAGGGATTGAACATAAGGACTCACACATTGTAGGCAATCACTATACCAGAGCTATATCTGCAGCCTTTTCTTTTCTTTCTTTCTTTTGTCTTTTTGAGGTAGGGTCTCAGTAGAGCTCAGGCTGACCTGGAATTCACTATGTAGTCTCAGGGTGCCCTCGAACTCATGCGATCCTCCTACCTCCGCCTCCCGAGTGCTGGGATTAAAGGCGTGCGCTGCCACACCCAGCTGTTTGTTTGTTTCTGAGACAAGGTACCATATACCCCAGGTGGGCTTTGAACATGCTATATAGCTGAGGATGACCTTGAATTCTGGATCCTTCTGCCTCACCCTTCTAAGTGCTGGGATTACAGGCACTTATCACCACATTAATTTCTTTATTTTTCATTCTGGGACAGGATCTCATTAAATTTCCCAGGAAGCTCTTAAATTTGCAATCCTCCTGCCTCTGTCTCCCAAGTAGCTGGGATGCCAGGCCTATGCTACCAGCCTGGAGGCTACTTATTCCCAAGCCGGAAGCAAAAGCCCTAAGCCCTGGGATTCCACTGAGCCACAGAGGACTGGAGATGGGTCCCTTTCCTATCCCAGCTGTACCTGATGATGTCAATGTGGCCGTTCTTGGCTGCCAAGTGCAAGGGGCTGGTGCCGTTGGGGTCAGTAGCATCGCCGGGACGAGGCTCCAGCAAGGCCGCACACATGTTGCTGCTTAACAGCAGCTGGACCACCTTGAAGGAAGGGTCAGGGTGGAGGGGGGCTGGCTTGGGGCTGCCTCCAACCCCACTCCAAGGAGGAAGACAGGCAGGGAGAACCTTGCCTGGCTCTGAGGGAGACTCACCCCAACACGGCCGAACTCACAGGCCAGGTCCAGAGGTGTCTTCCCCGAGTTGTCCACCACGCAAGGGTTAGACTGGTGTTGCAGCAGCATCTCTGACTGCGGGCCCAGGGCCGGGTCAGCCCCAGGCCTATTAGCCCTGTTGCCCACCTGCCCACCCTGCCCCTTAAGGCCTTACCACATCATAGTGACCATGCTGGGCAGCCAGATGCAGGGGGATGTGGCCCTCGTCAGATGGAACGTTCACCGCAGAGCCTGCCTTCAGCACCAGCTTCATGGGCTCCTTTCGGCCCTGCCAGGCCGCATAGTGCAATGGCCTCATGCCTGGGGAGAGGCAAGGTCCATTGGGGGCTAGACCCTTACCCTGAACCCAGCCCCGACCTGCTACCGTAAGATCCCATGAGGTCCCGCTGCAACCCAGGAAAACACCCTGAGCAGAGAACCTTCCAAGATGCAAGGACCCCCAACTCTGACCTCGACCCCTGATCTTGGCTTCAAGGCCCCTGAACCAGTCTTGCCTTTGTTGTCCTTGATGTCCACAGCAGCCTGAGCCTCCAGCAACAGGGTGATCAGCTCCGTGTTGCCGTTCAGGGCCGCATGGTGCAGGGCTGAGAAGCTGAGTGGATGAACAGCAGGTCTGAGAGCGGGTGCTGACAGCCCAGCCCACCCGAAGGGCTGCCTGCTCTATTCAGGCTGCCACCGCCCAAGCTGAGAACTCACCCATCTGGGTCCTGGAAGTTGACATTGATCTTCTTGGTGGAGCCCAGGAGCTCTGCGGGGAGTAGGGAGACCCGGTGAGGAGAAGCGGCCCGACCCCTCCTGGCTGCCTGAGAGGCAGGGGAGAGCGGCGGCAAGCTTGCGTCAGCTCAGCCGGCCTCCAGCCCCGAGGGTCAGCAACTTGGGCCTTGGTTTCCCATCACACTGCCATGTGGAGGGCTCATCAAGACAAGGAATCTAGCCTGCCCCCACCTGGGAATGACAGACTCAGCCATGTTCTCACACGGATACACACATGTGCATGTGCACCCTTCCCTTGGGAGGTTGGCTGAGTACCTGCTGCGGGTGGGAGGAGAGAGCCAGCCCCATCTGTCTCTCAGAAGGACCCAGATGGGGCTGGGGGTGGCCAGCAAAGCTGGAACACCCGGAAATGGGGTGTCTCTAGGGAAAGGGATACATACATCTCCACAGTGAAGCCCTCGACTGCCAGCTCTGGCTGGCATGTGGACGAGCCCTACTCCTCCTGCAGAGTAGAGGGGAGGCTGGTGAGTAGGTCAGGGCCTCCTGGTGACCAGTGGCAATGACCACTCTGCCCATAAGGGCTACGCTCAGACCCCACACTCAGACCATCTGGAACCCTAGGGGCTATACCCTCCCTTTTGGGGTCTCCTCCATCCCGTCACCCTCCAGCTGCCTTCAGAGGAGGGAACCCACTGAAGCCATTCCAGTGGGCTCAAGTCCACCGGACTCTCGCCAAGCCCCTGCCTGTCTGGGCCATGGTTACATAACCCATTTGTGGGTCAGTCGCTCCATGAGGAGGGGCTGGAAGGACAGAAGCCCCTTTGTCCAGGCCCAGGACAGGGGTGGAGGCGGGGCCCAAGGGCAGGGTGGCCAAGAGAGTAGAGTCTTAGAGGGCTGGCTACAGGGCTCAGCTCGCCTCAGCTCAGCTAAGCTTCAGCTGCTGGGCCCAGCACGTGAGTCTCCAAAGGACCCCTGAAGCCCAGGAAGCCAGGTGCATTTGAATTCAAATATTTGCTCCATCGCTTCCTACCTAACCCTGTGGCCTTGACCACAGTTTTTTTCCACGAGTTGGAGAAAGTGTCAAGTGTCAATCGGGCCACTGAGGCTCAGAGGGTTTCTAGATGCCAGGCACCAGCTGAATGTGCCCATGTCTCATGATGGCTCCCCAGCACAGAGTGTAGGCATTGTTACTTTCTTGCTCCTCCCATTTTCTCAGATACTACTGGTATATCATACATCATGCCTACCCTTTTTTTTTTTTTTTTTCCGAGATAGGGTCTCACTCTGACCTGGAATTCACTATGTAGTCTCAGGCCAACCTCGAACTCACGGCGATCCTCCCACCTCTGCCTCCTGAATGCTGGGATTAAAGACATGCGCCACCACGCTCAGCCTGCTACATCAATTATCAGCTGTCCATCACAGTTCATGACAGAGCCACTTTCCCAAGAGCGGCCCAGGCTAAAGCCTTGAGGGTCTTGTCATGAGGTACATCCTCCTGGCTCTGCCTGAAGATGGGCTCAAAGGACACTTGGACTCCACGCTACCTACAACGTCACGATCACCACTCTGGGACCAGCTGCACCTTGGGCGATTCCGGCCACTGCCTCCCCACTGGTGTCCCTCCTGCCTCGCTGCACCCCTTGGTTTGTCCTCTGTACCCACTAGTTGGTGCACTGCTAGAACATGAGTCATAGCAAGACGTGATGCCATCCACCTGTAATATCAGAACTTGAGAGGTGCAGACAAGAGGGATCAGGAGTTCAAAGCCAGCCTTAGCTAAACAGTGCATTTAGGACCAGCCTGAGACACACGAGACTGTCTCAAACCAAAACAAAACCCTCAATCCTCTAAGTCACAGCCGTGTGTGATGGCGCATGTGCCAGTTAGTCATCCCAGCAATCAGGAGGAGGCTGAGGCAGAATTGCAAGTTCCAGCCCATCTTTGGCTACAGGTTAGATCCTGCCTCATCTCAAAGAAACTAAAAGGGGGCTGGAGGGATGGCTCTAGCGCTTAAGGCGCTTGCCTGCAAAGCTAAGGACCCAGGTTTGATTCCCTAGATCCCACGTATGCCAAATACACAAGGTGACGCATACGTCTGGAGTTTGTTTGCAGTAGCTGAAGACCCTGGTGCACGCATCCTCTCTCTGCCTCTCTCTCTCTCAAATAAATAAAAATAGAATAGCTGGTGTGGTGGCACAAGCCTTTAATCCCAGCACTCAGGAGGCAGAGGTAGGAGGACTGCCGTGAGTTCAAGGCCACCCTGAGTCTACAGAGTGACTTCCAGGCCAGCTTGAGCTAGAGTGAGACCCGTCTGGAGACCCTCCAGCCTGCCATGTCACTGGAGTGAAGGCTGAGGCTGCACCACGGCTCTGCCTCTGGGTGATGGCCCTCACCTTCACTCGGAACCCCAGCCCTCCGTTGCTATTATCCTTGCTCTAGCTACACAGACTCTTCCATGTTCCTCTGACATACAGGACATTTACTTCACCCAATTAGATGCTCCCAGGGGACAAGGGCCACACCCACCACCTACAATGTGCCAAGCTGGTCACTGAGCTGACATCCTCAGCACGCACCTTCGGGGCTGACTTCAAAGGGTCCCTTACCTGAATCGCGTAGCTTCTGGACTGCACTTTTAGCTCACACAGGCCCTGAAACCGATGATGTGACTGGGCCTGCCACAATCCCCTACCAAGGGCTAAGGTTACTGTGCCATGCACCTCCAGGCCCGTGCTTGGGATGCTATCCCTCACTCTTCTCAACTCCAGTGTAGCCAGGTCTCAGTGTCTCCAGGACTCCCTCGGCTCCCACCATGGAGTCCCCAGGAGCCAGATGCTGGGAGTGGAACCCCTGGCTGAACTGCTCTGAGGTCCCACCCACAGAGCCTGAGGACAAGGCTCAGAAAGTGACAGACACCAGCGGGGGAGGCACCTCCATCATGGGACTGCTCCTGCGTGGGGTGAGGGAGCTGAGGGCAGAGTAGAAACTGCTTGGAGGGCAGCCTGAGGTCTCGGGGTGCCCCCAATGTCTGCAAGAGGCACTAAAGAGGGTACGGAACTAGGGCAGCTGCCCCCAGGCAAGTCCTCAGGATGAAGCCAGAGCAGAGCATGGCTGAAAGGAGCTGGGGAGAGCGGAGGGCCCTGGGAGTCCCTTTCCTTTCCCCCTCTTAGGAGATAGAAAAGTCCAGAGTCTACATCCTCAGTAGTGCACAGAAGGTCTGGAACGCAGCTCAGTGCAGAGCTCTTGCTTTGCATGTGGGAGTCCCTAGGATCCGTCCCCAGACAGCGTGAACTACTGCACATTCCTTGACACCCCCCACACACACCCATTTCTTGTGACCCTAGCCCTCAAACTGCTCTCCCAAGACCACCCCCACCCTTGAGGTCAGATCCAAACTGTAAGCTGGAAGCGAACTCTTAGTAGGCCAAGGTGAGAGGGAGGCTGAGTTCAGAAATTCCTCCAGGGTGTCCCCAGCCTTGCTTCGGAAAGGGAGGCTGGGCTAAAGGGCAGGACAGAGTCTCCCCTCCCGGAAGAAGGGACGCTCTCCTCCACACCCTCCCTCTCTTCTTTCCCTCCAGGAAGACTGCTAAGTGTGCATGCATGTGTAAGGAGAAGCTCCCTTCAAGGCAAGGTAGGGGGGCTAACAGAGTCTGGTGTGTGACAGTAACTGTAGGTTAGAGGGAAGGGGCTGGGCAGCCTGAAAGGATTCAAAGACACAGGCATGGGAAAACCTTTGGACTATATGGGTGTGGGGGGCAACTCTAAAGGACAATGCTGGACACCCCCCCCCACCACAAACACACCCCATGGCCCAAACTCCAGCTGTACTTTGCGGAATCAAAATACATCTTACTCCAAAGCAGGCCAGCGTTGCCATGACGACTGAGCTAATTCATGGAGGGATTTCTCTGTCTGATTTATTACACCCGCCCCCTGTGACTCAGAAAATACAGACACAGGGGCCAAGGCAAGTGTCTCTGCTGCCCCAGAGGCCACACCTGGCAGAGGCAGAGTTAGAGAACTAGGTAGATGTGACAGTTCTCATGGCCCCAGGATGGCAGAAGAGAAGGGAAAAGGAATTCCGTATCTGTGGCCCTGTTTTGCTGGCATTGGAAAGAGGCTGGCATGGTTAGTGTTTACTGAATGCAAACGAAATGCCTGCCCTTCACTCACTGTGCCTGATTCCAGTGCTCTAGATACTTTGGGGAGGCAGGGACCCATCGTACAGATAAGGCCAGTGAGGCCTAGAAAGCCAGTCTGTCTGTGCCCAAGGACGATGGCCGCTAGGTGGAAGCCCTGTACCTCACACTCCTCCATCCGCCTCTCCCTAGAAATCCTCCCTCAGATCTGAGGCCCAGTAGTCAGCCCCAGTAAGCGGAGCTCCCCAGCCAGCTGCGTGTGCCTGCAAGGCACCAGCGCCCTTCCCTCTGCCTGCACAAAGTGGACAGGAGCTCGTCAGGCAAGACTACTGGAGAGGTGTCCCTGGAACCCTAGGCAGTCCCAGGGTTCAGCGCCCCCTGGGAAGAAGGGGGCTGCTTCCTCCCACCAGTGCTTACATGCAGTCCGTGGTGGATAGGGAGTGTGGGGACCTAGGTCCCAAGTGCTAACCTGCAGATCCTGGCTTGCAGGCGCACAGGTGCCCTGACACACTGACACGGTCATACGTGCGCAGCCGCACACGCGGCTGGCCCACACGCCCATCCATCCATCTCCCCAGGAGGTCCCCAGGGAGGCTCCAAGATGAGAAGGGATGAGTGCCGGGATTAGGGCTCCAGGCTCCCGGCCCTTCCCAGGGGCCCCCAACAGCACAAGCTAGGAATGACGTGGGGTGCCCACTCCCCCATGACCCCTTTTACCGGCAGGGAAGCCAGAGAGAATCCGGGTTTGTTGAAGCCTGCAGTGGGCCTGAAGCTCTCCTGCCCTAGGCTGCCCCTGCCAGGAGTCCAGCCTGCCCCAGGGCTGGGCGACCTTGGGCTACTGCTCAGTACCCCCATCAGTAAATGGCCCCCACCGGCCATGCCCGGGCAGCCACACCCCCAGCGTGGTCCTGCCCCCCCACCTCCCTGCAAAGCATAGTATTAAACATTAAACAGGGGTGAGAAAGGTAGTTGACAAAGATGGTCAGTCCCTGGTCGCCCCTCACTGCAAGGGCCCCTGCCTCTCTCCAACGTGTGCGTGTGATGTGTGTGTGTCGCGGGGGTGGGGGGATCCGCCTCGCCCTTTAAAGGCCCCAGCGGAGACTTCCAGCCGTCAGCCCGCAGCCTGAGAAGGAAGCACCCCCCACCCCCAGAGAGGGAAGGAAGGATCTCCGGTGACCGCCAGAGCGGTGGGTGCCGCAGGTGCCCGCTGGGGGTTGAGGGGACATCTAGGAGCTGGGTGCCGCCCCTCCTCCAGCGCTGGGGCAGGAGTGGGGGCGCAGACTGAGGGTCTGGGCGCTGCTGGCTCCGCCCCAACCCCCCGGGGACTCACAGCATCCCCCCGCACCCCGGCTCTGCCCCCGGCCGGTGGGGCCCCCGCCCGCCCCCCGCACTCACTGGCCTTCCCGGGCCGCGGCCTCTGCAGCAGCCTCTGCGCGGTGCCCACGTCCTCTGCCTTCACCGCCTGCACCAGCTCCTGCTCCTTCCCCATGGCGCGGCCGGTGCTCGGTGCTCGGTGCTCGGTGCGCTCGCTCGCTCGCTCGCTCGGGGCGGGGGGGAGCTCAGACGCGGCGGCGGCGGCGGCCCCGCGCCTGCGGCCGCATCGTCTCCCGCCCGCGCCGCCTGCGACGCCCGCCGCCCTGCGCCCTCCGCGGGCTCCGGCTCCGGCGCCGAGAGGCGGGCAGCACGTCACGGGCGGGCGGGCGGGGGGCGGCGGCCCGGGGGCGGGCGGAGGACCGGCGGAGGCGGCGGCGTCTGAGCCGCCCTCCCGGACGCCGGGGTCCGCTCCCGCGGCCGCTGACCTCCGTCAGCCCGCGCCGACCGCGCGCCCGGCTCCGAGGCTCCGCCCCCGCGGCGGCCCTTCCCCACCCCCAACGCACCCCCCGACGCCCCCTCCCCACGTGCCGGGGCCCCCGCGCGGCCTCTGCGGACAGCCGGTGACCCGGGACGACCGCTCGGGACCCGAGACGATGCGCAGGGTTGCAGGGCGCGGGGCGGAGCGGGGGGAGCTGGCCACCGAGCCCCGAGCAGGCGGGGAGGCGAGGCTGAGCCTCGGAGAGGGTTCCAGAGGCTGCGGGACCCGAGGGGGAGGGACTCGGAGGCAGTGAGCGGGCGGGGACCCGGGCACCGGTGGCATCGGAGCCAGCCGGCCCGCCAGAGGCTGTCAGACATTTCTGGCCCGTGGTGGTTCCCGTGGGAGGTGTCGAGGGACTGTGAAGAGGAATCTCCCAATAATGAATTCGGTGTCAGGGAACCCGCACCCCCCCCCCCAACTACACCTTCCCAGGCAGCTTCTCGATCCTCTCCATAAACAAGGCAGGGTGACAGCCCTGTCCCCAGGGCAGCCCCACGACTCCCCAACCTTCACATCTACTTGGGTTTCACTCTCCACTTTCACAAGGAAGGGGGGCTCAACCTCTCATCCCCAGTGCCACCGGGGTCCCAGCTGCGCACACTGAGCCCCACCTAAGCAGTCTCCAGCCACAGGTTCCTACAGGCCTCAGGCAAGACAGTGCTGCTGGACAAATATTGGAACCCAGGCACCTTCAGAGACCTCAGCCTTCTTTACGCATGCCTGGACGCTATGGCTGCCCAGGGGCCTCATCCTTGCCAGAAGTAGCCCTGGTGGATACTCAACAGTTGAGCTCTATACCTTGGCTCTGATTCCTCAGTTTCCCCGTTTCAGAGAGAGGCAGGGCAGCAACCCAACCCAGCAAGGCTGTTGAGAGAATCTGATAAAGACTAACTTATGCACTGCTGGATACTTTGCTCCTGCGGCCCTGCACTGGTAGCAGGACAAGGAGCATGGCTAGAAGATGGGGAAGCAAGGCACAAGGACCTCCAGAGCATGTGAGTCCCTCATCGTAGTGAATCTCCCATGAGTCTCAAGGAGTGAGCCTAGGCCTTCTAGCATGTGCTGGGCTCTAAGAAAGGGGTCCTGAGCTCTGGGCGTGGTGGCGCACGCCTTTAATCCCAGCACTCGGGAGGCAGAGTTAGGAGGATCACCGTGAGTTCGAGGCCACCCTGAGACTGCATAGTGAATTCCAGGTCAGCCTGGACTAGAGTGAGACCCTGCCTTGAAAAAAGAAAAGAAAGTAGGGGGATCCCTAAATGCAAGAGTCCTTCCCCTGTCCTTTACAGTGACCAATTCCACCCACAGAGCCAGATGCCAGTCGCCTTGAAGATGAGGTTGGATTGTCCCCATTTTACAGTTGCAGCAGGTTTGGCGAAGCTGCATGCTTCCAGGCATGTGCCACAAGGTCCTAATGTCTCATGATTATGGGTCCCACATTGATTCCTGGATTTGTCCCAGTTCTTCTTCTTACTGATTTTTGTCATCCTGAGCTGGCCACTTTATCTTCCTGAGACTCCTTTGTTTCCCTTCTGTCAAAGGGGACAAGTCCCCTTAGGCTACCTCAGGGTTAACTGTCATGCTGTCCAGTTAGTACTCAACAAGTGGCTGTTATGGATATTGTAACATTCTTAGGCCCCCTACAAGGTTTGCAACCATGTTAAAGTCATTTTCACATGATGCTGTGCCAAGTATTACAAAAATAAGTAAATATATAAAGGAAAACAGCTATTATCATTACTGTGTTTGAGGCTTATTAAGGTAAACCATCCTTACCTAATATTTGTAGGACCTGGGGCAAAAATACAAACAGAGGCCCACTCACCAAATGTCTTACTGCTTCAATGTTGTAACTCACATTAATAACCTGCTAAATAAAATATGTTCTCTCCTCCTACCTTGACAAATATACCCTCATCAAGACCTGGATGGCCAAGTTTAAATTTAGAATTCCTGGATTCTTTTTGGGTAATGAACTGGCCCCTGTCTGTAGTACCCCACTCTAGTTCCAGCACCATCTGCACCTGAGTCATTCCTCAGGCCAGAGGTGGGCATCCCACTGTGTGACCTACTCAAAGTGGCAGAGAATCCCAGGGCCCCAGATATGTATGCATACTATGATCTGGAAGGGGCATCTAGACTCTAAGTGGTCTCCCGCTCTTGGCACCAGAGATTCCTCAACCCACAGGGTAGAGGCTGACAAGAGAAGAAAAGGAGCCTTCTATTGCTAGGTAAGACTAGAGCACAGATGGGGTCCAGAAGACCCAGGTAGGATACTGTGAACCAGTAACCATGATGGACAAGTTCCTGATGTTCAAGCTGCCTCATCTGTAAAATGGGCCAGCAACCCTGCCTGCGGCACTGATGGGAAAATCCCTAAGGATACAGAAATGTGTACTCACCCAGGGTATCCAAGAGCCTAGGGTGGGGATGAGGGCGTCACAGCAGGCAGCAACCCCTGCTAAGGATGTAGAGGCATGGGACTAGGGCAGCCCTCCAGGAAGTCAGGCCACCGAAGAAGATCCTGGGAGGAGGGGCCGCTGAGCCAGCAGAATCGCTGAGGCTCAGCCTGGAGCAGTGCTGGCGGCACCACTGCAGCCCCAGCTGGCCTTCTTCCCGGATGCACGGCCGCCACCAGTCAGCCCGCAACCCCCGCCTCTGCCCACTGCCAGGGCACCTGCTCAGGGCATCCCCCAAGAGCACTGGTGCTTGTCCCCTCACATATAAAATGGGGATTCTAAATGTGTCTTTTCAACAGGCTTCTGAAAGCACGCAATACATGTCAGCTACCACACTTCCTATCGTTCTTGTGGGTACCACCTTTAAAGCCAAGTAAAGTGCTGGTACATACATCATAGAGGCTACAAACCTGGTCTCCTTCCTACCCAGCAGGGGTGCTGGAGCTGCTCATACTACTCCAAGGCCAGTTTAATGGCTACTTCTCGGTTGGACCATCTTCAGTGCCCCTGCAGTAAGCCCCATACTCCACACAGAGCCCTTCCAGAAAGAGCAACAGCTCACTGCGTGTAGGGTAGGTGGGACCCCTACACACACACCTGACCTCCCTTCTCCTCTATGCTAGGGCCCTGTTGTGGTGGATACTGCTCCAGCCATCCTTCAGTGCCAGCTGTCCTCTCCCACCCTCTGCTCCTAACACTTACCTGCTTTGACTCTGCGGGGGGCTGGAGTGATGGCTTAGCAGCTAAGGCATTTGCCTGGGAAGCCTAAGGTTCAATACCCCAGGACTGACATAAGCCAGATGCACAAGGTGGCATATGCATCTGGAGTTCGTTTGCAGTGGCTGGAGGCCCTGGTGTGCCCATTCCCTCTATCTACCCACCCCCCCCCCCTCTCTTAAATAAATAAATAAATAAATAGGGGCTGAAGAGATGGTTCACCAGTTAAGGTGTTTAGATTCAGAGCCTAAGGACCTGAGTTCGATTCCCCAGTACCCACATAAATCCAGATGCACAAAGTGGTGCATGCATCTGGAGTCTGTTTGCAGTGGCTGGAGACCCTGGTGTGCCCATTCTCTCTGTCTCTCTTCTATCTCTCTCTCTGCTTGCCAATAAATAAATAAATAAATATATTTTTAAAAATAAATAAAAATATATTTTAAAAAACTGACTCTGAGGGCTGGAGAGATAGCTCAGTAGTTGAAGGCACTTGCTTGCAAAGCCTGCCAGCTTGGCATAAATTGCCCAGCACCAGCTGTTTAAAGCCAGTTGCAAAGTGTCATATGTATCTGACATTTGTTTGCAGTGGCAAAAGACCCCGGAGTGTCTCCCTCACATATGAGCGCAAATAATTAATTTTACTTTTTCAGTTTATATTTAAATACTTGTTTTTTTAAAAAAATGATTTTTATTTATTAGACAGAGAGAGAGGTGGGAGGGAGAGAGAGAGTGAGAATGGGCGCACCAGGGCCTCCAGCCACTGCAAATGAACTCCAGACACATGCACCACCACGTGCATCTGGCTTATATGGGACTTGGAGAATTGAACCTGGGTCCTTAGGCTTCGCAGGCAAGCGCCTTAACTGCTAAACCATCTCTCCAGCTCAATACTTGTTTTTTATTTGCAAGCACAGAGAGAGAGAAAAGAGAGGAGGGGAGGAGAAGGGAGGGGAGGGGAGGGGAGGGGAGGGAAGGGAAGGGAAGGGAAGATGAGACAGAGAGAATGGGCATGCCAGGGCCTCTAGCGCTGCAAACAAACTCCAGATGCATGTGCCTCTTTGTGCATTTGACTTTATGTGGGTACTGGGGAATTGAATCCAGAGCATTGAGTTTTGCAGGAAAGCACCTTAACCCCTGAGCAATCTCTCCAGCACATTATTATTATTATTTTTTTTTTTTTGAGGTAGGGTCTCACTCTAGCCCAAGCTGACCTGGAATTCAGTGTGTAGTCTCAAGGTGGCCTCAAACTCATGGTGATCCTCCTACCTCTGCCTCCCGAGTGCTGTGATTAAAGGAGTGTGCCCCAGGCTGGATTGATGGCTTAGCAGTTAAGGCATTTGCCTGAAAGGCTAAAGGATCTTGGTTCAATTCCCCAGGACCCACGTAAGCCAGATGCACAAGGTAGTTCATGTGTCTGGAGTTTGTTCTCAGTGTCTGGAGGCCCATCCTCTCTCTCTGTCTCTCTCTCTCTCTCTCTCTCTCTCTGTCTGCCTCTTTCCCTCTCTTACTCTCTCAAATAAATAAATAAATAAATTTAAAAATAAAGTAAAGGAGTGTGCCCGACTTTTTTTTTTTTTTTTTTTTTTTTGAGGCAGGGTCTCCATCTAGGCCAGGCTGACCTGAACTCACTCTGTAGTGCCAGGCTGGGCTCACAGCAATTCTTCTAACTCTGCCTCCCAAGTGCTGGGATTAAAAGTGTGCACCACCAATTGTGGTGGCGTGGTGTCACATGCCTTTAAGCCCAGCATTTGGGAGGTAGAAGTAGGAGGATCACTGTGAGTTCGAAAAAAAAAGTGTGTACCACCACACATGGCAAATAATTTTTCTTAACAGATAAACCAATAAAATAGATATGTTTTAATTAATTAATTAATTAATTAATTTTTTGTTTTGTTTTTTTGAGGTAGGGTTTCACTCTAGCCCAGGCTGACCTAGAATTCACTATGTAGTCTCAGGCTGGCCTCAAACTACTGCAATCCTCCTACCTCTGCCTTCCAAGTGCAGAGATTAAAAGGCCCGTCTTTAATCATTCATATATATTTTTGTTTGTTTGCTTGCTTGTTTTGTTTTTGTTTTTGTTTTTCAAGGTAGGGTCTCACTCTAGCTCAGGCTGACCTGGAATTCACTATGTAGTCTCAGGGTGGCTTTGAACTTATGGTGATCCTCCTACTTCTGCCTCCAGAGTGCTGGGATTAAAAGCGTGTGCCACCACACCCGAATCTTTAATTATTTTTTTTTAAGTTGAACATGACAGCTGGGCATGGTGGCACATGTCTTTAATACCAGCACTCAGGAGGCAGAGGTAGGGTGGTCACCATGAGTTTGAGGCCAGCCTGAGTTCAAGGCCACCCTGAGACTACATAGTGAATTCCAGGTCAGCCTGGGCTACAGTGAGACCCTACCTCAAAAAACTAGAAAAAAAAAAGTTGAACATGGACTAGGGAGATTACACAGTGGTTCAAGGCGCTTGCTTGCAAACACTACCAGCTCAGGGTCAATTCCCCAGCCACCCATGTAAAGCCAGACACAAAAAGTACTGCAGAGCTGCAGAAATGGCTTAGGGGTTAAGATGTTTGTTTGCCTGCAAAGCCAAAGGATCCCGGTTCGATTCTCCAGGACCCAAGTAAACCAAATGTACAAGGGGATGCAAGAATCTGGAGTTCATTTGCAGTGGCTGGAGGTCCTGGCGTGCTGCCCTTTCTCTCTCTCTCTCTCTCTCTCTTTCTTTCTCTCAAATAAGTAAATAATTTTTTAAAGTACTGCATGCTGGGACTGGCTCATCAGTTAAAGATGCTTGCTTGCAAAGCCTGCCAGAGGGTTTGATTCCCCAGTACCCATGTAAGGCCAGATGCACAAAGTGGTACACGTGACTGCATCTGGAACTTCTTCTTTTTATTTTGGTTTTTCAAGGTAGGGTTTGGCTGTAGTCCAGGCTGACTTGGAATTCACTATGTAGTCTCAGGGTGGCCTCGAACTCACATCAATCCTCCTACCTCTGCTTCCCGAGTGCTGGGAATGAAGGCATGCGCCACCACGTCCAGCTCTCATCTGGAACTTCTTCACAGATGCCCTGATGTCTTCATTCTCTTTCTCTCTGTTTGTAAATTAATTAATTAATTAATTAAAGTGGGGCTGGAGAGATAGTTTAGCAGTTAAGGTGCTTGCCTGGGAAGCCTAAGGACCCAGGTTCGATTTCTTTCTCTCTCTCTCCCTCTCTTTCTTAAACAAATAAATAAGTGGTACATGGGGCTGGAGAGATGGCTTAGTGGTTAAAGTGTTTGCCTTCAATGCCTAGTCACCCAAGTTCAATTCCCCAGTACCCATGTAAGCTAGACACACAAGGTGGCGCACGCATCTGGAGTTTATTTGCAGGGGCTGGAGGCCTCTCTCATATAAAATAAATAAATAATAAAAAGTATTTTTAAAAAGTGGTGTATGCATCTGATGCCCTCATTTGCAGCAGCAAGAGACCCTGGCATGCCCATACATACACGCGGAGCTGTGGAGAGAGGGAGGGAGAGAGAGACAGACTTAATAAATAATGTTTTAAAAAGTTCAACATGCTGGGCGTGGTGGCGCACGCCTTTAATCCCAGCACTTGGGAGGCAGAGGTAGGAGGATTACCACGAGTTCGAGTCCACCCTGAGAGTACATAGTGAATTCCAGGTCAGCCTGAACCAGAGTGATACCCTACCTTGAAAAAAAAGAAGTTGAACATAGAGCCAACACACGGCCTAGTGATTCCACTCCATTCCTAGGATCTACCTAAGAGAAATAAGAACACCGCAAAGGTGGGTGCATGAGCATCTGGAGAGTCACTCCTCACCACAGCCCCAAAGGAGGAAATCCCTCCCATGCCCATGACCGCAGCATAAATGAAACAAGGCCCTCGCATGCAATGGAGCATTATTCAGTCATAGGAAGGAATGACACACTGGTCCATAGCACTGAATGAACCTTGCTTTAACACAAGCTGCCGTGAGGAATTGCCCAGCCACGGAAGGTGGTGTTCTCTGCGGGGCACTGTGCAGCCTTGTATGATAGGAAGCTCGATGTGCTTCAAGGGCAGAGGTGTTGGATGCCTGGGAGCTGGAGACAGGGTGGAAGATCACCAGAGCAAGGATGACATTGGAAGCCACTGAGCTAGAGGTTGTAAGCCCGCGGGGACTGTGTAACATGCAGCGAAATCTCTGTAAGGCAGAGAGATCCGGTACCAGGGCACAAAGTGAGCAGACAGAGATTTTCTTGTTAATCACAGTACAGAAAGGTCAAGAGGTAAAAGGAAAAGTATCCACTGGATCTGGCAAAGTGAGATGGGCAGTAACCTTGAGGAATTTCACTGGAGGAGAGGGTAAAGCTAGGAGTGAGGGGGAGGCAGGAAGTGGAGCCAGAACTGTGGTAAGGACAGCTCCTTGAAGGAAGAGAGCGGCAGCTGGGAGACTATTGGGATTGTTTTATGTTGTTTTCCACTAAGGGATGGGAGCTGAGTAGATGGCCCAGTACTGGGCAAAACACTTGCTGAGCAAGCATGAGGACCTGATTTGGGACCCTCAGAACTCACATAGTGTCATAGTGTGTATCTAATCCCAGTGCTCCTACACTCTGCCTCAAAGTAAAAGACAAGGTCAGACACCCAAAGTTGTCCTTTGACTTCCACATGAGCACCATGGCACATACATGGCCCCACTCACACATGAACATGCGCACACAAAGATTAAAAAAAAAAAAAAAAAAGACCCGGCGTGGTGACACAGGCCTTTTATCCCAGCACTCTGGAGACAGAGGTAGGAGGATCGCCGTGAGTTCAAAGGCCACCCTGAGACTACATAGTGAATTCCAGATCGGCCTGAGTTAGAGTGAGACCTACCTCGGGGGGGGGGGGGGGGAATCAAAAGACTAAGGAGTCGGGGAAAGTATAGGAAGATGGGTACCTGGCTGTACAGAAAGCGGAATTGACCTTGACCAAGGAACCAAAAGCCAGACCCATGGTCCTGTGGCCAGAGGAAACCGGGTGGGAGGGGCAGGTGTGTTGCTGCGCCATATGTAGGTGCAGTGGGAAGAAACCATGGGAGAGTTAGAGCACCTCGAGGAGTTAAGAGGGCTCGAATCAAAAAGAAAGCATGGCCCCGCGCCTTTAATCCAGCACTCGGGAGGCAGAGGTAGGAGGATTGCTGAGAGTTCGAGGCCACCTTGAGACTATAGAGAGAATTCCAGGTCAGCTTGGACTAGAGTGAGACCCTACCTCGAAAAACCAATATATTGCTTATCTGAAATTCAAGTTCTGTATTTGGCTGGAAATCCTAAGTACGGTGTGTGTGGGGGGGTTGCTGTTTGAGACAGTGCGGTC
The DNA here is from genome assembly GCA_036346955.1 of Dipus sagitta. Lineage (NCBI taxonomy): Eukaryota > Metazoa > Chordata > Mammalia > Rodentia > Dipodidae > Dipus > Dipus sagitta. The sequence goes on along the minus strand of CM070781.1, from coordinate 110,944,164 downwards.
CCGCCTGGGGACCAAGCCTGGAAAATGGACAGCGGCGCCACAGTGGCGGGATGCCGAGTGGAAACCCGCCGCGGCTGCGGCCGCGGGCAGCGACCATTCCTGGAGTCCCCCGCCGCAGAACTTTGCTCTCGTCATCCTCCCTCCCCTGCCCCCTTGGTCTCGCCCTGAAGGCCCATCGATGACTCTGCGCTCGGCCCCAGATTCCATCGACACGCTCCAACTCCCCTCGCCGTCCTGGGCCCAGGCCGAGTGCAGAGTGCGTGGAAGGTACGGAGGCCGCGCTACGAGGGCCGGGAACCTGTGGCTGGGTGGCTAGGAGGGCGCAGCCGAGGCAGGCGTGCCAGCAGGACAGAGCCGGGACGGTAGGCGGAGCACAGGGGAGCTCGGGCTCGGGGAAGGGGGCGATCCTGCCAGACAGCGCCCCCACCCATCAGATTCTGCTGCCGGTAGCTACGCATGCGCAGCCGCATCGCTCGGCTCCCCCCCCCGCCCGTCGGCCCGCCGCGTGCGCATGCGCGACTTGCTCCTGCGGCAGACGTCGCGGGGTGAGACTGACTGCGGGCGAGGTGGCGTCCCCTCCCGTGTGGGTGGAGGTTGGAAGGAGCACGCTTTGGAGGATCTTCAGAGCAAGGCCTTGTCGCTGCCAGCACATTTGCCCCTTCTTCTTCTTTTTTTTTTTTTTTGGTTTTTCGAGGTAGGGTCTCACTCTAGTCTAGGCTGACCTGGAATGCACTGTGTAGTCTTAGGGTGGCCTTGAACTCACCGAGATCCTCCTACCTCTGCCTCCCGAGCGCTGGGATTAAAGGCGTGAGCCACCACGCTCAGCCATTTTCCCCATCTTTAAAGTAGAAATGATAATACTCATTTCTTTTAAAGGGAAACTTTAAAAAACATTATTGGAGAGAGAGAGTGAATGAGGCAGAGAGAGAGAGAATAGGCGCGCCAGGGCCTCCAGCTTCTTAAATGAATTCCAGATGCTTGCGCCACCTTGTGCATCAGGCTTACGTGGGTCCTGGGGAATCGAACCTGGGTTCTTTGGCTTCTCAGGCAAGTGCCTTAGCCGCTAAGCCATCTCTTCAGGCCAGTAGTCATGTCTGAGCATTATGCAGATGATATCACACATCTCTCTCTCTTTCCTTCATACTCACATGCTCTGACTTTTGACTCTTGTGTGTCAGCTCTTGGCCCTGTCCTGGCCTCATTCTTCCCAGCGGTCACACCATGAACACCTCCCCAGGCACAGTGGGCAGTGACCCCGTCATATTGGCAACCGCAGGCTATGACCACACTGTGCGCTTCTGGCAGGCCCACAGTGGGATCTGCACGCGCACCGTGCAGCACCAGGATTCCGTATCCTCCACCTGGGAGGTGGGCAGGGTGGTGCTGGGCAGGAACCTGGGTAAGGACGAAGGCGCTTGGGAGAGAGCTCAGGCCAAGTGATGATGGGGTTTCAAGGGCTTGTGGGCCCAGGGGCTCCTGTCCCATCATCCTTAACACGCACAGCAGGTGAATGCACTGGAGATCACGCCAGACCGTAGCATGATTGCCGCTGCAGGTAAATGTGATTCTTGACTTCCAACCACTGGCACAGATCGACGTGTGCACCCATGGTTCAATTCAGCCTCTGTCCACCCAGGTTACCAACATATCCGTATGTATGATCTCAACTCTAACAATCCCAACCCCATCATCAGCTACGACGGAGTCAATAAGAACATTGCATCCGTGGGCTTTCATGAAGATGGCCGTTGGATGTACACAGGCGGGGAGGACTGCACAGCCCGCATCTGGGACCTCAGGTGTTGGGTGCTGGGCAGGAAGGACTGGCTGTCTGGGGTTGGGGCAAGCCAGGGACTATCTTCAGGCATATGTTCCCCAGAGACTGAAAATGGGGCTCTGTGTGGGAGATTTATTGAGGGAAGAAACAGAGTGACTTGCCTCAAAGAATTAGCCTGCTTTAAGGCTAGTGGCCAACCTTCCGTTCTTCCAGTCACTGGCTTCACACTGCCATCTGGGGCTGGGGGAGGGAGCCAAACTTCCCCAAACATTTCCAGTGAGGCAGGGGCAACCCTCACGAGCCAAGGGAAAAGGATAAATTGTCCAGGGTGGAGAGGCTTCTGGTGGGACACCAACAGCATACACTAAAGACAATGTGTGACCTCTTCCCTCAGGTCCCGGAACTTACAGTGTCAGCGCATCTTCCAGGTGAACGCACCCATTAACTGTGTGTGCCTGCACCCTAACCAGGTGAGGAGCATTCGTGAGGCCAGGTATGAGGGGGGCCTTAGAGGGCAAGGGTGTCGCCACATCTCCTGTCCTCTGTACTGCAGGCAGAGCTCATTGTGGGTGACCAGAGTGGTGCTATCCACATCTGGGATCTGAAGACAGACCACAATGAACAGCTGATCCCTGAGCCTGAGGTCTCTATCACGTCTGCCCACATCGACCCTGATGCAAGTTACATGGCAGCTGTCAATAGCACTGTGAGTGCAGGGGGTGGGGGTAGAGGCCCCTTACCAACCACAGATGGGTAACCTGAAAATGTGTCTCAGGCCATTCTCCTCAGTATCCACCCTGTTCCCAAAGCCAGGATCTTGGGTACCACTCCTGTGTGTACCTCACTGTCTTCCATTACCCACTGTGCAGGCCAGGTATTTCAACCAGTACTTCTCAGGGCTGACCTCTTCCTTCTTCTGTCACCTTCTGTCCCATCACCCTCACCTCCCCCGGCGTTCACAGCCTCAGTGGGGCCTCCCCTCCTCCTCTCTGGCCTCCCTGGGTCCCCTGATCCGTTCTCCCTCAGCCATGGACACCACCTTCAGTCTTACTGGTCAGATTACAGTGTTCCATGAGGACATCCCAAGATGTCCTGGCTTTGGTTCACAGACTGCAGGAAGCTTCAGTTTGGACCTTGCTCTCTTCTCTAGCCTTATTTTCTCCCTTCTCTTAAATCCTAGCACATCACTTGTCCCACATACTAGCCTTCCTTCCTCCCAGCCCTGGCTTGCCACATATTCTGTGTTGGTGCCCTCTCCCCATTCTGCACATCTGCCTTTCTGGCCAGCAGCAGCCTCCTGGAGGGTGTATGAGAGTTCATCCAGGAGTCCTGCCATTGGCTGGCTGGACGGACATACCCTTTGTTGGGACCAGGCCTCATCGGGGCTTCCTTATAGGCCTGACCCAAGGTGCATGCCTGTTGACCTTGGTGGAACTACATCCTTCCCTGAGGCTTTAGGTTCGTTTTTGGTTTTTTGAGGTAAGGTCTCACTCCATCCCAGGCTGACATGGAATTCACTATGTACTCTCAGGCTGGCCTCAAACTCATGGAGATCCTCCTACCTCAGCCTCCCCTCCTGAGTGCTGGGATTAAAGGCGCGCCAAGCACACCTGACTGAGGCTTTCCTCTTCTCTCCTGTAGGGCAACTGCTATGTCTGGAATCTGACGGGGGGCGTAGGTGACGAGGTGACCCAGCTTATCCCCAAGACCAAGATCCCAGCCCACACACGCTATGCCCTACAGTGCCGCTTCAGCCCTGATTCCACGTGAGTGTAGGGCTCAGTGGCCTGTGAAGGGACCTGATGGAATTGGGGGTGCTACCTGGTGTGTGGTAAGGGTAAATGAAACATGAATAGCTGTTGTACGACACCCCATGCCCACTCCCAGGCTCCTTGCCACCTGTTCAGCTGACCAGACCTGCAAGATTTGGAGGACATCCAATTTCTCCCTGATGACAGAGCTCAGCATCAAAAGTAGCAACCCCGGAGAGTCATCCCGTGGCTGGATGTGGGGCTGTGCCTTCTCAGGGGACTCTCAGTACATCGTCACAGGTGATCCCTGCTCTCCTGCCTTTGCCATCCTGCCTGGGCCTCTCGAGAGATCACTCATAGTCACTGCTTCTCCTCTGCTTTGGGCCAACTTGGCCCTGAGCTGTTGCCCCATCCTTTCCCACAGCTTCCTCTGACAACCTGGCTCGGCTGTGGTGTGTGGAAACTGGAGAGATCAAGAGAGAGTATGGTGGCCACCAGAAAGCTGTTGTCTGCTTGGCCTTCAACGACAGTGTGCTGGGCTAGCCTCTGCCCCATGGGACTGCAAGCAGCCCTTGGGCAGTCAGGACTGCCTGGCACAGTGGCTTTAAGTAGACATCTCTACCCAGCACCCTGGTCTAGTTAGACCATCAGGTCAACCTCTGCCCACCATGCCAGCTGGACCCGACCAGGCTACCCTGGACCCCTCTTGGCCAGCAGAGGCCTGTCATGCTGCTCTACCCTGGTTCTCTCAGTGCCCAGCTGCTTGTTAGGAGAACCACCGAGCCAGGCTATGCATGCCTGGGCTGGGAGAGGCTGTTCTTCCTTTGGAGACACTGGGCCTATGAGGCTTGCAGCTGCTGAGGGGATCTGAGCACACATGCAAGTCATGCTCCCCTTGCACCCCATTTCAGGTCCCAAGGCCCCCAGAGATCATGACCATGGCCAGGTGGAAGGGTTTATTAGTTTCTGCCAATAGTTGCCCTCCATGGTGCTGAGTGATCTGGCCAGCCCACTGACCTGTAGAAACAGGGCTGGCCTGAGGGATCAAGAACCAGGCAGGGAACTTAGTCTGGGAGGTAATAAAAGCAGACGGATACGCAGATGTTACTTGGGAAACAGATGTCGATGCAGAGATAGATCAGCCGCTGCCTCTGGGGTCCTGGGGGAGTAGAGTTTGTGAATCCCAAAGGACTTCCACCCAGCTCCCCAGGACTATCCTGCAGGAGTCACAGGCTTCTCCACACTCACCCTCTGCTCGCCGGGCCCAGTAAATGGGAGTCTTTGCACAAAGGCGCTGCACTGAAGCCCCCACCTGGGCAGGATCCACAGTATGGCCCCCAAGCACTGCCAGCAGCTCCTGGGCATGGTGGGTGTCGTGGCCAAGTATGTGGGACCCTTGGGCCTGTGGAATGGCTCTGGTAGGCCACCGGGTTGTGCGCTCCCATTTCTGGCTGGGTAGGCACTTTCATCCCACCCCCACCTGACATCCTCTCCATCTGCTCTTGTCAGCAACCTCAGCTAGGGAAGATAGAGCTTTCTGTCCCCTGAAACCAGAGCCTTGGCTGGCCCAGCTGGGCTGCACACAGGATCTTTTGTCTGGCCCCTGGCCTGAGGGACCAAGCCAGGCAAGGCTGCTCACCCTGGAAGTGTTCACCAGCAGCCGCAGGGTCTCCCAATCTCGGGCCTCCATCAGTTGGAGAAAGCAGGCCTTGTGCTCTGCAGGACGGTAACAGATGCAGCCCTGGGGAGGCAGGTGGGTGAGGCAGGGCAGAGCTCTCCCTGACACCTACCCTCCGCCCTGCCCCCATCTCAGTCCACTCACACTCTGGCCATCAAACAGCACGGCCCAGCTGTGGTTACTCTGCAGTGGAGTCACCATGATAGTCACCATGTTCTGGGACATGTCTACCAGGGTGGTTTGGTTGGGCCAGGGAAGCCGGGGGCTTGGGACAGTCAGTCGGAACATCTGTAACCACGGCTGGGGAGCGGGGGAAAAGAGGGTTGGCTTTTGCATTTACACACCATCTTAGTGGGCCTTTCCACCCACCCCTCGTTCTCTGGCCAGTGTCTTGACCTGTAAGGCTGGCCTCTCCCCCTGCCTCCCACTCTCCATGCCCCTGGGCCTGGGAGGCTCACCTTAGGAGGGCTGTGCGCAAATCCAAGCACCCCTCCAGCCACAGCCCCTGCAGTGACAAATGCCAGCAGCAGCAGCAGGCCTGCAGCTCTCCAGCCCCTGGGGCAGGCTTCCGTCTTCACCTGGGGGCGCGGTTACTGTCAGCTGGGCTACTGGGGACAAGCACTCAGGGAAGGAAGGGTCTGAGGCACGGTGGCTCTTGGTACTCCTGTCCCAGTCCCATAGCATCCGTGTTCTTACCCTGGGGGCGGTAGAGGTACTCACCTCATCAGGCCGGGGCCTGGGGCTCTCCGTGTGGCTGTCCCCTTGCTCCATGCTGCAGCCCCTGCTAGACAGTGTGCTGATTGTCTGCCCCTTGGAGTCAGCCAGAGAAACCTCAGGCCCTGTGATGAGCCAAACTACCCTCCCCTCTGGACCCCACTGCTTGCTTCCCAGCCAGTATCTGATATCCAGGTCAGAGCCAGGACAGCCCCTTCCCCCACCGTAATTGTTAGTCACCAGGTGTGGCTCTGGAAACTTGGTTTGTGCAAAAAGGAGAGCATGGGGTCTGGGTGAGAGGGAGAATGAGGTCTCGCTGGGAGGCCAGTCCACAGGCTGGCTTGGGGGACAGCCCATCAGGGTGATTTTGCCTAGTTGGGGCAGATTGTTTTTTTTAAAGAATGTTGCCTCTGGACTCACCAAACTTGGCACAGGGAGCCATCAATAAAAGCCTGTTTAAAGAATTACTGGTATGGGCTGTACCTGACTTCTTTGCCTCCTGCTCATATTCGTAGCCACTTTCCAGGCCCCATCGACACCAGGTGGAGCTGTATCCTACAGAGCACATGCCCACCATGGACAGGCAGTCTACTGTGTACGAGGATGGGTAGGGGCTGGAGGGATGGCTTAGCAGTTAAGGCGTTTGCCTGCAAAGCCAAAGGACCCACCTTAGCCAGATGCACAAGGGGCGCACGTGCCTAGAGTTCGTTTGCAGGGGATGGAGGCCCTGGCGTGCCCATTCTCTTTCTCTGTCAAGTAAACTTTAAAAAAAATTTTAAAGTATATAAAAGGTGGTTAGGGCAGTCCGTGTCCCAATAGCATGGTTTCTAACTCAACTTTGTATAAATCTTACTTGAAAGCAGACAGAATGGATGTGCCAGGGCCTCTTGCCACTGTAAACTCAGATGTACACACTACTTTGTGCATCTGGCTTTACATGGGTACTGGGGAATCCAACCCCAGTAGTAAGGACTGTAAAACAAGCACCTCTAACCATTGAGCCAGCTCTAGCCCTTAATTCAGTTTTGTTCTTGGCCTTGGTCCCTGGTCTGGCTAGCCAAGTGACACATCCATGCATGCTTCACAGGGAGGCCATCTTTCTCTGGTTTTGTGCTCTTCACTTCCTCGTTCTTCAGGACATGTTCCTCAGACAAAGGGTGGGGCTGCAGTGGTCAGCATGCCAACTGGGAAGGTTCTGGAATTAGATTTCTAGCCTAGCTTTAAGTTCTCTTGCCTCGCCCCTACCCACAGCTAGATAGCTACTGCCCCAGGGCTGTTAGAAACAAAGTGAGAGGAAGGCAGACCCAGTCGATGTGGGTTTCAGAGTTTAATGTGCATTTTGGTTCATACAGTGCAACAGGCTGGAAATGGGACACACAGGCTCCCAGGCCACCATCCAGCAGAAGAGGGAAGTAAGACTAGATGCTGTACCGGTTCTGTATGCTTCTGGTGTGGGTGACAACTCCCCGACAGGCCTGTTCAATATCCAGGTCCACTCTGGGCTGACCTCCAAGAGTCAATGTCAGCACCACCAACCACACAGGTGTGGCTGCCCTCATATTGCCTTATGGCATCATCCAGACCCTAGGCACCCCTGGCCCGGAAGCAGCTGCAGGCGAGGGGCATTCTTTATTGCTCTGAGAACTTGGTGAACAGCTAAGGAGTGCTGTGATCATGGGAAAACTACCATGTGAGTGCAGGGCAAAGCACCAGGACGGAGTGAGCCAAGAACAGCTTCCAGGCTCTGTTCTAGAGTGCTGCCCGGCCTGCCCAGCAGCTGCTAAAGGTCATTAGACCCAGGGAGCAGTGGAGAAGGCCAGAGGTTGCAGAGAACTCAACTGGCTCATGGGTCTTCCTGCTGGCCACCCAAAAGGGAAGCCAGGGTCAAGATAAGTGACCCATGACCTCCAACCCCACCCTGACCCACGGAAGGGAGGCTGGGAAGAGACTGGATGCTTTGTAATAAACTTCCTATTCTCAGGAAACCTCTTTCCCATGCAGAGGGCACCCTGGGCACCAGACAGTCCTTGGCTGGCACGTGCCTTTGGCTGTGCTGCTCACTGCTGGGCATGGAGACTTCAGTGGGCCTGTCCCTATGAGACAGAGCACAGCTATTAATTCTGTACACTTAACATTCAGTTCTACCTCTTGACAAAGTTGCTTTCTCTACTAACACTGCTCTGAGCTCCTTGCACAGCAGCCGAGTTCATCCACACCTACCTGGATGCTTAGCTGACTGTACACCCACTAAGTCACCACATGAGATAACCAAAGTTTAACTATGCTGAGTTTACAGACTGGGCGGCTGTGTATGAGGAGCTGTACCTTGGGCATCTGGAAGGGAACAGACATCAAGGACATCAAGGAAGCAGGGAAGGGTGGCCAGGGCAGCACCCATACCCAACGACAGGGTGACACCATCAAGCTCCTCCCCCACACAACCACAATGTGGGGTCCCAGGTCGGTCTGTGTGTCTAAGGACGGCCTCAGCCCTTTCTCTTCTGCCCCTCAAGGGGCTTTATCCCTGAATAAGCTTTTCAGTAAAAAACAGTTACGCACTCCTAAATGCCCCTCAGCCTCATCAGCAGGGCCTGAGGCTACCGGGATCCAGGGAAGATGCTATGTCTGCCCTTGCCAACATACACAAAGCCCGGGACCTAGCCCATAATGCCCTCCAAGCTTAAAAGTGCATCTCAAAATATAAGCATCTGTAAACAACCCCTCCCATGTTTACTTACAGGGTCAACTACTGCTTTTGCTAAACTCCAATTATAATCTGCACCCACCTAGCTGAGCCATGCCTAAGCCCCACCTATTAATTTTGGTAACTGATTTTCTTTCTTTCTTTCTTTCCTTTATTCCAGAGATTAAAGACACTAGATCTTTAACCTTGAAGGGCAGGCAAGAGGTCGGCTATGCTGTCAACATAGAAGTCAGGGACCATTTTCTTCTTGGACATACAGTCACTTTCCTGATTATTCTTCACATCCGCCAGAGTGGAGACTCCGGTGAGGGTCAGGATGGTCTTCAGACCACAGGTGGCACCCAGGAGGATGTCTGTGTCCAGGCGGTCGCCCACCATGACGGTGCGCTCCGGGTTGATACCGTACTCCTGGGACACGCAGTCGAAGATGAAGCGGCTGGGCTTCCCGATGATGTCGGCCTGGCGTTGGGCTGCCATCTCCACAGCTCGCACCAGACAGCCGGTACCTGCGGGGGGGAGGGGGGAACGGAAGGACGGACAGGGACGGGGAGGGCGAGGGAGGAAGGGAGCGCCGGGGTCAGAGGGCAAGGAAGGGTCGGGGCCCGCCCTCCAGCCTCCCGCCCCGGGGCGCACGCACCCGCAATGAAGTGGCCGCCCTCCAGCGGGAGCCGGTTGTCCATGTTGGTGCCCACGAGCAGGCAGCCGGGCTGCTGCAGGTAGCGCACGGCCTTGGTGAGCTTCATGTAGCTGAAGTGCGGGTCGAAGCCCACCACCACCGCACGCACGTCGGGCTCGAGGGGCGCGCTCAGCCAGTCGCCGGGACCTTCGCCCCGCAGCGGCTCGGGCCCCACGCCCACGCTGGTGATGCCGACGGCCTCCAGCTCGGCGGCCAGGGCCGGGCTGCCCAACACGTAGGCCTTGGGGGCCGGCACGTCGGCTAAGCGCCGGCGCAGGTAGAGCGCCGTACAGTAGGCCGTGCCGAAGACCTCGAGGCCCGCGCCGGGGCCCGCCGGACCTCCGAAGCCCAGACGCCGCAGCTTCTCGGCGTAGGCCGCGCGCGTCTTGCTGCTGTTGTTGGTGATGAAGCCCAGGCGCTTGCCGTGGGCTCGCAGCGCCCGCAGGGCCTCGGGCGCACCGGGCACGGCCGTCTCGCCGCGCCACAGCACGCCGTCGCAGTCGAACAGCAGCGTGTCCACGTCGGCCAGCAGCGCCTGGGCCCGCTCGGCGTTCAGCAGCACGCAACGGGCATCGTCGCCGCCGGCCTCGGCCGACGCCATGGTAGCCCGCTGACCGCCGTCGCCTCCGCCACCGGCCACCGCCTCCGCCACCGGCCGCTCCTCACAGCCGCCCGCCCTGGCGCCAGCTCCGCCCCCGGCACGCTCATTGGCTCCGCGCCTGGTGCGCGCCTCCTATTGGCCGCTCCGTGCACCAATCCAACTGCGTCTCCCGGAGGCTGCGAGAACTCGGCGCCAACCGTTGCGGCTCGGTGCTGCGAGGCGGACACCCATTGGCCGAACGGCCTGGGCACGCCAACGATTGGCTGGCAGGGCGCCAACCGGCATCGGTGTAGGGCGCACTCGGCTGAGACGCTGCGGGCCGAGATCTGCACGGGTCGTGCGGCTGCTGTTTATTGGCGGTCGCGAGGCAGCTTGCCCATTGGAAGCGGGTGGTCAGCTTAGGTGACGGAGGCTCTCGGTCAAGGGACCGCGGGCCAGGTCGGCTGCTGATTGGCCGGCTCCTCTCGCGGTCTTGCGGGCGGGGCTACCCGTGGGCTCACGGAGGGAGGGGCTGCGGCAGGCGCCGGGGCAGGGTCACGTCCGCAACGTTGCGTGACCACTTCTTGTCCTGGTTACGCTCGGTTTATGTTGTCAGTGCGTGAACCGCGTACCTCGCAGGCCTGAGATCCCCCCCTACTCCTTTCGCAACGGGTTCTCGCCTCCAGTTCTTTGGAAAAAAAAAAAAAAAAAAAAAAACACCTTTGCTGTACCTTGGCGTTCTTGGGAACCAGTCACTGCAAGGAAGTCGGACTGAGATTCATGGGAACATTGCCTGAACAGGCACTCAGCAGTTGGTCGCTATTATCATCATCATCAATTCTTGACTTTATTAATTAATTTTTTTTTGAAGAAAGGTCTCACTGTAGCTCAGCCTGACCTGGAATTCACTGTATAGTCTCAGGGTGGCCTCGAACTCATGACGATCCTCCTACCTCTGCTTCTCAGAGTGCTTGGATTAAAAGCGTGCACCACCACACACGGCTTAACAACTGACATTTTTATTGAGGCGTGTACAGGAAGAGAGACTGAGACAGAGAGAGACAGAATGGGCACGCCAGGGGCTGTTGCCATTGCAAATGAACTTCAGATGCATGTGTCACATTGGTGCATCCGGTGTTACATAGCACTGGGGATTTGAACATCGGGCCTGCAGGCTTTTGCAAGCAAGGGCGTTTAACCGCTGAGCCATCCCCCCAGTCCCATAAAATTATATACATAACTGGGATTCATGAGGGAAGTAAGGGGGAATACAGGGAATTGGGAATCTAGATGTCCTGATAAAGGGTAGCGCTCAAGAAGGAAAATACTATTGTTCTGATTCCTGGCTCTAGCGAAAGTGATATGATAAACACACTCTTGGGTGGAGAAGATGGCTCAGGGATTAAAGGTGCTTGCTTTTAAACCCTGATGGACTGGTTTTGATTTCCCATTACCTATATAAAGCCAGACCCAACGTGGTGCATGTGTGTGGAGTCTGTTTTCAGTGTTAAATGGGCGCGTGTGTGTATGTGCGCGCTCTCTCTCTCTCCCCTTCCAAGTAAAATATTTTATGGGCCCGGCATGGTGGTGCACGCCTTTAATCCCAGCACTCGGAAGGCAGACTCAGGAGGATCACCATGAGTTCAAGGCCACCCTGTAACTCCATAGTCAATTCCAGGTCAGCCTGGGTTAGAGTGAGACCCTACCTCGAAAAAAGAATAATAATAATAGATAAATAAAAATAAAATATTTTAAAAAATTGCCTTCTTAGCTGGGCATGGTGGCGCACACCTTTAATCCCAGTACTCCGGAGGCACAGGTAAGAGGATCACCATGAGTTCAAGGCCACCCTGAGACTACATAGTTAATTCCAGGTCAGCCTGGGCCAGAGTGAGACCCCACCTCGAAAACCAAAAAAAAAAAAAAATTATCTTCTTTGGATCCACCCCTACCTCCAAATCTACCAAACACCACCAATGACCTCAATTCTCTTAGGCTCCTGTTAGTTTACATAACAGCCCCATCTCTACTGGCCTGGGAAACCCTGTAGGACAGGGATAAGAGCTCTGATGAGCCGAGCCGATGGGTTCCTGCTTGAAGCTTGTAGAAGTGGAGAGCAACTTCATCCCTGGGCCACTGTTTTTTTTTAATATTTTATTTTTATTTATTTATATGAAAGAGGGAGAGAGAGGGAACGAGAAAGAATGGGCATGCCAGGGCCTCTAGCCACTGCAAATGATCTCCAGATGCATGTGCCACCTTGTGCATTTGGCTTATGTGGGTACTGAAGAATCAAACCTGGGTCCTTAGGTTTCTCAGGCAAGTGCCTTAACTTCTAAGCCATTCCTCCAGCAACCCCCTTCTCTCTCTCTCTCCATATACATATATATATCTGTATATAATTTTTTATTTGAGAGAGGGAGAATGAATAGGTGTGCCAAGGCCTCTAGCCACTGCAAACAAACTCCAGATGCATGCGTGCTCTTGTGCATCTGTCTTACATGGATCCTGAGGAGTCACCTGGGTCCTTTGGCTTTGCAGGCAAGCACCATAACCACTAAGCCATCTCCCCAGCCCACCACCCTTCTTTTATATATATATATATATATATATATATATATATATATATATATATATATATATATTGTGTTTGGTTTTGGGAGACGAGCTGACCATCTGAAGTACTGCATTTTAAAATGGTCAGTTCTTCCCCAGGTCCTTGTCTATGCACCCAGAGAATGTAAGGGACTGGAGAAGTGTTAATGAGTGAGGATTTATTTACACAGGAATACAACATGAACAAAAACTTCATGGCAGCAGGCTTGCCAACCTCAAGGGTACAATGGTGAGGGTCTCATTCTAGCCAAGTCTGACCTGGGACTCTGTAGCCTCAGGCTGGCCTTGAACTCATGGCGCTGGGGTTAAAAGCATGTGCCACCACTCCTGCCTGGATTCATTCTTTTTTTTTTTTTTTTTTTCCGAGGTAGGGTCTCACTCTGGTCCAGGCTGACCCGGAATTAACTATGTACTCTCAGGGTGGCCTCGAACTCCATGGTGATCCTTCTACCTCTGCTTCCCAAGTGCTGGGATTAAAGGCGTGTGCCACCACGCCCAGCTCTCATTCATTTTTAAAATATATTTTTATTTATGTACTTATTTAAGAGAATTAAAAGAGAGAGAGAGGGCTGGAGAGATGGCTTAGCACTTGCCTATGAAGCCTAAGGACCCTGGTTCAAGGCTCAATTCCTCAGGACCCACGTTAGCCAGATGCACAAGGGGGCGCACGCGTCTGGAGTTCATTTGCAGTGGCTGGAGGCCCTGGCGCGCCCATTCTCTCTCTCTCTCTGCCTCTTTCTCTCTCTGTCTGTCACTCTCAAATAAATAAAAATAAACAAAAAATACTTAAAAAAAATAAAAAATAATAAAAAATAAAAGAGAGAGAGATAGGCACACCAAGGCCTCTAGCCACTGCAAAAGAAGTCCAGGTGCATGTGCCACCCTGTGCCCCTAGCTCTATGTGGACACTGCGGAATCGAACCTGGGTCATTAGGCTTCACAGGCAAATGTCTTAACTGCTGAGTCATCTTTCCAGCCCTGTGGATTCATTCTTTGTTGTTTTTGAGGTTGGGTCTCACTCTAGCCCAGGCTGACCTGGAATTCACTGGGTAGTCTCAGGGTGACCTTGAACTCTTGGCAGTCCTCCTACCTCTGCCTCCCAAGTGCTGGGATTAAAGGAGTGCATCACCATGCCTGGCTGTGGATTCATTCTTCAAGCAAGTTTTCTCCAGGGTACAGGGAGTCTGTCCTGAGTAGCTGAGAGCGGAAGTTCATATAAACACAAGCAACCCCTGAGCGGACATGCAAATTGGGTGAAAATCACAGGGACCAATCAGAAGAGCCCATCAGCCCACCAAGAATTTAAAAGTTCACACTGAGCTCTACCCCTCCTGTTAAGATGGTACAGCATTGCCCTCCATTATTCACCATCACCAGGAAGAGGCCTTTGCTCCCAGAGTGTGTGGCAGCCAGCCACCTGCAGTAGCACTCAGGTGTTAAAATAGGTGCAAACAGCCGGGCTTGGTAGCTTCCAGTGAATTCCAGGTCAGCCTGGGCTAGAGCGAGACCCTACCTCGAAACACACACACACACACACACACACACACACACACACACACACACACACGGTGCAAGCGGCCAGTCATGCCCTTTGCAGTTTGTGTGAGGTTTTTCCATGGACCTGCCTGCTCTCCTTCACAGTTGGGCTCCCTGTCTTGCTCTCTCAACTTGATAAAAGGTTACAAATGATGATTTCACCCTGATAGTATCTGCAGTGCTTAGTTGGTTGTTATGGTTTACGACTGAAAACTCAGGAAGAATTCAGCTTTCAGTGCCAGTCTTTACTGACATCTTGTCAGAATGGCAAGACAGTTCTGGGGTTGGGGCAGAGACTGCTAGCATACCTGTTTCTAGACAGGAAACAGAGAGAGCCACTAGATGAACAATACAAAATTGTGGTTAAGATCAGTGGACAGCCGGGCGTGGTGGCACACGCCTTTAATCCCAGCGCTCAGGAGGCAGAGGTAGGAGGATTGTCATGAGTTTGAGGCCAGCCTGAGACTACAGAGTGGATTCCAGGTCAGCCTGGGCCAGAGTGAGACCCTACCTCAGAAAAAAAAAAAAAAAAAGCCTTGGACCCCAAGGCTGGACAACATCTGGTTAGTTTTTTTCATATGATATTTGATATCATGATATTTCATATGATAAGGACTGAGTTCACACAGTGAGAGAGGGGCAAGAGAGAGAGAGAGAGAGAGGGCTGTAGACAAGGTCCTGCAGTACACGGCTAAGGGTTGACCTTGGGCGGTTGGCCTGTAGATGAGAAAAGGAGCCCACTATTTTAAAAAAAAATGTTTATTTTGGCATGGAGAGATGGCTTAGCCATTAAGATGCTTGCCTACAAAGCTAAAGGACCCAGGTTCAATTCCCCAGGACCCATGCAAGCCAGATACACAAGGTGGTGCATGTGTCTGGCATTCATTTACAGTGGCTGCCTCCCTCCCTTGCTCTCTCTCTCTCTCTCTCAAATAAATATATAAAAAGATAAACATTTTAAAAATATTTTATTTTTATTTCATTATTTGAGAGAGAGAAAGAGACAGGGAGGGAGAGAATGGGCGTGCCAGGGCCTTTAGCCACTCAAATGAACTCCAGACGCATGTGTCCAGGCTGGGGTCAAACTCACGGCTATCCTTCCACCTTATCCTCCAGAATATTGGGATCCAAGGTGTGCACCTCCATGCCTGGCTTCCTTTTTTTTTTTTTTTTTTTGATATTTCATTTATTTATTAGAGAGAGAGAGTGAGAGAGAGAATGGACACGTCAGGGCCTTCAGGCACTGCAAAAGAACTCCAGACACATGTGCCACCTTGTGCATCTGGCTTATATGGGTACTGGGGACTTGAACCTGGATCCTTCGGCTTTGCAGGCAAGCGCCTTAACTGCTAAGGAATCTCTCCAGCCCCCCCTTTTTTTGAGGTACAGTCTCACTGTAGCCTAGGCTGACATGAAATTCACTATATAGCTTCAGGGTGGCCTCAAACTCACAGCAATCCGCCTACCTCTGCCTCCTGAGTGCTGGGATTAAAGGCATGTGCCACCATGCCCAGCTCTTTTTTTTTTTGTTTGTTTGTTTTGTTTTTATGTGTGTGTATGCATGCCAGAGTCTCTTGCTGCAATCAAATGCCTGTCCTGCTTTATAGAGGATGTTGAGGAATTGAACCCAGGCTGACAGGCTTTGAAATCAAGCATCTTTAACCGCTGAGCCATCTCCTCAGTAACCACTCCCAGGCTGGTCGTGGGCTCACTATGTAGCCTTGAACTTGTGGTGATCCTTCTGTCCCTGTCTCCCAAGTGCTGGGATTACACGCTGGCATCTCTGTGCCGGCTCATCCTCTATGTTGACATCCCCTGCTGGATTCTCGTCTTTCCATTCCTCTTCACACAGCCCCAACAGAGTGTCCCAGGGCTCTTGATTCATCTTCTCCCTGGAGTCCTCCCAACACCTTGTGCTCAAAATTCTCCACCCTGTTTAATCTCCCATTTGCCTCTCTCAGAGACATCCATCCGTCCTGTATCCCCACACCTTGCGCTCCCTTCCGGCTTTGACTGACACCTGAGATCCTTCCAGGTGGCAGTGGGAAGGATCCTTCTGAAACACACACAGCCACTCTCCATGCTAAAATCCTGCTCTCGGGAGTGACTCGCCTGCCCAAGGCGTCATGGCCTGAGTGCTGGTGACTCCACTTGCTTTTTGTACGCTCCTGCCAAGTCGAAGGTCGCCGTGCTTTCAGCAGCAGCACAGCATGGGGACAGCCTGCTGAGGGACACACTGCTCTTCTGGGCCGTGTCTGTGTGCCATCTCCCGTGGAGCCTGCACTTACTGGAGGGGATGGAGTCATTCAACCAGTTACCAGCATCCAGCTGGCTATAGGGAACTACCGAGCTGTCAGAGCAAGCCCCGAGAGTTCCTTGCTGGGTTAGAGTACTGAGTCTGGCCCTGGGACAAGGGTCCTCCAAAATGGAGATGTTTGAGATCTTCATTTTTATATCTGTATTTATTTAATTTTATATCATCAGAAACAATTTTCTGGCTGTGTGTGGTGGTGCACATCTTTAATCCCAGTACTGGGGGAGGGGGGAGAGACTGAGGTAGGAGGATCACCAGCCTACGGCCCTAGAGCTATAGAGTGAGTTCCAGGTGAGCCTGGGCTAGAGTGAGACACTATCTTAAGAAAACAACAAAATAACTTAAAAAACAGAATCAGGGCTGGAGAGATGGCTTAGCAGTTAAGGCATTTGCCTGTAAAGCCAAAGGACCCAGGTTAAATTCCCCAGGACTCATGTTAGCCAGATGCACAAGGGGGCGCACGCATCTGGAGTTCATTTGCTGTGGCTGGAGGCCCTGGTGCTCCCATTCTGTCTCCCCCTCTCCCTCTTTCTCTGCCAAATAAATAAATAAATAAAATAAAATAAAAAATAGGATCAGAAGGGGACAAAAAGGGTAATAGGGATGTGTAAAACTGATCAAAATACATCATAAAGCTGGTGGCACATGCCTTTAATCCCAGCATTTGGGATGCAGAGGTAGAAGGATGACCATGAGTAAGAGGCCACCCTAAGACT
This sequence comes from Dipus sagitta, assembly GCA_036346955.1. NCBI lineage: Eukaryota > Metazoa > Chordata > Mammalia > Rodentia > Dipodidae > Dipus > Dipus sagitta. Next base: position 110,927,102 of record CM070781.1, on the reverse strand, counting down.
ACATAGTGAACTCCAGGTCATCCTGGGCTAGAATGAAACCCTACCTCGAAAACCCAAAAAATACAAAAAATTTAAAAATACATTATATACATATATGAAAAGGTCATAATGAGATTTATTATGTATAATTAATATATGCTATTAAAGCCGGTCATAGTGGTTATGTATAATTAATATATGCTATTAAAAGCCGGGCATATGGTGCACATCTTTAATCCCAGCACTCAAGAGGCAGAGGTAGGAGGATTACCATGAGTTTGAGGACACTCTGAGCCTACAGAGTGAATTCCAGGTCAGCCTAAATTGGAGTGAAACCCTACCTTGATAAACCAAAAAAAAAAAAAAATAAATAAATAAAGAAAGAAAAAAAGAAGAAAGAAAAAAACAGGAAATTGTACAAAGACATTTACAGCAGCACATTATTTTTCTCTTTTTCTTTTTTAAAGATTTGTTTTTATTTATTTACTTATTAGAGAGAGAGAGAGTGAGAATGGGTGCACCAGGGCCTCTAGCCACTGCAAACAAACTCCAAATGCGTGTGCCACCATGTGCATCTGGCTCACATGGGACCTGGAGAATCGAACCTGGGTCCTTAGGCTTCACAGGCATGCGCCTTAACCGCTAAGCCATCTCTCCAGACCTTTTTTTTTTTTTTTTTTGAGGCAGGTCCAACAGTCTGCCTTTTAAAAAATTATTTATTTATTTGAGACAGAGAGAGGGAGAGAGAGAAAGAGGGAGAGATTGGACCCAACAGGGCCTCTAGCAACCATAAATGAACTCCAGACACATGTGCCACATTGTGCATGTGGCTTATGTGGGCCCTGGAGAATTGAACCTGGGTCCTTAGGCTTTGCAGAAAAATATCTTAATCACTAAACCATCCCTCCAGCCCTGCCTTTTTTAAAAATGCAAGAGTGTAAGAGAGAGAGAGAGAAAGAACTGGCACACCAGGGCCTCCAGCCACTGCATTTGAACTCTACACGTGCGCCCCCTTGTGCACAAGTGTGACCTTGCATGCTTGCGTCACTGTACATCTGGCTTATGTGGGACTTGGCGAGTCCAACATGAGTCCTTAGGCTTCACAGACAAGCACCTTAACTAAATCATCTTTCCAGCCCTTTTTCTTTGTTTATTTTTCACGGTAGGGTCTCACTTTAGCCCAGGCTGACCTGGCACTCAATATGTAGTCCCTGGCTGACCTCGAATTCCCAGTGATCCCCCTGCCTCTCTGCCTCTGCCTTCCTGGTATTGGGATTAAAGGTGTGTGCTACCACACAATATATATATGTATATATGTTTATATATAAATGTGTATGTATATTTATTTATTTTTGGGAGGGAGAGAATGAGCACACCGGGGCCTTCAGCTGCTGTGAATGAACTCCAGACACATGCACCTCCTTGTATGCATGTGTGGCATTGCATTTTTGTATCATTGTCTGTCTGGCTAAGTGGGGCCAGGAGATTTGAACATGGGTCCTTAGGCTTCACAGGAAAGTGCTTTAACTGCTAAGCCATCTCTGTAGCCCCAGCATATTTTTTTGAGAGGCCTTGTGTAACTCAGGTTATTCTCAAAGTCCCTGGGTATGCAGGCTGATCATGAACTTCTATGATTTACAGGTCTGTACCACCTGCCTGCTTTTTTAAATTTTTCCAGACAGGTCTCACTCTGGTTCTGGCTGACCTGGAGCTCACTCTGTGGCTCCAGGCTGCTGATCCACCTACCTCAGCCTTCTGAGTGGTGGATTAAAGGTGTGTGCCACCATGCCTGGCATTAAAATTTTTTTAATTAATTTATTTATGAGGAGAGAGGAAGAGAATGCTTGTGCCAAGTCCTCTAGCCCCTACAAATGAACTCCAGATGTGTGTACCACTTTGTGCATCTGGCTTTACTGGAGAATTGAACCTGGGTCCTTAAGTTTTGTAGCCAAGTGCCTTAAGCACTAAGCTAACTCTCCAGCCTGCATGTTCTTTAAAAAATATTTTTATTTATTTGCAAGGCTCCTCCTCTGCGGCTCTAGGCCGCATCTCTCAGATGCATGCACCACTTTGTGCCTTTAACTGCTGAGCCATCTCTCCAGCCCCCATGCCTGATCTTAATGTAGTGCTGGGACCAAACTCAGGGCTTCTTGCACGTCAGGAAAGCATTCTACCAACTGAGCTACATCCCCAGGTCAGGTTTCCTTTCAGGATGATGAAAATGCTCTGGAACTAAGCCAAGTGTAATTCCAGTGCTGAAGCACTGACCCTGGGCTACAGATTGAGAACCTGTCTCAACAACAACACAACACAGTTTTGAAACTAGATAGCAATGATGGTGGCTCAACACAGTCAGTGTATTACAATGTCACTAGTGGTATTTTTTTTCTTTTCTTTTTCTTTAATGTTTATTTTTTATTTATTTGAAAGTGGCAGAGAAAGAGGCAGAGAGAGAATGGGCATGGCAGGGCCTCCAGCCACTCCAGACGCATGTGCCCTTTTGTGCATCTGACGAATGTGGGTCCTGGGGAATCGAGCCTCCCACCGGGGTCCTTAGGCTTCAAAGGCAAGCGCATCTCTCCAGCCCTTTTTCGTTTTTTCGAGGTAGAGTCTCACTCTGGTCCAGGCTGACCTGGAATTCACTATGTAGTCTTAGGCTGGCCTCGAACTCACGGCGATCCTCCTACCTCTGCCTCCCGAGTGCTGGGATTAAAGGCGTGCGCCACTACGCCTGGCTTACTAGTGGTAATTTTTATGTGCATTTATCACAATAAAACAATATAGAAAAATAAAGGCTTTGCAAAGCTACACATGAGCTTTCTCCGAATGGCGTTTTCTCGTGACCGGAGGGTAATCATCAGGTGGATTCTAACACTCTAGGGAGAGGGGCCAGTGGGCACAGGACCCCTGGTCCATGCTAGGGTTCTATGCTGGTGGAGGCCTTTTGAAGTTGCGGTTCTGGCGAGACCTTCGATCTTCGCACCCCTAGTCCAAGCCTAGGGCTCTAGGCGACCTCACGAAAGTGCGCTGGTCTCTCCACTCCTCAGACTGTCAAATCCGGGTGCGAGCCACGGACTCAGGACACGCGCCATGCCGCTCCACCCCAGCGCTGTTCCGGCTAAGCGCACAAGCCGGGATGCAACAAGCCACGCCCCCTTCACTGACCCCGCCCCAGCCTGTCAATCTACTCCAGGTGGCCACGCCCCTCCCCTGCGGATCGAGGCCACACCTCCCAGTTCCTCTTTTCCGCTTGTCAGACTCTGCCTGGCTCCGCCCCTCGCCGTTCCTTCACGCAGGCCTCAGGGCGGCCTGTTGTTATGACGACACGGTCGTAAATCCGCCATCTTCCTGCGGCGCGTTGCGACATGGAGGGCGCGATGGCAGTGCGGGTGACGGCCGCTCTTACGGCAGAAGCCCGGACCGAAGCCGGGCATGAAGCGGGCGAGGGCGGGGTCGCGGCGGCAGCGGCCTTGGCCCCCGGTGGCTTCCTCGGCCTTCCGGCGCCCTTCAGTGAGGAAGGTAACGGGGCTAGAGGAGCCCAGCGCGGCCGGGATGCGGGGCGGTTCGGTCCAGGCTGGCGGGAAGTCGGGCTGCGGCGCACGGCCGCCCGGCTCCGCTCCCGGGTTCGCGAGCGTCTGCACGCCTTCATCACGCTTACGGGCCGCCCGCATGCACGCTCGCAGGTGCTCGCGGGGCGCGCGCATCTCGGCCTTCTCCGGTGGGCTCGGGCCGTCGCCGCTGGCCGTGGCTCAGGCGCTCGCCAGCTCCCTCTCCTCAGCCCGGCCCCCAGCCTGCCGGGCCCTGGGGCGGGGCTGGGCCCTGGGGGCGGGGCCTCAGGGCTCTGCCGAATGGGCCTAGGGGCGTGGCGTCCGCCCTTACCCAGTGGAGTGGCTTTGAGAGAGGAATGCTATTATTATTATTATTATTATATGTGTGTATATTTATTTGAGAGGGAGAAAGAAGCAGAGGAAGAGAATGGGTGCACCGGGACCTCCAGCTACTGTAACGAGCTCCAGATGCATGCGCCCCCTTGTGCAACTGGCTTAAGTGGGTCTTGGAGAGTCGAACTGGGATCTTCTGGCTTTGCAGGCAAATGCCTTAACCACTAAGCCATCTCTCCAGCCCCTATTATTATTATTTTTATAGTGGCTTCTTTTTTTTTTTTTTTTTTTGGTTTTTCGAGGTAGGGTCTCAGTCTAGCCCAGGTTGACCTGGAATTCACTATGGAGTCTCAGGGTGGCCTCGAACTCACGGCAATCCTCCTCCCTCTGCCTCCCGAGTGCTGGGATTAAAGGCGTGTGCCACCACGCCCGGTTTAGTGGCTTCTTTTTAAAGTTTTCTTTCTTTGTTGGGAAGGCTATTGTTATTGTTGTTACTTTTCAGTTTCATAAAGACAGTGGAGGTTTAAGGTTGTTAAAGTAGTCAGGTCAGGAGGACCAGATTGGACCCGAGACTGTGTAGCTCCTCAACTCAGCCATGTAGTATCTCATATGAGGATGAGAAGAATTAACAGCACGTTTGTGTGTGCCGAGGACAGTGCCCAGACAGGCTGGGAGTTCATTATCTAGGCACTGATAGCTCCCCCCCTTCCCCTGCCGAAGTGGGGATTTCTCTCTAGCCCAGGCTGACCTCGAACTCACAGTGATCCTCCTACCTCTGCCTCCAAATGCTGGGATTAAAGGTGTGTGCCATCACACCCGGCTTTATTTTATTTTATTTTATTTGAGAGAGAGAGAGGGAGGGTGGGGGGAGGAAGAGGAAGGGGCAGATAGAATGGAGAGGAAGGGGCAGAGTGAATGGGCACGCCAGGGCCTCCAGCACTGTAAACGAATTCCAGACACATGCGCCACCTGTGCATCTTGGTTAGCTAAATTGAACCTGGGTCCTTAGGCTTTGGAGGCAAGGACCTTAACTGGCTAAGCCATCTCTCCAGAAGGTGGCTTAGGTCTCTGCTCTTAGCTGGTCCCACGAGGTTATAGATTGGATCAGACAGGAAGTAGGTTAGCTAGTGATATTGAAGTAAGTACTTTTTGTCCCCACTGGATTCATGCAAGTTTCCCCCCCCCCCCTTGGAGAGGGGCAGTACCAATCTGACAGGAGTCCCTTTAGGAGTTGAGTGTGCCCTTTTCTGAGTCAGGGGCCCTTTCAGTAGTAATACCTTGGTACTGAGTCAGACTATCAGTGAATTGGGTGGGAGGATAAGAGGGTGGTGGGCAACCTCAGTGCTATGAGCCATGTAGAGAGGACTGCCTGCCCTCTGTCAGGTGGCCTGTGGGTGAGTCATAGCTTGGGTTTGCCTCTTTATTTGTCATTAATTTGTCACTGACATGGCTTCTCCAGGTTTGACCTAGATATGAGACTGAGTTGGTGGGAACTGGCAGACCTTTAAAAAATTTTATTTATATCTATTTGTGCACTTTTGTGTGTGTATATGTGTGTGTATGAGTGTGCCAGGGTCTCTTGCCAAACCCATGTGCCACTTTGCATCTGTCTTTTAAAAAATACTTTATTTTTTAAGCTGGGCATGGTGGTGCACACCTTTAATCCCAGCACTCGGGAGGCAGTGGTAGGATTGCCGTGAGTTCAAGGCCACCCTGAGACTCCATAGTAAATTCCAGGTCAGCCTGGGCTAGAGTGTGACCCTACCTCGAAAAACCAAAAAGAAAAAAATTATTTATTTATTTGAGAGAGAGAGAATGGGCGCACTGCAAATGAACTACAGATATATACACCACCTTGTACGTCTGGCTTACATGGGTCCTGGGGAATTGAACCTGAGTCCTTTGGCTTCACAGGCAAGCTACTTAATCACTAAGTCATCTCTCCAGCCCTGCATCTGTCTTTTTATGTGGGTGCTGGGGGAATTGAATCCAAGCTGGAAGGCCTCGCAAGCAAGTACCTTTGACCTTTGAGCCATCTTCCCAGCCCCTCACAGTCTTTTACGGGAGCCGAACATCTAGATAGAACCTTAGGTTTGGCTAGGTGGCAAGCCAGTTTTTCAGGATGGAAGTAGTCATTTATTTCCTCAGAGTGCTGGCACAGTTTGGTGATGTTCTCTGCTGGCCATCACACAGTAGGGAAGTGTCAGTGAACAGGAAGTGTCTCCTGCGGGTCCTGGGATGGTGATAGTGAAGAGCCCAGGGACAGTGGTCCAGAGGCCTAGAGTTTGTTTGCAGTGGCTGGAAGCCCTGGTGTGCCCCTTCTCTCTCAAATAAATAAAAATTAAAAAAGAAAAAAGATTGAGCTGGGTGTGGTGGCGCACACCTTTAATCCCAACACTTGGGAGGCAGAGGTAGGAAGATCACCGTGAGTTCAAGGCCACCCTGAGACTACATAGTGAATTCCTGGTCAGCCTGGGCTAGAGTGAGATGCTGCCTTGAAAAACCAAAAAAAAAAAAAAAAAAAAAGTAAAGTAAAAGCCGGGCGTGGTGGTGCACGCCTTTAATCCCAGCACTCAGGAGGCAGAGGTAGGAAGATCGCAGTGAGTTTGAGGCCACCCTGAGACTACATAGTGAATTCCAGGTCAGCCTGGGCTAGAGTGAGACCCTACCTCAAGAAAAGATTGGTCAGAGGTGCACTAGGAAGCCCCTGTTGTGCCCTAGATAGGTGTGCCCAGTCATCCTGCTTTACCTTTACAGCTGAGGAAGCACCTTAGAGATGGTCACTGAGATGTCTGCCTGAGGGCACGTTCAACCCCATTTGATCCCTAGCAGTCTTTCTGTGTGCCTGTGAGAGTGTGACGCTGAGGATCAAACCCAGGGGCCTTGGGCATGTTAGGCAAGTGTTCCACTACTGAGCTGCATCCGTAGCCTCCCCAGGGTCTAAAGTACTGCTCCTCTGCCTTCTCCAGAGTGGCTTGGATGAGTCCCTCTGCATCTAAGCCCCTTCTGTGGCTCTCCCCATCACTGGAATGGGGGCTTTGGATATGACACACTTGTAGGATAAATGTGTGCTCAGGATCATCCACTGCTGGTCTCCCTGGGGTGGACTTTGCTTCTGCAGGCGTCCAGAAGATGGGAGCTATATCCTGGGGTTCCCTAGCTCTCGATACCCCCCAATATGTTCTCATGTTCTCAGCAGTGTCTGTGAGTGCTGGGGCAAGAGCTCTGGTAATACTACCCTTGGGTGGGTCTTATCTGGGGCAGGAAGGGAAGCTGACGGGACCCTGGTTCCCCCAGACCTCCCGACAGCAGGCTTATTGCAGATGAAGATGACGTGCACAGATGTGGCCGCTGCCAGGTGGAGTTCACTTCCTTGGAGGACTTCGTTCAGCACAAGATTCAGAAGGCCTGCCAGCGGACCCCACAAGAGGCTGTGCCCCCCACCCCTGCTGCTACTGCAGGGCTGGGCCAGGAGGTGAGCCCCTGCCCACTGTCACCACATGTGCTCCTTTGGATGAGTTCGCTTGCCAGGTGGAGGAAGGGCACCCACAACAACCATTTATCTATCTATCTATCTATTTACTTATTTATCTATTTATTTATTTATTTAGTTTGGTTTTTCCAGGTAGGGTCTCACTCTAGCCCAGGCTGACCTGGAATTCACTGTGGAGTCTCAGGGTGGCCTCGAACTCAAGGCGATCCTCCTACCTCTGCCTCAAGTGCTGGGATTAAAGGCGTGCACCACCACGCCCGGCTTTACTTATTTATTTTTATTTATTAGAGACAGAGAGGAAAGAGAGGGGGGAGAGAGAGAGAGAAAGAATGGGCACGCCAGGGCCTCTAGCCACTGCAAATGAACTCCAGATGCATGTGCCACCATGTACATCTGGCTTACATGGGACCTGGAGAATTAACTTTGGGTTCTTGGGCTTCACATGCATGCACCCTAACCACTAAGCCATCTCTCCGGCCCTATCTATTTATTTTTTAATATTTTAATTATTATTTGGAAGAGAAATTTATTTGATGAGAGAAAGAGAGGAAAAGGCAGATGGAGGGAATGGGTATTCAAAGGACTTCAGCCATTGCAAAGGAACTCGAGATGCATGTACCACCTTGTGCATCTGGTTTATGTGGGTCCTGGGGAATCAAACCTGGGTCCTTAGGCTTTGCAGGCATCTTAACTGCTAAGATATCTCTCCAGCCCCTAATTTTTTTTTTTTTTTTAGGTTTGGTTTTTTTGAGGTAGGGTCTTGTTCTAGCCCAGGCTGACATGAAATTCACTATGTAGTCTCAAGGTGATCTTGATCTCACAGCCATCCTCCTACCTCTGCCTCCCCAGTGCTGGGATTAAAGGTGTGCAATACCATGACTGACTGTCTTTTTTTCTGTTTTTTGGAGGTAGGGTCTCACTCTAGCCCAGGATGGCCTGGAACTCACAGTGATCTTCCTACTTGGAATTAAGAAGGGAGGGGGAAAAAGGGGAGGAGGAAGAAGGGAGAGTCAGGCTAAGTAGTAGTACAGACCTGTAATCCCAGTTATGGGGGAGGCTGAGGCAGGAGAATTGCGAGTTCAAGGCCAGCTTGGGCTAAAGTGTAAATTTAAGGCCAGCCTGAACAACTTAGTCTCGAAATAAGAAGTGAAAAGAGGCTTGAGAGTATAACTCAGTAGTAGAGTACTTGCCTAGCATGCATGATGCCCTGTGTTTAACCTTTAGTGCTGTCACCTGAAAAGAGAAGGGAAGCTCAAGGAGTAGTCAGTGGCTTCAGGCTACCAGTGGGGAGTGGTCCAGATGAGATTGGAACTGGTTTGGCTCCCCCTGACCCTGTGTTCTCTGGCTGCCCCTCCTCGCTGGGGCCTCCCCTCTGACCACCAGCCTGGGAGTGTAGGTGTGAATACTGCACCTTGACTCCTGCAGTCCGCCTAACTTCCCACCAGGAGTACTTCCCTGCAGTGCTCTGTGTCCAGGCTACGGGGACCGGAGGTGTTAGAGTGGTGGGGCTGACCCCCACCTGGGACCATGCTGGGAGTTGGACTCAGAGTCATGGTCCTTGGGTGGTGGGGTGAAGTGAGCCCCTTCTACAGCCATCCTGTAGGACATGGACTTGCCGTGTGCACCCCAAGTCCCTCCACACCATGGCACTAAGAGAGACTCAGGCTCTTCTCCTGAAATTCTGGTCACCACAGATGTGTCCTCTTTTGCCTTCCAACCCCTTCTGCAGGTGGTGCCCACAGCAGTGGAGGCCGGTCCAGAGGAGCCCATCACTGTGGCCCACATTGTGGTGGAGGCTGCATCTCTGGCAGCAGACATCAGCCATGCTCCCGACCTTGTTGGTAAGCCTGCTGTCCACCGGTGGCTGTCAGCTCAGAGAAATCACTGATCTGATGCAACCTATAGTCAGGGCTGGGAGGTCTCTGCTGCCACACCCTCCACCCTCCAAAGAATGGGGCCTGGCCATAGAGGGACCGAAGTATGAACCCTCCCCTGGGAAGGCCATGTAAGAAGGGGACAGCAGTCACTAGACTCTTCTAGGAAAGGGAGCCAGGACATTTCTCACTGCCCTGGAACATTTGCCAGCATAAGGTCTTTCACTGGTACCCTGTGATGAGCTTGTCTGTCTCGTGCATGCTTTCCCAGGCTATCTCTGTGCTGGTCCTCCTAGCATCCTCTCCGTGGCTCTGACACCCCTCTTGTTCCTGCCTCCTGCCCCCAGTCAGCACCCTCTGGTAGATCTCTAAATGTCCCTCTTGGTCCAGCGATTGTCTTTGGAGGGTCAGTGTAGAGTGGCCCGAGCGCCCCTGCTGTTGTAGCTGGCCGTGACTTGTTGCTTGACCTCGGCCTTCACTCCCCGGTGCTTGCTTACGTTGGCTCGAGGATTCCTGTCCTGATTCTCACCAGGCTTTTATGAGCATTCAATGCCAAGCCTCTTTGATGACTGTTTTGAAATTTAAGTGTCATATTACTTATGCGCAGTAAGAGATGAGGTATTGAAAGGTCTGGGTTAGGTAAAATGCACATTAATTAAAGACTGCTGAGTGTGCAGGGGGACATTCAAAGGACAGCCTGGGCCTGAGCAGGTGGAGGGATCCAGGGGCTGAGTGGCTGGGTATGCAGATGCCAGGGGAGGGCAACAGGGTTGGACCCAGTGTGGTGGGCGTTAGGAAGGAAATGATCATTGCTGGTCAGGGCCCAAGGCAGGTGGGAGAATGGGCAGCTAGATCTGAGGTGGAGTGGGGCAATAGGTAGAACTTGGCCCTGGAAAGTTGTGGATTTCAGCTGGGGCAGGAAGAGGGAGGAGCTGTGGGGGAGGCCAGCCTTGGGCTTGGGTGGGAGCCTCTGAGCACTCTGAGCACGATGCCCTCTAAGGGAGGCAGCTGGGACACCTGTCCCGGTCTTCACCACCCTTCCTATTGTTCCTGCAAGGAAGTCACTTGCCTGCTGTTGCTCAGGCTCAGGAATGTCCACGTGGGGGTGTGGTCCTTCTCCTTTCCTGGGCACACTTTGGTTTCTAGGGTGGGTGGTGGTGGTTGGGAAACAAGTTCCGTCGGATCAGTTGTATGTCCAGGTTCTGCCAGCCAGGCCCCTTCCCACTCACATGACCTCCAAGCCTCTGCCTATCACAGTATCCCCTGCCTGTACTTCAGGGCTCCCTCTGCTCTGTCTCTACCCCTTGCAGGTTTCCTGGCTGGCTGGATCCATGGGCCACCAGCATTCCTGCTGGCCCAGGGTGAAGCAAAGGCAGAGAGGGTGGTGGGCATTGCTGGGCTTCACCCTCAGGGGCAGGGCTTCGTCAGCTGGGGCTGCTTGGAGGGGTTGGGCATCCCTGTAGGCCCTGCTGCCTTTGCACTAGGCACAGACTCATTTCCTTTGGGCTAATGTATTTGTGTCCTTCTGTCTGTCCTCTGGGAAGATCCTTCTGGGGTGTTGAGCTGGGCCTGGGTGAGAGATGCCCTTAATTGTTTCTGACTCATGATGCTTTCATTCTGTTTTGAGAGAATGGCTTGTCAAAACAAGATGCCAGCCGGAGTGGAGATGGTTTCTAAGAAGTGGATTCACAGCTATAGTTCCCACTTGTCACTTTATGAGCAGAAAATATGAAGTGTGTTTACAGCATAGCTTTGCACATTGTCAGATGTCCTCAGCATTTGTGAGAAGTGCAAAAACCTGCCTTCCATTTCTCAGGCCATCCCATTCATGCCCTCCCAGGCCTGGTATTCTCAGTCTGTCCTGGGCAGTGCTCTGTCTGTCCACCCACCAGCAGCCCAGCTAGCTGACAGTCCCTGGAACTGTCTCATTTTTATATTGGTGGGAATGGGGTAGTGAGCAGGAAAGGTAGGGAGTTTGTCTGGCTTGTCAACTGTCTCTCTGCCTTTGTACCCTGTTTCCAGGACCCAGGTGTCCTCTTGGCCTAGAAAATAAGGTCTGTCTCCACACTGAGCTCCAAGAGTTGGAGCTGGCATTTCCACCCTGTCAGAATGCCTCTTAGGGCTTCTGTCAGTGCAGGCTGGATACCAGGTCCCAGGCCTAAGGCTGGAGGATGGTCTGGGTAGTTTCATGGTCCCCAGTGGTCGTCCTTGAGGGGATCCATGGACAGGACCTGTGGTAAGTCTGAGGCCTATGTTGCACTGTCTCCTCAGGTAGTGGACACATCAAAGAGGTCATTGTGGCTGCTGAAGCAGAGCCAGGGGATGGTGAGATGGCAGAAGCCCCAGGCAGCCCTAACCATCAGGAGCTTGGGCTTGCTGGGGAGAGTGAGCAGGCCCAGGTTAAACTGCTGGTGAACAAGGAAGGTCGCTATGTGTGCATGCTGTGTCACAAGACCTTCAAAACGGTGAGCCCCTGGGGCTAAGGGCTGGCCACATCCCCTGCCTGCTGCTGCCCCTGGAGGTGCCCTGAGCCTTGCCACCTCTCTCCCACAGGGTAGCATCCTCAAGGCCCACATGGTCACTCACAGTAGCCGCAAAGACCATGAGTGCAAGCTCTGTGGGGCCTCCTTTAGGACCAAGGGCTCGCTTATCCGCCACCACCGGCGGCACACAGGTGAGCATCCTGGGGCCCAGGGCCTGGAACCACATAGCAACCTGCTGACTGGCTCTGCAGGCCCCACCCCTGCCTTGTTTTCCTGGCTCCTAGGTGAAGAGATGGGGCTCCATGCCTACTTTCCCCTCATCACAGGTCATTGTCCCCCACCTGGGGCTGACTCTTTTTTCAATAGATGAGCGCCCTTATAAGTGTGCCAAGTGTGGAAAGAGCTTCCGGGAGTCAGGCGCCCTGACCCGGCATCTCAAATCTCTCACCCCGTGCACAGAAAAACTCCGCTTCAGCATGAGCAAGGATGCAGTTGTGGGCAAAGAGCCCATGCCCACAGGTCAGCATGGTGGGGAGGCTTCCTGGGCTCCTGGGCTGCTGATCCTTGGCTGCCAGCCCGGGCACCACAGTAGGGGGCTCTTCAAGCACTCACTCAGCTCTGCCTTTAAGGATCCAGTGCCTCCACTGTGGGGACAGTTACAGCATCGTCTGTGACAGGCGAGCCCATGGAGACATCACCCGTGATTCATCTGGTGACAGATGCTAAGGGCACAGTCATCCATGAAGTCCACGTCCAGATGCAGGAGCTGCCCCTGGGCATGAAAGCCCTGGCTCCAGAGGTAGGGGCCGGGCTGCCCTCTGCCCACACAGTGCCAGGCTGTGTTTAGGCACTGGCTCCAGCGAGACCAGGACAGACTTGAACCTGTCCCTGGGAACTAGTCTGGTTGCAAAGAGAACTCTTTAGGAAATGGCATGTCATAGAGCAGGGATGGGATGAGGGAGAGTGGGCTGGGGTCCATGGAGACGAGGGGCTGGGCTTCACCTAGGGAAGTCAAAGGCAGTTGACAATTACTGTGGGTGTGAACAGTCCCCTGGTGCCCTGGGCCTGTCATGGGTCTGCCATGTTGGGTGGTTGAGGGCAGGTGTCTTGTGCTGGGCTGCCTGGCCAGTGTCTCTCTCTCCACCTCCCATATGTAGCCCCCAGGCCCTGAGGAGCTTCCCTGTTCCAGTGAGGGCAGCCGAGAGAACTTGCTGCATCAGGCCATGCAGAATTCTGGCATTGTCCTTGAGCGGGTCACTGGGGAAGAAGGGGCCTTGGAGCCAGGCCCTTCCTCTGAATCTAGTCCCCAGGCCCTGGGAGACGGACCTTCAGAACTGCCCCTGCTGGAGGTGGAGCAGATGGAGACAGTAGGTGTCCATCACATTGCTTTCAGCTGTGCCTTTATCCGCTGGTCTCTTGACTGCCTTCCCTCGGGCTGGGAGGGGGATGGCTGAGTCTTGTCTTTGGCGCTCTCAGGGCACAGCCTGAAGTGGGTGCTGGAGGCCTGCCTGTGGTCTCCCAGCAGGTGACCAGTGAGGCCTCAGCTGTGCCCAGGACCCACCCTTGCCCTCAGTGCAGCGAGACTTTTCCGACAGCAGCTACCCTTGAGGCCCATAAGAGAGGACATGAAGGTGAGCACCAGGAGGGTGGGTAGGTCCATGGTGGTGGGGGGCCTGTAAGTGGCCTGTGGGCATGCAGCTGAGGACCACTGTGCTGCTCATGGTGGGCCTGGCCTGACACGACACGTGGCCCCAGGGCCGAGGCCATTCCCCTGCACACAGTGTGGCAAGGCCTTCCCCAAGGCCTACCTGCTCAAGAAGCACCAGGAGGTGCATGTGCACGAGCGCCGCTTCCGCTGTGGCGACTGCGGGAAGCTCTACAAGACCATCGCCCACGTGCGCGGCCACCGGCGTGTCCACTCAGACGAGCGGCCATTCCCTTGTCCCCAGTGTGGCAAGCGCTACAAGACTAAGGTGGGCCTGTGGTCCTGGAACCCTAGTGCCTGACCCCATCCTTTGTTCCTCAGCTAAGGGTGCTGGCTGTGCCCGTGTCCCCTGCCCTACCCTCCCTGTAGCCCTGTCTGCCAGTCTTGTTCCCTCATTCAGAGCCAGCAGTAGGTGGGGGGAGCTGAGACACGTGGCTGAGGCCAGACTGTCTCCACAGAATGCCCAGCAAGTGCACTTCCGGACACACCTGGAGGAGAAGCCGCACGTGTGCCAGTTTTGCAGCCGAGGCTTCCGGGAGAAGGCCTCACTGGTGCGGCACGTGCGGCACCATACGGGCGAGAAGCCCTTCAAGTGCTACAAGTGCGGCCGAGGCTTCGCTGAGCATGGCACACTGAACCGGCACCTGCGCACCAAAGGTCTGGGCTGCAAGAGGCAGGAGGGGGCGAGGGCCGCGATCTCCTGGCCCTGACTGAGCTCCTGTGTCAGCAGGGGGCTGCCTGCTGGAGGTGGAGGAGTTGCTTGTGTCTGAGGAGAGTCCCTCGACGGCTGCCACTGTGCTTTCAGAAGACCCCCACACTGTGCTGGTGGAGTTCTCATCTGTGGTGGCTGACACCCAAGAGTACATCATTGAGGTGGGTGCGGGCTAGCGGGGTGAGAATGGACCTGGGCTGGCCCAGGTTGACCTCTTGACTTTCTGCCCAGGCCACTGCAGATGACACAGAGACCAGCGAAGCCACAGAGATCATTGAAGGCACCCAGACAGAGGTGAGGGTCTGGGAGAAGTTTGGGGGGCTGCCTGGCTGCTGAGCAGCCCCTTCAGGCTGAGCTCTGGTCCCCGTTGCAGGTCGACAGCCACATCATGAAGGTGGTGCAGCAGATAGTGCACCAGGCCAGTACCGGACACCAGATCATCGTGCAGAACGTGACCATGGACCAGGAGGCTGCGCTGGGCTCAGAGGCCGCTGCTGCCGACACCATCACCATTGCCACTCCGGAGAGCCTGACAGAACAGGTGGCCATGACGTTGGCTTCAGCTATCAGCGAGGGCACTGTGCTGGCAGCCCGTGCGGGCACAAACAGTACTGAGCAGGCCACTGTGACAATGGTGTCGTCGGAGGACATAGAGATCCTTGAGCATGGAGGCGAGCTAGTCATTGCCTCACCTGAAGGCCCGCTGGAGGTGCAGACAGTCATCGTATAACATGGAGGCCTGTGGGGTCCCTGCTGGGCTGGGGCAGGGCAAGGACACGGACACTGAGTGCCTGCCCAAGCCTGCCCGGCCTGCACAGAAGATAGCCCAGAATTTCAGGTTTCCAAGGGAGATGGGAAGTGTGAATATGTAGAAGTGATTTTTTTTTTTTTTTGTTTTGTTTTACAATAAAACACGAAAACCTGCAGTTTGTGATGTTGAGATAGAGGCAGCCTCCAGGGTTGATGCCACTGCCTTTACTGGTGCCCCCTGGCCACACCTGCCTGCTCAGGCTGTCCTTTAGACTCACACCTGGCCACGGCCCTGAAGGTGCCTGAAGGCATGTGGGTGTCTGGCATGTTGATAGACAGCCTCTTGCTGCTGCCCTTCCCAGCTGGAGCTGTGACCCTAGCTTCCCCAAGCCTGTCATGTTGTGGGAAGTGCTGCTTCTCAGCCTCCAACCCTGGGGCTGCCATGGGTTGAGGGACAGGTGGTGAGACCCAGGACACAGTGCAGCTGAGCAGCCTCAGCTATGTGCCATGGGATGGATAGGTATGGATGCAGCAGGAGATGCCAGGCCAGGAGAGGGCTGGTATTTCCTGATTTGTCTGCCTGCTTCCCTGCGGGGATGGCGCTTGAGGAGGCAAGATTCTGGGCCATCTAGTTTATGGGAGGTGGAGACAAGAGTGAGGCTGGGCCTAAAAGTGGCTTCCCTTCTCATAGAACCTGCTGTTTGTGGAGGGGGCGGGGGTTGTTGCCAGAGGTTTGTCATGATTCTAGGTCTCTGGAGCCTGCTCTGCCAAGTTCCTGCCCCTTGTCCTCCTGGGTTTCAATGAAATGGGTGCCATGAATTCTGTCATCTACTCCACTGGAAGGGGCGGGACCCAGTGTAGTCCCTCCCTGGACCAGGGCCTCAAATACCTGTGGGTGCTTTGACATCAGAGTCACTGAGAGTATAGAACTGCAGTTCATCTTGGGTCAAAATAGGTCCCCAGTTCCCATTGGCCCAGGACCCCTGAGCTTCTGACACTTCATCCACTGTCCGGTAAGTCTTGGGGCTGGGCTGAGCTTCCAGTCTTTCAGAGGGAGGACATCATGGGCCAAGAGCCCAACACTACCTTGGGAGGACATGGGTGCCAGACCTGGTCGGCTAGACTGTGATCCAGGTCTCTGTGTTACTCTGGGGTAGGTCCCTCCCAGGCTTTCTGCTTTGCCATGGGTTGGCCCCAGGCCCTGATGGCTGCTCTCTGGGCCCTGGGGGCCGTGGGGGCCTCAGCACTGCGCATTGGAGCCTTCAACATCCAGAGCTTTGGTGACAGCAAAGTGTCAGACCCAGCCTGTGGCAGCATCATAGCGCAGGTGAGGCCCGAATGCCGAGTGCCTGGGCGGAGTTGGAGCCCAGCTCTGGCAAGTCGGCTGCAGTGCCCCTGGTCATTCCTCCCACAGATCCTGGCTGGCTACGACATCACGCTAGTGCAGGAGGTGCGTGATCCTGACCTGAGCGCGGTGTCTGCGCTAATGGAGCAAGTTAACAGGTGCGGCAGGCTGGGTTTCTCGCCATGACCCTCAGACACAGTCACGGGGTGCAGCCCCTTAACCCAGGGTTGGCTTCATCTCTCTGCAGCGTGTCCAAGCACGAGTACAGCTTCGTGAGCAGCAAGCCGCTGGGACGGGACCACTACAAGGAAATGTATCTGTTTGTCTACAGGTGAGGGGCGGGCAACCGGGAGGGGATGTGCGGGGCCCAGGGGGCTGGCTTCGCAGTCCACCTGGGCCTCTGCTCCCAGGAAAGACACAGTGTCTGTTGTGGACACATACCAGTATCCAGACCCCGAAGATGCCTTCAGCCGGGAGCCTTTCGTGGTTAAGTTCTCAGCTCCCAGCTCTGGTGAGTGTTTACCACCCTCCCTTTTAGGCCCACCCCCTTGCAGACCACACCCCTCCTTTACACTTCCCTCCGCCCCCACAGCTGCCAAGGAGCTGGTGCTCATCCCGCTGCACGCAGCACCACACCAGGCTGTGACAGAGATCGATGCGCTCTATGATGTGTACCTGGACGTGATAGACAAGTGGGGCACTGATGTAAGTATCCCTCCTCATCCTCGTCCCACAGGCTGGCTCTGGGCCACTGAGAATGGCTCAGACTTGTTCCACCACACCCACAGGACTTGCTTTTCCTGGGCGACTTCAATGCGGACTGCAGCTACGTTCGGGCCCAGGACTGGGCCTCCATCCGCCTGCGCAGCAGCGAGGTCTTTAAGTGGCTCATCCCCGACAGCGCTGACACCACGGTGGGCAACTCGGACTGCGCCTATGACCGCATCGTGGTGTGTGGCTCCCACCTGCGCAAGAGCCTGAAGCCCCAGTCAGCCTCCGTATACGACTTCCAGGAGGAATTTGGCCTGGATCAGGCCCAGGTGAGTGTGTAAGGGGGCAATGGTGGGGTGCCCGAGGACCTCCCCCCCCACATAAGCAGCAGGGAGGGGCCTATGAAATGCATCCTCTGAGGGTTCTACATTGACCACCCACTCCAGCAAAGGTTTTTGAAGGCAGGATTCCTAGAACTCCAACCCTCATGAAGAGACAGTTTGTTCACCTGTTCCTCCTTGTTGAGGGCAGTGAGAGGCCCACTGCGCCACTACAGACAGGAGTGGCCAGATCCCCAGACCTTGCTGTTGGGTACACAGACGGCCCAGCAGTTGGGCTCAAGCTCTGTCTCTCTTCTTCCAGGCTCTTGCCATCAGTGACCATTTTCCTGTGGAGGTGACTCTCAAGGCACACTGACAGCTGAGGCACGGGTATGCTACCCACTGGCTGGCCACAAGGAATGCCTCCGTGACGATCAGTCTTGGTGGCGAGTCACCCACCATTGAGGGTGCGGGACAGTCAGCTGATGTGGATGAATAGCCAGACACAGGACTACTCAGTCTCCCCATCTGTAAGATGGGGCATCACCACCTACCTCAGTTGTTGTGAAGAGTACCAGTGAAGGCACCAGAGCAATGCCTGGTTTACAGCCGTGTGCTTTATTAATAAACGAGCTACTTTGGGGGAGGACTACACAGGTTGGCTGAAGCCTCTGACCTTTCTAACAACCCTGCCCTTCTGGGGTGCAAGCCTTGGTCCTGATGCCTGTCTTGCCATGACTCTTAGGGAGATAGCCTAGCCCTGCCCTTCATGTCCTGGAGGGAATGGGCCACCATTATGGAAGCTCCCTGTTTTGCGTCCTTTGGGTAGACCGCAAATTCTACGGGTCTGCACCCTGAGCTCAGTTGGGTGGTAACAGCTTCACAGGCCCTGGTGGGTTTCCTAACAGGCAGGGGTCCACCTGACCCTCAGGCACTCACCTAAATCCAAGGCCCTATCTCACCCAGCACTGCATGGACAGTCAGGGAGGCCCTGCGATTCATCACAGGCAGTCTACTTCCTCCCCAGAGCTGTGTGCGCCCCTCGCTTGGATACAGTACTTTAATAGTGCCTTATTGTGTAGTTTCCTCCTGAGAAGCCTGGGCCAGGCAAAGACTTGGAAGATGAGGAGGGGAGGGGCACTTTGTGCTCAGGTGGACATAACCTTAGCAGCAGGAAGGAATAAACTCCTGTGGGCACCCAGGAGGTTTCTGGTTTTTTAAACATCAGATTTTTGGCAGGATTTGAGAGTGGGTCTCAATCATATGGGAGGAAAAGCCTTTTTTTTTTTTTTCCCAAGGCAGGGTCTTACTCTAGCCCAGGCTGACCTGGAACTCACTCAGCCTGTAGTCCTAGGCTGGTTTCAAACTCACAGTGATTCTCCAGTCTCTGCCTCCTAAGTGCCAGGATTAAAGGTGTGTACCACCATGCCCAGCTAAGTGTCCAGTTCTTAAATCTTTCTAGGGGTGGAGAGATGGTTCAGTGGTTAAAGGTACTTGCTTGCAAAGCCTAATGGCCTGGGTTTAATTCTCTAGTACCCATATAAAGCCAGATGCACAAGGTGGCACATGCATCTGGAATTCGTTTGCAGAGGCAGGATGCCCTGGCACACCAATACTCATTCTCTCTCTCTCAAATAAGTTAAAAAAAAAAAAAATCTTTCTGAAGTAAAATACAAGACAATACTAGTATTTCATGCCATAGAATAAGCAATTCTGAGCTGTGGATATGGCTCAGCAGGGACAGTGCTTGCCTAGCATTTATGAAGCCCTGTGTTTCATCCCTAGCACTTTTTTTTTTTTTTGGTTTTTCGAGGTAGGGTCTCACTCTAGCCCAGGCTGACCTAGAATTCAGTATGGAGTCTCAGGGTGGCCTCGAACTCACAGCAATCCTCCTACTTCTGCCTCCCGAAAGCTGGGATTAAAGGCGTGGGCCACCACGCCCGGCTCCTAGCACATATTTCTGTGCGTTGGTGCATACCCTTTTTGTTTTTGATTTTTCCAGGTAGGATTTCACTCTAGGCCAGGCTGACCTGGAATTCACTATGTGGTTTCAGGGTGGCCTTGAAATCAAGGTAATCCTCCTACCTCTGCCTCCTGAGTGCTGGGATTCAAGGTCATCTCAGCTACACAGCATGTCTGAGACCAGTCTGGGCTATGGAACCCCTATCTCAAAACAGAAAGAAGAACAGCAGTGCTCCTCCATTCCTCAGGTTCCTTTTTTTTTTTTTTTTTGAGAGCGACTGGCAGATAGAGAAAGAGGCAGAGAGACTGGGTGCACCAGGGCCTCCAGCTACTGCAAGGGGGTACTGGGGAATTGAGCCTCAAACCGGGGTCCTTCAGCTTCACAGGCAAGCACTTAACCACTAAGCCATCTTTCCAGCCCCCTCAGGTTCCTTTGATTGGCCTCTATTCCCTTCATCTACATGACTAAGTGTGTGGTCCGTAGGCATTTCTTTGGGTGGAGGTTCTATGGTCTCTGGGGCCTAAGAATGCCTGACCTTACAGGTTCCAGGCAGGCAGGAGTAGTGAAGACCAGGGGAGGACAACTGGGGACTTCATTCACAATTGTGCTTTGGGCAGTGGACACTCAGTGTGACCCAGCGCAGCCTTCCTACCATTCATTTCCAGAATCTAGACACTGTTCCAAAAGCGGAAAGGTGGTGATTATGGGCAGAGCCTTTGGGTACTAGAGTCTTCAAGGAGTAGGACCTCCTGAGATTAGGAAAAGAAAAAGCAGAGAGGACTTTTAAATTGAAAAATACCTTGTTTATAATCCCCTTGAGACCAGCAGACCCCAGTGGGCCCATGTGGCTGAGCACCTATAGCTGCCTTGCTTTACTTAGCCTTTCTTTTGCTTGAGTTTTTCTAAGTACTTCTGTAGGGACTTCTGGATGGAGTCTCTGGAGATGAAGCTGACGAAGTTCTGGATGTCTGCCTCCCGCTGTTTAACCAGGCTGTCTGCTGTGGCCTTTCGCATCATGCTCTTGGTCAGCTGTCTTGCGTGCTCTAAAGGAAACGGGTGTTGCCTGTGAAACCCACCTTCACAGCCAGTGCATTGCTTCTTGCCCTTTTTGGCTTAGATCAAATGCAAACACAGTGGGGTCATCCCCAGTAAGGTTTTTTTTTTGAGGTAGGCTCTTGTTCTAGCCCAAGTTGACCTGGAATTCACTATGTGGTCTCAGGGTGGCCTTGAACTCAAGGCGATCCCTCCTACCACTGCCTCCGAGTGCTGGGATTAAAGGCGTGCGCCACCATGCCCGGCTAAATTATTTTTTTTGAGGTTGGGTCCCACTGTAGTCCACACTGACCTGGAACTCACAAGAATCCTATCTCAGCCTCCCAAGGGCTGGGATTAAAGGCCTGCACCTTTACACCTGGCTCCCAGTAAATTCTGTAAGTGTTGAAACAGAAACTCTGGTTGAGAATTCATTAAAAAAAAAAAAAAAAATCACAGATAAAGCTGGGTATATACCACCATACTTGCCTCTTTTTTTTTTTTTTAGCCAGGTATGGTGGCACAAGCCTTTAATCCCAGCACTCAGGCGGCAGAGGTAGGAGGATTGCTGTGAGTTCGAGGCCACCCTGAGACTCTAGGTCAGCCTGGACTAGAGCGAGACCCTACCTTGAAAAACAAAAATAAATTTGCTTTTTCAGTATGTCTTATTTATTTAAAAAAAGAGGGAAAAAGCTGGGCATGGTGGTGCACACCTTTAATCTCAGTAGTGGTAGGAAGATAGCTGTGAGTTCAAGGCCACCCTGAGAGTGCATAGTTAATTCCAGGTCAGCCTGGGCCAGCGTGAGACCCTACCTCAAAACATAAAAAAAAATAATGATAAAATAAAAGAGAGAGAGTATGAGCATGCCAGGGCTTCCTGCCACTGCAAATGAACTCTAGATGCATTGCCACTTTAATGCATCTGATTTTATGTGGGTACTGGAGAATTGAACCCAGGCCATTGGGCTTTGCAAGCAAGCACCTTTAACAGCTGAGCCATTTCTCCTGCCCCTCTCCCCTCTGGTTTTTCGAGGCTGACCTGAAAGTCACTATGTAGTCTCAGATGGCCTCGAACTTACAGTGATCCCTCTACCTTGACCTCCCCTCCGAAACTCTGGGATTAAAGGTGTACTCCACCATACCTAGATGGCTTTTACATTAAAAAAAATTTGTTTTGAATATATGTGTGGTATGATGAATGCACATGTATGTGCAGATGTATGCACTGTGTGGAGACCAGAAGAGTACTTTGGGTGTCCTCTATTGCTCAGCTGCGTACTTCCTTGAGGACAGGGTCTCTCCCTCAACCTGGAAAGCCCCAGCTAGACTCAAGTCTCCTCCCACCTCAGACTGGAGTTACAGACATTTGTGGCCATGCCTAGCTCTTTTTTTTTTTTTTTTTTCTAATAGAAGTCCTTTATTTCACCTTACAAATCCAGGGGAAACTGGGCATGGTGGACACTTGGGAGGCTGAGATAGGAGGATGGCTGTGAGTTCAAGGCCAGCCTGAGACTGCATAGTGAATTCTAGGTCAGCCTGGGCTAGAGAGAGACCCTATGTTGAAAAAAAAAAAATCCAGGTGAAACCAAAGATCCAAGGAGAGAGAAACAACCCCAGCAAGCAAGAACCTACAGTGCTCTCCAAACACCTTTGGGCTGGGGGAAAAAAAGTCCTCCCCAAACACATCTTAGGGCTGGGCTCAGATCCAACCTCAGTGACATCTCCTCCTGTAGGCTGCTGGAGACTTAAGCAGAAAGCTTAACCTTAATCAAAAATATCTGGGGAGCTGGAGAGATCATGCCTAGCTCTTTACATGTGTTCTGGAAAGTCAAACTCAGGTGATCCTAGGCCTTCATGCTTAAACAGCAACAAGCACTGTTAACATCTGAGGCCATCTCCCCAGTCCTATTTTTTAATTAAAAAAACAAACAAACAAACAAACAACAGCTTAGCAAGGTCTCATCCTAGCTCAGGCTAGCCTTGAACTCAAGGATCCCCTATCCCTGCCTCCAGAGTGCTGGATTACAGGAGTGAACCACCACACCTGGCTGTTGTTTTTAAACAGCTGGAAAAAAAAAAAAAATCTAGCCGTCTGTGGTGGTACACGCCTTTAATCCCAGCAGTTGGGAGGCAGAGGTAGAAGGATCACCGTGAGTTCAAGGCCACCCTGAGATTACACAGTGAGTTCCAGATCAGCCTGGGTTAGAACAAGGCCCTACCTTGAAAAACAAAACAAAAAAAAAGTTTTAAAAGATTCCAGATCATATTGGATACAGAGAGAACCCTGATCCAATGGCTGGAGAAGGAGAAGCCAGGCACGGTGGGTCACATCTATGTAGCATTTAGGAGGCTGAGGTAGGAGGACCCCCATGAGTTAGAGGCATGCTGGGAAGGAGTGGCCCTTTTGTCTCAGAAAAAAGGGGGTGAGGAGAAGACTTGGGACTGACATAGAGGACAAGGCTGCCAGATGAGGAATGAGGCAGAGTCTAGAATGAGCCACCAGAAGCTGGAAGAGGCAAGGGAGGATTCTCAGCTAGGGCAGCTGATGGCATTGTGGTTTTGGACTTCTGATCTCTAGAACCCTGGGAATAAGTCTCTATCTGTAAGGTACTTGGATGGCGGTCATCTGTTGTGACGGCCTGCTTTTACAGAAGTTTAATGGCAGGAGGGGAGTAACTTCTCATTGCCAGCCGGACCCGAAGCTGCTCAGCCTTCCGCCCTGCTCCTCACCTGGAATGGCCATCCACTGGGCCATCACCGAGAGCGCTTTGCTCTGCACCTGGTCCTCGGGCACCACCTGGTCCACCATGCCCACCTGGAGAGCTTCCGCTGGTGGGAAGAGCAGCCCCAGCTGCAGGGCACGCTCTGCAGTTCGGTGCCCGACGGTGTTCACGAGGGTGTCTTTGAACCTGGAATGCAACATTCACTCACCTCTGTGTTTGGGGGAGGAACTGGGGTTGTCTGGTTGGCCTGGGTTCGAGTGCAGAGTGTGGATGCAGCCCTTGGCCTTACCAGAAGGGGGCAATGATGCCCAGCAGGGTCTCGTTCAGTCCTATGGTGTACTTGGGGTTGTCAGCTATTATTCTGTAGTCGCAGCTGAGGGACATCAGGCAGCCTCCAGCAGGGGAGGCGCCCTGCAGGGAAAAAGCAAGAAGGTGCTGCTAGACCCAGGAGATTTCCAGAGAGCCCGGCTGCCATTTCACATCAGGCTCCGCGGAACTGTTGCCATCCCCAGTGGCCAATCCTACCAGGATGCCTCAAGGAACCCCAAAATGACACTGCTCCTCACTCCATGTACCCCACACACAGATCATTGGTATCTCCTCCAGGCCTCTGCATTCTGTCTTGCCCCTTAACTTTCTTTCTTTTCCCCTTTGCCCCACGTCACACAGAGCCCACTCCTTCCTCAACCTCCCAGGCTTTCTAAAGTTGGGTCAGAGTGATGTTTCTACAATGCAGATGTGATTAGGGTTGCTTCCAGACAGTCTCAGCCAGTCAGGCCCATGCTCTCCACACAGGCTATTTTCCCCATCTGGTCCAGTAGGCCCTCACGAGCTGTGGTGGGGTAGGGGCTACACTCACATTGATAGCAGCCACCAACACCAGATTGGACAGGTAGAGCCTCAGCCACAGCTCCTGTACAGCCTTCCAGTACTCGGTGTAGTGGGCTGGGTTCCGCCCACACATCTCCGTCAGGTCCAGGCCTGCAGAGAAGATGCCTGGATGGTCCTGAGGTGGAGGGCAAGTGGAATGGTCATAGAGAGTTCAGAATTGAGGGCTCCAAGGACACAGCCTGGACTGAGGACTCCATTCTGACTCTCTAGAATTCTCTCTTTCCAGCTTCAAATAAGACAAGACAGAACAGGCAGGGCCAGGCATTGCTCAGATATACACATACCAGCCCACTGGCTTTCTGCACACCAGGGCCTAAACACCTGGGTCTCTGTACACCTGGGCACACCTGGGTGCCCAATTTTGTCATGCAGGCTAAAGAACTCCAGGGCAGTGGGGACTCCTGACAAATCAAGAAGGAGTATATGTTACAATTTACCCCCAAAGGGTCAAGGAAAGGCAGAAAGTACTGGGGCAGGAGAAAGATCTAGGTCCTCAGTTCCATGATCCAGATTCCTACACAGCTATCAAGGAGGCGCAGGGAGAACACAGGCTGAAGAGGAATTGCTGGGCCAAAGGCAAGGGTTAAGCAGAACAGGGTTATGTGTCAGGGACAGCACCAAACCCTGGGACTACAGCCTAGGGAAAACGGCTCAGCATCTCTTATGTAGAAAAACCAACCTCGGGCTGGATCAACGGCTTAGCAGTTAAGGCGCTTGCCTGCAAAGCCAAAGGACCTCAGTTCAACTCCCTAGGACCCACACAAAGCCAGATGTACAAGGTGGCACATGTGTCTGGAGTTCATTTGCAGTGGCTAGAAGTCCTGACGCCCCTATTTATCTGCCTCTGTCTCTCTCTCAAGTAAAATAAAATTTTTTTTAAATTAAAAAAGGGGGGGGGGCTGAAGAGATGACTTAGCAGTTAAGGCGCTTGCCTGTGAAGCCTAAGGACCCAGATTTGAC
Source organism: Dipus sagitta (assembly GCA_036346955.1). Taxonomy (NCBI): domain Eukaryota; kingdom Metazoa; phylum Chordata; class Mammalia; order Rodentia; family Dipodidae; genus Dipus; species Dipus sagitta. The sequence goes on along the minus strand of CM070781.1, from coordinate 110,902,280 downwards.
TCTTCAGGCCCCACGTAAGGCAGATGCACAGGGTGGAGCAGAGCAAGCACCTACCGAAGTCAGGATGACACCTCGGAAGGACTTGTCGTTCTCCAGCTTCTCCAGGCTGATGACGATCTCTGTCAGAAACTCCAGGCTGAGGCTGTTCACCGGGGGGTTTTTGAACTTCATCACAGCAACCCCTAGTTTCAAGAGAGGAACAGGAGCCTCATACACACACCTGGAAAAGCACCCTAGCCAGGCCATACCTCAGCCTGGCCGCAGGGGCCGCTAGGCTCTGGGGCTTTAAAAATTCAGGCTGAAGTCGGGTGTTTTGGTGCATGCCTATAATCCCAGCACTTGCGAGGCCAATGCAGGAGGGTTGCTTGCAAATTCTAGGCCAGTCTGGGATAGAGTAAGACTGACTGAGTAATTGATTCAGTGGTACCGGGGATCTAGCCCAGGGCCTTGACTATGCTAAGACAAGCATTGTGCCACTGAGCTATGTCCCAGCCACAGTTACCATCTAATTATTTTTGGCTTGTGCGTGTGCGTGCGCATGTGCACGTGGTGCTCCAGGAGTGGCTGGAGCTGACCATCAGGTGTTCTGCCCGTTTTTGTTTGGGCCAGAGCCTCCTCTCGATTCTGGAGCTGGCGGTTACAGGTGTGTGTGGCCTTGTCTGGCTGTTTAAGATGGGTTCAGGAGCTGGGTGTGGCGGCACAATACCAAGAGGCAGAGGTTGGGAGGATCACTATGAGTTCCAGGTCAGCCAGGGCTAGAGTGAGATCCTACCTTGAAAAAAAAGCAAAAACAAAACAAGAAAGGATGGGTTCAAGAGATTCCAAATCAGGTAGTTTCAGGCCCTCGTGTTTGCATAGGAATGCCCTGAATCACTGAGCCATCTCTCCAGCCCCATTTATTTGTAAAATTTAAAAAAAGGGCTAGGGAGCTGGCTCAGACATTAAAGGTACTTTTTTTTTTGTTTGTTTTGTTTTTCGAGGTAAGGTCTCACTCTAGCTCAGGCTGACCTAGAATTCACTATGGAGTCTCAGGGTGGCCTCGAACTCACGATGATCCTCCTACCTCTGCCTCCTGAGTGCTGGGATTAAAGGCGGGCCCCACCACACCTGGCAAAGGTACTTTCTTACAAAGCCTGCTGAGATTCAATTCCCCAGCCACCCAAGGAAAGCCTGAATGCAGAAAGTCGCACGAGTGTTTGGTGTTCTGTTTGCAGTGGCAAGATTTCATGGGGTGCCCACCTACCACATGTACAAATTAATTAATTTTAAAAGCAAACGAAAAAAAAAAGTTTTTTCAAGGTAGGGTCTCACTCTAGCCCAGGCTGACCTGGAATTCACTATGTAGTCTCAGGGTGACCTCAAACTCACGGTGGTCCTCCTACCTCTGCCTCCTGAGTGCTGGGATTAAAGGCATACGTCACCACACCTGACTAATATTTCATTCTTCTACGAATATATTGACAGGGTCTCATGCAGCTCAGGATGCCCGCAAACTCCCTACATTGGCTGAGGATGGCCTTGAACTCCTGATCCTCCTGCCACCTCGTCCTGAGGACTGGGATTTTAGGCCTGCACCACTATGCCTAGCTTAAACACTGCAGGGAATAGAATCTAGGGCCATTTGCATGCTAGGCGAGCACTGTGCAAACTAAGCTCCATTCTTGTTGGTAAATGCTCACTTCTCAGACTCCAAGATATACTAGCTCTGAACCCCCAGCTTGCCCTGAAGAGAAACACGGGGACTCTCAAAACCAGCGCACAACAGCATTACTTCTCTTCTGCCCAAGGAGCTCTGTGGTTAGAGTTCATGAAGTTTTTGTTGAGACAGGGACAGTTATAGATGAAATTAGAACACAGAGGGACAGACGACTTTGCCAGTCAAGACATTCTCTCCTAAGCTGGGTGTGGTGGCTCACACATTTAATTCCAGCACTCAGGAGGTAGAGGCAGAGGTAGGAGGATCACTGTGAGTTCAAGGCCACCCTGAGACTACATAGTGAATTCCAGGTCAGCCTGGGCTAGAGTGAGACCCTACCTCAAAAAGCCAAAAAAAAAAAAAAAAAAAAAAAAGATATTCTCTCCCAAATAAGAACAAAAGTGCCGAGACAAGCAATTGTGTGAGAACACAGGCATCAAAGATGAAAGATCAAAGAATAATATCAGAGGTTACAATGGCTCCAGGAATTGGAGACATTTTAGTAAAGAAAAAAATGAAGATCTGCACTGGGTGTGGTGGTGCACACCGGTTAATCCCAGCCACCACACCTGGCCCTACTTTAAAATACTTTATTTATGGGCTGGAGAGCTGGCTTAGTGGTTAAGGTGCTTGCCTGCAAAGCCAAAGGACCCAGATTTGATTTCTCGGGACCCACGTAAGCCAGATGCACAAGGTGGTGCATGCATCTGGAGTTCATTAGCAGTGGCTGGAGGCCCTGGTGCGCCCATTCTCTCTCAAATTTGCAGATACAGAGAAGAAGCAAAGGAGAATGGGCACACCTACTTTAGAAGTTGACATAGGAGCCGGGCGTGGTGGCGCACGCCTTTAATCCCAGCACTCGGGAGGCAGAGGTAGGAGGATTGCCGTGAGTTCGAGGCCACCCTGAGACTCCATAGTGAATTCCAGGTCAGCCTGGGCTACAGTGAAACCCTACCTCGAAAAACCAAAAAAAAAAAAAAAAAGAAGGGGCTGGAGAGGTGGCTTAGCAGTTAAGGCACTTGCCTGTAAAGCCTAAGGACCCAGGTTCAATTCTTCAGTACCCACATAAGCCAGTTGCACAAGGTGGCACATGCATCTGGAATTTGTTTGCAGTAGCTAAAGGCCCTGGCTTGTGACCCCCAAAAGGAAGTTGACACAGGAAACTTTTCCCCTGGGGAAATGCAAACATGCGATGTCTTCATCCCAAACAGGGCTCAGGTGGCAGAGCAAAGTACGACTGCACCAATACCAGTTCAGTGAGTTTACTGGAGTCACAGAGCGCGGAGAAGGCTCATTTATAGGAATGCGGAGCCCCCAAAGCAGCCGCTTAGATGGGGCTCCCTGTGTCAAGATTACTCCTCGGATGCTCCTCCTTCAGCCTCAGGCTGAGGACTTAGCTTACAGAGCATGGGGACTCCAAAGTCTCATCCCACCCTGAACGACAAATTCCCTGTCCAGCAGTATGAGACCACAGAGCAGCACTTCAGTGGGATTCACTATACGAGATCAACCCCGCAGATGCTCCTCCCTCAGCCTCAGGGTGAGGACTTACTTACAGAGCAAGAGACCTCCAAAGCAGCAATTTATTGGGGCTTACTATGTCCAGATTACCACCAAGGATGTTCCTCCGTCAGTCTCAGGGTGAGAATTAATTTACAGACCATGGAGATCCCAAAGAAATGGCTTAGGGCTGGAGAGATGGCTTAGTGGTTACGCGTTTGCTTATGAAGCCTAAGGACCCCGGTTCAAAGCTCAATTCCCCAGGACCGACGTTAGCCAGATGCACAAGGGGGCACATGCGTCTGGAGTTCGTTTTCAGTGGCTGGAGGCCCTGGTGCACCCATTCTCTCTCTCTCTCTCTCTGCCTTTCTTGCTCTGTCTGTCGCTCTCAAATAAATAAATTAAAAAAAAAAAAAAACGAACTAAAAAAAAAAAAAGAAATGGTTTAGATGGGGCTCACTGTCCCTTGTCTGTTACCCTCTATGTACATACCTATCTCTTCACTCCAGGGCACAAGACTTCCTGCAGTTATTGTATATAGCTGGCATAGGGAGCTCCCATGATCTCAGGTGGGGCTCCGATGAACCTTCCCACACCTTGAGTTGTCCCAGTTGCTTCTGATAAAAACTGGCAGAGTTAGCCAGGTGTGGCGGCACAAGCCTTTAATCCCAGCACTCGGGAGGCAGACGTAGGAGGATCGCCGTGAGTTCAAGGCCACCCTGAGAATACATAGTGAATTCCAGGTCAGTCTGACCTAGAGTGAGACCCTACCTCAAAAAGACAAACAAAGAAAACTGGCAAAGTTGTTTACTGCTTTCAACGTGGAAAAATTTTGCCATATAAAAGTAAATGGGGGCTGGAGAGATGGCTTAGAGGTTAAGGCACTTGCCAGCAAAGCCAAAGGACCTCGGTTTGATTCCCCAGGACTCACGTAAGCCAGATGCACAAGGGGCGCATGTGTCTGCAATTCGTTTGCAGTGGCTGGAGGCCCTGGAAATCCCATTCTCTCTCTCAAATAAAAATAAAAATAAAAATAAATTAAAAAAACCTTAAAAAAAAAAAGTAAATGGGCTGGGCGTGTTGGCACCTTTAATTCCAGCACTCGGGAGGCAGAGGTAGGAGGATCGCTGTGAGTTCAAGGCCACCCTGAGACTCCATAGCAAATTCCAGGTCAGCCTGGGCTAAAAAGTGAGACCCTATCTTGAAAAACTAGGAAAAAAAAAGTAGTAAATGTTTCCTGCAACATTAACTTCCTGGGACTGCAGACTGAGTTCCAGGTCAGCCTGGAGCTAGAGTGAGGCCCTACCTTGAAAAAAAAAACAAAACAACTAACTAAATAAAACAATCTCCTGCCTGAAACCCAACAACACCACACAGCTGCTTGTCACTTCCACTCTGGGCAGGCTGTCCTCTGTTCCAGGCCTCAAGGACACCAAGGCATGTCACCACAGAGGATTCCCAGGGATCTGGGCTATGACTCTGACCTCTTGCAAAACAACACGGGCAGAACTGCTCCCAGATCTCCCAAGTTCAGTTTCTCAACAGCCTGTCCTATCTGGAATTCGACAGGAAGAATTCCTCCTCACTCTTCTCTCTCACTGGATGAGTGCGGAGGACTCCAGGATGTGCTCGCTTATACTTGGTAATGGTGCTGAAAATGCTGCAGGCAGGTGTCCCTACGCTGTCAGTGTCCCGTCACTCACTCTTCAAGCAGCAGAGAGACAGGAAAAACAAGGGCCTCATCCCAGGGACACTGCAGCTATTGGCTTTGGTCACTTGTTCTTGCCAATTGCCTCAAGGGCTTCCAAAATACCAATTAGTCAAGGAGCATTTCCCGGTGAGCAACACAAACCCTTATCTGGGAGTGGGGACTAAGTCTTTTTTTTATTCATAATGGAGAAGTACCTATGACTCAGCCACAGCATATAAAAAAGAAACAAACTCAAGCTTGGCTGGGAGGAAAATTTTGAAACTGACTCTGAACAGGCACAAGAGTCAAACTGGGGGAAGATAAGGAGGTCAAAAGTGAACAAGGAGAATTTTTGCTTTGTTTCTTGAGGTAGAGTTTCACTCTAGCTCAGGCTGACCTGGAATTCACTATGTAGTCTCAGGGTGGCCTTGAACTCACAGCGATCCTACTACCTCTGCCTCCTGAGTGCTGGGATTAAAGGCATGAGCCACTATGCCCGGCCCTTACACACACGTTTTTTTTTTTTTTTTTTTTTTTTTTTGGTTTTTCAAGGTAGGGTCTCACGCTGGTCCAGGATGACCTGGAATTAACTATGTAGTCTCAGGGTGGCCTTGAACTCTCAGCGATCCTCCTACCTCTGCCTCTGAGTGCTGGGATTAAAGGCGTGCACCACCATGCCTGGTCACATTTGTTTTTAAAACAAAAATTATTTCTTCATTTGAAAGACAGAGGGAGAGAGGAAGAGGCAGGTAGAGAGAGAGAGAGAATGGGCATGCCAGGGCCTCCAGCCATTGCAAATGAACTCCAGAAGCACGTGCTACCTTGTGCCATTGGCTTATGTGGGTATTAGGGAATTGAACCCTGGTCCTTATGCTTCACAGACAAGTGCCTTAACCATTAAGCCATCTCTACAGCCCCTTACATTTATTTAAAAAGAAAGGCTTCTTATTTATTTTGAGAGAGAGAAAGGCAGAGAGCATCTGTGTGCTGGAGCCTTCAGACCCTGAGAACCAACTCCAGACACGTGTGCCCCCTTGTGCGCATGTGCGACATTGCACAGTTGCATCACTGAGTCTGGCTATGTGGGACCTGGAGATTTGAACATGAGTTCTGAGGCTTCCCAGCCCCTTACACACATTTTTTTTTTCGAGGTAGGGTCTCTAGCTCAGGCTGACCTGGAATTCACTATGTACTCTCAGGTAGCCTCCAACTCTTGGTGATCCTCCTACCTCTGCCTCCAGAGAGCTGGGATTAAAGGTGTGCACCACCACACCCAGCCCTTACACACAGTTTAAAAATTTTACTTATTAGAGTCAGAAAGAGAGAGAGAGAGAGAGAGAGTGAGTAAGAATGAGCATGCCAAGGCTTCCAGCCACTACAAACGAACTCAGATGCATGTGCCCCCTTGTGCATCTGGCTAACGTGGGTCGTGGGGAATTGAACCTCGGTCCTTTGGCTTTGCAGACAAGTGCCTTAACCGCTAAGCAATCTCTCCAGCCCCCTTACACACATTCTAAAAGCAGATTTGTACCATTACTTCTTTCAAGCCTTAATTTGTCCTAAAGGAAAAAGGGCCTTAGTATTTCTATTTTACAGCCTGGCTTTTCTCTTACAGTGGGGACAGAAGCAGGCTTGACTGACCCTAACCTCTAACTTTGAGACCAAGTGTAAGAATTGCAGGTATGTGTCACCACAGCACAAATTTCACTTTTTATCACATGAGGTCACCAGTTCCTTACACGATGAAGAAAGCACTTGGTTTTGAAAGAGTAGTGCTGTGTTAGTCTAGACAGCTGAGCAGTGGAGGTTCCCGAAGCATGCAGACGGGGGGGGGGGGGGGGGAGCGCTCCACATGCCTCCTCAGACTTCACCTGTGCATCTCATCTACACTGGGCAACAGGAGCACTATGCCAGAGTTGGCTCTGCTCTTGGAGACTGAACCCAGAATCTTACATATGCTAGGCGACTGATCTATCACTGAGCCACGCCTCCAGTCCTCTACTATACAGATCTTGATATGGAGACACAGCAAGCTAAAGCTCTCACAGGCTCCGCCCCAGGCTCAAGACACTCCTCGACTCTTTGTTGTAGTTTAAGAAATGGGCAAATCTAAGCCCCCTGCCAGGGAATGCTGGATAAACACCGCAGACAGGCCAAAGAGCTCTTCATTCAAGGTGGACTACGTGCATGGTGCATGGTGTACTATGCAGCACAAAAATCTCCACAAAGTTTCAAAGAAACCATTTTCTGTCATGCTTACACTTCAGGGTGTTTATTTGGTAGGGACTAAGAGGCATTAAAAGTGTGAGTGAAGCAGGGCGTGGTGGCACATGCCTTTAATCCCAGTACTCGGAAAGCAGAGGTAGGTGGATCCCAGTGAATTTGAGGCCACCCTGAGACTACATAGTGAATTCCGGGTCAGCCTGGGCTAGAATGAGACCCTACCTCAAAAACAAACAAACAAAAAAAGTGTTTAAGGCTGGAGAGATAGCTTAGCAGTTAAGGCACTTGCCTGCAAAGCCAAAGGACCCAGGGTTGAGTCTTCAGGACCCACATACGCCAGATGCACAAGGTGGTGCATGTGTCTTGGGTTCGTTTGCAATGGCTGGAGGCCCCGACATACCCATTTTCTCTAGCTGCCTCTTTCTCTCTCTCTGAAGCTGATTTTAGATTTTGTTCAATATACCATTCAAGAAGCATTTATCTAGTAGTATCCAGCCTGTGCCAGGAATGTAGTTAATTATCCTGAGATGGCCAAGTCCACACAAATGAATTCTCCTTGTTAACTCATGTTCACCTTTGACCTCCTTACCTTTTCCCCAGTTTGGCTCTTGTGCCACTTCAGAGATTTCAAAAATTTTCCTCCCATCCAAGCTCGAGGAGTTTCTTTCTTTTTCTTTTCTTTTTGTCTCAGGGTGGCCTTGAACTCACTGCGATCTTCCTACCTCTGTCTCTCAAGTGCTGGGATTAAAGGTGCGTGCCACTGTGCCCAGCTTGCATATGTCTATTTAACTGTAAAATATACATGACTTAAAGTCTAAAACACTGGTCATTTTGTACAATCCAGTGACTTCACCAAGGGGCATACTAACTGCTACCTATTTTTTTTAAATATATTTATTTGCAAGCAGAGAGACACACACACAGAGAATAGGCATGCCAGGGCCTCTAGCTGGTGCAAATGAACTCCAGATGCATGTGTCACTGTATGCATCTGGATTTACGTGGGTCCTGGGCAATCGGATCCAGGTTGTTAAGTCTTTGCAGCCAAGAGCCTTAGCTGCTGAACCATCTCTCCAGCCCATATTCTAGTATTTTTTAATTTACTTTTTGTGGTGCTGGGGACTAAACCCAGGGCTCTGTGCATGTTAGGCAAGTATTCTGTCACTAAGCTATAGCTCTAGTCCTCTAATACTTTAAAATTCATTTTTGCACTATTTCAGATACATTCAAATCTGCCAAGCGACCTCTTCAAAATCCTTTTCCAAGTTTAAGCCTGATGCCGCTCATCACTCCCCTCAGGCCGTCCCAATTATGGAGAACTGATCCAAGCTGGGAGGCATTGGGAACCCAAACCGGCCTATCTGGGCAGGAGGTGGCTACCTCCCGGCACAGACACCGCTCCAACAATGCCTGTCACCTAGTGCTGGGAGGACACAGGACAGCCTGTCCTAAATATTGAATGCTGCCAGTCTCTAAGCTAAGCTCTGGAACAGCGGTTTTTCTCCACGTCCCCGGGAGTTTTTTTTTTTTTTTTTTTTAAAGACACGGGTTCCTTATGTAGTACAGGTTGGTTTTGAACTTGTAATTCTATTTCAGCTAGGTGAGGGGGTTCCCAGATGTTTATTTTTTCCGAGGCAGGGTCTCACGCTAGCCCAGGCTGCCTGGGACTCACTCTGTAGTCTTAGGCTGGTCTCGAACTCGAGATCCTCTTGCCTCAGCCTTCTTGGTGCAGCGATTACAGGCGTGCACCACGGCAGGCGGCTACAACTGTTTTCAAGTCCCAGTCTCACATCCCCAAACTTTAAAGCCGGAGCACGCTTCTGTCTTCGTAATAAACAAGACCCGCTGAAAGCGCCTGGTGTGACGCTCTAGCCGGAAGCAAGTTTACGAGTTTTATCTCGTGGCTTTCGTCGCCCGCCCGCCCGCTCACCTGCGGCCGCCGCCGGCTCCACCAGCACCCGGTGGTTCGCGAAGCGCCGCGCGCCGTCCACCGCCTCCACGCGCCCGAGCCGGGGCCCTGCGGTGAGCGTCGAGGCCCGTTAGCGCCGCGCCGCGGCCCCCGGTCCGCCCGCCCGCGGCCCGCCGCCCCCTCCCGGGCCCGCACCCCGCACCCGCGCGCAGCAGGACGCGCCTCCACGCCGCCAGCGCCATCTTGCCGGGACCTCGGTGCCCCCGCGTCCTCGGGAGGGCAGAACTTCTCCTCCGGCCCGCCGGGCCCCGCCCCGTCTCTGCCAGGCCAGGGGGCGGCCGGGCGGGGCCGCGGCTCCGGCTCGAGAGCGCGGGGAGGCGGCGCCGAGCAGCCCAGGCCCAGGCATCCGCGATGGGCAGCCGCACGGAACCCCGCCCGCGCCCTGCTGGAAACCGCAGCAGAGGGCACCAAGGCCAGCTTCCAGGCCCTTCTAGAACTGCAAGCCTGAAGACTGGAGTGGGGCAGACGTGCTTGTCAACACGGGAAGGCCATGCATTGAAGGCCACACGTGGGCCTGCGCACTGCCCAGCGACCTTTCTTCCCTTGCACCTGTGTGGGGGACCCCGAGACCGCAGACCATCTGGTGATCCCTCCACTGCTGGGTCCTGCTTCTGGAGCTGCCTTTGCTCCTACAGGACCGAGGTCACACACACAAGAGGAGGCAACACCTAGTAAGCCTCGCAGCTTTAGGGGGTTCTCAAGAATTGGGCAGCCTTTTCAAGGCCCCTTCAGGCCCTCATGCTTGTGCAGGAAATGCTTTTAACCCAAGCCAGCTCTCCAACCCATCCTCACCTTTAACCACGCTGTGTGGTACAGGAGTTAGACTGAGCTACATCCCCAGACACAAACCAGTATTTGAGGTGGAAAAGCAGATCTTACTGCTACGCAGAAAAAACACCCCTGCCCCTTCGCCCCACAGGACCGGCCTCACACCAAGCACTCTGGGAAGGAAACCTAAATGGAGTTAGTTCTTGGTTAGGTACCAGAAACTCCTCAGGTGACTGAAGCTGTTCCAAAGGAACAGGGAGAAGAGGCAATGAAACCAGCACTCAGTTTGCATTCTAATCCTACGTTTATTCAACAGTTTCTTTACTCTACACGAAGTACAAACACAACCTCATCTAAAACGCTACAAAGTTACAAAACTCAAATTTATAGTACTGACTGTACAATGAAAGAAAGCAATGTACATGTTGCCAAGGTAACCTGCAAGGCCATCATGAATGGCAGGTGAAATGGGGGCGGAATAGGTTATCTTGCGGAACTGGCTCACCAATTTCAAGGGAAAGGCAGACACAGGGCAGGGGTGTATGCATGAGGACATGGAAAGACAGAACCATTTATGGGACCTTGCAAGGTTTAACCCTAGAGGTTGAAGAAAACTCAGCAGGGGCACAAGCAGGCTTAACAGAACAGCAGCTTGGTCCCTTTCCTGCAGATGGTGCTTAGCAAGGGTGTGACCGGGTCCTCTGTGGAAAGCCTGCTATCCTATGGAGGCTTGCTTGGCTCTGCCATTGAACAGACTCAGGGATCAGGATGGGAGAACTTTCTAGCCAGTGAACTATAGGGCACCTTTATGGGCACAGTCCTGAATCAAAGCACTTCTGCAGCCAGAATCTACCCACAGAAAAAGAGGTCTGAATGGCTGCCTTTTAAAGCCTCACAGGTGAGGGATCCTTCCTTACTGATCCACCTTTGGCCAGAGAAGGGACAAACTGAGATGGGTGGGACATTAAGTTATGGGAGTGAGGGTCAATGGCCCTGTTTATCGAGAGGAGTTGGAGCTGGATCGGCTCCTGTGGCGGCGGCGGCCAGGAGAGCGGGACCGCCTACGCACAGGGGACCTGCGCCTCGGGGAGCGGGACCTGTAGGTAGAAGAAAAACCAGGTCAGTCAGAAACAAAAGCCCCAGATGCAGCACTGTGGGGCAAGCTGGCCCTTTCTGAACCAGTCTCTGCATTTTACAATATTAGAAACTGTGGCCTCTGCTAAGCCTCTGACCCCAAACTTCCTCGCTTGGCCCCTATTTTATTAGTTCAAAAGGGTAGAGTGCCAGCACCTCATCTCATCACCCATGACAAGAAGCGGTGTGACTCAGTCCTCTTCATCACTGCCATGCCTTGTCATGATCCTCCTTTCCCTGACCACCTCCCTCCCAAGCGCACCATGCTAGCCTTTCTGCCTGCCCCACAACAAAGACAGCAACTGTTGTCACATGGATTTGTAAATTAGAGGCCCAGTGGGTCCAACAACACTACAGATTGACTAACCTTCTCCTCATCCGAGGTGGTGACCTGCGCCACATAGGAGGTGGTGGCAGCATTCTCCTGGGAGGGCTGAATCGCCGAGGGGGTGGCCTAGGCCAGGGGGCCAACACAGCAGTAGCAGTAATCTCCTGGCCATCAATTTGTCCTGTTGAAAAAGGACCAAATCATAAAAATCTGTAACAAAGGGCTGGAGAGCTGGCTTAGAAGGTGCTTGCTTGCAAAGCTTAGGGACCCAGGTTCGACTCCCCAGAATCCACATAAGCCAGATGCACAGTCACACATGCCCACAAAGCGGCACACACACCTGGAGTTCGAGTGCACTGGCTAGAGTCCCTGGAGTGCCAAAGGGGAATAAAAAGGAAATCTGTGATAAACATCTATGCTGGTTGTGAGTTACATGTCTATAATCCCAGCTCTGGAAGGAGGCTGAGACAGGGAGTTCACTTGAGTTTGAGGCCAGCCTGAACTACACAGTGAGGTTCTAATTCAAAATAAAACACCCACCCTATGGGCTGGAGAGATGGCTTAACGGTTAAGGCGCATGCCTGCAAAGCGTAAGCACCCAGGTTCAATTCTCCAGGTTCCATGTAAGCCAAATGCACATGGTGGTGCATACACCTGGAGTTCGTTTGCAGTGGCTGGAGGCCCTGGTGTGCCCATTCTCACTCACTCTTTCTCCCTCTACTAAATAAATTAAAAAAATGGAGCATGAGAACCCAGAATGGACACTTATCAATGTATAGCTTCTCACAGGAAGTGTTATCCAAGTCAAGTCCTGAGGAATGTGCTTTCTACCTCCTAGGTAGAAGTAGAGGCCAGCAGCGTGAGTAAGTGACAGGCAAGCACAAGACTCAAAGGCAGAATGGAGGCCCAAGAAGGTGGCCCCAGCACCTGAGCCTTTTTCTCAAGGACAGTGAGCAGCTGAGGCTCAGATAAGGGAAGGAACACCCATCTGAGTCTCATATAGCACTGAGAAGGCCAAGTACAAGATAAAAGTGCCAGAACTTGGTGATAGATTGTGCTAGGTGGTGAGGAATATCTGACAGGTGGACTTTGATGTGGTACAGTATAAAATGTCTTACGAAATATGGATGGCTTCACAGTGAATCTGAAAAAGAGGTCCCAGGGGTGCAACCATGGACTGTTAACTAAAGATTTCAAGTGGCATTACAATAGCACAAGGATGGGGTATGCAGGACAGAAGCCCCAGGAACTTTCAGGGTTAACTCAGGGAAGCAAAAGGAAACCGAGGCACAATCTTAGGAACCCTTCACCTTGAACCTGTCTCCACAGGTAGGAGTCCACAGAGCCCAAATCCAGCATCTTTTGTGCCAACAAAAGGCATAGGGCTCTGTTGACTTCTCAGCTTCTATCTTGTAAAGGTACCCAGAGGCAAACTCAGGCAAGAGCATTTATACTTAACAGGCTTAATGTAAGTAAACCCAACCTAAGTAAGCTGGCTGCTGGCCCAAACCAAAACAACTCCAAGAAGAAATTTCATGACATTAGCTGGGCATGGTGGTGCATGCCTTTAAGCCCAGCACTTGGGAGGTTGAGGTCGGAGAGAATCACTTTGAGTTCGAGGCCAGCCTGGAACTACAGACTGAGTTTGAAGCCAGCTTGAGCTACAGTGAGATTCTACCTCAAAAAAAGCGGGGGGGGGGGGGGGGACCCTGCAGAGATTCCTTAGTGGTTAAGGCACTTGCTTGCAAAGCCAAAAGACCCAGGAGCCATGCAATCCAGATGTACAAGGTGGTACATGTGTATGGAGGCCCTGGCATGCCCATTCTCTCTTTCTCAAATAAGTAAATAAAAATATTTTTAAAAAGGGCTGGAGATCTGGCATGGTGGCACACTCCTTTAATCCCAGCATTTGGGAAGCAGAGGTAGGAGAATTGCCCAAAGTTCAAGGCCACCCTAAAACAACACAGTGAATTCCAGGTCAGCCTGGGCTACAGTGAGACATTACCTTGAAAAACTTAAAAAGGGCAGGAGAGCCGGATGTGGTGGTGCATGCCTTTAATCTCAGCACTTGGGAGGCAGAGGTAGGAGGATCACCGTGAGTTCGAGGCCACCCTGAGACTACAGAGTGAATTCCAAGTCAGCCTGAGCTAGAGTTAGACCCTACCTCAAAAAAACAACCAACCAACCAACCAACCAACCAACCAACCAACCAAACAAACAAAAAGACCCAGGTCTGATTCCCTAGCTAGGACCCACGTAAGGCAGATGCACAAGGTGGCACATGCATCTGGAGTTCCTTTACAGCAGCTAAAGGGCCCTAGAGTGCCCATTCTCTCAAATATATGTATATAAAGGTGTGTGCCATCACACCCAACAAAAGACATACTACAGTGACAGAGACAGATGCACCATCTGACCAGGTGCCATACAAAATCCTACCTAAACCTTGGAATTCACTATGTAGTCTCAGAGTGGCCTCAAAAAACTCATAATGATCCTCCTACCTCTGCCTCCCAAGTGCTGGGATTAAAGGTGTGCCACCATGCCTGGCTAAACCTTGGAATTCTTAGTTATGCTCACCACCTTCATGTCTCTAAGTTCCTTAAGTCTTTAGCTGATTAGCAAGTGCTTAACCTCTGTTAATTAACATCAGATAGGCAGATTCTAGAGGAAAGGTGTGATTCATACAACTAAGAGCCCATGTGAGTTGAGTGGTTTATTCTGAGCTCCTCAATGACTCCAGGGGACATAAACGGATTGAAAATAGTTGGCTATAAAGAAAACTCCTTAATACCCATGCTCTATCTGAATACAAAGGCTATTATTTTTTTAGGCCCCCCCCCCGAACTATTATTAGTCTGTGGGTTGTCCTGAGTCCCAGCTGCCTTGATCTGTCAGCAGAAAACTGGGTACAAATTCTGTGTTCACTAAAATGCTGACCTGAAGTCAAAATGAAAACAGACGACCCCCCCCAACTATTCATAAGTGTTGACATGCTTTAAAAATACATTCACAAGCTGTGAAAAATGTATCAGTTAAAACTATAAAGTGGAGCTGGAGAAATGGCTTAGCGGTTAAGGCACTTTACTGCAAAGCCAAAGGACCACAGTTCAATTCTCCAGGTCCCACATAAACCAGATGCACAGGGTGGCACATGCACCTGGAGTTCATTTGCAGTGGCTGGAGGCCCTGACGTACTCATTCTCTCTCAAATAAATAAAAAACAAAACAGGCAAACAAGCAAACTACAAAGCAGTAGAAGACGGCACACTGTAGATTCAGCAACATTACTCAGCAAAGCAATCCTAACAACATTGGATGTTGGCAAAACAGAAAGTGACTCAGAAATAACCAAAGAAAGTATTCCCACATAAAAAACCAAATGTATTCTTTGTAAGAAGTTTCATTTGATCCACAAGCTTTTAACAGATTGAAAATAGCTTTTAAATGCTAATATATTCATATTTGCTGATTTTTCAAAAATAGTGCTCCATAAAACATGGTTTTGGTAAACATATCCCCAATGAGTAAGAATTGCAATCTGTAAAGAACTTCAGTGAGAGACATGTTTTGCTGTTTTGGTCCCCTCCCCCCAGGTCAGGTCTCCCCTCTAGCCCAGGCTAACCTAGAATTCACTATGTAGCCTCAGGATGGCCTCAAAACTCCTGGTGATCCTACCTTTGCCTCCCTGGGATTAAAGGTGTGTGCCATCATGCCTGGCTGCTGTTGGTTTTGGAGGTAAGGTCTTGCTCTAGCCCAGGTTGACCTAGAACTCACAGCGATCTGGCCAGTGCCTCTTACCAAGGTGTGCTGGAAATCAGCTCGAAAGGTCCAGACAGGCAGTGGCCGTCTGAGGATGCTGTAGGACCACCCACCTCCATCCATGTGTTTCAACGCCTTCTCAGCTTCATCTGGATTCTCAAATTCCACATACGCATAGCCTTTGGACAGATGTGGATGCATCCTTTCTACAGGCATGTCAATCATTTTAATTTTCCCATACGTGGAAAATATCTCCATGATGTGATCCTACAAGGAAAGAAGGCCACACTACTGCGCACCAAACCCATCAATTATTAAGTCAAAGAGAAGTCACTAAATACTGAGTAACATCTCAGTAGTGGAAAAAATTCTGCCACCTGCCAACTATCATCCTGGGCTATCTTCTGGGCATAAAACAGCAGAGTTAAGCAGCACCCTACTCACGATCATGTAACCTGCTGTGGTGATTCAGGTGTCCCCCATAAACTTAGGTGTTCTGAATGCTAGGTTCCCAGCTGATGGACATTTGGGAATTAACGCCTCCTGGAGGCAGTGTATTCTTGGAGGTGGGCTTATGGGCATTACAGCCAGAGTGTGGCACACTCTCCTGTTACTGATGTCCACTCTCTTCTCATGCCATCGTTTCCCCCTGCCATCACAGAGCTTCCCCCTGGAGTTTGTAAGCCAAAACAACCTTATTTTCCCACAAGCTGCTGCTCTTGGGTGACTTCTGTCCCTCACCCCGGATCCAGGACCCTTACCTTTGTCACATTCCTGGTAAGCCTCCCTATGTGCACTTTGGTGGGCTTAGGGGATGGACTTCGCCTTTTCCTCTCTTTTTCATCTCTTTTGGGTGGTTTGGATCTGACAACAACAAAACATCGGTCAGTTTCTGTCAAGTCAAAGTATACTTATTACATTTAGGCTGGAATAGAGCTCAGTGTGTGGTGTTCGGCTTGGTCCCTGGCACTGTGGGAGGAAAAAAAAAAAAAAAAGGCACAATGAAAAAGTACTAGCTCAGCCAGACGTGGTGGCGCACACCTTTAATCCCAGCACTCGGGAGGCAGAGGTAGGAGGATTGCCGAGAGTTCGAGGCCAGCCTGAGACTACATAGTGAATTCCAGGTCAGCCCGGGCTAGAGTGAGCGCCTACCTTGGGATAAAAAAAAAAAAAAAAAAAAAAAAAAAAAGTACTAGCTGGGTATGGTGGCATGTATCTTTAATCCCAGCACACAGGAGAGGATAGTCATGAGTTTGAGGCCAGTCTGGGTTGTATAGTGAAACCCTGTCCCCAAAAAAAAAAAAAAAAGCTGGAGCGATGCTTTAGTGGTTAAGGAGTTTGCCTGCAAAGCCAAAGGACCCAGGTCAGGTTAGCCAGATGCACAAGGGGGAGCACACATCTGGAGTTTTTTTGCAGTGGCTGGAGTCCCTGGCATGCCCATTCTCTCCCCCCCTTTTCTCTCCCTCTCCCCCCACCTCTCTCTGTCAAATAAATAAATAAAACAAAAAAGAAGGCTGGGGGAGATAGTTAAAGACGCTTGCTTGCAAAGCCTGCCAGCCTGGGTTCAATTCCCCAGCCAGTCATGTAAAATGAATGTAACCTGGTGTGATGGCGCACGCCTTAATCCCAGCAATTGGGAGACAGAGAGGTAGGAGGATCGCCCTGAGTTCAAGGCCACCCTGAGACTCCGTAGTGAATTCCAGGTCAGCCTGGGCTAGAGTGAGACCCTACCTTGAAAAACCAAAAATAAAGTAAAATGAATGCAAAAAGCATGTCTCGTGATTCATTTACAGTACCAAGAGGCTGTGGTGTGTACCACCCCTGCCACATACAAATGAATAAAAATACTTTTTACTCCTGCTAAGCATGGTGGTACATAGCTTTAATACCAGCACTGGGGAAGGCAGAGGTAGGAGGATCAATTTTGAGTTCAAGGTTACCCTGAGACTACATAAGTGAATTCTAGGTAAGCCTGGGCTAGAGTGAGACCCTACCTCAAGCAAAGAAAGAAAAGACTCCTTTTGACAGTCCTTTCTTCCCTGCTTATTAGAAAAATAAACAACACATTTTTGTATTTATGGGCCTGCATGTGCCTGTTTGCATGGGGCAGTCCGTGGTTCTTGATTTACAACTTCCTTGAGCCAGTCTCTTGTTCACCACTGGGCTTGTCAGGCTAGCTTGCCCATGAGCTTCTGTTCCTACCTTCTCTATCTTGCTGTAAGTATGCTAAGAGAACACCTGGCTTTGCCTGCATTTTGGGGATCTGAACTCAGGTTGCCAGGCAACAAGTGCTTTTACCCACTATTTTCCCAGCTCCCTCTTTTTTTTTTTTTGGATGACCGTGTGGTATGTACAGATGTGTGCACCACAGATACACATGTGCGAAGGCTACAGCAGGATGCTGGGTGTCCTCCTCTCTGCTTGTCTGACTTTATTGCCACCCTGTGTATCTGGCTTATGTGTGTTGCGTACTGAGGAATCAAACCTGGGTCCTTAGGCTTTGCAGACAACCACCTTAACTGCTAGGCCATCTCTCCAAGCCCCCAGTCTATTTTTTAAATGATTACAGTAATGTACAGTCCAGGCCTGTCAACTTGTACTCACTTAGAGCGGGAACGGCGCCGGTTGTCATGCCTGCGACGAGAAGGGCTGGGGGAGCCAGAGGAGCTGCTGGAACTGGAGCTGCGGGATGTGCTGGAGCTTCCTGAGCGGCTGGATGCGGAGGAGGAGCTAGAGCCACTGCTTGAGCCAGTGCTAGTGCTGGAGCCTGAGCTGGAGGTTGAGCTAGAGCGAGACCTGGAGAAAAGGCAGGGTGGCACAGTGACAACGAGCAGGAGCCACATTTCTATACAGGAGCCTTTCGGTACAGGAAACTCCTGTCTGGTGATCTTCAAACCCCACTGCTCTCCCCAGTGGGAAGAATACTCCCTTCTCGGACAAGCCTCAACACTGTGGTGATAGGAAGGCAGAAGCTGGAGAACATGAGAACCATTACTTCAGCTAGCCAAGGGCCTGCAGATGGTTTCAGGCTGGGTGTTTTTTTTTTTTTTTCCTTCGAGGTAAGGTCTCACTCTAGCTCAGGCTGGCCCAGAATTCACTATGTAGTCTCAGGGTAGCCTTGAACTCAGGGTGATCCTCCTATCTCTGTCTCCTGAGTGCTGGGATTAAAGGCGTGCACCACCACGCCCAGCTCAGGCTGGTTTTTAACTACTGAAAAACAAGCACTAGACTAGGGCCACCCAATCACAATTCTGAATGGAGACATAATTGATATACCCAAAGATATCATTCCTTAGTGTTAAAGGCAGCTCTGGGTGAGCTTTGCAGGGGATTGGGACATGGCTGCCAGTCACCTCTCTGCCCCACCTGGTGCTGCTGCTTCCACTGGAAGCACTGCGCCTCTTCCGAGCCTTATCCCTGCCACGGTCCTTCTCGCTTGACTCCTTGGTGGCCCCCTTATCTTTAGAACGATCCTTGGACTTCTCATCAGAGCGGTCCTTACGTTTGGTAGGAGAAGGAGCCCTGGATGGTGAGGAAGAGTGTAAGGTGTGTACTCCCCCGAACAAACCCTGAAAGAGCACAACCCAAAAAATGGGGTCCAAAGGGCTAGAGATCCCAGGTGATCAGAGCAAAATGATCTGTGGCTTAGGACACTCATTGTAGAATGTAAAAATCTCCCCTTTCTTAGGGTCCTTAGCAGTGAATGAGCACCCCCAAAGTAGCACTAGAAAAATCTTACAGAGGAATTACCTAGTGCTGGACTTTTTATTATTTTCTTTGACTCCTAGCAAGCTCTTCTTTTTCACTCCTGATAAATCCATTCTCCCCTTCTGAGGTGTTCAAAGCAGCAATGGCGGCCTCACTTATCTGAACTCTCACTTCTAACTTGAGCCTGAGAAACGATCCCTAAGCGATTGCAATTTACACCAAAGAGCAGCCTAATAACAAGATAAAAAGATTTAAATAAATAATGAATGAATTGGCAAGGCAATAATTCCACTTTGCAATAAAAAGTTGAGCACACAAGGGAACAAGGCAACACAGTATGCAGCAAGTGTCCACACAGCCAGAGCACCTGGGCAGCAGTCACCATTTCCTCACGGAGGGCTGTCTGTCCACCCCTACAAGAGGCACAGGTGGAATGTCACCTTAGTTTGTCATTTTTTCCTCACTGGAAAACCACAGAATTTTTACATGCTTAAGGCACAGGTATGTTAGGACTCCTAAGGAGACAGGGGCGGTACCTGCACCCACCCATCACTGTTAGTTTAGAGGCTGCACAACACTAGAATTCATTTACTCAAGTTTGATGAGCCTTCTACAATTCTTTCAAAATAATGCAGCACCACACTGGCATACTGACAGGATCAGACCCTGCCTTATTGCTACAATTTCCTTTGCAAAGATGAATGTGACTAGAAACAAAAACCATTTTGAGAGTAACAACAGAATCAAAAACATTCACACCCAATGTAAACAGACAAAATATCTTACAGAAACAGTAAAAAGGGAGACTTAGTCATCGCAAACATTTAACTTTTGTTAATGATTTAGATTATCAGGTGTGTTTGGAGGCATATAGCCAAGTCTGCATTTTACTTTGAAAAAAAGGCTGATAAATGGGGTGAGATTCTGCATGCCATGTAAGGCGCACTCCAGGGCCTCTAGCCACTGCAAACTAATTCCAGATGTATGCGCCACTTAGTGCATCTGGCTTTAGGTACTGGGGAATCGAACCCTGGTCGTTAGGCTTTGCGGGCTCTCCAGCCTCCCCTCTTGTCTATTTTTAGCAACTACTGCCTTCACTAACTCAAGAGAGCAAGATATAAGCAAAGGCCTCAGCGTATGTATCTCAAATCCTCTTGAGTGTAATCTTCCTCGACTGTAACTAAGGTAGACACAGCACTTCACTGGGGCCCCAATTCCAAATGAGCGAAGTGCTTCAAAGTGCTGAATAAATGCTATGACTTCCAAACAGAGCACCTGGCTTTGGACAAATGAGCACAAGAAGACAGCACATCACTTTTGCAGTTTTCTGGGCCATAAAATCTTTTCAAGCCATTTGCCTTCAAACAATAATTTGCTACAGATAACACCCAGTAAGATTAGTGTTCTTGGCAATCAGTGGGAATAATCTAGTGCCTGAGAATCTGGATTCACCATTCCTGGATTTAATTTCAGGCTATGTGTGTAGTCTTTAACATCTCACTTTTTTTCCCCCTGATTTTTTGAGGTAGGATCTTACCAGGCTGACCTGGTATTCAATATGTAGTCTCAGAGTGGCCTTGAACTCATGGCAATTCTACCTCTGCCTCTCCTGTGCTGAGATTAAAGGTGTGCACCACCACACCTGGCTTTCACTCATCTTTTCTAAGGTTTTTCATCAATATAATGGCCAACTACAGTTCCTACAGAAGTTTGTTTTTGTTTTGTTTTTTTAAAGGCAGGGTTTCTCTGTATAGCCCAGATGATCCTGGAACTCACCATTGATCCTCCTACTTCACCCTCCCCAAGTGCTGGGATTAAAGGTGTGTCACCACCCCTAGAGAACTTTCTAAAATAAAGTTTCATGTATTCTTGCAGGCTGTACTTGAATTCCTGATGTTTCAGTCTCCATCTCCCATTAGCTTACAGGTCTAGGCCATCTAAGGCACTGACCAAATTAATCTATGAACCTGACACCCACCCAGTGCTAAAGGCACTTCAATCTTCAGTTGTTCATGATTTGAGTGCTTAACAAGATCTCCTTAAGATCAGCACCTTCCAATTGCAATCTAAAACTTCCTACCAGCCACGTTTACAAAATAAGTGAAACTACTTTTACAGTGCTGGGAAATAGAACTTGGGGTCTTATGCCCACTAGACAAGCATAAGTAACCTACAACTGAGCTATCCTCAGAATCCAAAATTGTTATTTTTTTTTTTTAAGATAGTCTGTCACTCTAGCCTAAGCTGACCAGGAACTCCTACCTCAGCCTTACAGGTGCTGGGACTAAATAAAAGTTTGTGTCAACATATCCAGCTTCAAAACTAATTCCCGCCCCCCACCCCAGGCAGGGTCTTGCTCTAGCCCAGGCTGACCTGGAATTCACTTGTCTCAGGATGGCAGGATGGCCTCAAACTCAAGGCAATTCTACCTCTGCCTCCCAAGTGCACCACCACACCCGGCCCAAACTTTTTTTTTTTTTTTTTTTTGGTGGAAGAGTCTCACTCTAGCCCAGGCTGACCTCCGGGTATCCACTCTGTAGTACCATATTGGCTTTGAACTCACAGTGATCCCACCTGTCTCCCCAGTGCTGGGATTAAAGGCGTGTGCCGCCACCACACCCGGCCAAATAAGACACTTGGCACATTATAACAAAACTACTACCTAACATATAATCGATATAAAAATCACTAAACGTGTTTTCTGTACTAAGACGTTTAAATTTGGTATGCACTTCAACAACATCCCGGTTTGGGCTGCTACATTTAAATGCACCATAGTCACCAGCGGCCAGTGACTGATTACCCTATTAAAAAGCACTGAGCTAGGCTGGAGATTTCAACGCAACCTCCCGTCCCACAAAAATTTTTCTTTAAAATAAGTAAGCAGAGGCTCGGCTGGGTGTGCTAGAAAGCAAAGGTTGAGGTTCTCTGTTCACACAAGTTCAGGTAACAGTTCAGGACCTTGGTTACCTCCCCCATCCTCCGGAAAGGTGCGCGTCCAACAGCCAGAGAGAGGAGAGAACAATTAGTAACACGTCGAGAAGGTGGCTGCGTCGCCAGCACAAATCCTCGGCGTCCCCTCCCCGCGTCAAAGTACGTTTCCGTTCCAGTGCATGCGGAATAACAAAAGGCCTACGCCACCGCCCGGCACCTGCCCGCACCTCCCTCCCGCGCTCGGGACACCATGCTCCGTGCACCCTAGGCCGGACCCCTATAAAGGCCCAGCAAGGAATAGCACACGGGAGCTTGAAAAACAATACAAATAAATAAGAAGCATTCGTGGGAGACACGGTTTGAGTGAACCACAACACGAGAAGGTAAAGCCATCCTTCCAGGCCGGCCCACAAAAGCACTCGGTCCCCACCCGCCGACCTCGCCCCTTCACTCACTACGCCTCACGCAGGGCCCGACGGGGCCGACCTGGGTCTCCGGCCCGGCGACGGGACCAAGGGAAGAGACTGCACTCCCAGCCGCCCCGAGTCCTGCAGGCCTGGGTCGCCGCCGAGCGGACGAAGCGGGGTCGCCCTTTCCGTCTGCCGCCGCCGTCGCCGACACGACCACTTCCGGGCCGCGGCCTCGACGCCTCCCACTCCGCCCGCCCCGGGCCACACTCTTTCTTCTTGAAGTCTTTGCGACTTCTCCGGCGGGCCTCTGGTCGCACTGCGGGGCTGAGGAACGGGCCAGCTCCACGATGCGCCCTGCCAGGCCGGGCACACAGTCCCCGGAGCTCGGATGCGGCCGGATTCCCCTCCCAACTTACATCTTCCCGCGGACGCCACCTCCTCCCGCTCTTCTTAGACGCAGAGGCCGGCGCGATGCTGACGTCAGCGCTGAGGCGCGGGAAGGCGCTGCCGCGGGGCGCGCAGGAGATGACGCAAGACGCCCCAGCCAATGGGCGAGCAGCGGAGCGTTGGTCGGGCCCGCGGCCGGTTCGTGGACTGCGCCTCGAGGCTTTGGATTGGTTTTGCGCATCCTGGGCAAAAACGGGCAAGTCGGTAGTAGATATCCGGGCAAGGCCGCGCCGCCTGGACGCCGGACGACCCTTGTGGACGGGACTTGCAGGCCGAGGGCTACGGAGCGTGGGGGAGGGGGGTCAGCGGCCACCCTGTGGCGTCCCCGCCAAGGGCACTATCGGGGCCAAGTCGCTGGGGTTTTTAATCTTAATTTTGGGGGTTCCAGCGCAAACCCCATCCCTGAGCTCGTGTCTGTGTTACGAGAGAATTGAAATAAAACAAGACCGAGGAGGATAAGATGTTAAAATATTCCATTTATTCCGAAGTCAGGAGGGGTGAGGGAGAGTCCGGGGACCGAAGAAGGGGGAATGGCAGGGGAGGTTAGGTGAGTGGCCTAAGGGCCCAAGTAAAAGTCCACGGACCAAGCGAAAAACAAAAATAACCTTTAAGCGGCAGGGTGGGAAGCACGAAACCTTACCGGTGGTGAAAACCTCAGGTGCTGGACGATGAACAGCCCAGGAGCTGGAAAAGAGAAAAAAGCTTCCCTTGCGGGCTCCAAGAGGACTGAACAAGAAGCCAATACACCCGGGTGCAGCGGCGGAAGGGGCTGAACTTGAACTTGGCAGGAGCTGCTGCAGACAGCAGGGCGAATGTGTGATGTATCAGCCGCATTGTTTATATTCCCCCGTGGCAGACAGGAATTAAGATTATTTCTGGGCTGGAGAGATGGTTTAGCAGGTCAAGCAGGCAGCATGTACAGTTCTCTGAGAACGCAGTGGCTGGAGATCAGAGATCAGAGGCTAAACCCATACGTAGCCTTGGATCCAGAGCAGCACTGACACCCTGTGGATTGAGGGCAGCCCAGGAACCCTTCATACCAATAGGAGGATGGGAACAAAACCAACTGGGTTAACAGCCCCTTCTCTAATGCTCCATTTTAACTTAATTTGGCATGTGTATAAGCTTTTTAACACATTTTAAATTAAATCTAGAAGCATAATGTACTCAGAAGCTTTGATCAAATTTGCTGCTAAATATTATGGCTTTCTGTAATCAAATGTGCTATCAACTGAGCGTTCAAAATTGAGCATCTTTTTTTTTTTTTTTTTGCCATTTTGAGGATTAGCTGAAACGTTTGGAATTGTGAGAAAGGAAACTGGACCCCCCTCTTTCCTCCAGCAGTTCTAGCATTCCCCCACCCCAGCCCCATTGCTAACCTTCTGAGGCAAGCTAAGGGCCATGGAGCTGGACCCTTCAGGGACCCAGGGCATCTTCGGTCTTGGTTTGCTGGATAGAGTGTCAGTAATGGACCACAGCCTAGAAGTGCTGTGGGTCCTGGCCAGTGTCACTCTCCCTCCTCTTCCCAGAGCTCAGGATCACCTGCTAGGATTTCAGAGCCACTTGCAGTATCAGACTGTGACCATGTTAAAGGTCTGGTGGCCTCAGAGGTTCCCATGCTTGGAGACTGGCATCTAAGACACCACCATGGTCAGGCATCACGCACTCCAAAGTTGTGTCAAGAGCCCTCTACCCACGGCTAAAACCAGGTTCTCCGTGCCAAGGGCCGGCAAGGCCTAGCAGGTGGGAGAGAGGGAGATGATTATAACTGGAGGAAACAGAACAAGAGTTGCTTCTTGCTGAGGGTCTGGTCCCCAAGGCTTGTGCATGATTGAGGAGGGTAGTGTGGGGAGGAGGTAAGTAGTGACAAGGTCCTTCAGGTCCAAGATTGGTCAAAACGGCCACCAGGCAGTTGGCTCAGGTGAGCTTGGTCATCTGGGGAGTCTGCATTTGTGGACAGCCTATATGGCTGTGAGTTTGCTTTGGAAGGGGTGAACCTCAGAGTCAGGGCCCTTCACCTGACAGCTCTAGACTCTCAAATTAGGCACAAGCTAGCCTCTGGAGGGGCCCATTGGTTCAAAGCTCTGGGCTAAGGACCCTGTGCTCAGCTTCAGCTAGTCACATGTCTATTTCTGCTTAGGCAACTTCAAAGATAGCAACATTTGGGCTGGAGAGATGGCTTAGTGGTTAAGCGCTTGCCTGTGAAGCCTGAGGACACTGGTTTGAGGCTTGATTCCCCAGTACCCATGTAAGCCAGATGTACAAAGGTGACACATGCACTGTGGAGTTCATTTTCAGTGGCTGGAGGCCCTGGTGCACCCATTCTCTCCCTCTGCCTCTGTCTGTTGCTTTCAAATAAATAGTAAAAGTAAGCAAAAGGTAATTTAAGAGGCCTTCTCAGGGTGTTCTTACAAGGATTGGGGGAGGGTCTGGCTGTGGGCTGGATACAAAGCCACGAGCTGATGTGTCAGCTGAGCTTGGGGCAAGGCTGCAGTAATAGCTGGTCAAGCAGATGTGTGTCAGCGATAGCCAGGTGGGGAATTTCTCCAACCACGGAGTCATTGCTGCTAGCATTTGTGGGGTTGGGGTCAGGCCCCAGGAGCAGGGCCTGGGCAGTCCCATGTAGCTTCTGTCCATGATGACCATTCCGGTGAGGAGGGGACCTTATCTAACACTGCATCACCAGCTTAAGTGGACAGTGCTGGCATGCATGGGGGGGATACCTGCCCTCTGTTAGACACTACTGGACATGTTTTGGTATCTGGGTTTCCTTGAATCTGAATGTGTCTGGGCAACACCAGGCTCATAGAAGAAGTGAGTGGTGCCCCAGAGCTGCCAGAGCCCTGGTTAGCTGAGTGTGCCTTCCTTTCCCCCCACTTGGAGAGGTTATCTTGAGAGAGAGGCCCTCACTGGGACGGCTCGTGGATAGAGCCTGACGGCACGACTCTGGAGGTGACAGCCCTGCCTGCCTGAGTGCTTCAAACTTCGTGCATGGCTAAGAAACAAAATTCTATCTTTAAAGCCAGCTGTCTGGGATTTCCGATACTCTTGGCACGGCCCTTCCTACCAGTCCTCCGCACAGTAGGGCTTTCCACCCTCGCTTTTGCCTCTCCCCCTAAATCCAGGGTATAAGTGTTTCAGTTGAGCCATGTGTGGGACTAAAGGAGAAAACACAGGGGCTGGAGAGATGGCTTAGCAGTTAAAGTGCTTGTCTGGGAAGCCTAAGGACCCTGGTTCAATTCCCAGTACCTACATAAGCCAGATGCACAAGGTGGCACATTCATTTGTAGCAGCTAGAGGCCCTGTTATGTCCATTTTCTCTATCTGCCTCTTTCTTTTTTGGGGGGGAAGGGGGTGGTTCAAGGTAGGGTCTCGCTCTAGCCCAGGCTGACCTGGAATTCACTATGTAGTCTCAGGGGGCCTTGAACTCATGGAGATCCTCCTATCTCTGCCTTCCAAGCCACACCTGGCTTACCTGCCTCTTTCTTAAATAAATAAATAATTTTTTTTTTTTAAAAAAAGGACAAAACAGGGCTGGAGAGATGGGTTAGTGGTTAAGCACTTGCCTGTGAAGCCTAAGAACCCCGGTTCAAGGCTCGATTTCCCACGTAAGCCAGATGCACAAGGGGGCGCACGCATCTGGAGTTCGTTTGCAGTGGCTGGAGGCCCTGGCGCGCCCATTCTCTCTCTCTCTCTCTCTCTTTCTCTCTGTCTGTCACTCTCAAATAAATAAATAAATAAATAAATAAATAAATAAAGGACAAAACATGTATGCTGTCCATCGGCCTTGCTGTTGGCCCTGGGAACGGGGCCAGGCCCTGGGAAGCAGAGGTGGCAGAACCTGGTCTCCCAGGTCTCACTGGAGCTGGGAGCAGAGCGGAAGGCTGGGTCCCCGGGAGATCTGGGCAGCCAGGCGCAGCAGTCATTTGGGAACAGCCTGGCCTGTAGAGGTCTGGAGGGAATCAACAGGAAGGGGCAGACCAGACTCTCCTGTCCCAGACCATGGCTCCTTCCTCTGCTTTCCCCATGGCTTAGAACTGCCGCAGCTCAGATAGCCAGTGGCGGTGGGATCCTGAGGCTTGATTCGGGTTCTCTCTGCCTCTGATGGCACTGCAGCACTGGGTTCCAGCCCTGAGGATGCCACATGGGGGTGATGCGGACTCTTCTTGTGTCCCTTCTAATGAGGCTCATCGGGCTAGGTTAAAGAGGAAGGCAGGGCTCCAGTGGCCCGGGCTTTGAATTTGCATGCAGCCTTAGGCTCCTCCTCCCAGACACCATGAGTCCTGTATACTGCCAGTAGCTATGCATGAGCCTGCCCCTCCTGCTCCTCATGCTGGGCCCTGGTTTCAGCGTGCACCATTCACAGCTGTGGATCAGCTTCCTGAAAGGATCCTGCTCGTGACAGTCCTCATCAGACCTCTGCTGGCAGCCTCATCCTGTCCTTGAGGGGACGGCCAGTCTCCACGTGTAACTGAAGCAAGCTGGTTTTGCACGTGTGCTTATGTCCGCTATTCCTTCAGTCATAAACGCCTTCATGCACACTAAAAAAATACTACTTAGACCGGGCGTGGTGGCGCACGCCTTTAATCCCAGCACTCGGGAGGCAGAGGTAGGAGGATCGCCATGAGTTCAAGGCCACCCTGAGACGACAGAGTTAATTCCAGGTCAGCCTGGACCAGAGTGAGACCCTACCTCAAAAAACAAAAAACAACAACAACAACAACAAAAAAACTACTTAGGCTGGGCATGGTGGCGCACGCCTTTAATCCCAGCACTTGGGAGATAGAGGTAGGAGGATTGCCGTGAGTTCGAGGCCACCTGAGACTATGTAGGGAATTCCAGGTCGACTCCCCAGATCTCATGTAAGCCAGATGCACAGGGTGACACATGCGCAAGATTGCACCCGTACACATCTGGAGTTTGATTACAGTGGCTGGAGGTCCTGGCACACCAACACACTCGCTCATTAAAAAAAAGGGCAGTCTGGAGCCGGGTGTGGTGGTGCATGCCTTCAATCCCAGCACTCAGGAGGCAGAGGTAGGAGGATCGCCATGAATTTGAGGCTACCCTGAGACTACGTAGTGAATACCAGGTCAGCTTGAGCTAGAGTGAAACCCTGCCTTGAAAAACCAAAACCAAACAAACAAAAAAAGGCCAGTCTGCAGTGACCTTGGGATGACTCAGAAGGCATCATGGTGCTGGGAAGAAGTGACAGAGGAGTACTCAGCACTGCAATATCTCTATCACACCTTCCAAGGCTCAGGGTCCATTGCGGAAGAGGAGGCGAAAAGAATGTAAGAGCCAAAGGAAGGGTAGGGCTCCTTATGACATGCTCATCCAGACACAAAATGGCCTGGATACCCATGACCTCACAGTGCCTGACACTACTTACATAAGATCATCATAATAGGAAGAAAAGATTATGACATCAAAATAAAAGACTGATTGAGAGGAGGAGGGGATATGATGGAGAATGGAGTTTCAAAGGGGATAGTGGGGGGAGGGAGGGCATTACCATGGGATATTGTTTACAATCATGGAAGTTGTTAATAAAAAAAAAAGGCCAGTCTTGTGGGGCGTGGTGGCACACACCTTTGATCCTAGCACTTGGGAGGCAGAGGTAGAAGATTGCCATGAGTTTGAAGCCACCCTGAGACTACATAGTGAATTCCAGGTCAGCCTGGACTAGAGTGAGGCCCTACCTCAAAAAACCAAAAAAAAAAAAAAAAAAAAAAAAAAAAAGATGCTTGCTTACAAAGCCTTATGGCCTGAGTTTGAGTCTCCATTACCCACCTAAAGCCAGATACACATGGCACATATGTCTGGAATTTGTTTAGAGTAGCAGGAGGCCCTGGCACACCCATACTCATCCTCTCTCAGTCTCTCAAAATAGATGAAAATACATACATATATATATATATTATATATATATATATATATATTTTTTTTTTTTTTTCCAGGCTGACCTGGAATTCACTATGTAGTCTCAGAGTGGCCTTGAACTCGCAGTGATCCTGATCCTCCTACCTCTGCCTCCCAAGTGCTGGGATTAAAGGAGTGCACCACCACGCCCAGCTCTTCTTTCTTTCTTTCTTTTTTTTTTTTGGTTTTGTTTTTCGAGGTAGGGTCTCACTGTAGCCCAGGCTGACCTGGAATTCACTATGGAGTCTCAGAGTGGCCTCGAACTCACGGCAATCCTCCTTCCTCTGCCTCCCGAGTGCTGGGATTAAAGTCGTACACCACCACACCCTAGAGTGAGACCCTACCTTGAAAAGCAAAACAAAAATAAGTAAATTTGATTTCTTTTAAAAAAGAAAAATGGCAGAGTCCTAAATCTCTACCATGAGTTTAAGTAAGTATAAGGGTCCCTACGGCGGGCACTTGCGGACGCGGCTAGGCAGTCAGATGCTGTTTGGCCTCTCAACCAAAATATAGCAAGACTACCAAGGGCCCAGCACTAGGTTGGGTTCAGAGGTCATGGGACCAGAACAGGCCTGCTTCTCCAGTTTTGGGGGCAGTGCTTAGGTCACAACTGCTCCTAATTTTTTTTTTTTTTTTTTTTTTTTGAGGTAGGGTTTCATTCTAGCCCAGGCTGACCTGGAACTTACTATGTAGTCTCAGGGTAGTTTCCAACTCACAGTGGTCCTCCTATCTCTGCCTCCCATGTGCTGGGATTAAAGGCGTGTGCCACCACGCCTTGCTTTTTATTATTGCTATTATTATTTATTTATTTATTTTGGTTTTCTGAGGTAGGGTCTCACTTTACCCAGACTGACCTGGAATTCGCTATGTCATCTCAGGATGGCCTTGTATTATTTTATTTTTGAGAGAGAGACACAGAGGTGGGGGAGGGAGAGAGAGAAAGAGAATGGGCATGCCAGGGTCTTTCAACCACTGTGAATGAACTCCAGACATGTGCACCCCCTTGTACGCATGTGTGACATTGCTTGCTTTCGTCACTGTGTCTAGCTGCGTGGGACCTGAAGATTTGAACATATGTTCTTAGGCTTCACAGGCAAGCACCTTAACCTCTAAGACATCTTTCCAGCCCCCCCTTTTCTTTTTGAAATAGGGTCTCATTTTAGCCCAGGCTGACCTGGAATTCACTATGTAGTCTCAGGGTGGCTTGGAATTTAGGTGATCCTCCTACCTCAGCCCTCCAAGTGCTGAGATTAAAGTCGTGTACCACCATAACTGGCATTTTTTAAATATATATGGAACTAAGGACTGGAGAGATTACTTAGTGGTTAAGGCATTTGCTTGTGAAGCCTAAAGACCCAGGTTCAATTCCCCAGGACCCACATAAGGTAGATGCACGTGGTGCATGTATCTAGAGTTTGCAGCTGGCTAGAGGCCCTCGTGTGCCCATTCTATCTGCTGCTTTCTCTGTCTCAAATAATTAAATAATAAGTAATAAATACATAAACGGAACTAAATAATTTGAAGACTTGTGGAGAATTGTGTGCTACTAGAAATTGTTTCTAAGTCGTGAGACAGTGGGACAGTAATCAAGGCCCATGATGTCCCCATGGCATGTGTTTCAGACTGTGATCCTCTCTCTTCAGTGTTTGCTTTCTGGACAGTCACAGTATGTTTAGTGTATCCTCAAGAGTCCTGTAGTGGTTCCTGACCTGCAGCTGGTTATTTCTCAAAGGCACTTTTCCATAACTAAATCATCCCAGAGAGATGTAAATGCACAGGTTTGAACCATAACATTCTAGAAAACTAAGAAGTAGCTTAGCAGTGCATACGTAGAAAGGGGATCATGCTGAAGAAACTTCTGGAAATTTGCTTTGCGCCCATGGATAACTCTAGATAGAGCCAGATATCTCTAGAGTACCCAGGTTTATAGCTTCTTGCACCAACTCACTTTTCTTGGTTGTGGAAGGGACTTGCTTGTTTGTTTTCTCGAGGTATAGTCTCACTCGAGCCCAGGCTGATCTGGCCTCAGACTCACGACAATCCTACCTCTGCCTCCCAAGTGCTGGGGTTAAAGGTGTGCATCACCACACCTGGCTGGGATAGGTGCTTTTGCACCTGCCTAGGTAGGCTTATTCATTTCATGGAAGTGAATCTTATAAGCTTCCTCAATTCCCATTTTTATCTGACACTTGGTACGAGAACCTTGTATTTTGATTGTGGGCTGTGGCTCAGCCCCATGCTCCCCATCCCATGTGTGTGTTAGTGTGTTACTCAAAAACTGCACATGTCCCCTCAGCCTTTATTTTCTGCAATCACAATATATTCAGCGTATCCTCGAGAGACAGCCACTCAGCCCTGTAGTGGTCCCTGACTGTCCTGTGGCCGGAGACTTCTTGAAGGCAGAATTGGAACAGGGTACTGTGCTCTGGGTCTGGCCACCGTCTCTCTTGTGCTGTTGATGGACGACATCCGGCCCAGGACCAGCGTGGCCTAGGCTAGTGTCCACACTCAGGAATACTGGCCTCCCAGAAGGATGCCTCTGTAGCTGTACTGGAAACCAAGGTCTCAGCACCCAGACACAGCCAGCATCTTCCCTTCATGGACGGAGATCTGTAGCTTTCCTGCCCACTTCCAGCACCCTGGAGGGCTTTGTTGAAGCTCATCCCTGCTGGCTTCCTTCTTCCTCCCCAGAGGAGCTTAGTGGCAAATGTAAACATGGCCAGACGCCCTAGGCACTCTGTGGGAGCACACAGAGAAAGTCAACCCCCTGGGTCAGCTGCAGATGCTCCTGGACAGTTCTCCACCCAAAGACCCACGACCTGTCCGCACACACTGGTACAAGCTTTGGGCCTGGGAGCCGGGATTCCAGAGTCAGGCTCTGGAGTGAACATCCGCATGCTGATTCCCGCCTGCAGCACTGACACGCTTGGTCAATTTGTGCATATGGCCTTGATTCTTTTTCACGTCCATCACAGAAAACAGTGATTAAAAATGAAAGGTAGGAGAAACTGGGAGGGGAGGATGCACAGCTGTGCACTGGCTCGCCCAGCCCTGCTGGAGCCTGGAGGCAGCAGACCCTTCTCATCGCCCCTCCTCACTGACAGGGGGCTGCAGGTGAGCAAAACTCAAGAAGACTTGCTCCAGCGAGATCTGGCTTACTGAGTAGTCGTCCACTCCATACTTCTCCTTTGCTTTCTCCAGGATGCCAAACACCTTTGGGAAATAGAAAAGCTGCAGGTGAGAGATCCCAGGGCCTTCTGGTAGTGAGTCCTCTGGAAATGGGAGGCTGGAAAGGCCCCCAGGACACTACCATTGCCCAGCCCTGCCCCAGAGCCCTGAGAAGTCAGTCCCACAAGGTCAGCATGCTCCTGGGGAGAGGACATTGGCTGTACAGGGGCAACAGGGTGGAAGCTAAGGTTCTTCCTGGCTCTGCTTCCAGCTCAAAGTATTACCTTGAACAAACTGTGTTCTCTTTTAGGCAATGAATTCCTTCCACCTTCCTATTTTGCATATAAAGCATCAAATCTAGCAGATATTAGGTCAAGGAAAACCAGAAAATGTCACTTCTTGGAAAAGAGCTTGCATCACCATAGCAGAGGGACCACTGCCTGGTAGGTTCCCCCTAGCCTCTGCTAGTTCCAGGGCCTGCACTCACCTTTGCCCAGCTGAGGTCATGGCCAGGCAGGTGGTAATGGACCATGTCTTGGTGCTCATCTTCCAGGATGCTGCCTGCACAAGAGAGAGACTGTTCCTA